>OZ008369.1:222807360-224142246 GCA_963931995.1 Phaonia tiefii
AGCCTCTCTCACGCAATAAGCAAAGAAACGCTTTTGTACACACACACGCAGAACAGTACAGACACATCTGCATGGTATGCGATGGCGACTGTAATAATATTGCAAATTGTCAAACGTTTAAAGCAGCTGATAGAGCAAAGAGATGGGATATTGTGAGAGAATATAAACTTTGTAAACATTGTCTTCGTAAACATTTCGGCACATGCAATAACACCAAATCATGTGGTATTGATGGTTGTCAATTTAAACATCATCCTCTTCTACATAAAGCAATGGTAAACGAAGAAGTAGACAATAGAAGAACGTCAACATTAACAGAAACCAATTTGAATGTAAATCAAGCCAATCAAACTCACACCTGTAATACACACAGTGCTGCGATTCATGATAATTTTTTTAAAATTATTCCCATAACTATTTACGGTAACGAAAATAAATGTATAAAAACGTTCGCGTTTATAGATGAAGGATCGTCAACCAGTTTAATTGAAGAGCAAATTATTAAGGATTTAAATCTTACTGGTGTTACTGAGCCATTATGTCTTAAATGGACTGGAAATGTAGAACGTAATGAGGAGAATTCTAGTAGGCTTTGCGTTACTGTGGCCGGCCCAAATCAGAAAAAATTTGCTGCTGATGTTCGTACAGTAAAATATCTATCGTTGCCGAAACAAACAGTAGACATTAAAAAACTTGCGAAATGTTTTCCATATTTAAGAAATATTCCAATTGAAAGCTATACAAATGCAGTTCATCGTGTACTTATTGGTTTAAATAATTCACGATTATGTGTAGCTAAACGGATCAAAGAGGGCGAAATAAATGAGCCTGTAGCAATTTCTACTCGCCTTGGTTGGCTGTTATACGGTTCCATGAAAGGACTTCCCTCTGTCGATTATTACCACTTCCACATATGTGAATGCAGCGCAGAATATGACAAAAATTTAGATAATTTAATCAAAAGATTCTACTGTTTGGAAACTTCTGGTATTAATAATACAGCCAAAACCCTAAGTAAAGATGATGAAAAGGCCCTTTCCATTTTGAAAAAATATACTAAACAGCGATCAGATGGTCATTATGAAACCTCCTTACTATGGCGTAATGAAAATGTGGAAATGCCAAATAGTTATGAGATGGCCAAAAAGAGATATTTATGCTTAGAAAAGAAATTGAAATATGATGCAAATTTAAACGATAATTTTAACAAAACTATTTCAGAATATCTTTCAAAAGGTTACGTTACTAAAATTGAAGATAGGGACATACTTTCAAAAGGAAAACTTTGGTATTTACCAATTTTTCCAGTTTTCAATAAAAACAAGCCTGGAAAGTCTAGAATTGTATGGGATGCAGCCGCAAAGTCGAATGGAGTATCACTAAATTCAATGTTAATGAAAGGACCTGATTTACTTTCATCGCTACCGTCTATTCTACTTCGTTTTCGGCAAAAGGCAGTGGCTATTTGTGGAGATATCGAGCAGATGTTTCATCAAATTATTATTAGAGAAGAAGATCGTAATTTCCAGCGATTTTTATGGCGAAATAAAGACAACAACAGAGAATCAGATATTTATGCAATGAATGTAATGATATTTAGCGCCTCGTGTGCACCTTGCACTTCACAGTTTGTAAAAAATATTAATGCTTCCAAATTTCAAGAACAATATCCTATTGCAGCGGCAGCTATTCAACAAAATCATTACGTTGATGATTTTTTAGACTCAGTCGATACCGTCGAAGAAGCAATAAATCTAGCCTCAGATATTAAGTACATTCACAGCGCAGGTGGTTTTAATATACGAAATTGGCTATGTAATAATGATGATGTTTCTAATGCAATAACTGAAAATGAAAGTCATCAGCAGAAGAGTTTGAATTTAGGGAGCGAACTAGATGCAGATAAGGTCCTTGGAGTTTTTTGGAAATCAAATGATGACTTAATAACGTTTAAACTTGCATCTCATATTCTTGAGAGTGATCTTTTTCTTGGAAATAAAACGCCTACCAAACGAAAATTATTGAAAATTTTAATGACAGTTTACGACCCTTTGGGGCTTGTTGGCCATTACTTAATGTATTTAAAAATGGTTTTACAAGAAGTATGGAGAAGTGGAGTAGAATGGGACGAAGAAATACATGCAACACAAATGTTCAAGTGGACGAAATGGTTAGCCCTTTTACCAGAAATTCAGAATATAAAAATACCTAGATGCTATCTACAAAATTTTAAGACTTACAAAAATTTAAATGTACAATTACATACATTTGCTGATGCCAGTGAAAACGGTTACGCTGCAGTGTCATATTTAAGAATTTCCGATGGTTGCAATGTTGTGGTTTCTCTTGTCGGATCTAAAACAAGGGTAGCGCCTTTAAGGGTAACATCGATTCCTCGCCTTGAACTAATGGCAGCACTTATTGCCTCCCGTTTTGCAAGCAGTATTACTACTAGTCTGTCAATTAAAATCAACCAAAAAATGTTTTGGTCAGACTCTAAAACTGTCATTAGCTGGATAAAATCAGATCACAGAAGATATCATCAATTTGTTGCTTTTCGAGTTAGTGAGATACTTGATACTACGGAATTAAATGAATGGCGATGGATTTCTGGTAAACTAAACGTCGCTGATGAAGCAACGAAATGGCCAAAAGGAGGTCCAGATTTAACAAATAGTAGCCGTTGGCTAAATGGGCCCACGTTTTTGAAGCAACCGCAGAATACATGGCCTCAGGAGAACTTTATTGATAGAAATACAGACTGTGAACTGAGACAACACTTATTTTTAATTGAAAGTATTGATAACTGCATAAACATTAAACGTTTCTCACAGTGGCGTAGAGCTCTAAGAGCAGTTGCTTACGTAATTCATTATTTTTACAAGATAAAAAATGGAAAAATAGCGAGCCAAAGTTGTTTATCCCAAGATGAGTTGAAGAAGGCGGAAACTGTTCTTGTAAAGCAAGCTCAGAAAGAGGCATACATAGAGGAATTAATGACACTTGAAAGAGGAGGCAAATTAAATAAAACTAGCTCCATTTATAAATTAAGTGTCATCTTAGCCTGCGATGGAGTTTTACGTATTGATGGAAGAATTGATAACGCCTGTGTTCCAGAAGAAATTAAATATCCGATCATTATGCCAAAAGACAGCTACATAACTACGCTATTAATATTATATTTACATGTTCAATACCATCATGCAAATCACGAAACTGCTATAAATGAAATTCGGCAAAAATATTATATACCTCGACTCAGAACCACTTATAAAAAAAGAACACGAGAGTGTCAAATGTGTAAAATAAAGAAAGCAGTCCCGATTTATCCGCAAATGGCTAAGCTTCCGAGGGCCCGATTATCTACATATGCAGCACCATTCACATATACAGGCCTTGATTTTTTTGGACCAATTTTGGTTAGTATAAATCGGCACAAAGAGCAAAGATATGGAGCTTTATTTACATGTTTAACGATTCGTGCCGTCCATGTTGAGATCGTCTATTCATTGAATACAAGTTCGTGTATTTTAGCAATACGTAATTTTATTGCCAGGCGTGGAACTCCACGAGAAATATTTAGCGACAATGGCACAAATTTTGTCGGGGCAAAGCGCGAATTACGCGAAGCTATAAAAGAAGTCGACTCTAACGATTTTATTCGTAAATTTACAACTGCAACGACTAAGTGGAATTTCAATCCACCTTCTGCCCCCCACATGGGAGGGGCATGGGAACGCATGGTACGGTCAATTAAAACAGTTTTATACAAAATAATGCCTACGCGATCGCCCAGCGATGAAACTCTTCGAAGTATGATGTCTGAAGTGGAAAATATCATTAATTCACGTCCTTTAACCTATGTGCCTATTGACGATGAAAATCAAGAATCGCTTACTGCAAATCATCTGCTGTTAGGTAGTTCAAATGGTATGAAGCCGTTAGCTGAATGCAACGACAGCGGAACAGTTCTTAAAAGTAGTTGGTTATATTCTCAACAGTATGTCCAACAATTCTGGAAAAAGTGGCTGGCGGAGTATTTACCCTCGCTCACATGTCGATCGAAGTGGTTTGAAAAAAGTAAGCCGTTGAGCGTAGGTGATTTGGTGGTTGTGGTTGACCCTTCTAGTCCACGTAATGTGTGGCCAAGGGGAAAAGTGTTGGAGACTAGAGTTGCTGATGATGGTCAAGTTCGTAGTGCCAAGATTATGACAAGCTGTGGTGTACTGGATAGACCTGTTGCAAAGTTAACTGTTCTCCACGTCGCGTAAAAGGAGTAGGGCAGCGAAGAAACTTCTTGCCATACTGTGGGGGAGTGTTACCGCCACTGTCGTCTATGAATTTATCGATTTGTATTATGTAAAGAGTTTATCGATTTCATAGTATTTATTAGTTGTCACTAATTGTCAAGTACTGTAATGTCAAAAGATAAAAAATAATCCCAAGCTTGTTATCGCGCATTTGTAGAAGGAAGTAAAAATTTAAATTAGTTGCACACTGCTTTTATATCTTTGTATTACCAAAGATCATATAAAGAATTAAATCACAACATAAACATAAAGAGTAATTTTCGCGCTTAGTTTTCATACTAAAAAGTCAGTATTTATTGTAATTGTTCAGTAAACATTAATGTAATTTCTGTTATATTTATTTAGGAATTTTAATACGCAAATATAGAACCATAAATCTAACAACGAGTTTTGTATTTGGTGTTCAAAATCCTGCGGAAACTGGGCGCTCGGGCTAATTCCCCAACACCATCATTAGAGTCCACGGTGGAGGCTTTCTTCACACAAGCAGCGCCAGTGCCTCTCACATACACTACAGCGGCAGGAATAGCTACTACGGCCGTGACTTCAGCCCCAGTAACAACCAACGCTCCAAGAAGTAGGATTTATTCTGCGATCGTAGACCAGCCTACAGGAGACCGCGGTATGTCAGAGCTAGATGAATCTCCAGAGTCACCAGACTACAGCATGCTGACAGCCCGTCGAGCACTTGCTGCACGTGCGCGAATGGCAGATGCAATACCATCCGTGTTTGGAGCGACATCCAGAATTAACCCAGAACGGCAGACGAATCAGCAAATGGAAACCGACCAGCAGAGAAGTGATGAAGCTTTAGTACGTCGTATCTTGCCAGCAATAGTGGAAGCCACTCGGCAATCGTTAGTCAGTAGCATGGGGAGTCAACCAGACGCTACATTACCACCCCCGATGATACCAACCCAGGTGCATCGAGAGCTAACCCCGTTTGAGGATAGAACCCGTAGGCGACCTGAAATTGCAGAATATCAAGAGCAGGAAACAAGGAGTAGGCGGAACACAGAACCAGCTGAAAACTATACACGACGACTGGAGGCGGAGCGACCGTCAGGAAACACCAGACCAGAATTAGTATCCATGATGGAGGTAGCGACGACCACCGGACAACAGCGGCCGTCAGACAATTTACCATTATCGACACCACGTTTCTGGCCTCCACGTGAATCAACACCACCCCCAGGCAATAGACCACGAAGGAAAGATATTCATCAGCAGCGTAGCCAGAGTTTTGGTGGCCACGAAGAATCTTCAAGTCGAGGAGGGCGAAAAGCTGATTTGACGAAATGGGGCATAAAATTCGACGGTACGAAGAAAACAATGAACATACAGGAGTTCCTATACCGTGTTAATATTACATGCGAGACAAAGATTGTGATGAATCTGAGCTGCTAAAGGATTTACATCATTTGTTGGAAGGACCAGCCCTGGAATACTATTGGAGTTGCAGGAGACTGACACCAGACATCAGATGGAGTGAGCTTCGGCGAGCAATGTTGACGCAGTTTCAGAGATTCGATAACGAATTTCAAATCCAAGTGCAGATACTTAACCGACGTCAGCAGCCACAAGAATCTTTTGAGGATTTTTACAACACCGTAATGCGTTTGAGACATCAACAACGAGTCCTGTACACCGAGGGGCAACTAGCCGAAATTATGAAAGGTAATTTAAAGCCGGCGCTAGCGCAGTTGATGTTCCCAATTCCAGCTACATCTTTGAGTGAGTTTTCGCGTGATGTGAAAAGAGCCGAAACCTTGTTGTCCATGCAACGACAACAGTATTCAACGCGGCAGGCACATCAGCCGCGAGTAAACGAGATGAGTTTGGAAAGCAATGGCGCTGAAGTGGAATCAGCTATAGAAGTGGATGCAATTGGAGGAGCAGTAAAAGTGACCTGCTGGAATTGCAGAGCTTTAGGGCACATGTTCAGAGACTGCCCGTCAACTATTAGAAACATTTTTTGTTACAAATGTGGACGAGAAAACACCGTAACACCCAAATGTCCATCATGTCAGGGAAACCCGTCCCGGAACCCACCTCAGACTGGGGAGGTGAGGTCCACACAGATTTAGACCCAGCCGTACCCAGTTCAACTTTCGATAACCCAGCCCAAGATGCAATAGTTAAAAATGACACCAGTAATGGTAACTTCGATAATAACAACACAACTGGAAACAACCGAACAGATAGCAGCACAGCAAGTAACAACACCAAAGGTGACAACAGTCTAGCTGAAAACGATATAGCAGGAAATGTGATCGAAAACAATAACAGCAGTACAATGAATAACACCGTAACAATTGACAACACCAATCAATTTCAAGAACCCAAAGGAGACGCAATGGTGACAATCCTACGCAACAACAACCGCGAGGAGGTACCACAATCTATTCCGATTGTAAAGAAAATTCGTCCAATACACCAGCGTATGGCTGAATACCGCGAAGTAAGAGAAAGAATCTTCGGAGAGCCGTCCGATAGGATTGATCGAGCGCGAATTCGTTACCAAAAACGACGGCTGGTGCGAAGAGAAATTGCGGCTACCACATTGTTCGAAGGCAATGATAATAGATTTTATGCTAAGGTGAACATAGGAGGAACAGACGTCGAAGGGCTCGTGGACAGCGGAGCGTCTGTAACATGCCTAGGCAAAGGATGCCAGGAACTTGTTGCCCGAGCCGGACTAGAAATCCACCGTTTTGGTTCATCAGTCAAAACCGCCGATGGTAGCGCGCATAAAATACTAGGTCGAGTACGCGTGAAGATATGTTTTAATAAACGGACAGAGGAAATTAACTTCTATTTGGTACCATCACTGGAACGTGCCTTATATCTGGGCGTAGATTTCATGAGGACATTCAAATTATTGACCAGCATAGAGAGTATTACCACTCAAGGGGTAGACCTATGCGAAGAAGTCGCTTCCTCGGAGGAGGTCCAAACTCACGTACTATCAGCTCGACAAAATGAAACACTAGAAGCCGTAGTGCAGACATTTCCGTGCTACACGAAGAGAGGTCTCGGCAAAACAACACTAGAGACGCATTCGATCGATACTGGAGATGCAGTGCCAGTTACAGATCGTTATTACCCTGTGTCACCGGCAGTGCAGACTCTTCTGTATGCAGAAGTGGATCGCATGCTAGACCTAGGAGTTATTGAAGTTAGCGAAAGTCCGTGGAGCCATCCCGTAACTTTAGTACGAAAGTGGGCCAAGAATCGGCTGTGCTTGGACGCGCGGAAACTTAATGCTCTGACGGTAAAGGATGCGTATCCACTTCCTCATATAGAGGGCTTGCTTAGCAGGTTAGGTGACACACATTACATCTCCAGTGTCGATCTTAAGGACGCGTTCTGGCAGATACCATTGGATCCATCCAGCCGGGAGAAGACAGCTTTTACGGTACCCGGAAGGCCACTCTACCATTTTAAGGTAATGCCATTTGGGTTGTGTAATGCAGCTCAAAGGCTTTGCCGATTAATGGATAGAGTGATACCTTCCGCCATCCGTGATCGTGTCTTCGTCTATCTGGATGATCTTCTGGTGGTATCTCCAGATTTCGAGTCTCACGTAGGATTGCTGAAACAAGTTGCCAGTTGCCTCGAAAAAGCCGGATTGACAATCAACGTTCAAAAGTCAAAATTTTGCTTCCGTGAATTAAGATATTTAGGATACCTTGTCGGCGGCGGCCAAATTAAGCCACATCCATCGAAAGTAGAATCGATCATTGGCTACAAGTATCCGAAAACCCTCAAGCAGGTCAGGAGCTTTTTAGGCGCCACGGGTTGGTATAGGAAATTTATTTCCGATTATGCCACGATTGCAAGCCCGATTTCCGATACGTTGAAGAAAAGCAAAGTGTTTTGTTTTACGGAAGAAGCAAAAATAGCATTTGACGAATTGAAGAATGCATTGGTGTCGAGTCCAGTACTAGTACATCCTGACTTCCAACGACGATTTTTTGTGCAATGTGACGCGTCAGATCTTGGAATTGGAGCTGTACTGTTTCAAAAGGATGACGATGAAGGAGAACATCCAATAGCGTATTATTCGCACAAATTAACATCTGCTCAGCGCAACTACACCAGGACAGAGCGTGAATGCTTAGCGGTAGTTCTCGCGATAAAGAAGTTCAGACCCTTCATCGAGTTAATGGCCTTCACTGTGATCACGGATCACAGCAGCCTGAAGTGGCTGATGTCACACCGTGATCTCAGTGGGCGATTAGCTCGATGGAGTCTGCACCTACAGTCGTTTGATTTCGTGATAGAACATAGAAAAGGGAAGCTCAACGTTGTACCGGATACCCTATCGCGCTACGAAATGGAAGAAGTCTCGGCGGAAGTAATGCGCTTAATTGACTTCGAAGACAAATCCTTCAAGAGTATCGAGTATGCAGATCTAGCTAAAACCATAGAGGAAAACGCAAGTAAGTTACCGGATGTAAGAGTGATTGACAACATAGTGTACAAAAGGACAATGCCTTATGACGGCATACCTTTACATGAGGACTTCGCATGGAAAGTATGGGTGCCGACAGAACTAACAGCGAGTATAATTCAAAAGGCTCACGATCCACCGCATGCAGCACATGGAGGTTTCCACAAAACGTTAAAACGAATAAAGGAGTACTTCTATTGGCCACATATGAACGCGCAGGTAAAAGCCTATGTGGACGCGTGTCAGATTTGTCGTGAAACCAAAGCAGCCAACAGGACCCTAAGACCACCTATGGGTAAGGAGATAATCTCTCAGCGACCATTCCAGCGAATATTTGTGGATTTCTTGGGACCATACCCGCGTTCCAAGAAGGGTAATAGTTACATTTTCATCATCCTAGACCACTTAACTAAATTTGTAATCCTTAAGGCAATGCCTAAGGCGTGCAGTAGAAACGTAATACGTTTCCTTATTAATGAGATCTGTCATAAATTCAGCGTACCGGAGACAATAGTGTCCTATAACGGCAAGCAATTTATTAGCCGTGAGTTCAGCGATTTCACGACGAATTTTGGCATTAAACACCATCGTACTGCGGTACATTCGCCGCAGGCAAATGCATCAGAAAGAGTGAACCAGTCAGTCTTAGCAGCTATTAGATCATACATGAAGGAGGACCATCGCGAATGGGATCGTCATCTTTCCCAGATAGAATGCTCGCTACGATCTTCAGTACACAGCTCAACGAAAGTAACGCCATACTTTGCTCTGTTCGGAATGAACATGATTACGCACGGAAGCATGTATCAACTGGCAAGACGTTTGCAGAGTCTAACCGACATCGGAGAAGAATCAGTGCCCAAGTCGGTGGCACATGAATTGATAAGATCCAAAATTCAGGAAAACTTGCACCGAGCGTATGAAAAGAACGAGCGGACGTATAATACCAGATATAGACAAGTTAAATTCATTCCTGGTCAGGAAGTTTACAGGCGGAATTTCCAACAAAGTTCTTTCAAGGATAATTTCAACGCCAAGTTAGCACAAAAGTTCATAAAGTGCAGGATTTTGAAACCTATCGGTAATAGTTTGTATGAGCTCGAAGATCTGAATGGCAAACATCTAGGCGTATTTCACGCGAAAGACCTGAAGCAGTAGTGTATGTGAGATAGCAATTGACCGTATGTTTACTCAAAGGATGAAGAACATCGTATTACACCTGTTGATATAATGAAGTTTAGGCTAACCAAAAGTTCAGTATTGACTTATTTTTTTGTTTCACTGAAGGTAATTAAACCTAGATCCTTATATTTTCTAGGCCCAATGTGGACCAAAGCCGGAGAGATACGTGTTACCCTCTGTGTCGCATAGTATCCTCGGGAGCAGCAGACACATTGGCATGGGAATTGTGGAGATCAATTTACCAAATTACTCGCGTCAATGCTCATCTTTTCAAGCCCTGTGAGGATAGTGTTAGTTAACAGCTTGCGACGGAAAGTTTCTATAGATAGGGCCCGGACAGATAATGGTATTTCTCTCTGTTTAGTCACTCCAAAGTACTTAGGGGTATCTTTCTTTTCGTACACTTACAGCGCAATACTATCAAGACTCTTTTTCAAGACAAGTAGAAATGGCATCTATGCCTGAATGTAGTATTTGTCTGGCGACGTTGACGGATGATAATCCGCAGGTTTTCGTTTCCAATTGTGGGCACGTTTTTCATCGTGGGTGCCACGAAACCTGGCGTGCTGAAGATCGCACCGACTGCCCCGTATGCAGACATCCGGACTACAGCGTTCAAGCTATTTACTTGGGTTACGGCGAGGCAGAGCCTGGTCCTACTCCCCAAGAGATAGCGACCCTTCGGGAAAAACTGCACACAAGCGTGCTAGAACGTGCACAGGCACAGTCTGAGTCCGTCCGTAACCAGGATGCATACGTACAGCTACGGGTGCAGCATGACTTACACCTAACTACGTGGCGCAGGCAAGAAGAATCACTGCAGTTGGTGAATGCACAACTGCGCGAGGAAAAGCGTTGTTTACAAACACGTTATGAAGCGGAGAACGCCGCTCTATGGCGTCAAGTCAGCGAGGCCGACGGTCTTTATCGTTCGCGAGTGGTCGGATTGGAGCACTGTGTGAAACAGCTGCAGGCTCAATTGGCCGCGCTGAACACTGAGAATGAGGCATTAAAAGTCCAGCAACAAGATCACGCCCTCCAGCTTCATGACATCCAGAAGCAAAACCTTGACTATGCGCGTGGGCAAGAAGTAGCCAAGAGCAAATATAAGGAGAGCATCCAGCGGAAGAAGCAAGTTGGGTATGCTGATACTAAAGTAGCGATCAGGGGATTTCCAAGGACTGTGACCAGTGACCCTCGTGGTCAGATTGTGAAAATTCTGGACCGGTTAGGCATCTCCCACGCTCCCCAAGACGTGGAAATTCACGCATGTTCTCAATTGGTGGCGCAGCCTGGAGTCTACCAAGTGATCGTGGAATGTAAGGTGCCCGGTCTAAAATTCGAACTCCTTACTAATTTCCCGAAGTTACGAGATAGTGGACGCGCCGCTCTACGCGAACTCCATATCAAGGATAGCGTAGCGGTGTCCAACTTGTACAAGGAGGCGGGAACTCGAATTAAGGGTAGAAGAGGTGTCCAGTACATGCGGATCATGGAAGACTAGGTCATTATCCACCTATGCGGTGAAGCTAGCCCACGTGAAATAGAAAACATCGAGCAAGTGGAGGAAATTGCTGAGCTTTTGCCGAGTACATCCCAGCTCCAGTCCGGCTCGAGAAGATCACGTCGTTGAATAGACATGACAGTTAGCACCACCTTGGCATTAGGAGAAGGGGGTTTAGCTAGGTAGACCAAGTGTAGGGGGAAGTTCACGAGAGTCGCTCCACCGAGGGACCCAGTACCGTCTCTAGGGATAGTCTCTGGTACCTCAGGTGGCGATAACTTGTCCACAAAACCCTATGATCACTTCGTTCCGAACTTAACTTTCCCTCCCATCGCTCGCCATTGCTGTCTTCTAGATGGTTGGGTTTGTGACGGTTCCAAGTCATTGCCCAAAATTCCCTCATTGCCACTTTCCATCTGGCAACCACACATCATCTGACAGCATCGACCTAAGTCGATGACTCGACCCATCTATTATTGCATCATTTGCAAAGAATGTGTGGAATGTGCCCAAACCACTTTTTATCTACACAAACTGTTTGTTTTGCACACGACCACTGAATGACATGCAAACGAAATACACATACGCACACACGCATGCATGAAAGAATGCAAAATAACGGCCGGCAACATCACGTCACAGCAACAGCGTAGTTATTTCATTCAATTGTAATTTCATCACCGAAGTGTCCAGTCGTGCAGTGAACAGTTTCATTCAAGTTAAAGTAAAAAGTGGTACAGTTGATAATAGTGAAAGGTGAAACAGTCCATTGTATAGGAAGGAGCCAGTTTAGTAATCCAGGATTAGGAGCGATTTGGTAGAGACATCTGCTCCCAACCAACAGCGTAGGAGTATCCTATTTTCCACCCCTAAATTTCCGTCGAACTAGAAGCGGAACTAGGTAAGTGTGGACATGGAGTAAGAGAGGTTTCGGAGGGAAGTTGCTTATATTTTTTTCTTTTCTTCCCCAAAACTAGTGATCAAAACCGCATTTATTGCTGTATAACTTTATTGCCGTAGCAAGTTTATTGCCGCAGCAATTTTATTGCAGTCGCATTTATTGCCGTAGCAAATTCATTGCTGCAACCTTTGTTGGAGTAAACAATTTAGTATCAGTGCATCGTCGTCAGCTTTGGTAGCGCCCAAGCAGCAAGCTCGTAAGGTTACTATCCCAGAGCGAAAACTCGTAGATGCCGTTGTTTTCCACTACAAGACGAGAGCCGCCGAGGAAACGCGCTTCCCACCCTCTGTCAAGGCGCCAGTAAGTGCCAATCGTCGTAACAGTCTTCAGCTAAAATTCATGACCCTTAGGCCCGTTAGAAGTCTGATCTAACCCAGCAAGGCAACATTACCGGCAGAATAATTACAGCAACATTCACCAACATTCAGTCAGCCGCTTTCTTCTGTCCCCAGAACATTTACATCATCATTATACAGCGTAAAAAGGGCAAGTAAAACACCATCACCCCAAAGGACAAGTAAGGTAAGTCCGTGATTCATTTTCACCCTCGGACTTACAAGTACCCTCGACTAAAGATAGGGCCGAAAATCAGGGAAAATAAAAAGCTTAGAATCCAAAAAGGTTTAGTCATTACGAGAATCTAAATAGTCAGAGTATAAAATATTGAAAACGGTGACAACATAAAACCTGGAAAGGAAAATATTAAAGTGAAGAAAAAGATGAAATATAAAATGGTTCGAAGTCAATAAAGACCAACCACAAATTACAATTACAATAACCAAGCACGACATAAGAGGAAATTTTAAAGACCAGAAAGCGAAATTTAGAACATGAAATGGTCAATAACGCAGGACTAAAAGCGTTAACAATACATGATTCGTTCGCCATAAACAAAAGTAATAATTTGGATAAAGGATAAGGAGCGAACAGTGACTTTGACCCTCACGACTGACATATGCTAATATATATATATATATTCTTTCTTACTGATTATATTGATTTATACCATACTCATATATGTATATACGATAGGCCAATTCAGGCCAAAAGTGATTTCGATCGGGATACGGATCCCAGAACTAGCTCGGTAGTAGTACGTTTTGATTCGGTACTAAATAACGCATTTTAGCCATCGGTTATATGGCACATCGAATATATTAAAACGATATCGGGCGAAATTTAAATTTTTATTCGGAATACGAAACAGAAAACCGAAAACTCGGTTCGTGATATTCGAGACTTGACAGTAAGTTTTCCTTTTATTCCGGATAACACTTTTGGCTTAGGCTACAACGAGCATATTAAGTAACTAAGAGTAAGAATTGATTGAATTCACAAGAAAGTTGTTAAAGTGAATAATAATTTTAAGCAACGTCAACGGGTATAATGATTAAGTTTCAATCTACCTATAAGAATAATTGTTTTTGTAGCGCTTCGCCCGTGGGGCAAAATTTTATTTAAGAAAAACTCACTACGGTTTGTAGAAATAAGTATAGGAATGATAAGTTGAGATTAATTTTATTGGTATTCCAGTAAGGGAATAATAAAATATTTATAACGTTGTAAGAAGCGGTTGTGTTCTTAATATGGCTGAGTAAGCAGTCCATAATGGTAATAGGGGTAAACCACAGGTAAGCCTCTTTGGGGCAACTAACATTTTGGGACTCTAGACGTGAAACAGAGTCATGGTGGAGTCGTAGGGACTTCGTGAGGGTGGGCTACACTGACCACAACATCTGTCAGTGAAACTTTAATGACAAATAAGTTTACCCTACATTCGCAAAAATCTTTTATCTTCTTCAAGGCAAACAATCACATGGTAATTTCGAATCGGTTTTGTTTTTCTTTTATTGTTTATCCATCCATCTAACGAAATATCCGTTCGGGCTCCGTTTTTTTATTTTTATAATGTCGTAGGATATTGTGTGCTTTCGGTTCGTTTGTTTTTTTTAGCCTTGGTATGTATTCTTGATGTTTGCCATGTCAGATTGTGTCGATGTCATTAAGAGGAAAGATCCCCCCGTCCGGCGAGTTTACCAGCCCAGGCTTAAGCATGGCATACCAAGCAAGCCGCTTAATGATGTGTGACAGTAGGTTATTGACGTTGAATAAATCTCAGCAATCTGGTCTGCGCATGAGACATAATGGTGCCCAACTTCATGTATTCAGTCGAGATGCATTAAGAAGGAAAACCATTTGTCTTGTACGTGGCGGTGACATGATAAAAAAGTTTTGTGAATGAAAGTGTGTACAATGTTAGTGCTGGGTATTCTTCGAATTCTCATTAATATGATGAGTGTTTCTATACGTATATTTTCGATGACTTCACCGAAAATCATACCAATAAACGTCTGCTGATGAAGATCTTGTCAAGATCCGAAATAGCTATACAGACAACTCTGGTATCATTGGAACACTTTTTGTGCTGGACCGTTATTGAAAATAATATAAAGGTAATAAATAAACTTTATATTAAAAAGGCCTTGAGCTTGAATAAATTTAAAAATTGTAAGTTTAAAAAACAGACCGACTAAAAACTCCTGCAAGCGAAATGATGAAATTTGTCGTAGAGCACCGCGAGCTTGAATGAATAATATTGTTGATGGCAACCCTCTGTTTTGTTGTTTCAATGACAAAACAAATCATGCCAGTTTAAAACCAATGGTTTTTCGACACGATAGAAAAAGAGTTGTGCATGAAAGTGTTTTAGTGTATTAGTGCTTGGTATTCTTCGAACAGATGTGTAAAAGAATTCGCATTAATATGATGAGATACATATATTTTTGATGAATTCGCCGAAAAGCATACCAGTAAACGTCTGCTGATGAAAATCTTGGCAAGATCCGAAATAGCTATACAAGCTATTAAAACGGTCTTGAGCTTAAATAAATTTAAAAAATTGTAAGTCTAAAACACAGACCAACTAAAAACCCCCGCCATGGAAATGTTGACAGTTAACGTAGAGCACCGCGATCTTGAAGCAATAATACTGGTGATAGCAACCCTCTATTTTGTTGTTTTGTAATGAAAAAACAAAAACAAATCATGCCTGTTTAAAACCACTGGCTTTTCGACGTGATAAAAAATAGTTGTGCATATAAGTGTTTCCAATGTTAGTACTTGGTATTCTTCGGACATATGTTTAAAGGAATTATCATTAATATGATGAGTGTTTCTATATATATATTTTCCATGAATTCACCGAACAGCATACCAAAAACTGTCTGCTGATGGAAATCTGGGCAAGATACGAAATAGCTATACAGGCAGCCCTGGTAGTATTGGAACACTTTGTGCTCGACGCTTTTTGAAACCAATATAAAGCTAATAAATAAGCTTTATATAAAATTAGTTCCTGCGAAGCAGTTGAAGGGTAAAGTCAAGTGAAAAGGAGAAAGTGAAAAAATCGGATAAAATTTAAAGTTGCAAACTTTAACAAATTTTTCATTCCTTTTTAATATAAAAAATTTTGAAATTTTAAGAGAAAAATTTTTTTCGGTTTGCCATCAGCAAAACGTGAACTTGGAAAACTTCAGTGGTTGGGAAGAGGACGAAAACCTGGTCCAGGGTTCTATACTCCATAGATCTCGTTAAAGAGCCGCTCTCCCCTGAAGAAGAGAAAGAGCTGAGACGCATGAGGGAGGACCATGCATCGGTAATGGAAAGCTGTGCGGCTATCAGCGAGGCTGCCGCGAATCTTCCGCCTAAGAAGAGGCGACCAGAAGATGACCTTTTTGGGGAGAACCGCCAGCTGCGGGCGGAAAACAGAAAAATGCCAACCGAATTCGAACGGGTTAGTAAGACCATAAAGAACATGCAACACCAGATACGACATTTGGAGAACCTGATGAATAATGCCACAGACGAAGAATCCATGGACGATGGGGCGCCGCCCACGTTTAATGATGTGTTGCTCGAGCAAGAAGCCCACAAGCAACACGAAAAAGAAGTTGGGTCCTGTGCAATGCCGGCGCAGCAGATGGCTTAGGTCATGGCAAACAAATCAAATCCAGCAATGATGGGAGAGAGGAAGACGACGAACTCAGGCGGCTACTGCAATACGAAGAAGACGACGGGGAAGAATAGCGGAGGCAGCGGTAGAGTTAAGTATAAAATCATTCCTGATTTATCTGTGTATAGTGATAATGTGCGTGCAGTTGCATCGAAAATTAAAGCTGTGTTGCACCACGAGGTTTTTAATATGAAGATCGTAGCGCGAGCTCTGATCAAATTTAATTTAGGTAGCATTAAGGAATACAACTCCGTTAAGGAGATGCTCAAGGTGACGGGGACTGGTTTTTACACCTACACGCCGAGGTCGCAGACTCCCTTTGCGGCGGTCATAGTAGGGTTATCTAATACTTTTGAGGAAGCGGACCGCAAACTGTACTAGGAGATTGAACAATCGTTTCTAAGGGTTACTAAGCTGGGGTGGGATAAGTGGCTTGTCCATCTCTCCAGAAACTCGGACGTCAATTGGTTTTACGCCCTGGGATATATATTGAACTGCAGGGTTTCTATCCGTAAGGATAGGAAGCCAGGTTTGACACAACGTAGGAACTGTCAGTGCTATGGGCATGATTGGGCTTAATTGCGGCATGCCCCATCATTGCTGCAATTGTGCTGGGTCACACGGCCCGCGAAAGTGTACTCTCCCGAGTAGAAGCAGCTTGGATAATGTTACATCTGGCCCTGATCCGGTTCCGAGAGAATCTACTCTCGAGCACGATCAGGCAACCAGATGTGTTAATTGTGCAGTCGATGGGCATGCGTCCTGCTCCAGGGAGTGTCCTCTGAGTCTGAGATTGCTTCGGTAGAAGAACGAAGCCAGGAAGCGAACAGTGGTCTTACTCAGGGTGGCATCTCCTACGATGCCGCTCCCCGTGGTGGTACTCGTGTCCCAACGACCAGTGTTAATGTCGTTGCAACTGCCCATTTTGGTACCATAGATGCCGATTGCCGGGGTATATTCAGCATGGACCTCATGTCCTGCCGAACGAAATTAGGAGGTTTATGGCGTGATTACGCGAAAATAGATGACGACGGATCTAGGGCCCAGGCTATCCTGGGTCTCTTGTTGGCCATTGGGCCAGTGTGAATGTAAATATGTATATACTAGTAGTTCTTAAATATTAGTTTTAAGTTTTGTTTTGTTTATATTAAACCGTTTTTCATGTTCTTTTTTTGGTGATGCATTGTATTAGTCTTTTATTTTGTTTGTGCCATGATGGGTAAAACCCATCATATTTTGTAATTAGAAGAAGATAGTTCTGCAAATACTGATGAGTGAAGGACGAGACTGTAGTATATAAGAAAAATGTTTTAATGACATTGAATAAATATGAAATATGAATATGAATATTGAGCTTGAATTAATTTTAAAAATTTTAAGTTTTAAAAAAAACGACTAAAAACTCCCGCAAGGGAAATGATCTTGGAGCAATAATTTTGTTGATGGCAAACCTCTGTTTTGTTGTTTTGTAATGACAAAACAAAAACAAATCATGCATGTTTAAAACCAATTTGTTTTCGACGTGATAAAAAAACAGTTGTGCATGAAAGTGTTTCCAATGTTAGTGCTTGGTATTATTCAAACATATATAAAATAAAAGGTTTCCTGTTACATCCTATGTAGGGATTAGGGAGAGCTTATCACAACCAGTGCGCTGTGCGCGTTTTAGTTCAACACTCACTGATAGGGACCTACAGTTTTACATCGGTTCCGAACGGTATTTTGAGAAGCTTTTTCATGGCTAAATACTCGATAGTGTTGCTGTCACTAAGCGAGGTGACCGCCGTCGAAAGAAATTTAAGGTGGTCAGAGAAGGGACCGAACCCTCGTTCTCATGCATAAGAGCCGCGCACACTACCATTGCACCACCGACGGCCACAAAATATGTTTAATGTAATTCTCATTAATATAATGAGTGTTTCTATACAAATAGTTTTCTTTAATTCACCGTAAAGCAATCCAAAAAATGTCTAGAAAATCTTGGCAAGATCCGAAAAAGATATACAAGCTATTAAAACGGTCTTTAAGTTCGGTCTTTAATTAAGTTTAAAAAACAGACCAACTAAGAACTCCCGCAAGGGAAATGATGACAGTTGAAGAAGAGGACCGCGGTCTTGAAGCAATAATACTATTGATGGCAAAACTCTATTTTGTTCTTTTGCAATGACAAATCAAAAACAAATTATGCCTGTTTAAAATGGTTTTTCGAAATTATAAAAAAGAGTTGTGCATGAAAGTGTTTCCAATGTTAGTGCTTGGTATTCTTCGAACATATGGGTAAAGGAATTCTCATTAATATAATGAGTGTTTCTCTACAAATATTTTTGATGAATTCATCGAAAAGCAATCCATAAAACGTCTACTGATGAAAATCTTGGCAAGATCCGAAATAGCTATACATACAGCCCCTTGGAATACCTTTTGTGCTCGACCCTTTTCAAAAATAATATAAATCTAATAAATAAGCTTTATATTAAGAAGGTCTTAGAGCTTGAATAAATTTAAAAAATTGTAAGTTTATAAAACAGACCGACAAAAAACTCCAACATGTGAAATAATGAAAGTTGACGTAGAGAATCGCGAGCTTAAAGCAATAATATTGTTGATGGTAACCCTCTATTTTATTTTTTTTTTGTAATGACAAAACAAAATCAACCCATGCTAGTTTAAAACCAATGGCTTTTCGACATGATAAAAACGATTTGTGCATGAAAGTGTTTCCAATATTAGTGCTTGGTATTCTTCGAATATATGTGTGTTAGGGCGTGCTCTGATCGTGGACCTGTAGGCCTAATCCTCAAGGTAGTTTTTAATCAAAAGAAAAACTCTTAACGAATTCAATCTCAAGGCGAACCTTCTTTATTGAAGTTATAAACTGAACTTAAAACTATGAGAACAGAAAGGGCCGTAGTAGCGGGAGCAAAAAGAAATGAAATGTACATATGTATGTGTGTTGAATCACACTCAAACTTAAAGAGGAGATATTAAGGCGAATTCCATTATTAGGAAACTAACAATGTTCAAACAAAAGCACAGAGAATATAGACAGATATGTCATAGATTTAGCATAATAAAGACAGTGGAACCTGCTTGAACGGTGCGTTCAACATATTCCCGGGTCAGGATTGGGACGTCCGATGTATCCCTTACAAACCTTCTTCAAATTTACGTCAGAATATTCTGAGTGATGTATATTTAATTGGTTGGAGGGGCTCTTCCAGCATCGTGTGGGTATAGCAATCTAATCAAATCGTCCACATGACGGAATAAATGTAGTTCCGACGAGTCAAACAAAAACGCCCACCACAGTACTTCTTGGATGAGATAAGAATCTTCAGCATGTGTAATTCTGGTAGGATGTTGTTGAGAGGCGCGATACTGCTGGGCTTAAGAATAGGTTGTTAGATCTCTTATGGGGTTGTATGGAGCAATAATATTGTTGATGGCAACCCTCTATTTTATTTTTTTTTGTAATGACAAAACAAAATCAACCCATGCTAGTTTAAAACCAATGGCTTTTCGACATGATAAAAACGATTTGTGCATGAAAGTGTTTCCAATATTAGTGCTTGGTATTCTTCGAATATATGTGTGTTAGGGCGTGCTCTGATCGTGGACCTGTAGGCCTAATCCTCAAGGTAGTTTTTAATCAAAAGAAAAACTCTTAACGAATTCAATCTCAAGGCGAACCTTCTTTATTGAAGTTATAAACTGAACTTAAAACTATGAGAACAGAAAGGGCCGTAGTAGCGGGAGCAAAAAGAAATGAAATGTACATATGTATGTGTGTTGAATCACACTCAAACTTAAAGAGAAGATATTAAGGCGAATTCCATTATTAGGAAACTAACAATGTTCAAACAAAAGCAAAGAGAATATAGACAGATATGTCATAGATTTAGCATAATAAAGACAGTGGAACCTGCTTGAACGGTGCGTTCAACATATTCCCGGGTCAGGATTGGGACGTCCGATGTATCCCTTACAAACCTTCTTCAAATTTACGTCAGAATATTCTGAGTGATGTATATTTAATTGGTTGGAGGGGCTCTTCCAGCATCGTGTGGGTATAGCAATCTAATCAAATCGTCCACATGACGGAATAAATGTAGTTCCGACGAGTCAAAAAAAAACGCCCACCACAGTACTTCTTGGATGAGATAAGAATCTTCAGCATGTGTAATTCTGGTAGGATGTTGTTGAGAGCCGCGATACTGCTGGGCTTAAGAATAGGTTGTTAGATCTCTTATTACCAAGGGGGCAAAATCATCCTTCAGTGCAGTGTTTGGTGGGTATCTGCCAAGTAAAGGAACACGAACCATGAGTAATTAACATTTAACAAAAATGATAAATTTTAGGGTTGAGTTTCATTATTAGATTGACTTGGAGATGATGTGTCTGGTAATACGCACAACTTCACAACAGGGCGTACAATTGCGCCGTTCTGTGTCTTTACTTCTGCTACCCGGAGTTTGTTATGTTTGCCATAGAAGACTTTCGTAATTCGGCCTGGACGCCATTCTGTGTGCGGCAAGTGGTCGGTCTTGATGATGACGAAATCGTTTTATTTGAGGTTATTTTTTTGTCGTCCTCCACTTATACCGGCGCTGGAGTTCTGTGATATATTCTGATTTCCCGCGTTGAGTAAATATATGTTGTATAGTTTTCAATCGCTTCCATGTGCGATTGTGTGATAAATCTTTTTTTGTGGTTCTGCCGGAGACTCAGGGGGAGCAATAAGTTGAGCTCTTCGCAGTAAGTGTCCGGGGGTTAATAGAAAAACTTCCGTTGGATTATCGGACATCGGGGACAGTGGTCTCTAGTTGAACACTGCCTCGATTCCTATGAGTAGTGTTGTGAATTCCTCAAAAGCAAACCATAAGTTACTTGTTACTTTCTTCAAATGCGATTTCATACTCTTCACCGCTGCCTCCCAGAGGCCACCCATATGTGGTGCGTACGGTGGGATGAATGACCACGAAAAGCCATGCAACCTGTATTTTTCGAGAAGACGATCTTTTGCGTTTTTCAAGAATCGGTTTTGTTCTTGTATCAACATCTTGCTTGCACTGACGAAGTTTCGACCTTTGTCTGAAACATGTTTTTTGGGAAACCTCGCCGTCCGGTAAATCTTGTAAAGGCTGCTAAGAATGCATCGGCCGACAAATCGGAGCATACTTCCAAATGAACAGTTCGAGTGATTTTGGAATTTCGCAAATTTGTCGATTTTAAACTGAAAGGACCAGCGAAGTCAACCCCAGCGTAAGTGTAGGGTAAGGAAAATGTGACTCGTTCCGGTGGAAGTGCTGCCATTAGTTGGTTCTGAAATTTGCGTTTGGATACTGTGCAAACGTTGTATCCTCTGATGCATTTTCTAATTAGGTTCTATAGACTGGGTATGTAGAAAACCTGTATAATTGCCCGAAGCATTACATTATATTCAGCGTGTAGTAAAATGTCATGTGTATTTTGACAAACAGTTAAGCAAAGACAGATTTTTCAGGAATGATGACAGGATGTCGCTCTTCGTAGCTGAGACCACCATTTTCCAGGCGACCACCAACTCGAAGCAAGTCGCATTTGTCAAGAAAAGGTGTCAAAGTTAGAATATGGCTTTTTGTACTAATTGGCTTTCTTCTTCAGACATTCGTACTCTCTCGAATAATACTTTTGGTGAGCAAGGGCGATTAATCGGTGTTTTACTAACGTAATCTCTCCGGTTGTGATGCTTACTCTGTCACTGTATGGTTGTTTCCGGCGTGACTGAACAAATCGGAACATATAGCAAATTACACGAAGCGCTCGATTCAAAGATGAAAATCTTGAGATGACTTCTTCGTTAACATCGAAAAGAAAAGTTGAAACTTTCTTTATTTCCAAATCAGGAGGATTGAAAGTACGTGGTTTGGACCAAGATTCTATTGGTTGTTTAAGCCACGAAGGTCCATGCCACCAAAGAGAATATTGAATCAAATCTTGTGATTGGCATCCACGGGTACCCAAGCCTGCTGGATTATCCTCTGTCTTCACGTGTTTCCACAAACTATTATCGGTTAAATTGTGTATTTCGGTAACTCGATTCGCTACAAAAGTTTTTAGAGATTGGGGAAATTTTTGGAGCCATCCAATAACTATGGAAGAATCAGTCCATAAAAAGAGTTCGTAACTGCAATCGTCAGTTTTCGTTACACCTCTTATAAGATTAGCGAGAAGAACGGCACCGCACAATTCGAGCTTTGGGATGGTCATCCGTTTAATTGGGGCTACCCAAGTTTTCGCTACCAGTAGGTGACTCGAAACTTCTCCGATTGAGTTTTCTGTGCGAATATAAACAGCACCACAGTAGGCCTTCTCAGACGCGTCACTGAAACCATGGATCTGCACCCTATGACCTGGAGAAAAGTTTACACATCGTGGAATTTTAAGCGAAGTGATATGAGAAAAATTCTTGATGAATGAATCCCACGAAATCAGTAAAGTTGGTGGGACAGCCTCATCCCAGTCTGATTTGATTTCCCACAATTTTTGCATCAGCATCTTTGCGACGACAATTGAGCCAAGCCAACCAAGTGGATCGAACACCCTGGCGATTACTGAAAGTATCGTCGTTTTTGTTGCAACGTGATTAACGTCCATTGGTTCAACTTCATAGTAAAACGTATCTGACATTGCGTTCCAGCGAATGCCCAAAGTTTTTATAGTGCTAGAGTCATCAATTCTCAAAAAATCTTCATCTAGAAGATCCTCCCGGCCAAATTTTCGAGAAGACTACTATCATTGGCTGTAAGTTTCTTCAAAGGGAAGGAAGCTGAGTTAAGCACTCGCATCAGCTATTCCTGTTTAGTTTTTGCTTCACCTAGGGAGTGTCCACCTGACAACACATCGTCAACGTAAACTTAATTTTTCAAAATTTTAGAAGCAAAAGCATGTGTGTCGTTGCAACCATCACTAAGTTGCTTTAATGTTCGAATGGCCAGGAAAGGCGCACAGTTGACTCCAAAAGTCACTGTTTTCAATTCAAAAGTTTTTACTGATTCGTTTGGATTTGACCTGAACAAAATACGTTGGTATGGTCGATATCCTTGTGTACTAGCATCTGGCGGTACATCTTCTGAACGTCGCCAGTAAACACATATTGATAATAACGCCACTGTAACACAATTTGCATAAGGTCCGCTTTCAATATAGGACCGGGATATAGAACGTCGTTCAGGGAGAACCCACTATTTGTCTTCTTTGACCCATTAAACACTACTCTGACTTTCGTTGTCTTACTCACTGATTTTACAACGGCGTGGTGGGGTAAATAAAATGAATAACATTTTTCGACTGTGTCTTCAAAATAGTTCACTAGTTCCATGGGATTGAGGTCTAAGTACTCTAGTAGTACATTGGCGTATTCAGCTTTGAGGTCAGGAGTTTTCCATAAAGTTGTTTCCATCTAATGATATTGAGCTAACGCCAAATTACGGGATGGACCAACAAATATATTCTGAGGATAATCTGTTTTATTATGTATCATTTTCAGATGTTTCATTTATCCTCTCAACCTCCCAAAATTTATTTATTTGCGCATGGAGAGCAATATCTTCAGATTCTGACACAATAGTAGAAAATGTGTTAGTATCATCGGACGGCAAGGAGCCGGGCAAATACCAGCCAAATCGGGATTCCCTCGCTTCAAGGCCTTTTCCAATATTGATCATTGATGTCGACAGGTGAATTTGAAGGATTATGGTTCCCGTGTGATCTTTGTTGATCTCGATTCATTTGAAAAGAACGTTTCTTTTGACTTCCTTCTAAATGTAACATAGTATGGTGTTTCTTATTACATTTGTTGCACGATTTATCACTCCTACAATTTGACTTAAAATGCGATGATGAAAGACAATTCACACAGACTTTATTTGAGTAAACATATTTTATTCGGTCGCTCACCGACAGCGATTTAAAGTAATTACAGTACCGTAAGGGATGATTCTGATTAAATTTTTTGCATGTTATCGGTATCCAGGTGGGAATGAAAAGCCTGTGACCTTTGATGTGTGCCATTACCATCTTTATAACTAGGTTTCCGAAATAGTTTCAATAATTTCAATGTGTTTTGACAAAAATTTACTCATTTGCTACCATGTCGGCAACTCCTTATGGTTGCTGAGCGAGTCTTCCTATGCTCGCAGGGTTTCTTCTGGAAGTTTTGTAGCGCATAGATGGACCAGGATAGGGTCCCAATTTTCTGTTTTGATTTTGTATGATTGGAAAATGGATAAACTATCATTAATACCGCATTGAACTTGACGTATTGACTTAGGAGTTTCAGTTTTGGCTGTTGGGATGGCAAAAAGTTGTTTCATCTGTTGATGAACTACAATTCGTTGATTTTCGTAGCGATTCTTAAGTGCCTCCCATGCCAGTTGGAAATATTCACCTACCAAATCACACTTTTTTTACAATTTGGAACGCCTCGCCTCTTGTCTTGCGTCTCAGGTGGTAAAGCTTTTGCGCCGGAGATAATTCGGGATGATTTCCGAACACATCTGTAAAAATATCACGAAATGCGGTAATTTCAGGGTTCAGAACCCATGTTGCGTCATTGACATGTCTGGCCTCATGCTCCCATCTGCCTTGGAAACCGACTTAGATTTAATAAATTCCTTTATTTTGTTTTTGCAGGACTGGTATTTTTCGCTGGCGTCACTGAAGTTGTCGTCATTGCCATTGCGGTGTGTATTTACACAAGTCACTAACCGAAGGCATTTATTAATTTTTTTTTTATTTATTTTAATTGCTTGTTCCTAAATTTCAAAAAAATTTCTTCTAATTTATTTGGAAAAAAATTAATAAATTTTTGAAAAATTTTATTTATTTTGCATGCCATTTTTTTACTTTTTAATTTCGTTCCGAAAATTTTCGCATTTTTTCCTGTTTTTAATTTTGTCCCGAAAATGTTCGCTTTTGTTTTAGTTTAAGATATTATTTTTTCTTTAATAAAATTGTTGTTTAATATCAATTAAAACGTTAAATCTAATGAAATTAAATGGTTTCCACTTATAATCAGGCTGATTTTGGGTATTTTGTAAAAATCCCACAAATTATTATTTTGTTGGTTGACGCGGTAACGCTTTTACTTTTCTATTTACTTTTCTTTATTCTTTATGTGTTCACTGACCCGATTGCGATCATATACTGTTGTGTTTGTTGTACCACAACGTAGTTGGCAGCGACGCGGCAGAACCAACTCAAACAATAACACACACAAATTATCTCTTAGGGGAAGGGAGAGGCGGTGTTTGATTCCGTTTTGTATTTGTCCGTCGTTAATCGTTTATGTTCCGACTCTTGTGCTGTTGTTGTTTTGTGTCGTTCACTTGCTTATTTATTTGTATTATTTGTAAAATTGTAATTCAATATGTGTTCTACAACTCACCGTATTTCTCTGCTAATCTTTGCGGGTTTCTTTTTCTGCGAACAGGTGGTTCGATTTATACTTGTGGTTTTGATTTTTTTCCGTTTATGTTTTTATTTGTTTCAAAATTTAATAAAAATTTGTTTTTTTTAACTCCCTAGTTAGCATTTGGGAGAGCATGGAAGATCATAATCAGCCAACTGAGTCTTCTTCGACTACTTTTACTGATAATTTTGCTGCTTAATCAGTTCCGCAAGTGAAAAAGGAGTCGAATATGAGTCATGTTTATGCCTTTTGAGTGTTTTATTGAACATACACTACTAAAATCCACAACAATCAGAAATAAATCATGCGGGTGTTTCAAATATGCTTGATTGGAGTGTTGTTTTGCAATGATGTTTCGTGCATCAGGCTGATGCTAAAGTGCTCGTTATCTTATATCAGAACAACTTGCATTGTTATCGAAGCAAGAGTCCAATAGCTGAAAACCAAAAAGAGATTGAATAGTTGCGCGCCTGAAATACAATAACAATAAATACAGCAATAAGAAATACAGGAGACGACCGATTTTTGGTTATTATTTGGTTATTATTATAAGTTGAATCGTATAGTGAAGTGCTGCTGCAGCTAATAAAAATTATAATAGTGTTTAAAAATAAATAATTAAAAATAAATAATTGGCCGTCGGTGGTGCAATGGTTAGTGGGCGCGGCTCTTGTACATGAGATCCTGGGTTCGAACCCTGCTCTGACCACCTTAAAATTCCTTTCGGCGACGGTCACCTCGCATAGTGACGGCGACACTATCGAGTATATAGCCATGAAAAGCTTCTCAAAATACCGTTCGGAATCGGTGTAAAACTGTAGGTCCCAATCGGTGAGTGAAACCTGGAAAGGGCACAGCTCAGTGATTGTGAGAAGTTCTCCTCTGTCCTTTCATGGGATGTAATGGGAAACCATTTATTTTATTTTTAATTAAAATTAATAATAAAAGCATAATGTCAGCCAAACAATTAAAAGATTCGCTGAAAAAGAAGCTGAAAAACTAATGTGCCCAAACAAAAAACCAATAAATTCTGAGGAATAAAAAAACGACTAAGAACTGACTCGAAAAAGATTCGGAAATTATTATAAAAATGACTAACAAATGACCCAAATAAGACTCGAACATGAGTACAAAACGACTGAGAAATGACTCGAAAATTATTACAAAAACGACTAACATATGACCCAAAAACGACTCATAAATGATTACATAATGACTCGAAAGCGAATCGAAACTGACCAGAATAGCGACTCATAAAAGAGTCTTCAAGAATAGTCGCGGGTAGGGTACCATTTTCTCCCGACAAGACAGTCTTTTATGATCAGAAAATGAGCGCATTTATGCTCGTTTTTATCGCGCAGAGGAGTCATAAAAGACTCATATGTGATCAAAAATTTCACAAAATGCTAACTGGGTCACCACTAGTTGAAGTAATTTACCGATGTTTGTGGGTTATGTATATATGTATGTATGTACTTTTGTGGTTTAGTACCAGGAAGACACATGTTTTGTCTTAGAAAAATAATTTTCTGTTTTTATTTTTTACACGATTAGTAGTCGTTAATCTTGTTGATCTTTTTTTTAATTTACGCCGTTTAACAGCACTTTAACAAATTTCATGGCCGAAATCGAGTTTATTCCGTTTATTTATTTTTAGGTATTATTTTTAGATGTTTGTTACCCGGACTACGAAATGATCACTTTTCATAAAATGTTAATTATCACTGTACGTACCTGTTCCAATTCTCTTACTTTTCTGTTGAATGCTCTTCCTCTTCCTGGGGTATAAATCGGCACCTCACTTCTTCTTGCTTGAGTTAATTTACCAGGATGGTTTTGTTGATCGGTACACTATTACCGTATGTAGGGAGGAGTTGTCGCCCTTCTAAGCTCTTTGGTATCTCTCGCTGACTTTGGAATGGAAGCTGGAGATGATACAAACTCGTTTGGAGACGCAACTGCCTTCAGGAACTTATTTGTCTGCTTCGGAATAATAGAAGAAATAAATCCTTTCGTCAATAGACTACTTGTCTGTTTAGTTGTTGTTGTGTTTTCTAGGTTAGAAAACTGGTGACGGTGAAATCTATATTTCATCGGCTGGAACAATTCCCATCGTAATCTCCGCTAGGATGTCTCCAAGGACCATATGTTAGGGCCTGCTCTGATTGTGGACCTGGAGGCCTAATTTTTCTCGAGGTAGTTTTTAATCAAAAGAAAAACTCTTAACGAATTCAACTTGAATTCAATCCCAAGTTGAAGTTATAAACTGAACTTATAACTATGAGAACAAACAGGGCCGCAGTAGCGGGAGCAAAAGTAAATGAACATTTGCATGTACATATGTATGTGTGTTGAATCACACTCAAACTTAAAGAGAAGATATTAAGGCGAATTCCATTATTAGGAAACTAACAATGCTCAAACAAAAGCGAAGAGAATATAGACAGATATGTTATAGATTTAGCATAATAAAGACAGTGGAACCTGCTTGAACGGTGCGTTCAACAAGGTGTAAAGGAATTCTCATTAATATGATGAGTATATATAGTCGGTTGACAGGAAAAACTCACTAAGTGCGTTTAGAGCACAATGGAGATAATGGGGTTTTAATCAATTATTTTGTACCAAAATTCTATTTTAGTAGTTATCGACTTAAAATCATAGATTATAATAAAACTATATTTCTTTTTTATAGTTGAGCTTGTATCTTCGTGTTAAATGCAAAAGTCTTCGTAAAAGTGTGAAATGAAGGACTTAATGAATTTTACCTGCCGGGATCACAAACATAGAGGCACATAATGAAAACAAATTCTACTTTTAGTAAGATTAATCATTTATTTATTTAAAGAAAAAAACACTTTCGTCGTCCTCTATATCGCTTTCATCATTAGATGGCTCTGGTAAGCGTTCCGGATGTACAAAATTAATAGTGGGCAAACTTTTGAACCACGGGATAACTTCTTCTGGAATTAGACCAGCATCGCAAAGTTTTACAAGGTCAGTTTTTTTTGCTTGTGAAATAGGTAAAAGATTACAGTATGCTGATTTTAGTTCAACTATTGTCCTTCGGCGACCTCTTCCGGATACAATTATTTTTTTGTAGTCAGATGTATGATCGTATCTATAATATAAAATTTCTGGGAATTCTTTTTCGAATTTTAAACACTTTATTTTAAGCCATGACACTTTTTCACCACACTCGTCTTTGTTCCGGTTTTTGATAGTGGTAGCTGCTGGTTCCTGTAGGTTATAGAAATCCGCGAACTTTAAGAGATGAATTTGATATTCACCCTTCTTTATATATTTTTTGGAAGATCTAGCAGATTGAAAAATCCGTATCCAGTCAGACGTTGTGTAAGCGCTTTTATTTTTTTGCCGACTCTATTGCGGAATGCATGGAGTCACATTCCATGTGCGAATGACCTGACTCTAAAAATTTTAGCTCCAATCTGTTGAGATGGCTTAAATGTTTTACAGCATACATTAACACGGCTGCTACTTGCTGGTTTCTGTTCTGACCACCACAAGTGTCACAGAAGAGTGAAACATCTGTCACGGTCAAGGGCAATGTTTTTAGGAAACGAAACAAAATTGAGCCTATCTCATTGCTCCCTCGCTTACCATTCAATTCATTCCAAGTGTAAGAATGAGCATTTTCAGCGCTTCCTACGTAGATAGTCAAATTATATACGCATATCTTTCTGGAATAATAAAACCATGAGACACTCGAATACGGCAACTGGAGGACACTTTGCAAATCGAAAGTACAAGTAATGAACGCAGGATCATTTTTGCATCTCAGTTTATCATTTTCCTTGGCTTCATTACACTGGTTTTTTTCATTAAATGCATTAAATTCTCTGCTTCCAGCTCGTTTTTATTTATGGCTTGATCATATTTAGCGCATCTTGCACAGAGGTCTTTTTTTTGGTTTAAAAAACGAATAGTTATAATTATATCCTTCTATAAGTTTTTTCGCTGACAATTTCAGTAATATTGTGTTCTTTGCAGAAATCATTACGGTAAAGATTATACATCTTCCAAATAGGCAGATCACTATTTAGGTACAGTTTCTTTGAGGACTTTCGAACATAGTGGGATTCCATAACTGGGAAGCTTTCTATATGTGTTTTTACTAAAGCGACCACTAATTAGTTTTGTTACCAGGCGCCTTTCGGCCTCTTTTATCGTTATCAGTAAATGATCCAAAATGGGAACCGCTGATGGCTGTATTAATAGGCCCATTCAAAATACACAACGACTTTTCAAAAAATTTGAACATACTCAATGACGTGTTCCAGAGCTATTTTCTAAGAAATATTTTTTAGAAACATGGCGTGCTTTATCACTGCTGGGATCTACTTTTCTTCGTTTCGGTGGCTCTGCTTGGACAAATTTTTATATAAAATCTTTCTTTCTAGCAAAGTCACAAAATCCCCAATACAATTTACGAATTTTTTGTCTGTCCTCTTCTGTAACATTGCCTGTACACTTAAACTTACATTTGGAACAATCAGCAAGTTTTGGAGCTTTTGCAGGATGGCTTTTGTTTTTGGTAGTATAAGGCATACATTTTTCTCGACGAGATTTCACTACATTGACTTTCCAGGTTTCTGGGTGATTTGTTCTGCGTCTTGTTAGAACTTTTTTGTCAATTTCATCCGAATAATCGGAATTGTCAGAATCCTCTCGTACAGGCTGGAAAGTTGGGTCATCATTGGAATCTCCACTAAAGTCTGTATCAACACTATTGCAATCATAGTTCACAAGTCGATATGTGTCGTTTTGCATCTGCCCAAAGTCAAACAAAAACTATAAATATAGTTGTGAGTTGTAACTTACATTAACTTCAATTCCTTTGGCCTCTTTATTCACACCGTTCTGAACACTATCAGCTGCACGTATGCCTTGTAAAACTCCAGTATGAAGGATGCAAAATCAGTTTTGAATATAGAATTAAGCCCGATGTTAATATTACCGTTTCAAAATAGTAGGTAATAGATAATACAAAAAATATTACTTACATGGTTTTGGTTTACATCATTAAAACTTGTGACACCAGATTGTGGTACCTCAAATACACTAACAGATTTATCATCAAACAAATCTCTTTGAACACCAAGTATGGATTTATGATTCTATAAGAAGAATTCCATAAATTAATATTATTATCCTCAAGTTGAATCTAAACATAAAGAAAGTACTTACAAGATTATCGAGAGTTTCTTTATGCCCTTGTTTATTCCTTGCCAATTCGGCCAAGTATTTACCTCTTGTCTTACCAAAGTCACAGAGACGACTGAATGAAAGAGCATAAGAATTTTGTGAGAGGCGGTCTTCCACAATTGTGGTATGAAATAGAAATTCCTGTTTTAAGAATACGTTCTACTGAAATAGGGACTTCCCCGTATTGAGTGTAGCAACGCGATGGTAAAAGTTGGTTTGAGGATAATTTGCTCAGTTACTATCATGTTGGAGGAACAGCAGTTATCTTATGTGTTTATGTTTATTTCTTTTATGTATGAAAAATACAATTTCAAATAAAACAAAAATTCTGCAAAGTTCATTAAGTACGTATATAGCATAGAGTGTTCGCAAGAAATATTCATTAAGTACTTTCTTGATTTTTTCCTGCCGTAAAAATCTGAAAGACCGCAGTTAATGAAATTTGAAACTGGTATTTTGGAAGCACTTAGGGACTTACTGAGTTTTTCCTGCGATACATAATTGAAAATTATAGTACTTAGCATTAAAAAGTAATTTTAGTTAAAATGTGTACACTTATTGAGTTTTTCCTGTCAACCGACGATATATTCTATATATATTTTTTCTACATATTATACAGACAGCCCTGAGATCATTGGAATACTTTATGTGATCGACCCTTTTTGAAAACTATATATAGCTAATAAGTAAGATTTATATTAAAAAGGTATTGAGCTTGAATAAATTTCAAAAATTGTAAGTTTAAGAAACAGACCGACTAAAAACTTCCGCAAGGCAAATGATGAAAGTTGGCGTACAGCACAGCGATCTTGAAGCAATAAAATTGTTGATGGCAATCCTCAATTTTGGTGTGTTGTAATGAAAAACAAAAACAAATCATGCCTGTTTAACCCTTAACAGCTCACAAGTGTCTCGTGGACACATTTTTGTGTTATTGTCCCTATAAAATCAGAGAAAGGTATCTGTTCCTTTGAATTGACCTTTTGTCTTATATATTCCCAATGTGCTTTGAACCTAAATATACAATGAAAATATTTGTAATATAAATAATGTATTATTAATTGTTAATAAACTGAAATAGCAACTTAACAACCCACATGCAATGTTGTGATAAATGCAACCGAAACGTCTGCTCTGAACATTCTGAAAAAAAAATTATATGTAATATTTGTAAGTAAATAAGTCACAACTAAATGTTAAATACTGTAGAAACATGTACTGAAACTTAATTAATATTAAATAATAATAAAAATAAATTCACATTACCGTATTTTTCGGTTATAGTCCACTCCGTTTTTAGTCCATTTAGTGATATTAGCCATTTTCTATACTTTAACTGCTACCTATAGGCCAATTTCATACAAAATATGATCGATATAATCCATTAGCGATACCGTCACATTCGGCATATATGCCACCTATTAGTGGTTGCCTACAATGAAATTGCATGCAAAAAAAATGGTTATACAGTCACAAAAAAATTTAATTCGCAACCAAAAAATAAAATTCAAAGCAAATTAGTTACCAAATTCACAAACCAATGAATAAGTTATAAATATCATATTCTTCATGCAACACTGTTTATGTTTTGACGTTTCGTTTTGTAGCGATAGTTGATCAAAGGTGCTTTGAAATGTCTAACAAATAGAATAATGAGTAAAGTCAAACGGAAAGGGGGATCACAAAAATGTAATACTGCAAGAACAATGAGTAAACGCGTAAATTTAAGTGTGAAACAAAAAATTAATTTGATAAATGATTTTAAAGATAATTCGATAAAACGTAAAGAATTAAGCACCAAATATAAAATAGATGTGTCAACAGTTGGTAAAATTATAAAAAAAGGGGAGAAGACTCGGGAACTGGCCAAGGTCTAAAATTTAAAGTCAAAAAGGCATAGAAAATGGGATCACCCAAATGTAGAAAAGGCTCTAGAAATTTGGTTTAATGATGCGCTTAGCAAAAATGCTGTCGTAACCAGTTTAATGCTTTTAAATAAAGCAAATGAATTTTCCCTTCAATTGAATGAAAAGAATGAAGAATTTGAGCCAGACAAATTTAGCATTATCTTTCAATTGACTTGCATTTATGTACATAAATTTTTACAGGCTGGGTTTATGGAGAGCAACGGTGACAATAACTTCAGAGAAAGCGATGAGGATGCAAATGAAGATTTAATTGCTGTCGCTGTGACTTATCCAGCTGAATATTTACATTGCGATGATGACATGGCTTGCATTGGAGGCTTAAGTGATGAAGAAATTTTGTAATCTATTAATGACGAAGACTCTGCAACACAAGATAAGGACATAGATTTACACGACGATGAAATTTTCACACTTGAAGAAGATTCCACTACTGCAAAAGACATTTTAAGCTCTGTAGATATGTATTTTAAGAAACTTTTGTTCGGAACAGGATATAGAGACCTTTTTTTGTTTGATAAGATAGAGGATAGAGCTCTTAAACACTCCTTAAAACTAAGCCAAACAAAAATTACTGACTTTTTTCAATAAAATTTAAAGGATTTTTTGAAGACTTCCACTTTTTGTTTGCAAATTTAAAAATAAATGAATTTATGTCAATAAAAAGTTAAGATTAATTATAAGCATAAATGTAAATGCCACGCCTTAATAATTGAAAATGTTTATGTTATATTTATAATACATACATCTAAAAACTTAAAAAATAAACATGAATTATAATTTGTTGATGTCCTATACATAGATTTTTTTTAAAGAATTCGTATATATACCATATTGTCGCATATATAAAAATTATGCCTATAGTCCCATTAGGGATATTGTCCACAATTGTTGTGCATCTAGACCATGTGACTATAAGCGAAAAGCACTGTATTGTTTTTTTTTATCAATACACCGTACAATAAGGTGACGTGTCTTTTGGACACTACTGGTAAGTTACGTTACAAAAACATACTGGGTTGTTAAGGGTTAAAACCACTGGCTTTTCGACATGATAAAAACAAGTTGTGCATGAAAGTGTTTTCAATGTTAGTGCCTGGTATTCTTCGAACATATGCTTAAAGGAATTATCATTAATATGATATGAATGAAATTAAAGTCCAATTAAAGTCTGCTGATGAAGATCTTGGCAAGTTCCGAAATAGCTATGCAGACAGTTCTGGTATCATTGGAACACTTTTTGTGCTCGACCCTGTTTGAAACCAATATAAAGGTAATAAGTAAGCTTTATATTAAAAAGATCTTGAGCTTGAATAAATTAAAAAAATTATAAATTTAAACAAAAACGACTAAAAACCCCAGCAAGGAAATTATGAAAGTCGGCAGAGAGCACAGCCATCTTGAAGCAATAATATTGTTGATGGCAACCCTGTTTTGTTGTTTTGTAATGACAAAACAAAAACAAATCATGCCTGTTTAAAACCAATGGTCTCAGAGTCGTACGCTATATCACTAGGGCTACTATGATGTGTGTGTTTTTTTTTTTACATATGTACATATATTTTCGATGAATTCACCGTAAATCATTCCAATAAACGTCTGCAGATGAAAAAGCCCTGGTATCATTGGAACACTTTTTGTGCTTGACCGTTATTGAAAATAATATAAAGATAATAAATAAGCTTTATATTAAAAAGGTCTTAGAGCTTGAATAAATTTAAAACATTGTATGTTTAAAAACAATACCGACTAAAAACTTCCAGAAGGTAAATTATGAAAGTTGGCGTAGAGCACTGCGATCTTGAAGCAATAAAATTGTTGATGGCAACCCTCTATTTTGTTGTTTTGTAATGAAAAACAAAAACAAATCATGCCTGTTTGAAACCACTGGCTTTTCGACGTGATAAAAAATAGTTGTGCATATATGTATGTAAGTGTTTCTAATGTTACTGCTTGGTATTCCTCGAACATGTGTTTAAAGCAGACGTCGGCAGCGCCTATGCCCATGGGCGCTCTCTCACACCTACATAAGCTCACACATAGAACTTAAAAATAAATAAAATCATTTAGTCGCTAACAAGCAGTCAATGAAGCAGGTTCTTACATCGCTTGTTTGCGAAATTTTTTTACACTCGACAAAATGTTTAGTATAGAATGGAAGTATTCACATTTTTTTATGATTTTTTTGTCTACTAATATTTATCAAATTTTTTGCTGATTTGTACAGATTAATTTGTTACTTACAGTAAACTTAAATTTAGCTCAAATGTAACTAAAATATAGCAACATTTTTTACTAACATTTTTCTATGAGTGCACTGATACGCATTGACAGAGAAAAGCTGCAACTCACTCATACAAGCACAAAATAAGTTTGTATATGTTTGCCGATGCCTGGTTTAAAGGAATTATCATTAATATGATGAGTGTTTCTATATACAGGGTGATTCAGAAAGTTCCGGAAAAATTTCTCCAGCGTATTCCTTGGCGCATTTCGTGAAGAAAAGTCCACTAGGACCATGTCCGAAAATGCAAGGGTGAGAAATTTTCGGATTGGTGGTCGGAGGGTAGTAGGGTAAAGTTGCTAACTTCTGAGCCAGTGGTCGGATTGTTTTGTTTTTGGTCTTGTTGGAAAGGTCTTTCAGAATCAATAAGTAGAAAGTAGAAAAAAAGAAAACAAAAAAAGATACAGCGCTTTCGGAAAGAAAATGGAAAAAAATTCACATAACCTCAATTTGCTCAGCCAGATGGCAGGTAACTTATGTTTTTTTCTGCTGAAAGATAGCCTCTTGTTCGCGCAGAAACTATTTATTTTTAAGCAAACAAAACTTAGACTTTAGTTAGAAATTTCAGTACATTCTGAACTTTATTGTTCTCATACTTTCCGACAACTGACTTTACAATGTTTCTCATTGTCGCGGGCCACCAAATCCATACACATAGAACGACAGTTAATATGAATAGAGAATGTAAAAGAAATAGCAACAACAATACAACGGCTGAGTGACCAACTGAAGCATACGACTTCGCCAGCGCTGTTGTTGTTTTTGCTATATTCTTTTGCATCGATAATGTAAACAACAAGCAACATACATACATACGGTACAAAACATAATGACCAAAACCAGTATGTACAGTACGACCTCGCTTAACGCAACCAATTAAATGCAGGCCCATTGCAAAAACTGAGGTTGTTGCAAAAACCGAGGAAAAATTTTCTATTGGCCAACAGATCTATTTTCAAAAAAATTTGCATTTTCTACACATTAAAATTAAAGTAAATCGAATAAATTTGTGTTCAGAAATATAATTTAATTTTATTTAATTTATTTTTTAAAAATTGGGAAATTTTGGTCTGCACAAATTGCTGCACAGCAGTTTCGCGAAGTTTCAAAATGTCATTTAATGGAAGGTCCTTCTTTTCAGCCCATTTAATGCAAGTGTTAAAACAATTAATAACAGTTTCCAATTTAATGTTCGGTGAATCCAGAATAATATCAACGGTGCTTTCGTCAGCGCTTTCTATTTCGTCAACATCGCATGTAGCTGGAGAGTCATCGCTTACGTTTTCGTACATATATCCAATAAATAATGTCATTATTTGAAATTGAGTTTTCGGCTGTAACTTCACGAACATGATCATCTTCATCATTAGAATAACCCAACAAATTCCTGCACTTTTTTTATAGCATTAGACAACAATTTATCCCATGCATTAGATAGCAAGCAAACTGCATGCCATAAATTAAATGCTTTGATTTTGCTTTCCATACTTCGGCCTTCACTGCCGATTAAATGAGCCAAGAGATTTTTTTTGTAGTAGAGTTTTGTCAAGTTTATAACATTTTGGTCCATAGGCTGAAGAATAGCAGTACAGCTGGGTGGAAAGCACATTATAGTGATCATTCCGTCGTCACTTATTAAGGCGCCATCTTTTGGATAGAAGGGAGCGTTATCCAAAAGCAATAGCGCTCTCTGTGGAAGATTTTTAGAAGAATAGAATGATCTGACCTGAAAAAATTAAACAAAAGAAGAAAATGCTGTCCACGTATGATTTACTGAATTGAATTTTTATACACACTTCAGGAACAATCGTATCGTGAAACCATTCTTCAAAAAATTTCAATGTCATCCATGCGTTTTTGTTAGCCTTGTACACGACTGGTAAGCTCCCATAGTTTTGGAATGCTCTGGGATTCAATGATTTGCCGATAACGAGTGGTTTAATTTTGTGCATACCAGAAGCATTGGTACAGGCAAGAACTGTTATGCGCTCCTTGCTTACTTTGCGACCAGGTGCAGTTGCTTCAGTGGCGCTAACAAGTGTTTTATTTGACAGAGCTTTATAAAACAGTCCAGATTCATCAGCATTATAGATCTGATCTGGAGTTAAATCGAAGTCCTTGACTTTCTCTCTGAAATCTTTCAGAAATGGCTCGACAAGCATTGGCTTATTTGACAATTTCTCACCGCAAACTTTAAGCATGCGAATACCGTGACGTTTTTTAAAATTTGAAAACCAGCCGTTACTCGCGTTGAATGTGCTAGAATTGTCTTCAAGTCTGCTATGCAACTGGCATGCCTTTGCCTTTACAATTTCTATAGAGCTCCCTTTGCTTGAGAAACCATCTGCACAATGCTTTCTCCATTTTGGCATATTCGCAGCATCTTATTGCTACTGGCTTTCCTGGACCGGATTCCGCATTTGTGACGAATTTTCTCAGCGCAGTCTCGTTACGTTTAATCCTTGATATTGTTGATTTGTGTACTTTATATTCATTGCATATCGATTTAATAACAACACCACTATGCACTTTTTCCAGGATTTCACATTTTTGTGCTATTGTAAGTTTATTGACACTTTTAACTACAGGTATTTTGTATACAGCACGAGCAACTCGACCGATCGCGAAATAAATTCCATCAAACTGAGTGCGCTCAGGAAACATTCATACACACATGTAAACACATGCATCATACGTGGGAACCCCAAATTTATATTTTCTTGACAGAGACGAATGAACAAAAGAACGAAAGAAAAGTTCAAAACACACGATTTCCTTAGAAAGTTGCGTTAACTGAGGTAAATTTTTTTTTAAAGTTGCGTTAAGAGAGTCTGTAATGTTAACAATTTGAGTGTTGCGATTATCGAGGAGTTGCGTGTAACGAGGGTTGCGTTGAGCAAGGTCGTACTGTATGTTGTTGTTGCGACAAAATTATTAGAAAAGAATATTAGGGTGGCCCGCAATTTCAATATTTAACATATTTAACAACAATAAAAATAAAAATAAAATATGATGATCGATGTAGGGCGATCTCATCCAGCATGCTCCCCCCGTTGAAAGGCCTCACTTTCAAGCAACAATTCAGGAGGGTGAGGGAGCTGATATTGGTGTTGGACGACGAATGTGATTCGTTTTGCTTTCAGCTATGCAAAACGAACTAGTGTCGAAGATATATTTGCAGTTTGGGCCAAAAGCTATTGTGGGGTGTGGTGACGTCGTCATGGCCAACGACTTCAGAGTGAATGCAGCATATTTACTGATTGCTGGATGTCTACGAACGAGTGTTGTGAAGGTGTACGGCAATTCATTGGTACTGCAAACTCGAAACCAGATATATATCGGTAGGATTAATTGTTGGGAGACTGTGTCTCCACCAGACACTTCTGTAGTCTTCTACAAGGCGTGAGATACGATTTTCGATGAGTAAATTCAAGGCTGAAGAATGTATTTTTGACCATTGCGGAAGAATTCTTGAGTTCCAAAAATAGAGCGACGAGATGAATTTCAAATTAAGCCACCTTCTCCAGAGCAAAACGGTGTCGTAGATTTCACGGCGAGTTATTGATTGTTGGTGTATTGTTGAATTGGCGAAAAATAATGTTGGTTTGTAGGTAAATTTTACGCAGTGTACCATTTGCACGGTGTAACCGATGTGAAGAATTTGACCAAGAATTACAGGAAAAGTGATGAAAAGTTATGTATGTGACAAAACTTCATTGATGTTCATCCAGACAATTTTCATTTTGAGCATTCTTGTAGAAAACTCAATAAAGCCATAGTCCTTTCGCAGTAGGTCAGAACCACGGGCAAAAATCGAGCAACGCTTTTCTGCAATGAGACACAAAATACGAAACGACAAAAGACAAGCGGTACCCAAATCATATGTTATCATATTCAAGTACTGTACCTCCAATTTGTTTTCTTGGTCCTCCACCAAACGAGTTGATATTTTCTAATACGTTCATCGACACAAAATTGTCGATACACTTTTGAATCTTCAGATGAGGATTTGAGATAGCGGTGATGTGTGATGTAGTTAGAACCGCGAAGAGACTGTTGGAGTGTAACATAAGTTGTAGTAAAGTGTTCCATTCTCGTTGTCTCGTTGCATGTGATGTTTTTAAAGGCAATTTGAATGGGATTCTATCGCCAATATCAAAACAACTCTTTCCGACGAAGAGTGGTTCGAATTCTTGACCAGTGGGCGACGTTTCGAGGGCGTTAGAGGTTTCTTCAATTTTGAGGGAATTGTTCAAAGTTGTATCAATTGAGTTCTGTGTTAATTTGGATGTCCCACTGACAATCCAATCGAATATTGTATTGGTCAGGCAAGGCGTGCCATCTCCCAGTGAGATACGACCATCGAACAACAAATCGAAAAATACTCCAGTACTTTGAAGTATGCCAAGAGGTTGTGGTTTGTTATACCACGGATCAGCCGATTTTATAATTCGAGGTATTATCCAGTATGATGTTTTGGTGTACCTAACAGTTTGTTGAGCCGAAATCGTCTTCGCCACAGCGAAAGAGGAGGGCCACTGGAACGGACTAATGCGAGATTTTATTGTGGCATCGACAAAAAAATTGTTGTTAGTTCGGGTTTCACCGATGCCAAAAACTTCTGGCTGATAAGCGTAACAATAATCGTTGATGAGAACCACTGAGCGAGCAACTAACGAAAGATGATTGATGTGATTCTCCGATGATGATTGAGAGTGATGTGATGTGGGAGGCCCAGGTTGTTCAGGGTCACAAAAAATGTGCAGCAATGTATGTTGAGTAGACTGGCAAACTTTACAGTTCGATTGCGATGTGCATTTTGAAACTTGATGACCATTGCGAAGGCAGTTTATGCACAGTCCATTATGGTTTACGAATTTAAAGCGTTCAACAACAACAAGCGACGAAAACGAAGAACAAGCTGATACTTTGTGCTCCGATGAGCTACAATATGAACAGAGTGAGTTTGAGGTTGCAAATGTATCAAAAGGGTGACTAAAATTTGAGTTTGAGTATGCCAGATGAGTCGAATTAGAATCGCCAACTATCGAAGCGTTAAGAAAACTGTGGTTCATCCAAAAGGAGCCACAATTTTTCTTCAGCAAAACCATTATTTTTGCCCTTGCGGTGATAAAAATGTCCTCCAAATCGTTTCTGGCATTGTCTGTGGAGCAAAGTTTTTCAATTTGTGATTGGATGTGAGATAATTCTTCGAAATATGATTCCAAGATTTGTAGACGGCATTCCAAAATGATTGGATGAAAATTGTCGCCATCTTTTTCCACTTTCGTTTGAATATTTGAGACGTTCCTCTTAATAATGTTCCTTTTTTGCTTGAGCGACGCCATTTTAGAGCTAATAGCGGCAGCATCCTTCAAATACCGTAACTGTTTCCGTTACGCCAAATTTATTCGCCGATATCCACAAAACGATAATTTTTGAAAAGAATGTCCGTAGCAGCAGCAGCGATGTATACCTCAATGGCAGCAATGAGTTCCCGATGATGTAATTCCAACGACGCAAACAACCCGTGGCTCCAACTAATGTTCGAAGTATTAGCTTGCGCCAACAAACACGATCTCTTTAAGACACAGAAGAAGAAATCGCCACATACTTACAGCAACAAGCATCAAAAATTAGTATACTCCACTAATTCCAGTAACTCCCCGTTAAGGCACTGAATATGTAGGAATGTTGCACGCAGAAGCAACAAAGTTATTGAACCCGTTAAAATTCTTAACGGGCAACAGCACAAAAATGTCGAATTTTCGATAAATTTCACTTAAAATGTATGTGAAACTGCCAATTCAATATTCCAGAGACACTAGGTGAAACAACAACTTAATGGAGGCAGCAACTAAAGTTGTATCCAATTAAATTTATAGATGAAGCGATGATTTGTAGCCCAATTGCAGCAACAAATTCATGAGTAGATCCAACGACGAAAACGAAGAAATTTGCCGCTTTAATTTGGTATGCTCTATGAACACCGAACAACGAGATTCGACCACAAAAATAAATGTTTCTGCTAAAGAAATCAACGAAATGTGATTTCTCCCACTAATAAAATAAGTACTGCCGTATATAACGCGTCTTTCAAAGAATGTTCGTAGCAGCAGTAGCGATGTAGACCCCAATTGCCGCAACGAATTGTCGAAAATGATGTGATTCCAACGACGAAACGATGCAAAAAATCCGTGGCTTCAACTAAGGCTCGAAAAATCTGCTCCACGAAACACTAGATCTTTGAAATACTTTTATAAATTATTTAAAAAGTTAATCGCTATTATTACAGATCCCGCAGAAACTATTTATTTTTAAGCAAAACAAAACTTAGACTTTAGTTAGAAATTTCAGTACATTCTGAACTTTATTGTTCTCATACTTTTCGACAACTGACTTTACAATGTTTCTCATTGTCGCGGGCCACCAAATCCATAAACATAGAACGACAGTTAATATGAATAGAGAAAGTAAAAGAAATAGCAAAAACAATACAACGGCTGAGTGACCAACTGAAGCAAACGACTTCGTCAGTGCTGTTGTTGTTTTTGGTATATTCTTTTGCATCGATAATGTAAACAACAAGCAACATACATACATACATACGGCACAAAACATAATGACCAAAACCAGTATGTATGTTGTTGCGACAAAATTATTAGAAAAGAATATTAGGGTGGCCCGCAATTTCAATATTTAACAAATTTAACAATCAAAAATAAAATTTGATGATCGATGTAAGGCGATCTCACCCAACACCTCTTACCTTTCCAAAATGACCTAAACGAAGCCCAGAGGTCTTACCGTTCCAAAGTTATGACCATTTTACTGAAATGCAAAAATGTTTGTTTTTGTTTTTGGAAGCTAATAAATAAGCTTTATATTAAAAATACAGCAGACAGTTGTCCGAGGCCTTCGGCCACGGACTGTCCCTCCAGGCTATGTCAGAGACACGGCCATTGAGTTTAACGTAGAATACGCCATCCGATAAGACAGAAAACATATATAACAATAAATGATAGCAGCATTTTATTTTAATTTACTAAACGTCCACTGTCAGCTGCTGTCAAACAGCATCAAGCAGCATTGTTATTTTGCTTACTTGGCAGCACTTTCATTTAACATAAAAATGTATGAATTAATTTTTCCATATATTTTTTATAATTATATATCCATGTTAAATTTAAATTCAGATTTAACATTTTGTTTCACTTAAATACATAAGTAAATATACAAAATTTCAATATTTCATCAATCAAAACAACAGCCGAAGGTTTGTGTCCACACTGAAACAGCAGCATAGTTTGTGTTCACGCTACAAACTCAAACACTCAACCAAACACCACACATATGTTTGAGTGTATGTGTTTAAACAATTTTCATTTGAGAAATTTAAATATTAGGAAGATATCAACCAATATGAAATGTATATCAAACGAAAGATAACATCTTCATTTACCTAAAAAAAAATTTTTAAAAAAAGTTATCTCGCCGTTTCCTCATAATGAATGAAATAAAGATTACAACAACAACAATCTGACATGACTCCCTATACCGTAAGGTAAGACGTATTCTACGCCAAAAAGTTTTGAGCTTGAATAAGTTTAAAAAAATTTTAAGTTTAAAAAGCAGACCGACTACAAACTCCAAGGGAATTGATGAGAATTGACGTAGAGCACCGCGATCTTGAAGCAATAATATTGCTGATGACAACCCTCTGTTTTGTAGTTTTGTAATGACAAAGCAAAAACAAATCATGCCTGCTTAAAACCAATGGTTTTTCGACATGATAAAAAAGAGTTGTGCATGAAAGTGCTTCCAATGTTAGTGTTTGGTATTTTGTTCGAACATATGTGTAAAGGAATTCTCATTAATATTATGAGTATTTTTATACATATATTTTGTTATGAATTCACCGAAAATCACACCAATAAATGTCTGCTGATGAAGATCTTGACAATATCCGAAATAGCTATACAGACAACCCTGGTATCATTGGAACACTTTTTGTGCTCGACCCTTATTGAAAATAATATAAGGCTAATAAATAAACTTTATATTAAAAAGGTCTTGAGCTTGAATAAATTTAAAATATTGTAAGTTTAAAAAACAGGCTGATAAAAACTCCCGCAAGAGAAATGTGACAGGTGACGTAGAGCACCGCGAACTTGAATCAATACTATTGTTGATGGCAACCCTGTGTTTTGTTGTTTTGTAATGACAAAACGAAAACAAATCATTCCTGTTTAAAACCGCCGTCTTTTTGACGTAATAAAAAAGAGTTGTACATAAAAGTGTTTCCCATGTTAGTTCTTGGTATTCTTCGAACATATGTGTAAAGGAATTCGCATTAATATGATGAGTGTTCCTATACATGTATTTTCGATGAATTCACCTAAAACGATACCAATAAACGTCTGCTGATGAAGGTTGTTGGGCGAAATCGTCCTACATCGATCATAAAATTAGTTTGTATTTCTAATTTTGTTAAATTTTGTAAAATATAGAAATTGCGGGCCACCCGAATACGAATTTCTAATAATTTTGTCGCAATAACAACATACATACTGGTTTTGATCATTATGTTTTGTACCGTATGTATGTATGTTGTTGCTTGTTGTTTACATTATCGATGCAAAAGATATAACAACAGCGCTGACGGAGTCATTTTCTCAGATTGGTCATTCAGCCGTTGTACTGTTATTGTTATTTCGTTTCGATTCGATTCTCTATCTGGATGAACTGTCGTTCCTAAGTTGATAGATTTGGTGGCCCGCGACAATAAGCAAACATTGTAAAGTTAGTTGTCGAAATCACTTAAAACAATGTAGTTGTTGAAATGAATTGAAAGACCAAAGATGAAATATTAAAAATAAAAGTTTTATATCAAAATCAAATTGTATTTTAACTTAACTAAAAATAAATAGTTTCTGTGCGAACATTTTGGACGGCCTGTAATAATAGCGATTAACTTTTTAAACGTTTCGTCGTTTGAATCACATCATCTTCGATAATTCGTTGCTGTAACTGGGGTCTACATCGCTGCTGCTGCTACGGACATTCTTTGGACGTCGCATTATTTACGGCCGTTTATTTTTATGGTCGAATATCGTCGTTCGGTGTATATGTAGTAAACCCAATTAAAGCGGCAAATTTTTTCGTTTTCGTCGTTGGATCTACTCATAAATTTGTTGCTGCAATTGGGCTACATATCATCGCTACATCTATAAATTTGATTTGAAAATAATATAAAGCTAATAAATAAGCTTTATATTAAAAAAGTATTGAGCTTGAAAAATTTTAAAAAATTTTAAGATTAAAGACAGACCGACAAAAAACTCCCACAAGTGAAATGATGAAAGTTGACGTAGAGCACCGCGAGCTTGAAGCAATAATACTGTAATGTAATGACAAAACAAAATCAAACCATCCTAGCTTAAAACCAATGGTTTTTCGACATGATAAAAAAGATTTGTGCATGAAAGTGTTTACAATGCTAGTGCTTGCTATTCTTCGAATATATGTGTATATGTTCGATGAATTCACCGAAAATTATATCAATAAACGTCTGCTGATGAAGATCTTGGCAAGATCCGAAATAGTTATACAGAGAGCGCTGGTATCATTGGAACACTTTTTGTGCTCGACCATTTTTTAAAGCGATATAAAGCTAATAAATAAGCTTCATATTAAACAGATCTCGAGCTTGAATAAATTTAAAACATTGTAAGTTTAAAAACAAAACCGACTAAAAACTTCCGAAAGGCAAATGATGAAAGTTGGCGTAGAGCACAGCGATCTTGAAGCAATAAAATTGTTGATGGTAACCCTCTTTTTTGTTTTGTAATGAAAAACAAAAACAAATCATGCCTGTTTAAAACCACTGGCTTTTCGACGTGATAAAAAATAGAAGGAATTATCATTAATATGATGAGCGTTTCTGTATATATATTTTCCATGAAAAAAAACTCTTCTGATGAAAATCTTGGCGAGATCCGAAATAGCTATACAGACAGCCCTGGTAGTATTGGAACACTTTTTGTGCTCGACACTTTTTGTAATCAATATAAAATTAATAAATAAGCTTTATATTAAACTACATTTAAATGGAAACTGGCCATTAGTTAGTTCTAAAAAAAAATTAATGTGAGTCCGATCACAGGGGAGATGTGTAAACATCTAGTAATGAAGTTGGAAGTACTTATGCTTTTAGTATATTTTTTTAATTAATCAATTAAAAGTATCAAAACTATCAATATTGTAAATACATAGGAATTTGCTGGTTTTTGTTTGTTTTATTTAACTTATTTGGTTAGTAAATGGGCACACTGCAGTATATATGTACTGCATTAAAAATTATAGTAAGCAGTAAATTTACTGATTACTGAAAAAATTCAGTAAATTTTTACTGATAATGAAATTTAATTTGCATTCCCAGTCAAATCATAGGGCCGTATTCATAATAATCAGTAATCGGGCATTACTGATTACTGAAAATTCAATGCACCTCATCGTAATCATGTAGGCAATTTATAAAAATTGCTGAAAAAATTTTAGTAATCAGCAAAAATTTACTAGTTAAAGAATTATTTTTACTGAAATTTTAGTAGTACTGCAAAGTGCCCATCTATGGTAAATCCCTTAAGTACAAATAGTTACTATTGGCTTATGGTAACTAAAATAAGATATATAAATTTTGGACTCGATTGTATTTAAAAATCTATGGAAAACTGCATGTATAGTAGTGGAATTGTTAGTTGTGGGGGTTTGTGGAGAATTGCTCACATGCAAGTGGAAAACATCAAATAAAAATTTTGATAAAGCTTGCGACTGTGGGTTTGCACAATTTGTATTAAAATCTACACCCATAATAATTGGCATGAGATGGAGATTGTTACCCAATTGTCGTGCACCAGTTTCAGTGTAAGGCAACAGTACGTAATGAAGATATGTTATAATCTTAATTTATATTGGAATCTAATAGAAATTTTATTGAGAATTAACATTACCTCCATTCAGCTTTGATACACTTTGTGTTGTTTTATGTTCTGAGTTATAATTTTTTTGGTGTTTTGTAAAATATTTTATTATTTTGTATTTGTTGCGGTTGACAAGTAATTAATCAGCTGTTTACTGAAATCTAATGTTATTTTACAGCAATGGTTTTTGAAAATTAGTATCTAATATTGCACACTAGATGGTGCTTATATGCAGCTGTTAAGTATGAATGACAATCTCAAAGATGAAGAAAACTTTTAGTTTTTAGTTTTCCTTATATTTGACAAGTTTAGTTTTTAGTTTTCCTTATTTTGCTTTGTTTTAGTAAATTTTTTATTAGAAGTGCAAAAAATCATTTTAAAAGTTATTAAAACTAATATTTTTTTGTATTCATTTTATTTATTTGTTTTCGTTTGCCTACGATAGCACAATGTACGACAATTAGTGAAAATTAGTCGCTACTATTGCACACTAGATGGTGTTGAGTATATTGTATGCAGCGTATGAGTACACTAATACACTCATGCATAGCTCACACCGATTTGATAACGCTTTACGATTGGTTAACGATTACATCGCACATCTTACTCTAAATTTGTGATTGTATTGTGAAAAAGATTTTTACCCCCAGCGTATAGATGTTTACACATCAAAAATAATTTTAAAAAAAATCCAATAAGTGTTCGAACTCACGGGCGATGTGTTAACACCTTTTTGTTACACGGTACCTGTTCGATTTCTATGAACACATTAGTAAATGTTACATTGGAAAATAAAAAATAGCGTTCAATCATATGATGACCTTACATTTAAATAATATTAATACTTAAAATTATTTAAAGATCAGTGCAAGCACATGTGTCATTATTTTCTTGCTTAATATTTTTTCTTTTATTCCCACAAAAAAAACAAAGAGAATGCAAACCAACATGAACATGAACATACATACATTGTTATATTCGTACATACGCTACACAAGTTCACACAATTCACGTTGCTCTCTTGCTATCTCATTTTTATATACGTACCCAGCAGGAAAAGGGAATGAATAGGAAGCGAGAAGGTAATGTATAGCGTGTATTAAACATTGATTCCAGAATGCATTAATCTTAACACAGGGATGTCCTAGGAAAAGAATGAATTACTTTAATGTGTCCAGAGAATCCATTATATAATTCGTTCGTTTTAATGCATTATTTAACATGTTATCAGGAATGAATTCTATAATGCATTATTTCTAATGCATTCTATTGCTAATGAATTAAGAATTTGTCGTATAATCATTCCCCCGATATACATACATGAATTAAATAAACTATTTGTATAAGTAAATCAACTATTTATCTATATTCACCTCTAAACGGTGCAACACAAACTGACTTACATATTTACGCGATTCTAATAGAAACATGTGGACGAATGCAAGGTTTGTAAATACAATGTTAAGCCATCAGAAAAAATTCCCGTTAGATGACGTATTGTGACAAACTGCAAAAAGAGAATCGTCACATTCAGAAACAACACATTCTATCTTCGCAGATGTGGGAATGCACTGGGGAATCAATGTGCAGTTTTGTCAAATGGCATTACCCCCTCGATTCTTTGGAATGCCTAATATAGTAATTATTATAATGCATTATATAATTCATTATCAATGTAATGCATTCTTCACTTTCCTCCTGGGTATGTATAACCACGTCATTATTCTCTCTGCTCTGAGATTGCTCCTCACCCACGTTTTATTTGACTTACCTTTCACAATAATAACAAAAGCGTTCAATCATATGATGACATTTCATTTAAATAATATTAATACTTAATAACACTTAAAAATATTGCTTAATACTTTTTATTTTATACCCACAAAAAACCCACGCACTGATGTTCGCTGCCGCTACATCAGTGTGTTTTTTCCGCAGTCTGACAATCTGTGTTTCGCAGTCGGACAAATCTGTGTTGTTGTTAATAAAAACGCGGGTTTACTTGATGGTTGCAAAATTAGAAGTGAAGTTTTTATTACAACGAAGTATTAATGACGTTTGTTTGACATATCTAAATTAGGGATGATCCTCACTTGTTGGATCTTTAATTAATTTAATTCAATATATATGCAAACATCTTAGAACCGCCAATAACTCAAAACATAATATGTGAATTGCAAATTCAGAATTCAAGAAATACGAAAATAGGAACAAAAAAGAATTTGTTCCTTGGTCACTGCCTTCGTCAGATTATCTGCCACCATTTCAGATGTAGGCACGTACTTGATAGAAATAATCCCCTTTTCGACTGTCTCTCGCAAGTAATGGTATTTTATGTCGATGTGTTTGGATCTCGGTCGAAATCCATCTGACTCTGCTAATTTGATAGCGCCTTGGTTGTCGCAGTGTAAGTTAATAGATGAGACAGCACTACAATCTAGTTCATCTGATAGCTGCTTCAACCATATTATTTCCTGGATAGCTGCTGACATAGCCATATACTCGGCCTCGGTGCTAGATAAGGCTACAGTAGATTGACGTTTGCTTGCCCAGGTAATCGCTGCATTGGACATTTTAAACACATACCCTGTGCACGAACGACGCTTATCGATGTCAGACGCCGAATCTGCATCCATGCAGTTGTGACAAACCATCTGATGAATACTTCAAATTAAATATGATAACGAATCATGCGTTATTTGTTTAACAGCCTTCCAATGGGCAATGTTGAAATTTGTATTGAATCTGCTTACATCATTGACTGCAAATGCAATATCTGGCCGCGTGCATTGTGCTACGTGTAATAAACCGCCCACCGCTTCTTGATAAGGTATCTCTCCCAGTCACCTTCTTCGACGCTTTTTGAAGTCATGCTACTCGAAAGTTTTTGATTGTAGTCACTCGGTGTTGATATTTTTGATCGGCCCCATATCTTTCATCTTGAATGACCCACAAAGTGTTTCTTTGATTTGTTTTAAAATCTTCGGGTCCTTCCAAAAAAGAAGTATGTCATCTACGTAGATTGCCAAAATAAGTGATCGGTTCTCATTATAATACACACATGGCTTCAAGTTTCACTGTTTTCCAGCTTGTTTTAAGCCATACATCGCTCGATTCAATTTGCACACTAAATTTTAACCATCGTGGAATCCTTTTGGTTGGACAACATATATTTTTTCTTCCAGGTTACCTTGCAGAAATACTGTCACCGCATCCATTTGATCAATTTTAAGTTCATTCTTCACAGCCAATGCGATCAAGTAACGAATGGTTGAGTACCGTACCACGGGTGAAAAAGTTTCAGTGTAGTCCATTCCACGGATCTGGCTACAGCCCTTTGCGACTAAGCGAGCTTTGTGCTTTATAATACTGTTGTCCATGTCGCGTTTTGTGGTAAACACCCATTTTGATTTGATTACCTTTCGTCCACTAGGCTCCATGTGTTGTTCTCTTTTAACGACTCCATTTCACTATCCATTGCCTCTTTCCATTTTATAGCATCAGGCTTACTCATGGCTTCTTCAACTGTAACAGGGTCAAAATCGTTAGCATTATAAGTTAGATAGCTCACATACCCTTCACGTAGAATTGGCTTTGATGCTCTAGATGTTCGTCGAATAAGTCCATCTTGTTCCACCATAACTGACTCGTCAGGAAAATACATCAGATTCTTCAAACAACCCCTCATCACTGTTACCCTGCTGATTCTCAAATTTTGTTACTGGAGATGTTTTCATGCGTTCTATTTCGCTCTGTTGGTCAATTGCCCTGACTTGATCCGGTATTTCTCCTTCAATCTGAACTTTGATCTCTGCTGGGTCCGTTTTCTCGTGAAAAATTACGTCACGACTTACTACCAAGTTTTTACTGCTGGGATCGATGCAACGAATGCCTTTTTATTTATATCGTATCCGACGAAAATCATCTTCTTAGCTTTTCGGCTCAGCTTCTTGCGACGTTGTTTTGGAATATGTACCATTACTGGGGACCCGAAAATTCTAATGTGTCCAACATCAACTTTGGTACCAGTCCACACCTCATCTGGTGTCTTATCTTTCAATGTTGAGCAACCTGATCTATTTATTAAATATGATGCCATGTTAACTGCTTCTGCCCAAAATGCGTCGCTAAGCCCAGCATCAAATATCATGCACTTTGCACGTTCAATAATCGTGCGATCCAGCGTTCTGCTTTACACATTCGGAAGCTGATGTTGAATGCCTTTGGCACGACAAAATTGATCAAATTTACGTGAACAATACTCACTGCCATTGTCAGTGCAAACAATTTTTATTGACTTGCCTGTCTGCTTTTCAGCAAAGTCTTCAAATTCAACAAAAATCTCCAGGACAGAAGATTTTTCTTTTAAAAAGTAGACAAACAGTTTTTTCGAATAGTCATCAATGGAAGTCAAAAGATATTTTGCGCCCCCAGTCGATTTAGTCTCCATCGGTCCGACTAGATCAGAACGGACAAGTTCCAGCAATTCCTTTGTGTAACTCTGGTTTGTTTTAAAAGGCTCCCGAGATTGCTTTCCTTCAGCACATACTTCACAATTCTGCATCAACCCGCGATCTTCGTATATATTTTGGAATTTAGTCCAAATTTCCAATGCCGTTTTACATGTCCTAATGTGAACAAACAACTCCGGCTCCACACTTAGCGCCAACGTAGTTTTTGCTGTGCTTATTTTTTCGGCGACTTCTCTTTGCACACACTTGGATTGTCTGAAGATGGTAGAATGCAATCACCTAAATGCTTCAACTGCAAGTAGTTTTCCATGGCAAATGCCCAATTGTGGAAATTTTCACCACCTTTCAACTTCTCAATCCCAAAATCAGATCTGGTTGTCATTATGAAATTACTTTTATTAACCACGACAAATGCAATTAATACGACTAACGAAATTACAACGAACGCTCTTTAAATCTACTAATCCAGAAATCGCTTTTACTATTTATTTAAGATTATGGTCTGGGCCCATAACCTGTTAATAAAAAAATTAATGTGAGTCCGATCACAGGGGAGATGTGTAAACATCTAGTAATGAAGTTGGAAGAACTTATGCTTTTAGTATATTTTTTTAATTAATCAATTAAAAGTATCAAAACTATCAATATTGTAAATACATAGGAATTTGCTGGTTTTTGTTTGTTTTATTTAACTTATTTGGTTAGTAAATGGGCACACTGCAGTATATATGTACTGCATTAAAAATTATAGTAAGCAGTAAATTTACTGATTACTGAAAAAATTCAGTAAATTTTTACTTATAATGAAATTTAATTTGCATTACCAGTCAAATCATAGGGCCGTATTCATAATAATCAGTAATCGGGCATTACTGATTACTGAAAATTCAATGCACCTCATCGTAATCATGTAGGCACTTTATAAAAATTGCTGAAAAAATTTTAGTAATCAGCAAAAATTTACTAGTTAAAGAATTATTTTTACTGAAATTTTAGTAGTACTGCAAAGTGCCCATCTATGGTAAATCCCTTAAGTACAAATAGTTAATATTGGCTTATGGTAACTAAAATAAGATATATAAATTTTGGACTCGATTGTATTTAAAAATCTATGGAAAACTGCATGTATATTAGTGGAATTGTTAGTTGTGGGGGTTTGTGGAGAATTGCTCACATGCAAGTGGAAAACGTCAAATAAAAATTTTGATAAAGCTTGCGACTGTGGGTTTGCACAATTTGTATTAAAATCTCCACCCATAATAATTGGCATGAGATGGAGATTGTTACCCAATTGTCGTGCACCAGTTTCAGTGTAAGGCAACAGTACGTAATGAAGATACATATGTTATAATCTTAATTTATATTGGAATCTAATAGAAATTTTATTAGAATTAACATTACCTCCATTAAGCATTCATACACTTTGTGTTGTTTTATGTTCTGAGTTATAATTTTTTTGGTGTTTTGTAAAATATTTTATTATTTTGTATTTGTTGCGGTTGACAAGTTATTAATCAGCTGAAATCAACTGAACTCTAATGTTATTTTACAGCAATGGTTTTCGAAAATTAGTAGCTAATATTGCACACTAGATGGTGCTTATATGCAGCTGTTAAGTATGAATGACAATCTCAAAGATGAAGAAAACTTTTAGTTTTTAGTTTTCCTTATATTTGACAAGTTTAGTTTTTAGTTTTCCTTATTTTGCTTTGTTTTAGTAAATTTTTTATTAAAAGTGCAAAAAATCTTTTTAAAAGTTATTAAAATTAATATGTTTTTGTATTCATTTTATTTATTTGTTTTCGTTTGCCTACGATAGCACAATGTACGACAATTAGTGAAAATTAGTCGCTACTATTGCACACTAGATGGTGTTGAGTATATTGTATGCAGCGTATGAGTACACTAATACACTCATGCATAGCTCACACCGATTTGATAACGCTTTACGATTGGTTAACGATTACATCGCACATCTTACTCTAAATTTGTGATTGTATTGTGAAAAAGATTTTTACCCCCAGCGTATAGATGTTTACACATCAAAAACGCGGGTTTACTTGATGGTTGCAAAATTAGAAGTGAAGTTTTTATTACAACAAAGTATTAATGACGTTTGTTTGACATATCTAAATTAGGGATAATAACTAATAAGAGTGGGGATGGCAATTAATTGTACATATTTACAACAAAAATAGATGTTGGGCGATTCTGAGACCTACCCGATATGCAAACTAGATTTCATACAAATCGGTCCAGCTGTTTCGGAGTAGTTTAACGCCAAACAATCTGTGTGATCGCAGTCAGACAATCTGTGTGATCGCAGTCAGACAAACTGTGTTTGGATGTATTCACTTTGTGAATTTAGTCCCTACCCGCGGCTATAGAGTAGCAAAAGTAAGAAAACGTATCTTACAAACCGGGAAATATTATTCAAATTAATGTAATATTAACCGGAGAACATTTGTCAAGCTCGCATATGCTGTGCGTGGAATGTTCCGCTGCTGTTTCATGCGATATCCTCTATAATATAATAGTGGTTGCCAACTTTAGATTTAACTCAGGCTTTAACGATTTTGCGTTGAATCGTTTTTCAGCATTGCTGTGTGCAACGTTTTTTCTAAAAACCACTTGCCCAACTGCGTAGGAAATTGGACGACTTCGCAGATTATATTATTCACGATTGATCACATGAGCCTTAGCTATATTTTGTCGCAATTCCTTTCATAATAGTCCAAGCTGATCTTCTCTCTGTAATGGAAAATGAGGTTCGTTCAACAGACGTAAATTTTTCAATAGAGAATATGAATTAGCGTGGGTGATAATATTAAACCCAAATGTTGCAAAATACGGAGAACATTTAATTGATTGGTGTACCGAATTTCGCAAGGCACAACTAATATAACTTAGCTGCTCATCCCAAAAGCGTTGGTCTTGTTTGAAATAGGCCCTGGTCCCCGCAATAATTGATCTATTCACCCTCTCAGATCTCAGATTGCGGGGAGTATAAGGCGGTATAAACGTGTTTAACGACTAGTTTCGTTAGGAATGCGTTAAAACCATTGCTTTTAAATTGTGACCCATTATCACTAATAATAAATTCCGGTACACCGTATACATACAAAATTTGCTTTCCTAAATCACAGCTGCTGTAAATTTCTTCAAGGGACAAATCCAGTGGAATTTCGTAAGATGGTCAAGAACTATAAATATACCAATGTAGCCAATTTTTGATCTAGGGATGGTCCTAAAATATCGATATAAAAGCCCTGAAAGGGTCTGTCGTTATAACCGGATTTCCCTTTTCAGGCCGAAGAATGTTATTGGGGGCCTTAGTGCTCTTACATACCTCACAATCTCTTATTCCAGTGTCTTTGCCATTCCGCCGTGAGCAGATATGTTAGAATTATGGGCTCTAGTGATTAAATCATTACGTAAGGTCTTGGGGATCCATAATTTCCATGCTCCCTCGTCTTGATCCATTTCTACAGTATAATACTCTGTAAGAATATATATATAACGATATAATATTTTAATATCCGGATATTTTGACAGGTTTTCAATAATATTTTTCTTAAGTTGTGTGTAGTCTGGATCTTCAAAATATTAAAATGTCATATCTATTTCCGGGTCTGCAATATCAATGGCTGATATTTCCTTAGGAAGACTTCTTCCGTAGTCAGATGCGTCGCAGTGCAGGTAAAACTTTTTAGAAAAGTCCGGGTTTGATAAGACTGGTGCAGTGGTAAGATGAGTTTTCACGTTATCAAAAGCTTCTTGTGCATCTTTAGACCATATGAATTTTCGTTTCGTGGATAACGTTTCTGTTATTGGGAAAGTTAAAGTGGAAAATAATTTTGAATAAAGCGTCTATACCAGTCCGCCAATCCTAAGAAACCACGCACTTGTTGAATGGTTTTTGGCACGGGCCACTTAGAAATCGCTTCAACCTTTTCAATATCGGTTCTTATTCCTCCATGTCCGATTACGTATCCGAGACACTTAACCTGAGTAACTGAAAAGTTACTTTTTTCAATATTGACAGTTAAGTTTGCCGTTCTGAATTCATCTGCAATTCTTACTAGCACAGACACATGGCTAGAAAAATCTTCAGAGACGATTATGAAATCGTCCAGGTATCCGAAGACGCAATATCGAAGATCGGGTGGTATGAGTTGTTCCATAAGTCGACACATGGTTTGCATCGCATTTCACAAGCCAAATGGCATCACAAAAAATTTATATAACGGGCGCTCTGGCACGGTAAAAGCGGTTAGAGGTTTAGCTTCGTCGCCTTAGCCAACCTGCCGGTAGGCGTCTTGTAAATCCAGTTTTGAGATGACATTGGCCTTGGGCAAACGCGCAAATATGCCCTCTATACTTGGGAGTGGATATGCATCCTTTTTAGTGTCCTGATTCAGTCTGCGTGCATCCAAGCAGAGTATAACTTTTTGATGTTTTACTACCAACCGCATGGGAGAACTCCATGGTGATGTTGAAGGCTCAATTACCCCTAAAGAAAGCATGCAGTCAATTTCAGCAAACATAAGTTTCTCCACTGCTGGAGAAACAGGATAAAACCGTTGCTTGATTGGTTTGCATTTCTCCACTTCAATCTCATGTTAGACTAGCTTTGTTATACCCAGTCCTTCTTTTGCAAAACTGGGAAACAAAGCAACTATTGCCTTCAATTGAATAGTTTGCGAAGGAGTAAGAGGGTGTTTAAAATCATCACTTATTGTTGACTCAGATTTTAACTTGGTAGATGAGTTAATAACTTTCTCAAAACTAGACAGTTCCGCAGGATTAGGTGACTTATTGAAGTTAACGGGCAGGTCAGAACGAAGGCATACTCAAAACTATCAGGTGCCAGACTAAAGGCCTTCCAAAAGTACATTCCCAAAATTAAACGATGTGTGATAGAAGGAATTATATGTATTGTTAAGGTTCTAACCCCGTTCCTAAATGAAACTTCAACCTTGATAAACCCTAATGTTTTTTGCCTGCTGCCATCAGCAGTTCTGACACAAGTCTTCGTAGGAACAAATTGTTCACAATTAGCAAACTTATATTCAGCTAGTGTGGACCCAATACAGGAAACATTGGCCCCAGTATCTAGGAGTCCAAGTTCAGTAAATTATAGAAATTTGACTTTTGAATAGTATCGCTTATCCTGGGGACTATTTACAATTGCCGAAATAATATACTTCGAAGCCTTTTTACGTAACTTATAATATTCTCTTAGACGTAAAGTTGAAATTTTTGGGCGTTTTAGTATATCAGAAGTAATCGTATCTACACTCTATATTCTATTTCATGCTGCGTTATACTCTTCATCCCGTTCATGAAAGGGACGTATGGGATACAATATTTTTTCAGCCGTAACTTCTGAAGAAGAGTCTCGTTTTAGAATAGAGACTTTGTTAGTGGTACTCGTATGAGTAGATATATTTGAAGGTGAAGTTACCAACAACGGATCAGTAGTATTATCATCCACCTTAAGGTTTTGAATTAGGTGATAATCAGATGTTTGAGTGAGATAGTTCTCTATGGTAAACTCTGTATTGAATTTTGGTTTGACAGTTTTTTGACAACAAAGTTTTTTCTATTAGCACATTTGGTACATTGTGGTTTGTATACGTTGTTTGGTCATTTCTCTATTTTTCAGTCACTCCATTTTTTAAATGAATTATTTCCTTAATTGTTTTCCTTCCCTCTTAAATGAAGTTTTTCTTTATTGTTAATATGTAACGTAATGTAATCTTTTCTCTTTTTGCTATCCGCTTGGGTTATTATTTTTTGTTGTAAATGTTTAAGGCCATGTTGAATTTTTAGAATAAAAAATCACTTGTAAAGTAAGATCTGAAAATATAGGTGGCATTTTTCTTTTCGCGCGAGCTTTAAATTTTTTGATAAAATCAATTTCAAACAGCCCCAAATTTACATCTATTAAAATAAATAGAAAAACATTTTGACGCCCGTGCAGGGACTGTTTGAAAAATAAAAATTAAAATCGCAAATACTGTCGCCGTTTTCGACAAGTCAACTATTGCAGCAAAAAATAAACTAAAAACAAACAATTTATTTGGAAAACAGAGTTTTTCATATTTATATATAGTTTAATAACAAAACAAACAGTAGTTAAAATAAATTACAAACGATCAAACAATTAAAAAACATAAACCAACAAATCACAAAGTGTTACACTTACTTAATTATCTGGTCTCGAACAACCCCGAGGGGTCAGGGACCTTACAAAACGTAGATAACATATTTCGCCAACCAGTTCGATCATTTGCCTTATCTCTCCAGTTGGCAAAAACGATGTACAAGTAGACAGTCAAAATTTCTCTTCACACAAATGCCAACAAACAAAACGAGTGAAACCCTAGTACTTCTCTACTCTCTCTCTCACTCTCTTCATTGAATATTTCAAAACACGAGCAGCTTTTTGATAGTGTTATTGTATACAACTATACAAATTCCAACCATGTTGAAGTAAAATTACATAAACTATGCAAAAAGTATGAAATAAGCAAGATATGACGCGAGAGAGAAATGCGTTTGAGTGAACTCCTAGCACTTTTTGGTTCTCTTTTACCAGGGTTGCCAAGTTGTGCACATCTTCTGGTCGTCTAATTCTAAATCGTCTTTGCAGTTGGCAATACCAAGTGTACGCAGGGATTCGTCAACCTGTGTTACACTAACAAAACATAAATTAACAAACCACAAAGTGCTACACTAACAATTACAAAGTGAACATTACCTCACAATATTCAAATTAAAATAAATTACAAAAAAATAGACGATCAAATCCCACCGATTATCATCACAAATGGTATCATAACCACAACTAATAATTAATTAAAGTAATTAATTAATTTTAATTTAAAATTACCAAAGCAACAAAAGTTATTCGCCCTTTTTGCTTTTATATTTTATATCTGATTTCGCCCTGTGAAGTGGAACACACACATAGTTACAAGTACTTAAAACAATAATTTATTGTCGGGAAAAAATATTTAAATATATTTTTTAACTACCCGACAAATAAACACCCACTAATTTTCTGCAAAATCTGCTATCCGCTCCATCAATTTAGTCAATAGATTATCTAAAAAATAGAAAAATTTGCTAGTAATTAGTAGCTTTGTTTCTTTACTTTTTGGGTAAAAGAGAGTAAAAGCAAAATTCTCTCTCAAATACTGAATAATACCCAAAAGTAAAGAAACGCAAAAACACACTTTTCTAGCCCGAAAACAAATGTCACAACACAAAACATATGTCTGACAACAAATCTTGCATATCATGTTCATTTTCACTGTTCATTTGCACAGTTCCCATCTTCTTTAAATAAGCACTATCAAAGCAATCACTTTTCAAATAATTAAATTGTAAATTCAATAACTGTTTTTCACTTGTGTTATTTTTTTTCACAAATAATACATATGTTTTTATGTTTACGTTTCGAACAGCTAATTGTTTGACACTTTGCCCAAACTTACCCGAAGAAAAAGTTTGGGTAAGTTCGGTAAAAAGAGAAACGCATTTTGACGTTAAGAGAAACAAAAAATCGCTCTCATTTGCCAAATTTGTGAGTAAAGAAACGCGTTTGCGTTCCCGCGGTAAAGTAAAGAAACAAACCTAATATTTTTGTGCTTACCTTTTCTATTGTTTTCTCCATTCGCGTGTGATCGTGTTTGTTTACTTATCATTCACCTAGTGTCATTACTCTCAGAGGTGCAAAGTGCAACTTGGTAGCACTTCACCAAAATTCAAGCTACTCTTACACGACGAGATTTGTATTGCGATTATAAATCATTTATCGATTTTGCGATTTTTGTTAATTTAGTAAAAATTAACATTGAATATTCGGAAAATACATTGCAAACGGGAAAATACAGAGCAACTTATTATTCTAGCTTAATAAACGCAAATCGAACATTTTCATTGAGTTTTTTTTCCTCCGAGTTCGATAACTTAAATTCAAAATGCCTAGTACCCGTAGACATCAATCTTCGCCACATTCAAGACCTAGCAAGCTTGATATGGCTAGTCAGCAAAGAGGCACAGTTATGGGGAATATTTCGCGGATAAAGCGTACTTTGACCGGTCGAACGATTTCAACTAATCGGATCGAACTCTAATGTCGCCTGGATATATTAAATTCATATATCAAACGGACTATGGTCATGCAGTCGGAAATAGATATTATTGATCCCTCCAATGAAGGTGTTTCGACAAAAAGTCGTTTAGTAGCTAAATTAGGTAATAATATAAGGGCTAGTGGAAATGAATCCACTTTTAGCTATACGGCTCATCATAGTAGACTCCCTAGTATGAAGCTGCCTACATTCAGTGGCGAATATACTGAATACAAGGATTTCATGAGTCTTTTTGAAAACTTGGTTGATCATGAAATTGAATCACCTTATATCATGTCTCTCTGCTGCAGCTCTGGGAACAGTCAAAGCATACCAAATCACAGAGCAGAATTACTCCAAGGCGCTAGCAAGTTTGAAAAAATTATATGACAATCCTTGCTTGATATTTTATGACAATATCACAAAATTATTTGAGTTGCCTGAGATGCATAAGCCTTCAGCATCCGCCTTGAGGAGCATAATTGACACTGTTTCGGCAATTTATGATCCTCTTTAGTCTATTGGGGACGATAAATGTATTTCAAACGCCATTATTATTCACCTCGTGATGTCTAAAGTAGATTCAGTCACTCATTCCAAGTGGGATGAACAACTTAATTATGATAAACTGCCACTTTGGAGTGACTGTGAAGCAGCTTTGAACAAAAGATACCAGCATATTTCGGCTGATGAAGCTTCAAGTTCAAAGTTTAAGACTTCTGACACAAATTCGAAAATTGCAAGAAGAATGCAAAATCCTTTACATGCCAGGCAAACTCGCAGCAGGGGTCGCAAGATAAATTCATTTTTTGCAGGTCAGCGCAGCATTATATCTGCATGCCCTTCGTTCGCTGCTATTCCTATTCAACAAAGATTTGATTTTGTCAGCGTGTATAATTTGCCTGAAAAAAGGTTATACGGTGACGAAATTCAAGGCCACTAAGTGCAGAGTTTGCAATCGTTAACATCAGTCTTTACTGCACAGGTATGCTTCAACTGATGTGACGCCAACGAGTTCTAATCCAGATCAGCCCTCGTCTTCGAGAGCTTTTGTTAATCATTCGTCTTCAAATGAAGACTTCATCTTCCTAGTCACAGCAGTGGTAAAAATTAAAGATAAATCTGACTAATATGTGTATGCTAGAACATTATTGGATTTCGGCTCACAAATTAACTTCATAACCGAGGAACTAGCGCAACGATTGCAGCTCAAAAAGGAAGAAAGAAATCTCAGTTTGACTTGAATTACAAATTTTTTCCGCCAAATTTAAGGTCCAAGCTACAGTGAGGTCCCGACTGAATGCCCACGAATTTTCTTCAGACTTTTGGGTTCTTTGGTCGATCTCTAAATATCAGCCAGATCATGTAATTTCTACTACCGGCTGGAATATTCCGAAAAATATTGAATTAGCTGATCCATATTTCTTCAAACCACAAAAGATTTATATGTTGATCTGCGCTGAGATCTTCTTCGAATTATTATGTGTTGGCCAAATGAAAATTTATCCTGGTCTTCCTCACATGCAGAAAACTTTACTTGGCTGGATTGTTTCTGGAAAATACAGCCGATCAAAGACCATGGAAGAAAATACTTGTCACATAAGTTCAATCATAGAAACTAACGAGTCGCTCGATTGAATTGTACAGCGATTTTGGGAATTAGAGGAAATTCCAAAAGAGGCAAATGTTCCCTCTATAGAACATACTAAGTGTGAAGAACATTTTTGCAAATCTATTCAAAGAGCTCAGAGCGGTAGATTCCAAGTGGCATTACCTTTCAAAGAAGACCCTACATTGCTGGAAATCTCTTTTGATACCGCTAATAGACGTTTATGACGTTACCACCGTGACCGTCGGTGGTGCAATGGGTAGTGTGCGCGCCTCTTGCACAGGAGATCCTGGGTTCGATCCCTGCTCCAACCACCTTAAAATTTGTTTCGACGACGGTCACCTTGCATAGTGACGGCGACACTACGAAAAAGCTTCTCAAAATACCGTTCGGAATCGGTGTAAAACTGTAGGTCCCAATCAGTGAGTGAAAACTGGAAAGCGCACAGCTCAGTGATTGTGAGAAGTTCTCCCCGGTCCCTTCATTGGATGTACTGGAAAACCATTCATTCAGCGACGTTTGTTAAAAGATCACACTATAAAAGGGAAGTACAATAATTTCATGAAAGAGTACATTAATTTAGGCCGCATGTCTATTGCAGACAATATCATTAAGGAATCCCCACACTATTTTATACCGCATCAGTGCCTGTTAAGACCACAAAGCTCATCTACAAAACTTCGAGTTGTTTTCGACGCTTCGTGCTCATTGAACGAGTTACTGATAATTGGCCCTACAATCCAGGATGAGCTATATTCAATTTTATTACGATTCCGAATGCATGAATTCGTTGTACCGGCTGATTTTTCAAAAATTTTATTTATTACGATTCAAGTTTATTACGATTTCGAATGCATAAATTCGTTGTAACGGCTGATATTGTCTTGACTCACAAGGCCGATAGAAAATTTCAATTGATTTTGTGGCGTGAAAACCCATCTGATAATCTTGGAACTTATAGATTGAACACAGTGACGTATGGAACATCTTCAGCTCCATTTTTGGCTATTAGATGCCTATCATATCTGAGCGAGATGTATAAAGGCACTCTTCCAATCGGTGCGAAAGTAATTCCCAAAAACTTTTATGTCGATGATCTGCTAACTGGAGCAGACACCGTCGAAGAGCTGAAGAAAATTTTCTCAGAAGTCACTGACATTTTTCAGACAGCTGGTTTTAACGTAACAGAATGGTTTTCAAACCATAAAACTGATTATGAATTTAGTAAAAGTATTAAAATGAGTGACGATTCCACAAAGTCGCTGGGTACGTACTGGTTCCCTCTCGATGATACATTCAAATTTGGAATCAAGACTTCATTTTTGGCACTTAAGGGAACCAAACGAAATATTTTATCAGTCTCAGCCAGAAATTTGGATCCTCTGGGACTTTTAAGTCCATTGGTCATCAGAGCTAAAGTCTTATTACAAGAACTTTGGCTTCTAAAACTTGATTGGGATGAGACAATTCCCTTGAATCTCCATACTGCATGGGAGAATTTTAAAGAAGATCTATCAAAAATCAACACAATTGAGATACCCAGATATGTAATGACATATGGTTGCCGCATATACTATATAAGGAGCAGAGTTTCATATAAAACTTATTGCCGATTATTGACGGCTAAATCTTCTCTCTCAAGGCTTGAGCTATGCGCTGCACATTAGTTGGTCAAGTTATGGTCAGAGATTAAATCAAAGTTTTCTTGTGGATTCGAAAGTGTGACATTTTGGTCCGACTCCGAAATCACTCTTCACTGGATTCGGACCAATGCATCAACACTGGCTACATTTGTTGCTAACAGAGTAGCAGACATTCAGTAGTTTTCTTCAGACATTTCTTGGGGGCATTCCCGTCAAAGGAAAATCTTGCTGACATCGTTTCCACAGTGTTGATGATTTGAAAAGTTCAATTTGGTTCGAAGGCCCTGTATTACTGGTACAAGGAAATGATAAGTGGCCGTTTCTAATGTTTTTCTCGCTGTGTGAGAGGAGTATATTTGTTTATTTATTTACTCAGCTAAAAACAGATGGAAAAATATAATTTTACACATTTTCAGTTACAAACTAAATACAAAACTAAAGTATAATAATTAAATTAAAATAACAGGAACAGTGGTAAAACAGTAAACAGGAACAACATTAAAAAACAAATAGTAATAAATTCATGCAGGAGATAATAGATTGAACATGGACGATATTAACAGAATTTTTATATAAGTACATAAAGACTAATATGAAGGTAAGAATGATATGAATGGAATAGGATTGATAAATCAGTAACAAATGAAGCTGCAACAGATGCAGCAGGATAGAAAGAGTAGGAACTGGTGAAGTATGTGGAGCAGGAACAGATGAGGCAAAAACATATGACACAGGAACAGATGGACTGAGTAAGCAGGAACTGATGAGGCAGGAACAGATGAAGCAGGAGCAGATGACACGGAAACAGATTAAGCAGGAACAGATGAAGAAGGACAGATGAAGCAGGAACTGGTGAAGTCGGAACAGATGAAGGTGGAATAGATAAAGTAAGAACATATGAAGCAGGAACTGATGATGCAGGAGAAACAGGAACAGGTGGACAGATGAAGTAGGAACTGATGATGCAGGAGAAACAGGAACAAATGAAGCGGGAACAGTTGATACAGGAACAGAATAAGCAGGAACAGATGAATAAGGACAGAAGAAGCAAGATCTGTTGAAACCGGTGAAGCAGGAACAGATAAAGCAAGAACAGATGATACAGGAACAGATAAAGGCGGAACAGATGGAGCAGGAGCAGATGTAGCAGGACAGATGAAGTAGGAGCTGATGAAGCAGGATGAACAGATGAAGCGAGAACAGATGACACCGAAACAGATTAAGCAGGAATAGATGAAGAAGGACAGATGAAGCAGGAACTGGTGAAGCCGGAACAGATGAAGGTGGAATAGATAAAGTAAGAACATATGAAGCAGGAACTGATGATGCAGGAGAAACAGGAACAGGTGGACAGATGAAGTAGGAACTGATGATGCAGGAGAAACAGGAACAAATGAAGCGGGAACAGTTGATACAGAAACAGAATAAGCAGGAACATATGAATAAGGACAGAAGAAGCAAGATCTGTTGAAACCGGTGAAGCAGGAACAGATAAAGCAAGAACAGATGATACAGGAACAGATAAAGGCGGAACAGATGGAGCAGGAGCAGATGTAGCAGGACAGATGAAGTAGGAGCTGATGAAGCAGGATGAACAGATGAAGCGAGAACAGATGACAACGAAACAGATTAAGCAGGAATAGATGAAGCAGGATAAACAGATACATCAGGATGAGAATGGAGCAGGAACAGATGAAGCAGGACATATGAAGCAGGAAATTTAGTTCGGAACCACAATTTATTCACATGATTTCTCGAAGGAAATCTTAAATCTGGCAATTCAAAGCATTAACAGTCATTAAAAAAAATAATCGCCGTTTAATTACTTCCATCGAATCCGATAGAGAGAAATGGTGGTGGCCGTCGGTGGTGCAATGGTTAGCGTGCGCGGCTCTTGTACATGAGATCCTGGGTTCGAACCCGGCTCTGACCACCTTCAAATTTCTTTCGGCGGCGGTCACCTCGCATAGTGACGGCGACACTATCGAGTATCTAGCCATGAAAAAGCTTCTCAAATTACCGTTCGGAATCGGTGTAAAACTGTAGGACCCAATCAGTGAGTGAAAACTGGAAAGCGCACAGCTCAGTGATTGTGAGAAGTTCTCCCCGGTCCCTTCATGGGATGTAATGGGAAACCATTTAATTTTTTTTTAACTCATTAAAAATATTCCAAAGAGTAAAAACTTTATTAAAGGATTCGTAGTTATGTTTGAACGCGCGCAGAACATTAAAGTTCAGTGAAGAGACCAAATATGCTGAATTTATTTAGTTTAACCATAAAACATACAGACAACAAAAGTAGGTAAATCAATGAGTTGTAATCAATGAATATAGGGAGGTGGGTTCGAAGATGAACTCCAACCAAGATTGCGTAAAGCAAAAAGTAAAAACTGTTTCTGAACAGACTCGATTGTATCAGTATGCACCTATAATGTGGAAGCCAAACTATTGGACCGTACTCAAGAATCGGCCTTACACATCCTTCTGTTAAACGACATTTTTTACATTTACTCAAGTTGAGAAGCATAAAATTACAATCAAACCATTTAACAAAACTTATCAAATCCTCCTACAGTAAAAGACATTCATTCACAGACTTCATAGCCAAGTACAATTTGACATCATCTGCGTACATTAGAATATTTGAATGATTAATAACCGACGGCAGGTCATTTAAAAACAAGTTAAAGAGAAGAGGCCCTACAATACTGCCCTGAGGAACACCAGAAGAAACAAAAATCTGTCGCGATAAACACCCGTTAAATAACACTGACTGAGTTCTTCCAATTAAATAAGAAGACAACTAATGCAAAACTTTTGATGAGAAACCCATCATATCAAGCTTCAAGAGAAGAAGATTATGATTAACCATATCAAAAGCTTTTCTAAAATCTGTATATATCACATCCGTCTGAAGTTTCGAAGAAAATGCTGAAAAAACATGTGAAACAAATTCTAACAAATTAGTAACAGTGGATCTACCTTTTATAAACCCATGTTGTTGAGGGGAAATAATACTCTTTAGCAAATGCACAATTTTAGCCGCACCTAATTTTTCGAAAAGCTTAGGATTTGCACTCAACTTAGAAATGCCCTATAATTCTCTACATTTGACCTAGAACCATTTTTATGCATCGGAGTAATGAAGCTTTGCTTCCAAAGAGAAGGAAACACACCAGAGGAAAGTGAGCGATTAAACATTCTCGTCAAGGGAATATACAATGCCTCAGCACAATGCTTAAGAACAATAGACGGTACTCCATCAGGGCCAGGGGAATAATTGGACTTAAGGGATAGAAGTCCCCATACACTTCATTAAAAGAAAAATCACACAATAAATCAAAACGAGGAATACAGTAAGAATAGTTAATTGATGCGGAAACACCTTTAACGTAATTAGATTGAAAAAAAAAAACAGCAAAAAGGTCAGCAATTTCACTATCAACCGATTTCGACACACCACTACATGTAAGTGAGTTAGGATATCCTCTTACATTTCTCTTCGAATTAATAAACTCGTAAAAACATTTCGGATCAGAGGTTATTTTAGCCTTTATCCTTACAATATAATTAGCATAGCTTCGACGGTTAACTACATTACATTTATACATGGCAATAGAGTAATGCATGAAGTCTACACTATTTCCAGTTCTCTTAAACCTCTTACATAATCTATTTCTGCGGCCACGTAACTCTTTTGTCGACCACGGAGAAGAGGAAGAGTCAGTTTTTTAGCAAATAGGGAGTTAAAATCAACACTCAAGTTAGAGAACCCCTTTTTCGCCTCTTTAAACAATTTACAAAAATCAACATCATAATCCGTACAATTCCAACAAGCCCAACGAATACCACTTTTCTTAGATGTGATCTTATCGAAGTACCTGCCATTAAAACCGGCACATTGCACATGTGCAATACCATCATCATAAATGTTAGTAACAGAGTAATTTTTCGAAAGACAACTCCATTACTGAATATGACAAAATTTATACTAACCCAAACGAAAATTCAAATAAATTATATTCAATAGCACCTCAAGTTATGCAATGGCAAAGCAAAAAAAAATCAAAAATCAGATAAATCAAACTCAAAGCAACTAAAATTTTGCAATAGAAAAAAGAAAAAACAACAACTGTAAGACACTATAAAGACAGAATTACCAGTACAACAACAATTGCATGAATAATAATTGCAAAATAAATAACAGCAAAGCAAAAAGAGCCACTGCCGAAAAAAGGGAAGCAAAAACAAATATTATGTATGTATTTACAAATGATATACCACACACAGGAAAATATAAAAATGTAACTATAATTCACAGAATCACTTGAACTTCAATAACACTGTGACACAAATGAGAGGAATTTGTTTCGGGCCTCAAAGAACCAAAAAATTGTGAAAGTACTTGGACGTGGTATCACAAAACCCCTCTCGGTTTTGTCCCTATACGTAAAATTTTTTTTACTGGCCGAAGGAAATTTTGGAGGATGGTCAGGGTCCTATTTCATATTTTACTTCAATAAATCGTAAAAAGCTTGAAATATAGGATTACAACCTTTGACAATATTGTAGTCATTTTCCCATGTCACAATTCCCTCTAATACATTTCTACGGAAAAGTACACTGTTAATCGATTATTTCACAAAAGTAATTCACAAATTAAATCACAACAATTACTCTAAATAACAAAAAACTATAATTTTAATACCCGATGAGCCAAGAAAGATAAAAACATCAAACTTCGCAGAGAGTTGCCAGATTTATGTCAAGTCAAATTCTCTTTTAGATTTAATAAACCATAATTCATCGTTTAGCAAACTACTTCGCATTTTTTCGTATATTTTGCGATTTGGTAATAAGTGCCGTAAGGGCAGAACTGTGGAAATTAATGTTATCCCCACAGCGAAAGAAATGAAGTTATCATTTGTTAAGATATGTGAATTAGTGAAGAAATCAAGAAGCTTTCAAGGTCTCAAGTTCTTCCCTCTATTCTTTATTTATTCTCTGTCTTAAAAGGTTCATTGGCCGGAGAGGATTCCCACAGACAATCTACAGCGACAACGCAACCAACTTTGCCGGTGCCAGCAGAGAGCTGGCAGAGCTCGCAACCGCGTTCCGAGGACAGGCAGATCGGGTGCTGTCATTCGCTGCACAGAAGGGGTTCGAATTCGCCTTTATACCACTCCGAGCGCCGCACTTTGGCGGGCTGTGGGAGGCAGCCGTCAAGTCGGCGAAAGGGCTGCTCGTCAGGACGGTCGGCAATGTCCTGTTAACTGCCGAAGAGATGGTCACGGTTCTAGTAGAGGTGGAAGCGGTCCTCAACTCGCGTCCCATATCCCCCCTCAGCAACAATCCCAACGACGGGGAGGCGCTCACTGCAGCACATCTACTCATGGGAGAGGGCCTACGAGCGCTGCCGCAAGAATCGCATCCAGAAAAAGTTGCTAAGCTGTCGTCCTTGAGGAGATGGCAACTTATCTGCGGTCTCAGGCAGAGATTTTGGACGTCCTGGACCAGAGACTACGTCCACAGCCTCCAGGTCAGAACGAAGTGGACCGTAGAACAGCCAGACCTCGACGTAAGCAAGCGCGTCGTAGTGCACGACGACAATCTTCCCCCCTTACAGTGGAAAACGGGGCGCGACCAAGCGGTGGTACAAGGCGACGATGCGAAAGTGAGAGTGGCCGAGGTGAAAACTCCGACTGGAGCGTTTAAGAGGCCAGTTAATAAGCTGACTCTGCTTCCTATATATTGAGTCCCTACGGTCCTTCAATGGGGGCGGAAGTTTTGGTCATTTCTCTATTTCTCTGTCACTCGATTTTTTAAATGAATTATTTCCTTAATTGTTTTCCTTCCCTCTTAAATGATTTTTTTCTTTATTGTTAATTCTGTGGCTTGGTGCTAAAAGGGCCAATGTCAAAAAATACACTTTTGAGATAATTGTACTTGACTGTTTTACAGAAAACTATTTTAACTACAGCAGACAAATCTTCCAAGTTTCACTTATCAACTTTGGCTCAGATATATAATATATTTGAATAGAATACGATAGTAAAATTATTTTTTTAAAAAGTTGGAAAATTTAGAAGAAAAGGATGACATTGGCCCTTTTAGCATAAAGTTATGTCTCTATTTTATGTTTTTTTTTGTGACATTGGCCGTCATAATAAGAACAATAACAAATAGAAAACCATTGGATTTCAGTTGATTATTATATGTTGTTGCAAAGTTGATTGTAATCAAAGGATATAAAAACAAAAAATAGTAGCAAACTAAGGAAATAATAGCATTATTGTGTTAATTCGCATTCCTCTTCCATACCTTCATCTGCCAAGTAATCCACGATGTTGTCATTTGTAGTTATTTGTTCCATGAAATGATTGTAGTATTTTCGATTCGTATTGGTAATGTATGGCAGAAGCGCCTTTAAGTCATTCAATTTTCCTGTACTTAAAGGAACTAGTTCGTTGTTGAGTGGTAGAAGCTTGAAAAGATTGCCGTGTCAGGTTTTCTTGCGAAATGCAAACGAAAACTCATATGAATTGAGAATTTTCCACTATGCAAGTGTTCGAAAAATATCGCAAGCAAAACAAACAAGAAAACATTTGCAAACAACTTCTTTCCATCTCCAGAGAGCCATCGCTCCCCATTAGAAATTATTGTTGTTGTTGTCTAAACGACAACACAATAGTGGTAATCATGCAAACAAGAAAACCTAGAACTTTTGCCCAGCAGAAGTTTGCCCCGAAGCGTTTCATGAGGCACCAAATAAAGTTGCTCAGTGTATCTATGCAGCAATTGTCAAAAAAAGGCTGATAAAGTAAATAAACAAAGTAAATTTTAAAGTATATGCTTTACCTATTCCATTATTTTATTTTTTTCACATAAATTAAATACCCTCTTTTTTCAATACAAAAATACTCACATTGAAATGTCAAAAGTTTTCACGTTTAATTTTCCAGGTTTGCTCAACAAATTTGCCTGGAAAATTTTCCACTTTTGTGCAAGTCGCTTTGTATGGGAAATTTGTTTGTTTTGACGTTTGCTGTGCAAGTTTACGATGTTTTCGAGTTTACGAGCTTTCATGAAGACCACTAATGTTTTCAGGCAATTGTTATTGCCTGTTGTTTAGTCGTGGTCTACGTTCATCAGGGATGATTCATTTATTTTGCCTTTTTATTGGTACTTTTTATTTTATTATTCAACCTCAAGACCATACTATATCTCTATTTTTTTTATTTAGTTTGTGTTATAAAAGAGGTTTGCCAGGAATCATGAAGATGCATTTGCAAAACATCTTCTTTTTAAAAAACTATTTCTCTATTTATTGCGATATATATGTCCTTGAGCAAATGCCGAATGTTTATTAAAAAAATATATAACATTAGTGATTGCTAAAAGGGGCAAAGTAGACATTGGCCCTTTTAGCTTTAAATTTTATGGATAAGTTCATATTGACATTGGCCAGCATTACATTTATTAATCTCTTCTGGGTTAAATTTGACATTGGCTGTTTTAGCATTATGAAAGAGAGCAAGAAAAGAAATCCAATGCAATGATTAACTGAAAACAGCAAAATATTGACATTGGCCCTTTTAGCACCAAGCCACAGAATTTGTAACGTAATGTAATATTTTCTCTTTTTGTTATCCGCTTGGGATATTTTTGTTGTTGTAAATGTTTAAGGTCATGTTGAATTTTTAGAATAAAAAATCAGTTGTAAACTAAGAGCTGAAACTACCGGTGGCATCTTTCTTTTCGCGCGAGCTTTAAATTTGTTGATAAAATCTGTAATGTATTCACAATTTAAATTAAACGCACACGATCTTGTTCACTGCCACTCAACAATTGACCAAATTCAACTCCTTATTTATTGACATCAAAAACATATGACTGAGTTGGGTGTGTTCAGTATGTAATAGTAGTTGTACTCGATGTAAGACAATAGGCGTGTTTTGTTATACTGCTTAATAAACTATGTATAAATACTTCAATACCTTACACGTCTTTAAGGTAACTTTAAATATTCACTTTTGGCAACCTTAAAGAAAAACTTGTAAATAAATAATGTTAATATTTTTAATTCTAACTATTTATACATTAATATAAATTTTTTTTTTTTTAAGTTCAAACAAAATTTAGTTCGAATTAAGCCTTATTACTTTTCCTTCTTTTCTAGGTCTAAGACTTCTTTGACATTTTCGAAATTCATTATTTAAATTTTCATTATGTTCATCATTTGCATTTGAATTTGCATGCTCTAAGTCTGTTGGCAAATTCATATGAGACTCATTTTCACCATTGATAAAGACTTCATCATCATTATTTTGTCTACCATTTTCATTGTTGATTTCACAAGTTTCAGAATTACCAATGCTTCTAATTTGGTTAAGATGTCTTTTTATATCTCGATTACTTTCACGTATTGTGCATGTGTATGATCTCGGACCTAACTGTTTTTTAATAATAGCTTGGGACCAACTGGGTTTATTTGGATTTCGATAATCACGTATTAATACAGTTTCACCTTTTGTTAATTCAATATCTCTTTTGCCTTTGTAATTAATTACATTTTTCTCATTACTTTCCATTAACTTTTCTCTTGTGGACGGAGGTTTTAAGGAACTAAAGCGCGTCTTGACTGTTCTGTTTAAAAATAATTTTGATGGCGTTTCTTGCGTACTACAATGTTGACTGTTTCGATAGTCAAAAAGAAAATTGTTCAAAGCAAATTCTAAATCTGAACCATTTTTGTCGTTTAAAATTGCGTAAACCGATTTTTTTAGTGTTCTTACAAAGTTTTCCGCTTGTCCGTTTGTCGCGGGGTGACCTGGCGCCGTGAGAACATGTTTAACATTATTCATAGATAAAAATCGCTCAAATTCATTCGAAACAAATTGACGGCCGTTGTCACTTACTAATATATCAACTAGACCATACCTACAAAATAGCTCTCTCAACTTACTAATTGTATAACTTGATGTGATTTCTCTTGTTAAAAACACTTCTATCCATTTCTGGCCCAGCATAGTCAACATGTATTCTACTCCAAGGTACTTCTGTTGGATTCCAAGGAGTGAGCCTTGCTTTTTCAGGACTCTGTAAAAGTGGTTGGCAGGATTTGCAATTCTTAATCATCTGCTCAATCATGTCATCTATATGAGGCCACCAAATGTACGAACGTGCTAATGCCTTAGTTTTAACAATACCTAGATGCGATTTGCGAAGCTCGGATAATACCTGAACTCTTAATTTTGTGGGTATAATCGTCCTATAACCCCACATAACACAACTCCCTTCAACCGTCAATTCTAGTTCCTTCTGAACGTACGATTTAAATTCATCTCCTGCCAAACTTTTAACATTTCCAATACTTATCGCTTCAGCCACCCTCGCTAAAATAGGATCTCTGCGCGTATATTTAGCAATGTCTTTAAAACTCAAATTTAGTTGGTTATCACTTTCAACATAATTGATATAACTTGTCTCATTCATATTAATTGTACCTTTAACTTGAGGAATTCGTGATAAGCCGTCAGCTACATTACTTTTTCCTTTAACATATTCTATCGAGTAATTAAATCCCGTCATTATAAACGCCCATCTTTGCATCCTCGCAGCAGCAAAAATTGGTAAACCCTTACTCTCACCGAAAAGCGCTAATAGCGGTCTATGATCAGTTTTTAAAATAAAATGATGCCCAAGCAAATATTGTTTAAGCTTTGTCACACAATATACGATTGCCAATGCCTCCTTCTCAATGGTGCTATAATTTAATTCACTTTTCGACAACGCACGCGAAATAAATGCTATAGGTCTAACGTCTTTATTTGCAAATCTATGTGATAAAATAAAAGCTACTGCATTGTTACTGGCATCTGTCGTTAGTATAATTGGAAGATGTGGATCAAAATGAACCAGAACATTGTCGGAAGTAATTTCATTTTTTACTTGTTCATACGCCCTTTGGCACTCATTTGACCAAATGAATTTTACATTCTTTTTCAAAAGTTCATACAGAGGATTGAGTTTTTGAGCAAAATTAGGAATGAACTTCGAATAGTAATTAACCATACCTATGAACGCCCTCACTTCCGTTACATTTGAGGGCACCGGCGCATTCAGGACACTTGAAATTCTATCTTTGTTCTTACTGAGACCATTTTTATCAATCACAAAGCCTAAATAATCTATCTTTTCTTTAAAGAAGGCACATTTATTCAAATTTAATTTTAAACCAGCCAATTTTAATTTATGAAGCACTGTTCTAAGTGTTTGAATATGATCTGGCAAAGTTTTTCCAGTGACAGTAATGTCATCTTGATAGACAACTACTCCAATAACCCCTCTTAGCAGGTCTTCCATTGTTTTTTGAAAGATCGCTGCAGCCGGTTTTACTACAAATGGCAACCTTTTCATACGTAAAATTCCTATGTGTGTACTCCATGTACACAATTTTTGTGATTCCTTGTCTAAAACCAACTGATTATATGCATTTGATAGATCAAGTTTTGTAAATAGTTCACCCCCTCGTAACGATGTAAAAATTTCATCTATTCTTGGTAGCGGGTAATGAAAATCATTTAAGAATTTATTTATTGTTATCTTATAGTCTCCACAAATCCGTATATTTCCGTCAGGTTTTAAAATAGGTACTAGAGGAGTTCCCCAATCAGATGAATCTACCTGTTCAAGCACATCTTTTGTTATTAACTCACGTAATTGATCTTCAATTTTTGCTCTCCATGCTAGTGGTAACGGCCTAGGTTTAAAATATATTGGCTGAGCATTTTCCGATATTGGCAGCGACACTTCTTTAACATTATATTTACCTAAACCCTCTTCAAACACATCACTGAATTCACATTTTAATTCATTTATGACCGATGAGTATTGTTCGGTTGAAACTGCATTAACCTGAACTAAATCGAAACCCAAAGGTTTTAAAAAATTACGTCCTAGCAATGGTGGATTATCACGATTACAGTCGGTCACTACTATTGTAATATCTTTTTTAATTCCTTGATACTCTACACATGCACAATACTCACCTAATATGTTAATTTGTTCGCCACTGTATGTTACAAAATTTGTTACGCACGGTCTCAGTGGTTTATTTCGCTTGATCCGGTTCCAAAACTTGTGAGAAATCAAAGTGCACGGTGACCCAGTATCGCAATCGGCTTCAACTTTAGTGCCATCAATCAACACAGGTAACTTATAAGTCTCATTTGAATTGCAGCCACCTATATTGAAAACAGAATAATTTACATTTACAGTATCATAATCATCATTTACAACATCATAATCATCAGACAGAAACTTAACAGAGTTATCACCATTTCGCCTGCAGACGTATTTTAAATGTCCAATTCTGCCACATGAAAAACATTTGCTATCCTTATAACGGCACCTTGAAGAAATGTGATTCTGACCACCACAATGTGAACAATTTGTATCACTGTTGTTGCCACCGCCGTTGTCCCATTTTCCATCATTCCTGTCATATCCCCTGCTTTTGTTGTTGTTTTTGTTGACATAACTTCTGTTGCTTCCATGTGAATTGTTGAGTTTTCCACTAATAAAATCTACTTCACTCGCCTTTGCCGCCATTTTAGTTTCAGCTATAATTGCTTTCTTGAATGCCTGCTCTACCGAAATGCTTTCATCCTCCTCACAAAGCCGTTCATATATCTTGCCCGGCAGCCCAACGATGAATTGGCTTTTTAAGAACTCGCTCAAATGTATGCCAAACTTGCAGTTGACTGCTTGTTTTTTTACCCTGGCAAACCATTGAGCAACTGTTTCTGCACTGTGCATTGACATTTGTAAAAATAATTTTCTCTCATGAAAGACAATCGTTGGCGCCGTGAAGTGTGTCTCCAGTATGTTACAAAGTTCATCAAATGATTTCGATACAGGACTGCTCGGACTGCATAAATTGTGCAGCAAACTGTATGCCTCTACTCCCACTGATTTTAAAAGTATTGCTTTTTTTGTATTCTCAGTAGTGCAATTTATCTCACAAAAGTGAATTTGTAATTTTTCTAACCAGATTGCCCATGTTTCATTTGCTGGTGAAAATTCTGGTACATTTGATGTGTGAATCACCGAAAATTTTGCTTCTGCTGCTCCAGTCGCCATTTTACCAAGTATAATATTCTTGTTTTTGTATCCTCGTCGCCAATTTGTAATGTATTCACAATTTAAATTAAACGCACACGATCTTGTTCACTACCACTCAACAATTGACCAAATTCAACTCCTTATTTATTGACATCAAAAACATATGACTGAGTTGGGTGTGTTCAGTATGTAATAGTAGTTGTACTCGATGTAAGACAATAGGCGTGTTTTGTTATACTGCTTAATAAACTATGTATAAATACTTCAATACCTTACAAAATCAATTTCAAACAGCCCCAAATTTACATCTATTAAAATAAATAGAAAACCATACGTTTTTAGTCCCACACCTATAGCAACATATATTAGGATCATAGGCACCATCATCCCAAAAATGCCCTGCTTCATCACAGTTCCAGCATTTACCAGACTTTGTGTTTTGATGAACTGCATCAATGTGGTCAGTGGTTACTTCGTGGTCGCATACTATTTCCGACGCACAGGTAACTGAGAGGATGTTTAGCTCCCATAGTTTTTTTCTAAACTTCATCCGCTAATAAGTGCTCTCGCAGTTGTACAAGTTTACGTTAATGCGCAATGGAGTAAATTGGAACGTACAGTAACTCGTGACGAATATCTGGCCGAAAATGTCTGACTAGAATTTCTACGAGTTCTGCTTCTACCATAGGGATGATCGACTATGAGACAGATGGAATCATAAAATGATTTAAAAGATTCACCCGGACACATTTTCCTGTTTCTTATCGCTTCACGAATGTCATAATTGGACCTCATGTCTTTATACTCGCACTTTAAGGCCACACAGAATTCAGACCAGCGAATTGCATCCACTTGCTTATGGTATCTCCAATACCAATGAAATGCTTTTTCTGATATACTCAGAGAAAAAATCGTGTAAAATCAACCAGAATTTAACCAATTATCATGTTGTTATTATTCAACACGAATTACCGTGTAAACGTTTTAACATGATACACGGTTTTGAGATGATGAACATTAACATTATAAAGTGTTAACCTGATATGAATATTTTGTTAACTCAAAAGGACACTTTGTCAACTTTTACAGTTCTTCATGTTAAATTTACATGCAAAAATAGACAAATCTAAATGATGAACTGTCAACTTTATGCTGTATCACCTATTAATTTAACATATTCTTTTGTTAAATTAATATTTTGTATAATGTTAATCCAAAGCGGAAATACGGTCATCTGTACATGATCTTTGGTTAAATTAAAACTATTGGCCATGTCAGATCTACAGGAGAACCTCCATAAATTAACATGATCAACTTTAAAAATAGCAGTCTTCACTTGTGGAATCTACACGACCTTTGTCAAATTAATCTTAGCCACCGTGTTGAAACTACGTGGAAACTCCGATGATTTAACATGATTCACTTTTAAATAAAAAGACACTCACCTGTAAAATCTTAATGACCATTTGTCAAATGAAAATCTCCAAAAAATAACCGAATTAAAATGGTACACTTAAAAATTAACACTTACCAAGCCTTAGTTATCCTTGATTCAATTGAAAATGAAGAAAACAGAATTACAATTTATATACTTATACATTTAGAATTTATTTTTTTGCTTTCTAAAATGATTTTAATCGGACTACAATTAACTTATTACAAAGTTTGTGAATGTGAAGAGGCGGCGATATGAATTCGGTTATATTTAAAAAAGTATGATCTTTTATGACATCTCCTATCACTTAGGCCTCGAGATGTGCATCAAAATACAGAATTTTGTGCTCAATACAAATTAAGAAAAGTTTTTGGTTGGTCTTTACAACAATGTCTTCGATTTCAAATAATTTAACATTACTTCTCTTGGTAACTAAAAAAATCCTATTTTGTATTCTATTCCATTAAATGTCAGCTTAGAATAAAACTTAAGTTGATTTACATTGAATTTATTTTGGTAAAATTCGCTGGACTTTAAAATAGTATTATTAGCTAACAGAAGATTTCAGAACTTAAATTGTATGCAACTTTTAATGCAGCTTTAGTTGATAAACTTATGAGTTGCTTCAAACCTCATGCACCACAAGTGTTTAAGAGGTCCACATTTTTTAATAGAGGTAATGTAATGTACTAAAAAATTAAATTTAGGCATTAATTGCTTATTAAACAATGCTGTATACAAATAATTATGTTTTTCAATTAACAACTTCAACCTATTTAAGGATATCTGATCGATTTCAGTCACCATTACAATATTAACGATTTGCAAGAGTTGTAAAAAAATTCCACACTTCAGCACCCTCAGGCATTAGGTCTCCAATTATGAACAAACGTCATCATCTCCCTTGCTGTCATTCGAAAGTTTGCACTTTTTAGGTTATTAATAACTAAAGGTGGAGAAATATTTCCAATCTCTGTTTCGCCATACCTCAACATTTGTTTTCGATAGTTGAAAGTATCGAGTGTAAATAATTTCTTCTTTTCTATAAAATCTAATAAAATTTCTGAAATGTCGTACCTGCATACTCCCTCGAACAAATCATGCATCAAATCAAAGTAGAAGTTATCAACGACATGAAAATTGTCTATTCTATTAAAATCACAACATTCCTTTATTCCTGTTAATTTATCGTCATTAAGATTACAGACGGAGGAATAATTTTGTAAATTTCGCAAACAATCGGGATATTCTATCGTATCTGTTTGCTTATTATTCTTATGTCTTCTGCAGTTGCGACAAAAGAAATTGGAATTAAAGCTGATTGAAAACCCAAGAATTGAATTGAATCCCAAATTATCGCCAATTATAAAAGCCAAAACAGAATATAACTGAAAATCTCCGTCCTTTGTTTTAATGCATATGCCTTCGGTTTCAAGTGATTCTTTTATCAAAAGGCTCGAAGACATATATATTGCCAAACTCCTTTCGATCTTTTGACTTAAAAAATCCAGCAACAAATATATTTTTCAATTTTGACAAGTGATGTTGTGCAACGCTTGGGAAATTGTAATATAGTCCGCAAACTGTTTGTTCAGAGGCGTGAGGACCTAGCGGGTTGTCAATTCCAAATTCATCGAAATAAAGATCGAATGGAATTACGAGCTTATCTTTAAAGTTAACCATCTTATGTTTCCAAACTTCACCATTAATTAAGTTCTTATATGTCCTACCAGTTTTCTCCAAGCTTTCATATTCTCTAAAGTAAGACTCAGATTGTCTTTTGTTTCGAAAACTTATTGGAATTGAAATTGGCATTAATACTCCAACTATTTTATTTGATTCTAAACTAGGGTTGTTATTGACGATGACCTCCGAAATTTTTTCCCGAATTGTATATGAAATAGGAGTCTTAAAAATATTTGCCTCTTCCAAAGATTTAAAGAACTTGTATTCTGTCTGAACATTTTCTAAGACTGGAAAACATTTCCCTACATCGTTTTCGACAACCAATATTTTACCAGCATTCTCTATGTAGAATTGAGTATGTATTCATGGTTCGGTTTTAAGATTGTATCATTAATTTGTCTAACTAAAGAAAATACGTCGTTTCTATTGAAATTATATTTGTTATTTAAGTATAATATGAAGTCGTTGACATTAAAACCTGCAAAATCTGTTAAAGAGGAAGTGGAAGTATCCTTTTCTGGAGGATTAGTTTTTCCTCCCGTACTTTCAACAATACCCTTAAACGCATAGCTACAAGAAGGTTCATTTGGAATTGTATTTTGTTGGTTTATTACAATGTTTTCAAAATTACGGTTATTATGTACTCTATCTAAATGGTGGTTGCAGGTAAAAATGTTTGTAAATAATTGTAAATAAAATAATAAATTAAAACAAGTGAACTTTGAAATTTTGTTGATTGTATGAAATACTTTCAAATGAGCAATTAAAGCTTTTGAATTCGCAGCCTGAAAGCTGCAAAGGAAACATATAAACATCATGCTGAACCTAGTTTTCGTTATTATTCAAATACTTAATCAAGTGAATTACGTTAGGGTTTGAGCAACCTCAATTTCAAAAAAATAGCAGTCAATGAATTCAAAAAAGCCGTTTACTTGTAAAGGATACTTAAAATGCATTACATAATATAGTTTATGCAAAATATCTAAACATTTTAGAAATGTCGGTACCTTATACAAAATTTCGTCGAAAAGTACGTAAATACATTCTAACTTGGTTATATCCTGCCCAATTACCAGAATTATTGGCTGCATGGTGCAATTTTTGTCGATGGCATTTTTTGTTAAAATCTCGTACTGCCGTCAGTAATCGTTAATAGATACCTAGTGGAGAACCGTTGCCGCTTGTGCATCACAAATTGACGGCGATATTGACGTGCCCGAAAATACAATAATACCCGACACATTATATATATGAACAGTTTACGTTGAAAGTGGTCTAAGTTAGTTTTTTTTCAAAAAAAACACTGCTGAAACACATAATTTACCTTGTCAAGGTAAGGGAAATTTCAATTCTTTCAAAAATTGGACTATCCCACTTTCAAAGTAAAGGGTCCATTTGTCTATGTATATAAATAACTTCTTTTTTAAAAGTTGGCACAGAGTGTGTGGGTTATAATAAAATGGTTGAAAGGGTTTGGGTTTTAATAGAATGCACAAAATATGCCTACTTGCTACCATTGGGGCACTAGATGTTTCCAATTCAATCGAATTGGTATTTTCAGTTGGATTCTGCTTCCTAATTTTTCTGCGAGCGTTTGTTTGTTTGTTTCCCATCGGATATAAGCCTTTTCCACGAAAATTGTAATAATATCTCTAAAACGTATGTAATTTTATTTATTACTTAACGATTATTATGTTATTTAATTAAATTATATAACACAAATACGTTCTTTATGTGATGCAATAACAAGCAATTGGAAACTATTTAAAGAATACTAAAATTTAAATACTTTACTTACCAAATCTTCCGAGGGAAACAATGCTCCTATTTCCCCACTGAACTTCACAATATCTTTCATAGTCATCGACATACATTTTCACGAGAAACTGTCCGTTATAATGTTTATTAAAGCATCCCGGTGCTCATCCTTCAAAGTCGAGTTGGTTTCTTTAGGGATATTATGAAGATTCAGAACATTCGAAGTGTGGGTTAAAGAGCTTTGGGTTGAAGAGCTCTGGGTTGATAATAAAGACAACCAGCTTTTTATCGAAAGTGTATCAGCCTGAAATTTGGGTTTAGACAAATATTTACACATATGCAATATATTACAATTTAGGGTTTAGTGTTGTTGCTTACATCATTTTGCCTCCAATGAGAAAGTCGGGCCTTAAATTTTACACGCAAACCCATATTTGATATTGGGAACAATTCATTTATATCTTACTTTTACTTTACTTTTATTGACTATATTACAACCTCATGAGGTCAGACGTCTTACACATATTAATTAAACAAACAAATTTCAACATATTCTTCCAACTGGCTCTATCCTTCGCCTTTTCTCGCCAGTTGGTAACACCAAGGATACGGAGGGATTCTTCTGCCTGGTCTTTCCAGCGGAGTCTTCGTCGTCCTCTTTTCCTGCTTCCATCGGGTACGTTATCAAAAATCTTTCGCGCTGGATCATCTTCATCCATTCTGATAACATGGCCTAGCCAACGCAATTGGCACACTTTGATTCATCTAGCTATGTCCACGTCAGAATAGAGATTATATAGCTCTGCGTTCCAGCGACGTCGGTACTCGCCGTTTTCCATAACAGGACCACATATTTTACGGAGAATTTTTCTCTCGAAAACTCCCAGGTGTTTTGCATCCGCTTGCGATATGACCCAAGTTTCGGAGCCATATGTCAAGACAGGTAAAATGAGAGTCTGATATAGCTGGACTTTTGTCCGTCGAGAGAGGGCTTTGTCCCTAAACTGCTTGCTGAGCCCAAAATAACATCTATTTGCAAGCACAATTCTCCTATCTATCTCCAGGCTGACGTTGTTGTCCTTGTTCACGGCGGATCCAAGGTAGACAAATTCATCTACCACTTGAAAATTATATCGGTTGTCAACGTTCAAGTGCGGGCCAAGTCGAGAGGTTTCTCTAGTCGTTGACACCATCAATTTTGTCTTGCCCTCATTAACAGCAAGACCCACCTTCGCTGATTCCTTTTCGATTCTTGAAAATACTGCAGTAACCTCTCGCAAATTTCGCCCAATGATGTCTATGTCGTCAGCATACGCCAGCAACATATGGCTTTTCGTGTTAATGGTCTTGTTCGTATTTACTGCAGCCTTTCTCATTATTATCCCCATTAAGACGTTGAAGAGATTGCACGAAAGTGTGTCACCTTGTCTAAGTCCTTGCTTGGTACAGAATGATTCAGTGAGGTCTTTCCCCACTTTCACTGCTGATTTGGTGTTGGTGAGCGTCATTCTACAGAAACGGATCAGTTTTGCCGGAATCCCAAGTTCAGACATAGCTTCGTACAGTTTTCCCCGTATGGGGCTATCGAAAGCAGCTTTGTAATCGACAAAAAGGTGGTATGTATAGATTTGCTTTTCGTGGGTCTTTTCCAGGATTTTGCGTAGCGTGAATATTTGGTCAGTTGTGGACTTGCCTGGTCTAAAACCACACTGATAAGGTCCAATCAGGTTTTCAATAATTGGCTTTAGTCTTTCACATAATACGCTCGACAAGACCTTATGCGCGATGGATAAAAGACTGATACCGCGATAGTTGGAACAGACACACCGATCAACCTTTTTGAACACAGGACATAATACACTGAGACTCCAGTCGTCGGGCATAGATTCCCCCAGCCATATACCGCATATCAGTGGATGCATGTGGGCTATCAGTCCTTCGCCACCTGCCTTAAAAAGTTCAGCGGGTACGCTATTCGCATCAGCGGCTTTATTATTCTTCAGGCGCGAGATCGCCGTTCTAATCTCGTCTTGGTTGGGAGGGGAGGGGGGGTACAATCTAGACTATCTTCCACTATCATTACCTCCTGATCTTCAGTGGAAGAATCTGAGTGGAGTAGTGCTGAAAAGTGGTCTCTCCACATTTTTTTCTCCCAAATTATTGGTTTTCCTCCTTTCTCAGCCTCTTGTACCGCTCACTCGCAGCACGCGTTGTAACTGACTGTTTCGTTGCCATACGTGCAGCGTCTTTTTCATCAGTTGCAATGCGACATTCTTCGTCGTACCATGGCTTATCCTTCTGCGGTTTCTGATAGCCAAGTTCAGTCATTGCAGTGATTTCCAAAGAATGGGAGATGTGTTTCCACTGCGCATCTGGGTCTTCGGGAGGGGGGGTATTCTGCTCCAGCAGGAGAGAGAGTTTTTGTCGATAGGACATTGATATCTCCGGTATTTGTAGCTTGTCAATATCCAGCTTTTCCTGTGTTCGGCTCCGTACGTTTTTCGCCCTGCTCAATCTCATGCGAACTTTCGCAGCCACCAGGTAATGATCCGAGTCGATATTGGCACCTCGAATCACACGTACATCCATTACACTAGAAGAGTGCCTGCCATCTATTACCAAGTGATCAATCTGGTTCTTCGTCCGTTGATCAGGAGATATCCAGGTCGCCTTATGAATGTCCTTATGCTGGAATCGTGTGCTCCTAACTACCATGTTCTTTGCAGCGGCGAAGTCTATCAGACTTATTCCATTATCGGAGGTGGTATCATGTAGACTGTGATTGCCGATGGTTGGTCGAAAGACACTTTCCTTTCCTAATTTGGCATTAAAATCGCCTAGAATAATCTTAAAATCGTGGTCAGGGCAGCGTTCATATACTCCCTCCAGGCGCTCATAAAATGTTTCTTTGACCTCATCATCTTTATCCTCTGTCGGTGCGTGCACACAAATTAACGAGATGTTGAAATATTTCGCTTTGATGCGAATTGTGGCTATGCGGTCACTCACTGGGTTGAACCCTGAAACTAGGTGTCGCAGTCGCTTGCCAACTATAAATCCGCACCCAAATTCGTGCTTACGCTCATGGCAGCTGTAGTAAATATCGAAGTTTTTCTTTCTGGTGCAACCATATCCTGTCCATCGCATTTCCTGGATCGCTGTGATGTCAGCTTTATATTTTCCGAGGACATCCGCCAGTTGGGAAGTGGCACCAGTTCTGTACAATGTTCGAACATTCCAGGTACATATCCTTAAATCATAGTCCTTATAACGTTTGCGAGGGTCGCCAACAGTTGGGAGGTTTCTTTGTTCATTATATTTTCTGTGTATTTTTATTGCTGATATAACGGTAGCGGGAGGCAAACCCAGCCCACCGTGGTTTGCATTTTACCTTCTTCCAGGATGATTATGTTTTAGCCGCCCATTATGGAACAGACGCTGACCAGAATGCAGTGTGTCGAAACTGGATTTAGGTTTCTTCAATTTTGATCCGCTGTTGGCCAGGGGTGTTGGCTCATCCTCCTTCAAAGGACAGAAGAATATGTCCACTACTTCGAAGAGCTTCAGTGATAGGTCCACCTAATAATCCTGAGACGTATCAGTGATCGCATTACCACTCAGGTTGCTCATTCGTTTCGCCTTCTCACTTTAGCTAGCTAACGGAAGTTTCCGATAAGCCATTGCCCAGGACATACTGCGTGGAAGTAGTGAGTAACCACAAACTTTCGACGACCATTCCGCAATCTAAATTTGTTTTCTCATAAGTAATATAGCTGATGGCCGTCGGTGGTGCAATGGGTAGTATGCGCGCCTCTTGAACATGAGATCCTGGGTTCGATCCCTGCTCAGACCACCTTAAAAATTTCTTTCGGCGGCGGTCACCTCGCTAGTAATGGCGACACGATCGAGTATTTAGCCATGAAAAAGCTTCTCAAAATACCGTTCGGAATCGGTGTAAAAACTGTAGGTCCCAATCAGTGAGTGAAAAATTAGAAAGCGCGCAGCTCACTGGTTGTGAGAAGCTTGGCAATAAAAATTCAAGCAAAATCTCTTCGGGATGCTCTTGGGGCTCCATTTTTAGTTTTAGTTAGGTAATTTGTTTTAATTTTTACTAATGTTCACTTTGTCAACACTTTGCTCATGCGTTTTGAATTGAGTAGAGAGCGTATCATCTCTTTCTCTGGCTCTGATTGTAGTGGAAGCTTTTTTCTCTTTATCTGTTCCACTCAGTGAAGTAACTGTTGTACCTCTTTTTTAAATGGGGGACGCGCCTCTTGTACATGAGATCCTGGGTTCGATCTCTGCTCTGACTACCTTCAAATCAAAAAAATTTCTTTCGGCGGCGGTCACCTCGCATAGTGACGGCGACACTATCGAGAATTTAGCCATGAAAAAGCTTCTCAAAATACCGTTCGTAATCGCTGTAAAACTGTAGGTCCCAAACAGTGAGTGAAAACCGGAAAGCGCACCGCTTAGTGATTGTGAGAAGCTATCCCCTGTCCCTTCCATGGGATGTAATGGGAAACCATTTATTTTTTATATCAATTTAATATTGATATTCCACATCGTGCGCTTTGCGTTGATGCTTTTCTCTTACTTTTTCCATTCTTTTTACAAAAAGTGATGGTGTAAGTTTAATCTGTGGCAGATTTTAAGAAAAAAGGAAACAAAAATGTCTGAGGTAAGTAAACACACGCTCTCCTCATATTCCAAGCACAGATAACAAGAATACCGATATATCTGGTATATATCTCATACCTATTCCATCGATATCTATAAGAGAAATATTCCATACGCACTCAATCCAAAGAGAGCGAAACAAATACAAACAGATATAAGAAAAATGAACAACAAGCAACAAGTGTGTTTGGATGGTTCTTTGCAGGCATTTAGTTCAGAAATGCCTGGCCTCTAAACGCAAAAATCTCCCAACCATGGTCTTAGTAGCCGTGAATATTTTCAAGACCCCAAACGAGAACTAACTCTGCTCTAGATTTTCGCCATAAGAAAGTTCAAATTTAAAGATCCATGTTAACTTCCCGTTGAGTTTATATTATTCGATCTTTTGAGTTGTTGTTTTTAATAATTGTTCGGTTCAAGATCAATAACTATTAAAAAGTAATTTTTCTATGAAAAAGTACATTTTAATAGAATGCAGGGAAATCTTTCTTGGGATCAACATGTACAATATCTGAAGTCTAAAATATCAGCTGCTATTGGATTGTTGTATAAGTTTGATAAACATTCAAAATTTTTAATTTTTCAAGCCTTAGCTCAAAGTAATTGTAATTATTTGTCTATTGTGTATGGCTATAAAAAACCACGGAATTAAGATCACTTCAGCGACTGCAAAGTAAGGCATTGAAAGCAGTAGCTAGTTTACCCATGTCATATTCTACGATTTCTTTGTACAGTGGTATTTTCCCAAGTGTTTTACCAATCCATGGGTCTTACAAATTACAATTGTTAGTTTATGTTTTCAAATGTCTGTATGATATAGGACACCATTCGGTACATTTATTACGAAACCAACATATATTTAACACTCGAAATAATGATCATTTGAGAGTTGCCTTTTGCCAATTTGAAACAACGAATTGAGTATTCTGGAAGTAGAGAATTTAACATCTTGCCTCAACATATAAGGATAATTGAAAGATTTGCACTTTTCAAATCATCGTTAAGAAATCATTTGTTGAAACATGTTGATAAGCTTCTGATATAACTTTTTATGTATGAGTATATACGATATAAAATATGAATTACTTATATTATTTTTAATTCATTTAATAATTATTCAAGAATAATTAGGATATTGTAATTTTTTTGCCAATTGGCATTGAGGCGTAACTACATTATGAAGTTCTGTATAATAAGGAATAAAATAAATTTAAAAAAAAAACTGTGTGAAATTGATCATTATGGTGGATGGTTGGGAATATAGATATTTCAATGCCCACCAAGGCGTATCATCAGCTCCGTTCTCCAAAAGTATTTAGGTATATGAACACATTATAGGGATAAACAAATCTCAAGTAAGCGAGAATTGTCTAACTCCTACTTGTGCGAAAACATCCACAATACTTTTCCATAACCATCAATATTTACAACATTTCTTTCCTATGCATGCTTTCATCGAAAGCCATTGCATAGATGTTTTTGTTTCAAACAAGAAACAACGATTGCCAAGAGATTGGCGTTTAGAGTGTACTGCCTTCAAATTTATTTCCGTTTGAGTTTATATTATTCGATCTTTTGAGTTGTTATGTTTTCAATAATTGTTCGGTTCAAGATCAATAACTATTAAAAAGTACTTTTTCTATGAAAAAGTACATTTTAATAGAAATATTAAAAAGAACTGTGTGAAATATATCATTATGGTGGATGGTTGGGAATATAGCTATTTCAATGCCCACCAAGGCATATCATCAGCTCCCTTCTCTACAAGTATTTAGGTATATCATCACACATTATAGGGATAAACAAATCTCAAGTACGCGAGAATTGTCTAAACTTCTACTTGTGCGAAAACATCCACAACAATACTTTTCCATAACCATTAATATTCACAACATTTCTTTCCTATGCATGCTTTCATCGAAAGCCATTGCATAAATGTTGTTGTTTCAAAAAAGAAACAACGATTGCCATGAGATTGGCGTTTATAGTGTACCGTCTCCAAATTTTGGAGTAGGAGTTTAGACAATTCTCGCTAACTTCAGATTTGTTTATCCCTATCATAGACGACCAGAAGATGTGCGCAACTTGGCAACCCTGGTAAAAGAGAACCAAAAAGTGCTAGGAGTTCACTCAAACGCATTTCTCTCTCGCGTCATATCTTGCTTATTTCATACTTTTTCCATAGTTTATGTAATTTTACTTCAACATGGTTGGAATTTGTATAGTTATATACAATAACACTATCAAAAAGCTGCTCGTGTATTGAAATATTCAATGAAGAGAGTAAGAGAGAGAGTAGAGAAGTACTAGGGTTTCACTCGTTTTGTTTGTTGGCATTTGAGTGAAGAGAAATTTTGACTGTCTACTTGTACATCGTTTTTGTCCCTATAATGTGTGATGATATACCTAAATATTTGTGGAGAAGGGAGCTGATGATATGCCTTGGTGGGCATTGAAATAGCTATATTCCCAACCAGAGAAGAAAAAACCGGCGCAATTTGGCAACCCTAGTAGAAGAGAACCAAAAAAGTCGACGCGATTCACTCAAACGCATTTCTTTCCCGCGTCATAACTTGATTATTTCATAGTTTGTACATACCTTTTGTAATTTTATTTAAATATGGTTGGAATTTCTATAGTTAGATACAATAACATCATCAGAAAACTGCTCGCGTATTGAAATATTCAACGAAGAGAGTAAGAGAGAGAGAGCAGAGAAACGACGCGCTTCACTCGTTCTCTTTGTTGGCATTCCACTCCATGAGTAAATTTTCTTTTCTATACCATACTTGCTTTATGACACCTACCATAAAGTAATCTCATACTAGAGAGAATATTTGGCTCATCTGACGTTTCCTTTCACATTCTTCGTGATATGGTCGGTGTGATAGAGAGATATTTGACGAAAAGTGACATACACCAGGTGGAATTACAATAACTTCTTGCTTTAATTTTTCATGTCGTTTTGGTCCAAAACTGTGAAATTTAATTGTGTTTTACACTTTTTATTGACTGTTATTGTTAGCATGCATTTGTGTTGTATTTAACACACAAAACGAAATATCGTTGTTGCTATTTTGTTCGTTGTTTTGAACCATTGCCTCTATCTGGTATTAGTAAAGCAATTCTTTTCAACATCGAACGTAAATATCACACCAGGTCAAATGTCATAAATTTGGGGGGAGAACTATTAGGTCTACTATAAGTATAAGTCTATGACACCTACAAACATGATTCATATAAGAGGTAGTGTTATAAGATCAGCTGATTTAACTTTCATTCCTTATTTTCAAAATACTTAAAAAATTTCAAGAAATTCTAAATAAATTCCATATATAAATGCCGTTAATTAAATGAAAAGCATTTGCCACTGTTGCCACATGGTAGTAAGATTATTTGACAAACCACTGAAAAACTCTTTTCGTATCTAAAGTCAGATCAAAATCAACTGATTACCTATTTATATAACCAGTCAAACATTGGGCCTAACCGCACTACGAGTTAAATGATATGTTTTTATTATTATTGTAACTAAGGCGCAATTTTGTTCTTTGTCAAATAATCTTACTATCATGTGGCAACAGTGGCAAATTCTACGAAAAATAACCAGTATTTATACATTTATCGGCTAATCGTTACAATGCATCAAATTGACGCCATTTGCAAAACAAAAGTGAAGTGATAAAATACAAAATATTTAATGAAATTGGAGAATATTTGAGCAGAAATAAAGTTCTAACTGACCTACGAGTTAAATGATACGTTTTTATTGTTATTTCAACTAGGATGGTGATTATAATAGTTCACATTAACAATTAAAGAAGCTTTGTGTTTGTTCTTCTTGTTGTTTTCTGTCAAAATCATATGGTCACTTGATCATAGTTTAAATGCCCAACTTTTGCTGTTTAAACAGCAATTAACTATTAACCTAAAACGTGAATTCAGAGTTTTAATTATATTTGACCGTTGATCAAAGATGATTTTCCACTCAAAAATTGGGCCTTATAGCTCATTCAGACTGGCAAATTTGTAAGCGGTTTCATCTTAAAACTCGCATTGAAAACTTGGCCGTTCACACTTTGCTTTTTGACGTTTACGTCGTTTTGCAATTTTTGAATAACAAAAACAACATATTTCCAAAATGGAAACTGCACACGAAAATTCTAACTTAAAAATAAAAACCTTTTCGTTCGCAATAATGTCCAGTTTGTCTTGTACTTATATTTATTTTTTTCTAAAAACAATTTAATTGTTTCATATTGTTTGCTATTATATTTTGTGTTTCATTAAAATGTTCAGAATTAAATATTGTCACTGTCCGTCTTTCAATGCAAACAAATAGTTGTCAGTTCTTCTTCTTTCACTAGTAAAAAAAAATTACTATGAACTGATTACCACATGGTTGTATTGCTAATTTGGGAGTTTTTGAGCGTGTTTTTGACAAAAATACGCTATGAACGCGTTTTCATTTTGTATGGCAAAACCCTTATTTTTAGCGAGTTTTTCACCGAAAACAACATTTAACATGTTTTCGGTGTCAGTGTGAATGAGCTTTTAGATGGTGATTATAATTGTTGACATTAACAATTCAAGAAGCTTTGGGTTGTTCTTCTTGTTGTGTTCTCTAAAAATCGTTTAGTCACTTGATCATAGTGTGAATGCCCAACTCTGGCTGTTTACACCACCGAGTAACATTAATCAGAGTTTGCAACAGCTGTATTCTGTACTAAACGAAGACCGCGAGATACGTGGAAAACATATAGAGAATGATAGTGGAATGAGAGAAATCTTTAATTTTAACAATGTGGGTGTTAATTGGGATCTACACAAATAATTTTACTCTAAAACTTCATTACATTTTAATTTTTGTCACTGAATCTCCATTTTTATAATCGATTTAATTGGCAAAATTTACTCCCAGTTGATGTGTTTTGCACTTTTGGCTTGGCATGCCTTGGTTTAAACAGCAATCAACTTCTAATTTAAAAAATTAATTCAGAGTTTAAATTATGTTTGATCGTTGATCAAGGTTTATTTACCGCTCAAAAAGTTGGCCTATGTACTAAAATTATGTATGTATGTTACAACTATCAACATGTCAAAAAGTAACAACCATGTAATTGATTTTGCAAAGAGCTGAGTACGTACTTCGTAAGAGCTGAGTACGTACTTTTGCAAGAACTGAATACGGGGATTTAGATTTGATTTGGACTTTTGATATAAAATCAATCAAACTTTTTCCAGTGCGAATAACCTGTTAAATCAAGTTCATTTATAACGCGATTTTGGGCCCGAAAATCGAGTAAAATATGACAACTTCAGAAACCAAAAATTTTTTAAAGATCGAACCCATGGGGCTCTTGGGGTCGAAAAAGAATCCCGAAAACGGCTTGAAAAAATTACTCAAAAAAATCCAAAAATCGAGCAAAATATTAAAAAAACCAACAATTTTTTGGATATCGGACTAATTCCGCCCTCTGGGTCCAAAAAAAGGGGCTCGAAAATAATTTTTATATAGTGCTCGAAGAGAAAAAGAGAATTAGTGCCTTTTAGTTGGCTTAAAAGCGGATTTAAAAAAAATTACAAAAAAATTTTTTTTTTTAAAAACTGTAAAATTTTTTAAATAAAATGAAAAAACTTTTTTATTTTTTCTCAAAAAGTAACCGTAGAGGTTTCACAAAAATCATTTGTGGCCGTTTCTCCCGCTTCAAATTGTGTATTCCCATGATTTTCGTTTCGTTAATTTGATTTTCCTGAATAAATTGAAATATTTTATTTTTCCGTTTTACTGTTTTTAAAGGCGAATTTAGTAAAAATTTAAGAAAATTTTTTTTTCAAAAAAAAATTTGTTGTAAAAAATAATTCAACGTCGAGGTTTCAAAATTTCCCCGCTTCAAAATTGCGTTTTATTTTATTTTTCCGGCTTTAAAATGGGGGGGGGGGGGAGATTTCGTTTTACTTGTTTTTAAAAGCGAATTTTATTTTCAAAAATTTCTATTTCCTTTATTTTGATACGGTTTGTAATTGATGGTGCATATCGCGCGTTTTTTTCTAACATTTATTTCCTTTATTTTGATGGAGCGTGTAATTGATGGTGCGTATTGCGCCGCAAAAAATTGTATTTCCTTTATTTTGATGGAGTTAGAAAATTCCTGTGTGAATAGCGCCGCAGGTAAAAAGCGAATCTTTTCCTTTGTTAATACCCGTAATCGGGTAAATTTTGCGAACAAATTTACATTATTTTTTATTTCTTATTTGGAAATTAAATTTTTTTTAATGTCACCAGACACGGTATTGTATCTTAACATAGGGTTATTTCGGTCCACAGACGCCGCACAGCCGATATATATATACCACCAAATTCGCGAGGAGAATACCTTTAATTTGAGTACCCACACTTGCTTGTCCGTAAATGTACCCAGGTGCACCCGTTTTTTGGACCCTATGGGCCCCATGGTTCCGATCGTTAAAAATATGTTTAGTTTTTGAAATTTACATTTTCTTTATTTTTTGTTTTCACCCCCGGATTTCACAGTTTCCGTTATTCCATTTCACCCAAACGGCCGATTTTTGTATAACAAAAAATATCTGTTCGGTGATTGAATGTCGAAAACGAGTGGTACCTAATGCCTTGTTCACGCTGCCGCGAAATTGAAATCTTTCGCAATTTGGGATGAAATTGAGTTGAAATTGCTTAATTTCGCATATATTTTGACAACTACGAAATTGAGATATTTTCGACAATTTGATTTCAAATTGTCGTATACAACGCTGTTTTTACTCAACAAAATTAAACTAGTAGTCTTTTTTGCATATATGCACGGGAACGAAGCCGGACAGAAAATTTTCCGGTGTGCCTCCGTCGTAGATAATTTTTTGAAGTTAACGCCGCCGTAATTAAGACGCATCGACTTGAAATGTTAGCCGATATTATCGGTTAAGCCGCTTTTAAAGGCCGGAATTACTGACAAAAATATCTAAATTTTATACACAACCAACGAGTGTGGCCGTCGGTGGTGCAATGGTTAGTGTGCGCGGCTCTTGTACATGAGTTCCTGGGTTCGAACCCTGCTCTGACCACCTTCAAATTTCTTTCGGCGACGGTCACCTCGCATAGTGACGGCGACACTATCGAGTATATAGCCATGAAAAAGCTTCTCAAAATACCGTTCGGAATCGGTGTAAAACTGTAGGTCCCAACCAGTGAGTGAAAACTGGAAAGCGCACAGCTCAGTGATTGTGAGAAGTTCTCCCCGGTCCCTTCATGGGATGTAATGGGAAACCATTTATTTATTTTAACGAGTTGAGCCTAAAAGTAACGTCTGCCGAAAAATCACATTTAATAAAAACACAGTTGCTTAAATTAAATTGTTGTTGCCCCAACGCCGTCGATAATTATGCGACGGCTTCGTTCACTGAACACGTGGTTACTAAAATTACAACAAAACATAAAGCAATTGTATGCCGCCTTATTTATTAAATTAAAATTTTAAGTTTTCATCGACATAGACTAGTGAGAAGGAACTATAAACCGAGTAGAATCAGTGTCTCATGTTAACGTTCATGGACACGTTTATTTTATTGGTTTCATCCATTTTCAAATAGAATTTTGGTACATATTATATCCAGGGACGAAAATTTTACTCATGGTAATGTTTGTAAACAAACAGTTGTCATTTTTCAACGAAAGTGCTCAAATGCCAGTGTGAACGATTTCAATTTCGTTCCACAATTTCATTCCGAAATTGGTAATTTCGTGGCAGCGTGAACATGGCATAACCATCACTTTACTATCTGAACTCCCCTTAATGTCCCCACCTGGTTAAATACATCTATGGTTTGTATTTATTGTGAAGAAAATAACATTGATACCACCCTGTGATTTGATTTAGTGTGAGCCTTTTTGTAAGGGAAGAGTTTGTACTTCAGTAACTTTGTGCAACATATACAAATTATGCCTCCTCCAAGACCACGAAGTATTGGGTGCAGTGCTGGAGCCAATCCGTCAAGACCGAATCCTAATACCCCAATGTCGGAACGTCAGCAAATGGCTCTTTTAATTCAGATGACTTCTTCTTCAGGTATTTGCATTTGATTTACCTAAAGGGAAAATCGATTGTTTAATTTGCAATATTTTATACTTAAAATGTGAAACTACATGTGTATTGGAAGAAAGATCGGCATTTGGCGTGTTCTTGTGAAGAATACATAAACTGGAATAAACAGACTCCAAAACTAATAAAAGTGAATGGAGGCCAACACATCGAGGGTTATAGGTCTCACCACAAATTGAAAGGCTGTAACTAAGCATTCTGTACGGACTAACGACAACATTTTAGATATGTTCAATGTTGCTGATTTCGTGGAGGATACTTTAATTTGTTTAATTATAATACAATAATAGGAATGATGGTTAAAATGCATTTCATACAGGAACCAAAAAGTATCTGAATACACAAACTACTAAGAGTGGGTTCTCAAAGGGAATGATCGCGGGATTTCATTGCTTGCAGTTTTGAACAATCCAACGAAAAACAATTCTACCAAAAAGTTTTTCCGTTAACAAATTAACGTGTACATTGTTCTAGTTTGTTAATTTACCCTTTATAATGTATCTTGAGTACTCCAAAACCTGCCCTGATTAGCGTTCTCGAATCGTGTACGTAGTCAATTCCCCCACAGCCAACCTTTCACTTATTTCTTCTGGGAGTAATGTCAGCAGAAAACAAGTGGTCATCATATATTAATTTATACATAGATTTACCAAGTCGCTCCTCGGTTTATTATAGAGATGGGCACGTGAGTAAGTTTTGATTAATACTGACGAAAGGAAGACGGTTACTCTCACACGAAGATCTGATCGCTACTCACGTTCACTTGCTCAAAGGTTGGTCCTACTCACTGGTCCTACTCACAAAATAAAAATGTTTTTGCTATAAACCATATCGAGGGCAGTGACGTTCCGTCTAAGGTGCGGAGGTGTTCTCTGAACACCCTAAAATATTTTGTTAATCGTGTTATATTTTTTTATAATTATTTCCTAAAGTCCAAAAATATTTCAGCGACATATATACATATATCCAACATTTATTAATTGTTTTAATTTATAATACAATTGGGCTTAAACCTAGAATAGGTCGGCAACTCGCTTCGGCTCCAAACTATTACCATTGGATAGAACTTTTAATTTTAAGTAAAAAAAATTAAATAAAAAAATCGGGGGCAACGCCTATTTTCGGAGTTGTGGGCACCCAAAGTTCGGACATACAGGATGATACTACGAGTGTGGTGCCGTGTTATGGGACCGATTTCACAACTTTTTTGTGTAAAACGAGTCGAAATAAACAATAATAAATAAATAAATTTTTTCGATAACTGCTTAGTTATCCACGTATCGGATTTTTAAAAATATCCAGAAAATATTTTTTTTTCAAGCAATCGAGTGATTTTTCGGATTTTGCCACAGAGGGAATTTTAACCCCCCTGCCTGAGCCCGGCCGGACGGCCGGGCGACTAATTGCAATATAAATTTAACGATTTTCCAAAAGTTCTACCACACGGTACGAGCAACATAGGTCCCTGCCAGGGCTACTTGGCCCGTAACTCCCAAAATAGGGGTTCCCCCCGATTTTTTTATTTTACTTTTTTTACTTAAAATAGCGATCCCCACAACCAAAAAAAAAAAGCAAAAAAATTGGACGTGCCGATCTATACTAGGTCTGTTCCATTGAACATTTTGCATACATTCCAGTTTGAAATTCTAGCGAACATTAATTAGGTTTGTTTCTTTACTTTACCGCGGGATCCCGCGGGAACCCAAACTTACCCAAACGCGTTTCTTTACTCACAAATTGGGCAAATGAGAGCGATTTTTTGTTTCTCCTAACGTCAAAATGTGTTTCTCTTTTTACCGAACTGACCGAAACTTTTTCTTCGGGTAAGTTTGGGCAAAGTGTCAAACAATCAGCTGTTCGAAACGTCAACATAAAAACATAATAGGTCTGTTTGAGAACTTTTCCAGTAAAAAATATCAAGTAACTTTTACTGGGAGAGTAAGGCTGATTTTACTCTCTAAGTAAAAAATATCGCAAAAAGTAAACGAACGACATCCAGTAAAAATTATCAAGTAATCAACATTTGTTTGTAAACAGCTGATTCATGTTTTCTTTTTTGCTTTTCGTTTCATTGTTTTCCCTATGTTCAGAGTAACTTGTTGAATGTGAGATACCTGGATGTGTTTCAGGTTGCTGCTGTTTCAACTCATTTACTCCTTGAACACACTGCACTTTGTTGGGAATCTAGTTTATTAACAAATTCTATTAAAATGTTCCAACAAATGTATTTTCTTACTTACCTCTGCCATTGTTAAATTTCTTCTTTGTTTTCAAAGTTTTGTTTATTTAAATAAAACAGCTGTTTAAAAACATGTGTTCGTACTTGATAATTCTTACTGGCAAAAATTTCTCCAGTAAAAACTTGGAAGTTCTCTATCATTCAACTGTCAAAAATATTCACTCTCTGGCTCTCTCGTTGTTGATTTTATCGAGTAAACGAACACTATCAAGTAAGAAATGTGATAAATTGTACAAATTATCACGTTCTCAAACAGACCTAATATGTTTTGTAATATAACGGAACTTGCGTTTAGAGGTAACGATGAAAAAGAAAATTCCGACAATAGAGGAAATTATGTGGAAGTTTTACACTTAATTGCTAAATATGATAGTAAATTAGATCGTTATTTATCGACATCCACGATTTTTAAAGGCACTTCCAACCGCATTCAAAACGATATAAATAACTCTATTGGTACAGTCATATTAAATAATATCGAAAAAGAGTTAAATGAAACCTTTTTTATCGCAGTAATGCTGGATGAAACAACCGATATAAAAAAGTCTCAATTATCAATAATTTTTCGGTATGTTGACAAAAAAGGTGTTGCTAGGGAGCGATTCTACAAATTTATGGACGTAAGTGATGATCGCTAGAGTTAAAGCTAAAGTAAGAGAGCAGTTTTCTAATGCAATTTTTATCCATTATAATGCTCATGTGTTAAATTTAGTTTTATCGCAATCTGTAAACTTTATACAAGAAACCAAAATATTTTTTGTAACATTATCAGGGCTGTCTGCTTTTTTTAATCAATCCACCAAAATAAGTTATTTCTTCGATCAGGTGGTAAAACGAGGAATACCGACTGTGGCACCAACAAGATGGAACTATTCCTCTAGACTTGTAAATGTAGTCCACACTTATCGTTCAGATCTAATAATAGTATTTGAAGAAATGATAGAAGATCCTGATACTTGGGGTGCGGATGCAGTTCAAGCTAGGAGATTTATGCAGTTTTTTGATTCATTTAATACAGTTTTCATGCTAAATACCTTTAACGACATTTTTTCATACACTGATGTATTGTTCGATATTCTTCAAAAAAAACTCTTGATATTCAATATTGCTGCGAACATATTGAAATAACTAAGAAGCAAATATTTGCTAACAAATCAAAGTTTGATAATTTATTAATTATGACGCAAGCTACTGCTCGAGTAATTGATTTCATTAAATTAAAAAACGAATTAGTTGTGTTTTATGCCCATTCGTATTTCTATGACATTGCTGTTTTTGACATACCAAGTAATTTAATTAATTTTGATTTGTCGGATACTTTTTCTGAAGTATTTAAATTAAGCATGTTAATTTTAACAATTCCACTATCAATAAGTTCTGTTGAGAGATCTTTTTCAGCACTTAAGAGAATTAAGACTTATTCCAGAAACCAAATGTTAGAGGAAAGGTTAGAGATAGCCTTAATTTCTATGGAAAAGTCTTTTTTAAAATTTTTAAAAAATACAAAAAATTTCGACGATGATGTGATTGACGTTTTCATTCAAAAAACACGACGTGTTGAACTGGTTTATAAATAAAAAAAAATTTAATTTAAATAAAATGAAAAAACAAGAAATTACAAAAAAAATAAAATCCTGAAAAATGTAAAATAGAAAAAAAAATATATTTTTTTCCAATAAGTAATAATTAAAAAGTAATAATTAAAAAAAATGCTAGACGAATCAAAGTGTGCCAATTGCGTTGGCTAGGCCATGTTATCAGAATGGAAAGCGCGAAAAATTTTTGATAACGTACCCGATGGAAGCAGGAAAAGAGGACGACCAAGACTCCGCTGGAAAGACCAGGCAGAAGAATCCCTCCGTATCCTTGGTGTTACCAACTGGCGAGAAAAGGCGAAGGATAGAGCCAGTTGGAAGAATATGTTGAAATTTGTATAATTTGTTTGTTTAATTAATATGTGTAAGACGTCTGACCTCATGAGGTTGTAATATAGTCAATAAAAGTAAAATAATTAAAAAATACAAAAAAAATATATATAAAAAAAACAAAAAAAAATAAAAACTAAAAACAAAATTAAAAAATATAAAGACTTAAAAAAAATATTAAAAAAACTTGCAAATGGGATCTTATCTATCGCGTCCTCATCGTGGTACTGGAATAAAGTGAGAATAGGCAATTTTTTTTAAATGAGGAGAACACCCTGCTAAAATCTCCACCGCACGTCCCTGATCGAGGGCTTATATTCAATAATGTCTATCTACAAAAACAAAATTGTTCAGGATAATAAAAAAAACTGTTTTGATCACAAAATGACATCAATTTTGATTAACTCATCTACAATATTAACAGGATGTTTTTAACAAACGCGCGGCTCTTTACATGAGAGCGTGGGTTCGATCCCTGCTCAGACCACCTTACATTTCTTTCGACGGCGGTTACCTCGCTTAGTGATGGCGACACTATCGAGTACTTAGCCATGAAAATGCTTCTCAAAATACCGTTCGGAACCGGTGTAAAATTGTAGGTCCCAATCAGTGAGTGTAAAACTAGAAAGCGCACATCTCACTGATTGTGAGAAGCTTTCCCCAATCCCTTCATGGGAAATTATGGGACACCATTTTTTTTTTAACAAACACCCTTTTCTTGAAATTCGCATTATTTTAGCTTTTATGGTAGAAAATAATATGCAGATAGACACTTGCATTATTTTAAAATTGAGTTTTTTTACGCGTTTTGTATGGGGACCAGTCATCTGCACCGGTGGTGGTTTTTTTGATTTGCGGTGCACATGCTGAAAACGCGGTGTCAATACGTATCAGCATCGCAGTCAAACTAGTGTAACTTTCAACACATTGCTTTTTTGTACTGTCGTCGGATATGCGATCATTAAAATGAACGTTGACGAAACAAACAACCACCGGCTGACACCGCAACATGATTAATACAAACACCGCATAGCACCGCATCACGATTGATGCAATAATCGCTAATCATTGTATCATGAACGATCATCCACAACCAACATCACAGTCGTGAATAAGTCCACAACAAATCATTTCAGTATGAGCCGATCACCGCATCAATGTTGCCAAGTATTTTCTGTAAAATACCGCTAAATTTATCCAAAAATCCTTTAAAAATTATGATTATATTCACACACATGCAAGTATGCGACATATTCTAAGCCACATACATATTCTACTATTTCCGTTTATCGCAGAAAATGGACGACAATCTTCAATGGCCCACGCCGCGCATGCTTCAAGTGCTCTTTTTATATCCTCTGCAGACGCAGTTTTTGCATCGGTCTGCGCCTTAAGTTCTTGACAACACTTATGTCTACTCAGATTGGACGATTGGTTAGCATTGAATTTTAGAAGTTTGCGACATGAACGGTAGTGGACAAATCCTTCTACAATTGTACCATCTTCTTTTAAAATTTCTGCCAGCACATTCCATATAAAACTTTTGCCTTTGTGTCGTTGTGATAAGGCGTAAACACCGCTATAAATTTTCTGTGAAATTACTTCTTGATTCGCGGACATAACTGCAAAATATAGCCTTTACTCACCGAAAGCAGCAAAGTGGCTGACCTTATTAACAACAGATTTAAACAAATGTGTTAAAACTGTACATCGTTCATCGTAATTAGTGTCATAATCATAGTGTCATAGAATAATCATAATCATGAATCGTTGTATGCGGTGATCGGCTCATAGTGAAGTGATTTGTTGTAGCCTCATTCTCGACTGTGTATTTGGTTGATGATACAATGATTGGCGATCATTGTATCAATCGTGATGCGGTGCTTGCTCATTGCCGGTGGTTGTGCCAATCGGGATGCGGTGCTATACGATGTATGTGTCAGTAGTGAAGAGATTGCAGCTTGTGGAAGTATTTTTATGATCACGTACCATAGGCTTTGTTCGCCATTGTGATTGTTTGGTGTGTGTTTTCATTACCCACCGCCAACGCAGTTTGATTATGTGTACCGCATGTTTCGGTGTACTCTTGCAGCTCACTGATGGGGACTAGAGATCAGCATGAATGCACTCAAAACGGCGTTTGAGAGATTCATGCCAAAAACGAATGAGTGAGTACGCGCCACTCTCTCAACTGAATTGAATGAATGTGAATGTTGTTATGAGTGAAACATTCATATAATTCAAATGAAAAGAGAATGAATTGAATGTATTCGAATACAACGTACAACGTGTCCGTTGTATTCATGTGAACAACACAATACAGTACTGTAATTCGAGTATAGTTAGCAGAAATTTGTCTCTGACAAGTTGGTGTGTGCGTGCGTACTGTTACCCAGCTAATAGCAGCGTAATTGGGAACATTTTTGGTTTTATAAACATATGTATATGCACTTATTCTTTAAAAATAACTTAAAAATACATAAAATAACTTAATAAATAATAAAAAATAAAACAATTATCCCAAACTTTGCTGCGCCCCGTTTAGGATTGAAGCTATAGTCGCCACTCAGAAGTCTCTGTTTAATTGTTGTACTTCTCCCAACACTAGATTCCGTTAAATCATTAACCGAAATCTATAGTTTATTAAAAATATTTTTAAATAATTTGAAGGTAGTTGTAACATCTAATACGTATTTAAAACTTACAATTTCGGAACAATTTTGCAAACTCATTATGTTATATTTTATAAGGATGGCAAAGACCAATGTAAGGAATGAATAATGAGTTTATTAAGATAAGGGTTAAAGTATTTCACAATATGTAGTTATTTAAGGTAATAAGTTCACAATAGGTATTAAGCACTGCTGTCCTTCACACGAAACCGACAACTTCAACGACTGAAACCAAAACAACTTAATTAGTTTACGCGCGCTTCAACTTTCAACTTCACTCACCGGTTGTGTGTTAGCAACTAGCTCTCTCATCCTCTCTTACATTCGACCATCTCATCTTCCGTCCCGGACAGATCGACCTCTTCTTGCCTCCATGGTTTCATAATATCGCAGCTTGTTGACGTGTTATTTGGACCCTCAAAATTTGCTGCCTTCTTGACGTCATAACGTCCGTTGTTTTTGCATTTAGTAACTTCGTATGGGCCTAGATACTCGTTAGCAAACTTTTTCCCCGAGATAAACTGCGTCCTTTTGATGGCAACCAGGTCTCCAACGTTGAACTCAGTCTCTTTCTTCCGACGCTTGTCAAAGTTCCTCTTGTATTCACTTTGAGCCCATACTATTTCCTCTGTTGCCTTTGTCCTGGTCTCGTCTCGATCAGCCATAAACACCTCTCTCATTTCTGCCTCAAGTATTTCGTTAATGTTGACTTCTAACGCCGTCTTCATTTCGACCCCAAACATCAGTTGAAACGGTGTATACTTTGTTGACTTATTAACTGTGCCGTTGATTACACTTTAAACCTTACTGACATATTTGTACCAGGTTTCTGAACGGTCAGACGACAACTTAGAGATGACGCCTAGAACTACCCGGTTAAGTCGTTCGACCTGGCCATTGCCTCTAGCTACACCCGTTGTAATAAAAATATGTTCTACTGACTCCGCTTGACACCACTCCTTGAACACAGTTGACGTAAATGCTGATCCTCTATCATTGACAATTCGATGTGGTGCTCCAAAAACGTTAGTCCAGTTGGTCAGGTTTCTCACCACCTCTTCTGCTGATGTTGATTTAGTAGGGTAGAACCACGTAAACTTGCTGAATCCATCAATGATCGACGATGGTGATCGACGTGTATGGTAAGTAGTGGTGCATCTCCTTTATCGATGACATGTAGCTTACCCTCTTGCTTGCCAAGCTTTTTGTTAAAAAGGATACACTACGCAGTTCCGGATCACTTTTTCAACTTTTTGTCTTAAATGCGGTATAAAGTACCTCTGTTCAACTGCATTAACTGTCTTGTCGACGGCGAAATGACCCTTCTCGTGCTCGTTTCTAATAACTTCGTGTTCCATGGTGTGTGGGACTGCGAAGAGCACTAGGCCATTTTTGTTTTTAAACAAAATATCATTTCTAACAGTGTAGTCCTCATAAGTCTGCGTTTCCAATATTTGCTTTATTGCTTTAAGGTGATCGTCGTTTAATTGCTCCTTCCGAAGTCGGGCTCTTATCTCCTCGCATAGAACCATGATATCTGCTGTCGCTCTACTTAAGGCATCCACGTGTCTCATTGAAGTGCCTTTCCGATGCTCAATGGTGTCCTGATAATCCTGCAAGTACAGTATCCACCGCGACACTACGGGCGATAAATCTCTTTTCCCCGTCGTACTTTTAAACGCTTGACAGTCCGTAACCAACTTAAACTCTCGTCCGAGTAAATAAAAATGAAATTTCTCCACAGCAAGACACGCAGCTAAAATTTCCAAATAGTAGCTGTGTAATCTACTTTTTTCGGGTGTATTCTTCTTACTCCAGTAGTATACTGGGTGTAGTTTTCCATCTAACGATTGTAGCAGCATTCCTCCCAGACCATCTTTCGACGCATCCGTGTGTAACTCGATTGGTGCATCAGGGCTAAAGATTCGCAAAACAGGTTGACTGGTGATTATTCTTTTAACTTCCTCGATTGCTGCCATCTCTGCGGAACCAATATTGAATTTCACATCCTTCTTTAACAGGTCTGTGAGCGGTTTGGTGAGTATTGCATACCCTTGCACGAACTTGCGGAAATATCCAAACAGGCCTAACATTTGCTGCAGCTGCTTCACATCCCTCTTTGATAAGCAAGCCCAAGTAAACAACCTCTGTTTGCAAAAACTTGCACTTCTTCCACTTTAGCTTTAAGCCATACTGCTCGGCTTGACGCAAAACTTTTTCCAACTTTTCGATGCCTTTCTTTGAATACACGATGACATCATCCACGTACATGTGCATAACATTTTCACGAATTAAATTGTGAAAAATATGGTTCACAAAACGCAAAAACACATCTGGTGAATTGCAGAATCCAAACGGTGCTCGGTTGAACTCAAACACCCCATCTCTGGTTACAAACGCAGTGTACTTCTTGGAGTCTTCCTCAATTGGTACGTGAAAAAATGCATTTTCCAAATCCAAAGTTGTAAAAACGCGCGCACCCTCTAGTGCTTCGACAACTTCCTCCATCAATTGACCTGGGAAAACGTCTTTCTGGACAATCTTGTTAAGGTCGCGATAATCGACACACAACCGCTTACCTCCGTCTTTTTTATTTACCACAACCACACGACTACAATGTTGTGACGTCGACGGCCGTATAATTTTCTGCCTTAGCCAGTCATCTACTTGGTCATCAACAACTTTTTGCTCAGACAATGGTAGCCTTCTTGGTAAATGCCGCACAATCTTCTCCTCCGTTAACAACATTTTCATGCTTATCGGGCTTATCGAGTCACTTTTAGGAGCATATTCTTTTATAATGTCTTCAATCTGAGGTTTATATTTTATTGGTACCACTATCTCGTCCTTTTCAATTGAAATGTTCATTATCGAATACTCAAAATTTTCTGCCAGAATTTCGTTGAATATGTAACCTGCTTCATCGTAACTATATTTGCACTTGTCAATGAAGTCAAAACCCAGGATCACTTCGTGTTTAGATAAATTGTCCGGTACAACAACAAACGTATGTTCGCACTTAATTCCGTCGACTTTTATATCTGCCCTGAATGTACCAACCGCATTCACTCTGCTATTACCATAGCCTGAAAGACTATTGGTGCAACTTTCTACGGTACAGTTTAGGTTTTTCGCAACTTTTTGCTCAACAATTGAAACTTCTGCTCCACTGTCCACTAAGCACTGCACTTCGCGGTTGTTTATACAAATTTTCTTTAACATATTTTCTCGTCGCTCAACAGCACAGATTACATTAATGTTTGTTCCTCCCTGCGCGTTTTCTGTGCAGTTTCTTGCAATATGTCCGTTGTTATTGCATTTGAAGCATTTTGTTTGCTCTCTACACTCACTTCTCTTATGATCCACAGGCCCGCAATTAAAACAGTGTTCGAGTTTGGCATTCCTTCTCTTATTATTTGCCCTTGCACTTGCACTTTGGCTACTATTGACGTTTGCTACTCTCTTTGGTGCCATCGTTTTCTCATACGCTTCGAGTAATGTTTTTAAATCTTCAAAATTTTCTGCGGCGTACAACATAAACTTATTTTCCGGCTTTTCGTTTATTCCATCAACAATGTAGCCAATTATTGACTTCTTGTCTACTTTCCCGAACGCGCCTAAACGCCTCATCTGCAATATATATTCATGCATACTTTCATTACTATTTTTTCGTCTTTCTTGCAATTGTTTGTGTATATTGGCACTCACGCACTCTCGGCGAAACTCGTTTTGCACTTCTTTTTTGAGTGTAACATAATCAAATACACACACCCAGTCCAGAATCAATTTTGCGTACATGTCATTTTTCTTCTCGCGAACACATATTTTTGAGTATCACTCCAATTATACGCCGTTGCACATTTCTCAAAGTTTTCAAACCAATCCTCTACATGTATTGGTGATTGTCCGTCAAAAACCGAAATTACATTGTCCACACTCTCTGTTGTTATAGCTGCTTGCTGTTGTTGCTGTTTCTCTTCCTCTTTCGCAAACTTCAAAGTGAGAAGTTTAATTAACTCACTTACTTCACTCATGTTGCAATTCTTTATTTCTTGATTCTCTGCACTCCGCGTTGGCTTACTCTCTTCAAACACTTTTTCTCCACCACTTTGAGCACCCACAACGTTCTCAACTCTTTCGACTGTTTTTTGTTTTCTGCTGATTGCTCGCTTTTTGCTTGGAAAAAAATTTCGTCGTTGCTTTCCAGCCTCTCTTCAGATAATAGCTTTGTCTGTTTACTTTTCCAGCAAGATTTATCCAGTAACTTTTTGCAGAGAGTTAAAAAAATTTTACGCTCTTTTTTTCTCTATTCCAAAAAGTAAACAGACAACATTTTGTGAAATATTGCAAGAAAACAGCAACAAGTGTAACAACATGTTCTGCTGGTTCCGTCTCCAAGCCACTTGCATTACGGTCGCACTGTATGTATGGACGTTTCTAGCATAAAAACAAATGTTTTCATATTCTAATTTACAATAGACGTTAAAAAACAATACAATTTTAAACACTTACCTCTGCCATTGTTAAATTTCAACTTTATTCTTCTTTTTCACACAAAAATATTGCAATCAAAATGTAAATAAAAAACAGCTGATCGAACTTGCAAAATCTTGATAGAAGAAGGTCTGTCTGTTTACTGCAATATTGTACAAAATGTTGTCTGTTTACTGCAAAACTTTTGCAACGAGAGAGCCAAAGAGAGAATTTTTTGACAGTTGGATGATAGAGAACTTGCAAAATGTTACTGGAGGAATTTCTTCTATCAAGATTTTGCAAGTTCGATCAGCTGTTTTTTATTTACATTTTGATTGCAATATTTTCGTGTGAAAAAGAAGAATAAAGTTGAAATTTAACAATGGCAGAGGTAAGTAGTTAGAATTGTGTTGATTTTTAACGTTTATAATAAACAAAACATTTTACTTCATGCTAGAAACGTGCAAATACACAGTGCGACCGTGCGACACATATGCTAAAATTCTTTTGCTTTGTTATTTCAATTGTTTACACACCTATCAGCTGTTTTCTTGCAATATTTCACAAAATGTTGTCTGTTTACTTTTTGGAATAGAGAAAAAAAAGAGCGTAAAATTGTTTTTACTCTCTGCAAAAAGTTACTGGATAAATCTTGCTGGAAAAGTAAACAGACAAAGCCAGAAATTCCTCCAGTAACATTTTGCAAGTTCTCTATCATCCAACTGTCAAAAAATTCTCTCTTTGGCTCTCTCGTTGCAAAAGTTTTGCAGTAAACAGACAACATTATGTCTGTTCCTTTACTTTACCGCGGGAACCCGCGGGAACCCAAACTTACCCAAAAGCGTTCCCGTACGCAAAAATTGGGTAAATGAGAGCGATTTTTTGTTTCTCTTAAGGTCAAAATGCGTTTCTCTTTTTACCGAACTTGCCCAGACTTTTTCTTCGGGTAAGTTTGGGAAAAGTGTCAAACAATCAGCTGTTCGAAACGTCAACATAAAAACATGTGTATTATTTGTGGAAAAAATAACACAAGTGAAAAAAAAATATTGAATTTACAATTATATTAACTTGAAAAGTGATTACTTTGAGAGTGCCTAATTAAAGAAGATGGGAAGTGTGCAAATGAACAGTGAAAGTTAACATGATATGCAAGATTTGTTGTCAAGCATATGTTTTCTGTTTTGACATTTGTTTTCGGGTTAGAAAAGTGGTTTTTTGCGTTCCTTTACTTTTGGGTAAATTTGAGTATTTGACAGTGAATTTTGCTTTTACTCTCATTTACCCGAACTTTACCCGAAAAGTACAAAACAAACTTATTTTGTACAATATTGTACAATATTGCAGTAAACAGACAGACCTATTATTTCCAATGCCCTTTTTGCCCTTGCTTTCGCGCGTTCTTCCCGGTTGGATGCTTTGTAATTTTGTGTCTCTTTTTCTACAGGCATCAATTCATTTACCGTTTCTTCTTTTTTTTCAGAAATTAAAAATTGTCTTTTTTGACCTTAAAAACAATTTTGGACACTTTTTTTCCGACTGTTGAGCCCCCAAATGTAAGGAATGAATAATGAGTTTATTAAGATAAGGGTTAAAGTATTTCACAATATGTAGTTATTTAAGGTAATAAGTTCACAATAGGTATTAAGCACTGCTGTCCTTCACACGAAACCGACAACTTCAACGACTGAAACCAAAACAACTTAATTAGTTTACGCGCGCTTCAACTTTCAACTTCACTCACCGGCTGTGTGTTAGCAACTAGCTCTCTCATCCTCTCTTACATACTATATGTATGCAATATAAAAAAATCGGCAATTAGCCACTTATCAACGGAAAATAGTAGTTGCGATCAATGACTACCACGCACAAAGATCATTAAATGAACTCAAATACAATTTACAAGGAATTTTTTGACAACATTGAATTAACCGTTGAATTACATTTGTTGTGTTTGCTTTCGAAGAATTTGTTTATTTGAAGCACATTAATTTATACCCTACAACACAAACAATTTGGTGGTAAATATTGTGATTGTTGGCTGCTGTTTGTAACAAAAATTATTAGACAAGCCTAGAGTATTCAAAAACCGGCCAATCCGACAAACGTTTAAAAACAAATATGAGGGAATTGCTTATGCTTATCCGGTCTCGAACAACCCCGGGGGGTCAGGGACCTTATAAAACGAAGATAACATATTTCGCCAACCATTTCGATCTTTTGCTTTATTTCTCCAGTTGGCAATACCAAGTGTACGCAGGGATTCGTCAACCTGATCCCTCCAGCGGAGTGTTGGTCTTCCTATTTTTCGTCTTCCTTCGAGTTCGGTTTCGAAAATCCTTCGTTCTGGTTCGTCTTCATCCATTCTACTGACATGGCCTAGCCAGCGCAATCGCGTTATCTTGATCCGCTTAACTATGTCAATGTCAGGATAAAGCTCATACAGCTCATGATTCATGCGTCGCCGATAATCGCCGTTGTGCACTATAGGTCCATAAATTTTTCGGAGTATTTTTCTCTCGAAGACTTCTACAGATGTTTCGTCTGCTTGCGATAGGACCCAGGATTCTGCGCCATAAAGCAAGACAGGTTGAATGAGAGTCTGGTAAAGCTGGACTTTTGTTACTCGAGAGAGGGCTTTATCTCTAAAGTGCTTGCTTAGCCCAAAATAACATCTATTCGCAAGCACAATTCTCCGCTTGACCTCAAGGCTGACGTTGTTGTTTTTGTTCACGGCAGATCCGAGGTATATAAATTCGTCCACTACCTCGAAGTTATAACGGTTATCAACGTTCACGCTTTGGTCTAATCGCGTGGAGGCCCTGTTCGTTGAAACCATTAATTTTGTCTTGTCCTCATTGAGGGAATAAATGTATACAAATTGGGCAAATATTTACATTTTATGAGAACATAATTTAAACATCTCAAATAATTAAAACTTTTTATAAACTTGTTCTTTAATTTGCACCTGTTCCCTTATTTACATTCCAAAAGTTTACTTCGGCTCTATATGTTACAAAAATTGTAAATGATCACATTTGTACACCACATACATACACACGCAAGCCGCATACTGAATGCAGTATGTATCCAAATATTTTCTCTTTATTATTGCTACTCTTCAAAACACATTCATTCTAATTTAAAGCCAAACTCATTTACATTCATTTATTTCTCTTTGAATGTTTGAAACATTCATATAGTGCCCACTTTCATACTAGTTAGTTAGTTAGTTAGTTCGAAAAGAGGGGCGTGGTGTTGAGTGTTCAGAAGGAGCACTCTAAACCTTCCCATGTCAGTAAAGACATACACTTAAGCCGCTAAGTTCGACCTGTTGTGCGCTCTAAGATTATCCTACTACTTCACTATGTCCCTTATAGGAATTCGGTGCTATTCACGAAATTCCTTAGTTTATTCCAGTCCATACCCACAAGTTTGGTCATGTCCGGTATCGTACTATCCGAAAGATATCTGGATCTAGCTTGTGTGAAGGCCGGGCAGTGGCATAAGAAGTGCTCCAACGTCTCATCGTCCTCCATGCATGCCCTGCACTCACTGTTCGCCACTAGTCCAATACGGTACAGGTGGGCTCGTAATCCCGAATGCCCCGTTAAGACTCCCATCATTTTGCCCATTTCGGCTTTTCCCAGTTTCAGCAAACCTTTTGTTCTCGATCCATCTGGGTCTCCCCATAGGATATTTGTCATCCTGCCTACTGATTCCCGGTTCCACTGGGCTATATGTGCCGACTCCGCCCATTTATTTAACTCAGCCTTCGTCACCCCAAAGGGTTTCGCTCCATCTAGGCTTACCGTTTGGAGTTCCCTGGCTTTCTTTGCCAGGAGGTTCGCTTTCTCGTTGCCGAATACTCCGCTGTGCCCCGGCACCCAGATGATGTTGAGTCTGCCGTGCATAGAGTAGTCGTTTATCACCTTCTTACAGTCAAGGACCGTTCTAGATTTTACCGTTTCTGATGATATTGCCTTTATTGCCATTTGGCTATCCGTGAATATATTTGCCTCGGCTGGGATTGTATTATCGCCGAGCCATTTGATACACTCCGTAATCGCCCGAACTTCCGCCTGAAAGTTCGTATTATGATCCGGGAGGCGTAGGTGGGATTCGGTTGCTGGATTTTCAATAAAGAATCCTAGACCCGTTTTTTCTCCTAGCTTTGAGCCATCCGTGTAGCAGTAAGTCCCATTTGGCATTGGTGTCAGGGTCCCATTCTGCCAGGCGTCTCTAGTTGGCGTTAGGGTCACGCAGTTCGCCTTAACCCTTATCTCGGGTATTCGGTCAGATTCACACGTATCTTGAGTGTACCCGACTAAGGCCCCAGTTATCCGTTGGTGTTTTGACGTGAGATCCCTGTTGATCCATTCACCTGTAGCTTGTAGGCGTTTTGCCGCAAGGGCAGCCTCGTATTTGATTCTAATCTCGATTGGCTGGATACATAAAATAGTCTCCATGGCTCTTGTCGAGGTTGTCCTTATTGCACCGCTGATACCAATGCAGCACATTCTCTGAACCCTCTGCAGTGTTGCGATGTTACATTTCCTCTCAACTGCCGTCCACCATACTACAGAAGCATATGTTAGTACAGGCCTGATTACGCTTCTGTAGAGCCAGTGTGTCATAGTCGGTACTGTACACAACATTTATTGTATGTTGTACCCAAATATTCGATTGTAATATGTGAATACAGTTTGTGGCGAAGCAAATGAATGCACTCACGCTACTCTCTAATGGGGACCACCAAAAAAGTGGGCGAAGGGGTAGATATGTTTACAACAAACGTTGGGTAAGGAAAAATAGTAGGACCTGTTCTAGCATTTGAGCCCTCCAAGGGCCACTCATAGGGAGCTAATGGTTGTTTTTGACTATTTTTAAATTCATTGGATGTTGTGCAGAGTTCCTCAGATACAGGGTAGAACAAATGTTAAATAATTAACCCTTAGATGCCACTCACCATTCAGCAGATAGTAAAACTCTTTAAGTGCTTTAAATCATTTTTTACCATTTTAAACTCTAAAGACAATTTTTAATATCATATGAAAGTTTAGTACAAAGAAACAAGAGATAAATAAGTAAATTAAATATAAAAGCATTATGGTATATTTTAAAATTATTATCATATTATCATTATCATAGAAATAGTGATACTCCTCTGGAATGACCATCTTTAGATCCTGTAAATATTTCCATTTGTTTTGCTTGACTCTAATTAGTAGTTCAGTGTAATTATGATCAAATTTCACTTTAAACTTATTGGTACCACTTGGAGTATATAAAAGATATCATAGGTGGGATACTGTCGGATCTCTTTTGCTCGACCAGGTCTAATACTTGAACATCGAATAATGCATCAAATGGAGCTTTAATAATTTTAAGTTTAAAGTTTGAATTAAAGTTTGTTGATTTTGACCGTTTTGCGGGTATCTTAGGTTCGCCTGACAAAGTCGGGGTAACTGGAGAGGTATCCATCAGTTTCGTTCCCCCAGTAATTTGTACATTGATGGGTGCCGAGATTGTACACCGTAAAGTTGTGTATTTGTAGGCGTTGTTTATAATAAATGACTGAGACGTTAATGTCGGGACAAATCTTTGCTGCTTGTGCATCCATGGTGAACACGTGACATCATCCTTCTTGAGCTGCAAGTTTGCCTTGTTGTTGTTCTAGTTATTTATCCATAATATGTCTATCGTATTCTTCGATTGTTATTTGTTTGACCTTAAAACCCACACAAGTATCGCACTGATGCTTGCGGGGCTGAAAGAGCGCTAAATTTTGTTCAGCAAAAACTGTAGAAAATGTTAAAATAGAAACGGGCTTTACTGCCTTCACTGAACATTTTTAAACATAATCTTTAAAAACATCTGCCTTGGTTTTAAATGTGGTTGCAATGTATTTTTTAGTGGTGTCCTTGCGACAATAATGGCTTTCCATCTTGTCTCACTACTGCAGATATTTAGACAACCACCCTTCTCAGAATTTGTTTTTGGTACAAGTGACGCCGATATTGGTTTATCGTTCGAATTAATCCACCCTTTAACCACGCCAAGACGTTACAAACTCTCGCTTCGCTTCCCAAGTCTTGTTCTAAAATTTTAAATTTTTTTATCTTGTTCCTTCATCAAATGTGTACATTACTTACCCACGTTAAAATTCTGGAATCACGCAATAGTAATCTCAAAACTAATTACAGAATCAATTTCTAACTACGAACAAAAAATTGCTTGGAATCAATCAACTTCTAATAATCTTTTTGTATAAAATCTGATATATGTAAGACAAAAATCTGCAAAGTAAATACATAAATTCGTGTGATTCTCCTGATTTCGATAAATTACTTACAACCAGCCTTAAATAAAACGGCAAAATTCTATTATGTAGATAGACAGTTTTACATTCACAAAATTCATAAATAACTATTTTTGTAGATAGAAATATGATACAATATAGGATATATAGTACTAAAATTGGGGGTTTTCAATTGAAATCTTCAGTGATGAGTTCGGCATAAAAAAAAATTATTGAATATAAACACTCGATATGCTTTATTTTGAAGCAAATATTAAAAAATTTATCCAAAAGAATGTTCGTAAAAAGTACGTTTTTAGATTCGTTAAATATGATCAAATTCACGTATTAGACACTAATGCATTTGATTTGTTTGCCGTAGGCGGTTAATTTGGTTAATTTTCTTAAATAATAAAAATAATGATTAATTGCAGAAAGCATAAAATTACATTCTTTTCGTAGAAAAGTGGTAGGTATTCATATTATCGCACAATCCACGGAGTGGATACAAAACGATACAGGATGCGGTTTTTAGTAAGTAAAAGAAGCCAAGATGGATTGGTGGCGGATATTCCGAAATTAAACCGATTTGACTTACTCGTTAGAATATATAGCAAAGATCTCCTTCAACGTTGTAAACAGAAGGGAGTAGGAAGATTCTTACGAGTAAATCGATAAGTTCGCGGATAACGACACCCAACAAACAAAATGGGATTTAGGCGCGAATTTAGTCCAAAATTACGTTTGAAATTAAACATTCCGGCCACCTTGCAACATCTACGGCTGTTGTAAAAATATAATAAAAAAAAGAAATTTATCTGGGTAACTAGTTGTATATAAGTAGTGCAGTTCATTTTGTATATTTAGTGAGCATGTTTCATATTCGAATAATTCAGTGCGTGGATCAATGAAAGTAGGCCAGTAAGGACCCTTGATCCGTTATTTGCAGATGGGTCATTCAGAACCCTCTTATAATTCATGTGGTACAAAGTGGGCGATTCAGGACCCTCGTAGAAGCATTGTTTTAGGTATGTTTTAGTAGTATGTCGTCAGAGTGTCCTATATAAGTTTAGTTGGTTAGTATATGTACATTACTAATTTGGTTGCAGATAGCCGTACAACGCCTAGTTTAGTACGCAAGTAACACGTGTTCATCTCGGTATGCTGCGGAGACTTCCAGTGGTAGCTCTCGTTTAAGGTACTCAGATATGCGTCTTTCCATCGAATACGAATTTTTCATTTGACTAACACTTTACCAGATCCGACGGACGACAAAGCTGTACCCGCTCAAAATATGACGCGAAGTAAGAGCAACAAGGCCACCAGGGCCTTCGGGCAGGGAGCATAGTGAACGCGAATTCAGACCATGTACTGTAGCAGTCTGGAAGAATTCCACTAGCATTCGCGAAAACTTGCAAAGGCTAAGTGGACGATTTCACCAAACTCCCGCTAAGCCGTACTACCCCTTCATAATCCAGTATTGGATTAAGAGATAATAGGGTACTGTTCTGTCCCCACTGGGACACCCCACCCTATCTATCTATCTACAGTCACTGACAACTACAGTCACTGACAACAACATGCAAATATTTGCAGTCCAAATATCTCTGTTTTTATAAAAGAAAATAAATATATTTTATTTTTTCCGCTTTTTTACAAAAACTCTTGGCTTTAAAAACAACTATAGTGAAATATTCTAAGTACTTTTATAAAAAGCACATGAAGTCTAAACTAAGCCTTCTACACTTTTTTGCCTCACATTGAAAGTCGGTCATAATAAAAAAAATTAAGAAAAAAAAGTTAATATTTTGTTGCTCCGCCTTTTTGGTTCTCCACAGCTTGCGGCTTGGCATTGACTGAACAAGTTTTTTGCAAACATCTGGACTAATATTGTTCCATTCTTCAAACAGACCATTTTTCAGCTGTTCTTTTGATGAACAGAGCCTGTCCTGTATCCTGTGTCCTAATTCGTCCCATAAATGTTCAATGACATTGAGGTCGGGACTTTGTGTAGGAGTTTTGATCACCTTCGGACAATTATATAATAACCAGCTCTTAACATCGTGTGCCGAATGCTTCGGGTCGTTATCTTGATAAAATTTGAAGTTTGATTCAATGCCAAGTTTTTTTACGCTATCTTTCAGATTTGTCTTCAAAATAGTCAAATACACATTCTTGTTCATTATTCCTTCAATAAAGTGTAAGTTGCCAACTCCTGAAGCCGCCATACAGCCCCAAACCATCACAGACGCACCACCATGTTTGACCGTTTTTCTCAAATTTTTTGATTCTAGTTCTTTGTTTGGTTTGCGCCATATTTTACCCCTTCCATCGCATCCAAATAGATTGAATTTACTTTCATCAGTAGACAGTACCTAATAATAGATTGTTAAAATCATTTAGCATTATTTTTTGTCCCCACTTACAGTGCTCCAGAAGTCAAAGTCCTTGGCCATATATTGATGGGCAAAAACAAGTTGGTCATTGTGGTTCTTCTTGCTAATGAGGGGCTTCTTCCGTGCAACTCGGCCATGAAAGTTATTTTTTCGAAGAAGTCTTCGTACTGTTTCTGGGTTAACCTCTGCCCCAGAAGCTTCTTTGACCATCACAGTTAGTTTTGGTGCAGAAATAAAGGGATCATTCTTAACTTTTCTTAAAATCATACTCTCATCCCTGGAGGAGAGTTTCTTTAACCGGGGTGGGCGTTGTTTGTTGGAAATCAAGCCATCTTTTTTATATCTAGCTATGATGTCATGAACCGTTGATTTGCTTTTGTTTACTAGTTTCGAAATTTCGCGTTCAGATTTTCCTTCTAAATGCTGATCAATAACTATTTTGCGTTCTTCCAAGGTGGACTGTTTAATATTACGTGGCAATTTTACAGAATATTTTAATTGACTTCACTGAGCACTTGAGAAGATAACAATGTCCCAATAATTTTAATAACAATTACAGAAATCGAAAAATTAACGGTATATTTACTGACTTCTCGCTCAAAACATTGCTTGTCCGTCTTTCAATGTGAGACAAAAAATAATAGAAGTCTAAGTTTAGACTTCAAGAGCATTTTATAACGGTACTTAGAATATTTCATTGTTGTTGTTTTTAAAGCCAAGAGTTTTTGTAACAACTGTTTTGTAACTGTTCATAAAAACAGCGATATTTGGACTACAAATATTTGCATGCTACTGCCCGACTTTAAATGTGAGTGACTGTATGTCTTATTGTTTTTTATGTGTTTTTTTATTGTGTTTATTAGCAAGTGTTGTAGTGAAAGTCTTGCCGAATATTGACAATTACAATGCAGGTTTAGATGACAATTTCATATACAAGCAGTGTTGCCATATTAATACAATATTCACAATGGTTTAGATTGTAAACTTGTAACATTGTAAACTTTACAACAATCTCCCAGGCTTAATTGCGATCCTTTACTTTGAACTACACATTCATTTAAATACAATTTTTGAAATTTAAAATTTGAACTATAAAACTAAAACTCCTTATTAATAATCATGAAGATATTTTGGCGTGTAGCGTAGTATAGCAGAATTACGAACAGCTTGGTCCTGACTAGATTGAGTCTGCTGAGATATTTGTGACTCTTGTATTCTTGGAGTATTTACAGGTGCAACTTGACTACTAATAGAATATTCAGTTCCCAGAGATTCTGGATGCTGTTGATTTTGAGGATTTGAAGTTTCAGGGATATACTGGCTATAATCTTGAGATTGTTATTTAAAGGGTTATTTGAACCAATATTATCAGCAATATCAAAACGTACTTGACGTTGTTGAACTTTCGTAACTTTAAGTTGGTCCATGTGACGTTTAATGGTATATCCCTCATCCAGCTTAACTAAATAACTAAATAATTTCGGTTAGAAGATTTATCGTATTGTGAGTTTTTGATGAGTCGCGTATGACTTTAAATTGCGACCATTTTGACTTAGCATCGACGACAATTAAAAAGTTATGATCTTGGAAAGACCCTGCGTAATCGATGTGCATTCTTTCACAGTTTTCATCTGGTTCTTGCCATTGGTGCAATGGAGCTTTTGAAGATTTGTTTTGAACTTCAACACAGGATTCACAGGATCTTTCAATTCTTTCGATATCGCGGTCGATTCCTTTCCAAAAACAGTATCTTCTAGCTAGTTGCTTAATTTTTTTATTCCTGGATGCGTGTGATGTAATTCTAGAAGAATTGGAGGCTGTTGGGAATTATAACTCTTTGACCCTTGAATATAACACCACTATCGAACGTGTATTTGCCTTCCGCATTATCATTTAATAGATTTGATGAAATTTTAGAAAGTTCTGGATTTTTTGCGGGTTCTGATGCTAATGTATGTTTGTATGTTCACCGGAAATTTCAAAAAATTATTGACATTGATAATTTTGTTTGTAGATTGTCTTCCCATTAATTGTGTTACACGAGATAAACATTTGTGTGTTCTGAAACTTTGCACTATCCTGGCTGATGTAATTGAAGGCATCTTGTTGATTTGATGAATTATCCGCGTTAAACAACGGTTATCTGTGACAAGTTTGAATTTCCTTCCCTAGAGGTACATGAAAAAATTATTGATGGTAAATATTATTGCTAATGCTACTCGATCTAATTGGCTGTAATTTTTCTCAGCTGTTGTTAATGACCTTGTTGCGTATGCAACTGGACGTTCTATACCGTTGACTATGTGTGAAAGTAATCCTACGTGTAAAAGTATTCCTAAATACGACTATACCTGGCAGTTCTGGATCGAAAGGCATCAGGACTTGAGCACTGTAAATAATATTTTTAAATACCATAAATGCAGCTTCATATTTTGAAGACCAATAATATTTTCTATCTTTCTGGAGAAGTTGGCGTAATGGATACGTTATTGGTATAAATCTGAAGTAATAAGTAACCATGCCCAAAAATCTTCGAACATCATCCACTGCAGTCGGGCGAGGTATATTTACAATTGCGTGAATTTTTGTAGGCTATTTTGAAATTTTATTGTACTGTACGACATGTCCCAATATTCTACATGGGTTAGAAAAAATGATGGATATCATATTGTAGACGTTTGAGACACTACCAAATTTTGTTTACATTCAGCTTCTGTTGCCCCATGTATCATCATATCTTCGAAATATGACATGGTTTTGTTTAACCCGGATGAAATTTGTTCAATAATACGATTGAATTCCACTGGGGCGGTTTTGATGCCAAAAGATAGCCGATTTACTTTGTAAGTACCCTTATGTGTTGATGTCGTTTGTATTTCAGTGGATTTTGGATTAACTCGAAGATGTAGGTAGGCTTTATAGAGGCGACAGAAATATGTTGACCCTTTAAGGATATTTAAAATTTCCTCGATACGGCGAATTGGATAGTTTGCAGAGACTAGTTGCGAATTAACCCCTGCCTTATTTTCGACACAGAGTCGAACACAACCGTATAGTTTCGTAATAACCACTAGGGGTGATCCCCAATAACTAGTATCACATTTTGAAATAATTCCACCTGCTTCTAAATCAGTCAGTTCTTTTTCCACACGTTCTCGAAGCGCATATGGAACTTCTCGTTCCTTGAAGAATACTGGTTTTGAGCCTTGACGAATTTGAAGAGTGACTTCAAAATTTGAAACACAACCTACTTTTGCCGTAAAAACGTACTCAAAATTGTTGACAAGATCTGAAATTGAATTAAAATTAATGTCTCCAACTTTATTAATATTGTTGAAATAACGGCTGTCAACTTCTAGGAGGTTGATTCCCAAATGGCGAATCCATACTCGACGTAGAAGGGCATCGTATTCGCGAGGAACTACATACAACTCCTCATTCGATGTCAAGTTATTGAATTTGACTTGAACGTTGATTTTACCATCAGGAACTATAATATTTTTCGTGTATGATCGAAAAGCAATTTTTGACGGTTCGAGAAGGCCCTTTATTTCTAGTTTGACGATGTCTATTTATTTGTACTGTGACACAGTACTTATCAATTATTATGTTGATTTGAAAATATATCGACAATTTGGTTAATACCATAAATTTTGTGAATTGAATCATGTTCATCAGTCTTATAAATTGGATTATTATTTGAAGATTTTAATAACGTTTTTAAACATACTTGTTGCACTATTTAACTATTTAATTTAACTATTTAATTAATTTATTGAGCCTTTTTAAGAACATTGAATGATTTTGAATCGTGTTAGAAGACAATATTTAAGAATCGTGTATTATCTTAAAAACATAAATTTGGAACAGTTACATACTTTGCAGGTTTTGTGTCAAGAAATGTTTTAGAACAATATGATGTATGAGAACGCCCTTGCTCCCGGGACTACAATAACGTGAGAGTTTGTATTATCTCGAATATAAATAAATGTATATAAAAATAAATGCAGATATAAAAATATATAAAATGTACAAATTAAACTTAACAAATATATAGGGACTTATAAAAACAAATGGAAAAATATTATATTAACCTCTATGGGTTCCCGCTATTGATTTTGAATAGAAATTGTAACAAATATTCACATTTGTATCAAAATTTGGTGGACTTTCGTTGAGGAATCCAATTGGTGATAAGTAGTCCGTATTCGTCCAACTATAAAGTTGTTGCCTATTGAAAATATCAACTATTATCTGATTTGGGTGGTCACGAAGTCTAGAAATGAATCTATTTAAAATATCGCAGACATATAGACCTATTGGCGTTATTCGCGACTCTCTATAAATTACATTATTTGAGTATCGTTTATTCTCAGATTCAAAGTATTGGCCTACACAGTGACGCAAAACTTTACGTTCTAAAATACCCAATTCTTTCATAATTATTGGGGAAATGCTAAACCAAATTGGAAATCCGTAGAGGAATATTGGTCTAATACTTGTTTTATATAATAGTAATTTGGTATTTTTGGGTAAATTTTTATTTAGAAGAATTCTTGAAAATATATTTAATATTCTGTACGCTTTGTTCATCACACATCGTGCATGTTTATTAAATTTCATTAATTTGTCAAATTCAATGCCCAAGTATTTAAAGCTATTTTTGAATGGAATTTCCGTACCGTCAATGTTCAATTTCAATCTTTTACTTTCCGGAACAACAAATGACCTGCACTTTCCGGAGGCATTTCTAATACAAATGGCCTCAGATTTGGAAATATTAATTTTGATACCCCAAGTTTCATAAAAGTGTTTTACTTTCGTTAAATGTTGTTTAACGTTATCTAAAGCTATAAGGGGAGACTCGTCATGAGAATAAAGAAGAGAGTCATCTGCATAAAGCAATCCGCAAGAATTATCATCATTGTGAGGAAAGTCATTCATGAATATGTTATATAAATGTGGTGCCAAAATAGACCCTTGAGGAACACCGGAGTAGGCATTTCCAAGATTTGAAAAAAGCTCATCAAACTGTACACAAAATAAACGGTTTGAAAAGAAACTATGAAACAATTTAACTATACTTGGTCTAAACCCCAATTGAATCATCTTGAAGAGACTGCCCCTATGTGAAGCATGGTCAAAAGCTTTTTCAATGTCCAAAGAAACTGCAACCGTACATTGTTTAATGCGTAAATTGCATACTATATCGTTGTGAAATTTCCCTTTTAAACCCAAATTGGTAATCCGATGTGTATGGACAATTCATATTCAGATCCATTTTAATTCTAATGATGTTCTCAAAGAGTTTACCCAAATTTGATAGTAAAGAAATAGGCCTCAAATTAGTTATGTCGTTACTGCTTGCCTTCTTTTTAATTGGAACTAGTTTCGAAATTTTCCAAGCCCTTGGGAAGTATGAATTGCTTATACAATTATTAAATATTATCATCAAATACTCAAGTGCCTTCGTAGGAAGTTTCCTAATAATGTAATTTGAGATGTTATCCAGTCCATATGATTTTTTATTGTTTATATTACCAACAATATTTTCCAAATCAGATAATGTAACTAGATTTGAATCGTTACATAAGTTAAGCGCGGTATTTTGTGAGTTAAATAAAATAATATTATTCGGAACACAAGAAATATATTCAGAAATAGACTGATCAATTCTTTCATTATCACCAATTGGAAAGTCCCTATATATGTTAGAAAAGTATTCTCGAAGCTTTTCCAAACATACAGATTTGTCGGAGATTACGGAGCCATCGACTGATAATTTTCTCAAATTACTTTGTCTTTTGTAATTTAAAATGTTATAAATGGATTTGTGAGCCCTAGGACCTGGTCTAACATTCCGTAGCCTTCTATTGAAAGTATTCTGTTGCTCAATTCGAACTAGTTCTTTAATAATAATGTTCAGTAATTGAATTTGTTTGGATAACAGTAAATATTGCGCATCGAGACGAATTAATGTTCTATTGAATATATTTTTCATTTCCCTTTGCCATCTGTACTTAACTTTATATAATTTTCCAATATTCTGAGCAGAGGTCGAAAATAACTCACTCCACTTATTTCGCATGTGTTTCTCACTGACATATACACAATGAGCTCAAACAAAAGTGTTTCTCACTGTGCTTTATTCTCTTCTCTCTGTGTTTTCTGTTTTCTGTTGTGCGTTTTATGCTGAGTGAAAAGAATAACCGTTCGCCGAAAACACTTTGTGAGTTTGCATTTGTTCAAAATGTCTTTCGATAACTGTTAAAGCAAAACAGAAAAAAATATGTGGATATACATAAGTGGATTTTTTTAGCTGTGCACATTTTCTTATGCTGTGGACGTTTGTCGTTTCAATGTTAATTCTGAAATACATTTTAATGAAAAAATTTAAATAAGTCGACATATTAACGAATTTATTTGTGAAACAATATGTATTTTTATTTAACTATTCAGTTATAGAACTAACAAAGAATTAAGGTTCTCCTGACTTAATTTATTACGCTTTTCGGTCAGAATAAAATTAAGAGCAGAGAATGCCCTTTCTACTGAGACCTGAGTCGCAGGTGTGGCCAGTACTGTGAGTGCGAGTTTATATAAATAAGGTTTTCTAAACTTAATACTATGGTAAAATTCTAAAATATTGTTGTTTAATGGCAGACGACCATACACTTCATCTACATTTTCAATTGTCCGTATATATTGCATTTAACTTTTCCACTGCGGAACCATTATGCTGAGATTGCGGTGCAGGTTGAATTTTATCCAAATAAGCACTTAAAAGGCATTTATTGTCACTACAATTTTCATCAATTGTTGCCTCATTCTCAGAGAAACTATTATCTGGTGCAAGACTTGTTGACATACTCGTATTATGACTGGGCCCCTGAAATTAATAATTTATATAAAAATACTATTGAGAAGCATGCAACATAACGGAAGGTGTTAGTTAGACAACACGAGAAATTTTCCAAACACATACATATACTTAGTTGTTTTGTCTTACCTGAGTTATTTCAAAAATACGATAACTTATTTTCTTCAAATTTTGTTTTGCTCGTCTGTTAGAATTAAATTTATTCGCGGATCCATATAAATCGCTGCCAACAATGATTCATTTTCCAATAGCTTAATTTCTCGAATTTTTAAAAATTTTAATAAAATTTGCGCAAGGTGATTGGAACTTTGTTCACATTGAAGTCTCAGCTCCAACCATAATTTATAAAAGTCGCTATAAACTAATTGTTCCTGTTGCAGCTTTAGGGTAGCGTCATAAGCACCTTTAAAAGCACCAATATAATCTTCAATATACTGCCAATCAATGTTGCATTCAATTGCAAGCTGAGTGGTTATAAAATCTCTTAGATCTAGCAATTTTTTTAACATATTATAAGTGGAATTCCATCTGGTGATAACATCAAGTAATGGAATACTTTTATTATGGTGTATTAGGGCACGTCTATGAAATTTTATATTAGAAAATAATAAATTATTATTATTAATAATAATTAAATAATATTAAATAATCTAGTTTAATAGAATTCAAATTGAAAACGACATACCTATGTTGACCAGTGCGTAGTAGTTTGCAGAGTTGTCGACAAGCATCAATTTTGTGGGCAATTTCTTCTTGCTTGTTAACATCGTTAACACACAATTGGAGCGTGTGAGCTGCACACCGCACAAGGTAAATGTTTGCAATTCCTATGGAATCTAACTCTGCCATAACATTGTCACTATTACCATCGTCGAGACACGCCTGAGGATATATCCTCATTTAGAATTTCAATGGCCTTAATCATGTTCCTCCCATTATCAGAAGTGATGCTGAATGCAGCAAAAAGAATAATAACAAATAAGTGTTCTTTTCAAATTATGTTTTAATTCTTACCTGTGAATATGTTCCAACTTCATGTCATATTCATGAATAATATCACAAATTTTTCCTTAATATACATCCCAGTATGCGAATGGGAAAGGTGCACCATTCCTAAGGTTTTAATACTAATTTCAGCTTTTTCCAATTTTGGGTCAATTAACTGGAGATTGACGCCCAAAATGGATCTGTCCATACGGCTGGCAACATCAATTTTTAAGGCCACAAGATTTCCCTTCACCAGATTTTTAATTTCCGCTTTGATGGACTGCTCTTTAGCCCGAACAAAATCCATAATATTGTGCGATGTAATTGGTGCAATTGACAAAGCATTGTAAATAGGGCTTACAATGTCGCGAAAGCCTTCGCTATCTAAATGAACAAACGGGCGACCGTCGCTTGTCACGATTTTCACTATCGACGCTATAAAGTCTTTTTTGTTAATTTCGTATGAAATTTTTACTTTTTTCCTCTCCACTTCATTTTGTGCGTTACTCTGTCGATCAGTATTTTCAAAAACATTGCGGTGTTTCACCATCAAATGCCGTCTCAAATTCGTAATGTGAGTCCCCTTTAATAGGGTATCACATATATTGCACTTTGATTTATCAATATCCGCACAATATTGATAAAAAACGCGAAACTTTTGATCAGAATTGCGACCCATTTTAACAAACGCTTTGGCTGTATGAACACGATTAAGCGTTGAGTGAGCACAATAACACAAAAGCAATAGCCCCATAGAATAACACATACGTAGAAGGTTTTATTCGCTCAATAAATTAAACGTCATAGGTACGATGGAAATTACACAGTGGAGGGTGGAAAATATGGGTTCAATAATACCAGATGGTGGCAATAGTATACAGCGATCCACAAAGGAACTACACCCGAATTTCGTGTTTTTGTGGCAAACTAGTTGTGTTAAATACAATACAAATGAATACCAACGTTAAAAGTCAACAAAAAAGTGCAAAATACATTTAAATTTTTCAGTTCTACACCAAAACGACAGGAAATAGTTAAGTGAACATATTTTGTAACTCCACCTGGTGTATGTAAACATTTCCACAGACCTACCGAGAGAGTGTGAAATGAAACGTCAGATGAGAGAATAAGTTCTTCTATAGTATGTGTTATTCTATGAATAGCCCAAACTTATTTCTGTACCCGAAAGACACTTATTTTTTTTCACTTAAAAATAAGTGTCCCAAGAAGAGGGAAACTGATAAAATGAGAAAACAACTGTTTCCCACTGAGCGATATCACTCGCTCACAAAAAATAAACCACTGCATCTCTTGTGTGGGTTATTTCGCTCTCTCAAAAATTAACAGTTATGAGAGAACACTTCAAATTGGAGTGAGTTATTTTCGACCTCTGATTCTGAGAAACATTGAAACATTTGTTACCTATTTCAATTGGTTCAGAATGAGATAAGTTTGCCTGAATAATCTTTTCCGTAAATTTGTCTATATACAAGTCAATATCATTATTGGGTAGGTTAGTATCGGCATTTGGAAAATTTTCCAATAATGATAAAATAATATCCTCTTTGTAATTACTCCAATTTACGCGTTTAAATGATCTAAACATTCGTGGAGATCGTATAATGAGGTCGAAATGAGGTAGTTTTATATGCAATTTTAAGGGAAAATGATCTGAAAATGTTGGCAAACTAGTTACATCAACATTTAAAGAGTCAAGATTAATCAAGTTGGAACTTACAATAAAATGGTCAAGAAATGATAACCCATTTAGGAAAGAAGGTGTTCGATCTGAAATCCTTACAAATTCTAAAGGGAACATTTGAAGCCAGTTAAAAAGAGCTGATCCATTCAAATTATTCACAGAATCTCCCCAAGAGACATGTTTAGAATTAAGGTCCCCACCAAGGATAACTCCATGGTAGTCCATTGAAAATCGGTAAATTGATGACAAACCGTCAAAAATATCATTTCGAAGAGAGTTGCAAGGAAAGTATAGTGAAGAAACGAGGAACTTTTTGCTTGTTCCATTATCAGATACTTCTATTTCAACCGTTATGTTTGGAAGATTAAAGTTTGGAATTTTCACTATTTGAAATTTAAAAATTTTACGTATTGCCATACCAATTCCTTGTAAGTTATCGTTTCTTATAAAAAAGTAATTATCCAAATTAACCCGGTGAATATCCCGTAAGTGTGTCTCTTGAATAAATGCAATGTCAATGTCATTACTTCTCAAGATGTTGAGTAGTTCAACTCGTCTGCTCATTTCTCTTAGAGACCTTACATTAAAAGTTAATAGTGTAAAATAATTACGGTTCATAATTTTTTTTAACTTCATCCAATAACTTCAAACATTGGCATACAGCTTCTTCTTTCGACAATGTCTTATAGCATTTCACAAAATTTTCTATTCTTTCCTCAAGAGTTTGTGTGTTGCAGATAACATTCGCAATTTTTAAAAATTCCGCTATAATTGGAGGTTTTTCCGATTTATTTTTGGGTTAGGGTGAGTTTTGAAATAAGCTCGCAAATGATTGTCCCGGAATTGTGTAACCGCAACTTTTAACTGCATCTGCAACTCTGGATGAAGCTTGGCGTTTCCTAAGTAAGGCCTGTTCTTTCAGTTTCTCATTTTTCTTTAAAAACGCAGAATAAACCTTGCAACCTCTATAGCTTGAAGGATGCCCCCTCTCTCCGCAGTTAGCGCAATAGGGAAGGTTGTCTTCGCTCGAAACAAATGTACATTTTCCCGGGAGATGTTTCCCGTCACATTTCACACAAACAAAAGGTTTGTTACAATTTTTCGACATATGGCCCCATAGTTGGCAACGCCAACATTGAGGTATTCTCAAATTCACCTTGGGGCGTTCCCATGATACTCCTTGATTCAAAATAATATGAATCGCACTTAAATCCCTAATAGATTTTCCCGGACATAATGTTACTAAAAAAAGGCCTGTGTCTATATTATGTTTTTTGCTATATTCTGTTATAAATTTTGAAACCTTTTCAACTGTGTTGGGGATGTGTTTCTCTAAATCTACCCTAATGTCTTCTAATTCTGTCCTATGGTGTAAACCTCGTAAAACTAGTGATATCCTTTTTAAATCTTTAGGTGTGTATGAATAAGAATCAATATTCCCGTTTCTTAAAATAGCCATCATTTCAGAATGAACTGAAGACTCTTTTAGGTATAATTTGCTCTTCCATTTGTTTTTATTAACAATTTTAAATGTAATATTTTTTGCATTAAGTTGTTGAATTAAATGTGGTATATTTACATTATTTAAAAATATGGGAGGGCAAAAGTTTTGTTTTAACTTATTCGTGTTCTTATGATTCTCAACTATAGGAACATCCTGACCTTCTTCTATAATTAAATCTATTTTGTGATGTAGTGTCGGATGTGTCGTCCCTAATGTGTTGTGTACTCACAGAAGATAAATCCACAATGTCTACATTTCTTCTTTTCCGTTTGCAATTTACTGTTTGAAATTCTGGATTGTTGATTGTTGCTTCTTCTGTATCCATGTCAGTTGAATTCTTGTCATTTGTTGCTGCCACATAATTCTTGCTTAAGATTTCCTCAAATTCCTTCACCTTTGCTCCTGAAATTTGTACCGTTTTTGTTCATTCCATTTGTTGAATTTTCTCCATCCTTAATCCGAACATTTGATGTTATTTTGAAATTGGAGCGCCCATCCTTTGATTTGTCCATTTTGTGAATATCTTCCATATATGGGACCTTTGTTGAGAATGCGATGCTATCCAGGATCTTGACTTTTAGCTTTTTTCTTCATTGAAGGCGGAATGTGTGTATGTATGAATATGTAAATATTTTTTCCGATATTTTCAAAATTTGATATTATTTTTTATACGTCTTATTCGTTTGAAAATTTCTAAACCTTTTTCTACTTGTTGCACGTGACCACTTTTTCCACACGATTGACATTTGAGGTTATGTGGGTTAGTAGGTCAGTCTTTTGTTCTGTGGTTGTCTCTACCACACCGTATGCACAAATTATCGATTCCCAGCTGGCTGTAGTTTATTTTAGGTTTGGAACGATTTTGTGACCTTGAAGATTCATTTCTGGAACGACTTCTTCGACGTGTTGAAGATCAGCAGGTCTATTATGTAACTTGCTAACGCTTAATCTCCATAGCTAAAAGCGTCTAAAATCAATTTAGCGATTTTTAGCTACCAATGCAATTCTGTGATGTGGTATCTAAATTTAGATATCTCTTAAAAATTGTCATCGCTAAAGTTTGCTTATTTTGTATTCTCTAACGAATAAACAGCTGTCAATTATCTCTTAAATTTAAAATTGTTTGAACAATTGAAACCGCTAAAAGGTACGTTGAACAAATATATTTTAGATTTGATTCAGTCTAATTTATCTTGATATAAGACGTCGTCGGCCATGAAAAGTTAGTTTGAAAAGAGAGTTACGATGTTGAGTGTTCAAAAGGAGGACTCTAAACCATCCTTGTTCTAGTCCATAAGTTGTCCGAATTTTGGAAAACTGCATTGGGCTGCAGCTAAGCGGGTATTAAGATACTTTAAAGGCACCAACGAAAAGGGATTGACTTTCAAAAGATCCGGTAGAAATATAACCGGTTTTACCGGCGACGACTGGGGTTCCAACATCGATGATCGTAGGTCCTTCACAGGATTTGCTTTTATTTATGGTAGTGCAGCTGTTAGCTGGGAGTCCCGAAAGCAATGAGCCGTCGCAATGTCATCAACAAAAGCGGAATATTTTGCAATATCGGATGCAGCTAAAGAGGCCGTTCATCAACGAACGAAATTTTTAACTGACGAGGAATCCCGTATTTCAAAAGAGGACAAATAATGTCGACATCCGTCACCATTTTGTGCGTCTGCTAGTTGAGAAGGATGAGATTGAAATCAAATACATACCAACCGACAAAATGCCAGCTGATTTATTGACTAAGGACTTATCTACGTTAAATCATTATAACTGTATTAAAGATATAGACATGAATTAAGAATATTTTGTAAACATAAAGTTTGAAGGGAAGTTTTGGAAATATGTATTATTCATCGTGCAAAATTAAAAAAAATAACTAAAAAAAAAATTACTAAAAATCATGGCAAGACAATATAAGGTGTGACGCAACTAGTGTCCAAAAAACCGGAATTTTTTAGAGACCGTTTTTTTTTTTTGCCAAAAACCGATGGAACCGGTTTGGTCGTTTTTTTTGCTTTAAATTAAATAACACGTAGATATTTTTAATTAATAATTGTGCTTTTCTTCCGAAATATTGAAGAATATAATACTTTAAAATAGACTTAACGCTCGAACATCTTAATTTTAAATATAATACGAAAGGTCGAATAAATCATCACATTTTAAAAAATATATCATATTCCAATTTGGAATGCATGTTTAATATAAAAAGCTTCATTTAAATTCGCATTAAACTGATTGAAAATCGAAAATAATATTCAAATTTGAAAAAGATTTTCATATTTCATATTTATTTGTGTATAAATCTTATAATTATAGCACAGGATTTTGAATTGTTCAGATAACATATTTGATAAAAAAAAACAAAACTTTAACATAGGAACATAAATTATCTTCTATAACGAAGAAATTAATGCAAAGACCCAGGTACAAATATCCCACAATAAATAAAAAAAGAGATCATGTTCAATGAAATTGACATCTTAAAAAAAAAAAATACAAAACACAATCAAAATTCCAAAATGAAGAAAAAATTAAATTAAATAAAAACCGTAAATTAAAGAGTAGTATATATTTAAATTACCTGAATGACTCCTTTCTTAAATTTATTGGCGCTACTGAGGATTTGAAGATTGTGGGGGAGTATGAAAATCTATTAAGTTTAAAACGTTTAATTATCAAATAATTTTAATTTTCAAATTTGATAAAAAAAAATTATCTTAATTAATTCTAATTCAAGTCATAGAATCATTTTGGAAAAATTGTTTGGATATGTCATTTAGAACTTATTGAAACATAAGATCATATTTCACAATAGAAATCATGTTTCTTAATTCGAAAATTGCACTAAAATTCGAAAAACATATCATTTATTATTAATTTTTTTAAGGATATTAACACAAATTACGTAAAATCCGATTATCCGGTTATCCGACGTCAAACAACCGGTTTCCGGTTTGTTCGAAAATTACTTTTTTTTTTAAAAACCGGCACACGGTTAATAGCAAAATACCCGGTTAACCGGTTTTTCCGGTTTCGGGTTTGGACACTCTAGATGCAACCCACTAAAGTCAAGGCAAAACAAAAAATATTGTTTCAGATCCGATGCATGAAATCTATCAACTAAATTTCCCTGCAAGTCCTCAATATCATATAACGCATTACCAATAACGGCTCGTACTCGACCTATAATATATTTTGGATTGAACTTAGCATTTATTGCTTTTTCAAAATTGCTGAGACTATGGTTTTCCTGAAAAGTTCTTGACCTACGCTGTATTTAATTGGTCTAGTTCGAGTATTGTATACTCTTTCGGCTTTCTCATGAGCAATTTCAAGGTTCCGCGAAATCTTCTCCCGTATATTCGACAACTTGTCAGATCTTCTAACCATAGTGTCATCTATCAACCAGTCGAGTTTCTCCAAGACGTTGTATGTAGAACCATGTAAACACATGTTCTGCCCAAACTCTGCATTGAATAGAAGAATTAAAATCGCTTCCCAACATTGCCAGTATGCGAGGTATACAAAGATCCCATTTTAGATGATGTGATTCCGACTTAAGATAAAACGTATTTTAGCAATTATTTCCCGATTTGCTCTCTCCGATGAATTGAGGTGAGTAGAGACAGTTCGAATGTTTGTGATGCCATATACATTGAAAAATTCTTGCATTTCCTTTGAAACAAATTGTTTAGCACTGTCACTGTGGACGAATTGCGGAACTCCAAATGTATTACAAATGTGGTTTTGAAATAAATCGATAACATTTATAGAGGTGGTTGATTTAAAGGCTTGAGAACAAGAATTTCGTAAAATGGTCAATGGCAATGAAAATTTGGGAATTTTTCGCTTTCGAACACAGATAAGGACCAAGAAAATCACAGTAAATGCGCTGTAACGGACAGACAGTTATAAAAGCTTGACCCATAGGTGGCCGTTGGGTCTGGTTTGGGGCTTTGATGATTTTGCGATCATCACACTTAGCAACAAATGCTTTGATGTCGCGCGTCATGGAAAGCCAATAATATTTTTGGCGTACTCGGGAAAGTGTCTTAAAATACCCATTGAATTGCCTTTTCCGTTAAGGATTTTGGGAGCCATACCCTCCAAAGACTCCTCTTCATCATAAACCCCTTGGCGGAATTTTACTCTTTTCATTATTACATTATCGGACAAACGGACGTCAAGTAACATGTATTTGTTCTTTTTAATTGTTTCTGCAATGCCTTTATAATCAGGACAATCGAATTCGGCTGATGTCAAATCTAATTCAGGGAAACTATTCTCAAATTCTATAGCATCGACGTCGAATCGCGATAAAGCGTCAGAGAACCTTTTCGGTGCTCCATCTTAAAATCGAAGCCCGGAAGCTTTAAGCTCCAGCGAGCAAGATGGCCGTTAAGCTCGAGTGATCGGTTACTATCCTGAATGGTAGCACTTCAACGTACGCTCGATACCTCTTGACGCTTACAACAGCCGCAAAACACTCTAACGCAGTGACTGTGTAGTTTCGCAGGGATTTGTTTAGTTTCTGAGAAACAAAAGCAATAGGCCTATCTCTACCCTCATCGTCTACCTGATACAAAACTCCACCTACACCGACTCGGGATGCATCACACTGGATGATAAACTCTCTGGCAAAGTCTGGCTGGGCGAGTACAGTAAACTATCTAGGGCCTCATCTGTCTAGGGCCTCCCTCTATCTCGTTTCAGGCAGTCAGTAAGCGGACCGGCAATACCAGCAAAAATTTGAACAAACGATCGGTACCAGTTTGCCATACCCACCAACCGACGTATCTGGCGAGGGGTTTTCGGCAAAGGAAAATCCATGATGGCAGAAAACCTTCAAACAACCGCTACCGGTTCGATAACCCAGATATTTGATTTAGGCCTGACAGTATTTACTCTTCGCGACATTTATCGTTAAGCCATTTATCTCTCAAGCATTTTGCCACATCTCGCAGAATTTCCAAATGATTCTCAAAAGTCGCACTGCATACCAGCAAATCGAATACATTCTCGAATACATTCTCCCTCAAGCCTGCTCATCGCTTGAGGACAATTACAAAGCCCGAATGGCATGACACGGTATTCGTAGAGTGGTCAACCCGGGACCGACCACAAAGGCTGTCTTCTCCTTGGATGATTCTGTTAGCGGAAAAAAGCCATCTTTTAAGTCGATCCCGCTTATAAAGTGCGTGTCCTTCAGTCTGCTAAGAAGGCCATTGATTTGTGGTAGGGGGTAAGAATCCTTGGTAACGGCGTTTAATTTCCGGGAGTCCAGGTAAAGACGAACTTTACCGGGCTTCCGCACGTTTACCACCGGAAAACATCATTGGGAATTTGATTCTTCTATTACCCCCATCTCTAACAGACGGTCAAGTTCTTTGTACACCTCGGCTTGCCTAGGCGGGGACAACGGATAGTGCTTACACTTTATAAGCACAGAATCTGCGGTATCAATGTCATGACTTAAAAGATGTGTACGGCCTAATTCCAATTTTTCAAATGCAGGAAATTCGGAAAAAACAGAATCTAAAATAAATTGCTGCTCAGCAGTGAGTTCATGAAAACAAATATCTCTGTTCTGCTGATGACCTTCGATTGATGCGATTGCAGGTATAATATTTGGGGCTATAGCAAATTTTCGCCAAAAATCTAGGCTCAAATAAACTTCTTGGCTAAGTGACGAAACAATATATAAATCAATTTCGCGGATTACTTACTTACTTATCCGGTCTCGGACAACCCCGGGGGGTCAGGGACCTTACAAAACGAAGATAACATATTTCGCCAACCAGTTCGATCTTTTGCTTTATCTCTCCAGTTGGCAATACCAAGTGTACGCAGGGATTCGTCAACCTGATCCCTCCAGCGGAGTCTTGGTCTTCCTATTTTTCGTCTTCCTTCGAGTTCGGTTTCGAAAAGCCTTTCGCGGATTACGCCTTTATAAAAAAAAACTGGTAACTTACAATGACCTAAAACGTCATTTTTAAAACCAACGGCTGTAGAAACAAAAGATTTATAGGATTTGAGAGAAATTTGATTACGCTTGATGAAAGATAAAGCTATTTTTACCCAATACTGACGCCTTTGCCCCGGAATCAAATAGTCCGTAGAAGTTTTCGTTTAAAATTTTAACATTTGCAAATAGCCTGTCATCAGAAGTGTTAGGTAGCTAGGAAGATTCAATTAATTTTTTATACGATTCCGTTAGCATAAAGCGTTTTCGATCTTTTTGGATTTTATTAAGAATTGTACAATCAGGGTTAAACATTTTATTTACAAAATTTGATCGTGGGATGCTATCCTCCGAGATCAGGGACGGGGGTTAATTTTCCTGTGGAAAACTACTCCGCTTGTCCTTTACAAACTCGGGGATTGCGTTTGGGAACGGGAGTCCCCAGTGGTCATCTCGCTCCGCTTGCGGTTTCCCGAATGGGGGTTTTTGCAATTAACTGTTGCAATTCCTCGCTCACCACACTTGTAACAAAATATGTATCTTGTCTCCTCAGGACAACATATGTAGGAATGTCCGAGGGACAAACAGTTCCAACATTTAATACAGGAATAGTCAGGTTTAAATGAACGACGAGAAATATTAAATGCGTCTATTTGAGGATCACGCTCGAAATCGGCGTCCTCTTCCGTTTCAGAATTCATTTCGAAAGCATGTACTTGTCTCGATGCGCTTTTCATTGGTACAACTTCTTTGTTTTCCCCTATTACTTTTTCGGCCTCACGAGCACTGTCCCTAAAAGTGTGTAGATTCTTTGGGCTGGAACCGAATAACATAAATTTTAATTCAGGTTTAACAATTTTCTGAATTATTCGCAGTAGTCTATCTTCCGGAAGAGAATCTGACAGGCGGGCATTAATAGAAACCATAACAGTATGAAAATCGTCATACGACTCTCGCATTTTGTTTTCTCATATTAATTGCATTAGCAGGTCGTCGTCAGTTTCAAGAGCTGCAAACTCTTTAGATACGACATGGAGGATCGTTGTTGGCTTTTATAAAGCTCCAATACCATGATTCAGCCTTTCTCGATAAAAATGTTTGAAAATTCGCTTATAATTGTTCTGAAGGACAACGTGTCCTTTCAACCAAAATATCTATTTTAAATAGGAAATCTTCTACTTTGCCAGTGCCATCAAACTTTATATTCCACTTTTCAAAATCTACGTTGCCAGTTCTGTGAGCCCTCGAAGGTTCTTCAGGAATTTGCGCATTTGAAGGGATATCACGAAAATTATGTTGGCCGTCGGTGGGATTCGGATCCACAGGGTTTTCTGAACACTGTGTCAGATTTGAAACAGTTGCTCTCAATGAGCCATTCATTATTAAAGTTAGCCTGGATTTCCTGAATGTTTCTCAAAAGCACCAGGATTTCTCCACCCTGGGTGGTATTGTTTACGTTATTTTCAGTAGGCATTAAAATTACGATCTAATTCTATAAGATTATGATCAGACTCGACAGGATTGGAATTACCACTAGCATTCGATTCGTCACTATGTACCAAAGGAACACTATGATCAGACTCGATCATAATGTTAGACGTAGAGTGAATTGTTTCAAAAAGAAATATAAAAGTATATGGGGTTATAGTAAAGGATTGCATGGGCATGATAAATTGAGCAGTGATTAGCGCTTGAACCGACAAGGATAGATTTTTCGAAATCTAAGTTGACTTGTTCAAACTGAAGCACAATGAACGCATATTTCACAGTTGTTCTTATGTAAAAAAATTTCAATTGTGCTATTAATTAAGTTTATCAATCTTCTTTATTAGCATTATCCAAAATGGACTTAGTTAGTTAGTTAGTTTGAAAAGAGGGGTGCGGTGTTGAGTGTTCCAAAGGAGCACTCTAAACCTTCCCATGTCAGTAAGACATACACTTAAGCCGCTGATTCGACCTGTTGTGCGCTCTAAGTTTACCCTACTAATTTACCATATCCCTTATAGGAATTCGGTGCTATTCACTAAATTCCCTAAATCTATACCCACAAGTTTGGTCACGTCCGGTATCGTACTATCCGAAAGATATATGAATCTAGCTTGTGTGAAGGCCGGGCAGTGGCATAAGAAATGCTCCAAACCATGCATGCCCTGCACTCACTATTCGCCACTAGTCCAATACGGTCCAGGTGGGCCCGTAATCCCGAATGCCCCGTTAAGACTCCCATCATCTTGCTCATTTCAGATTTTCCCAGTTTCAGCAAACCTTTTGTCCTCAATCCATCTGGGTCTCCCCATAGGATCTTTGTCATCCTGCCTACTGATTCCTGGTCCCACTGGGCTATATGTGCCGACTCCGCCCATTTACTCAAACTCAACTCAGCCTTCGTCGTCCCAAAGGGGTTCGCTCCATCTAGGCTCACCGTTTGGAGTTTCCTGGTTTTCGTTTTGCCGCAAGGGCGGCCTCGTATTTGAGTCTAATCTCGATTGGCTGGATACATAAAATAGTTTCCATGGTTCTTGTCGAGGTTGTCCTTATTGCACCGCTAATACCAATGCAGCACATTCTCTGAACCCTCTGCAGTATGGCGATGTTACATTTTCTCTAAACTGCCGTCCAACATACTACAGAATCATATGTTAGTACGGGCCTGATTACGCTTCTGTAGAGCCAGTGTGTTATATTCGGTTTGAGGCCCCATTTGGATTATAGCCCTTCTGCATAGCGACCAGCATCTGTAGGCCTTATAGATTGTCCTATGTAGTAGGTTGCCTCATGAAGTGCGGTATCCACTGATCTGCCTTTGACATAGGCGTGTTGCCTAAACTTCAGCATATCATTCGGTATTCCACTTTTCACCATGTCGTCCACTATTCTCTCCAGGGTTTTGAGTAGAAACGAGGTAAGGCTAATTGGTCTATAAGCCTTTGCATAGCTTGCTTTTCCAGGTTTGTGTATAAATACCACCCTAGCCTCCTGCCAGTTTTTCGGTGTATAGGCGTATTTTAAGCATGCGGTAAAAATTCCTGCAAAATGGGTTGTTATTTGGTCAACCCCATTTTGTAGGATAGCCGGAAAAATACCATCCGGTCCCGCCGCTTTATATGGGGAGAAGCTCTTTATAGCTTTGTCGACCATTTGGTCCGTAATGATTGGCGTCTGATGTACTACATTCTCACCTTGTGACCATTTCCCTGTGGGTTCCGCGTTCCCATTTGGAAAGTGTGTATCCATCAGGTGCCTTAGCCTTTGTTCCATTGTATCCATTCACCTCCCCGTGTCATCCATCCGCCTGCACGTGGGTCTTAGAGAGGAATTTTTTCATCTTCGACATGTCGTTGACGTTGTCCATCTGTTCACTGAATAGTTTCCAGGAGTTGCGTCTCGCTTTTCTTAACATTGCGTTGTATTCACTGAGACTCCTCTTATAGTCCTCCCAGTATACTGGTAATTTCTTACGCGTGGCCCTGTTGTAAAGTCTACGGACATTCTTCCCTAGATTTCGTATTTCCCCTGTAACCCAGGGTTTTACTTGGGCCGATTTCCTTTCCCGAAGTGGGCAGCTGTCCTCGAAAGACTTTACTAGTGCTTGCGTTGTCTTGGTCACCTTATCGTCTAGTTCGTCCCTGCTAGAGTATTCGAGTTGAGGGTGATCTAGTCGATTCCTAAGTAGGCTTCCGAACTTTTTCCAGTCTGACTTGGTCCTATTTCGGAAACTTATCGGTTTCGGCGGTGGCCGTGTTATCCTGAATCTAATGTATCTGTGATCATTTGGAACCCTCCATTCTTGAATCTCATCTGTAAGGTGTTCAGAACAGATTCTGTTATCTAACACCTCCTCCCTAATATTGTGGACAAAAGTGGCTTTGTTCAGTGTGAAAAGGTTGTTAGTATTCAAATATTCCACTTGGGTATGACCCCTACGGTTACAGTTAGCACTACCCCACGACGTGTGGTGAGAGTTAGAGTCACTAGCTATTAATACTTCGTTACCTGTCTGTTTGGCCCTCTCTACCAGACGCTGTAATTCCGACGAAGGTGGTGATGTGGGCGACTCATATGGCAAGTATCTGATGCCAGGTATATATTTCCATCTCCCTGTTTCAGCACAGTTACATCCGATGTTGACAACTCTGGCGAGAATAGAAAACAAAGGTTTTTATGGCATAAGATACATGTTCTCGGACGGGAACCCGTCTACGTATAGAATAGTTGGTAGTTAATATGATTTAATCCAATAACCTTGTTTCTAGTGGTCCAAGGTTCTTGTATTAAAGCAATGTGTATTTTATCTTTATTAATTTTATCCAACAGAGCGTGGATTGCCGTCTCGCTCCGGTGGAGGTTTATCTGGATGACCTCTAGCATTGGTCCTCCAGTAACCGGTCTTCTTGGGAGTTGGTGATACATTCGGTCACTTCCTCCTTATTTTGCGGTGTCTGCTCCGCCGAGCCTCCACTCTGTTCATCGTACTTCGCATTCTCCCTCTGTGTACCTCCGGTCGTCATGCCAATTGGCACTTTGTCAACTTTAATGTCTTGGCAAGACCAGCCATGGATGCCGGGTCTATTCCGATCACAAGGAGAGTCCCCTCATCCCTGTGGAAAACGACCCATTTATTCACGGTTAGTCCTGCGTTTTGCTTGCCAATGATTTTCAGTATGGCTTCCGATGCAAACTTGCTGCCCCATCCGTTTATGTACACGGTAGCCTTTAACAGGCTGGTGATGTCCTCCTTCCTTACGAGGGCTAGCTTACCGCCTTCCCAGGGGGCAGAGATTTCATCCACTCTCTTCTTCAATGTCTCCGCACAGTGTTGTGAGGCCAGACGTAGCGTGAGTACCTCCCCTTTAAAGCCGCTGCTGACGACTTCTATGGGAGGTCCACTTTCGGCCTTCATTATGTACTCCATAACTCCAAGCAAAGGGTCATCAAGCAAAAAGAAAATTGTAGGAGAAGTTAAATAAAACAACTTGTGTAAAATATTTAAATAAATCAACTTGTGTTTTTAATCAAATAATAACAAGCTAAGCATAGCTTGTTACATGGTGTCAGAAGTGGGATTTTCACAAGCAATTGGTGAAAAGTGTATACTCACACTCTCTATCAGAATTTCACAATCAGACCTGTACACGTGGACAGTGAAAACGGAGAAATCAGTCGGAAGTGGAAATAATTAATCGGAACAAATTGACCATTTGTGAAGGCATCGGACCAGGTTTATCATCGACTCAGCAACCGTGTGCATTATTTTCCCGGATTTTGGATTACGTTAAAGGATTTAACGATGAACGAGCGTGCACCACAAGAATTGGATTGAGCTAATCTTGCTAATGAGTGGCCGAACTGGAAGCGGACTTTTATGGTCTACATGATCGCCAGTGGTAAATCGACCGAACCAGAAACAACAAAAATTGCTAACTTTATCTGGTTGATTGTCACTCGGGGTGCAAATATTTACAACACCTTATATCCTAACGATGGATCCCAAAATTCATTGCTTGGCACAGTTAGAGCCGGTGATGCAATAATGCAACGCACATTGGACGAGGTCCTAGACAAATTTGACCAACATTGTTTGCCACAACGGAATGTTACGATGGAATCGTACAAATTCAACAAGATTGCACAAAAAGAACGTCAACCATTCACAGAGTTTGAGCCAGAGTTACGGACACAATTACGTCACTGTGAATTCAAGTGGGAGTGTGGAGAATCGTATGAAAACCGAATGCTGCGGGACCGAATTATTGTGGGAATACACGACACGAAACTACAATTAAAATTACTAGACGGACGAGATGAAGAGTTGGTACGTGTCATTGATACATGCAAAACATATGAAGCGGCAAATGCAAACAAAGGCATTTTGAATGCAAAACAATTCTCGGTGGACGCAGTTAAATACAACAACAATCACGAGTCATCAGCAATGGGTGCAATTAATCGTTTTTGCTTCAATTGTGGTGGACCATGGAAATACAGTCACATGAATGAGTGTAAAGCAAAGGGCGTCATCTGTCATTCGTGCTCCAAAAAAGGTCATTTCCAGAAAATGTGCCGCAAGCCTAGAAAGTGGGAACCAAAACAAGCCAGTGGAAATAAGGGTAACAACAACAAGCAAAAAGTCGCTGTACTCAATGGGGGTAACAACAACAACACACACAAAAACTCGCTGTACTCAATTGGAGTGATATACGAGAAGGTAACAGTTGTAATGAACGTATTAATTTAAGTAGTTTACCTAGCGTTAATAATATTCTTAGGCTAAATTCTATCGGGCCAGGACACAAGCGCTGGACAAAAAGCTATTTTGTAGAAGGTGAATTAGTTACTTTTAAAATGGATACCGGAGCGGATGTTAATTGCATTCCGATAAGTTTAATAAAAAGATTGAAAATTCCATTAAACCCTCAAGAAAAAAAAATTGAAGTGTTTGATTTTAACGAAAATAAAATAGAAATTCTTGGTACGGCGATACTTAAGTGTATTGATTTAGATTTACAATCAGCGCGATCAGCTGAATTCATGGTTGTCAATAGGAATTGTGAACCGGTACTTGGTGTGGCTTGTGAAGGTTTTGGACTGATAAAGAGGTTAGATGTTAGCAGTATTGCATGCGTGGAATCAAAAGAATCATTCACGGCAAAATATAAAGATGTTTTTTACGGACTTGGTAAGTTGAGAAGCCAAACGGGGACCTTCGTATTTGCTTAGATCCAAAACCACTTAATAAATGTATTAAACAGGGACATTTTTTGATTCCTACTATCGATGACATAACATCGGGGCTGGCGAAAAAGCAGATTTTTTCGGTTCTTGACTTGAAAAGTGGGTTTTGGCATATGGAATTGAACAGGGAAAGCTCGGACGCCTTTCGGTAGGCATAAATTCATTCGTGTGCCGTTTGGCTTGAATTGCGCGCCGGAAACGTTTCAACAGGAAATGTTTAGAATTTTTGGAGATATACAGGGATAATGCAGTTGGAAATGGATAAAGCTAGGAGTAATAATATAAAATTTAACCCGGATAAAATTCAGTATCGACAACGTGAGGTAAAATTTATGGGAAATCTTATATCAGAGGGGAAGATGAAGTCGGATTTAGAATACAAGGATGCAATTATGAAAATGAAAAAACCGGAAAATAAATCAGACGTATTAAGATTTTTAGGTCTTCTTAAATACTTGGCAAGATTTATTCCAAATCTGTCGAGGCAATCAGCAGAATTGCGAAAGTTAACACGGAATAATGAAGAGTTTGTATGGACTGAAAAACAAGACACGGAGTTCCAGAATTTACGCAACATCATAACAGCAGAACCAGTGCTTGCCATATTTGATCCAAAGGTGCCTGTAATAGTACAAACCGATGCTTCCAAGGACGGAGTAGGCTGTGTATTAATTCAGAATGGGCATCCAGTAGTGTTCGCCTCTCGAACCCTAAGTAAAAATGAGCAAAAATGGGCACAAATTGAGAAGGAACTTTTGGCCATCGTGTTTGCGTGTGAACGATTTCATTTTTTTTTATATGGTCGGGAATTCACTGTCGAAAGTGATCACAAGCCTTTGGAAACACTGGTCAAGCGTGATATTGATAATGTGACAATGCGACTTCAGCGTATGTTCATGTTTCTTCTAAAATATCCGCATATGAATGTTATTTATAAACCTGGCAAGGACATGCTTGTGGCTGATTGCTTGTCAAGGGCGCAATTATCGGAAATCTCGGAAATCGAAGGACTTTCGACAGTGATACATGTGGTGACAAAATCTGTTTGTCTTACTGAGGCAAACTATAATTTTTATAAGGGAACACTGACGAATGATGAGAAATATTTACGTATTTGTAGGTACGTCGAAAATGGCTGGCCAGGGTTTTATCAACTTGACGAGCTGAGCAAACATTTTCATAAATTTAAATCGGAATTGCATGTTGAAAACGAATTATTACTTTTAAATCATAGATTGATCATTCCATCAGAGATGCAAAGTAAAATGGCAATTTGGTTACATTTACCACATCTTGGAATCGAAAAGACGCTTGCACGGGCGAGAATGCTATATTATTGACCGGGGATGAATGCGCAAATTAAGAAATTAGTTCAGTCTTGCAATGTTTGTGAAACGTTCACGAGGAACAATCAAAAAGAGCCATTAGTGCAGGACGAGATTCCAAAATATCCATTTTATGTAGTTGCAAAGGATCTATTTGAATATGCAGGTCGTGACTACGTTGCACTTGTTGACTCATACTCATGTTACCTCGTAGCGTCTAATATTCGAAATAAAACATCGAGAGAGGTTATACTTAGATGTAATTTGTCGTTTATTTGATAAGGTTGGATATCCAACTGTGATAAAATGTGACAACAGTCTATTTGGATCAGCAGAGCTCGAACGTTTTGCGAATGGATGCAATATACAATTTGTATTTTCAAGTCGTAGCTATTGCCAAGAATATTCTTAAACGCTTTGTTGAGGCGAATGATGTCGATCAGTTCCAGTATCGTTTATTGGAATACAACACGACACCGTTAACGGGCATGCATATTACTCCATCGGAATTGTTCTTTGGCAGACTAGTGAAGACAAAATTGCCAGTATCTCAGTTCCTATTAGTCAGGAGCAATCGTAGTGAAGCGGAAATTGAGGAAAGATTAAAAGGAAAATACGATAGACAGAAGTATTATTATGATCGGAACGCCAAAACATTACAAGCATTGAATGTAGGTGACTTAGTGATATTTCGAAAAAATAAGAAGGAATGGCATTACGGGAAAATAATTGAGGCATATAATGATCGGTCGTACGTAATAAGAGATAGTTTCGACAATCAGTTTAGACGCAACAGGCGTTTTATTGCTAAAACGGAAAATAACAACTTTAAAGCTGGAATCACAATGCAAGCAACATTTTCAAAAGGTGTTCACAATGCAAGCAACAGTTTACTTCGAATCGAGATATTTGTTCTAACAGGTGATACCAGTATTACGGCCAATATATCAAGGCAACAATAAAATATATTTTGTTTTCATGTCAAAGTTAACACAAATGTTTGTCAACAATAAAAGTAAGCCAGAAATTATAAAAACCAAATACATTTGAATTTGATTCTTCATATAATGAACAGAAGGAAAAGCAAATCATTTAAGTTGTTCTTATAACACAACCTCTATTGTTTGCATCATGATTCAAATGTCACATCCAGGGTTGTATTTCTAATTTTAAAAAATGTTAATGTATTTAAACATATTTGGTATTAAAAGATTCTACAGATAAAATAACGTTTTATAGTGCATCTTTTAACACAAATGGGTTCAATTTTCATTGATGTTTTTAAGTTTGAAAAGGAAATTCGAAGTACAGCGCCATCTACCGCTTAATAGTATATTATTTATTCGAACAAATATGTTGCTGGAGTAGGAATAGATCAACTTCAGCGACAAATTGGAGTTACATTTTTGTAAAAAAACGAAAGGCCATTATGTGAAATTCTGTGTGTGAGAACGAGATAGCATGAAAAACGAAATTGTCGCTTGCATTGTGAATGCGGCTTAATACTAGTGATTTGTTATTCGAGGAAAGCACTAAAACATATCAGAACGTGATGGTAGATAAGTCAAAGGAAAGTCAAAGTGTGACCACAACTAACATTAATCGGGGGGGAAATTTGTATGACACTAGGGCATCGATGAGGGTAGATGTCCCACTAAATGAGAATGCAGATTATTGTGACGTGGATGAACCAGTGCCTTTGGCTGAAGTAGAAGACCCTGTAGTCAATACTACGAATCAAATTCTTCCCGAAATATCTGGTTCAGAAACAATGGGTTTTAAGGAACCAGTGAAGACTAGGAGTGGGCGGACCGTCAAAGCCCCAAAACGTTATGGTAGGGATTATGGAGTCGAAACTGTGTCCAGACGCTAATAGGGTAAATTAAGTCTAAATGGAAATGATAGAAAATTAAGAAAAATTAAATTAAAAAAAAAAAATTATAGAAAATTAATAATAAAATTCTAAATAGAAATTAAGAAAAATTAAATTAAAAAAAAGCGTGTAACGAGTGTGAACACCCTTACTATGTAAGTAAAGTGTGAATACTCTTAGTACTGAAGCGAAATGTCAGAATAGTAAACAAGGAGGTAATAATGAAATGTAAAAGCAGTTGATAAGCAGCAAGCAAAGAGTCATCAAGCAAAAAGAAAATTGTAGAAGAAGTTAAATAAAACAACTTGTGTAAAATATTTAAATAAATCAACGTGTTTTTAATCAAATATAACAAGCTAAGCATAAAGTGTAGGTGTAAAAGTGTAGGTCCCAATCAGTGAGTATAAAATTAGAAAGCGCACAGCTCACTGGTTGTGCTAAGCTCTCCCCGATTCCTTCGAGGGATGTAATGGGAAACCATTTATTTTTTTTAACCTTCGTTTTGACAATGTCCTTCCACGGTTTGGTGGTCAATTACTGCATAGCAGAGATCGTCTAGGATTTGCCTTCTTGCTACCTTTGCGTAGGATGCTGGTTCTTTGCCGATGTTCACATTCAGCTTCCTCTTCCGAGTTGGATAGGGTTCGTGTTTACGCGTCCTTTCCTTCTCGGCTGATTTAGCTGATGTGCTCGCCTTTCGGTAATCGCACCGGCTTTGCTCCTATTGCCCCTGGAATTCTGTTTAATGCCCTGGGTAATATTTGGTTTTGGCGTATCCGGGTTACCAGATGACGGGGAACACTTTTTCTCTTTGCCGATAGTTTGACAGTATTCTGATCTTCAGGTGATCGGTTTCTGTTCTCAGCCTCTGTTGAGGTCGAGGGAGGCACCGACAGATCCTTAGGAACGTCCTGTATTTCGGCTACTTTGGCTGAGCGGTTCCTCTGTGCAATCTTTCTGCGTTGAGCCCTCGAGAGCCGTTTCTTATGTGTTGATAGCTTTGCTATGCTCTCGCTTACTACATCGACCATTTTATGTACCTCGTCATTTCTTGGAGTTGCTAAAATAGTAATGTTATTTTCATTAGTATCGCTTTGGGAATCAGAGTTGGAGTCACCACCTGTTATTGAAGGCTGGGGGCTTATGCAGCCCCGCTTGGTTACATCCGCGTCATCATCCTTGGTATGGTTGCCAATGGCTTTTTGTGTGCTTGCCACAGCCTCTACTACAGGGGTCAAGACACCACCCCGTGTAGAACCATGAGTATGATGAACCCGACTCCGCGTTTTCATCATCATCAACACGATCTCATGGTGTTGTTGCACAATGCTATCGTGGATTAGCCTGTGTTCAGTTTCAAATGTCGTATTGGTATCGTTTCGTGTATCAGTTTCGTTTGCAGTGTCGGTTTCATTGTCTTTTTTCCTGTTTTTGTTTTTATTTTTTTCATAAGTTCTTTGTTCATGTTAGTCCCACGAGTATGCCAGTAAATATACTACAGTCCACCCCAGTGACGGCGTGAGTTGGACCGGGCGTCGGAGGGAGCTGTTAGGAACCAGTTTGTTTAAACACAAACTGGCCATTCTAGGTCCTCGGCACTGCTTCCAACCACCTTGACCTTAAAAGTGTTTTTGCATTCAACGTTGGATATTCTAATGGCGCCAAAATCACAAGAATCTCCATGTCGGGGAAGCTTTATTGACATTCGGTATTTAAGTAGGCCTGATCAACAGATATACCTACAACGAGACTCAACTTCCCCCCGGAGTAACCTTTAGTTCGCACAGCCAAGACCACACTTAGGCAGCCTCGGCCACACTTAAGCCCCCACATCGCGACAAAGTAAATATAAATGTTAAAAGGCTAGCTCTGCCAAGTGTGGTGTGGTTCTTAACCCAGGTCTTCGTCGTTTAAGAATAAAGATAAAATGCCTGTAAAAGATTACCACCATATAAACGAGCTTAGAAGCAAAAAAAAACATGTAAAAAGTAAATATGCCGCTGAAATCATTCTGACTTTGAATGACAGGCAAGTAAAGCCAACTTGGGGTGCATTTTTCCCACCCATAGTTCAACAGAACTACGCCTTTGGTAACAATGGGTACCCGGTATTCTTTTTTATGTTGCCCCATGAAAATCTACTGCTGAGACCCACCCATACGCCCCTTTACCATATTCCCTAAGAAAAGGATTTAGGCAAACATTTCCAAATTCAAATACATATTATTAATTTTTGTTGTTTTTTTTTTTGAAAAATTGGAAATTAAACAATTAAAAATACAAGAGAAACATACTTAAATCTAAACTTACACTATACTTACTAACTATACTATATAAATACATAGGCATGTGATACTGGACATGGATAGATTAAAGATGATGATGACGTTAAAGATGATGATGATGATGATGACAATAATGATCGTAAAGATGACGATGGTGTTATTGTTTTTATATTTTAAAATTTTTCAATTGTTTTAAACAAAAGCATAATTTGTAACGCTGACTTAGCTAGGTTACTTTCTTCGTGATTTGTTTTTAGAAGTGCTGCTAACGCATTTTTGTTTTACTTTAACTCTTTTTAATTTCTTAAAACATCAACATCGACTTGCACTAAAGTACAACCGCACTCAAATTAAATTTTTGTGAGCCACGGTACCTTGCGTTTATGAACACACTCTCGCAACAGCAACACTTTACAAACTTCTCTTCGAATTTGCTTTGGAAATAGGATAAGTAGTGCTTTCTTTCGTCAAATGTATTATTTGTTCACGCATATTATTTTTGCGTTATTTTGTCCACAAATGTTCTTTAATAACAACTGGTGAAGTTTATTCATAAAAGAACTGTCTTGCAACCGTTTTATTTTCAATTTTATATGTATTATATTTCGGTTATTAATAAATGTTTTTTATTTAACGTAATTTTATTGTACGTTTCCCGTGAAAATGTTGATAAATTTTTCCATTTTCATCTTTTTTTTGTTATCGTCTTGCAACCTTTTTCTTTTCCATTTTATATGTACGTAATGTACATATATTAATAAAGTGTTTATTTAACATGCTGTAATGGTTCGTTTCCCATGAAATTGAATTATTTTCTTTAATTTTTCTTATGATTTATTCCCCAAAAGGGTGTTTTCTTCTCCGTGCTCAGAACTTTATTTTCTCTTCCATCGACACTTCATGAAGTTGCAAAAATAAAATCGAATCCCCTTTTGCGATCCTCAACCGTCACCGCTAACTGCCAAATTACCAATCCCGCTTGATGATCTTTTCTCACATTCTTTTACTTTCTTCCCGCCACAGAACGATGTAATTATATTCCATTATTGCACCAGCCATTACAGAAAATAGTGGTGGTTTTCCATCGCATTTCCAAACGACAACAAAAGTTGGTTGTAAGAAAGAGAAAAAAATAATAGGACAACTGAAAGATATTCGATGACAATTTCAATGTCAAACGACTAGAGGGTTGCCATATATTTATTGCGCACTGCTAAAACAGTGGAGTAACAACACTAGCTTACAATAAAAAAATGTAAAATACCAAATGAAAAGATTCCCAACAGAATGTAAATTTTTGGTAATACATGTTTTGGTAAACATTTTTCAAATTCATCAGTCAGATGTGGTTACGTTATGCACGGTCTCCTTTGAATTGTAGTGTCGCTGCTGCGCATGTTTCTTATTGTATTTACATATTTATGTTTCTATTCAGTTGAGCAACTGGAAGCAGCTTCAACTACAAATAACTTGAGCATTTCAACAAGTATGACGACATCGAGTAGCACAGCACCAGTTATGTCGGTTAACAGTGTCGCCGATAGTTCCAATAGCAGTGGACCTGAGGACATTTTAGATCGTCGAGATCCATCGCCATTTTCCTTTGCAAGTAATGCAAAGGAATGGTATCAGATGTAGAATTCAGTGCTGATAGCGAGGAAAATTGTTGACCTACCGGAATTTAATGGCACCCCTGAAGATTGGCCGATGTTTTCATCAGCCTTTGATCACTCAACGGCCGCATATTTGTACAGCAATTTTGAAAATTGTTTGCGTTTGCAAAAGGCGTTGAAAGGTGAGGCCCCGGAATGCGTCGTCTCTGCTTATCCATCCAAATAATGTTCCCACTGTTATTGAGCAACTGAAATTACTGTATGCAACAAGTACGAGCAATTTTGCCAATTGGGGAGAATGCTGTGGATAAGCTGATACCATTTGCTGTCATGGTGAGAAATTTAGCCGCCTTTTTAGAAAATGCAAATGGGCATCACCATTAGTCTTTGATGGAAGAGTTGGTGCAGAAGCTCCCCATGAGGCGCCGTTTAGATTGGGCCCAATATGCATCAAATATACGCCAGTGGCCCACTGTTATGGATTTTAGCAATTGGCTCCAAGGTGTAGCTAGTTTGGTACGGAGTATTCAATCGCTCAAACAACAGTGAATCCAAAAAGAAAGTGATTTTTTATGCATCAGATTTTCAACGGAAAGAAATACAGTGCCCCATTGCCGAGGACAAATAGAACATTTGAGTGTAAGAAATTTATATCACTGAGTGTGCATCACAGATGGAGTGAAGTGAAAAAGTTGAAGTTATGTTTCTCATGCCTTAATGAAGGACATTCAAGCAGAGATTGCCGCCGGCGTAAAGTGAATAATTGCCGACGGAAACATAACAAGTTATTGCATGAAGATCAGGCTAAAGCATCAAGTGGAAATAATACCTCCAATGTATTATCAGCTGATTATCAGCTGATAGTGGATTGGTGAAGCAGTTTTAAGTTGTGTCTCAAACATAACTGAAAAAAGTGAATTGCTGTTTAGAGTGCTGCCAGTGAAAATTTATGGGCCAAATTGTGTTATGGAGACTTATACTTTTTTGGATGAAGGTTCATCGGTTACTATGATGGATAGTTCACTGGTGAGACAACTTGGACTTCACGGAAGACAAAACAAAAACAGACAAAATTGGTTATTGGCTTGGACCATTGCCATTTAGGATTGCCTGATGAGGTAGTTCCGTTGGAGGAAGCTGGTCCATATGCTACCAACACTCCCTGAGGGGGGATCCAGTCATTGAGTCGAAGGACAATGCACGCACTCGGAAGACTTTGAAAAGTTCTACAAAGAGGGTTGCCGGAAGATTTCAATCCACACTACTGTGGTGCCAAGATGACGTAGTCTTGCCGGATAGCTATTCCATGGCTCTCAATCGTCTTTATGACATGGAGCGAAAAATGAAGAAAAATCCCGAGTTTGGCGTGGCATATACAAATATAGTTGCTGAATATGAGGAGAAAGGGTATGTACTAGAGATGGACACGAGTCACGTGATTCACGTGAATCACGCGTGATTTACGCGTGAACATGAGCGGGCCAAATTTTGATCACGTGAGCGTGCGTGAACGTAAGTAGTGAAAAAATCTTCGTGCATGAGCGTGCATGAGTCCAATCTTTGCGTGTGGGAGTGTGCGTGAGCACTATTTTCGCGTAAGTCACGCATATCTCCGAATGGTTGATATCATTTAAATTCGATTTTCTTACTATGTTACACAAAGTATTTTTGGAAGGCTTCTAATAACATTTCCCTCTAACAAAGCGTCGTTAATCATCTTCTGTATTTCAAGGAACTCTGCTACAAGCGAAGGAGTTTTTATAAATTTTACGGTGGGACCGTTTGCAAAAAAGTGGTAATAATATCAGAACTTCTAAACTATAGCTCCGATTGTTTGAGACTGCATTAAGGATTTGTAGGGGCGAAGTCAGGCTTTCAGAATCTGGTATTTAGAGGCACCTTGTTTCAACGTACGTTTCGCTATAGGCAGACAAATCTTTCAAGGCATGTAAGTTCCTAACTTGTGGTCTGATTTAAATGATCTTTGTTTTTGAGATTCTACTGAGCCGCACCAACCAAAAACATTTAGACCCGTGTGTCGTCTCACTAACCGTTACAAAGATATTTGGAATTATAAGTTTAAAATGTAAACATTCGCACTGATGTTCTTTAGTTTTTTTTGGTAATAACTTGGTAATTTTGAGCCAAAATTTAGTTCTAAAAACCAGCTACATTGGCAAGACTGCAAGCAAACGTAAGTTAAAAACCTTTTTAAATTATTTAAAACCGGTTGGTAACAACTTTTCAAATTTAAAATGTTTCAAAATGAAAAAAAAAATGAATTTGCTAGGTACCATCATTCTTTCAATAGTTTCTCAAATTTAATGCATTCGCCCTTAATTAATGATTTTTGAACAAAATTTAAAATTTTTGAGTTTGGGAAAGGCTTGCTTTTTGATTTTCATAACTTTTTACACCAAATTCTAGACTGAAATGAGGTTAACTACAAGACAGAAAAAATTTTTGATCGTACGCATAATCTAGATCAGCAAAGCTGCATTTTTAAAAAAAACTTTAATTTTCATAACAGACTTTTTGGGAGTAAAAATCCCACACTTGTCCCTATTTCTCAAGTAATATTAATTTCATTATATTAAACATATACTAGGGTATAATACAAAATTGCGGTATTACGTTGTTATATACTTCAAATCGAATTTGCACAGAATTAAAAAAATATATTTTTTTTTTCGTAATTTTTCCATGCAGTGCTGTGGAGCATAGATAAGGTATAGATATAGCGCGCCCATTGTCAACTTTGTTCACTAGGTGCTGTCCGGTACTACTGTCACTTTCATTGAAGTTTCCTATAATTCTCATTGACGTTTATTCAAAATTGTGGGAAAGTTTTGTGAAAGTAATTTAAACAAGGCAAAATGTGACAAAATTTAAATGATTTTATGTATTAGCATTTGTTCCTTATATAAACAACTATTTCAAAGCTATGAGGCTGTTGTTAGGATATCAATAAGAAAAACCCGTAAGACCAGCCAAAGATGAACGTGCCGGTACGCCTTTTTAATCTAGAAACTTCCCCGCCCAAAAACTGTAGCAACTTCTGTGGTCGCAGATGCCAAAAACCGTTAGTGACTGACGACTCTCAACAAGGAATGGTAGCTGAACCGGAGGAAGAACCAATTTAATAGGACATAAACGGTGGTGACATGGCTTTGCAATTCGATGGCCATCGGATATTCTTCTTTAAGTACCGTTTTGTATTCTTGTTTCGAAGTGATATGTTTGTAGAAAATTATTTTTTTTTGGTATCAAATTTTAGAATTTTAATGTCAAATTTTGGACTTTTTTTTGGGGGGAAAACCCCATTTATTACTTTCAAATTTTTCCTATACTTGTGCTTCATCTATTAGTTTACTTCATCTATGCTGTGGAAAAAAAGGCCAAAAAATATGACAATAAAAATCTAAAATTTCATATCGAAAGAAAAATAATTTTCAACAAAAATATATAGAATACAACACGTTACTTAACGTAGAATTGCAAAGCCATATCACCACCGCCTATGTACTGGTAGATTGGTTCTTCCTCCGGTTCAGCTACCATTCCTTGTTGAGTGTCCTCAGACGCCCTAACGGTTTTGGCAACTGCGACCACAGAAGTTGCTACAGTTTTTAGGCGGAGAAATTTTTAGATTAAAAAGGCGTTCCAGGATGTTCATCTTTGGACGGTCTTATATGTTTTCTCCTACTGATATCCCAACACCGGCCTCATGGCTTTGATATCCCAACACCGGCCTCATGGTTATCCCAAGACCGGCCTCATGGCATTTTCCATTGTTTAAATTACTTTCACAAAAATTTCCCACAATTTTGAATAAACGTCAATGAGAATTATGGGAAACTTCAGTGAAAGTGACAGTAGTGCTGTCCTGACCTAGTGAACAAGGTTGACAATGGTCGCGCTATATGTATTATTTCCTTTATCTATGCTGTGGAGTGCTTGAAGTCGGGAATATGTGCCTGGAGTCAGAATTTGTGTCGTAAACATTTGCACGGCTCTGACTCCAAGTTTCACCTAGAAAAATTTGTTCGGGCAGAAATTGACATGTTAAACTTTTGATTTCAACTATCATTGTAACGGTCAGACTCAGAGTGTTTTCTGTTTGTACTGCTTAGTAGAATCTCAAAACAAAAAATGTGGTTACAAGTTTCACGCTCTGTACCAAACCGTGTGTTGAACAGGGTGCATTTAGATACAATATTCTGAAGGCCTGACTTCTCCCTTATAAATACCTAGTACATTCTAAAATAATCTGACCAATAATTTAGAATTTCTGATATTATTGCCACTTTATTTTGCAATTGGTCCCATTGTCCGTCTGGAAGAATACTAATGGAAATAAGAGGAAAAAACTTCTTTATGATTAAAATTTATTAAAAACGACACTTAATTTAACTAAGGCATTTGCATTTAAGTGTAGTAGTGCCTAATTCCTGAATATGATTCCAATTAACGTATTTAAGAACTTAGTTTTTACGAACACTGTTTTGTATAGTTTGAATATAAAGCAAGTGGTTCATGTCAAAACCCTGTTTTATTTTTGTAAGTAATTTTTGCGTGATTGCCGTGAATCACGTAAATCACGCGTTAATGTGAGTAGGATCAAATTCTGATCACGTGAGCGTGCGTGAACGTGAGTACCGACAAAATCTTCGTGCGGGATCGTGCGTGAGTGGCTGTGTTCCTTTCGTGAGCGTGAGTCAAAACTTACTCACGTGCCCATCTCTAGTATGTACGGAAATTGTCACCAAATGAGGCTCAAGCTTATAACCCGAGGACATGGTGCTTGCCCCATTTTGGAGTTGTTAATGTCAATAAGCCAGGGAAAATTCGTTTGGTGTTTGATGCTGCTGACAAGGTAGAAGGAGTCTCATTAAATTCAAAATTATTGAAAGGCCCTCAACAATATAAGCCGTTGCCTTCAGTACTATTCAATTTTCGGGTTGGTGCAGTAGGTGTTTGTGGAGACATGAAACAAATGTTCCATCAAATCTTCGTGGCTTCAGAAGATCGATGTTCACAGAGATTTTTGTGGCGTGAAAATGGAATTCGTCAACCAAATATTTATGAAATGGTCGTGATTACGTTCGGAGCTGCCTGTTCGCCGTGTGTTGCCCAATATGTGAAGGGAAAAAATTCTCTAGAATATCGAGATCGTTTCCCAAGAGCCGTGAAGTCAATATTGGATCACCATTATGTTGACGATTTTGTGGACAGTTTTGACAACGCATCAAAAGCTATCGAAATAGCGAAGCAAGTTGGTGATATACATAAGTCTGCTGGTTTTGAACTGCGTCGTTTTTCATCAAACTCGTCGGATGTTATCGAGGCTCTTGAAGGTGATTCGGATCAGAACGTCAGTTTTGAAGGAGCTTTAAATGAATTTGAGTCATCCGGTGAAAAAATTCTGGGCATCTATTGGCATCCGGGAGACGACACATTCAAATTTATTTTTAAATTTCATCGAGTAAAGGCAGAAATTATAAACGGCCTAAGGTATCCCACAAAACGTGAGCTGATCAGTGTTATCAAGTCCGTTTATGATCCAATTGGGTTTTTGTGTCATTTCATGATAACTGCAAAATTGTTATTTAGAGAAGTTTGGAGAAGCAACACACGTTGGGACGAAAAGTTGCCTGAGGGACTAGAAGTCATCTGGGATAATTGGCGGCAGGAGCTGAATAACGTTGCTCATGCCCATGTACCACGTTTTTATTTTGGAAATGGTATGCCTGGTGTGTTGGAGCTACATCGTATTTGGTGCCGTGCCATACTGGCGATATATAACAGCTGGTGGAGAAATTAGTGTCTCCTTTATTTCAGCTAAGTCTAAATGTGCTCCAATGAAGGCCATGACCATTCCCCGACTGGAACTACAAGCTGCCGTATTGGGAACAAGGTTGATGTGCGCTATCTCACTCAAAGTTGCTCGAAGTTTTTATTGGAGTGATTCTACAACTGTTGTAAATTGGATTGGATCTGAAAGCAGAAGATACAAGCCATTTGTTGCCCATAGAATCACAGAAATATTGGATTCCCCTCGCCCGGATGATTGGAGATGGTTGCCCACAGACCTTAATGTTGCAGAAGAGACTACCAGAATGAAAGTAAAGTTGACTTTTCTAATGAGACACGATGATTCCAGGGGTCTCAATTTCTTTATAGCCACGAAGATGTTTGGCCAATGCCTGTTTCTAGAGTACAAGATGATTCCTGCGAAGAAGAACTGCGACCTAAATTTGCATTACTGGTTAGTTCAAACTTAATCATTGATTTTAATCGTTTCTCTTCATTTCTCAGGCTCAAACGTACTATGGCATGTGTACTGAGATTTGTATAACAATTAATTAATTATTAATAATATTATTATTAATAATATTATTATTAATAATAATACATACAGCTTGCCTGACTGCTATCGAATTGCGATGTGCAGAAACAAATCTCTGCCGGCTCGCACAAGAGGAGAGTTTTGCGGATGACTTCAACATTTTAAGATCTGGTGGTAAAATACCGAAATGTAACGACCTGTATCGATGCTGCCAGCTGGTTACCACTAGATTCCAGGCGCCCCATCATTTTGTCGTCCAATCATTACCTGACCCAACTTATTGCGGCTCATGTGCATAGCAACATGAAACATCAAAACTTTGAAACTACATTGGGTGAAATAAGAAGAATGAATTCCACGACTTAGGAGTGCTCTGAATAAGTGTGTCTCAAATTGCAATATTTGCAAAATTCGTCGTGCCACTCCAGTACCACCATACATGGGTCCCTTGCTAACGGACAGACTGACTCCATATGTGCGGCCATTTTACATACACTGGTGTGGATTACTTTGGCGCAGTCAACATAACTATTGGACGTCGCCATGAAAAGTGCTGGGTAGCTCTGTTCACCTGCCTAATTATCAGAGCAGTGCATTTGGAAGTTACCTTTGACTTTTCAACAGATGCTTGAATCTTGGCAATAAGAAATTTTATAAATCGGCGTGGTACCCCATTGAAGGTACGCAGTGATAATGGAAAGAATTTTGTTGGTGTCGACCAAGAGGCTAAGCGGTTCGAGGAAGTCTTTGACATGGCTCGAATCCTAGATGAGTTGTCTTCAAAGGGCATAGACTGGCAGTTCAATTGCCCACACAATCCTGAAGAAGGTGGCATATGGGAACGAATGGTTCAATGTGTCAAAAAGGTTCTAATGAGTCTGCAAAGTTTATTTGTTTGAATTTATTTATTTATATATGTAATTAACAATGATGTATTTAGCCTTGATATATTATAGACTGCTAAATGATCGATGATGACGATGCACGCACAACAGCTAAAACGGAAGTGGCAGCATGCTTTTACAACTGTTTGAGCCTGCAATAGTTTTTACAGGCAATTTCTATTCCAACAAATTTAACAAATAAAAAGATGATTGAAATTCGATGATGTACAAATGTACAAATTTATTTAAGCGATAACGAACGACTGACTTCTAACTCCAACGCATAGACAGCATGAAGCTGTGCAAAACAAAAAACATATCATTTAAATTATACAGATGTGCGTAAACAACTATTCACACACATATATACGGCTGTCAAATAATTAGCTACAGACAAATATCTTTCTTTTCTTCTCTGCCGATCGGACGCAATATATTAGTGCGTGTGTGCTTGTGCGTACGCATATAAGACTAGATTGCAACACCAGCAGACACTTGGTAGACAGTAGATATTTAAATATAACTGCATGTAATAATGATGTGCGAACAGAAAAAGAACATACATATATGACAAAAAACATCGTATGATCTGTGCAGGTCGTTAACCCTTGCAACAAAGCACAGGACCGGATCTGCGGTTAACAACAACTTTGACATTTCTCTTTTTTCTTTGGCATGCTTATGTTCTCTGTTGACATTTGTACACTTGTTACAAAGAGTAACTCTTAAAGAAGTGGACCCTAAAGAATACACCCTACAAAGTTATCTAATTGAGGCGGAAAACATCGGTAATTCTCGTCCATTGACTCATTTGCCTGTCAGCCATGAGGATGAGGAACCATTACAGCTTAACCATTTTTTGCTGGGGTCATCGAGTACTGCTCAAACACCAGAGGGAACAGTCGTCGATAATCAGCTGTGTTTAAAAAGCAGTGGCAAATATCTCGTCAGCACGATACCACTTTTGGAAAAGGTGGATTGTTGAGTATTTGCCTACACTAACGCGCAGGTCGTCGATAATCAGCTGTGTTTAAAAAGCAGTGGCAAATATCTCGTCAGCACGATACCACTTTTGAAAAAAGTTGGATTGTTGAGTATTTGCCTACACTAACGCGCAGGTCCAAGTGGTGCGAGTATACAAAACCTGTGGCTCCTGATGTTTAGGTCCTCATATGCGATCCAGCTGTTTCCCGCCGAGAATGGAAGAGAGGCCGCGTAGAAGTATTCAAGGGAAGTGATAGAGTTATACGTCGAGCTGATGTCCGAACGTCTACTGGTGTCCTTATGCGCCCCGTATCCAAGCTTGCCGTCCTGTATTTCGGAGAGTGAATCGAGTCGATCTACGGGGGTGGGGATGTCACTGCTGCTCATGTTTGTTATCGTATTTACATATTTATGTTTCTATTCATTTGCCTTTTTTTCATATTATTAGCATTTGGATTGTTTATGATCATTAATTTGTTATTATTGTTTGCCTATAATGATCATATGTTCGACCTTTTTTAAGTCCCTTTTTTGTCGTCATTTGTTTACGACTTACCGCAGTTTCCCTTTGTCCTTACATTGTACTTGTTGTGTTGGAAAGGAACTGTTAAGTTTTGTAAACAAGTGCAATGTAGGGCTCCAGCAAAGCAGTTGTTCTGCTGTTAAATCAGTTTGTTGGGGAAAAAGACTGCGGTAAGTAGTGTTGGTTTGTTATATTTGTTTGATTTTTATTATTATAATTAAATAATTTTTTTTTAAATAAACCCACTACCCTACCCTACTAGTATTAAGCACATATTGCCGTGTTTTATTGAGGTGTGCGAAGTTAGCCCCCCATTTTTGGAAATAAATATTTTTGAAGATTGTTCTGAATTGTTCTAGGATTGTTCTACATTGTTCCAAAACAATGATTTTCTAAAATATAATTTGTACCGGTAAATCGAAAAAAACCAATATTAAACTTTGCACCCCATTTTTGGAAAAACGAAATTTTTGCGGTTGTTCTGGGTTGTTCTAGTTGTTCTAAACATTGTTCCAAAACGATGATTTTCTAAAATATAATTTGTACTGGTAAATCGAAAAAAACCAATTTTAAAGTTGCACCCCATTTTTGAAAAAAATATTTTTTTGCGGTTGTTCTAGGTTGTTCTAGTTGTTCTAAACATTGTTCCAAAACAATGATTTTCTAAAATATAATTTGTACCGGTAAATCGAAAAAAACCAATTTTAAAGTTGCACCCCATTTTTGAAAAAAAAATTTTGCGGTTGTTCTAGGTTGTTCTAAACATTGTTCCAAAACAATGATTTTCTAAAATATAATTTGTACCGGTAAATCGAAAAAAACCAATTTTAAAGTTGCACCCCATTTTTGAAAAAAAAAATTTTTTGCGGTTGCTCTAGGTTGTTCTAGTTGTTCTAAACATTGTTCCAAAACAATGATTTTCTAAAATATAATTTGTACCGGTAAATCGAAAAAAACCAATTTTAAAGTTGCACCCCACTTTTGTAAAAAAAAATTTTTTTGCAGTTGTTCTAAGTTGTTCTAGGTTGTTCTAGTTGTTCTAAACATTGTTCCAAAACAATGATTTTCTAAAATATAATTTGTACCGGTAAATCGAAAAAAACCAATTTTAAAGTTGCACCCCACTTTTGTAAAAAAAAATTTTTTTGCTGTTGTTCTAAGTTGTTCTGGGTTGTTCTAGTTGTTCTAAACATTGTTCCAAAACAATGATTTTCTAAAATATAATTTGTACCGGTAAATCGAAAAAAAACAATTTTAAAGTTGCACCCCACTTTTGTCAAAAAAAATTTTTTTGCAGTTGTTCTAAGTTGTTCTAGGTTGTTCTAGTTGTTCTAAACATTGTTCCAAAACAATGATTTTCTAAAATATAATTTGTACCGGTAAATCGAAAAAAACCAATTTTAAAGTTGCACCCCACTTGTGTAAAAAAAAATTTTTTTGCAGTTGTTCTAAGTTGTTCTAAACATTGTTCCAAAACAATGATTTTCTAAAATATAATTTGTACCGGTAAATCGAAAAAAACCAATTTTAAAGTTGCACCCCACTTTTGTAAAAAAAAATTTTTTTGCAGTTGTTCTATCGGGATCTTTTTTGTAATAAGGGGGGGACCCTAATTCGAGTATGCTGATCCTAGAGGTCCCAACCATTTTTCTAGGTTACCAATTATCTCGAAAACAAGAGCCAACCTAAAAAACGGTTAGCACCACTGGATTCAGCGTACTTGAATTAGGTTTAACCACCGGGTGTCCTGCTTGTTACGTTTTTGAGCTAGCACAATGTAATTATTCGATCTGATTCGAATATAAATCGTTGAAAAGTTATAATTTCGAATCGGCATTCTTTACAAAAAGCGTCAATATGTCAGAATATGACTTATTTTACAGAATGCATACATAAAGATAAGATTATAATCAAGATTTTCCATTTCCTTTTTGTTTTGTTGAGTATATACGTGTTCGGAAGAGCCTCCTGCAGTTTTGTAATTATTGAATACTTACCGGACATAGTGCGGCCAGAAAAGCATATCATCGGACTGCGTTTTGAGCGGAATGTATGAAGCGGTGTTGGAGAGCGTCTTGGATGTTATATTTTAAACAATTTTAACAAATCTTTTGTAAACAAAACACTGGAAGGCGGATTTAGCAAGAAAACACTCAAGTGTTTGAACAATAACAATATCAGCTGTCTCCCTTTCTGGCATATTACTGGTTTGATAGTGTCAGTGCTGTCAAATATATTTTGATCGTTGCCACATCAGGACAAAAATAGTGGTTTTTTGTTAGCGACGTTGCCATACTAGAAGATCACTTTGACTTTGACCTTGCCATACCAAACTTCTTTGAACCTGCATTATGGACTGGCGGTTGCTGATTTAGCCAAATTTAAAAATGCAACGGTCCCCGACGAAACCAACGAAATCTACACCAATTCAAAATAAAATGACTAAGAGAAGGCTGACTGAAATATCGCCAGAGGAAGTACAACCCAGCAATGCCGATAGCTTGGTGGGAAGTATGAACGTGTCTACACTTATGGCAATGATGAGGACTTCAATGGAATCAATCATGGAAGATAAAATGAAAACACTCTCGACAAAATCTGATATCGAAGAGGTGAAAAATCAAATATCTGAAGTTGATTCTAGTTTAGTTCAAGTTGACAGAATGACAGAATTTACGTGACACGCACTTTTCGGGTTTTCAGGACATATAATTTTTGAAATTTGTTGATTTTTTTGAATATTTTTACTTTTTTTGTTACTTTTACACATTCGTACGTACTCACATATTTATAAACCTTGGTTTTCACACATTTGTAATAGCCAGCTATATAAGTGACTTCACACTCACACTAATATCGAAAATTTAGAAATGGAACTAGTTGAGTTCAGGAATAGTGTAATATGGAGAAACAAATTCGTGGAATTAAATTGTAAATTAGAGGAAAGTTATGAGAATACCGATAAATCATCATCATTACCAGAAGAAAGAATAGAACATTTAATTTTAACAGTATGGAACTCAATTCCCAGTTCATTCACATCAATGAAAATTGCTACAGCGCTCTGTTTGGATCAACTTATAATAGTGAGCAGTTATTTTCCGCAATGAATTTTATTAAGTCCATTACAAGAAATCGTCTTGGAAATGATATATCTGCCGCTTGTGTGGCATTAAAAGTTACAAAATATTCACCAAGAATTACTACATTCGCCTCGGAGCAACAACAACAAATTTCACAATAAATTAAAAATTATTTAATAAAAACTTATATTTACTAATTATAATAAAAAATGTATATGTTTAGTACGAAAGGAATTTTATTTTCAACTTTTTATAATTTATAGGTGGGTGACAAGCGAACTTTGTTTAAAAATTTTCAAAAGATTTTTTGACACACTTATGGCAAAAGTTCACCATCACTGAACTAGAACAACCCGAAACCAAGCTTTATATGGCCGGACAGAAAATTTCGATCAAATTTGTCTTCCATTCAACTCTTTTCGAACTTTTGCTGGAAACAAAAATGGACGTCGTTGGTTGTTCTTGGTTTATTGACGATTGTACTAGATTTGTATTAGAATCGGTTGGTCACGAATACGTTGAAAGTTGAAAAAACATTGAATGAAGAATAAACTCGGCTGGAAGTTTTTATTCGAGCGATATCAAATTATGTTCTAAAATTTAAAATTGGTTTTTTTCGATTTACCGGTACAAATTATATTTTAGAAAATCATTGTTTTGGAACAATGTTTAGAACAACTAGAACAACCTAGAACAACTTAGAACAACTGCAAAAAAATTTTTTTTTACACAAGTGGGGTGCAACTTTAAAATTGGTTTTTTTCGATTTACCGGTACAAATTATATTTTAGAAAATCATTGTTTTGGAACAATGTTTAGAACAACTAGAACAACTTAGAACAACTGCAAAAAAATTTTTTTTTACAAAAGTGGGGTGCAACTTTAAAATTGGTTTTTTTCGATTTACCGGTACAAATTATATTTTAGAAAATCATTGTTTTGGAACAATGTTTAGAACAACTAGAACAACCTAGAACAACTTAGAACAACTGCAAAAAAATTTTTTTTTACAAAAGTGGGGTGAAACTTTAAAATTGGTTTTTTCGATTTACCGGTACAAATTATATTTTAGAAAATCATTGTTTTGGAACAATGTTTAGAACAACTAGAACAACCTAGAACAACTTAGAACAACTGCAAAAAAATTTTTTTTTACAAAAGTGGGGTGCAACTTTAAAATTGGTTTTTTTCGATTTACCGGTACAAATTATATTTTAGAAAATCATTGTTTTGGAACAATGTTTAGAACAACTAGAACAACCTAGAACAACTTAGAACAACTGCAAAAAAATTTTTTTTTACACAAGTGGGGTGCAACTTTAAAATTGGTTTTTTTCGATTTACCGGTACAAATTATATTTTAGAAAATCATTGTTTTGGAACAATGTTTAGAACAACTAGAACAACTTAGAACAACTGCAAAAAAATTTTTTTTTACAAAAGTGGGGTGCAACTTTAAAATTGTTTTTTTTCGATTTACCGGTACAAATTATATTTTAGAAAATCATTGTTTTGGAACAATGTTTAGAACAACTAGAACAACCTAGAACAACTTAGAACAACTGCAAAAAAATTTTTTTTTACAAAAGTGGGGTGCAACTTTAAAATTGTTTTTTTTCGATTTACCGGTACAAATTATATTTTAGAAAATCATTGTTTTGGAACAATGTTTAGAACAACTAGAACAACCTAGAACAACCGCAAAAAAATTTTTTTTTCAAAAATGGGGTACAACTTTAAAATTGGTTTTTTTCGATTTACCAGTACAAATTATATTTTAGAAAATCATCGTTTTGGAACAATGTTTAGAACAACTAGAACAACCCAGAACAACCGCAAAAATTTCGTTTTTCCAAAAATGGGGTGCAAAGTTTAATATTGGTTTTTTTCGATTTACCGGTACAAATTATATTTTAGAAAATCATTGTTTTGGAACAATGTAGAACAATCCTAGAACAATTCAGAACAATCTTCAAAAATATTTATTTCCAAAAATGGGGGGCTAACTTCGCACACCTGTTTTATTGGGTGTTAAATTCGCATCCCCGCAGAAATGACTCAGGTCGCAGCTAGCGACATGTAGTAAGCATTATTTTTATTACTGATGATATCCCATATAGTTAGTGTACGGAGAAGGGTTATTATCAAGTACTATGCGAGGGATAATGCTTATGGGGAACTTCACATTTACATTGATAACTAGCGGTATATATCAACATTTTACCGCTGTTAAACCACATGAAGTTTGTAATTGCGCATACTTTTGTCAATAACACTGCTCGAATCGGGATCTTTTTTGTAATAAGGGGGGGACCCTAATTCGAGTATGCTGATCCTAGAGGTCCCAACCATTTTTCTAGGTTACCAATTATCTCGAAAACAAGAGCCAACCTAAAAAACGGTTAGCACCACTGGATTCAGCGTACTTGAATTAGGTTTAACCACCGGGTGTCCTGCTTGTTACGTTTTTGAGCTAGCACAATGTAATTATTCGATCTGATTCGAATATAAATCGTTGAAAAGTTATAATTTCGAATCGGCATTCTTTACAAAAAGCGTCAATATGTCAGAATATGACTTATTTTACAGAATGCATACATAAAGATAAGATTATAATCAAGATTTTCCATTTCCTTTTTGTTTTGTTGAGTATATACGTGTTCGGAAGAGCCTCCTGCAGTTTTGTAATTATTGAATACTTACCGGACATAGTGCGGCCAGAAAAGCATATCATCGGACTGCGTTTTGAGCGGAATGTATGAAGCGGTGTTGGAGAGCGTCTTGGATGTTATATTTTAAACAATTTTAACAAATCTTTTGTAAACAAAACACTGGAAGGCGGATTTAGCAAGAAAACACTCAAGTGTTTGAACAATAACAATATCAGCTGTCTCCCTTTCTGGCATATTACTGGTTTGATAGTGTCAGTGCTGTCAAATATATTTTGATCGTTGCCACATCAGGACAAAAATAGTGGTTTTTTGTTAGCGACGTTGCCATACTAGAAGATCACTTTGACTTTGACCTTGCCATACCAAACTTCTTTGAACCTGCATTATGGACTGGCGGTTGCTGATTTAGCCAAATTTAAAAATGCAACGGTCCCCGACGAAACCAACGAAATCTACACCAATTCAAAATAAAATGACTAAGAGAAGGCTGACTGAAATATCGCCAGAGGAAGTACAACCCAGCAATGCCGATAGCTTGGTGGGAAGTATGAACGTGTCTACACTTATGGCAATGATGAGGACTTCAATGGAATCAATCATGGAAGATAAAATGAAAACACTCTCGACAAAATCTGATATCGAAGAGGTGAAAAATCAAATATCTGAAGTTGATTCTAGTTTAGCCCGCTTAAAACAAGAAAATGAAGATATGCGCACGGAAATTAATATTCTTAAATCGGAACGAGAAAAAGATCGACAACAAATAAGACGTCTGGTTGAACAAAGCAAACGCAAAAACGTATTATTCAGAGGAATTACAAGGCAAGGATCGCCGAAAACGTCTGTAGAAAATGTGTGCAAAAATGTTCTGAAAATGAATGATGTAAAAATAGCCTCGGCAAGAGTATTATTTTCGCACAATGACAAAATTGGTGTAGTGGCAGAGATGCAATCTGAAGAAATGGCCAATAAAATATTTAAGAACTTACGCAACCTTGCTGGAACCAGCATAAAAGTCGAAAAAGATTTGAGCGAAGAGGGACAACAAAATCGAAAAGTTTTAATGCAGCTAAAAACGGAAATCGTGGCAATAGATAAAACTCACAAAATCTTTGTAAAGAATGAATCCATTAAGATTGGTACACACTGGATGTGGTGGTCTAAATCCCGGGAATTGATGTGTGGAAATAGTAGCGCCGGAACAGTATTGGCAAATTTGTATGGAGAAAAACTTGAAAATATAAATGTCACTTACAATATTCTTTTATCTAAAATTAATTCAAAAAACTAAATGATAGCAATATATGTAAAAGTAAAACCTTAATAGAAAATTATTATTTAAAAGTCTTGTCCTATAACATACACGGTCTAGAAAACAAGTTGCTATACGCAGATTTCTTCAACTATATTAATGAATTTGATGTGATTGCATTGCTCGAGACCCACGTATGTGAAGAGAACACGAATAAATTTGAAAAATATTTTGGAGATTTTTATATATATTGGCAACCTGCAACAAAAAACACGTCGTTTGGAAGAGGCATCGGAGGAAGCTTAATAGCGATAAAAAAAAGTCGTTACAGCAAAAAGGGTTTACATTCTGATATGAATTAAAATCCGAATTATATTATATTAAAATTAAATTTAACAAGTCGTACTTCAACATAATACCGTTATACATGAGAGGCGCCACATGGAAAGAGGATTTCACTAAGCTAGATTCACTTCTAAAAGAGCATGGTATAATTAACCCTATAGTGATTGGAGATCTTAATATAAGAATCGGAACAATGCAGAAAAATCTGGATGAACTGGCAAAAAATCACTTTGTTGCCGGAATGGCAGAACGAAAGTCTAAGGACATTACTATTAATGCAAGAGGAAGAGATTTTCTACAATTATGTTATGATCATGGTTTGGTGGTTGTAAATGGGATGACTAGAGGTGATGAAGAAGGAGAATTTACATTTGTAAGTGGTGTTGGTACATCGGTAAATGACATATGTGCTGTTTCGGATGATATGCTCCCGCGTATAATCAAGTTCGAAGTCGATAGCAAGACGTGGTCGGATCACCTACCAATTGTCCTGTCATTGAAACTCGAAAATAAAACCGAGAGTTATAGCAACAAAGAACTTTTGCCGAAGCTACATTGGAAAAACTGTATGCTGTCACAATATCAACATAAGGTGCAGTATATTTTAGTAAATCGGAAAAACGATCAACACCAAATGAAATTAGTTGACATTGTAAAAGTAATTAAAAGCGCAAACCCAATATCCGCAAAGCCGAAGAAAAATCATCAGAAAAAACAAAAATGGGTCAACACTCGATGTTTTAAGGCCCGCAAAACTACATTCAAGCAGCTCAATATCTTTAAAAAGAATCCAAGTGGAGAATGCCGACGAAAATATTTAAATGCAATTAGCCGATATAAAAACACCTGCGTTGTTGCAAGATACAATTATAATTTAAAGCTGGAGCGTTCCATAGAAATGGTGAAAAATAGTAAAGACTGGTGGAATATAGTGACGGAAATTAGAAATGATTATACTCCGTCTAATATCGCAGTACAAGCAAACGTTTTAAAATCATACTTTCAAAACCTTTTGAACCCACTACAAACCGCAGCAGACATTAATTATGCCTACTTATATTGTGAGGATGTTGAGCTTGATAAAAGCATTACTTTAGCAGAAGTGAAAGAAGTTTTAAAGAAGGCAAAAATTAATAAAGCACCTGGCGAGGACCGTATACCATACGAGTTCTATAAATTTGCACCGGATGAGCTCCTAAACGAAATAGTCCAAAGATTTAACTATTTATATGATAGATGTGAAGTAGAGGATACATTTACAAAAAGCATCATATACCCAATCTGGAAAAAAGGAGATAACACCATACCAAGTAACTACCGGGGAATAACATTTATGAACAGCCTAGCAAAAATAATGATGGGCATTTTAACAGAAAGACTATCGAAATGGGTAGAAAAGTACAAAAAGTTAAATGAATTTCAATCAGGTTTTAGAAAAAATTACTCTACATCGGATAATATTTACAGCCTTTCTTCGGTGGTTCATCTAAACTTCCACAAAAACAAAAAAACATACGCTTTTTTCGTGGATTTTAAGGCGGCGTTTGACAGAGTATCTCGTAACGCATTATTCTATAAACTACATACCATCGGCGTGTCAACTAAGTTCGTAAATTTTATTGGAAAAATATATGAAAAAACATTGTTTTCGGTATGGAATGGCAGTGAGTTGTCTGAAGAATTTGAAAAAACCACGGGTGTCAAACAAGGGTGTTTGTTATCGCCCTTATTGTTTGCCCTATATCTAGACGATTTACATGATTACCTGGGAGGCGGGACAAATATTGATAATCTCAACATAAGACTATTGCTTTACGCTGATGATATCGTAATACTGGCAGATGAAGTAAATGTACTGCAGAACATGATATATAAGCTTGAAAAATATTGTAAACTCTGGAATGCTGAGGTGAATCTTGCAAAGTCCAAAATAATGGTATTCCGAAAAGGTGGGAAACTAGCTGCAAATGAAAAGTGGACACTCAACGGGCAGGAAATTGAAACAGTTTCTGAATATTGTTACTTAGGAGTAACGCTGACACCTAAAATGATTTTCACAAAACATGTGCAACAAAGAACCCTTAAGGCTAAAAACAGCATAAACATAACATGGAAAAACTTTCTAACCAAAAACACCATATCAATAAAGGCAAAATGGAAACTTTACTTAGCAGTGTGTAGAGCAATACAAACATACGGTGCTCAGGTATGGGGCTACTCATATTTTGAAGAAGTCGACAAGTTGGCTATATACTTTTTAAAGAAGATTATGAGGTTGCCAAATTTTACGCCTACATACATACTGATATTGGAAGCTGGAATTGAAAATGGTCATCTGTTCACATTAGATCTACATCTGAGATATATAGCTCGCACGTTTTTTGACTACAATGAGGAAAGGTTACCACACAAACTATCGAGAAAGATAATGAAATACCAGATTTATTGGGCAAAGGAGCTGAATATATTGGGCTTGGAATGGGGCATATCATGGCTAGAGCAAAACTGTAGTAGGGAGCAGTGGGTTTTGAACAGAAATACCCTCTTACAAGCGCTACAGGCAAATAGTCTACAAAAAGCTTTACTAAAAACACAGCAGACAATGCGGGTATACAAAAAACTAGACCCAAGTATCGGATACACATACATATTGGAAGGCATTAGTCAAGAGGATAAAATGTGGATTTTCAAAGCTAGAAGTGATCTGATAGAACTTAATGGAACCAGATTCCAGACTAACTTAAATACATTGTGTTCAATGTGCAATATGAATGAAGTAGAAAATCTGCAACATTTTCTAGGCCGCTGTGTAGCACTAAAACAATTTAGAAAAAATTCATTTGATAAGGTTTTACTTACAGAAGAGGAACTTATAAATGTTTTAAATGGTCGTATTGTTAAATGGAAGGACTTGGCAAATTTTATAAAAGTATGCATACACTACAGAAAACAATTAATATTTGAATTCAATTTTTAAAACAACACGTATATATTCATACTCATACTAAAATTGACTGACGACTATAAGTCAAAGTCGAAATTAAATTCTTTTACATATATTGCAAATTTATTTATTTAAAATTCATTGTTTTTATGAAATAAAGAATTACTACTACTACTACTATTACACTACTATTACTATTACTAATCAAGATTTTTTAAAAATATAGTAAAAATTATACTGAAAAAATAGTGCGATTTTTCCCTTCTAAGCCCGGGCACGATGTAAAGAATATCCTCACAATGCTATCGCTATACGGAGTTTATCACATTTGTAATCACAATATAGAAAATATTGATTTGTATTATATATCCTATCAGTAAAAGATAAATGGGATTGTAGCTTGAGTACGAAAGTAAGCTCTTTTAATAACCAGATCCTATTTTAACACAGTTCTTCTATTAAAAAACCCCCGCTTCGAAAACAGAACATTATAATTTACCCCGCAATAAGACTAAATACTTGTTATTGTTTAAACCCCGTTTATAGAGCTGTCAAACAGTTACAAAAATATACAAAAACGGAAACTGACCAAAAAAATAAGATAGTAGCTGTGTTCGAGTACTTTTCCAGTAAAAATTATCAAGTATCTAGTTTTCGGAGAGTAAGAATGATTTTGCTCCCTGAGTAAAAGATATAACAAAAAGTACGCGAACGACATCCAGTAAAAACTTGCAAGAAATAAGAACTTTGTATGTAAACAGCTGATATGCAATGTAAACATTGGAAGAACCAACAAACGCAATTCGAACAAAACATTACAAATCACCAAAACTGTTTTCTTTTTTCAACAGAAATACTTAAAGATTTATAACAAAACATTCAATAATCATATTTTCTCCTAAAAACTAAAATTCCAATGATAACTTTATTATTTTATATTCTTTCTACGTCCTAATTTTGGTCGTTTACATAAAACATATGTTTTTAAACATATGTTATTACTTGAAAATTCTTACTGGCAAAAATTTCTCCAGTAAAAACTTGCAAGTTCTCTATCATCGAACTGTCAAAATAATCTCTCTCTTGCTCTCTCGTTACTGGCTTTTTGGTGTAAACGAACACTATCAGGTAAGAAATAGTAATAATTTGTACAATTATCCAGTACGCGAACAGACTTAGTAGGTATTTTGTTTTATACCAACAATAAAAGTAAACAAGAAAATACTAAATATTAATGCACTAAACCTTGTCTTTTATTTCGAAAGTATTATAAATGGCAAATAAATCGACCGTTATGTAGGGTGAGTTCCAAAACGTCAAAACACTTTGCAGTGATGCGGTTTAAATGCTGGTGCGATACAAAGCAAACAAGTGTGTTGTTTACTTTGTAATAAAAGCATTTTGCATATTTTTTACGTTTAGAAACAGTTTTTTGAAATCAGTTGATCTGTCAATAGTAAAAATATTATTTTGGAAAATTTTATGGGATTATTAGAAGAAACACCTCAAAATAATTCTAAAATTTTACAGAAATATATTAAAAGTCAATGAACAAAACGCTTTATTGCGTAAAATACAATAATAGACTAAAAAGTGCGGAGACGTGTGCCAAATGTAAATAATCCGCTGAAATCGCCTTCACTTTGAAGACGTGTTGTCAAAAGGAGCTGCTTCCACTCGAAAGTCCATTTACTTCACTGAAAAACTGAAAAAAGTTTGTTTAAATAATAATATACCATCAACAAAAATCTTTCCTTACCTTTCATCCGGGATTGTTGGTATTTGCACTTTATTTTTTATAGATGTTAAATGTCAACAAAGCATCAACAAAATTATTGATGCACTGGTTGCTTTTTGTATACGCGCTGATTACTCTTATTATACATTTAGGGATGAGGAATGCATGACTTTGTTCAGTTGCATTGCAAATGACGTTTTGGACCTCACCCGTACATTAATCAATTAAAATCAATTGAAATCAATAAACTTTCAATATTCTGGTGGGTGAAAATAAAAAATTTAACAATTCGATTTACCGACATGGAAAATCGACAACAAAAAAATTGTTTTTAAAAGCCTAAAATCCATTTTCAACTAAAATTTTCAATTTACCAATCTCTATCTCATAGTTAGCTGTTTTTATCAAGTGGTGAACGTTGGAGGGGACGTTGGAGTAAAACACTGTAAACAGTATAGTTTTGATTTTGTTATATGCATTGCTCTCTTTGTGGCACACTTTTAACATATTCCAACATTTTTTAAAAATTAATACAAGCATTTTTTTTTATATATATTGTTATGTACAAATTTAAAAATAGAGTAATTACATATTTCGTTTTTACACAAAAATATATAATTTTTTTCATTTTAGATAATGTACGGTCTTCCCAAAAGTGTAAAGATTTAAAAAGAGAGGAAGACGCCGATGACATTCTTGTTATAGATAAAACGGATGTTAAGGACAAACTAGAAGAATTAAACAGTGATTTAAAAAAGGAAGCAAATGTTGATCATCTGAGTGGATCCGAAATTGTAAATTCTAATAGTGTCAAAAGGAACTACTCTGATATTGATGGGGAAGAGTCTGAAGATTTGGACGATGTGAAAAAGAAAAAGCGCAAAGAAGGGGATGTCAGTAAAGAATCCAAGCAAAACAGCGCTTTACGACTTCCCAGTAGGCCGGATAAAAATCCCAAGCAAGGAAATAATATTAAATCCGCTTTACCAAATATAAAAAATGTGGTTTTATGTGACAAAGAAGAATCACAAAAGGGTAAATCGCTTGATTCTGAAATAGACGATGATGACTCGAAGAGCGACCCTCTCACCAGTGGAGGACTGAAAGTACCTCCACTAAAAATTGTAATACCTCAGCAAAACTGCTCTATTGATACAGATGGAAGCGGGTCCCGTACGGGTAAGTTAAACACTTCCCGTAGTGCAGCTTTGCCATACGTTGTGAGCTCTAACAGCGACTCTAACGATCGTGATGTTCCCGTTTTACACACAAGTCCGCGGGATAGTCCTATAAAAATTAATTCATGTCCGATTGGTGAGGAAAAGAGCTGTAAACATTTGAACGAAGAAAAGAACTTAAGGGTACTGCGAAGTGCACATCGTGTTGGACTAACAAATGAGAGAAATTCAAATAACTCTTCACCACAAATTCCGAGTAATTCACCCTCTCCTGCATCTTTAACCACAAACGATGTCGCTGATACTAAAATTCCTTACACTAATAGCCCTCCTCATCAAAATGTTTCGTTTGATCAGGATAACATATCAAATCTTCCCAGTCCATCAGCTTCTTCAACTTCATCTTCAAAAGAGGTGCTAGTTAATAACGAATTGCATCCAAGAAAAAGAAAAATTAGAGCTAAAAATGATGATGCCACCAAAGGAAGCACGGTAAATAATGACATATTAATATGTTCAGATTCCCATCCCCACGATTTGCCCTTTACAAACTGTTTTCAGATGTACATAAACATAAGAAAACAGATAGAAAGAAAATGGAAAAATGTATTTCCCATTAAACCACGGCCGCCACAAGGATTTAACGAATACTTAATTCATACAAAGAAGTATATACTACAATCAAAACAAAATTTAAAGTGGCCAGAAATACCAACTTCAGTGCCACCCAAAATGAAAGAAATATTCCTCATTCAACAAAAGGATCGTCTTGAATTATATCAACGACACACTGTAGAGAGGGAAAAGCTCTGTTTAAATGTAGAGCAAGAAATAATAAGAATACACTCCAAAGCTGCAAGATGCATGTCATGCCAGTCCTTACCATTTTCTGCGTGTACATATATAAAAGACGAGGAGGTTTACAACATATTATCGATGGAACAAGAGGATAAAGATAGAAATGCTCGTTACAGATTTAATGGTCGTTTGCTTCTAAGTTGGCTGCAAGACGTTGACGACAAGTGGGAAAAGATAAAGGTAATGTGGATCACATAATTGACAGCTAATATTTCATAACACAACATACTTCTAAACAAATATAGTATATATACTTCTAAACAAATATAGTATTTTTTTTATATAAACTACGAGTATTATTTGGCCGTTGGTGGTCTGATCACCTTTCATTTCTTTCGACGGCGACACTATCGACAATTTAGGAATGAAAAAGCTTCTCAAAATATCATTATGAACCAGTGTAAAACTTTACAACCCAATCAATGAGTGTAAAACTAGAAAGCGCACAGCTCCGTGGTTGTGAAAAGCTCTCCTCAATCCCTTCATGAGATGTAATGGGATTTTATTTTATATATCGATGGCTTAATATAGAAAAGACGTATCTCAATTTGTTGGTTATTTACTGGTGAAGGAAAAAAACAGAGTAAATTAGGACCGATTTGGCACATTATTTGTTTTTAAACGCAGTTTTTTAGTAATACTAATTCTTTATTTGTTAACATTAAAAAAATATTTTTTGTACGAAACTACCAGAATATACAAAAATGCGATTTTGTAAAAAATAAGACGACCTTTTCATTTTTAGCCATCGATATGTAATAAAATAGCATTTTCTTTATTTAGACATTTGAGTATTTCCAACAACAGAAAATAAAGTATCTATTTAACTCACTGCATAATATAAAGGATAACTGTAGCTCTTAGCTTCTGTTTAGCTTAAAGCAGCTCTTATTAATTTTTGTCAAAAAATATCCCTAAAACAATTTGCTTCTATATGGGCATGTCTTTGATCCATTTTCTTGGACCATTCCTATATTTTCTCAGTCTTCAGGAATTTAGAGCAGGGTCAAGCCGGCTCTAAGGGAATAGCATAGAATATTACTGGCTCTAAGTGAATAGCAGACGAAGAGACAAAGAAAACCCTTTGTTAGACGGCAGCCTCGTCCATAAAACGACTTGAAATCAAATGGCCCCGCGAAATCAACGCCAGTTTGGAGAAAGGTCGACTCCACTATATGTGATCCTTTCGTCGGGCAATGGGGCCATAATTTGTCCTTGTCGAACATTTCTAGCCAAAACGCACCCTTTATTATTAATGCAGCGTTTAATAAGTCGTTTAGCTCTAATAACACTACTCAACAAAATGAAAAAAATTTCATGTACTCCGGATGCGATAATTTTTTCTGTGTAGATAACCTTGACATGAGCTCGAAAAACGCAATAAAAATTTTTTTTTTCGTTTGGTTTTTTTTTTTTAAATTTTAAAAATTTTTTTTTGGTTAATTTGTATTTGTATGAAAAATTGTTTCAGCAACTAACAAATCTCGTCAAAATATATACTAAATGGATGGTAGTAGACCCCAAAACATAAATAATGTGCGTCTTCATTCATCGGCTAGCTACAGCGGTCGTATTCGGTTGTTGAATCAGGAATTTTACAAAATTTTACCGAAAATTTACAAGTGAAAGCCCCTTAAAGCATTTTAAAAAAATATTAATTCACAAAGTGCATTTTTTTTTTGTATTTTATACGCAATCTGGCAGGTTTTAGAAATCAAACAAGCTACTTTTTAAGAAGTTGTGAATAATGAAGTTGTGAATTTTTTCGCTAAAGCCCTCAGAATCTACTTTTTAGTTCGAACATTGCATTTTACCTTTGAAATTATCTCACTAGTCAACCAAATGAAAATATGTCACGTACTTCTAATGAAGTATTTTTTTCTGTGTAGATAACCTTCAGATGAGCTCGAAAAATACAACAAAAACTTTGTCTATGGTAAGGTTTTTTCTTTTTTATTACAAAAAAAATTAAAATTTGTTGGGTGACAAAAATATATGACTTTAAATTAAAAAACAATTCGATATATGTACAAGAAATTATCCTAAGGATATCAACATTAATTAATTATAAAAAAGTTTTGAAAAAAAATATCTAAACACAAAAATAAAAAGCTTGAAATTTAAAATAATTATGTGCTTTTGTCTTTCTTTTATATTGTTGTGGGTCTGTTTCGCTTATCAGGAACCAGATATAGTCCCCCATCATAGCTTCGTTCCAAAATCCTTGGTATCGGTGCTCTATTTCTTTCATTTGCTGATGAAAACGCTCGCCATGCTCGTCACTCACATCGCCCAGGTTGTCCGGAAAGAAGTCCAAGTGCGAGTGTAGAAAATGTATCTTAAGCGACATATTTGCCCCAATTTTTTTATAATTTTGGAGTAGTTGTTCGACGATCTCTCTGTAATTTGAGCTTTTGTTGTTTCCAAGAAATCCGGAAACAATTTGCCGAAATGAGTTCCAAGCTGCAGCTTCATTTGGTGATAAAATGTGCTCAAACTGTTGGTCTTGCAACAACTTTTTAATTTGCGGGCCGTCGAAAACGCCTTCCTTAATCTTTGCCGACGAAAGGTGAGGAAAAATGGTTTTTAAATAGGCGAACGCTTCACCATCTCTGTTAGAGCTTTGACGAAGTTTTTTATGAGTCCGAGCTTTATGTGAAGAGGTGGGAGAAAAACATTTTCCTTTTTTATGAGTGGTGTATATTTCACGTTGTCGCTGCCGGGGATGAAGTTAACTCGTTCTGTCCAACTCCTCCTGGTGTAATGATGTTGACGATCGCGGCTGTCCCAAAGGCAGAGAAAACAACAGTACTTTGTGAATCCACCTTGTAATCCACAAAGGATACCGATAACCTTAAGGTCGGCACAAACTTTCCAATCGTGCCTCTTATAGTTAAGGCACTTTAGTAGATTGTCCATGACTTCGTATGTTTCCTTGGTGTCAACGGCATGAGCAATTGGAATCGAGGGTTTTTTGTTGCCATTGTGCAGTAAAATTGCTTTAAGGCTCTGCTTGTTGCTGTCGATGAAAAGACGCCACTCTCCTGGATCGTAAGAGTACCCGAGTTCACCAAATAATCCGCGAATGTCCTTACAAAAACAGATGTTGCCTTTTTTTGTGTAGTACCTTGCGTATGGTTCATGACGCTTCCTGTAGATTGTTGTCACCACATCAATCGCATGCAACTCTGCATCTTCCTTGGAGAGTTTCACTTCTCTAACCCAATCGTTCAGTTCTGCTTGCGAACATAAGCGTTGACCTCCATGCAATGTATATGTTGACTCGCATTCTGATGTGGTTTCTACTGTCTCCGGATCTGATGTTGGATCTATCGCCTCATTATTAGATGCCCATCTTGAAACGGACGGTTGCGGGTCCACTGGTTCTTCGGAAAATGGCACTGGAAAAGTCACTGTTGAAACAGCAGCGTAAGTCCATCGTATCTTTTTTCCCACGCCGGTTTTTTTGCTAAGACAGAAGTAGCAATCTGTTACATGGCAAAGCGGTTTTCTCCAAAGCATTGGCATGATGATTCTCGGCTGTCGTCTGAAAGAATTTTAATAATAAGTTATATATGTTCTTGAATTTCGTAATCTACACTTACCTTGAGTCAGCTAGCTGTACGTAGCACCTTGGACATAGAGCACTTGGTGTCCACCGCTCATCTATGTTTGAGACCTGTAAATTGAAGCTCTCTTCAAATGAATCTCTCAATTAGGTGAAAAAATGTAACAAAAATTACTTGGATTGGTATTGCATTCAAATCCTCGCGAACGTTTGCTCATTTTGAGGTTACTTGCGAAAGTAAGTGATATTTGGCAATGCTCATCCTTAAATACCTAAAATAAAATCAGGCACAACAGGTAGTGGTTAAGGTAGTTGCAGAGGTAGCAGAGTGACCAACAAAACGCATTGTTGCGTAGTGACATTACTACCTTCCGTTATTATTTTGTAAACATACCCAAGTGCAATATCTATAAGTGATACATACCAGCAAAGGTGCGCATACATTGAGCCATCCCTCACAGCGATTGTTGCATTTTTCAAGCTCATCTGAAGGTTATCTACACAGAAAAAAATACTTCATTAGAAGTACATGACATTTTTTCATTTGGTTGACTAGTGAGATAATTTCAAAGGTAAAATGCAATGTTCGAACTAAAAAGTAGATTCTGAGGGCTTTAGCGAAACTTAAAAGTAGCTTGTTTGATTTCTAAAACCTGCCACATTGCGTATAAAATACAAAAAAAATGCACTCTGTGAATTAATATTTTTTTAAAATGCTTTAAGGGGCTTTCACTTGTAAATTTTCGGTAAAATTTTGTAAAATTCCTGATTCAACAACCGATTACGACCGCTGTAGCTAGCCGATGAATGAAGACGCACATCATTTATGTTTTGGGGTCTACTACCATCCATTTAGTATATATTTTGACGAGATTTGTTAGTTGCTGAAACAATTTTTCATACAAAAACAATTTAACCAAAAAAACATTTTTTAAAATTTAAAAAAAAAACAAAGAAAAAACCAAACGAAAAAAAAAAAATTTATTGCGTTTTTCGAGCTCATGTCAAGGTTTATTATGGCATCCGGAGTACATTTTGACTGTTGACTAGTGTAATACAGCATTCCAATCTATCCGTCGCCAAGGTCAATTGTGCGACATATAAGTCAGACATTGTAAAATAGAGCCAAAGTCGACCCGAGCGTCCATTAGCTGTAATAAGCTGATCGCGATCTAAAAACGGCGTCAGCGCTAAAAGATGACTATATGATGGCAATTCTTCCGTTACAGGCTGGAATACTCAATGGGAAAGTACTTTTGGTACGAGAAAGACATTAACCTGGAGCGCACCTGGAAAAATTCAGAAAATGAGAAATTTTCGCTTTTTGGCTTCTAACTCATTTTTGCGAGCTTGACGTACTCTTTTGAAAAACCGAAAAATTTAGGCACTGGCGGAACTTTCGGCCAACACCCTTTCTCATTTTCAAGCCATTACAACCCCTTATTTTTAAAGGGGTCTGGCCCGGGGTTGCTGGGGTCAGCAGGGTTTTCCAATGTCCTACATGCCCCTAGCTATTATAAATTTCTTGCTGAATTTCTGACACTATTGGCCACGAATGTTTTCCGATTGATATTGATCAATTTACAAAGCCATTTTTCGAATTTTAGAAGTAAAATACAGCTGGAAAATTTATATATTTTTTTTTATTTTGTGGAAATAAAGTTGAAAAAGAGATATTTGTGGATGGTTTACGAGATATGAGTTAACAATTATAGTTTTCGTGTGAAAAACTTATGTTAGTCCACAGTTTGCAATTTTGAGGCACTAGATGCAGTTTTTTTGGTATTAGTTTATTTTACACTTTTTTCCCTGTCTATAGCTACAATTGTGCCTAAGAGAAAAACTAATGTTAGTCCACAGTTTGCTGGCTCTGGTCCACAGTTTGGCAGCTTTGGGGCGAAAATGGTGAAAACATAGAAAAAATTAAAATTTTTCGATATTTTTTGCAATTTTGAGGCACTAGATGCAGCTTTTTGGTATTAGTTTATTTTACACTTTTTTCCCTGTCTATAGCTACAATTGTGCTGAAGAGATGAAAACAATATTCCAATTGGGTTTAGAGATATAGCCGTCAGAAAAATTCCATGTACCTCGGAAAAATTAGTTTGAAAAGACGGGTGCGGTGTTGAGTGTTCAAAAGGTGCACTCTAAACCTTCCCATGTTAGTAAGACATACACTTAAGCCGCTGATTCGACCTGTTGTGGGCTCTAAGTTTACCCTACTAATTTACCATATCCCTTATAGGAATTCGATGCTATTCACGAAATTCCTTAAATTGTTCCAGTCCATACCCACAAGTTTGGTCACGTCCGGTATCGTACTATCTGAAACAATCTAGCTAAGGTGAAGGCCGGGCAGTGGAGAAGAAATGCTCCAAACCATGCATGCCCTGCCCTCACTATTCGCCACTAGTCCAATACGGTACAGGTGGGCCCGTAATCCCGAATGCCCCGTTAAGACTCCCATCATCTGCTCATTTCAGATTTTCCCAGTTTCAGCAAACCTTTTGTCCTCAATCCGTCTGGGTCTCCCCATAGGATCTTTGTCATCCTGCCTACTGATTCCTGGTTCCACTGGACTATATGTGCCGACTCCGCCCATTTACTCAACTCAGCCTTCGTCACCCCAAAGGGTTTCGTTCCATCTAGGCTAACCGTTTGGAGTTTCCTGGTTTTCGTTGCCAGGAGGTTCGCTCTCTCGTTGCCGAATAATCCGCTGTGCCCCGGCACCCAGATGATGTTGAGTCTGCCGTGCATATAATAATCGTTTATCACCTTCTTACAGTCAAGGACCGTTCTAGATTTGACAGTTTCCGATGATATTGCCTTGATTGCCATTTAATACACTCCGTAATCGCCCGAACTTCCGATTTTCAATGAAGAATCCTAGACCCGTTCTTTTTCCTAGCTTTGAGCCATCCGTGTAGCAGCAAGTCCAATTTGGCATTTGTGTCAGGGTCCCATTCTGCCAGGCGTCTCTAGTTGGCGATAAGGTCATGCAATTCGCCTTAACCCTTATCTCAGGTATTCGGTCAGATTCACCCGTATCTTGCGTGTACCCGACTAAGGCCCCAATTATCCGTTGGTGTTTTGACGTAAGAATCCTGTTGATCCATTCACCCGTTGCATGTAGGCGTTTTGCCGCAAGGGCGGCCTCGTATTTGAGTCTAATCTCGATTGGCTGGATACATAAAATAGTCTCCATGGCTCTTGTCGAGGTTGTCCTTAATGCACCGCTAATACCAATGCAGCACATTCTCTGAACCCTCTGCAGTATTGCGATGTTACATTTTCTCTCAACTGCCGTCCACCATACTACAGAAGCTTATGCTAGTACGGGCCTGATTACGCTTCTGTAGAGCCAGTGTGTTATATTCGGTTTGAGACCCCATTTGGATCCTATAGTCCTTCTGCATAGCGACCGGCATCTGTAGGCCTTATTGGCACTTTCCTCTATATGCAGTATTACCTCATGAAGTGCGGTATCCACTAATCTGCCTTTGACATAGGCGTGTTGCCTAAACTTCAGCATATCGTTCGGTATTCCACTTTTCACCATGTCGTCCACTATTCTCTCCAGGGTTATGAGTAGAAACGAGGTAAGGCTCATTGGTCTATAAGCCTTTGCCGTTGCATAGCTTGCTTTTCCAGGTTTGGGTAAAAATACTACCCTAGCCTCCTGCCAGTTTCTCGGTGTATAGGGGTATTTTAAGCATGTGGTAAAAATTCCTGCCAAATGGGTTGTTATTTGGTCAACCCCATGTTGTAGGATAGCCGGAAAAATACCATCCGGTCCCGCCGCTTTATATGGGGAGAAGCTCTTTATAGCTTTTTCGACCATTTGATCCGTAATGATTGACGTCTGATGTACTACATTCTCACCTTGTGACCATTCCCCTGTGGGTTGCGCGTTCCCATTTGGAAAGTGTGTATCCATCAGGTGCCTTAGCGTTTGTTCCATTGTATCCATTCTCCTCCCCGTGTCATTCTTCCGCCTTTACTACTGCTTGCGTTGTCTTTGTCACCTTATCGTCTAGTTCGTCCCTGCTAGAGTATTCGAGTTGAGGGTGATCTAGTCGATTCCTAAGTAGGCTTCCGAACTTTGTCCAGTCTGTCTTGGTCCTATTTCGGAAACTTATCGGTTTCGGCGATGGCCGTGTTATCCTGAATGTAATGTATCTGTGATCCGAGAATGAGTGCTCATTTGAATCCTCCATTCTTGAATCTCATCTGTAAGGTGTTCAGAGCAGATTGTGATATCTAACACATCCTCCATAATCTTGATGACAAAAGTGGCTTTGTTCCGAATATTCAGTGTTAGTATTCAAATATTCTACTAGGGTATGACCCCTCCGGTTACAGTTAGTCCTACCCCGCGACGTGTGGTGAGAGTTAGAGTCACTACCTATTAATACTTCGTTACCTGTCTGTTTGGCCCTCTCTACCAGACGCTGTAATTCCGACGAAGGTGGTGGTGTCGGCGAATCATGTGGTAAGAAGAGTAGCTTAAGTCGAAAATTGAAGTTTTGAGATATTATATATATTTTTATTATATTTTTATTCTACTTGACTTTTGCGAATAATCTTATCTTATTTATTAGAGAATAAATGTTAAAATTTTAAAAAGTATTGGTGAATTCAGAAGATTTTACACCTTTTCTACTTAAGCGCTTTTTCGAAACTGAAATTAGCGTTTTACTGAACCTTATGTAACTTAAGGGCTTCTATTAAAATAAAAAGTATGTATTGTATAGTTTTAAGTAAACATAAGACGTTTTATTCAAATTTATATAAAGAAATTAAAGTAGATAAGGTTATTCATAGATTAATACTTATAGTAGATCAAATATGACATTTGGCCTGGTGTGATATTTACGTTTGATGTTGAAAAAAATTGCTTTACTAATACCAGATAGAGGCAATGGTTCAAAACAACGAACAAAATAACAACAACGGCATTTCGTTTTGTGTGTTAAAATTATTGTGTTAAATACAACACAAATCTATGCTAACCAGTCAATACAAATGTTTAAAACACATTTAAATTTCACAGTTTTTTACAAAAATTACATGAAAAATGAAAGCAAGAAGTTATTGTATATTGTCAAACATCTCTCTATCACACCGACCGCTTCACGAAGAGTGTGAAAGGAAACGTCAGATGAGCCAAATATTTTCTCTACTAAGATTTACTCTCTGGCCGTCGGTGGTGCAATGGTTATTGTGCACGGCTCTTGTACATGCGATCCTGGGTTCGAACCCTGCTCCGACCACCTACAATTTCTTTCGGCGGCGGTCACCTCGCATAGTGACGGCGACACTATCGAGTATATAGCCATGAAAAAGCTTCTCAAAATACCGTTCGGAATCGGTATAAAACTGTAGGTCCCAATCAGTGAGTGAAAACTGGAAAGCGCACAGCTCAGTGATTGTGAGAAGTTCTCCCCGGCCCCTTCATGGGAGGTAACGGGAAACCATTTCTTTATTTTTTAAGATTTACTCTATGAGGTTATTGCTTACATGACAATATTTTTGCTCTTAACGAAAAATTATAAATAAAATCTAAAATTAATAATACTCGTATGATATTGTTGAATATGAAATTTTTTATTCATTCAAAAAAAGTTAAATCCGTTTTTCTTTTGTTTTTTTTTTTTGTTTAAGACTTTATTATGATTTATTGAATCTGCTCCAAAAGAAGCCTAACAATAAGTATTTAAATCTTATATTCTACACGGGGATAATCCAATTATTAATAATTAGATTGATGTTGAAGCGGGCCTCTGTATCGTTGCGTTTGGGATTTCTTGGTTAATTACAGTGTTGGGAAATCCCCCTACGTAGACGGGTTGAACTTGTTGTTATTCTTAGATTTCTTGCTAGAGCGTTTGTGTGTTGTGAAAGTTTTTATTAGTGAATTTGTTTGATGCGGTGGATTTCGTTCTTTATTACAGGTATTTTTATATCTATGTATATTCTCATGTCGCATATACCATGGTGCGCCGGTAATTACTCGTAGTATTTTTGACTGAACTCAATGTTGAAAAAGAGATATTTGTGGATGGTTTACGAGATATGAGTTAGCAATTATAGTTTTCGTGTGAAAAACTTATGTTAGTCCACAGTTTGGCAGCTATGGGGCGAAAATGGTGAAAAAAGATAGAAAAAATTAAAAAATTTCGACATTTTTGCAATTTTGAGGCACTAGATGCAGTTTTTTGGTATTAGTTTATTTTACACTTTTTTCCCTGTCTATAGCTACAATTGTGCCTAAGAGAAAAACTAATGTTAGTCCACAGTTTGGCAGCTATGGTCCACAGTTTGGCAGCTTTGGGGCAAAAATGGTGAAAAAAGATAGAAAAAATTAAAATTTTTCGAAATTTTTGCAATTTTGAGGCACTAGATGCTGCTTTTTGGTATAAGTTTATTTTACACTTTTTTTCCTGTCTGTAGCTACAATTGTGCCGAAGAGATGAAAACAAAATTCGAGTTGGTTTTAGAGATATAGCCGTCAGAAAAATTCCATGTACTTCTGTTGTATATTTACTATTCACCGATTGTACAATCTGGCAACATTATTACAAGAATGACATTAGCTGTGTCTGCGTACACATATTTTGCATCATTTTGTGCAAAATGTTGTCTGCGTACTCCAAATCTCTTGCAGCGAGAGAGCCAAAAAGAGAATTTTTGACAGTTGGAAGTTAGAGAACTTGCAAAATGTTGCTGGAGAAATTTCTACTTGCAAGATTTTGAACTAGTTTGAACAGCTGTTTTTATTTACTGTTTGAATGAAATAATTTTTGTGTAATGAAAATAAAAATTGAAATTGAACAATGGCAGAGGTAAATAGTTAGAATTGTGTTTGTGAAATTATAATAAACAAAACATTTTACTTCATGCTAGAAACGTGCAAATATACAGTGCGACCGTGAGACACATATGCTAAAATTCGTTTGCTTTGTTATTTCAATTGTTTACACACCGATCAGCTGTTTTCTTGCAAGATTTCACTGGATGCTGTCTGCGTACTTTTTGAGATATTTTCAACCGAGAGAGTAAAATTGTTCTTACTCTCCCAGAAAAAGTTACTGAGTATTTACTACTGGAAAAGTACGCAGACAGACCTATTGTAATACAAAAACCCCAAATAAAGTCAGTTGAATAGACAGTCCCAAATAAATGAGTCGTGTTTTCAATAAATAAAAACGAGAAAATTTCAATGGTTTCAACTGGAGCGAAGTTTTCATTGGAAGCGTTTGATTCCAAGGCAACCACCTGGAGGATATGGGTTAAGCGTTTTGAGACGGCGCTGAAAATAGCTGGTGTCGAAGATAAAGTCAAACGTGACTATGTGTTGCACTACATGGGCGCAAGAGTATACGACATACTAGCTTTGTTCCTTTACTTTTCGGGTAAAGTTCGGGTAAATGAGAGTAAAAGCAAAATTCACTGTCAAATACTCAAATTTACCCAAAAGTAAAGGAACGCAAAAAACCACTTTTCTTACCCGAAAACAAATGTCAAAACAGAAAACATATGCTTGACAACAAATCTTGCATATCATGTTAATTTTCACTGTTCATTTGCACACTTCCCATCTTCCTTAAATAAGCACTCTCAAAGCAATCACTTTTCAAGTTAATAAAATTTTAAATTCAATAATTTTTTTTCACTTACGTTATTTTTTTCACAAATAATTCATATGTTTTTATGTTGACGTTTCGAACAGCTGATTGTTTGACACTTTGCCCAAACTTACCCGAAGAAAAAGTCTGGGTAAGTTCGGTAAAAAGAGAAACGCATTTTGACGTTAAGAGAAACAAAAAGTCGCTCTCATTTACCCAATTTTTGCATACGGGAACGCTTTTGGGTAAGTTTGGGTAAATTTGGGTTCCCGCGGGATCCCGCGGTAAAGTAAAGGAACAAAGCTACTGTGTGACAAAGTTTTGCCGCAGACGCCCGAGAACATAACGTTGGAGCAAATAACAACGATTTTGGAGGAACATTTCGAGACAAAATCGAATGAAATTCTGGAAATATATCGTTTCTATCTTCGTAAGCAAGAAGATGGAGAATCATGAGCGGATTTAATAATGGCGCTAAAAAGGATACCGGCATCGTGTAATTTTGGCAATTACCTTCAGTAGGTGCTTAGAAACCAATTTGTGTTCGGGATCAGAAATAAGGTCACACAAAGCAAATTGCTAGAACAAAGTGATTTGACCTTGGATAAAGCGAAAAATGTGGCTGAAGCGGCAGAATTGGCAATAAAAGGAGGATTGGAAATTAGCGGTAGTTTGCACAAGGAGATAAACGCGATGAGAACTCAAACAACGAATGGTGGAGAAAAGGAAAGGAAAAAATTTGAAAAGAATGTGCAGAAAAAATGTTTCCGTTGTGGCAGCGGTGCTCACTGGTCGAACAATTGTAGACACAGAGAAGCAGTTTGTGATTTCTGCAATATCAAAGGGCATCTGAGACGAGTTTGCATGAAGGAGAGGAAAAGGGTAAATGCAATGGCGGCGGATGACGAAGAAGACGAATTGGCAGAATCAGTAAAGTATGACGACAAGGTTGAACTGATATATTCCAAAATACTTAACTCCTTAATAGTTATTGATCATTGTTTCGTTTGAAATCGATACAGGGGCTGCGGTGACAATTGTTGGTTTGGTCGAGGCGAATATGGTACTGGGTAAACTGCAAATTTATGAAAGCAATACAAGATTGTATAATTATTCCGGTCGAGAAGTGGATTGCGTTGGCTTGAAAATGTATGTAGTGGAGGGCGACAGACCTGCTCAATTAGGCAGGGATTGGCTACGAAGAATAAAATTGAATTGCGCAAAAATAATACAGGACAGACTAGATCTGTACAACGTGTGTGTAAGTACAAACATCAAACAGATCGAAGCAGATAAGGATGTTAAGTCTATTCTGAATCGGTACCCTAGGTTGTTCGAGGAATCAACCAGAAAAATTAGTGGATTTCTAGCACGCATACACGTTAAAGAGGGAACGGTGCCACACTTTATGAAAACAAGAAGAGTGCCATTTGCGTTAATGGATGCGTTAGATGAGGAATTACAGCAACAAATGAAGGCAGGCGTCTTGGAAAGAGTAAACCACAGTGAATAGGCTACGCCAATTGTAGTTGTCAAGAAGAAGAATAATACGGTTAGAAATGCGGTGACTATAAGGTAATTATAAATACAAAATTGAGGATAGATTAGCATCCATTACCAACAATTGATGAATCGTTCGCAACAATGGCGGGAGGACAGAAGTTCTCAAAAATTGATTTGTCGAGCGCTTACCTGCAATTGGAAGTTCATCCTGAGGACAGAAAATGTTTGACTATAAACACACACAGAGGGCTATTTCAGCCGAATCGGTTGATGTTTGGAATTGCCAGCGCGCCTGCCATATGGCAGAGGTTTATGGAGCAACTACTGGTGAACATCCCAGGAGTAACTATTTTCCTTGATGACAACAAGATTACTGCTGAAAGTGATGAGGAACATGTACGAAGAATCGAGGATGTGTTTAAAAGGTTAAATGACCATAATATGCGTGTTAACCCGGCAAATCGGAGTTTATGAAACCCTCTATTGAATATTGCGGATTTTTAATAGACAAGGACGGAATTCATAAGACGGGCAGTAAAATTAAAGCAATTCAAGAAATTAAAACTCCTACTAATAAAGACGAAGTTCGGTCCTTAGTGGGACTAATAAATTATTATGGACGATTTTCAGTAATTTGAGTACGTATTGTATCCAATAAATCGGTTGCTGCAAAAAGATGTACCATTTCAATGGTCAAATGATTGTGAAAAAGCGTTAGCGGACGTCAAAACACGAATGCAATCCGACGTGGTACTAACGCACTAAGATTCAAACATACCTTTGATTTTAGCAGTCGATGCAAGTCCATACGGACTGGGTGCGTCCTGAGCCATCTGATGCCAGATGGGACGGAAAGACCGATTCAATTTGCTTCACAAACACTTTCAAAAGTTCAGAAAAAATATAGCCAAGTTGACAAGGAGGCGCTGGCGGTGGTGTTTGGAGTTCGGCGTTTTTATCAATACTTACCTATTCAGCAGGAAATTCACACTAGTTACTGATAATAAACCAATAGCGCAAATATTTTCGCCCAACAAGGGATTGCCTGTGTTATACACTTCGCGAATGCAACATTACACAATATTTTTGGAATCTTTCAATTTCGACATGAGAATAAAATCATCAAAGGATAATGGAAATACGGACGCCATGTCGCACAGTGCGTCGTTGATGGACAAAACTCAAAAATAACAAAATTGTCTCAAAATGTGACCAAAATTATACAGATAACAACACAACCCAAATAATGTAATTTCCTTTTTAAGGCTATTCGAACAAAATCGTGGGATTCGAACTCACATTCGCTGGACGATCGTTTCGATGTTTGTGAAGCATCGTCTTCAGCAGCGTCTAGCCCGTTAAGCCACTGCGGTGTGTATTTACACAAGTCACTAACCGAAGACTTTTATCGATTGTGCAGAGTGATTGGTTGTCGCTACTTACACATTGCTTTCCTACTTACACGCACTGATGCAGAAGTTTTGAAAGTTCTATTTATAGAACGAACTATTCTAATTGTAGTTGTCTCGTTCTGTTTTATAAAGTAATTGGTTTTCGAAGTAATTGGTTTCGTCTGACTCTCCTAAACTGCACCAGAGGGCGTTAAAGTCACTGAAATTTAAGTACAAATAATGAATAAAAAAAATTAATTGTAGTGCATCAAGAAAATAATTCCCAAAAATTAATTTTTTAAAAAAAAAGGTTCAAGTTTGGTTTTTTATGTTACTTAGTATGTTCGAAAGGTGGAAAAAAATATTTTCTGTGTATGCTGTCCCGAACTGCTAAAATATTGTATTAAAACTTGCTTTAAATAAAACCACAAATTTTAAAGTCGATAAACTTTATTGGATAATTTCTTTTTGTTTTCAAAAGATGCCTAAAATTGTATTGCAGTTTTTAGATAAAGAGGTTATGTTCTTTCAAAAAAATTTTAAAAAATTATAAATTTTTACCACAACCTAAAAATAAAATTATTGGATAATGTGCTAAATCATCAAAATTGCTAAGTAGCTCTTAGACTAATACAGAAAAAATATAACTGTTGCGGCACGGTTTTAACTGAGCCGGCTTAAAACAAAGAAGACAAAAGTTCTAGAAGCACCTCTCGTGCACATTTAACAATTTCTTTATTAATTTAATTTTGAAATACACTTCGAGCGCGCTCTAAATCTCTAAATAAAATCCGACTGGCTTCAATGTCCAATTGCACTTTGCTTTTGGTCTTTAAATGTTATTTGCCTACGTGACACATAGCAATGGACTGTTAGTTTCCTCAAGAAACGAAAAGCAATAACAAACTGGTTTTAGAACAAATCAATTTTTGGGAGCCTTAATGTAAATAGAATGACAATTACATGCATGTTCATATGTACGTGCATGTGTGTAGTTGCAAATATTTAAACTTCTTGTAGTTATGAGGGGAAGTATCCTCACAGTAAAATTATAGTGAAAATACTTTTTAAGAATATATAGTATAGTAAACTTTCGGCGGCAACATTCTCCCCCTCGTAAATGAGCGATTTGGACGATTTTACTCATCTGTAATGCCGACGTCTTATTTTGCTATTTTCGCTACAGGTCGCTGGAACGCCCAACTTTGGGTTTTTACAGTAACTTGCCGAACCTGCGCGTCCTTTGCTGTTACGGTAGATGTAATTCTTCCCTTTGGCCAACAGTGTCGTGGTAGGTTTTCATCGATGACGATGACAATGTCGCCCACCTCTAGGGGAGCTGTCTTCTGAAACCACTTGCCTCTTCTGGTAAGTATAGGCATATACTCCTTAACCCATCGACGCCAGAATTGGTCAGAGAATTGTTGAGTTTGTCGCCATCGTAGACGTAAGTCGGTTTCTCCGTAGACTATTGGCTTGTAACCGCTTGATGCCCCTAGCAGAAGGTGGTTTGGCGTAAGTGCTTGAGCGGCATAGAGTTGATTATAAATTCTGCTTCTGCCATCGCATTTCTAAGGGTTTCGTCATTGTAATCCATTGTAGGGCATATCTTGTAGATAGTGAGGAGCAGCTGGTTAATTGAACTTCCATTTAATTTCATTAAAGTTCATGCCAATGCCTCTCAAATCTATCGATTTCGGTTCAGATTCAAATATTTTTGAGGTTGCTTTAAAATTTGTGCCGTTATCGGTGAATATTTCTCGTGGTGTACCTCGGCGGGCAATGAAGTTTTGAAGGCACATTACGCAGGAACTGGTATCTAGGCTATAGGCAATTGTGTACCGCACGTACTGTGAGACAGGTAAATAGTACACCCCAACATTTCTCCTTCCTTCTACCCACTGTCACGTATATAGGCCGGAAATAATCGATGCCGACGAACGTGAATGGCCGCTCAAAGCTTGCTAGTCTTGTCGGTGGTACTGATGACATCTGTGGCATTTGTGGAATTGCGGTTGCATTCTTGCAATGTTGGCATAATCTTCTCACACTTTTGTACAGAACCCGTAGCTTAGGTATGTAGTACATGCTCTTGATGTTATTGATGACGGTCTCATGCGAAATATGGTGGAAACTTTCATGTGTATATTGAACCAATAGCCGAGTTATATGGTGCATGGTAGGCAATATTATGGCATCATGGTGGTTAAGATGTGATACACGGTCTCTAGCCCGTAATATGCCCTCGTCATCTAGAAATATATTCAAAGAAATTAGTTTACTGTATTTTTCCAAATTTTTACCCTTTTTTAAGCAGCATATTTCTTCATGGAATTCGTTTTCTTGAGCCTGTCGAAAGAGAGCCGTCTTCGCTTGCTGAATCATCTCATACGTAATTGTGTTCGGTAGTGGCTTCTTCGCGGAGCTTGCTTTAAGTCTCTTCAGGTAGAGTATAAAGGTGGCCACTGCACGAAATAAATGTCTCCAAGACGAAAAGTATTTCACGTTGATAAACACTGCCTTTACGGAGTTGTTGATAAGAAGTGTATGATGTCTCATTTCATCGTTATTTAAATCACCCAGATTTTCACAAGTAGGCCATTCACTTTTGTCTTCGCTTAAAAAATTTGGTCCAGCGAACCATGTAGAGACATCCCATTGTTGTTTAATTTTTGTTGAAGTATCTGCAGGATTCATTTTTGATGGCACCCATCGCCATTGTGACACATCTGTCGTCTCCAAGACTTCACCCACTCGGTGCATAACAAATTGTTGAAATTTTTCGGGTCCATTCGAAGCCATTGCAGAACTGTTTTTGAATCAGACCAAAAGTATTGCGCCTTTATGTCCATTCGTCGATTTTTTGGTATTTTATTTGCTAGTCTGACGCCAGCTACAGCCGATTGCAGTTCAAGTCGGGGTATAGACATCGGTTTTAAGGGTGTTACTTTAGACTTTCCTGCTACAATCGTGACGGTACAGTTACCTTGGTGTACAATTCGAAGGTAACAAACGGCAGCATAGGCGTCCTCGCCGGCGTCTACGAATGTGTGCAATTCGACCACAGCCTCATCAAGTTGTAGGTAGTAACATCTTGGAATTGATATTGCAGATATAAATTAATTCTAAACAAATTTATTTGTTTAAACAAATATGTTTGCTGTGTGACGCGAGTCACACAAGCAACGTTCTTTATTGATCTTCAAAACACAAAAGCAAATAATATTAAAAACTACCCTAAACTTATACTCTCAGCTTTGCACCTTTGTTGATATCTGATGCCGGCTCGTGTTGGCACAACTCGCCCATCAGTATGGAAGTAATGCACCAGCAGCAGTCTGCATTGTCAGCGTCTGTGAATATTTGGTGGGAACTTGCAATTCAGCAAATGTACACGTTTGTTATTGTACATGTTTGAATAAATGGATGATAGTTGGATGTTTTGAATGTATGTGGTGTTAACTCTTCCCCTCTTAAATGGAATCGTCCCGATTACTCAGAATGGATAAATGTTGTAAATACTTGATGATTTCTTCTTCGTTTCTAGATTTTGCACTGTTGTTTCTGGGTTGATTGTGGTGGAGTTTTCTTCTTTCCTTTGCAGTATCTTCTTCTTTCTGATTGATTTTTAATTTTCTATTGAGGAATCCCTTTCGAATTAGCCAAATAGCAATGGTTATTGTGATGGTTATGGCGAGTCCACTGGATCCAATCATTATTTTGCTCTTTTTCTCCAGATACTCTAGGCGGTTGATATTCTTTATATTAAGTTTGCTGAGGCGTTCTAGGGATATGATTTCTTCAACTCTTTCTTCATTGGTTTTAGGTTGTAGGAATGCTGGAAGAGGTTTGTTGCCACTGATCTCCTTAGAATAGTATTCATGTCCATTAACTTGTATTGTGTTATTGTAATATTATACCAAATAGGTTCCATTTAATTTGTTGCTTTCATTATTCACGCTTAGTGTGCCCTCATATTGATTCAATAACAGCAGATCTGGTCCGATTTCTTCAACTGTTGGTATGTGCTCATTGTTTTTCAATAGCTCTATTGCATATTGTTAATTCATAATAGTTTTTACAATCTGTTTTAATGGCAAACAATTCGTTATTACATTCCAATATTTTATTGTATTCGATTTTATCTATTAAATATCCATTTTTTTACAGCTTTTGCTAAATATACTTTACAAATATCGTTTCGAGTAATAGGAATACTTAATATGTATAAGATTTCCTTGTTATTAGTTACAATTTTCACAGAACCAAAATACAGTAACTCATCTATATTGTAAACAGGAATATTGTAATTTTGTAGTATATTATTCACATTTTCAATTTCGGTTTTTGAAAGTATAAAAGAGTTAACAATATTGGCCTTAGCCCATTGAATAGCATGTTCGACATTTTCTAATTCCTTTTCTATTAACATCAATTTTCTTTCCAGACTGTTTACAAATTCGTTATTCCAACCTTCTCTCTTTGCCTTGGTTATCTCATTTGTAATATTTGAAATTTCCAAAATTCTTCTAGACGTTAGTTCGTTTATAATAAGTTGTCTATTGTTATTTGCCAAAATATTGTCAATTTTCTGTTCTAGGATTTGGAAATCTTGACTATCCGGATTCCCAGCAATCCATTTCCAAGCGCTACCGATAAAATCTATCGATCTTTTTGCCCTACTGGGGCTTAGGCGTTGGAAAAGTCCCTCGATGTCTATGATTTGTTGATTTAAAAACGGACGGAGCGGATGGTTGTTAGTAACGTTCGTGTCAAGGATGGATTTTATTTGTAGCGTGAGAATTCTGTATTGTTCAAGGTCGATAGAGTGTATAATTTTAAAAGTTCCATTCTGTATTCTTGCTGTCCCTTTCTGGATTGTTATCAGTCTAGCATTAGAATAGTCTAGGATATTGAAGTCTGCCAAAGCGCATCCAAAACGCAATCTGTAATTAAAATTTGCAATTAATTTCTAATATGTTTTTTATATATAACTCGTCCACTTTCAGTAAGGATGGTGGTGTTACGATTCTTCCTAACCGTTTCCTCTTTGAAACGTTCGCTTAGTTTTGTACCTAACCGTTTGTTTGTTTTACGAGCTGTCCGGGAATATAATCTTTAATTGGGTGTTTTTTCTTATTATGGTATGCCAAATATTTGTCCTGTTTCTGCTTGATCCTCTCCATGTTTGTCCTTCTAGTAGTCTCATAATCTTGGGGAGAAAAATCAATAGTTCGGCCGAAGTACAAATCTGCTGGTTTCCTATTCACCGTTGAATGGATAGAATGGTTGTACTCATTGACGGATCTTTCGAGTAATTCCTCGAAGTTTCTTGCGGTACCGTCACTCTTTAGGCATCTCATTAATTAATTTTTAAATCGTCCTTCATCATGAATAATATTGACGCTGAGTTTAAAGATGGTTCGTTATCCATTACAACATTTTTCGGTACACCATAGGAGAATAATAGCTCCCTAAGTGGTTTCCTAACATCTTCTATTGATTTTCCATTTAATAGTTTTACCTGCGCATACTTGGAAAAATTTTCGATAGAAGTCAATATCAGCTTTTTATCTGTAGAAAAAATATCAATATGAATAGTATGGCCTGGGTATGTGGGAATAGGTGTCTCTCCCAAGTGAGGCTCGTAGGGATGCCTTTCGTACTTATTCTTTTTACATGTGGCACAGATTTTAATAATCCTCTTGATTTTTCCTGACATTGCAGGGAAATAGTATTTTTCCAATATTTGCATTTTATTTTCCCTTTCGTTTCGATGTGCTCTATTATGTGCTTCGATAATTATATTGTCTTGGTCATTTTCGGATATTATATCATCTACTACGGATTGTGTAAATCGACATTTATAGATGGAAAAATGTTGTGGGTAAACGATCTGAATTTTTCCCATTATCATTTCAGGAGCTTTTATACCGTTGATAACCGATGGATTTAAATACCTCTTCAAGATGTCCACCAGTTTCTGTTCATCGTAATATGGTTCAGTAATTAAATGGCGATGAAAACCTGGGAAGATGATTTTAAATTGATAAGTAGATGTGTGATCAATACTTATGAAAAGTTGATTTCTGAAAACATTGATAGGAGATTCCACGCTAGGAATCAAGTTTTCTGATGAGCTTTCAGCGCTATGTTGCGTGGGTGTTAGTGAATTAATTTGGGAGACTATGCCATTTGCTCCTTGTTCAACTCTAGAAAGAGCATCAGCTACTACATTCTGTTTTCCTGGTTTATATTTTAATTGGTAGTTATACTCTTCAAGTGTACATTTCCATCTTTTCATCTTGGAGTTGCTGTTTTTATTACTAAGGGAATATGTTAAGGGTTGATGATCCGTGAAAATGATAATCTTTTTTGAACCGTACAGGTAATTCCTTAAGGCGGTTAAAGCCCAGATAATTGCCAGCATTTCCCTTTCATTAGTGGCGTAATTTTCCTCTGTTTTATCCAGAGTCCGGGATATGAAAGCTATTGGTCGTTCCTCCTGACTCAGTACGGCTCCAAGAGCCACATTGGAGGCGTCGGTAGTTAGATGAAACTCTCTTTCGAAGTTTGGGTATGACAACAATACTTCCTGTGAAGTCAAGGCATTTTTCAGTTTGTCAAATGCGTTTTTGGCTGATTCGTCTAGATCAACTGGCATTTGACTTGAGGCCGTTTTGGAAACTCTACCTTCTTCCCCTCTTAAGAGTGAAGTTAATGGCTTCGCGATATCTGCGTATCCTCTGACGAATCTTCTATAATACCCTGATAGGCCTAAGAAAGAACGTAGTTGTTTAAGGGTTTTAGGGTGGGGGAAATTAAGTATTGCCTCAACCTTTTTTGGATTTGTCCTTATACCGTTCATGGTTACTATAAAGCCCAAAAACTCTACTTCACTCTTAAAAAATTCACACTTATCTAGTTGAATTTTCATATTTGCTGCTTCTAGCGTTTCGAATACTTTTCTAATGTGTTCACAGTGGGACTTTTCATCTTTGCTAAAGATAATAATATCGTCTATGTATACGAAGCATACCTTTCCGATCAATTCCCTCAGGATGTCATCTAAATAAATAAATGGTTTCCCATTACATCCCATGAAGGGACAGGGGAGAACTTCTCACAATCACTGAGCTGTGCGCTTTCCAGTTTTCACTCACTGATTGGGACCTACAGTTTTACACCGATTCCGAACGGTAATTTGAGAAGCTTTTTCATGGGATGTCATCTAATGCTCTGGAAAATCGCCGGCGCATTTTTTAAACCGAATGGTAACCTAGTATATTCATACTTGCCATTATTAACTGAAAATGCTGTCTTTTCCATATCCTCTTTTCGCAACGGTATTTGGTGGAATCCACTTTTAAGGTCTACGACCGTGAAGTATTTATTCCCTCCCAAGTTTGACAGAACTTCTGTTACCTCTGGGATCGGATATTTATCAGTAACCGTCACAGCATTAAGTTTCCTAAAATCTACCACCAACCTATGTTTCCTCTTTCCCGAATGATCCTCCTTTTTTGGTACCACCCATATAGGTGAATTATAAGGGGACCTAGATGGTTTTATTATTCCATCTCGAAGAAGGCGACTTATTTCCTCCTCCACGACATCTTTTAATGCCATTGGATATGGATAACTTTTTGCATATATCGGAGAGTCGTTATTTGTTCGTATTTCGCCGACTACTACCGTGGTATAAGTTAACTTTTCGTCGGGATCTGCGAAAAGGCTAGAGTGATGTCCTACAATATTTTCCAATGAATCTTTTTGGTGTTTTGATAGGTGTGCTACTCTCAATTCGAGGTTATTCACATTCTGAGTTGTTCGTTGTTTGATAGGAATTTTCCGACCTCCTTTGACAGTGAAATAGTTATCGGATGAATGAATTACAGCAGTTAGTTCTTTTAGGCTGTCGTTTCCCAATATACCGTCAAAAGATTTCAGACCAGGTAAGAGAAAAAATTTTATAGGTATCTCGTTGATACCAAACATGTTCAGAAAAGTATGTTGTATAATTTTCACATCCCCCTCTACAGACTGCGTTAAATATCTCCTTATTTGGTTTCGGATTCTTAACTAAATTGGGTTTTATATAATTATTGTTGCTACCGGTATCCAACAAAAAATTGAGAATTTTTCCGTTCCTCGTTTTGCATTGAAAATATGGCAAAAAAATTGAAAATATAATCGGGATATCGGTGTGGTTTCTATCCTGAGGTTCATCAATATCCTCAGGACATTGTTGAAGATAGTCTGTATTAGTTTCATCAGTTGGCATTCCACATGCCTCATCTATTTCATTATCCATAGTTGTAACATCATTGATATAATTTTCGGGTATATTACCAGTGTTGAGATGGAAGTTCCGTTGAACCTTACTCATTGGTGCCTGTACCGAAAATTGGGCAGGTCTTTTGAAATTATTGATCTGCATGGGTTTTATTTGCATAGACCTATCAATCTCCATGGGTTCTGAGAGATTTCGAGTATTTGAAACATTGGGAGTCTGTCCTCCAAATTGAGTACGTTGAAAGTAATGTGGTCCTACTGTTTGGGGACGCTGAGCGAACTGATGTCCTCCAAATTGAGAAGGTTGATTAAATTGCGGTCCCCAATATTGTGGTTGTTGCGGTTGTCTTTGCCGAAACTGTGGATTTGGGTAATAATGTTGAGGACCCAATCTTGTCCTACCTCCGTATGATGGAATGTTGACTAATTCTGGGTGGAATTTTGGCTTGTTTCCACCGTTGGAAGTTAAGTTTCGCATATCGTTCTTTGGAGCTCTATTATGAGCATATTCCCTTTTAAACGACATGTTATTTAAACTAACAGCCAAAGTCACGATCTCGAAAGAAAACCTAAGCGAACGAAAGCCAGTCACTCACTTTCTTTCTTATCCTAGGCTTTAAATGCTATTGTGTGATTGTGTATTTGAAAAATCGGAAGCCACTAACTATTTTCGGTGTCATCTATGCGAACGAAAATGTCAAAACCAGTCACTTGTCTTTTGGTTGTCGCATAGCTGGAAATGAAATAAAAGCTTGAAACAAAAACAATTTATATAGAATTCAATGGAAGAAACACAATGGACAGAAAATAATGTCATTATAATAAATTTGTTATTAAAATATATTTCAATTTCAGCACAAAAACGCCAACTTTGTGGCACCTGCAGATACTAGTTATTCGTACTCTCCTCTCTCGCTCCGAAATTAAATGGCGAACGTCTAGTTTATGTTATTGCTTTGAACAACAACCACACAAACACACGTAAAACCATGCGAACGACAAGTCGAAAGATAGTGACTCGCATTCTGAAACGAAAGTGAGTGTCTGGCTTCGTTCGCTTGGATTTTGTAGGAGAGGGAGTAAGTGGGGTCCGATTTTGTACTGAATTGTATATGTTTTCGTTCGCTTGTTAGTGACTCCCAAATCAGCTGTTTGTCGCATAGAAAGAAAGCGAACATTAACGTTCGACATCGTGACTTTGGCTGTAACACAAATGTGAAGGGCTTCTGGTAAGGATTTGGGTCGGGACACGCTCAAGAGTTTGGGTAGATCATCATTTAACCCCCTTATGAAGGTGTCAAGGGCTTTTTCCCTGTATGTGATCGTCATAGCCTTAAGACTTCCTTCATCTAAATCTAGGCACGAAACTTTATCTAGTATTAGAGAGAGTATTTGATATACATTTTGATAAAATTCCATCACTGTTTTCTGTCCCTGGTACAGGACATTAATTTGGTACTCCAGGGTACCAATGTCCCTTTTATCGGAGTAATGAACCATTAAGCACTTTCTTATTTTTTGCCAGTCTAATGGAGTCCTATAAGACTCTAAAGCAGTATCGGCTTCACCCGTAATTTTCGTACGAATGGTATGTAAAATTGCATAGTATCTTCCCGTCCCTTTTAAACTATTGTATAATTCTAAAACTCGATCCGCTGACTTGCGCCAGGATCCAAATTCTCCGGGTTTTCCCGAGAATTCTCTGAGAGATTTAACAAGGTCCCGAACTTTGTCAAATTCTTCTAATCTTGTTGACAGTGTCACTATTGGTTGATCAATCCCATCATCTGTCAGGGAATCTTGTCCTACTAGGACTTCTTTAATGATCTGTCTAATTTCGTTTTACTGAGTTTCATTAAGTCCAGAGGGACCAGAAGCAGTTTGGGTCATTGCTAGTGACCTACTTAATCTTTCCGTTATCTCTTCGATAGTATCCGGCATTTTCGAGAAAGTTGGAATTTTAATTTTTGTTATATTTTGTTTCTCACAACTTATTCTACACACTTTAATATGATTAACACAAAATTATTTAATTTTTCGTTAGAATCAAAACTACATAACTTATTACTATTCTTACGTAATTATTATCAGCGTCGTTGATTCTTCCTTGATAGATGGTGAAGGTTGGTGATGAATCCCTGATAGTGAAGATTTTCCGTATAGGCACTTGGAAATTGATGTGGTCAGAGTTTTTTTTTATTTTCGTCAGTTATATTTATTTGGGAAGATTGCCACTTTCTGTTTATTCATAATTACTTAAAAAAATGTTTTCTTTTATTTTCTTTCTTCTTTGTTTTTTTTCAACTTATTTTGGTTATTAGTATGATAATATTTTCACTTATTAACCAAATGTTTGTTTTGGTTATTCGTAATTTAATTATGTTCTTATTAAATTTTTTCTTCTTTCACTTATTTTATTTCAAAAAGAGTTTTTATAATTGTTCGCTTAGACACTTAGTGATTTTAATTTTTCGAATTGTCTTTGATTTTGTTTCGCGGTTCACTTAAACTGTTAACTTAATATAATTTACTTGCTACAATACCGCGTCGCGGGCTTTAGGGGCTGTGACTTTACGTGCACTCCTTTTTGTATTTAGTGAAACTACTCAGGAACCCTTCTAAAGGCTTGACTTTTTGTTTTCGTCGACCGTACCTGCTACGTTTAACAGGTCCCTGCTCGGGCGCCAATTAATTCTAAACAAATTTATTTGTTTAAAAAAATATGTTTGCTGTGTGACGCGAGTCACACAAGCAACGTTCTTTATTGATCTTCAAAACACAAAAGCAAATAATATTAAAAACTACCCTAAACTTATACTCTCAGCTTTGCACCTTTGTTGATATCTGATGCCGGCTCGTGTTGGCACAACTCGCCCATCAGTATGGAAGTAATGCACCAGCAGCAGTCTGCATTGTCAGCGTCTGTGAATATTTGGTGGGAACTTGCAATTCAGCAAATGTACACGTTTGTTATTGTACATGTTTGAATAAATGGATGATAGTTGGATGTTTTGAATGTATGTGGTGTTAACTTATATGTCACAACGCCGTTTTCCATTTCCGCCATTTTGAGTACTGGGAGTCGTTTAGCTCCTCATCCCAGTCAATGCCAGATCGCCAAACTTCTTGCAGAATAATTTTCAGAGTGGTGGTGTAGCACGACAAAAATCCAAGTAGGTCAAATATTGACATGAGCACCTGGAGGATTTCTCTTTTTGTAGGAACTATTGCATCCATAAAAACGTCGCGTCTTAGTCTGGCGAATCTGAAAATGTAGACAAAAGAGTCTTTATTAGGGTCCCAATACATACCGAGAATCTTTTCTGTAGTGGTCAAAACTTTTGGCTTTCGATCTTGAGATGATTTATCCTGTAGGTGATTATGGACTTCTTCACTATTTGACGACCAATTTCGAATGTTGAACCCAGCAGCAGCATGAATAGTTTTAACCTGTGTAGCCAATTCGATTGCTTCTTGCTCATTGTTTACACTGTCGATAAAGTCATCTACGTAGTGGTAGTGTTGTATCGCCTCTACAGCCCGTGGATATTTGCCTTTAAATTGGTTTGCATTGTGGTCTCGAACATAATGCGCTATACACGGTGCACACGATATTCCAAAGGTTAATGCTCTCATAACAAAAATACTTGGCGTTTCGTTGTCATCCTTGTTCCACCAGAGAAATCGCTGACAATGCATATCTTCTTTTCTCACGTTGATCTGGTGAAACATCTCCGCGATGTCTCCACATATGGCAACTTTTCGCACACGAAAACTCAACAAAACATCAACCAATGATTTGAGAAGGTCGGGGCCACAATAAATAATCGTTTAAACAAACACCATTTGATTTTGAAGCGGCGTCCCACACCATTCGGATTTTGTCGGGTTTGTTCGGATTTGTTGTTATAAATGTTGGCAAATACCACAATGGTCCAGTTGGTGTTTTGATCTCCTCCGCCGTAACTTTTCTGGCGTATCCTTTTGATAGTAAATTATCAACTTGTTGCTGGAGTGAATTTTTGAAGTTGTCGTTTTTTTGACATTTTTTCTTTAGACACATAAGTCGTTTGTATGCATTGTTGTAGCTTGCTGGTAGCTGACGCTCGTCATTCATCCATAATAGACCCACTTCGTAGCGTCCGTCTATCTTCTGGCAAGTATTTTTCAATATCTCCATAGCTTTAGAGTCCTCTGCTGATACTATATTCTTTACCGTAGTTTCCTCCAGATTAAAATTATAAGTTACCAATTGGTGTAACTCGTTCAATTGCTTTTTGCAGTCACAGCTGTGGATATTGAGCCAATTAGTTTCCCGGTAATTACCGCTGCTACCTTGAATCGTCCAACCCAGTCGCGTTTTTGTGGCTATTGGTTGATTCCACGATCCTTCGCGAATTTTTAATGGAACTGCGATTCTCCAATTATCAACACCAATCAATATTGCCGGCTTAACGTTTGTGTAGGATTGGACTGGAATACCTTCTAAATATGGATACATCTTTGCAACTTCTTCCATATTTAATGATTGTGTTGGCGCCAATAAAAAGAGGGAGGCGAATTTAAAATCAGGAGACTTTATTTCTGTATACAAAAAATGTGTTAACAAAAAATACAAAAATTAAACATAAAACAATTTAGCTCACCGCAGTTTTTCACTCCTTTCTGTGCAAGCGCCAAATAATCTCAACCGAACATTTTATGTATGCCAGCGAATGCAAGAACAAGAAGCAATGTAAAACTGAAGTTATGGAAAGAGACATAACAAGGTCGATGTAATTGATATCGATAAATACATTAGGGCTGTTCACAACACCCCCACCCCCGTGGAGCGATCAGCTTCACCATCAACTAAGTCGAGAACCGCTAGCTTTGACACGGGTCTTTGAAACGCACCATTCGCCGTCTTAACTTCCGCACGCCTAATCACGCCATCAGCACCCGAATGGACTTTCGGGGTAGATTTGGATCACAAAGACGACATCGCGTACCTTGATGGGAGCATCCTGTTCGCACCACTTTACCCTTCTCGTGAGAGTAGGAAGATACTCCAACACCCAACGCTTCCAGAAGCGATCAGGAAGACTTTTAACACACGCCATTGTTTTCGGAGAGCGAAAAGCTTTCGTCCACCGCAGGAGTTTGAGTTACATTGCCAAAGCCAATCAGGAAGTGATTTGGAGTGAGAGGTTCTTCTTCATTGATGGTCACAGGCAGATGAGTGAGAGGGCGGGAGTTGACAATGTTTTCCGCTTCGATTAATAGTGAAAGGAGAACGTGCTCCTTTGGAGAAACATCTTTTACTGTTTGGCGCAACACTTTCTTCACACACTGAACCATCCGTTCCCACACACCACCTTCTGATGGATTTCCCGGGCAATTAAAAATCCACTCAACAGCATTTGCAGACAGCTCGTCCTGGATTCGACCAACTTCAAATACTTCACAAAATCGCTTGGCCTCCTCATTTGCGCCTACAAAATTCTTGCCATTGTCAGAACGCATGCGAAGAGGAACACCACGACGGTTAACGAAGTTTTTCAAGGCAATGATGAACGAAACATGTCTTCGATGTCACCACAAATAGCCACAGCATATTGCCGAAATTTAAAAAGAATTGACGGCAGGGAGGCCAACATATCAGGGCCTTTTAATAAATATGAATTTAAAGACAATCCGCTAGATTTTGCAGCAGCATCCCAAACGACTCGCGATTTACCGGGTTTATTTGTATTAAAAACTGCAAAAATCGGAAGATACCAAACTTTCCCATCGGCACGTTTTATTTCACGTTCATCAAACTTACGTATGTTTTTTTTTTTTTTTTTTTTTTTTTTATCAAACCAACACTCAGGGGATGCCCCCTATAAATGCAGTGCATTGTGTTGGCGAAGGAAAATTGAGGTAGTAGAGGGTGGAAAGAGGGAGTAGTGACTGTTGACATTTGCCTTGAATGTTTGTATGTCACAATTGGTGGGGAATACACTAGCCGGAAGTTTATTCCACATACGGACTGTACGGCTGAAGAACGAATTTTCTCTATAGTGTGTAGTGCGGTCAATCGGCCATTCGATAAAAAACGGATGAGAGTTCCTGGAAAGCCGCGTACTTCGGCTAAATATCCTCACGTCCGGCATAAGTTGACGGATGTCCGAGGAACACATACCGTGGAAATATCGATAGAAAAGTGACACGCAACCCACATTTCGACGATGCTCAAGGGAGGCAATAGAGTTGGATACCCTACTGTCCCCTATTAACACCGTCGCTCTCTTCTGGACACGGTCGAGAAGCTCCAAAGAAGTCCTAGGAGCACCTGCCCATATATGGGAGTTATACTCCATCTTTGGCCTGATGTAGGTGGTGTAGATATTGAGAAGATCAGAGGGAGTGAAGTATTTCTTGCACCGCTTTAAAAAGCCTAGACACTTGAATGCATCTTTCGACACTTCAAATACATGTTTTGCCCAACGGACATCACATTGTATTTTCATGCCCAGAACATCAAGAGCGTCTGATTCATCAATATCCACACCGTCCATAGACAATGACGACACACCTGGGTCAGCAATACGTTTATGCGACAACAAACAACACTGGGTCTTACCCGCATTAAAATCTACTCTATTCTTTCGACCCCATTCAACAATGGATACCAGATCGCGGTCGAGTGTTTCATTCATCGTCCGGCGTTTGACTTCAATCTCTTGAAGACTTGGCCTACGATCGAATGAATAAGAATGGCAGAGATTACTGTCATCGGCAAAAGAGTAGATTGGATTCACAGTCTGACCCAGGAGATCGTCAATGAAAATAAGAAAAAGAGAAGGAGAAAGAACAGAGCCCTGTGGTACACCTGCAGTCAATTTATGCTCGTCGGATGAAACCCCATCTACAACAACTCGTATAGTGCGATCTCTGAGAAAACTCGATATAAATCGAGTGAAGTTATCACCGACACCAAAAGCAGCGAGCTTTGACAAGAGTGCATCGTGCCATACTCTGTCAAAGGCCTTGGAAATATCAAGAGCCACTACCTTACTCTCACCAAGCCGGTGGATGGATCGACTCCACTGTTCCGAAAGGAACGCCATCAGGTCTCCAGTAGATCTCATTCTACGGAAACCATACTGCCGATCGTTAAGAAGGTCATTGGACTCAAGATACTTCACTAGATGGTGGTTAACCATGCTCTCCATAACCTTCGAGAGCGTAGAACAAATTGCAATTGGGCGGTAATTTGCAGGGTTACTTGCATCACCTTTTTTAGGGATTGGCTGGACATTAGCAACCTTCCAACGCGCAGGGAAGACTCCGGCACGGTATGCAAGGTTGAAAAGATTGCGCAGTGGACACGCCAGTGTCGAAGAGCACCTACTCAAGACCAGTGCAGATATGCCATCCGGGCCCGGGGATTTACCTACGACGAGATTCGCAAGAACCTTTTTAACTCCTCGCGTTCGAAAAAATATCTTGGGCATGGAACAAGATACGTGATTGATCACGGGGAGTGGTTGATTGCTATCCGGCAAGGAAGAGTTCCTTGCAAACATTTCAGCCAAGAGGTTAGCTTTATCAACCGGTTCAGTGAATGTTATGTCATCTTTAAGAAGAGTTGGGATAGAGGAAGAACTATCCTTTATTCTTCTTGCAAATGACCAAAAGTTCTTACTTCCTCTAGGGAAAGAAAGGACTTTAGCACGAATACGCTGTTCGTGAAGAAACTTTTCGCGTCGAAGTACTTTGGCACACTTGGATCTTGCCTGTTTGCGTAGCAGTTCAGTATCAACGTTTTTATTAGAACGCCAGTCTCTGAACGCGTCCTCTTTGGATCTGACAGCATTCTTGCATGTCTGGTTACACCAACTTTTTTCCGATGGTTTAACCGAAATAATTTTCGTCGGAATGAATGAATTCATACCAATCAAAATTATCTTCTCGATCATTTCAGCAGCAGCATCTATGTCATTGTCCAGAAAACAAAGCTTCCAGTTAAAATGCTGATAAAAGTTGTTGAGCTCTGCCCAACGTGCCTCTTCGTAGATAAAAATTTTTCGCTTCGGGACTGTGTTTGAAGCGAGACGAAGAGCTGAATACGAAAAGGACGCTGAAATGATACAGTGATCCGAATTACCCAGAGGTGCAAGCGTGTTAACTTCGTACTTTTCAGGGTGCGAAGTTAAGAAGAGGTCAAGTAAATTTTGGTTGTGCCCTTGAACACACGGAATGTGCGTCGGTTCATTCACCAATTGCGTTAAGTTGTTATGAGCGGCGAAGAGCTCAGCGTATTGGCCCTCCGTAGTTGTATGGCTCGAATGCGTTAACCAGGAGGAATTATGGACATTGAAATCACCAGCAACAACGATTTCACTGTCTGGATAATTCCCCAATATCTCAGAAATGGAATCGGAAAGGGTGTCAAAGCCATTAAAGGATGTCTCCCTTCCCGCATTAGGACTTCTATAAAGAAATCCGAAATGTAGGACATGTGTTCCAATCTTGAATTTTAACCAAAGAGAGTTAAATTCTGGATCTTGTGAGTCGAAATGTCGCTGACTCTGAAACACTATGCCATTTTTTACATAAACCACAAGGCCTCTGTGGGAAATAAAAAGGGATAGAGTGTGGTACCCAGGAACGTGAAAATCCTGTGGATCAGAATCCTCGCGCACCTGGGTTTCACATAGAGCAAGAACATCAGGCCGATGAATATTAATATGAGAGTACACACCGAAAAAATTCGTTCTCAACCCTCGTATGTTACCATAATGTATAACAAAATTACACACCATTGCGACACATAAACACACAGAACAAATTCACAGCAGTAAACATGGATAAGTATTTTGAAATTGTGTCATTGAAAATATTGTAAAGATTAGAATCTTGACTAATCTTTCGCTCAAGGCAGGTCAGCCTCTTTAGAGCCATTTGGTGGTAGCTGTCAGGCAATTCAATTATATCATACTTCCATAGTAATGGAACTTCATAATGACCATTGTCTCTTCTAATGGTAAATTTATTTAGCAAATCTAACGCGCGTTTGTCGTTTTCAGCTATAGCGGAGTCTTTAACACAAATTCCGGGACTATGAAGAGCATAAAAACTTCTACCCAACTCATCTAATTCATCATTTTGTGTAGAACAATCACAAACATGAAAGTTAAAGTGATTACGTTTGTTTTGGTTTTCAGCAACAGCACCATACACCAACCATTCATGTCTAGTGCACACTGCAACTGGCTCATGTAGAGACCCCTCACGGATCTTACTAGTTATTCCCAAATCGAAATGGTTCAATCCAATTAAAATTTTAGGCACCGCATCGGAATAATTTTCAATTGGAAGATTTCGTAAGTGACGATATCGCTGCGACAACATGTCGTAATCCACTGACTGCCTTGGTAAATTTAAAGATTTAACAGTGGAAACATTTATTGCCACACGCCTTTTATTTCCACCTGAAATTTCAATTGTTAATTTTTGTGAACTTTTTTCATTTCGTGCAATACCTCCAGTCGACCGTAGGCACAGGGGATTAGGAACTCCACTCACTTCTACTTCATCCGCTAATGTTTCATCCATTAGGCTGATAGACGACCCTTAATCGATGAAGGCAAATGCATTTAAATTCTTATTTTTTCCGTATAACGTCACGGGAATTATCTTAAATAAAATTTATTTTATTTTTGCACTACGCGAGTTATTTACCTCGACTTCTTCTCACTGTGCATTAGGCATATAACTTTTTACAATTTTTGCAAATACGAAAAACGGCATACCATAGTCGAATAGAGCATAAAAAAGTATGAACCCCCATTATTTTTTTTTGCGAAATTGCAAAAAAGTTTCCGCGCAAAACGAAATTACTTTTTTATCAGAACTGCTGAAAAAAACAAAAAAGTTTTGTACAGTGTACACGTTTTTCTTCATAATAATAGATATTTATTTAACTAATAATCTTCCTATTATTCCAAACGCCTTTTAATGGACCTAAGGGAAGTGCCCCATCCACCCCAAAGTAATTTTTCTTCAGAAAATTCTGATTCAATATTAAAAAATTTAAAAAAGAAAAAGCAAGTTATTCAAAAACTCGCATAGTGAAATAATAATAACATCGTATAGTCATTTGTTTTATCATTCAATTTAGAAATTGAAATAAATATTTCAAATCTGTTTTTAACGGGATAATTAAATATTGTTCGTGTAAAAATGTTTAAGACAAGTGCTAAAAATGTTGAAAAGTATTGTAATACGTTACCAATACACAATGTATACAAAATGTGGACATTCCATTGTTCAAACTATGTAAAAAGGCCAAAGAAAAGTTTGTTATTGGAAGATTTAATAGCCTTGGAAAGGAAATAAAGTGTAAGAAAAGAAGAACACAAATTGTCGTTAGTGAACTTTCAGTTTTGTGGAAGAAACTCAATTTTAAAACACTTTCCTTAAGGTCTATTAAAAGAAATGTGGAAAGATTAATAAAGTCGTACCAAAACTTTTTAAAACGCCGTAATAAATATAGTTTTAATAAAATTTTTGATATAACTTCAAACAACGAAGAGCAACAATCAGACGAATCGGAGCATTTCCCGATTTCAATATCTGAAACCGATAATGTGCCGTTGGATGATGATTACAAACTTCCAACCATAATGGACCATGATCAGGTGTCATCAGATGATGATATTACCTACAAACCACCTGCCATCCTATTACAAAAAAAGAAGTCTATGAAAGCAGCTGTTAACTTAGTTATGAATGCAAACGTTAGCACTAATAAGGCCGCAAAAATATGTAAAGAGTTGTCTGAATCTGGTGTAGAGATATTGTCGCCATCCCAACCTGGAATTTACAAAGCTTACACCAAAAATGCCGAACAAAAGAAAAAACTGTTGAAAAACACTCTTAACAATGAAAACTGGTGCTTGCATTTTGACGGGAAAAAAATTGGAAAGAAGGAATATCAGGTCGTAGTACTGAAAAATGCTTCTAGGGAAGTAAAATTAGGTGTACTAGTTCTGAATGATGGAAAAGCGTCGACGATATTTCACGGAATAAAAGAATTATTATGTGATTTCGACTTGTTGGAATCAATTAAAATGATAATTTGCGGTACAACCAGTGTGAATACTGGCAGACACCATGGTGTTGTCACTCGCCTACAAAATTTTTTGAAATCCTTTTCATTGCCCGCTCCACAGTATATTGGTTGTCAACCAATTAAACATGTCATGGATGAGCTTTTAGAGGGAAAAACATCATCGCCCAATATTTCATACAATTTTATTCCAAATTTAATAGAAAATTACGATGATCTAAAAAAAGAGTATAAACAAAATAAAGAGTGTATTAACCCTGCTGTTAGATTAGAAAAAACTTACGAATCTTAGATTGAGGGACCATTTGGTCCATACTGCAATTTTCATCCAAAATAATAATTTTATCTTATTCTTTGTAACTATTTTGGTTCAAAAATTTCTAAAGCAAGTATTTGACATATCAAAAACATCCGCTAACATATCAAAAACATCTTCTAAATATTTGACATGAATTTACATTCGCTTGGTAATGAAAAAACTTACGAATCTTAGATTGAGGGACCATTTGGTCCATACTGGAATTTTCATCCAAAATAATAATTTTATCTTATCCTTTGTAACTATTTTGGTTCAATAATTTCTAAAGCAAGTATTTGACATATCAAAAACATCTTCTAAATATTTGACATGAATTTACATTCGCTTGGTAATGAAAAAATGTACTATTGACCAAATGGTCCTCTAATCTAAGATTCGTCATTTTGTATTTTTCTCAGTCCTGAATAAAGTTAGAAAATTTAATTTTCGCACATAACATTGTTTTATTAAAAGACCCCATTAGCAGAAAAATTTAGTCAGTATATATCACCGTTCCAAAGTTACAAGGGAAAACAGAAAAAATTTGGACCAAATGGTCCTAATCTAACAGCAGGGTTAAGGTTAAAAGCATTAAATGGCGAAATGACATGCAATACTTATATGAATTGGTCCAAGCTTTTAAATACTTCGAGAAAAATGAACGTTTTCCCTACATAAAATTTAAAGCAATACCAGCACTCAGTAATGCCCGTTGGAATTCTAGAGCTATTTTGGCACTTTTAGCCTTTATACTTATTCCTGAATATCGTTTGCAATTATATCCTATTTGTAAGTTTGTGTGGTGCTTGGAGCGAAATCTGGTTTTCCGATCATACTTTCAACAAAAATAATTTCGCCACACTACAGAAATCATTGGCCGGCTTCACAAAACCAAATGAATGTTTTCTCAGACATTGGGTAAATAAACCATCAGCTATTGAGGAAGTTCAGCGAAGTAACATCTGCGCAGAGCGTGCAATTAAAATTGTGCAAGACATTTTACCATTGTGTAAATCATCACATACTTTAAACTTAAAACTTATTTCATATAACAATTGACAAAAATTTAAAAATAAAAATATTAAAAAAAATAAAAATATTAAAAAAAAAATCTGACTTTTTTTTAGAAATCGCTTTTTGCGCGGAACGTTTTTGTGGTGGTATGCCAATTTTTTCGTCAAAATTTGTTATATACCTACTGTGCATGTTGTTTACATTTGCATTTGCAATTTCGTTTTCTTCACTAACAGGTTGCGAATTTCTATGTAATGAAGGGTGGTGAAAGAATTCGCATCCCTCTCTACCGCAATTCTTCTTTCTTTTACAATCATCGCTATGTTTACACAGACAAAACTTACATAGTTTGTGTTTTCTCACCACATTCCATTTGTCCCCACGATCGAGTGAGAGATATGTTTGGCAACCGGCTACTGCTTTGCAGTTGTTATTGTTACACACCACACATCTACGTTCATCGTTATGAGTATGAACGTAATCTCTTCTGTATGTTGTTGTCTTGTTATCTTTATTATTCATTAATGTTTTGTCTTTGTTATTTGTTGATGTTCTTGTACAGTGATGGTCAACTGTTATACTACTTGCAGTGATGCCTATGTTAAATATCCATTTGTCAAATTCGGACAGATTGGGTTTTTTCTTTTGGTTCATCAGCTGCAGTTTAATTGTTGCCACTGCATTTGATATGACGGTGGGAGTTCATCTGGTAAGTTGCCAGCATTAATAGTGGCTACCAAACTACGGACATTAATAGCAAAGGAGGTAAGTGTTTGCAAATTATTTTCATCAACTTTTGGGGATGAACTAATTCTATTTTTTATTGTATTTAGTATCTTTTCAGGTTGACCATATAGCATTAGGAGGACTTCAATGACACCAGGGACGTTTGCAGGGTGTACGAGTAAGTGTTGGACGCTTTAAAGAGCGTAACCCTTTAATGCTTTTTGGAGGCGGATGAGATTTTCGCAATTGGTGAAGGAACAGGAGGCTGTGGACCATTCGAAGGTGGAAGAAAACAAGGGCCAATCTTCGGGGTGACCAGAAAATACAGGTAAGTCTTTGATGCAGCCGGTGTGTGGACTCAACATATTGTGATGTAAAATTATAATTGTTTGTGTTAACGTGCTTTGTGGATGACATAGGCACATTGTTAATAAATGATTGTTGATGTGGAAAATTAAAAGAATTTGTTGTATTTTGCCTGACAGGTGGGGGTTGCATTGAGTTGCTTGAATTGTTATAAGCAGGTAAGTCGATAAATGTCACAGCACCAGGTGGATGTGTAGAGGTCTGTGGATTTATAGGCTGCGTTCGTCCTTGAGAACCACTATTGGTGGTAGTGACCGAAGCATAAAGTGGTGCAGCGGTTGTTATGGATGAACTTACAGCAGCATTAACGACCATGGGACCGCATATTTCCGGATTTTCTGACATTTGGTTGGATGTACTGCATAATATGTTCAGGTTGTTAGCAAGGTTAGCAGGTAAATCGACTCAAGAAGTTTCGTAGGGCAAATATGATGCTTCTTGAGATGCTAACATATTCATAACAGTAGTTGCAGGTTGGTGGTTAGGCACTTCTTGCAGCCACTTATGGACGGACTGAGAATTGTCTGAAGAAGCTGCACTCAAGTCTTCAGCTTCTTGTAGAAGTAGATATTTTTTATTTAAATATTCACGATTGTATAACAGGCTCTGTTCGAGATTAAGAGAACGTTCTTCTTTGAGCCTCTGAAGTTGCAATTGAATTTTACGAGACTGTGAAACATGAGAACGAGCAGAACCCCTACTCGTGTGGCTTGATGCTGATGAGTTAGGTCGTATGGCAGAACATTGCGGACATTTGTAGGTTATGTCATTAGTGACATTTGCACAACTTGTGTGGAATTTTCTTTGGCATACTATACAAATTATATTTTTGTTAGGGGGATTGGGACATCGTGAACAGTTGTGATCATTTTGTTCATGTTGTTGACCCTCTGAATTTGATAACTCCATTTTGTACTTACTGCGAGATTGGCAAGGTTGTTGATGATGCTATAGGTGACCCGGGAAGAGACGAAGTAGACCACAAAAAGAATTATAAAATGTTGAGAAGGCAGGTAGGCCGGAGCTAGTGATTTCCACGGGGATTTTGAAAGAACAAAGATTGCGTAATAAAAGGCATGATTTATTCCACAAAATGTATTTATATTAAAATTCCTATACATATAACAAACAAAATATAAGAATTTCAAATGAAAAAATTATATATAAATTATCACCTACTTTTTGGTATGAAAACCACTAGAAATTGTTTTTAAAATTGGAACTAGCTATATTTGTCCCTGAGGCACCGCGTATGTAGCCAACTTGTTTTAAGTACTTTTATGTTGAAAATGGCGAAGCCTTTGGTACGCTAATTGACATTTAAAAGCTTTAGTTAAAAATAATAAATTGACAATCTGACGAACTTTTATTTATAAAGTGTTGCCAGATCGTTGCCAAAACTATGGGGATTTTGAAGGTGGCGCTAACAACAGTGTTGTAAATCTGGACCTTATATTCTAATCTCAGCCTTGAGTTCGAGTTAAGTAGCCAATGCAGTTGATGCGTCTTCAGCTTTATTTGTGTCTTCTTGGCTTCTATATGCCTTTTCCAGGTCAGTCTATGATCTATATGTATACCCAGATAAGTAATGTCATCACATAAGGGAATTGGTACACTGTTGAGTTGTATTTGTGGGCAAGTTCTTGCGTTTAATGTGAACGTAATTTGTTTGCTCTTCGTCTCGTTTACTTTTATCCTCCAGTTAGCAATCCAAGATTCGATTGTTTGGAGATGTAAGCTAAGATTTTCGGCGGCTTTACATGGGTTTCTATGAGAGCTCAGTATTGCCGTATCGTCTGCAAAGGTAGACGTAAGCAGATCGCTTCTCGTGTGGAGGTCAGCTGTAAATATAAGAAAAAGAAAAGGGCCGAGAACACTTTCCTGCGGGACCCCGGCATATATTTTGTATTTATCCGCAATTATCTCTCCCTGCTTGACTCTAAAATATCTATTTTCCAAGTAACTTTCGAAGAGGGAATGTGTATTAACTGGCAGATATTTTTTAATTTTATGTAATAAACCCTCATGCCAGCCAGACCTTGGCAAATGCCTGAGCACAGCAATATTCTCTTTTTTCATAAGCTTTTCTAATCTCGTTGGTCAAACGATTTACTTGTTGTAGAGTACTATGGCCCTCCCTAAAGCCAAATTGGTGATCAGGGATGATATTATGAAGCGAAGTGAGGCTTTTAAGTTTTGAAAGAAATGCTCACTCGAAGAGTTTTGATAGGCATGGTAACAAGCCGTCGGTGGTGCAATGGTTAGTGTGCGCGGCTCTAGTACATGAGATCCTGGGTTCGAACCCTGCTCTGACCACCTTCAAATTTCTTTCGGCGGCGGTCACCTCGCATAGTGACGGCGACACTATCGAGTATATAGCCATGAAAAGCTTCTCAAAATACCGTTCGGAATCGGTGTAAAACAGTAGGTCCCACTCAGTGAGTAAAAACTGGAAAGCGCACAGCTCAGTGATTGTGAGAAGTTCTCCCCGGTCCCTTCATGGGATGTAATGGGAAACCATTTATTTATTTTATAACAAGCTTATCGGTATATATGATGAAACTAAATATTTGTCCTTTCCTGGCTTTAATATCATTTTCACTAGAGACATTTTCCACGCATTAGGGAAGTAGCTATATTTTATTATATTATTGAACAAGCCTACGAGGAACTCGATAGCTATTAGCGGAAGTTCTGATATCATCCTCTGTGTTATTAGATCATAACCAGGAGCTTTTCTAGCATTTGCTGTTTGCTTTATAATATTGACAACCTCCCCGATCGTTATATCCAATGGGACTATAGATGTCTCCGTGTTGCACGCTACATTCGATAGACTAAAACTGTTAGTACATGGATTGGGACGGAAAACTTCACTCACGTGCTCTGCAAAAAGTTTAGCTTTTCCCTCATCTGTTGTAACCCACTCACCATTTATGTCACGTAAAGGAAACTTTGTCTCAACTGGCGTTTTAAGATTTCTTATTGACTTTAACAATGAAAAATTTGTGGATATCGTGGAAGTCAATCCCTCAACATATTTTCCATATTGAAGATCATCGTCGTTTTTCATGGCTACTCGTAGTCTTCTTGTGGCAAGTTTGAGTCGAAGACTTGTAGTAGGGGATCTATATGCCTGCCAGTCTCGCCTGGCCCTTCGTTTCTGATTTACCAAATATTTTATGTCTGCTTTCGTGTATGTGTGTGTGTGCTCTTGTTTATCGTCCTGAAGTGGGGTTGCGTGAATGGCTGCACCCTCGAGCAAACAGTTAAAATTGGTGATGTGATTTTCAATATCAAGCTCATTGTCTATACTTTTGTTCAAAATTGGGACATGGCTGCTTACGTATTTTCTGTATTTCACTCAGTTCGTTTTCTTAGATGTTAGCATCAAAGGGAATTCTATCTCGTAAACCGCGTTAATTGAGAATATAACAGGGGAATGGTCTGAAGACAGTCCCGTGGACGTTGTTGACGACGCGTTAGTCTTTGAAATTCCCCTAATTAAGGCGAAGTCAATTAGATCAGGCTGTTTGTTACGATCATGCGGCCAGTACGATGGCTGACAGGGAGATAGGTAATCGATCCCATTTCTTCGAGACATGATGCAGTTGTACAATTGTCTGCCTTTTGGGTTAACGAGACGGGAGCCCCAGTGAGTATGTTTGGCATTATAATCTCCGGCGGCTAAAAATGTGTGCCCCAGTCTTTGAAAAAAGCTCGTAAACGTATCACTCGATATCGAAAATCTTGGGGGGCAATAAATTGCCGATATTGTAATTCTCGTGAGAAATTGAGACGCGAACAGTAGTTGCTTGCAAATATTGTTCCGAGTAGCTTTCTAACAAATCGTGCCTAATTATTTTGCGTATAAGAACACCTGTACCTCCATGTGCCCTGCTATCGGGGTGGTTCGTGCCATAAAATGTGTAATTAGGTAAATTAAAATTATATCTATCTGTGTCTCAGATAAGAGCATTATGTCTATGTTTTCATCAGCTAGATAATTAGCCAATTCAAGTCTGTGTTTACTAACACCGTTTGCGTTCCATGTACAAATTTTTAGGAAGTAACCTATTTTTTTACTAATAATGGCTTGAATAAATTGATTTTGACTTCTCATAAAGTCTTGCATCCTTGACTGCATTGTCGAAATGAACATGTTCATACTTTGCATAAGTTGTCTTATCATATTATCTATGCCACTTGATGGCTGCACAGCAGACATATGAGGGAGGGGTCTGTTTGAGAACATTAGCGTATGTCATGGTATCAGAAGTTGTCCTAATTTCATTATCCCGTTGTGGAATATAAACTGATCTAATTTCTAACTCTGGGGCTTTGAATTCACGAGCACGAACTGTCCTCAATTTTCCATCCAATTTTTTCTTTAGGTCCTTGTATATTGGACACCCCCTGTAGTTGGCAGTATGATTACCCCCGCAATTATTACATTTTTTGTTCTTTTGGGTTTTTATCGGACATATGGACGATTTGTACAGATCACCACAAACTACACATACTGTTTGCAACCCACAGTATTTTTTCGTGTGCCCGTATTCCTGGCAATTTTGGCACTGTATAGGGCCCGAACGCTTGTGTGGATCTTCCACAGAGATTCGACGGTGCAGCAAATATTTCAACGCATAAATTTGATGAACCTAATTGCGTTTCAATTTTCTTGCGTCTGGCTCTAGTTCTACCTTAAACATAGGTTGGGGAATCTTGTCCCTGTTAAAAATATTAATCACCGAGCGTTCACTGAACCCTTTTTCCTCTAATGCGGACTTAACCTCTTTCGATTCAACATCAGACTCGATGCCCTTAACTACTACACATAAGCCCTTGCTGCTTTTCAACTGGTATGTGTAATAATTTTTTTTCGCATTGTTGAAATAATTAGTTATTTGACGAAAGCTTTTCTCGTCGTTGGTCTGAATCTTTGTTTCGTGTATTTTGCCCTTTCGGAGAGGAACAATGTGAAAAGTATTAGTTCCTATGACTGGTTATATTCGTAACCAAGTCATTAGAACTGCGCTCACGTAAGTAAATTGAAGGCGGTTTAGCGTGTGTTGCTGTAGGCAAGCTTGAATCGCGAGATTCGTCGTGCCTGTATAGTGGCGCCAAACGATTTTTTGATAAGGGGTCCACTGGCCGAGAAGTGCCCTCCGCTCTACTAATTTTATTCGTGTTACCCTTTAATGGACTTGACTTCCGTTTCACCAGTATGTATCGGTCCATACCAGTTTGATCGGTCCTAGATTCGGCCACTTTTGAGTTAGTGGCGCTATCGACGACAGGTGTTTCCCGCGAGGGGTTTTTCACTAATTTGTCAACACTTGGTGACTTCTCTTTACCGCCAGCAATAGCTGGACAACACGTTTTCTCCATCTGTTGCATACTTAAATTTTTTGGTATAGCACCCGACGACTTTAAATTTTTTGTCAGTGTATCACCCACATGATCACTGATGCCATTATTATGCACAGATGTTACTTTTGACATGGCTGCACTTTCAATGTTTTGTTTTGATTTGTCTTCTAACGGTGGAGAGCGCGGCACGCAGGGTGAGCGCCAAAAGATGCTCTCATCCTCATATGTTATCTTTGACATATCTGTTTTTCCAGTGTTTTTTGTTTTCGACTGATCTTCTGTCGGCGAACGCGGTACGCAGGATGAGCTTTGCTGTCATATACCAGCTTTCATGGCGCTTAATTGCAGGTGCACTTTCACTCATATAAGTGTTTTGTTTTCCCGCTTATTATTTTTTTCTTCTTCTTCTCCCTTGCAGCACAAAGCCAAAGGGAATTGTCTTAGTTTGTCTATTTCCCCTTTTTGATGTTATTATCAAGGGTGCAATTTGAAACAAATATATTTATCAATTTAGCGTTCTTTCGCCGGTTAAACAAATGGTTTTTAGTGCAGTTTCAAGTATTTAAACAATTTATTTTTGGTGTTTTCGCGGAGCGAACAAGAAACACAACCGTTCTTCAGAAATTTCAGGTTCGAAGTGTCTTGGCATTATACTCGACTGTAGACTTAATTTTTCCGACTATATTGACTCGTTAGTGACCAAAGTTCTATGTATGTTGAGAAGGTTATACTCTACAAATATGTATTATCCATGTTACATTAGGAAAAAGATAGCTTTTGCCTTGTTAATGCCTGAAATATATTATGGTCTTGAAGTCATATCAGGTACAACTTTGTCTAGATTAAAAAGGGTTGAACGACTTTTCAATATAATAGTGCGCTATGTGTATAGGCTGCGTCGGCATGACCACAGATATGTGTTGTTATTTTTGGGATTTCCGTTTGCATCGCTTGTTGAAATTAGGGCATTGCTTACATTTTATAGAATAATTAATTCCGGTTTACCACCTTTATTAAAAGACAAATTTGTATTTTGTAGATCTACTAGAAATCCACAGCTTGTAATTCCACGCATTTCCTCTTAGTTTTATGATCGGTCATTTCTAGTTAGAGTAGCCCGTTTATGGAATCAGCTTCCTTTGCATCTACGTAACTTTTCCTTCTCTAATCGCATTTTCGAACAGAAGTATACTGATCTAGCTCTTTTAAATGGTTAATCAATAATTTACTCGTAGTGTTGGCAGGGGCTTAATTTAATTTAATTTGTTTACTCTCAAATTATTATTTCGCTTCTGTTTCGTTTTTTTCTTTTTAAGTTTAATTTAATGTATTTTTTGAAACCTATTGAAATGTTTTATGTAATAAATATAGTATAATTGGCCTTGGAGGCTTTCTTATATTACAATTGAAATAAATAAATAAATAAATATATTCCACAATTAACTATTGTTTCAAGATTTAATCTTATAAGATGGTGGATAAACTTAATTCAATATTTTGAAACACAATATCAGCTGCAAGTATAAGGAAAATTTTAACGATTTTCACTTATACGACTTACATTTGAAGTAGACATTGTTTACATTCAAGTAAATTTCAATGTCTCATCCTCAAAATAATTAAATGTCCTTCAGGTTTGGCAGTTTTTAATTTCGTTGATTTCAAGTTTCATTGAAAGATCTGGATAAATTATGGAGAAAAACTCATAGCATTTGGCTTTGTCTTCAGCCGGAAAACTAATATGCCAGACTAAATCAATGAAACAAGGTTACTATTTTTTTAAAACATTTCGTATGTGCTTTTGCTTTTCGTTGGACGTCATTTATGTTACGCGCGGGCTATTCAAAGTTTCATTAAAAGATCTACAAATACGAAAAAGTGGGCTTAAGGCATATAAATGTTAAAAAGGCTAGCTCTGACAATTGTGGTGTGGTTCTTAACCCAGGTCTTCGCCGCGTAAGCATAAAGATAAAATGCCTATAAAAGATTACCACTATATAAATGAGCTTATAAGCAAAAAAAACATGTAAAAAGTAAATGTGCCGCTGAAACCATTCGGACTTTGGATGACAGGCTGGTAATGTCATCTCGGAGTGCACTTTTTCCCACCCATAGTTCAATAGAACTACACCTTTTGCAACAATGCGTACCCGGTATTATTTTTATGTTGTCCCATTAAAATCTACTGCTCAGTCCCTGCCCATATGCCCCTTTACCATACCCCCTAAGAAAAAGATTTAAGCAAACATTTTCAAATCCATATTATTAATTTTCGTTGTTTTTTTTTTGAAAAATTTAAATCTAAAACTTACACTATATAAATACATAGGTATGTGATGCTGGAGATGGATAGCCAATGATGAAAAGATGATGATGTGGTTAAAGATGATGATGAGATTAAAAATGATGAGATTAAAGATGATGACGGCAAAATGCTCGTAAAGATGGCGATGGTGTTAGTGTGTCCACAAATGTTAACCTTTTCATTTTCCATTTTATGTGTTATATTATGTTTATGAATAAACATTTTTATTTAACGTGCTGTTTTTGTACGTTTCTCGTGAAATTTTCTTATTTTCTTTCACTTTTCGCATGATTTTCCCCAAAAATGGTTTTATTCTCCCTGGTTAGAAATTTATTTTCTTTTTCCATCGACACTTCAGGATTTTTTCAAACAAAAATTCTAATCCCCTTTTGAGATCCTCAACCGTCACCGCTAATTGCCAAATTACGAATCCCGCTTGGTAATTTTTACTCTCATTTTTTTTACTTTCTTCCCGCCACAGAACGATGTAATTATATTCCATTATCGGACCATCCATTACAGAAAATAATGGTGGTTTTCCCATCGCATTTCCAAACGACAACAAAAGTTGGTTGTAAGAGAGAGAAAAAAATAATAGGAGAACTGAAACTATAGTTATTTCAACTGTTTTTATGCTTATTTATATTAATTGATTCTACATTAAATTTTTCATTAAGAATTGTTTTTACTTGACTTTTTATTTGTGACATCTCATCTTCCACTCGAATATATTCCATTTTTCAATATTTTGTGTTCATTGCGGATTTGCATTAAAAGATATCCTTTGTTAATCACATCAGTTCCATTCACAGCATTGGCAACGTTCTTAATCCTTTTGTTTTCTAGATCTTTGTTTTTATCTTTATCCACAGTGAAGCCACAACATTTATGAACATAATTTTTTTAATATATCGTTCTTATAAGTGCTGAAGTGCCCAAATTTGTCTACATACATAATATATAATTATTTAATTATGTTAGCTTCTCTCAATTCCTCAGTAATTGATATAATTTCGTAATTATGATTAGTATTACCGGCTGCTTGTGATGCTATCAACAGTCTGAGACGATCATCCCAATATATATATTTCGTTTTATTTTCATTTAATTTAATCATACCGCTTCCCTTATGATTAGGTGCAGATACATATTTTTATATTTATAAGCTTTTGTGGCCTTTATCTGACCCATCTGCTTTATAATCTCGTCTGTATGCATTAGATTTTTCTAAAATTTTTTATAAAGATTTAAATCAATTTTATGAAAATTTCAAATAGACCCGCCGTGCGTGTCCAATTATTATGTCTTCACAATATTGTGTCTTCACTTAACTTTAAAGTGGCATCACCAACCATCCATTCACCACTTTCCTTATCTTTATGCGGTCCATAGAGAGTATCCATTTAATTTTTTCTTGACGGAGCTGATAAATCATTTAGACTAACATCTTTGGCTTCAGAGAATTCGTTTTGAGAAAAAATTGATTATACGAATCTTCTTTTTCCATTTCAGACTTTTCATAAACATTCTCATCACTTTAAAATTGTTTGGGAGTGCTTGATTATATTTTCATCGGCAGCTTTTGAATATATAGCTATCATCATTATCAAATGTTGTCTCCTTTTTTCCTTTTTTGGATGCAAATTTGTGTTCTTCAGCCTCATTAATAAAGCGTTTTAATAGGTTTAAATGTGTGTCCCAATAGGTTAGCTGAATCCGCTTCTCCCATTTTTATACTACGAATTTTTTTTCTTAATTCTTTTCTAACCTTCGTCAACTCTGTTAATACTTTTTCTGTCATTGTGCTATCATTAGGTATCAGATCAGGTATCAGATGATGTATCAGATCAGGTAACGGGTATCAGATTAGTTATCAGATCATGGATCCAGTCTAATACAAATTAGCTCCTTTAGTTTAAAGGTGAAGTCTTTCCTAGCATTTGAATATTAATCGAGAGGTTTTATATGCTTATGCATGAGTCAAATTGTTTTCTATATCGACCTTTATTTATTTCATCATCTTTATTAATCATAAAAAATCGGTATTTGTCAGTCCAACATTCGCGACACATTTTATAAAAATTTTTAAAACTCATATCCGTTCCAACATGATCGTTATATACATGTTTAATGTTCATTTCATCTTGTTTAAAAATGATAATTACACTGTGTGTAATTTTTTAAGTCATGGCAAAATAACCATATACGGACACCACTACGTGATAAAAGACTAAAAAAAAGACCCGTGTTTCCCAATTTTTCCCAAAGTCATGCACTTTTTTTTTTATGGGCCGCCAAAGATTTGGGGCCTCGGTATCATTTTCGTAAAAATGTGATCATTTTCTCAGGCTCATATCTTGCAAACCGTTCAGAATTTTTTTACTCTTTACTCTCTGAGGCAAAGTTGTAGCTCTTGTCATAAAGAACAAAAATTGCGAACATATAAAATCAAAAAAACTTCACCTTCCAGATCAAAATCGCAAAAAACTTAAAAAAATTAAATTTTTTTTTACCTTTTTTCCCGTGTTCAGGTCCATAGGTAGCAAACCGTTCCAAATTCAAGGAAACAATCAACTACAAAAATTTACCTAAGATCTCAATAAACAAATTTCTAGAACATATAAACTTCCTAGAGATGATTCTTAACACAGTTTAGGTAGCACGCAAAAGTGAAAAATTTGCCGAAAATTTTTTAATTTCATTTTTTTTACCTTTTTCTCCTGTTCAGGTCCATAGGTAGCAAAAAATGAAATATGCCTGGCCAGAACCATGTGTTTGTCCAAGGGTTAACACCGTTTAGGTAGCGCTTAGGTATCACGCGATCATGCACCGACAGCAGCAGCACAGGCAATGCAGTAAGCTCAGCACACGCAACAAGGGACGCAGCACACAATATAAAAGCGACACGACGCTCATATCGAGGCATTACACAGCGCGACGTCAACGAGAGCTCAGCGGTGAAAGTTATAAAGTGAAAGTGAAAGTAAAAAAAGTGAAAGTGCTACAGTATAATTCGCACACAACATTGGCAACTGACAATTTCTATATGCAGTGTGAAAATATTGATTTATTTTGCTACGTTTGCGGTCATCAAACCAGAAAAAAAACATCTACAAGATTTCAGAAGGAAAAGAATCTTTTAACTAGTGAATTCAAAAGAGCATATACATTGTTTTTCGACGAAGTGGACTTGACCGGTGAAAATTACACACCTAATACAGTGTGTCGCCAATGTTATAACAATCTCATGGCATGGTTGAGTGGAGGCAGAGGTACTATGAAGTATTGTAAGCCGGTAAACTGGATTAATCGCCCAGGTGATCATGATGCAACCAGTTGCTATGCATGCGTAAATTACAGATGTCGTCTAAATCGACATTCTGAGAAGAACAAAATTTATAAAGCAACTGCAACAGACACACTACCAGTGCTTGTACCTGAAAATTTTGTATCACCAAGGCCGCCAACTCCAGATCGTACTACAGAATTTACAGCAATGAGTACAGCAAGTGGTGTTACTTATGAAGATCCATTTGATACCGATTATGAGCCCCAACAGGAAAGAGATGGACCACAACTAATAACACAAATGGAAATGGATTTCATTGTGGCCATATTGGGATTATGGCAGCGACTTGCAATATTTTTGACAGCTTTTTTAAAGCAAAGAAAACTCACACATGCTAATTTTAACTCTACGGCGTACCGCAAACGACAAGCTGAATTTCAGATGCTCTACACTCTAAATGATGACAATTCGTTCGCTTACTGCAACGAAATAAAAGCTTTGGTGGTAAAAATGGGAATGAACTACATCACTAGTGAGTGGAGATTATTTATTGATGGTTCTGTTTCATTGAAAGATATAATGGAAAAAATCAAATATTAGGAAAATAAATGGAAGATTTGCTGTGATTTGAAGGTCATCAACATTTTGCAAGGGATCATCGATAAGGGCGGCTTCCCAAAATTCTTTTGATTTCTTTGTAATTGGGATTCACGCTCACCTCTGAATCAATTCCAATGTAACTCGTGGAGGCCAAGAGGAAGTGTGGATGAACAAATACAACAACATAGACTGAAGAATGCACCTTTAATTGACAATACGCAACACATCTTGCTGCCACCGCTCCACATAAAATTGGGAATTGTTAAAAAATTCATCGAAGTGGCCGTTGTAAATTGTCCAAACGCATTCGACTATTTGAAAAGCGTTTTCCCAAAGCGTAGCGTTGACAAAATTAAAAAAGGTATTGTAGTAAATTTAAAACGAATTTTTGTTCACCTAATTGTACTATTTACACTATGTTAATGTTTTCTTTTCTGTCTTTATTTTTTGTTTTCATTTAACAGGCGTACTTAATGGCCTTGACATTAGAAAGCTATTCAAGAGCAACTTTGATTCATCGCTTGATGAAAATCATTCAATGGCATGGCAATGGCAAAAATATTGCAAGTCGCTGCGATAATCCCAATATGGCCACAATGAAATCCATTTCCATTTGTGTTATTAGTTGTGGTCCATCTCTTCCCTGTTGGGGCTCATAATCGGTATCAAATGGATCTTCATAAGTAACACCACTTGCTGTACTCATTGCTGTAAATTCTGTAGTACGATCTGGAGTTGGCGGCCTTGGTGATACAAAATTTTCAGGTGCAAGCACTGGTAGTGTGGCTGTTGCAGTTGCTTTATAAATTTTGTTCTTCTCAGAATGTCGATTTAGACATGTGTAATTTACGCATGCATAGCAACTGGTTGCATCATGATCACCTGGGCGATTAATCCAGTTTACCGGCTTACAATACTTCATAGTACCTCTGCCTCCACTCAACCATGCCATGAGATTGTTATAACATTGGCGACACACTGTATTAGGTGTGTAATTTTCACCGGTCAAGTCCACTTCGTCGAAAAACAATGTATATGCTCTTTTGAATTCACTAGTTAAAAGATTCTTTTCCTTCTGAAATCTTGTAGATGTTTTTTTTCTGGTTTGATGACCGCAAACGTAGCAAAATAAATCAAAATTTTCACACTGCATATTGAAATTGTCAGTTGCCAACGTTGTGTGCGAATTATACTGTAGCACTTTCACTTTTTTTACTTTCACTTTCACTTTATAACTTTCACCGCTGAGCTCTCGTTGACGTCGCGCTGTGTAATGCCTCGATGTGAGCGTCGTGTCGCTTTTATATTGTGTGCTGCGTCCCTTGTTGCGTGTGCTGAGCTTACTGCATTGCCTGTGCTGCTGCTGTCGGTGCATGATCGCGTGATACCTAAGCGCTACCTAAACGGTGTTAACCCTTGGACAAACACATGGTTCTGGCCAGGCATATTTCATTTTTTGCTACCTATGGACCTGAACAGGAGAAAAAGGTAAAAAAATGAAATTAAAAAATTTTCGGCAAATTTTTCACTTTTGCGTGCTACCTAAACAGTGTTAAGAATCATCTCTAGGAAGTTTATATGTTCTAGAAATTTGTTTATTGAGATCTTAGGTAAATTTTTGTAGTTGATTGTTTCCTTGAATTTGGAACGGTTTGCTACCTATGGACCTGAACACGGGAAAAAAGGTAAAAAAAAAATCGAATTTTTTTAAGTTTTTTGCGATTTTGATCTGGAAGGTGAAGTTTTTTTGATTTTATATGTTCGCAATTTTTGTTCTTTATGACAAGAGCTACAACTTTGCCTCAGAGAGTAAATTCTGAACGGTTTGCAAGATATGAGCCTGAGAAAATGATCACATTTTTACGAAAATGATACCGAGGCCCCAAATCTTTGGCGGCCCATAAAAAAAAAAGTGCATGACTTTGGGAAACACGGGTCTTTTTTTTAGTCTTTTATCACGTAGTGGTGTCCGTATATGGTTATTTTTTTTCGTGTTGCACTGTGTTACATTAGCATTGTCTCTAATCAAATGCTTGTATACGTTTGACATAAATAAAATGAATCAATATTTTTATGTCTCCCCATGCAAAAATAATTATGAATATTATTTTGTTTCTCACAAGCAACATCGTCAAATATGAATATCAAATTACTTTTAGCTTTCTCAGGTTTTATAACCTATGAGATATTGCGAGTGCTATTACAATTGTTGTAATACCACGCATTATAAATATACCTAACATTGGTGGCTTTTTACCTCTTATACCAATAATAAGCGCTTTAGCTGCTCTTGGTAGTCTAGGAGTTGGAGGAGCTGCTATTGAGAAAGCTGTAAATTCAGCAAAAAACGCTAAACTTCAACTCGTTGAAACTAAGAGACATACAAATACTGTGGAATCGATTTCAATGGGAAAAGGTCTTTATCTCAAGCCATAGAAGAAGGGTTATGGTCTCGTATACTCGTACAATTAATCGCCAAACAACTTTTAAAGGAGCTATGTACCTAACAGACTGTTAACCGATGTTGATTTAAAGAATTCTGCTTCAAATATTCCCTATTTTAGAGGTGTTTTCATGATAGATTCACTTCTAAAACGTGCACGGCTAAGAGAATGTGGTATAATAAATTTAGATTCTTCAATCGGAGCTGGCACTCATTGGGTAGCGTACTATAAAAATGGAGAAGATAAGCTATATTTCAACAGCTTTGGAAATTTGCAGTCATCATTGAAAGTGATTAAATATTTGGGGAAAAATTTAGTATACAACTATTTACAAGAACAAAAGTCTGACTCATTCATTTGTGATCACTTGTATCTAAAATTGTTATATAGTACTGTAAAGGCATAGATTAGCAAAACAATTTTTTAATAAATTTTTTAAATTTTAGTAAAAAAAAATTAAATGTTTGTTTTATTACATATAATACATATGCTATTTAACTCGACAATTAATTGCTACTCATTTTATACGTTTCACCGATTGTGATCATTTCAATGTCAGAGCTAGTATTAATATCAGATATTACTACCATTTCTACATCTACATTGCTCACGAATCGTTGATTTTCATATTCATAGTATTCGAAGCAGGAGATATTAAGAACACGTTCTCTATAATTTCTATCGTAGGTGTATCGTATGGTTATTGAATTGTTATCATATTCCAGCTTAAAATGTCTATAGAATGGATGTTCACTTTCGATTATTCCAGCAATATTAGCTTCTTTCTTAATAAGGTCTTGCCTGAAAGCTTCAATAGCCTCTTCAACCGAGAAGAATACTCGAGGTGTACAAAATTGATCCTCTGCTTCCAATGTTGTTGTGTCAGGTGATGTTGTACTGTGATTTTGAGATATCCGTGGCTCCTCCCCCAACGGTTTACTTGCTCTTAAAAGATTAAAACTTAATCGATTTTTATTACATCATTATTCGGTAGTCACTTCGAATTCTAGACTATCATTGTTATGGAGATTGATGATAATAGTATAGCTATACTCAAAGTATAGCAATAACAAGCAAATATGATATATTTTAATATTATCATTTTCGTATTCTTCTTGATTCTGAGTATGACTTCTTTAGTTGCTGTCTTCAAAATAATTGTTCATTCATTACGTCTTCGAGATACATATATATATATGATATTATTCATAGCCCCATATATGTTTTATTCATATGCTTTCATCTACTACGAGTATCTTACTATCTTTGTTTTTATTCTTGAATGGACAAGTTTCTCTTATATTAAAATGCATTCCTCCATTATATGATATTCTTAGTAAAGTTTTGGATGCGCCGCATGTGTATCCGCTACATACATCAATTTTTACATGTTCTCTAGGTTCATATTCAAAATTTTTTACTTGTAAAAAATAACGTACACAACGATATTCTTTAATGTCCACAAGATTCTTTGTTAGTCCACCGCTACTTGTAATATCAATCTTTATTTTAGATCCATATCAACAATTTTAAAAGATTTCCATGAATCTTCACAAATGCAGTAATGCTCCCCAGATTTAACTTGTTGTATGGCATATCTACATATCTTATTTTAGGATATTGCATGAAAATTTAATTTCTATTCAAATTGCATATCCAATTTCAAAGTTAGTCAAATTATTGTGTTGGTCTGGAATTCTAGAATAATTCGTGTGTTCGGTTGTTTATGAAAAATATAATTCTCATTAGACTTATCAACATTTTAGTTGTTGGAAGTTAAAAGCTAACCAAATTGTTGTTAGGAATTGTAGAGTATGTAAAAGATAATGCTAATTGAAAATAACGAAATTAACCATATTATGATAATGAATTTGCTAATTAAATTTGGTTAATTTGTTTTATCATCTCATGATTTGTGAGTATAAAAGGTATAAAGCTTTTCAACAATAATCTCATAACAAGAGTTTCAAATGGAGTATTTCCTGCTTAGAATCAACGCTCCTGACGAGCAAAATAAATGATGCAAATTAAAACGTTGGAGATGGGAACCAAACTGGAGATAGTTGCGGCAAAAAGGGTGAATACACTCTTCGGGAATAGTGTTCAGGGTAACATCTTTCGAGAACAAAATTAATGTTATCTTCCTGCCTCGCAGATTTAGCGATATGAGCCATGTAAATATGTAGATCTAACTAAAACTACTCAACCGCAGCAGTCAGAGCAACAACAAATTTCGAATATACAGCTGTCTACAGACAATATAAAAATTGTGGGGTGGGAATTTGAATACTAGATTTGAATTCCGGAATGATTGTGTACACATACTCTACATGTGTTGTTTTCTCCGAAAAAAAATATGGCTCTATAGTGCACAAGGGCGAGTATCGGCGACGCATGAACCATGAGCTTATGAGGTATATCCCGACATTGACATAGTTAACCGGATCAAAATAACACGGCTGCGCCAGCTAGGTCGTGTCAGTACAATGGATAAAGACGAACCACCACGAAGGGTTTCCGAAACCGAACTCGAAGGGAGACGAGAAATAGGAAGACTCCGCTGAAGTGATCAGGTTTACGAATCACTGCGTGCACTTGGTATTACAAACTGCTGGAGAGATAAGGCAAAAGATCGAACTGGTTACCGAAATATGTTATCTTCGTTTTGCAAGGTCCCTGACCCCCGGTTGGTGTTCGAAACCGGATGATTAAGTAAGTAAGTTGTTTTCTGAGTAGACCACGCCCGTGTCAGACATGAATCATCGTACAACGTTTTCAACCTTCCAAATGTCATGTGCCGCACAGTGGGATGGCTTCATATATTTTTGTACAATGACTATAAGGAGTGGTCCTAGATCATTGAAAGTTGACACCGAGCATTATATTGACCAAATTAAGAAAAAAAAATAGAATTTTATCAATTCGGCCACGCCCACCGCCCACCCTTCACCCCTCATACAATCAAAATCGATGTTTCGCATAAAATTTTTCCCGTCCTAACAAAATGCTCCAAATTTAATACCTACACTTTCTAGAATACAAAAAACGTGCATGCGAAGTTTCATCGAATCGGCCATGCCCACCGCCCACTAAACCCATACAAAATTTAGATATAAAATATAAGTAGTTTATGAACGATTACTGGCATGTAATACCAACCATTTTTTCCAACAAACAGGTTTGGCGTATCCCAAGTATTGTTTTTGAACTTTTCCGAATTGATTTTATGGCCATACATTATTATTTGTAATATTATTCGGAAACAGTCTATCAACTCCGGTAATATTAGCAACGAGTGCCGGGTTGGGGAAAAAACGTCGCGACGTATTTCCATCATTGGATGATCCTGTTCCTTGTTGAACTGAATCGACTCTTATGTTCAGTCGTTCCTTGAGTCCTTTTTGTATACGAAGCTTGTTGTTTTGTTTTAATTGTTTATGTTCGTCTGTTAGCGCAGACCATTTTTGGAAGGGGTTGTTGTATGCAACATGCTGAATGCACTCCATAAATTTAAGTCTAGCATGTAACGAAGAAAGGCCCAATTTAAATGCTTCCCCATCAATAGCTTTTCTTGAGATTGTAGCTAATTGATTCATTTCGGAAGGCTTCGCTTTAGTTGGTTGGTTGGTTGAAAAGGCTGCAAGACAGCATGCTGTCTAGCACACTTAGGCTAAAGAAGCCTATTGTGATACCTGCAGTTTCCTCCATAGCAACTATTGACTAGTCGTCTATCCAATTTGGCCTTTTTAATATATTTGTCTATGAGACCTACAGGAATATCCTGTAGGGCTACGGTGCTAACTAAATGTGTGCCGAATATCCTACTTCTCAGTCCTGCCAGAGCATGGCAATCCAAGAGAAGGTGTTTCGTCGTTTCCTCGTCCTCTTCCATGCAGCATCTACAGAGAGTAGAGTTTCTATGTCCCAATATTAGGGCGTGTTTTCCTACAAGACAGTGTCCCGTAAGTGTTCCTATCATTGTGGATAACCTGCCTCGCGGCAAGTCAAGTAGTTGCCTAGTCCTCTTCCTGTCCACCTGTGGCCAGAGGGCCCTGGCTTGTTTGCAAGTTGAAGTAAGTCTCCACTTGTCCTTGAACATATTATACCGTCAGGGACGTAGCAAACATGGCTTCCAGGGATTATATAACAGCCTGGCTGTCTGTGTAGATTAGGGTGGTTCAAGAAAAAAAATGCGAGTTATTGACCCCCCTAAAAATATGTATTTAGGTATAAAACAACGTCTGGCAAAAAATTACAAGGGAAATATATGATTTTTTTTTTGAATTTCTCAAAAATTTTAATATTTTTAATTAATCTTCAATTAAAACGATTAAAAAATCGTGATTAATAGTAAATTATCTTTCTAATAAGGCAAAAAAAAACTTAAATCGGTTAAAAAAAAGCCAAGTTATTACAACTTCCCCCGGCAACTGATGTGTCACAGGCCACTTAATCAAGAAGTTCGAGCGAGTTGTTTTTCATTACAATGCAAATAATTCAAAAGTACCTGTTTTTTATCCCCATTGTTCTGGGTACATTTTTCTAGCCTTTTGCATGGTGCCAACACTAGTGTTCACAATGTAAACAAGAACAGCTGATTGTCAAGATAAAAGTTTAATAAAAACAAGTAACTTTTTATAACTCTATAGATTTTGAAGTATTTGGTGAAAGAAATTAAAAGAAAAAATAATAATTTATACAACTTAAGGTATATTAAAATTAAAAGTAAAAGAAATAAAAGAAAAAATGAATTTAAGATCAAAAGATAAGTTATATCTTCTGGACTATGATGAAATGCAAATAATTGGGGGTAAGCTCCCATCTATTGGGCAAGTTTTGCGTGTATTTCTCTACAACGTACGTAAGGTAAAATTGAATGTTCGGCGGAGTGCTAACTTAGTCATACAAGAAGTAGAGATTTTATGGCGTAACGCCCGAATTCCAACGAGGGCTTTTAACAAATGTGTTGAAAAAATTGTGTCATTGTTTAATATATGGCGGAAATAGCAAAAAAATTGCAAACGTCAAACACCAGTACAGAAAAAACATGAGCAAGATTTCCTTGATAACCTGGATGACTTATTTGACATTGCTCATGCGAATGCGATGGATACAATAAAAATTAAAGAGGATAAACTATTTTTGATAAATCAAAGAAAAAAGGACGACCGGGTTCGATGATAGGCGGTGACCAAGTTTTAGCCGATAAAGAAAAAAGAAAAGTTCGTCGTCAAGAAATAGAAAATCGTCAACTCGAAATACATAACACCAGCTTCTCACGTACGTATAACTTTAAAAAAAAAATGACATTTTATATACTTTTCAAACTATCTTTTTTTGGTTACTCTTATTGGGAAATTATCTATCTACTTTTTAGAGAAGAATTTGATAATGTTGAGACTGAAATCAGTTCAAGTGATGATGAAGTTCTTGCGTCGGAGATTGATTCTGAATCAGAAATTGGAAGTAACTATAGCGACAGTCCAGGTCCAAGCAATCCCAAAATGAAGAAATCTGCACATAAGTTTATAACACCAAAACTTGTAACGGTTTTAGACAAATGTAAGGTTAGCGACCGTGATGCCGTGCGACTTCTTATAACGACTGCTCAAGCTTTAGGACATGACGTATCAAATTTGGTCGTAAGTATTTCCACCATTCGTCGTTGCCGTTCCCAAGTCCGTTGTGAGTCAGGGAAAGAACTTCGAAAAATATTTAAAAAGGAAGAAATTGATGCAGTCTCCGTACACTGGGATGGAAAAATTTTGCCATCGTTGACAGGTAACGATAAAGTCGATCGCCTTCCAGTAGTTATATCGTATAATGGCAAAGAGCAATTGCTTGGAATTCCGGCGATTTCCTCAGGCACTGGGAAGGAACAGGCCGAAGCGGTGTATGCTTTATTAAAAGAATGGGATGTGGATGAGAAAGTACAAGCACTTTGCTGTGATACCACAGCTTCTAATTTAGGACGGCTTAAAGGTACGTGCGTTCTTTTAGAACAAATGATTGGAAAAGATCTTCTTTATTTACCATGCCAGCATCACATCTTAGAAATAGTTCTGCGAAGTGTATTTGAACAAAAACTGCAACAATCTTCTAGCCCTAATGTTCAGTTATTTAACAAGTTTAGAGAGTACTGGAGTAAAATTAACAAAGTTAATTTTAAATCTGGAATTGCGGATAAGCAAGTACAAGTACTACTTGGAGATTCAGATGAAATTATAAAATTCGCAATTCAAAATCTTAATGAAAAACACCCAAGGGATGATTACAAAGAATTTCTCCAACTGGCTATAATTTTCCTTGGTGGCACAGTTCCAAACTTTTCCTTCCGAATGCCGGGAGCACATCATCACGCCCGATGGATGGCTAAGGCGATTTATTGCCTAAAAATATTTTTATTTCGTGAAGAATTCGATATGGTTGATTGTGAGAGGATTGGTGTTAGAGATATTTGCATTTTTGTAGTAAAAATTTATTTAAAAGTATGGTTTAAAGCGTCAGTTGCTGTAGAAGCCCCAATGCAAACTTTAACGTTCCTTAAAAATCTTCATGCATACAGCAATATTGACACACATATAAGTAATGAAGCAATACGTAAATTATGTAACCATTTATGGTATCTGTCGCCAGAAAATGTAGCTCTTGCATTTGTTGATCCAAATATATCTTACGACAGTAAAAAACGTATGGTGGCGGCTTTGGACGAATGCAATGATAATGACACAAAAAAAATTATAGCCCTTCCTCATAACGTATGCCATTACGTAGAGAAGAACATCGAACATTTTATAACGCAAAAAACACTATCTTTTTTTAAAAGATTTTCTATACCAACGGACTTCTTAAAAAAAGATCCTAAAGATTGGAGTGACGACACTGGCTATAATGTTGGCATAAGTATCGTTTGTAAATTAAATGTTGTTAATGATTCCGCAGAAAGGGCAGTAAAGCTTATGGAAGATTACAATCGAGTCTTATCACAAAACGAAGAAGAAAAACAATTTATTTTGCAAATTGTTTCCGAATACAGGAAACGTTATTCTAATGCTAAAAAAAGCACTTTAATAGATTGATTAGAATAAAAATATTATTTAAGAAAAATTCAAACATGTAATTTAAAAATTTCATTAACCAGTACAAATTAAGGTAAAATATGTATCACACTTTTTGATTTTTTTATTTATTCACCCACATGTATATTTTTTTATAACAAATATTTAATAAAACTGGAAATCTAAACTTTATTTTATTAAAAAAAATGTTTGAAAAAAATTATTAATCTATTTTCATCATCCGGAATTTAATTCGAAATATTATTCTTATCGGTTTTTTTTTTTACAAAAATATTATTAAAAAAAATTAAATCTCCTAAAATTTGACCTTTGACCGTAAATAAGGTAAATTTTATGTATCTCTATTTTGATATTATTTAGAGAATTAAAGTATTTAATTTTGCGTTGTAACATGCCGGCCAAAAGGATATGGAATTAAAAAGAAACCATAAAACCTTAATAAGTGACAAAAATCCCTGTTTTCTTGAAATCCGCTGAAATAAAATCGCTGCACTGGCCAAATTAAAAGAGGAATACCCACAATTTTTGAAGGTTTTAATACCTGATATGTGCTTAATGAAACCTTTAACTCATATCATTGATTTTTAAAAATTTCTTTAAAAAAAATTTTGAAACTTTAAAATTGGGGATTTGAAAACAGTGTTTAAAAATTCCGACCTTTTTGGCATTTATTAAAAACGAGTAAGCAAAACATAGGATGAAAAATACTTCTTAATTGAGTACCTTGGAACTAATTCAACACAAAAATATTTTTGCATTACATTATTTACATAAATTTCAAAATTTGGGCTCGAACTTCTTGATTAAGTGGCCTGTGACACATCAGTTGCCGGGGGAAGTTGTAATAACTTGGCTTTTTTTTTTAACCGATTTAAGTTTTTTTTGCCTTATTAGAAAGATAATTTGCTATTAATCACGATTTTTTAATCGTTTTAATTGAAGATTAATTTAAAATATTAAAATTTTTGAGAAATTCAAAAAGAAATCATATTTTTCCCTTGTAAACCGTTTTTCAAACTTCAGGGCCGTTGAGGGACCTGTTCCCGATATCCGATTATCCTAATTTTTTGCCAGACGTTGTTTTATACCTAAATACATATTTTTAGGGGGGGCCCAGTCAATAGCCCAAATTTTTTTTTGCTCCATACAAGGTTGGAGCACCCTAGTGTAGATACATATTCTCCGGAGGGTTGTGACACTACTTTTCAGGAGTTCAGCAACCTCCAGTAGGGCGGTAATTTCCGCCTGAAATACACTACAGTGATCAGGCAGCTTGAAGGAGATATTTACATTTAGGTCCGGTGAATGGACCCCATAGCCTACTTGCTCGTCCAACTTTGATCCATCCGTGAAAAATCTGATACTTTTCCCAGGTATTCCTGTTCGGAATAGAAGTCCTATGATTTGTCGCTGCTAGAAGGTAGGGGATACAGTAGTCCGTTTTTACGGGAATAGAGTTGATCCGGTGTACGAATTCAGCGTGTCCGGAATGCCCCGATAGCAATACTCCACAATCTCTGATTCTCCCAGGGATGTAGCGGCTGCCGATTCGGCCATAATATCAGGAGTACAGATGTTCAGGATAGCACTAAGTGCAGTACCTGACGTCGTGCCCATTGTCCCACTAATGCTAATCAGTGCTGATCTTTAAATTTGCATCAAGGAATTCAGAATATACTTCTTTTGGAGGGACCTCCACCAAACTACGATGCCATAGGGAAGTATTGGTCTGACTATTGCCGTATAAATCCACATGGTGATCTTAGGAGACAGTCCCCAGCGCTTTCCTATCGGCGCTTTACAGCAGTAAAGAGCAACATACACCTTTTTCACCCTCTCCTCCACATTCGGTTTCCAAGACAGTTTTCTGTCGAGAATTATTCCCAGGTACTTGAACTTTTCTGTCCTTTTTGCTTCTTGAATAGAACAAACGCATCAATGTACAGGGCTTTTCAAATAATCCAAGGCGGCAGGCAGCAAATAAACAGAATGGTATTTGAAATGATTGATGTCACAAATGACGTGTGATTGTTTATTCTCTACAAATCGATAACAATTATAGAAATTATAGTTACACAAAATTAAAGTAAAACGAATTTAAATTAGTTTAAAAAATCGAGTTCTTACATGTTTGTATTGTCTAAGCAAAAAGAGACCGCGCCATTGCCTGAAGGGCTTTTATATGATTGCACTGGGCGCGCAAATTACTAACATATAAACAAATAAACAATATACATATATGAACTGCTAGACAGTTCATGTTCATGGACTTTGGGTTCGAAACATAAATGGGTTGCCAACATCTGGGTTGCCATCACCAACATCCTCACCCCCCTGAACTGACTCGTATGGGGAAGCTTCACCGTTTGTTGAAATGACCTTCACATCCAATACCGCCAGTTTAGAAACGGGTCTTCGATAACTTCCGCTGCTAGTGTGGATTTTGGCGGAGTGTGCCGCACCATCTTTGCCTCTATACAATTCAATAACTCGACCACGTTTCCATTGGGACCTCGGGACATCAGAATCACGCGTAGAGTTGCTACATCCCAATAAAAAATGGTTGGGAGTCAATGGCTCCGGGTCTTCGGGTGCCACGGGTAGATGAGTCAACGGTCGTGAATTTATCATGTTTTCTGCCTCAATGAAAAAAGTTTGAAGTTTTTCAAGGTGTGGTGCCTGTTCGTTCAGCATCATATGCAGCGCCCTTTTCACAGACTGCACCAAGCGTTCCCAAATGCCGCCTTCGCTTGGATTGGCAGGTGTATTAAACACCCATTTGATGCCCAATGCTGAAAGGGATGAAGTTACTGAATTAGTGTCAATAAAGTTACTCACACCCTGCAACTCCTTGGCGATGCCTACAAAATTAGTGCCGTTGTCGCTTCGAATTATCTGTTAATGAAGTTGTGGATGCACAAGAGGCAGGCGTCGCTGGATAGGTCCGTAGCTATCTCCAAGTGAATAGCTCGTACAGATAGGCAAGTAAACAACGCGACCCACCGTTTTTCACGTTTGCGACGAATGGAGACATTGATGGGACTAAAATAATCTAACCCTGTGTAAGTGAAGGCGCGAACATACGGTGTTACACGCTCAATCAGCAGAGTGGTCATTTGTGGCTGGCGTGGCTTTGCCCGACGTATGCTGCAGACTTGACAACGAGACTGGATACTGTTGAGCAATCGGCGTAGTGACGGTACCCAGAAAAGCAATCGAATTTCGCTCATCATCGTTGACATATTAATATGACACAATTTAATGTGGTATGACTCCACTAGTAATCGGGTAAATTGATGATTTGTCGGCAGTATAATCGGTTGTTTTGTTTCAATGGAGAGACACGTGGAATTTGCTATTCGGCCTGACGCCCTAAGCAAACCGTCGTTCCCTACAATGGGATCGAGGGTTTTTATCGAGCTGCTGGCCCTCACAAACCCCTGCTGTTGAATATCTGCAATCTCATCTCCAAACTTTTGTTTTTGTACGAATCCACAAAGATGTACTTCTGCCCATGCCTCTTCTTCCACGGTAAGCTCGCCTTTTACGGTGTCCATATTTTTAGATTTTAGAAGCAAATTTGTAACATATCGCCGCACCCAGGCTGTTGTTCGCTTCAGTCTAAGATATTTCGAAAAACGGGTAATATCTGGTATTTCTTGACGTACCTGGCGTGTTGTAAAGACAAAATGTTTGGAGCGAAGTTCTGTTTTGCTGTTATCAACACATCTACCCATTTGTATCTCAGAAGGCCATTCGGATTCATCACATCTTAAGAAATCCGGTCCATTTATCCACCGTCCGTCCGCCTCATAATTTATGGGATATTTTGCTCGCGTCGCTTCATCCGCAGGATTCAAAACACCAGGACACCATTTCCATTCATCCATTTGGCTGCTTTCCAAAATCTCAGACACCCTGAGTACTGTTTATATATACGGTGGTCTGATCGAACCCATTGTATAACTGTGAGGGAATCGGTCCAAAAACAAAGTTTATTAGGGGCTTTTAAATGATTTTTAATAATCAGCTCTTTCATACGAACTCCCATTACAGCCGCTTGTAGCTCCAGCTTGGGTATGGTATGATATCGCGTGGGAGCGTAACCTGTCTTGCCCATTATAAAGACAATATTAATACCAGCCGCACTTACCACTCGCCAGTACGCTACAGCCACCATCGCCTCTTCACTTGCATCGGCAAATACATGCAGCTCGACTTTACTACTGTCAAATTGCTCAAAATAACATCGGGGCACTCGAAATTGCTCTAATTTAGATAGCTCCTTCAGCCACATTTTCCAACGTTCATAAATTCCGGATGGCAACTCCTCGTTCCACTCAATACCTTTTTTCCAGACTTCTTGCATCAGTACCTTTGATGTAATCATAAATGCGCTTAAAAAACCAAACGGGTCATAAATTGGCATATTCAATGACAACATCTCACGTTTACTAGGAATTTTGTTTAAGTCTAAAATGGATTTGTCGACTTTAGCCAATCCTAAACGAAAACAAAATTCATCTGGACCCGGTAACCAGTGAATGACAAGTATTCTTTCTATATTATCTTTGCTCAAGAACTCACCGCTATCTTTGTTTCCACTGGCCGATTGTCCACACGCTTTGCTCACTCGCTTTGAATTAGAGATGATATTTCTCAGTTCGAATCCTCCAGCACTGTGTATTTTAATGACGTCTTTCACAGTTTGAATTGCTTCGGTCTCGGTTTGGAAATAATCGACGTAGTCATCAACATACTGCCGTTCTATAATGCCATACACTGCTCGAGGGGCCTCTTTTACATATTCCTCAGCATTTTCGTTTTGTACAAATTGGGCCACGGTTGGTGAGCAAGTTGCTCCAAATATCATCCTTTGCATTACAAATGTTTCCACCTTCTTGGTTGTATCTCCCATTTCTCCACAGGAATCGTTGGCAATTTTTATCTGGTGAAATATTTCTTTGATGTCCCCACAGACCGCGACTGGAGCTTCCCCGAATTTAAAAAGAATCGATAACAATGAGTTGTTTATGTCCGGATCAGATAAGAGCTGTTTGTTCAATGACATTCCTTGAACTTCGGCAGCGGCATCAAACACAATACGTATGCCTTTTTTGTTTACATTTTTTACTCCAAAATGTGGTAAATAAAATATGCGGTCATTATTCATCGGGATTTCATCTTCTTCAACTCTTCTCCCGTAGCCCTTTGCGAAATATTCCTCAATTTTCCGACAATATTCCTGGTAATACTCCCAGTCACGAGCCATTTTCTTTTCCACACTATATAATCGATTTAGAGCCATATTAAACGATTCTGGAAATGACGGTACATTTTCTTTCCATAATAGGCGGCATTCGAATCGGCCCTTAACCTTTTTAGTTATTTCCTTTAAAATGTTTAAGGCTCGCTCGTCATCAGCTGATAGCAATGGCTTGGTATTTAATTTTGTGCCAAAGGTCTCCACATCGAAGTAGCAGCGCATCATATTACTCATTTCTTGCAACCTGCTATCATTTTCCAATTTCCGTAAAGTGCACATCCGGGCATGAATACCGGGCTTGGGTTCTACTGTTTTATCTACTGGAATCGGCCCATACACAATTACGCCTAAACGAGTGTGGATGACAATCGGCCCAGTAGCAGACAACAAGCGGGGAACATCCAGCGGAGCTGTCAAACAACAATGGTTTAGTCTGAGTATTAATGTAGGCTGAACATTTTCTTAATTTTCAAATGTTATTGTTGATACATCAATGTTAACTTTTACCAAACTTCTCAAATTACAGGTTTTAATAGGCAGCGATAAATTTGATGTTGTAAAAACATTGCTAATTGTATATCGCTTATCGTCTCCTCTGACACCGCTGACAGTCAAATTAATCCTTTCCGAATTTTCCGAAGCACTATGTTCGTTCAACCACTATAGTGTCAGAGTATCTTGTTTTCCACATATATTCAGTTCTCGGGCTATACGCCTATCTAGCATGGATACATTAGCACCGTCATCTATAAAGGCATACGTGGATCTAAATTTCTGACTTCCATAGATTTTAATTGGCAGAATTTGGAACAAAATTCTGTCAGCGTTACATGTTACATGGCAATTTCTTTTCTCCGGCTGTGACGTCACTGTGATGTTTTCATTTGGCTTACCATTAGTAGCCCTGTTGTGCAGCAAACTGTTGTGGAATCGTTGGCAATCGTCTATACCGCAGCGTTTTCTACATTTGCACTGACTACGCTGATGACCCTTCTTTAGGCAATAAAAACAAACTTTAACTTCCTTTATTTTTCTCCACCGCTCGTCGATTGACATTTTTTTAAATTGTTTACAATTTGCGACAGTTGTTGACGGCGACAAATGCATACTTACTGCTTTGTTGTTGAACTATTTGACGGCGGTTAGAAGTGGTAGGTACTGACGGCAGGGTATCGTGGACGATGTTAGCGATGCGGCGTAACGTTTCAATAAAAGGCATTTTTCACCCCACTGCATTTGTCGACTTATTAGTAATTATGCAATCAATTCACTTAAAAGGGACGGATTTGACAAGTGATGCTCACCACGTACATTTTTTTAAAAATGTCGCCATATTAGTGACCTTGTTCGCAAAACTTACCAGCGCTTCTAGGTTATCGTTCACAAGAGGCTGAATATGTCGGACCTTTTCAATGTGACTTCTTATAAGTTGCTCAGGCCGACCAAACGTTTCTCGGAGGGTTTTTATAGTGGCGTTTACGTTAGCAGAACTGCCAAGTAGGCACTCTACTGCTTCGCGTGCACTACCTTTTAGGTCTTCTCTTAGGCGCATAATATTATGAAGTTCGGAATAATTAAACTCAGCTGTAGTGGTGTCGAAAGCTTCCGAAAATGTTTGCCATTCCTCTGGGAGACCTGAAAATATAGGAAGTGGATAAATTTTCTTCTGTGGCATACAAATAGAACTGGATGTGCTTAAAGCAGAACTAAACGGTAGCTGTGCGGATGACATTGGCAAAAATGGCGTTGGTTCAGATTGTGGCGGTGATATTTGTACAGACGGCGGCTCCATCTGTGCTGATGACGGCGGCGGCATCTGTGCTGATGACGGCGGCGGTATCTGTGCTGATGGCGGCGGCGGTATCTGTGCTGATGACGGCGGCGGTATTTGCAGCGACAGCAGTGGAGGCGGTGGAAATTGATCCAATGGAGTCGGCGGAATTTGCTCTGATGACCGCAACGTATGCGACTGTGGTAACTGAGACGTTGGCGCTTGCAGCGTATCGTTGCGTATTTTTCATTGTCACTTACCAGCTGATTTTGTAGTTGTTTGGTGTGATTTAGGATTTGTCATCGCATTTGCCTTTGCAAATAAACAGAATAGTATTTGAAATGATTGATATCACAAATGACGTGTGATTGTTTATTCTCTACAAATCGACAACAATTATAGGAATTATAGTAACACATCATTAAAGTAAAACGAATTTAAATTAGTTTAAAAAATGGTGTTCTTACATGTTTGTATTGTCTAAGGAAAAAGAGACCGCGCCGTTGCCTGAAGGGCTTTTATATGATTACACTGGGCGCGCAAATTACAAATATATAAACATATAAACACTATACATATATGAACTGCTAGACAGTTAATGTTCATGGACTTTGGGTTCGAAACATAAATGCGCTGCCAACATCTGGGTTGCCATCACCAACATTTTCCGTCAACTGTAATTGCACCCCATTAACTGACGGCAGTTCAAATGCGGGTATTTTATATTTCCGATAGAACAGGATAAGCTCGGTGTTAAGTTAGTTAAGTGATAGTCCGTTGTTAGCGGTCCAGTTCGAAATTAGGTTGTACGAATGCTAAGTAAATTGAGGTTTGTACCCGTACAGATGATAGCAATATCATCGGCATAGGCAAAGACCTGGCATTCGGCCCTGTCCAATTCAAGAAGCAGTTCATTGACAGAAGTTAACCATAATAGTGGAGACAGAACTCCCCCCTGCGGTGTCCCCCTGTTAACGGTCCTAGCAATTGTAACACCAACGCATTCATCTTTGACGGATCTATCCACCAGAAGCTTCCCAATTAGGCGTGTCACTAAGCTGTCGACTCCTAGATTCTGTAAAGACCTAAGAATCGCCGAAGGTTGAATATTATTGAAGGCTCCCTCGATGTCCAGGAAGGTCCCTAGAGCGAAGACCTTATTCTCAAGAGAGTTTTCTATTATATTGACTATAGAGTGAAGAGCCGTCTCAGTTGACCGGCCATTGATATAGGCATGCTGAGAACTCGATAGTAGATTCTGTGGAAGATTACTTCGGACGTGAATGTCCAGTAACCTTTCAAATGCCTTAAGAACAAAGGATGATAGTCTGATTGGTCTAAAGTCCTTTGGTTTGACAAGACTTCGCTTTACAAATATAACAAACGGCTGATTAAGCTGTATTTGTAACAGTTTGAGTCGTCTTCCCATCCAACATAGTAAATAACAAATTATGTTTCACACTGAATTGCCTACCATATGCTAAAATCTCTGTACTTTTCAAACTTGCAATGCCGCGATTCACTTTCTCAACAAAACTTAAAACTTTCTCTTTTGTTTCCTTAGCAAATTCGAAGGAAATAGGACGACAGCATCTTGTTGACGAAGGCCTCTTATTTCGCCAGTATTCATCTGTTGCAAGCTAACAGGAGCATCTTTTTCGGATATTTGCATATCATCGGGATAGCACTTTGCTTTCTCGTCTGCAACCTTTTTATAGGGTACAAAATTGTATACTTGCTTTTTAAACCCAATTTTGATACATTCATACTGGAACTTCGTAAGTTCTGCATCCATCATTATTGCTAATAAAGGGTCCGTCATCTAACGTTTTTTTTTTCAACTAGTGCTTATTTGTCATGTCTGATTTGACAGATAATTAGTTTTATCCTTAACCTGAACGAATATGGTTGTGTATACGCTTGAACAACACTGGGAAATATTGCGACATTACTTTGAAAATCATGGTAATGTTGTAGAATGTGTGCGAAAATTGCGTACACTCGATGTTTTGCGCCCTGTTTTTGAAGATCGCATTATCAGCCGCAGAGCTGATGTCGTTTGGCCACCTCGGAGCTGCGATTTGACACCGTTGGACTATTATTTGTGGGGTGCCCTCAAAGATAAGTGTTACGCCGACAAGCCAGAGGCAATTAACGCTTTAAAGCAGGGACCGTAACAGTTACGACTTTTTTCAAAAAAGTCAAAATATAATAGTTATTTTTTGACTTTTATTCTTTCGGTCAGAAATAAAAGTTAAAATTTGACTTTTACGTTTTAAGTAAAAAATATAAGTTAAAATTTGACTTTTATTTTTTAAGTCAGAAATAATAGTTAAAATTTGACTTTTATTTTTTAAGTCAGAAACAAAAAAATTGATTATGCCATAACAATAACACTGTAATGGAAATATAAGGAAAATAAAAAAAATTTAAAGGCAGCGGCAACACTGATGACAATATTATTTTACCGTTATTTATAAGGTTGTTATTGTTATTGTTATATCATTATTATCAACTCTTCTTTGCCTTTGCTTTGCATATCCGTTAACAGTTCATTTTAATGTAGTTGACAAATATTTGACAACGTGATTTTTTTAACTCATTAATTAATTTTTATTGATAAATCAGTGAAACATGGGTCGTAAACGGAATATTTTAATCCGCGAATATTACATTGAGAGTGGTGGAGAAACTATGTGTAAAATATGTAAGAAAGTCATCAATGCTGGAAGCTTAACCAATTTAAAAAGACATTTGCAAAAGTGCCATGCAGACATGTATACGGACTACGAAAAATTGAGCAAACTTTCAAACAAGGATTTAAGTAATGATGATTATCGCATTAAATTTACAGTGGAAATGTCCAGAAAGGAGGTCGTAGATGCTTGCATTGATATGATCACCACCGAAGCACGGCCTCTGAAATTTTTTGATTCTAAGGCTTTCAAGACTTTAACAAATCCAATTTTTAATGGTTTAAAAATGGAACCAATAACTTCAAGAAATGCGACGGACTTTATTACCGAGAAATGTGATGAAATAAAACAGTGCATAATTAATAACTTAAAAGGAAAAATTGTTAGTTTGAAGTTGGACACGGCCACACGAAATGATCGGTCTATATTGGGAGTGAATGTTCAATTAATAGTAAATAAGAAGATCGTAATTTACACCTTGGCTATGGTGGAACTAAAGAAAAAACATACTGCTCAAAACCTGCAGGCAGAAATTGAGAATATACTTAAAAACTTCCAGATCAACATTAAGCAAATATATTCAATTACGACAGACAATGGTAGAAATTTAGTAAAATGTGTGGAATTACTGTCGCAAAATGAGAATGAAGACAGTCAAGATGACGAAAGTACGTATAGCAATGCGGAAAAAATTACGGAAGGAATTGTGTACGAGAATGTTGTGTCAATAAAATGCGCTGCCCACACACTTCAATTGTCTGTAAAAGACTTCTTATCTAACCAAAATCAAAGCTTGATTGGAAAAGCTCGAGAATTATGTAAGCTGTTAAGAACTGCTTCATTTCGGTAAACTATAACTCTCAATCGCGAAATATTAATCTTATTGCTTTGTATATTTCAGCTTCATAATTAAGAACTTAAAATTGCCGAAACCTCAATTGTACGTCCCTACACGTTGGAGCTCAACTTTTACAATGTTAAAGAGTGTCTTAAAATTGAAAGATTTTTGCCTAGATAACGAAGCCGTATCCAAGCAACTGAATTCTGAGGAATGGATGGAAATAGAGACTATCATATCTGTTCTTACTCCTGTGCACATCTTAACTTTAAGTTTACAAAGAAGTCAATTGCTGTTGGGAGACTTTTATAAAGCATGGCTGGAGATGATGTTTGACTTGGAATCTAATACGACTGAAATTAGTAAAATTGCCCTTGAATGCATCAAGTCAAGGCAGTCACAATTGTTGGAAAATGATACCATGTATTCAGCTTTATTTCTGGATCCAAGATTTAGAAGAGTTTTGTCGAAAGAAAAAATTGGACGCGCAAAAAAACATTTAAAAAAAAACCTTCCTACAAATCCAAAATAATGAACAGGTAACTATACTAAATTTTGAAAGTTGAGATTTAGTAATACACAAGAAAATTTTTATTTATTTATTATTATTTATATACACTAGACTTGTCTTAATCCACTACCAACAACATCCAGTAGTGAGTCATTCCCATTTCATGGGGCAACAAACCAAAGCAGCTCCTCAAAATTACGAATTGGACTCTTAGACATGGAGCTATCAGATGCGTCGTCCGATGAAGACGATGGATGTTCCAAAGATTTCGTTCGCAAAGCATTCATGGAAATTGACTCATACAAGGAGAAGCGTATTGACGTTGATGTCGACCTTATGGAATATTGGGAAAACAACAAATTTTTATATCCCCGTCTAAAGGACTTGGCATGTATTATTCATCAAGTACCTGCGACACAAGTTAGTGTAGAACGCGCGTTTTCAGCACTTAAGATTGTTCTCAGCGACTTGCGCTACAATTTGTCTGAACAGAACTTGGCTGCTATATTAATGGTGAAATTGAATTCTGAGTCATTGCAATGAAAGAGTGAACAATTTAATATTGAAGTAAAGGAAATTACATGTAATTATATTTTCAGAGCAAAATATGCAAAACACCAACTCCTTAACTTTCTAATACAAATACAACAAAAGTCAAATTTTAACTTTTATTTTTTACTTAAAACATAAAAGTCATATTTTAACTTTTATTTTTGACCAAAACAAAATCGGTCAAAAAATAATTATTATAAAGTGACTTTTTCATAAAAGTCAAAAAAATTAAAGTCTTTTAACTTTATTATTCCTTAGCATAACAGCATCAATATGCTGTATTCAAATATCTGATAGACAAATTATATCCACCTGACTTTTTGATTTAACATTTTAAAAATAACTGTTATTTTCGGTCCCTGCTTTAAAGGACAATATTCGTGAAGCCATTGGTGAAATACAGCTGCACACAATCGATAATGTGCTTAAAAATTGGCTACTGCATGGCCAGCCGAGGCAGCCATTTGAATGAAATTATTTTCTATTATTAACCGGAAGGATTGTACTTTCAAATAAAAAAATAAATTTTTGAAAATATTCAGTAGTTTTTTTTATAGCATTTTCAAAAAAAAAAGTTATTTGGCGGACCCGTTACAATCGATGACGGAATGTAATTTGGAGTTGCAACATTTCCATCCGATACTTTACTCCTAATAAGCAAATGCTCCTCTGTATACTGCGAAGCCAAATAAGCAGCTTTAAACCTTTTTACACGATCGATGCAATCTTCATAGTTTTTACCTAGCCTTCCACCTTTTTGGAACAACTTGGTAGATCATCAAGCACCTCAAAGCTCACTTTAAATATTACTAATTAGAAATATTATATTAATGCAAAATTTAAACAATTTAGTAATTTTGTTGATGTGTTGCTTTTCTATTATAAATTTTATGTCGCTCACAACTTACCTTTCAGCCATGTTTCATTTGTTTTATTAACTCGACATTTATGCCATCTATCATTAAAATGACTAAGGAACTGATTTCGAATGGCTTTTTTAACATCTTCCACTTGATCTATAGAAAGTTTCGAATTTTTGGATTTTATGAAAGTGTTTAATAAATTAATTTCTCCATTGCAATTAATTATTTCTTTGCACCGTCTTCATATAAAACCGAAAACAAACTCTTTTTGATAATTATATGTGATAATTTTAAACAATTTGAAAATTAAAATCGCAAATTTTGGTATTCTGCCTTTTGTTCACTACACAATAGCTCTGTCTGCGTACACATATTTTGCATCATTTAGTGCAAAATGTTGGAAAATCTTGCAAAATGTTGTCTGCGTACTCCAAATCTCTTGCAGCGAGAGAGCCAAAAAGAGAATTTTTGACAGTTGGAAGTTAGAGAACTTGCAAAATGTTGCTGGAGAAATTTCTGCTTGCAAGATTTTGCAACTAGTTTGAACAGCTGTTTTTATTTACTGTTTGAATGAAATAATTTTTGTGAAATGAAAATAAAAATTGAAATTAATGGCAGAGGTAAGAAGTAAGAATTTAACGTTTATAACGTTAATAATAAATTATTTTTAACGTTTATAATAAATTATAATAAACAAAACATTTTACTTCATGCTAGAAACGTGCAAATATACAGTGCGACCGTGCGACACATATGCTAAAATTCGTTTGCTTTGATATTTCAACTGTTTACACACCGATCAGCTGTTTTCTTGTAAGATTTCACTGGATGCTGTCTGCGTACTTTTTGAGATATTTTCAGCCGAGAGAGTAAAATTGTTCTTACTCTCCCAAAAAAAGTTACTGAGTATTTGCTACTGGAAAAGTACGCAGACAGACCTAATGATAAAATATTCATTTACTCATCCCACAAATCATATGGTTTTGTTTTTAATTCTCTCTATGCACTATCATTTGATAATCCTAAACATCATACGGTTTTGTTTTTATTTATATCAAATTTTTTGTTGTGAATAAATTTTTGTTATATTCAATATGGAATAAATAGCTGGCCTAAAAGTATGCAATACTTTTTTTTGGAAAAATTTTATGACAAGTTTCATGACTTTTACCAGAAATTTATAGTTTTCTTCCAGTTCCACAAATTACCGCAAACTATTATTGGTTTAAATCGAATGAAGACATTCTCACCTTTCATTTTATTAAAAGAACAGCTTGGAGGCAAGTGGAGCTACAATATTTTGTTTTCACTGAAAATCAAAACTAAGTTAATTTTTACACATTTGGGCGTATCTTCTTAACGGATTATGATATCCCCAGAATTTTGGTATCCCCATAATTTAATTTATGGAGAAATAGTATATTTTTCAAATATATTAAAGTCAAATGGTACTATCAAGAAAATTATACATACATATATGGACTACTGAATTGCATTAAAAAATATAAGTCATTTCTTGCTTAGTACATTGAAGGGACTTTACTTAAATTTTTCAAATATAAAATAATATTTTTCTAAAATACCATAAATGCACATATCATATTTAAACATTTCTCTACAAAACTGCATCAATAGATTTTATCATACCTTAGATGATCACAAAGATTGGATGTACAGCACCAACCTTAATGTTGCTTTTTACTTTTCTTCAACATCTTCTGTCCCAAACACTGCTTTCCAAAAACTCTGTAGTTTCATGGCATGCTCAACTGCGAACGTCAACCTATGGTGGGTGTCCCTACCGGTTAACCTTTCTATCTAAATTTCATTCTTCATGGCGTTTCACTGGGACCATAACCTGTTGGACTTGATCCAAAAACTTGAGAGGTTAAATAAAACATGTAGTTAGTTGAAGTACAAAAGAAGAGGTGTTTTATTAACACTACAGAAGTTGACATTTGAAGTAAAGGCATATAGTTGCAATTACAACATTTTTGTAACAAGTATCTCATTACGCACCTTTAGGATCAAAACACGCAGGTGTCGCTAACTTTAAGTGGAAGTTGGGTCAGAATTGTTGTTACTTACCCGAATCCGCCGATTTGTACGCGTCGTTTGAGTGATATTACTTGATATCTATTGTAAATTTTTGTATTAAATAAACCCACAGATATTTAATATACATATGTATGTATGCAATTACTTAAAAATTATTTTATTTATATTCTTACAGGAAGCGATGGTACTGCGGCATCATAATGAGGCGGAAAGTCTACATGCTGTGCAAATAATGGACTGGGAATCTGCGTTAAAAAAGTACGAATTGTACGATCTTGATGGCCACCATTTTGTCGACAAGGAATGTGTACCAATCGTGCACGTTAGTGATGACTTTGATTTGTTACCTGCTTAATATTATCTTATATTTTTATGATAGCTTAAGGTACCACGATCTGGCTAATGGTATTACAGAATACAGTAAACTGACATTAAATATGAATATGAACGATGTACGAGTGAACAACTTTATATTGCCTATAAATATAGAACAAAATATAAATGTATTTTTGGATGAACAGTTTTCTTTTGTACGTACTTTAGATTATACAGCGTCCCGAAATAAGTAAAGTCGCATGTACGCAGTTACGATACCAAAAATATGTGTATTATACTGCAGTTACACCTACCGAGATTAACGCTTTTTCGGGATTATAAATGTCAAACTTCATAAGAAAAAAACGTCGATAATACCGAAAATGGTGTAAATGCCGTACTAGGGTTAGTAATTTTTTTTTATCTGTTTTCGAATATCACAATGCTATCGCAATATGATACAAGGCAGAACAAATTATGAAGCACTGCTTCTTTACTCTTAATATTGCAAAAAACCTTCCGTTTGTTTTATGTATTTCATGTGGCTGTTCTTAGTTAAGTTTATTGCAAAATTTTACCACCTTGGGGACACGCGCTGGAAAAAAAATAAAAATATCATCCCCTTTTGAATTGTTCACAGAATACAGCACAAGTGGTTCCTAAGGCCGAAAAACTGAAAAAAACGGGCCCCTGAACTTACAGATAAGTGTTGGTAAAATGAAAGGAAATCGTCTTACGATTTCATTGATGGCATTACTTTTCACATCTGATGCATGTGAGTCGATAATGCCTGTTTTTCTATATTTCACTACCCACAAAATTTATCGACTTCTTTTTCTTTTACAAATATGCATGTATGCTTGTCCCTAATGACGTAAAATTCAGCCAAGTTTGGTACGCTGATTACACGAATTTGTTGTTCGATCACTAAATGGTCATGTAGTTTACGAGATATGGCGATTTTAAAATTGTTTTGAGCAAAAGTTAAATTTTTCTGCAATTTTTAAAATTTCAATAAAATTCAAATCAATTTAAGAAACTTTATTTTTCGTGTTAAATTTTTCTATTTTTGTATTTCTGTTCAACTAGTTTGGATTGAGATCATAGAATGGAGATACAAGCGGGGTTGACTGTTTTCTCAAGATTTAGTAAATACTCCCAATATTTCGATTAGCATCGCTAATCATTCTCAGAGTTCTATATACCAAAATATTTAACACTAATAACATATTGAGCTCAAAAGGATTGCTAATAATTACGTGTATTATAAATTACAAAAAACAAATTTCTCGTACGCAGTGTGCAAGCTTTCGTCAACTATTGTCTGTGTGTCTGATAATTGTGTGTCGATATATTTGAGCGCATCGGTCAGTATATCTGAGGGAACGTTTATTATGTACCGCTATCTCCTCCGCTAAAATGTCCAGTTAGGATTATGACCCGTCGTAGCACAATGGGCCGCTAATACCGTTTTCTGTTCCATAGGTTTATAGGCGATCCTTACATCTGATTTGTGGGAAGACAGTTGTTTGGGGGCAACTCCGAAAGAAAATAAATAAATAAAAATAGACGTGAATATTTAGGGTTTCTTACAATATTAATAACACAGTGCAACACGAAAAAAAATAACCATATACGGACACCACTACGTGATAAAAGACTAAAAAAAAAGACCCCTGTCTCCCAATTTTTCCCAAAGTCATGCACTTTTTTTTATGGGCCGCCAAAGATTTCGAGCCTCGGTATCATTTTCGTAAAAATGTGATCATTTTCTCAGGCTCATATCTTGCAAACCGTTCAGAATTTCGATTTACTCTGTGAGGCAAAGTTGTAGCTCTTGTCATAAAGAACAAAAATTTCGAACATATAAAATCAAAAAAACTTCACCTTCCAGATCAAAATTGCAAAAAACTTAAAAAAATTCGATTTTTTTTACCTTTTTTCCCGTGTTCAGGTCCATAGGTAGCAAACCGTTCAAAATTCAAGGAAACAATCAACTACAAAAATTTACCTAAGATCTCAATAAACAAATTTCTAGAACATATAAACTTCCTAGAGATGATTCTTAACACTGTTTAGGTAGCACGCAAAAGTGAAAAATTTGCCGAAAATTTTTTAATTTCATTTTTTTTTACCTTTTTCTCCTGTTCAGGTCCATAGGTAGCAAAAAATGAAATATGCCTGGCCAGAACCATGTGTTTGTCCAAGGGTTAACACCGTTTAGGTAGCGCTTAGGTATCACGCGATCATGCACCGACAGCAGCAGCACAGGCAATGCAGTAAGCTCAGCACACGCAACAAGGGACGCAGCACACAATATAAAAGCGACACGACGCTCACATCGAGGCATTACACAGCGCGACGTCAACGAGAGCTGACCGGTGAAAGTAAAAAAAGTGAAAGTGCTACAGTATAATTCGCACACAACATTGGCAACTGACAATTTCAATATGCAGTGTGAAAATATTGATTTATTTTGCTACGTTTGCGGTCATCAAACCAGAAAAAAACATCTACAAGATTTCAGAAGGAAATGAATCTTTTAACTAGTGAATTCAAAAGAGCATATACATTGTTTTTCGACGAAGTGGACTTGACCGGTCAAAATTACACACCTAATACAGTGTGTCGCCAATGTTATAACAATCTCATGGCATGGTTGAGTGGAGGCAGAGGTACTATGAAGTATTGTAAGCCGGTAAACTGGATTAATCGCCCAGGTGATCATGATGCAACCAGTTGCTATGCATGCGTAAATTACACATGTCGTCTAAATCGACATTCTGAGAAGAACAAAATTTATAAAGCAACTGCAACAGCCACACTACCAGTGCTTGCACCTGAAAATTTTGTATCACCAAGGCCGCCAACTCCAGATCGTACTACAGAATTTACAGCAATGAGTACAGCAAGTGGTGTTACTTATGAAGATCCATTTGATACCGATTATGAGCCCTGACATTAGAAAGCTATTCAAGAGCAACTTTGATTCATCGCTTGATGAAAATCATTCAATGGCATGGATTTACCTTCAGCGTGTATGCACCAGATTCTTGGGAGGGGATCGAGACGCGGAACCGGAAGCAAGAGAATGGGTGAAACAAATGCTGCATTATTTTTAGATAATCGGCGCATCGATGACATTAAAGCTGCATTTTCTTCATTTTCATTTTGACGATTTTATCAAACAACTCCCTACCGAATCCGATGAGCAAGGAGAACGGTTTCACCAAACCACAATGCCCATGGAAAAACGGTACAAAGGCAAAAACCTCGACGCATTGCTTGCAGAGGTATGTTGGAGGAGTCACAAGATCACCCTGTATGATGTTAATGAAGTATTTGAAGAAGAAAGAGCTAATGATGGAGGGCAGTCTGGAAGCAACGTGCCTGTGGACACCATAATTGCTGAATCAGAGTCAGATTCGGACGACGATTTGGATCCACAACTTAAGAGAGCGCGATTTGCAAGTCCTGGGCCATCAACATTATAAACATAATACGAATACTTTTTTTTAATATTTTTGTAATAGATAGCATAGTATCTCAATGTTGAAGTAAATAAAAAACAAATGAAATTAAAAAACGGTGTTAAGAATAATTCCCAGGAAGTTTATATGTTCTAGAAATTTGTTTATTGAGATCTTAGGTAAATTTTTGTAGTTGATTGTTTCCCTGAATTTTGAACGGTTTGCTACCTATGGACCTGAACACGGGAAAAAAATCGAATTTTTTTAAGTTTTTTGCGATTTTGATCTGGAAGGTGAAGTTTTTTTGATTTTATATGTTCGCAATTTTTGTTCTTTATGACCAGAGCTACAACTTTCTGAACGGTTTGCAAGATATGAGCCTGAGAAAATGATCACATTTTTACGAAAATGATACCTCGGCCCCAAATCTTTGGCGGCCCATAAAAAAAAAGTGCATGACTTTGGGAAAAATTGGGAAACACGAGTCTTTTTTTTTTAGTCTTTTATCACGTAGTGGTGTCCGTATATGGTTATTTTGCCATGACTTAAAAAATTACACACAGTGTAATTAATGTAAACAAAAGTGATGTTGTTCGGACTTAATCCAAAAAGACGTGTCGAAATACAATAATTGGCATTCCAACAACAAGGTAGTACCAAGATGGTGCAATGTAACCGCAAGTCGTTATTGGTTGACATATGAACCTGTCAACTAAAAGGGTTGCCAAATAGTAATAACTATTTGCCCAGACTGGGTATTTTCAGCATTTGTACCTAAACATTGCCGGCCACAGTAGTAGTATACAAACTAAATAAAGCAAAAAAATACGGAGCATTTATACACGTAGTAAAGATATTAAAGAGACGTAAATTCAGTTTTTACTTTAAAATTTGGCAGATTTTATTTCGTATATGTATTTCATAAAAAAAGTATATGAATTGATATTCGAGGCGCCGACAAAATTCATTTGGCATGCTAGGATAGACGAACCATGAGACAAATGCGTGGAGCAGCACCACCGCTCAGGACAATATGGGCCTAGTCGACCCGATGGTGCTGCAAAAGAATGGACGAATCACAAAGAATCGCGTTGGGCAGTACCATCGCTCAGCATACCATGTGCCTAGTCGACCCGATGGTACTGCAAACGCGCACGAGCGCGACGTGACAAGCAACACCACCGCTCAGGACACAACGGGCCTAGTCGACCCAATGGTGCTGTCAATGTACCCAGTAACGACATTCACATACTACAAATTGCATCGGCCAGATGACCTATGTTTGGCAGAAGCCGATAGCGACCCAGCCGTTTGGCTGTATGTCGCCGCAGGAAATCCATGAATTGTATAAATTTTATTGGAAGATCTCCGGCCCCAGAATCATTTCAACCCGACCCGGCTTGTGAAATTCCGGGTCCGCCATCACGAATCCAGCAAAATCCGTCACTCGTGCCGTAACAACCAACTCTTTGGATGTCTTATTTGACATTTCCAGTATTAGGCGCCAGTAGGAATCTTGTACCGCTTACCTAAATCGATGTACCAAGCTACTGCAAATCTGGCTGCCCTGCATGCAAACGTCAATTAAGGCCCGGGCGGAAAAAGTGGACCCGATGCAGCACTTTCACGCATGCCAGTGGGGACAGGGCAACAATATGTTCCATTGCCAGTTTTGAAGTGTTTGAAACCGGGTAGGCTTGGTTGACCGAATGTCGTTCACTCGGCACCCCTGACGATTGGTCCCGGTGGGAGCGACTCTTGTAGGTGGCGTAGCTTGGTTTTCCTGACTGTCGGCGGTTGGTGTTCTTAGGGCCAGCGGCCACCGGATTGCGGCTAGAGCCTCTGACAGGCGGCGACGGCTGTGAGGACCATGTAGACTTCTTTGGACGCGACAGGCAAGTGTGGAGAAGTGTGTGGTGTAATAAGTAACGAGAGGTTTAAGGTTTTGTGAGCGACTGCTCTTTATTATCATTACATTATCTTAAGAGCTACTTATTTACTAATACATTGAAGAGAGCGTAGTATGCACACGTATTAGACCGTGTGAATAGCAACTTCAGCAAAAGTGCATGGCATTGGACAACAGCATACCGTTCACCGTGGGAACAGGTAAAAGTGTCTTTATATCTAGACATGATCGCATTACTACACGTGTGTGCATTGGCGGTGCTGTGCATACTACAGTATGCATGGTCAACAGTATTATGCATACTACACCTCCCTTTTTTTTAGATTAAATTTATATTTAATTTTTATTTAATTTAATTTAATTTACTTATTAAATAATCTTATTCTATTTTTATGAACTGTCGCTGACTTTCCATTGTCGTCATGCAACAGTACATTATTCTTATCATCTATCCCTATGACCTCAAAAGGGCCTAGATATATATTATCTAACTTATGTCCGGTTTCATTACGGACTAAAACAAAATCACCGATTCGTGGGTCTAAACTGTTAGACCCTTCCTCAGATCTTGTCCTTCTCGTGAACTTTGCCTTGTCAAGTAGACTTGCAGCTCTTCGCTGTGCTACCTGTAGTCTGAATTTTACTTCCTTTTGGTATGAGTCAACGTTGTATAGCGGTTCTATACGTTTCTCATCTAGGAAGTCTATGACTGGTGGCGTTTTACCAAAAATCAATTCGAATGGACAATAGTCATGCGTACAAGAAGGTGTTGTATTATAGCAATACACGAAGAATTTTAACCATGTGTCCCAGTCGGATTTATCGGAAGATATATATGCTCGCAAATATTCATTTAATGTTCTATGAGATCTTTCTACGGTACCGAGAGTCTCATGATGGTACGCGGTAGAGTTCAATTTCTCTATTTTCATCAATGAACATAGTTCTTTTAATACTTGGTTCATATACTCGGTTCCCATATCCGTAAGTATTTTAGTCATTGGTCCATATATCAAAATAAATCCTTCAAAAATAGCTTTTTTCACTTTTTTAGCAGATTTATTATCGATTGGGATCGCAATGAGGTACTTCGTCAAATCGCAGACTATTGTGACCGCATATTCATTTCCTGACTGATAAATATTGGCAAGGGACCTACCGTATCTATCATAACTATATCGAATGCCTTTGCCGGTGTAGGAGTTATAATGAAAGGTTCTTTAACCTTCAGTCCTGATTTGTTCCGTTGGCATTTATCACATTTTCTCACATAGTTAGATACGTCTCTTGTCATATTTTTCCAAAAATATCTCTGTTTAATCTTTCTAAGCAAACGGGTTGTTCCGGGGTGTCCGCCCCATATTGGATCATCGTGATATTTTCGAATGATCTTCTCTTTATCGGAATTTGACTCTATTTTCGTTAGTGCTGGTGTGAGTACTATTTTTAATTTTCTCAAAATTTTACTACCGGTATTTTTAAACAAATTAACGTGCACTTGCGCAAACAATTTATCATTTAATGATAATTGTAATGTTGTGATTCCCATATTATCAGCTATTTTTTCAAGCTTTGGAAAGAATTGATCTAAATCAATAGTTCCATTAATAATAAGGTTTCGCAACTTGGAAAGCTTATTCTTTCCTCGGCGGATTACAAATGTATCCCCTGTAAAATGCAATTGTTGCATTTTACTGTACTCTAGTGTGTTAATCGCTTCATACACTTTCACCATTTCCGATATTGTCTTGTCGTTTATCTTAGTCTTTCCGTTATTGCTTTCCCGTTTGTCCCGTGTCTGTAACCTAGTTGTTACTTTAAAGATATTATTAACCTCTGTATTTCGTATGTCCGAGAATTCTATACGCGACAGCGCATCCGCTGCATGATTTTCTTTACCCCTGATATACTCAACCACAAAATCGTACTCTTCTAAGTCGAGTCGCATTCGTGTTAATTTTGATGACGGGTTTTTCATCGAGAACAGATACGTAAGTGGTCTATGATCACTTTTAACCAAAGACTTATTACCATAAATATATGGCTTAAAATATTGTATCGCCCAGTGTATGGCTGCTAGTTCCTGTTCAATTGTGGATTTATTACTTTCTCCTTTCGTGAAAGCTCTAGATGCAAAGGCTACTGGTAACTGAATACCTTGGTAATCTTGGCTTAACACAGCTCCGCAAGCGTGTTTACTTGCATCTGTAGTTATACAAAATTCCTTATCGAAATCAGGATATTGTAATATCGTAGGACGTAATAGTTGATCCTTGAGATATTTAAAAGATTTTTCGCATTCCTGAGTCCATTCAAAATTAACATTCTTCCTGGACAATCGAGTTATATGTCTTGAGAATTCAGCAAAATTTGGTATGAACCTTCTGTAATAATTGCAAAAGGCTACGAAGCGTTTCGCTTCATTTCCATTCTTTGGTACTGGATAGTTCTGTATTATCGAAAATTTGCCGTCATCCGGTAATATACCCTTGTCCGTACACTTATGTCCTAGGAATGTAACTTCACGACGGAAAAACGAACATTTATCAGGATGCAATTTAAGATTGTATTTTCGACATATGTCAAAAACATCTCTCAAATTCTGTAACATGTGGTTAGTTGAGCAACCTATGATGATCAAGTCATCCATATACAAAAATGCTTGGGCTGGTTTTAATCCTGAGAATGCTAATGACATCATTCTCTGGAATGAGTTTGGAGCAATCTTTATACCATATGGTAATCTTTTGAACCGGAAGGAACCTTTTTCGGAAGAAAAGGATGTAATGTCCCTCGAATCTTCTTCTAATTCTACTTGATGAAATCCCGATATTAAATCCAAACATGAAAAAAATTTAGCTCTACCTAGCTGATCCAATATATCATCCATACGTGGTAGTGGATATTTGTCAGCTACTAATTTTTTATTTATCCCCCTATAGTCAACAACTAGTCTCCATCTCTTTTGGTCTGTTCCCGGTAATGGTTTTTTCGGGACCAGTAATATTGGACTGTTGTAGTCTGAAACAGATGGTTCGACTATGTCATCATCTATTAGTTTAGTTATCTGTCGATCAACTTCCGCTTTATGAGTGTGTGGGATTCTATAATTTTTCATATATATAGGATCCTTATCACTTAATTTAAGTTTTTGCTTGTAAAAATTATTTACACTTATCTTTTCCGTTTCCAACGCAAAAATGTCAATGAATTCGGAGCATAATCCCTTCAACTCTTTATTGACAAATTCAGGGAAATTATTACAAAGTATTTCCTTATTACTCTGAGGGTTACTGCTCGGTTGGACAATATTGTAGTCGTTTAGACATTCACTTTTGATTTTAACATTTTGAATAACCAAATTATTGTCCGTTGTATTGACAATTCTAACCAAAGGTTTATTTTTTTAAGTGATGGTGTTCGCAGCATAGACACCATCTTGTAGCATCCGATGTGGAATTAAAATTTCATCCTCTTCAGACTGTACACTGATCAGTCGTATCACTTCTGATCGAGCTGGAAGAGATATAGAGTTTACGTTCGGTGCATTCATCAATGGAATTCCGATGTCTTGAGAGAAATTATGCTGTCGTAGGATAATCAAATCTTGCTCTCCCTGGTAATCCAGAGTGCAATTGTATTTCCTTATAAAATCCATACCTATGATTCCATCTACAGGGATTGGAAAATTATCCCCAACGACGTGAAATTCGTGTCCTATGAGAATATCTTCGATTTTCAAGTCTGTATTGACTTTTCCAATTGTAGTCAGTATACCCTGACCTTCACCACTCAGATTCGTAGTGATGTTATAATCTATTTGTTCGTTTAGAACTTTCCCGAGTTTAATAACTGAAACATCTGCTCCGGTATCAATAAGAAAAGTTGATCTTCCATTATTCAATGTTGATCGGATAGTGAGATAACTGTAGAGACTTATATTCATGTTATAGATTTTGGAAGTTATTGCATATTCAGGGGTGCTTGTCCGTTTCCCTAGTTGTTCTCGGCTACAAGCCTCATATTTTGGTTTGTGTTGTTTCCGTAATTATTGCGGTAATTACTACGGCCTCTGCCATGATTATTGTTACCATTACCGCGATAGTTATTACCTCTATTATTATTGTATCCTCGTCTATTGTTATTTTGTCCGTATCCATTTCCGCGATTGTTTCCACGATTGTGGAAATTTCCCCGATTTTGGACATTTCCCCGACGGTTGGAGCCATAATACAATACCGAGTTTGGCTGTCCGAATGATTCAGTACAACTATTAACGAACTTGGCCATGACCTCGTTCATATTTAAAAAGTTGCCTGATTCCATTATTAATTTTACTCTCTCATTCGTAGCGTTCTTAGCTATTGCCCTTACTGCCGTTTGTGTGGAGTATTTAGTGGCTAATGAGGAGTGGAGACCATCTGATATATAGGCACTTTCCAACGATTTCGTTAAGGAATCTATTTCCGCAGCGTAAGCGTTTGCGTTTTTACCACCTTGGCGCACGTTCAACAACTTAGCTGTGATTACCTCAACCGAATCACCTTTAACAGATGATTTTAATGTGGCTATTATTGACGCTATTGTGGTCTCATTTGATAATAGATTTCGGGATGTGCCCTTCAATTTAGTTTTTATTAAATTAACTGCCACTTGCTCGTGTGTTTCCATCATTGATTCCACTAGAGTGAGTGCATCTAGGAAACTTTGAAAGTTCTCTGGTTTTCCATCAAAGTCTGGGAGGAGCTTCGAGGCTAAGCCAAGGAATTGTGTCACTGTTTGTGCCATTTTTGCAAGACGAGTTAAGTTTTCATTAATTTTATCAGTATTGTCTTGGGTCGAGTCTGAACTATTCACAACTTGACCTTCAATTTCACACTTCAATTCCTCGTGAATATTATCAGGGATTTAACGTCTAAACCCCTTCGTGACAAAACAGTTGCAAGTTTACTGCGAATGTCCAAAAAGAATCCTTCAGCAGCTACTTGGTGGCTATGTGTGAGCCTAGAGTAATTTACATTAATTAACACTCGTACCTGTTCAAATCTTTCAAATAAAACGCTGAGATGTTTTTCCGCCGTTTGGTCTTTTGTAGGCGCTTTATTTGTGTTTAAACATTTGTACGACTTGTCAAATTGTTCCTGTATTAATCGTAATTTAGTTACGATTGTCTGCCAATCCATTTATTAATGGTCAACAAACATTTGGTTTTCAAAAAATTATTTTTTTTTTCGTTTGGTCACACATGTATTTCTAATTTTAACAATATTTGTTTTCCTATTTCCTCAATTTATTTTATTCATTTCCCCAATGGCAAGTTTATTGCAAACAACTTATCAACCAATAAACTATACTTTGTTTAGCTCGTTTGCCAACGACATTGACCTCACATAGTTCTTCTTGAGAGATCGCTTGTGCAGTTGGTAAACTGTTATAAGTAGTTGCAATGCCATTATTGCTATTATGATTATGAGGTAAATTGTTGAAGAGTTTTCCACTTCGACAATTTTCACCTCATTAATTACGTTAGCGTTTGGGTTCGTTATCTTAGACTCTTGTCCGCCCATATTCAAATATTGTTTTCTTTTTCCTTAATTTATTCATTCATTTGACCAACATTCATATAGATGTTGTCATTAATAGAATTGTTCGTTCAATATTATCTATTCTTCTTAAATTTGCTAAGTTAATAAGGATTATCAATTTATAATTTTTCCTAAATTATTATTTATGAATAATTAATAATTCATTATTTTCCTAGAATATAATTCCATTTTCAAAATATGTTTTAAAAATTTTTTTTTCTAAATTTGTCATTCATGAATAATTATTAATTTGTAAATTAGTAATTTGTAAATTCTTACATATAAACTTAAAAGTCTGCAAATTCACCCGTTGTAGTTGTTGTTGGACTTGTTGATTTGTTTGTTTGTTGTGTATTTCGCAATTGGGGTATAAATACGACAACTTTATCAACAGAAAGGACTTCGATCGTTGTATTTGTTGTTGATTGTGGTTTTCGCAGCCTTGGCAAAATTCGTTGTCAAGTGACTCATTTCCTTCTTTTCATTTCACTTTTCTTTACGGCGGCGGTTTATTAGAATACTTCCGTAAATTTTATTGTCAATTCAAAGGTGCCATCCTCGAACGATGTATCGTGTGGACCTAAAATCACTGCACTCCATATCATAATATTTTTATCTATTGGTGCTCCATAATCACTGGATGTTTGTTTCTTGTTTTGAAGTCTTTTAACATCTCTCATTAAACGTCTCGTTAAAACGTCCACAGTGCTTCATTTCACTTTTCTTTTCACTTTTCATGTCTGTTATAAATTTTCAAAAGTTTTCTGAGGCTTTTTCTTTTTTTTTTAATTGTAACTTGCATTCAATTTTATTGATCAACATTTTTGCACTATGTTTGTTCTCTTTATTCAAAGTTAACTTATTTCGCACTGCTGTTAAAGGACTCTATTGTTGTTTGTTTGTTTTATTTTCACGTTTTGTTTTATGTTTTATTAATTTTACCATATAATTTGGTTCAACAATTATCACGAGAGGTAAACAAACGTACATTTTAGTTCACTCCTGGCAGGATCGCCATGTAATAAGTAACGAGAGGTTTAAGGGTTTGTGAGCGACTGCTCTTTATTTTCATTATATTATCTTAAGAGCTACTTATTTACTAATCATTGAAGAGAGCGTAGTATGCACACGTATTAGACCGTGTGAATAGCAACTTCAGCAAAAGTGCATGGCATTGGACAACAGCATACCGTTCACCGTGGGAACAGGTAAAAGTGTCTTTATATCTAGACTTGATCGCATTACTACACGTGTGTGCATTGGCGGTGCTGTGCATACTACAGTATGCATGGTCAACAGTATTATGCATACTACACTGACCATGCCGCAGTAGTGTAAGTGAGAGGTGCGGAAGCTGCTTGAGTGAAAAATGCTTCCACGGTGGATTCTAATGGTAGGTTACCACCTCCAGTTCCACTAACGCGCGGTGATCGTCGAACAGGCATGATTAATTAACCGAAATCAAAAGCGAATAAAGATAACAAAAATGCAAATTTCTTCCCCTAACTGGGGGTACAATGCAATATTATATCCTCTTAGAGGTAAACGAAATAATGAGAATTATCAACAAATTGTAAAAATTCAAAAATGTCCACCGAGTGTTGTCTGTAAACAACAGCTTGCGATGGAAAAACCTCTTGGTCGAAAAAACGAACAAAGGCAAAACTCGTAGAAAAAGAAAATTAAATGAGCTGAAAATCAATAATTAGTCGAAAGGAAAAATATAGTATAATTTCGAATATAAAAATAAAAATCAAAAAGAAAAAAAAAACACCACTTCTAAGCTTACATCAACCTTAGAAGAATGTTTATATTATAGTGCGTAATGAAATCAATTTCATTAATCGTTTTCGAATGATGCAAAAACAAAAATATATAGAAGATATTGAAAAATCGCAGTACTTCAACTATCTTCAATAGAGACTAGGCTCGAAATATAAATTCAAAAATTGGAGTCTTTCATCCAAAAACTTAAGAACTAACACTTGGAATCTTTCATCCAAAAACTTAAGAACTAACACTTGGAATCTTTCATCCAAAATAACTAAAACTAAAGCTTGGAATCTTTCTTTGGGGTAAGTAAAGGTAAGTTACCTTGGGCAACTTGTGACAAATAAGCTTCGCAAAAATTTTCTTAATAACCACAAAATCATAAAAATTCATCGCTGAACTGATAGGTTTACTGAGAACCAGGATGAGGGCAAACGTTATAGGCCTGAGGCCACCTAACGTGTCTCACTCCTCCAGATTCTCCTGAACACTTCCATTGGGTTCAGCCTAGATAACTAGTAGTAACCTTAAACTTATTAATTTAATTAAACCGTTAACTACTAACTCAAAAAAAAACAATATATAATCTTTCGCCGAGAATGCCCTAAACAATTCGTCGCAACGCGGTTCGATTATGAAACCTCATCCGGGACTTACGCATTGTCCTTAAACACTACCGAAACGAAAATGACTATAAATGAAAAATAAAAGCTTTGCCAGTCATGAATTAAACAAATCGTCGCAACGCGGTTAAAATTTAAATTTTTCGCCGGGACTTACGCTAAGTTTAACTACATTAACATGAACGAAACGTGAAACTATTAACTCTACTTTACTTTATCTAAAATGGATCAAACAAAAATTTAAGTTCATTCACGATTATGAGCATTTGTCTCAGACTAGAATGCCAAAACAAGATTTCACGAACCGATCAATAAACAAAAACCAAACGAAAAAGATATTATTGCCCCGAAGCAGATCCGTCGCAACGCGTCAAGAAACTTAATAACTCCTTAAACGGGACTTACGTATCGCGTAGGAACAAAATAATTTTCATACTAAATTACGGTCTAATGAACATAACCGCTCGGGCCCCACGTTGGGCGCCATTAATGTCACAGCAGTGACACAACAGAACGCGTCAACGTGAATATGAACCTCTTGACTCATGGTTTGAATCTTCGAGGCCCCACGTTGGGCGCCATTATTGATATGTTTGAAGTAATTCATAAAAATTGTTGCCTGTTGGTGTATCGTTAAGCGGCATGCTTGGTATGCCATGCGTATGCCGGGCTGGTAAACTCGCCGGACGGGGGGGTTCTTCCCTCTTAATGATACAAGAACAATCTGACTTGGGAACATGTGTTTACATACCAAGACGAATGGTCTAAGCAGAACTTAAACCGAAAACCGACATTTAAAAAAAAGAAGAAAAGGAGCCTGAACGGATATATCATTAGATGAAAACGAAACAAATGCGATCATCAAACCGAATTGATTAGATAGTGTAACATCAAAAGAAAAGCGTTCTGCGAGTGTAGAGAAAATAACTTACTTGCCAATATATTTTCACTGACTGGTGTAGATGTCAGTGTGGCCCACCCTCACGCAGCCCCTACAGCTTCACCATGACTCTGTTCCTTCTCAGAGTCCCAAAACGTATGTAGCCCAAAGAATCTTAACTCCACTTACCCCTCATATTACCAAATTGGCCAACTACTCAGCCATACTAACGACGACCATAGTTCAGATTTTCAATACAAAATTTATTCAGCCTCGTATAAAGGCAACTCTATCAATCACAATTTCAAAAACTTAATGTTAATGGTGCCTCTAGGGCGAAGTTAAAATAAATCGTTAATAAAATCATTTAGATATGGGAGCACCCTTCAATGGTGTCCTTAATAAAATTTAACAACATTTAAAATTGTAATTAATTTCCACACTTAGGGACTAAACAATGAACTTAACTCTATATGAACCTCATGCAAACTCAGAACACAATCTTTAGGTTGAACGAACCTAATGTTCTCTAATGTACCCCATTATGGGTAATGACGATAATTGAAAACAAAAACTACTGAATCCAAAGAATAGTTAATATTAATTATCAACCCGGAAATTTATCGGGCGCCCCTCGTATAAAATGAATTGGCTGAAAAGTTAATTGAATACAGGTAAGGATATCAAATATAAAATGAAACGGCCGTCAGTTATGAATAATATAATAAAAAATGATATGTTCAATATATATAAGATGTCAGAGAGTAAGTATGTCTGTCCATATAAATAAAAGGATTCGTAGACGGTGAAATACTTAGAGTTTACTTTCTCACTTCGCCTGGGTTCTTACAATGATTGTAAATTTTCTTAATTGGTAGTATGGTGAAATTTCAAACCTTACACCTATATTATTGCTAAACGGATTCCGATACTATATTATGAAATTTTAATGTGCCGCTTTTATTTTACTTTTGGGAACAATAAATGCTGTTCTTCTGATTCACTTTTATTTTTAGCGTGCACCGATTTTAATTTTTACATTTCAATTTTTGGAAATTCTCTATCGACTACATTTTAATATTAACAGCGTGTACCGGTTTTAATTTTTATTTCACTTTTTACTAAAATTCTTTATCAACAATAATTCAATTATCTTAGCGTGCGATCATCTCAATTTATATTTAAATTTTTACCAAAATTCTATCGACAATATTCTAATTTTTAACATCTTGTACCGATCTTAATTTATACTTAAATTTTTATGAAAATTCTCTATCGACAATATTTTAATTTTAAACAGCGTGCACCGATCTTAATTTATACTTCAATTTTGCGAAATGCTACCTTGACGGAATTGTAGATTTTGGTAGCGTGCACTACCCTCACCCTCATTAACCTCACGTTTATGCACCTTTAACTCAGGTGGTTTTCTTCTTTTCATTAAATTTCTTATGCTAATTGATTGATTATTGTGTAGGCGATGTTTTGCCCAATTCTGGTTGTCATTTTCTCGTGAGAATTTACACCTTTTCTAACTTTTCCCTACGTCCAAGATTACTTGTAAGTCCGGGGGTTAACAAAACTTCGGACTTTCCTTTTTCTCCTTCAAGGGTGGTGTTTTACTTGCGGTCTTTATCAGGATGGTTGGATGCTTGTAGGACCTCGACGGTTTTTCGGCGCGGTATCGATGTTTTCAGCTACCTGTGGTTTGTCTGGGAGTTGGCTAGGCCGATGGGCCAAATTTGCCGAACGATTCCCGGACTTTCCCCTGGTACTACGCTTCCCCGAGACTAGCAGGTGTTGATGACACGAAAGACGTCTTGGTCTCGGTGGAAGCGCGTATTCTCGGTGGTGTCTCGGTTGTCGGGATTTGTTCTGGACCGGCGATTCCGGGTCCTAACACTGGGAGGCTTTATAAAAAAAACAAACACAATGAGGATTTTGTGGCACTAAACTTCTCCTCTTCCACATGGTTTACGAGCTTACCTCCTAGGTCCTTGTTTCTGGTCTGGGAATTGATTTGGGTCTCTCCGCTGTCTCGTTGGAGACGAAAATGTTGGTCAATGCCGGGTTCCAGCAATTTGACGAACTCACTTTAACTTAGTAATTATTGATACCGCCAACTTGCGTTTTCATATAAATTTTTCACCAATTAATTTCACAATTCCTTTAAATTTTCTTCAACTTTAACTTGCATTCTGTTTTTAGACTGCTGCCGACCATTCACTAGTAACTCACAATTATCAATGACAAGTCAAATGAGATTTTCGCAGCAGCTAAGCGATCGTAGTCCGTTATCCCACATTCCATTGTATGTATGTATGTGTGCGTGTGTATACGTTTACTCGTCAGTTTAAGGATGATGCGTAAACGTTTGCTTGTAAGTTTTGGTGTTGTGTGTAAACGTTTACTTGTGCGTATGGGTGTCGTGTGCAAAACGTTTACAAGTACATATTGGGGTGGGGTGCAAAACAAACAGTTGCTTAGACCAAAACTGGTTTGGGCACATTCCACAAATTCCATTGTACATGATGCAATAACTGATGCGTAATGTTATTGTTTTAGGTCAGTTCTGTCAGATAGTTGCCGGATGACTTGGCATGGGACTGGATTGATTTTTTACCCTTTTCCCGAGACCCAATCGAGCTGACACTTCGCAGCCAACTATCAAAATATGGGCGGGATTGGAGAAAGGGGCGTGGTCATATATAAAGGATTTATAGTCAAAAACTATGTTTTTACGGGTTTGTTTTTTACGTTTATTTATTTATTTGTATAAAACTATATTTACATGGTTTCTTAAATTATTTTTTATTAAAAACAGATGGTTTAGTGAAACCTTATATCTAGTAAGCAAATAAATATTTAAAGTACATATTGCCAATATTGCAACGGACTATGCAGTCAGTTAAAATAGGTATTAAATTTACTCTTTACTATCATTATTCTCCAATTTTCAAATGATGAAGTTACTCTTCCCCAAGACTAACTTCAGGTATTTGGAACTCCATTTTAAAAAAATTGCATCTGATTGAATCTAATATGTTTGTTGATCGATTGGTTAAGTGAATTTATTGCAAGAAATATATTTAAAAAAATTGGAAGACAATGTGGAACGCCCTAGGCGGGTAATGTGAATTTCTATGCCAAACATTACAATTAAAAACTATTTTAACTGATTTTCGACACTATTTTTCAATATTGCAATTTTTCAATACTTTAAATATTTATTTTTCTAGCTTACTCTCTTTATAATAAAAAGTTTAAGAAATCATCTAATTACAATTTTAAGCACATAAATAAATAAAAGTAGAAAAACAAAATTAGTGAGCGGGTAAGGTGGAATAGAGAGCTACAACCACCAACTTCAGGTGATCCACATTGGTCGATTACCAAATAATCCACAACAAAACTTATAAAAATTGTAAGGCATATTATTTTCTGAATGAAATTGTTACTTAGTTCACCCTTTGCAATATCTTATTGAAAATTTTAGAAAAATCCTAAATATGTTGAACAATATAATACTTGAAATACAAAAAAAAAAACTCGAGAAAATGTGTTTTCATTTTCAGGCCAACTGACATCTAACGGCACGATCATATTGTTAGCTAAGCGACTTATGTTAACATTTACTAGTGTCCCACACAAAGACGGAGATGTCAAATAATATTTAGTTTCCGAAATAAAGGGTGGTTCCACATTACCCACATATTCCACAATACCCTACCTCATATTTTTGGAAAATTACTTTTTTTATTATTTTCCAAATGTATTGTTGGTAGGGAATGCAAATTCCCGGACGTTTCATTTCCCGGGAAGCGGCAAAAATAAATAAATTTTCCGGGATCCCGGGAATTCCCGTGTGAAATATGAGTCCCATATTTTATAATTTTTTTTCGGTTTTTTAAGTAAATTTTGTACCACAAAAGAGAAAAACCGTAGTATTGTGTATTTCAATGTCTTATGAAATGAAATATTAGATGCATATAATACTGACGAGGTTGTACTTCTACTTCAAATTTTAAGTCAACTTTAATTTCTGTGAAACTTTCCTACTTTTGCACCAACCATCCCTAAATATGTATATACGTGATGTGGTTAAAACTAACGCATTTTTTATAAAGAACATTGTCCCTTCATCTGCCTAATAACATACAGCACGCTGTTTCAACCAACAAATATTTAGCGGCGACAAACTCATTTTGAAATTCTCGGGAAATTACGGGCGAGTATTCCCGGGATGCGTTCTCCAATTGTTTGTCACAAATTCACTTAGACAAACGGTCAACAAACATATTACATATTATAATTCGGTAGAATTTTTTCGTAGAGCGACAGAATAGAAAATGGTTTTTCACAATACCAGAAGTTACTCTATACATATAAGTTTATAATTTACCAAATTGCTGTTGTATGTTGATTGTATAATGTTGGATTAGTGCATGTATCGGAAAGCGATACTTGTTTTGTTTTTAACAAAAAGAAATATCACACAAGTTGAACATAAATTTTGAACTCAAAAGTTAAATAACTTTCTCAACAATTTTCGTTTGAATATCTGACGCTGATGTTAAAAATAATAAATTACTTTTCATCAATGTTAAAAAAGTTAAAATTTGTTTTAATTTTGGAAGAAACTGTTTTTGTTGAAGGAAAACGTTTTCAAGGGTCACAAACATAAAAAAAATTTTTCCAAACTTGAAAACGTTTTGAGTTATGTAAGTACAAGATAAAAACCAAAATAAATTTTAGGTTTTCAAACTTTGATGAAAATTATTTTGAAAAGTACTTCATTACAGTACATTAAAGTACATTCATTCGTGAGCATGAACATCAGCTATTGTTTACCGTCCTTCCTGATATCGAATTCGAATGTAATCGAAGTTGTTCGTATCACTATTATGTTTACAAATTTGTTTCATTAATATTTATTCAAATTTATCAGACAGATATAAAGTTATCGACTAAGCCCATGCTCATAAATGACCGAACATTGTTGAGAAAGTTGCTTAAATTTTGAGCTTAAAATTAATTTTTAACTTGTGTGATATTAATTTTTGTTGAAAACAAAACAAGTATCGTTTCCGATCTTTGCATTAAATATAGGGCGTTTTCGGAAATGCATCACTGCAGAGCATCTGATGCGCATCACGTTCGAAAATGCGACACTTTGCAACATTGCAAGAGTCACATGTTCTAAAAGTAATCAACACAGCGTATGATGCGCAAACAAGTCGCAAAATGCGCAGTATCAAAATGGCTGATCCAATGAATGAGTAAGTACGGAATTTGATATTAATTTATGTTTTTTTATAAAACATACTATTTCAAATTAAATCACAAATTAAATTTCACAAATTAATTTATTTCACAAATTAAATTTATTAAAAAATTTTCCATTGAAACCTTTCATGGGATCAGCATATAAATTATGTCAAATCTAAAGTTTCGTCTGCAATTGGAATACTTTATAAATTCAAAAACAAATTTAATGAACACTCAAAACTTTTAATATATCAAGCGCTCATTCAAAGTCATTTTAATTACTTATCAATTGTATACAGCTACAAAAATTCAGTTGAACTAAGGTCTCTACAACGACTGCAAACTAAAGCCTTAAAAACAGTTGCTAATTTGCCATTATTGCATTCTACAAGAAGTCTGTACAGTGAAGTTTTTCCATCAATTTTACCCATTTACGGATGTTATAAGTACCAGTTATTAGTATATGTTTTTAAATGTTTGCATAATATAGGTCATCATATGATAAAGTTTAACTATAATCAACAGATTGTCAACACCCGAAATAATAATAATTTAAAAGTTGCACTTTGTCGAACTGAAACCACAAAACAGCGTGTACAGTTTAGTGGTAGTAGTGAATATAACTTATTGCCACCAAATATAAAATCAATTAATAGTCTGTGCCTTTATAAACAAATTCTAACACAATTCTTGCTACAACGCCTTGATGAGCTTCTGATATAACTAAGAAAAACCTCTCTCGAAATAATGCGTTTATATTTAATTTTGTTTCATTTTATTTGTGCCATATAATTATAACTATATACATATATACATTAAACTTATGGATTTAACTTATTTTGCCAACTTGCCTCTATAATGCCTATCTTGGCGGTGAGGCGCTATAAAGTATATGAATAATTTGTATATTGTTAAACATTGTAAACAAAAAATAAAAAAAAAAATATTTTCGTGTTCGGAATTGCAAATCAAAATAAACAACAATCAAGCAACAATCAGTGCAAACGCATCACAGTTGCGCATCAGGTGCTCTGCAGTGATGCATTTCCGAAAACGCCAATACTGAATGAATAATTTTGAATTGTAGATTATGTTATTTAATAAAAAAAAAGTTATAAACTATATATTTTCTGTTTTCCACTTTTGTTTTATTGAATGCACAAAATATATCAGTATTTTTATAGGGTTAGTTGTTTGGGGTTAGTAGCTACTGTTATATGCTTAATGTCTTGCACCACATTTTGCATTGATATTCCAAGTTCGTTGAACTGTTTCTGTAGCATTTCGATTGACGAGCAGGGCCAACTTAATAACAGTTCAGTCAAGCTGCCGCATTTCCTGGAAAATTTTGGTCGCACGTTTGACACAGTGGACACAATTTGCCTTTCAAATTGCCGTTGGGTACTGCTTCCGATAAAGGACTCATACAATAAATGTGATACGGTATATTACATTCGTTACAGATTATGAGGCGAGCTTTATTTTGTTTGACAATCTTTGCATACTATACAGTAGGCCGTGCCGAAAAAAGTTCAAGCGACATATATTGGTAATTTCTTCGTCTACAAAACTCATCTATTTTAAATTTTCAAAATTGTGTTGCTGCAGTTTTAAAGAGCAAAAACAAGAAAAAAAATTAACTTTTATTCCTTTAAATTTAAAGTAAATTGCATTTATTGCATACGTATAATTTTGTTCTTCAAAACTTTTGCAAAACATACTACATTTCACCATCCTTACAATTTTGAAAATGTAACGGAATTACACTAAAATTTTCGAAAATGTGAAATTGAATCTCGTTTTTGCTTCAAGTGCATGGGGTATTGATGGGGTAATTGTGTATTCTACTTGAACAATAGAACAATGGTTTTGCTAACCAAATCCTGTACCTTCAACTTTTTTTTTCGGCCCGGCCTACCCGGCAGCTGCCGTCCCTTTTCCTCGATTTATTTGGTTAAAGCTACCTCAGCCTATATCCTTCAGTCATATTTTCTTAAAAATTTTAAGAGGATCAAACATTCTGACATGTCCGCTATTCTCCGCTTGCCGGTATCTCATCTGCAGCATTACTGGCAACTTCAACCAGATCGGGGATCTGGATGGAAGTAGAAAGAGGTTTAAGCGGGTCGACAGCAAACTGTTTAGGTTTATAATTACCTGGAAAGTTGACCCAACCAACAGTTTATATGGAAATGGGCACCACAAGTGGAACAAATGTCAAAACGCTAATAAAAATATTGTTGTGTCGATTTATGTGTTGAAAAGAAACAAAAAACATGTCGTTTCTGTGTTGGAAACAGTCAAAAACACGTAGAAAACATACTTTTCAACTTCACAACACTAGTAGTGTTTTCACGAGGAAAAAATATGCCCAACCATTTTTCCTCGTGAAAACACTACTAGTGTTGTGAAGTTGAAAACATAGTACCCACCTTTAGGGAGAAAACTGGGCAAAACGGTAGAAAAATGGTACAACGCTAAAATCCAAACGGCTAAAGGCAGAATGATGAAACTTGCTGTGTACACTCCTCTTACCGCATACAAACGAGTGGGTGGAGATAAGTGACTTAAACATTTTTACTTTAGGGAGAAAAATAGGGCAAACCGGGACGAAGACCACTATGAATACCAAACGGCTGAAGACCGAATCATGAAATTTGGGTTGAACATTCCTCTTAATTGGAGATACAAATAGGGAAAATTATAGTACTTTCGTCAAAACCAAACGGTTGGAGATGGATTTATGAATTTTGGGGACTACATTGCAAAATAAATGGTACTTTTTAAATATTTTTTTGGGTACTTTTTTGGTACCATTTTTAGTATCTTTTGCTTCCTTCTTTGCTATTTCTCTTATAGTCTGTTAAAGATATTTTCACGTGGATAGTATTTAGAATTTCTGCAAATTTTGTTAATATTTAAAAAATAAAGACAGTAAAATCAGCCGATCATATAACACTACCTCTTATATCAATCATTTTGTATGTGGTGTCATTAATGTAAATGTTCAGGGAAGTACGTCTCCTTTAAATTCCCATTTCCGTTTCATGTTCACACCGTCTCATACTGAAGATGCGTGTGCAACTCTGCGGCTGAAATGATTTGTGACATGATAATAAGATTATCGACATAAATTTACTCGTTCTTGGGTACAAAAATTCATGAGAAATCACATGATAATTGAGTGATTTGTCGATTATCGACTCGATCTGCAAGATCGAGTGCATGTAAACACCCTATTAACCTAACTATCACTCCATCTGGATACAACAACGCTATGTGTGGTCGATATAGCAACATCTACATCTTACAGAAGCCAGCTATTGTATATATGAAATTGTGTCACGCTTATCTTATCACATCATCGCTTGAACATCATGAAATTAAAATTACGAAATAAAAATAATTTTAGAGTCCAAACAGAACCATACACACTTCAGACGACAAAACCAAATGAGAGAGATTTTCCTCTCCGCGTCGTCCATATATCTTGCGGATCTCCTAGAATTTGTTTGGAAAAATAATATAGTTGTACTGGAATTAAATTGTTTTTACTACTTTTAAAAATGTTGTATGCGCTTTTATTTTATTGTGTTTAAACATCAATTATTTTGAAACATTTTCTTTAATTTTTCTTTGTATGTGTTGGTTTCTCTTATGATTTACATGAAAGTGTGGCAACTTCATCCTCGTGAGAACGCTGCCAAGAAATTAGAAAAGAGTCTGTTCTAGCGGCCGGTGGTCATTCGCAGAGGATTTTCGTGACGATTTATTCTGGCATGAGAAACCTATGTAGAAAAAATGTCGTCGTCGGTAGCGTGTATGATTATGTTTAGACTCTTATTCTTATATAGTTCGGAATATACGGATCTGAAAGTTGTGTAAATTGGCATACAAGACAAAACCTTGATCAGGTAGGTGTCAGCGACTGAATCAAGGGATACCATTGGTCACGACGGTATAACGACATGACATTTTCTACGTCCGCAATAAGCTACCTGTTCCATGTTCTGTTAGTCGAACCGTCGTCCTTTGGATTATGATTGTGTGTGTGGCCAGACAGGCAGCTACCAGCCGGAGCCAGATCTAATTTGGGTTAATGTGAGAATGATTTTGTTGTTTGCAATGACATTAAAAGCGAGTTCGAAACTAAGCATTGCATTCAGATTCGAAGTAGTGGACATATTCTTCTGTCCTTTGAAGGCGAATGAGCCCACAACCCTGGCCAACGGCGGATCAAAATTGAAGAAACGAAAATCCAGTTTCGACATACTGCATTCTGGTCAGCGTCTGATCCATAATGGGCGGCTGAAACATAATCATCATGCCAGTTGGTAAAATGTAAATCACGTCGGGCTGAGTTTGCCTCCCGCCACCGTTATATTGGCAATGAAAATATACAAGGAAAATTATGAACAAAGAAACCCCCCAACTATTGACAACCCTCGCAAACGTTATAAGGACCATGATTTAAGGATATGTACCTGGAATGTGCGAACGATATTCAGGACTGGTGCCACAACACAGTGATCCATGAAATGCGATGGACAGTATACGGTTGCACCAGAAAGAAAAACTGCGATATTAACTAAAGCTGCCATGAGCGAAAGCACCAATTTGGGTGCGGATTTATAGTTGGCAAGAGACTGCGATACCCAGTTTCAAAGTTCAACCCAGTGAGTGACGGCATAGCAACAATTGGTGTCAAAGTGAAATATTTCACCATCTCGTAAATTTGTGTGCACGCTCCGACAGAGGATAAAGATGATGTAGTCAAAGAAACATTTTGTGAGCGTCTGGAGGAAGTATATGAACGCAGCCCTGACCACGACATTAAGACAATTCTGGGCGAATTTAATGCCAAATTGGGAAAGGAAATTGTCTTTCTACCAACCATCGGTAATCACAGTCTACATGATACCACCTCCGATAATGGAATAAGACTGATATACTTCGCCGCTGCAAAGAACATGGTAGTTAGTAGTACACGATTCTAGCATAAGGACATACATAAGACGACCTGGATATCTCCTGATCAGCGGACGAAGAAATAGATTGATCACTTGGAAATAGATGGCAGGCACTCTTCTTGTGCAATGGATGTACGTGTGATTCGAGGTGCCAATATCGACTCGGATCATTACCTGGTGGCTGCGAAAGTTCGCACAAGACTGAGCAGGGCGAAAAACGTACGAAGCCGAATACAGGAAAAGCTGGATATTGACAAGCTACAAATACCGGAGATATCAATGTCCTATCGACAGAAGCTCTCTCTCCTGCTAGAGCAGATCTGCCCTTCCGAAGATCCTGATGCGCAGTGGAAGCAAATCTCCCATTCTTTGGAAACCGCTGCAAGGACTGAACTTGGCTATCAGAACCGCAGAAGGATAAGCCATGGTACTACGAAGAATGTCGCATTGCAACTAATGATAAAGACGCTGCACGTATGGCAACGAAATAGTTAGTTACAACGCGTGCTGCGAGTGAGCGGTACAAGAAGCTAAAAAGGGAGGAAAAAACTCTTTAGGCGGAAAAAACCGAAATGTGCAGGATGAATGGTGAATCCCGAAAGTTTTTACAGAGGGTAAGAAGATTGAATAACGGGCCTAATAATGGGCTGCCCTCCTTCAAGGACGAGAATGGGAATCTGGTGACTGAGAAGCAGTGTGTGCTCAAAATGTGGAGAGACCACCTTTCAGCACTACTCCACTCAATTCTTCCACTGAAGATCAGGAGGTAATGATAGTGGAAGATAGTGTAGATTGTACCCCCCCTCCGCCAACCAAAACAAGACTAGAACGGCGATCTCCCGCCTTAAGAATAATAAAGCCGCTGGTGCGGATGGCCTACCCGCTGAACTTTTTAAGGCAGGTGGCGAATGACTGCTAGCCCAAATGCATCGACTTATATGCGGCATATGGCTGGGGGAATCTATGCCCGACGATTGGAGACTCAGTGTAATATGTCCTGTATTCAAAAAGGGTGATCCGTGTGTATGTTCCAACTATCGCGGTATCAGTCTTTGACCCATCGCTTATAAGGTCTTGTCGAGCGTATTATGTGAAAGACTAAAGCCAATTATTATTACAAAACTGCTTTCGATAGCCCCATACGGGGAAAACTGTACGAAGCTATGTCTGAACTTGGTATTCCGGCAAAACTGATCCGCCTCTGTAGAATGAAGCTGACCAACACAAAATCAGCAGTGAAAGTGGGGAAAGACCTCACTGAACCATTCTGTACCAAGCGAGGACTTAGACAAGGTGACACACTTTCGTGCAATCTTTTCAACATCTTAATGGAGATAATAATGAGAAAGGCTGCAGTAAATACGAAGAAGACCATTAACACGAAAAGCCATACGTTGCTGGCGTATACTGACGACATAGATATCATTGGGCGAAATTTGTGAGAGGTTACTGCAGCATTTCCAAGAATCGAAAAGGAATCAGGGAAGATGGGTCTTGCTGTTAATGAGGGCAAGACAAAATTGATGGTGTCAACGACTAGAGAAACCTCTCGACTTGGTCCGCACTTGAACGTTGGCAACCGATTTAATTTTGAAGTGGTAGATGAATTTGTCTACCTTGGATCCGCCGTGAACAAGGACAACAACGTCAGCCTGGAGATAGACAGGAAAATTGTGCTATTTTGGGCCCAGCCAGCAGTTTAGGAACAAAGCCATCTCCCGACGGACAAAAGTCCTGCTATGTCAGACTCTCATTTTATCTGTCTTAACATTTGGCTCCGAAACTTGGGTCATATCGCATGCGGATGAAAACCATCTGGGAGTTTTCAAGACAAAAATTCTCCGTAAAATATATGGTCCTGTTAGAGAAAACGGCGAGTACCGACGTCGCTGGACGCAAAGCTACATGATCTACATTCTGACGTGAACATAGCTAGACGAATCAAATTAGGCCAATTCCATTGGCATGACCATGTTGTCAGAATGGATGAAGATGAGCCAGTGCGAAAGGTTCTAGATAACGTACCCGATGGAAGCAGGAATAGAGGACGTCCAAGACTCCGCTGGAAAGATCAGGCAGAAGAATCCCTCCGTATCCTTGGTGTTACCAACTGGTGAGAAAAGGCGAAGGATAGATCCAGTTGGAGAAAGTTGTCGGAATTTGTTTGTTTAATTAATATGTGTACGACATCTGAACTCATGAGGTCGTAAAATAGTCAATAAAAGTAAAAGTAAGCTATTGTCACTTACGACTTTCCAAATAAAACGATGCACACTTACGTAGTGGATGAACAAAATGCGGTACGGCAATACGTTGTAGCCAGTTGTAATGTATGAATTCATTCTGATGATAAAGGAATGTGAATATACGACGCTGAGATTGCTGAGGTGAAATAAGCTTAGGCGAAGGTGACAAATCAAGTCTCTGCACAACTTGCGATTATTGCAGTTATCACCAAAACCCCCAGGCTCACCTATTTTCTTCAATATAATTGATACAAACGTTGAACCTTGACTAAACATGTCCGGGTAAACAAAATAAACGATAACCCCGATAATTCCTCCTAAGATTTACAAATCACATTCATGTCTGGATGGTTTGAGTCACCGGAACCCATCTACAAGGCTAGCGTCAGAGGCTGGGGAGATTCTTGACCTTTACCAACCAAACCACATTATGTTATTTTTTCCAGAGTCCCGAAAATTATGTTTCTGCTAACAAGATGAAATGATCCACAATTTAAACTATTGACACTACAGTGCCACTGGAAATTACAAGAATACTATTGAGGAGGAAAATTACTAAAAATGGGTATGCTATAATCGTATTTATATGGGCGGATGAAATGGCCCGTGCTGCGATACCCTCCCAACCGTGTTCCTACTAGCAGCAAGATTTTGGTAGGAACCCATATCGAGGGCTATCCTAACACTATCCCAAAGGAAAAGTTTTTTTTGTTTACCACTCCATTATATCTTTCTTATTTAATAATTCAATGAAAATTCATTTTGATTTTTAGACGTCTTATCGTAACGGAGTAACGTCATAGAGTAACTAATTTACTTAAGTATTAGAAATTGTGAGGCAACATTTGGAATTTTTAAATTTTATAATAATTCTAAACATTTCTTATACTCATAAATTAATATTTCCTATCAAATAATTATGTTTTTTGAGTTTAATGGGTTTTATTTTAATATTTAGCACTTTGTTTGGTTCTCCCTTCGCTTTTGAATTAAATGAAATTACACAGGATAAAAAATCGTCGAACGTGGCGTATAAAACTTTAACTAGATGTAGGCTGTCCGTGTGTTTCTTTTCATATGTACAGAATATTTGTTTAGATTTGAAAATATATAAACGATTTCACAAAAAAAAAAACAAATTAGTAATAACAGCCACACCAGATATAATTATGTTATTTTTCAGCTTCATAGAAATACAATAACTTATTAGTGCATTAAAAATAAATAATTTAATTGCACAACCCAATTGCAAAGATATCGTTTGTTTTGTGTTATTTGGTGGGTTTTGGAACCTTTTCTTATTTTTAATTTTTCTGTTTTAAGAATTTTTTTTTTCACTAAAAGAAAACGTATGAGAAAATGTGTTTAACAAATTGTTTTTTTTTTAGCTACCACAAAAGCAATCTTCGGTTTTATATAAGTACATAACAAAAATTAATTTTGTTAGCTTAACACAGTGCTTCGTAAATATTAACACCACGAAATGGCGATAAATGTCAATACGAATAAAATAGTAAAGTTTTATTTAATCTTCTTTAATATTGTCCTATGTTAAGCTAACAGAGTTAATTGTGAGAGAGCAAAAATATAAAATGACCACTTACTTGTGAATGCGAGGTAAAGGGGAACAATGAGAATACAATTTTGTCCCCCTGGTTTAGTCTGTAATTGGTGTCTTTTCTCCTTGTTGATCACCGTTACTATTTTATTAAAAAAAAAAACTGTAAACACACTTTCTTATGACTTTAAATTTTTTTCTCAGGTTTCTACTTATAGCACAGTAGTACGAGTTAGGATATTTTGTATACCAACTCAACAGGTTGCTTTTTAAATTACTGTACCAGCTGTATCTGTGATAGAATTACTTTACATAAACAATTTGTGTTTTTGATTTTTATTTGACCTTTGGAATCATACACATCTTTCTTTTTCGTCTTTAACACTTTTATATATACGTATGTCAGGAAAAACACTTTTAATTACTTTAAATACCGAATTTTAGTTTCTCGGCTAAATTAAGCCATGACAATTGTTTTTTTTTTTTCAAATTCTTACGTGCGAACCGTTACACTGTGCAATCACATTTAGTGCCTATTATACAGTTTTCAACCGGTTTTATTTTTCTTAGATTTTTTTCTCAGTGTTGTTTTCCTTTATTTTCGTTAACATATTAATTTCAATTTTAATTTCGTCTGAAACACCATTTTTTATAAAATATTGTATGCTACTACAAATTTCGTTGCTCTCAATTTTTTTAATTTAGTTTTCAAGACCAAACGCGACATTTCTATATTCTTTAGCCCGATTGTTATTAATACCAATCACCACGAGGATTATTCCTGACCGAATTCTTTTGCATTGCCCCGATGCACACTAAATTAATTAATTTTTCACCAATTTCCTGTTTCCTTCCTAACGCCTGCATAAATGGCAATACGCCGTCTTTGTTGCCACTCTATTCCCAGGGTACAACTCAGCCTCAATGCAGAATACATTAGCTAGTTGAGCAAGATCTAGATCAAGGCTAGTTGCCTAGATCTATGAAGAGAGTTTTGTCGATTAAGAAACCAGAAAGAGACCGCTTTCACAGGTTTTAGTTAAATAAGCTGAGAATTTTTGACGCAATTTGGTTAATCAGCTGTAGATACATTTTCACCGCCTCTACATTTACAGCGAGTAATGTTACTATCGGCCGAGTAAATTAACTTCTGTTGCGTTTACACATCACCAGATTTCCACCAGAATTGTATCCCCGAGATGTTGTATTCTACGACTCTAAACAAGTCATATGGTCTCGGAATGAGAAATCTAGGGAAAATTTTCCATATCTAAATAGGGTATAAACCCAAATTGCTTGGCAGTGACGAATATACGTTAAAATCAATATGTTGACCTTCCAAATTGCAATTTACCTTTCCCTCTTCCCCAGCATTAATAAATACCAGTAAGTGGCATCTTAATGAGCCACCAACCAAATAAACCTAATAAAAAGATATACAACAATTTTCTAGCCGCAGATTGTATATTACAAAACCGCATAATCTGACAATCTTTTCACGAAAGATTAGACGGAAAAATCAATCAAGGTTTTATATCTTTGGCATGGTATGTACCAGAGCCTTTTCCTTCGATATCCTCTAACAGGTAATAACTATTTCCTAGTTTTTTTTTAACCCTAGCTTTTACGAAACTGGGACTAAGTTTGGCACTGAAGATTTTAGATGCATCACTTTGGGAAAAGTTTTACGAAAAACTTCTTGGTTTATGGAAAAGGTTAATTATACGTCTTGAAAAGGCTGAGTTTGTCGTCACGATGCAATGTAATTACGGGTTCTGAAATAGAGTCAATTGATTTTAAAAGTTGCATAATGCATGCGTTATCATGTCAAATCATGCGTTATCATGTCAAATCCATACAAAACGTGATATGGACTTCAACCGAGTGACTGGTGCAACGAGTTCCTTAGTGCACAACTAATTGAAGTTCAATTGGTGTCCCACTCCTTATGGTCTTTTTTCAGGTAAGCCTGAATAACTGCGATTACAGAACGAATTTGGTGCTGTAAAATAGCAATTATATTAGCCGATGTAAATGTATTCAAAGGACAAAGCCAGTGATATTTGGTGAATTGATCCAAATCTATCAGCAGCCCTATATATCCTTTTCGACTTCCCGGATATGGCCCTAAAATGTCCACGTATACTCGCTGGAATGGTCGAAAAGATGTGGCCATTTGCCCCATTTCCGGTCTGAGTATTCTATTCGTCGCTTTAGTAGTTTTGCATATCTCGCATTTTGCTATGTATTCTCTTCCGTCTGTCACTAACCGTGGCCAGTACAAGTTTCGCCTCATCGAATCCAAAGTTTTGGCAATACCTCCGTGGGCTGAAATTACAGAGTCATGAGAATGTTTCAATATAGAGGCTCTTAGTGCTTCCGGAATCCAAAACTTCCAAGCTCTCTGGTGTTCTTCTGCTATACCGGTAGCAAACTTGACGCGTATATAAATATACCGATCCATAATCTTGCTGTCAGGGAAACATTCCGAATTCTCAAGAAAATTTGGTTTTAGTTTAAGATAATCGAAGGGTGTGAAGATAAATTTATCCGATAAATTTATTTATCGAAGACACAAACCAATTATACAAAATTTCAAAAATCAAATTTTTTGTCAAAAAAACAGTAATTTTGTACAGAAAAAAGAGCCAATAAGCGTTTTTGAAGCCATGTATGATGAACATAGCATATTATTCGCTTTATATGTATAGAAAAAAATATTTTTTTTCCTGTAAAAAACTGACATTGGTTATTTTTTATCTAACCTGGGTCGCTCACGACAAAGGCGAATGAACTTTTAATGTCTAGCCGCCTAACACCGTAGAAGCGCATAACAGCGCAGCCTATATATCCTGATTCCATTTGAGATCGGAGATATATCCTAATTTATGAAGCGACCCATGTCATTGACAGAAATAATGATTTCGAGTGCCAATATTGGACACTCCTGATAAAAATGAATGGACTAACTATATATTTCAAATTAGCCCCATGGGAGCACATAATATCCCCATTACAAATATATGCCGATTCCATTTCAGATGGGAGATATAGTCGACTTTATGAAGCGACCCATGTCATTGACAGAAATAATGATTTCGACTGCCAATATATTTTTGTTTACCACTCCATTATATCTTTCTTATTTAATAATTCAATGAAAATTCATTTTGATTTTTAGACGTCTTATCGTAACGGAGTAACGTCATAGAATAACTAATTTACTTAAGTATTAGAAATTGTGAGGCAACATTTGGAATTTTTAAATTTTATAATAATTCTAAACATTTCTTATACTCATAAATTAATATTTCCTATCAAATAGTTATGTTTTTTGAGTTTAATGGGTTTTATTTTAATATTTAGCACTTTGTTTGGTTCTCCCTTCGCTTTTGAATTAAATGAAATTACACGGGATAAAAAATCGTCGAACGTGGCGTATAAAACTTTAACTAGATGTAGGCTGTCCGTGTGTTTCTTTTCATATGTACAGAATATTTGTTTAGATTTGAAAATATATAAACGATTTCACAAAAAAAAAACAAATTAGTAATAACAGCCACACCAGATATAATTATGTTATTTTTCAGCTTCATAGAAATACAATAACTTATTAGTGCATTAAAAATAAATAATTTAATTGCACAACCCAATTGCAAAGATATCGTTTGTTTTGTGTTATTTGGTGGGTTTTGGAACCTTTTCTTATTTTTAATTTTTCTGTTTTAAGAATTTTTTTTTTCACTAAAAGAAAACGTATGAGAAAATGTGTTTAACAAATTGTTTTTTTTTTAGCTACCACAAAAGCAATCTTCGGTTTTATATAAGTACATAACATTTTCTTTTGTTTCTCCTTTTTTGGTTGTTCTAGGTTCATTGACCTTTACCAAAAATTAATTTTGTTAGCTTAACACAGTGCTTCGTAAATATTAACACCACGAAATGGCGATAAATGTCAATACGAATAAAATAGTAAAGTTTTATTTAATCTTCTTTAATATTGTCCTATGTTAAGCTAACAGAGTTAATTGTGAGAGAGCAAAAATATAAAATGACCACTTACTTGTGAATGCGAGGGTGAAAGGCCTTCCAGCGATGCACTGCACTTGCGGGTAAAGGGGAACAATGAGAATACAATTTTGTCCCCCTGGTTTAGTCTGTAATTGGTGTCTTTTCTCCTTGTTGATCACCGTTACTATTTTATTAAAAAAAAAAAACTGTAAACACACTTTCTTATGACTTTAAATTTTTTTCTCAGGTTTCTACTTATAGCACAGTAGTACGAGTTAGGATATTTTGTATACCAACTCAACAGGTTGCTTTTTAAATTACTGTACCAGCTGTATCTGTGATAGAATTACTTTACATAAACAATTTTTGTTTTTGATTTTTATTTGACCTTTGGAATCATACATATCTTTCTTTTTCGTCTTTAACTCTTTTATATATACGTATGTCAGGAAAAACACTTTTAATTACTTTAAATACCGAATTTTAGTTTCTCGGCTAAATTAAGCCATGACAATTGTTTTTTTTTCAAATTCTTACGTGCGAACCGTTACACTGTGCAATCACATTTAGTGCCTATTATACAGTTTTCAACCGGTTTTATTTTTCTTAGATTTTTTTCTCAGTGTTGTTTTCCTTTATTTTCGTTAACATATTAATTTCAATTTTAATTTCGTCTGAAACACCATTTTTTATAAAATATTGTATGCTACTACAAATTTCGTTGCTCTCAATTTTTTTAATTTAGTTTTCAAGACCAAACGCGACATTTCTATATTCTTTAGCCCGATTGTTATTAATACCAATCACCACGAGGATTATTCCTGACCGAATTCTTTTGCATTGCCCCGATGCACACTAAATTAATTAATTTTTCACCAATTTCCTGTTTCCTTCCTAACGCCTGCATAAATGGCAATACGCCGTCTTTGTTGCCACTCTATTCCCAGGGTACAACTCAGCCTCAATGCAGAATACATTAGCTAGTTGAGCAAATTCTGGTATCCATACATCTTTCCCTTCGGAATTTTGTGGACTATTATTATATCAACAAATGCACACGTTCCAATGGAAGGGGCTCACACATTGCCTAGATCTATGAAGAGAGTTTTGTCGATTAAGAAACCAGAAAGAGACCGCTTTCACAGGTTTTAGTTAAATAAGCTGAGAATTTTTGACGCAATTTGGTTAATCAGCTGTAAAATTTTACTACCGGTATTTTTAAACAAATTAACGTGCACTTGCGCAAACAATTTATCATTTAATGATAATTGTAATGTTGTGATTCCCATATTATCAGCTATTTTTTCAAGCTTTGGAAAGAATTGATCTAAATCAATAGTTCCATTAATAATAAGGTTTCGCAACTCGGAAAGCTTATTCTTTCCTCGGCGGATTACAAATGTATCCCCTGTAAAATGCAATTGTGGCATTTTACTGTACTCTAGTGTATTAATCGCTTCATACACTTTCACCATTTCCGATATTGTCTTGTCGTTTATCTTTGTCTTTCCGATATTGCTTTCCCGTTTGTCCCGTGTCTGTAACCTAGTTGTTACTTTAAAGATATTATTAACCTCTGTATTTCGTATGTCCGAGAATTCTATACGCGACAGCGCATCCGCTACATGATTTTCTTTACCCCTGCTATACTCAACCACAAAATCGTACTCTTCTAAGTCGAGTCGCATTCGTGTTAATTTTGATGACGGGTTTTTCATCGAGAACAGATACGTAAGTGGTCTATGACCACTTTTAACCAAAAACTTATTACCATAAATATATGGCTTAAAATATTGTATCGCCCAGTGTATGGCTTCTAGTTCCTGTTCAATTGTGGATTTATTACTTTCTCCTTTCGTGAAAGCTCTAGATGCAAAGGCTACTGGTAACTGAATACCTTGGTAATCTTGGCTTAACACAGCTCCGCAAGCGTGTTGACTTGCATCTGTAGTTATACAAAATTCCTTATCGAAATCAGGATATTGTAATATCGTAGGACGTAATAGTTGATCCTTGAGATATTTAAAAGATTTTTCGCATTCCTGAGTCCATTCAAAATTAACATTCTTCCTGGACAATCGAGTTATATGTCTTGAGGATTCAGCAAAATTTGGTATGAACCTTCTGTAATAATTGCAAAAGGCTACGAAGCGTTTCGCTTCATTTCCATTCTTTGGTACTGGATAGTTCTGTATTATCGAAAATTTGCTGTCATCCGGTAATATACCCTTGTCCGTACACTTATGTCCTAGGAATGTAACTTCACGACGGAAAAACGAACATTTATCAGGATGCAATTTAAGATTGTATTTTCGACATATGTCAAAAATATCTCTCAAATTCTGTAACATGTGGTTAGTTGAGCAACCTATGATGATCAAGTCATCCATATACAAAAATGCTTGGGCTGGTTTTAATCCTGAGAATGCTAATGACATCATTCTCTGGAATGAGTTTGGAGCAATCTTTATACCATATGGTAATCTTTTGAACCGGAAGGAACCTTTTTCGGAAGAAAAGGATGTAATGTCCCTCGAATCTTCTTCTAATTCTACTTGATGAAATCCCGATATTAAATCCAAACATGAAAAAAATTTAGCTCTACCTAGCTGATCCAATATATCATCCATACGTGGTAGTGGATATTTGTCAGCTACTAATTTTTTATTTATCCCCCTATAGTCAACAACTAGTCTCCATCTCTTTTGGTCTGTTCCCGGTAATGGTTTTTTCGGGACCAGTAATATTGGACTGTTGTAGTCTGAAACAGATGGTTCGACTATGTCATCATCTATTAGTTTAGTTATCTGTCGATCAACTTCCGCTTTATGAGTGTGTGGGATTCTATAATTTTTCATATATATAGGATCCTTATCACTTAATTTAAGTTTTTGCTTGTAAAAATTATTTACACTTATCTTTTCCGTTTCCAACGCAAAAATGTCAATGAATTCGGAGCATAATCCCTTCAACTCTTTATTGACAAATTCAGGGAAATTATTACAAAGTATTTCCTTATTACTCTGAGGGTTACTGCTCGGTTGGACAATATTGTAGTCGTTTAGACATTCACTTTTGATTTTAACATTTTGAATAATGAAATTATTGTCCGTTGTATTGACAATTCTAACCAAAGGTTTATTTTTTTAAGTGATGGTGTTCGCAGCATAGACACCATCTTGTAGCATCCGATGTGGAATTAAAATTTCATCCTCTTCAGACTGTACACTGATCAGTCGTATCACTTCTGATCGAGCTGGAAGAGATATAGAGTTTACGTTCGGTGCATTCATCAATGGAATTCCGATGTCTTGAGAGAAATTATGCTGTCGTAGGATACTCAAATCTTGCTCTCCCTGGTAATCCAGAGTGCAATTGTATTTCCTTATAAAATCCATACCTATGATTCCATCTACAGGGATTGGAAAATTATCCCCAACGACGTGAAATTCGTGTCCTATGAGAATATCTTCGATTTTCAAGTCTGTATTGACTTTTCCAATTGTAGTCAGTATACCCTGACCTTCACCACTCAGATTCGTAGTGATGTTATAATCTATTTGTTCGTTTAGAACTTTCCCGAGTTTAATAACTGAAACATCTGCTCCGGTATCAATAAGAAAAGTTGATCTTCCATTATTCAATGTTGATCGGATAGTGAGATAACTGTAGAGACTTATATTCATGTTATAGATTTTGGAAGTTATTGCATATTCAGGGGTGCTTGTCCGTTTCCCGAGTTGTTCTCGGCTACAAGCCTCATATTTTGGTTTGTGTTGTTTCCGTAATTATTGCGGTAATTACTACGGCCTCTGCCATGATTATTGTTACCATTACCGCGATAGTTATTACCTCTATTATTATTGTATCCTCGTCTATTGTTATTTTGTCCGTATCCATTTCCGCGATTGTTTCCACGATTGTGGAAATTTCCCCGATTTTGGACATTTCCCCGACGGGTGGAGCCATAATACAATACCGAGTTTGGCTGTCCGAATGATTCAGTACAACTATTAACGAACTTGGCCATGACCTCGTTCATATTTAAAAAGTTGCCTGATTCCATTATTAATTTTACTCTCTCATTCGTAGCGTTCTTAGCTATTGCCCTTACTGCCGTTTGTGTGGAGTATTTAGTGGCTAATGAGGAGTGGAGGCCATCTGATATATAAGCACTTTCCAACGATTTCGTTAAGGAATCTATTTCCGCAGCATAAGCGTTTGCGTTTTTACCACCTTGGCGCACGTTCAACAACTTAGCTGTGATTACCTCAACCGAATCACCTTTAACAGATGATTTTAATGTGGCTATTATTGACGCTATTGTGGTCTCATTTGATAATAGATTTCGGGATGTGCCCTTCAATTTAGTTTTTATTAAATTAACTGCCACTTGCTCGTGTGTTTCCATCATTGATTCCACTAGAGTGAGTGCATCTAGGAAACTTTGAAAGTTCTCTGGTTTTCCATCAAAGTCTGGGAGGAGCTTTGAGGCTAAGCCAAGGAATTGTGTCACTGTTTGTGCCATTTTTGCAAGAGGAGTTAAGTTTTCACTAATTTTATCAGTATTGTCTTGGGTCGAGTCTGAACTATTCACAACTTGACCTTCAATTTCACACTTCAATTCCTCGTGAATATTATCAGGGATTTTAACGTCTAAACCCCTTCGTGACAAAACAGTTGCAAGTTTACTGCGAATGTCCAAAAAGAATCCTTCAGCAGCTACTTGGTGGCTATGTGTGAGCCTAGAGTAATTTACATTAATTAACACTCGTACCTGTTCAAATCTTTCAAATAAAACGCTGAGATGTTTTTCCACCGTTTGGTCTTTTGTAGGCGCTTTATTTGTGTTTAAACATTTGTACGACTTGTCAAATTGTTCCTGTATTAATCGTAATTTAGTTACGATTGTCTGCCAATCCATTTATTAATGGTCAACAAACATTTGGTTTTCAAAAAATAATTTTTTTTTTTCGTTTGGTCACACATGTATTTCTAATTTTAACAATATTTGTTTTCCTATTTCCTCAATTTATTTTATTCATTTCCCCAATGGCAAGTTTATTGCAAACAACTTATCAACCAATAAACTATACTTTGTTTAGCTCGTTTGCCAACGACATTGACCTCACATAGTTCTTCTTGAGAGATCGCTTGTGCAGTTGGTAAACTGTTGTAAGTAGTTGCAATGCCATTATTGCTATTATGATTATGAGGTAAATTGTTGAAGAGTTTTCCACTTCGACAATTTTCACCTCATTAATTACGTTAGCGTTTGGGTTCGTTATCTTAGACTCTTGTCCGCCCATATTCAAATATTGTTTTCTTTTTCCTTAATTTATTCATTCATTTGACCAACATTCATATAGATGTTGTCATTAATAGAATTGTTCGTTCAATATTATCTATTCTTCTTAAATTTGCTAAGTTAATAAGGATTATCAATTTATAATTTTTCCTAAATTATTATTTATGAATAATTAATAATTCATTATTTTCCTAGAATATAATTCCATTTTCAAAATATATTTTAAAAATTTTTTTTTTCTAAATTTGTCATTCATGAATAATTATTAATTTGTAAATTAGTAATTTGTAAATTCTTACATATAAACTTAAAAGTCTGCAAATTCTCCCGTTGTAGTTGTTGTTGTTGGACTTGTTGATTTGTTTGTTTGTTGTGTATTTCGCAATTGGGGTATACGACAACTTTATCAACAGAAAGGACTTCGATCGTTGTATTTGCTGTTGATTGTGGTTTTCGCAGCCTTGGCAAAATTCGTTGTCAAGTGACTCATTTCCTTCTTTTCATTTCACTTTTCTTTACGGCGGCGGTTTATTAGAATATTTCCGTAAATTTTATTGTCAATTCAAAGGTGCCATCCTCGAACGATGTATCGTGTGGACCTAAAATCACTGCACTCCATATCATTGGTTTGTGAGCATTCGATGCCAACAGACGTGTTTAGCGGGAGTTCGTTGTGTTTGATAGCAGTTCAGTGATAGTGCGGTTTTTAGTGATTTTGGTGAAAAATTTTTTCACGCTAGTTTCTCGAGAAGTACTGGGCCGATCGGCTTGATTTTTACGTTACCGGTTAGTGCGGAAATCAAGGAAACCTGTGACACCAAAATCTTTGCGATCCGACATCGGGGAGCCGAGATATTGGTGTGGGAGTTTTCCTTTATTTTTGCCGTGGTTTTCTGGTAAGCAACAGTAAGACCGCGTGGTCTTCTGCTGCCGTAAGTAGTATACGAGTGCGTGTGTGTGTTCTGGTAAGTAGTTTTTACTTACTTGTGCAGACAGTGCGTGTGGATGGTGAAGCGGCGGGGCCAGACTGGTAGTGGCGGCAGCGCTGCTGGTGTGTCTGGCTCGATGACTGATGGAGAGTCGTCGACGTCCTCAGCGGTTCCCAAACGGGTTCAGCTGGGGTCGCCTGGTGTGAAGGTGAGGGCAAAGCCGGTTGACGCCGAATTTGATAGTAGTGCAGCTGGTGGAGTGCCTCCTAAAGGCAGTCCGAAGAGGGGTGCGAGTGGTACCCAGGCAGGTAGTGAAGGGGGCGCTGCTGGTAGTAGCAGCGCCAAGTTGGTTGCTGGCACCAGTGGTGTCGGTACGAAGAATCTTGCTGAGGAGATGAGGAGTACGATTAGCAAGGTTAGTGAAGTTTTGAGAGCTGCTGGTACGCCGAAAGGCGTGTTGAAGGGTCAGCTGCCAAGTGTACCTGTTGGTACGGCAGCCCCCGCCAGTAGCGATGGTTGTCGCGGCCGTAGCCGCGTAGGTCCTAGTGGACTGGGTGACGTCAGTGCTGCTGTAGAGCGGACACAGGCGGTCACCCGTAGGTTGGTCTCCGATTTAATGGAGGCCAATGTTAGTAAGGAATTGGTTGCGAGGGTCCTCGGTTACTCTTCGGAGTACGAGGCACTCGTAGTAGGTTTGCTGGCTCAAAACGAGCGCCTTCGGGGCCGTCTTGATGCCAAGCCCAGGGAGAGCAGTAGGAGTGCCGTTCGACCCGCGGTTCCCACTGCGCCGGCAACGTTCCTTGCACCGGCTCCAGTGGCGACTGCCCCTGTAGCTGTGGGAGGAGGTTGTTCGGTAGTCACTGCACCAGTTGTGAAGCCTGTCGAGACCTGGTCCTTGGTGGTGCGGGGCCGTCAGGGCCAAACTGCCAAGGATGTGGCCAGCAAGGTGGTGAGTGAGGTGGGGCCCACTTTAAGAGAGCGGGTCCATGAGATCAGGGCGCTTCGTGGTGGTGGCGTATTAATACGCACACCATCTGTAGCGGAGCGTGCGGGTATTGCCAAGAATACCAAGTTTGAGGAGGCTGGGCTCACCGTTACGGTGCCTGATAGCTCGGTTGTGCGGGTTGTTGTCCAAGGGGTCGACTCGAAGATCACCCATGACGAGTTCATGGGTGATGTCTTCGAGAAAAATCTCAAAGACAGGATCTCGCTTGAGGAGTTTAAGAGTGGTGTCCGGCTCACTAGTCGGCCGTGGGTAGTTCCAAGAGCGGAACAACGAACGTTGTCTTGGAAGGGCGGGCTTCGGCCCTTGAGCCCTTGCTAGCATCGCGTCGTTGTTACGTGAAGTGGTTTTCATTCCGCGTACGACCGTTTGATCCGGTGCCAAGCTGTTTCAGGTGTTTGTCGTTTGATCACTACGTTAGGGAGTGCAGATGGAAAGAGAATGCCTGTTCTCGGTGTGGACAGCAGGGTCACTGTGCAAGGGATTGCGGTAACGCAATTCACTGCAGAAACTGCGCTTTCCAGGGGAGACCCTCGGCTCATCGTATGATGACTGACGACTGTCCCATGTATAGCGTTATGCTGGCTAGAGCGAGGGCTAGACATTAAGTATGGGACACACAATCTTACAAATAAATTGTGGTATGGCAATGTCGGCAATGTGCGAGGTAGGAGAGGTAATGGTAGAACGACAGTGTAGTTTTGCTCTCATTCAGGAACCTGCTAGTGGCCATGGTGTCATTACACGTTTGCCTGCGAGTATGAGGGTCTTCGCTGATTTGAGACTTAACTCCGCGGTGGTCGTGAATGACGGTAACGTAGAGTGTACCGTAGTTTCTAGGACCGACTTGGGGGTTTGCGTGTGTGTAGAAGGGGGTTTCGGACGGATATTTTTGTGTAGTATTTACTGCAAGTTTTCTGAGCCTTTGGAGCCGTATTTGGCATATATGGACACGGTACTACTACTTGCGAGTAGTAACCCTCTCGTCCTAGGGATAGACGCTAACGCATCGAACCCGCTGTGGTTTAGTAAAACACCCAGACTTTCGACTGGGTCACTAAATCACTACCGGGGAGAGATGCTAAGTGAATGGATTGTTTCGGGCCGCCTTCATGCCTTGAATGAGCCGAGTGAGCAGTACACTTTTGATAATGGTAGAGGAGTTAGCGATATAGAAGTGACGATTGCGAATAGCGCAGCTTTGGGAACGTTTCAGTTTAGTTGGAGTGTAATGTGTTTATGTTTTGAATCAGTTTATTGAATGAATTTATTTACAGAAATCTTTTGCTTATAAAGAGATTTTACATTTCTAAATTATAGACTAGGTTTGATCGAACCAAATCAATGTTCGATCAATTCTTATTCTATCATCGTACTTTACCATCTACTTCCGTGTTTAGCAAAGTGTCACAACGAGAACATTTGTGTATGACACAATATTGTTCTAGTTGCCTTTATTCTTCTGGCACTTGAAATTCGAAGCGCTGACCCAAATATGAGTTCTTCAATTATAACATACTTTGTTTGCAATTTGTTTACTGACATACTACATTGTTGGCTTTTGTTTACAATGTCGCCCAATGCCGCTTTACTCTGGCTTAGCAAGAAGTCATTAAACTCTTTTGCTTAAATCACACACGCACACGGAAATATCTGGTTATGTTGTTCTTTACATTAAGCTTACAGTGTATTCTTATTCTAATGAATTGTATTTGCACCACTTTGTATATGAATGAATTCCTCTTATGTTTACACTTCGGTGTATTTGAATAAATTCATGCATATACTACAGGAGGGTCAGACCGTCCGTAAGTGATCACAATTACATTGTAATTGATTTCACTTACGAACGGACTGAAGTTAGCAGCTTAGACATCGTGCGGTGGCGCACCAGGGATGTGAACTGGGATGTGTATGGAGAATTCATCGCAGCTGAGGCTAGCGAGATTCCAATAGAAGTCTTTCGTCGTAGGACCGTAGATGAGCAAGTCTCGTGTTTACGCGAAGTTGTTCATAGGGCTAAGGACGATCTCCTTGAAAGGTGTCGCAAGAAAACTTTGAGAGATTACGATGGTGGACACGTGAGTTGACACTCAAGCGGAGGGAAGTGCGCCGTCTCAGGAAACGTTTCCAGAGAGGCAAACGGAACGAAGCTAGTGATCTTGACCAGCTCAGATCGGCGTACAAAAGTTGCCTCAGCGATTACAAGGATATGCTTGTAAACGTGAAAGAGGAAAATTGGCGACAGTTTGTTGCCTGCCATAGGAATGATCCTTGGGGTCATGTGTATAGAATCTGCCTTGGCAGAGGTAGGAGGACAGATCTCTCCGGGTTGAAAGATGGCGATGCCATTCTTACTTCCTGGAGTGATTGCGTCAAAGTTTTGCTGCGGGAGTTCTTTCCGAGAGCGGAGGCAGTGGCCTCTTCTTCTTCTTCTGGGGAAGTTGAGACTGTTGCACCCGAGCTGGAAAGATCAGAGATCGCAGAAAGCATGGCGTTAGTTAAGTCGCGAAAGTCACCTGGTATGGATGGAATAGCTGGAGATATGTGTAAAAGCGTCTGGAAGGCTATTCCGGAATACCTAGAGGCTTTGTATGGGCGGTGTGTACATGAGGGATATTTTCCACGCGAGTGGAAGGTAGCCCGTGTCATTGTACTCTTGAAGTCAATCGATAAGGACAGGAGTAATCCTCGTTCTTATCGGGGTATCAGTCTCTTACCAGTATTTGGAAAAGTACTGGAGAGGATTCTGGTGCAGAGACTAAATTGAGAGAGTCGCTGACAGCATGTGCCGTTGGCAGTTCGGCTTTGTAAGGGGCCGAAGTGTCGAAGATGCCTGGGCGCACGTGAGGAGAACTGTTGTAGAGTGTACTCAGAAGTATCTTCTGGGTGTTTTCATCGACTTTAAAGGTGCGTTTGATTATCTGAGTTGGGCGAGCGTGGAAGAAAGACTAGCGGGGCTAGGGTGTCAGGAAGTAGCACTCTGGAGAAGTTACTTCTCTGACAGAAAAGCAGTGATAGTCGGGGCAAATAGTTCTGAGTGTGTTGATGTGGTCCGAGGATGTCCACAGGGTTCCATTTGTGGACCGTTTGTGTGGAATCTTATGATGGACTTGCTTTTGCATGAGCTTGAGGCCGAATGCAAGATATGTGCTTACGCTGATGACTTGCTTATCATGGTCGAGGGTAGTTCTCGTTCCGAGTTGGAACAGCTATCCTCGGCTATGATGAGTATTGTCACTCGGTGGGGCGAGCGTGTAGGAGTTAGTTTATCGGTGGAAAAGACAGTGACCATGTTGCTGAAGGGTAGTTTCAAGTCCCATTTTCCAATCGTGCGTTTGAATGGTGGTGGCACAATCCGTTACTCCACGGAGGTGAAGTACCTCGGAGTCACCATGGGAGAAAGGATGAACTTTTTGCCTCATATAGGGAGACTTCGCGAGAAACTGACGAGCGTTGTAGGAAAGGTTAGGCGCGTTATGAGGAGTGAGTGGGGTCTGAGTCGTCAAGCAGTCAGGACCGTGTACAGGGGCCTTTTTGTTGCCATGGCAACATTTGGGTCTTCTGTTTGGTGCGAAACTGCTAGAAGCGTCTTCGGGCAACGTCGATTATTCTCTGTTCAGAGAGTAATGTTATTGGCATGTATGCCAGTATGTCGTACGGTGTCTACAGAGGCCCTACAAGTTTTGATGGGTGCCACTCCTCTTGATCTACAGGTGATGCGTCGTAGCATGGACTTCAAAATCAAGAGGGGGTGAGTCAGATTGGCTCGTAGTTGGAGCAGAGAGCATGAGTAGAAGTGAGCGGCGGGCTCGGTTAGATGCGTTAGTCACATCTGAGTGGCAGGGCCGTTGGAATTCCAGTACCAACGGTCGAGTAACGTATAGATTTATACCGGATGTAGAATTCGTCGGGAAGAAGCCTGAGTTTAGTTTCAATCTAAGCCTTGGTTTTATACTGACAGGTCACGGGTCGTTAAATGCATTCTTGCACAGAATGAGACTTGCGGATCGGGAGTCGTGTGATTGCGAAGCGCCAATCGAAGATTGGCTCCATGTTTTGTGCGAGTGTCCCCTTTACGGGGCTTTTAGGGATTTAGTCGGCATGGGTGTCACCAGATCCGGTGGTGAGTGGTGTGTGAGTAGTATGCTTCTGTCTCCGGATGCGTTGTGTGTTGCAACGCGGTTTGCCTCTCGTGTTTTCGCGAGTCGGCGCGCTAGGACGGTTTAGTTGTTGTTGTGGGTTTCAATGGTCTCTATCGGTGTCTCCCTTTTGTAGTGGTTAAACGTTTTTCGTGATCCTGGCTTTTTCAAGCTAGTTATTCAGCCGTTTAGGATCTCGTTGTCGGTACTGCTGAACCCTGCGAACACAGGGATTGCCAGTCCCGGACTTCGTCGGAGTCGAATTTGGAAGTTAGCCGCGAGGTCTGACCAGAGGCCTGTTTCTGGTACCGTGGCTGTTTGGGATTGACACGTGGAAGGTCTCGAACTCGTGCCCTTTCAGTTTGTGTCTTGTTGTTGTTGACCCACGGGGGCATCATCGGGCGAAGCCTGAAGATTGGCTGCCGGTCGCTGTTATTGACCGGAAGAGGTGGAAACAGCCTTGCTCCCACGGTGAGAAAGCTGCAGCCGTCTGACTGTAGTTATTAGACCGTTTAAATTGCAACTTTTAGCATTTAAATGGCAATGTCACGTGATGTTGTTGTTAGTGTTGATATTGTATAATTGTTTCACGATTGATGCTTTTGTCGCCGGGGGTGACCAGTCCCCTACTTAGTACAAAGTAAAAACTGGGAGCAGCTTCACTGCGAAACTCGGACCAGAGAGTATGCCTATCTGGTAGCACGGGTGGTGTTGGCCCCCTTGTGGGAGATCGTGCTGGCTGTGGTTGCCACCAAAATCGCTGGTAGAGGCTATGTAGTTGCCTTGTATATCAGTTACTTGTAACGAAGTAGGCTAGGCAGGTTCATATCCTCGAAATATGGGATCCGTGGCCCTTATCACGGAAGAGGTTTGGATAGTACCTCACTCTTTACCAAGGAGGAGTAGCTCATGTACAGAGAGTTTACTCAATTGGTAGCTCGTGGACGGAAGAAAGAGGTCGCGCTGGCGGATATGCGAATACGGGGCGTTTGTTCTCCCACGTAATCGTGTATACCAATGGTGTAGGGCTTCCTATTCCTGATCTCTTGGCTGCCCCTCTATGCGGGGTAGCACGGATATCTCACGGGCGGCGCTAACAGTCGTATCAAACATGTTCTTGGTGGGGCGGTGCTCACCTGTGGTTAAGGACTTCACGTCGAGAACCACATTAAATCACGCGGACTCTGCACTCCATATCATAATACTTTTATCTATTGGTGCTCCATAATCACTGGATGTTTGTTTCTTGTTTTGAAGTCTTTTAACATCTATCATTAAACGTCTCATTAAAACGTCCAAAGTGCTTCATTTCACTTTTCTTTTCACTTTTCTTGTCGGTTATAAATTTTCAACAGACTAACTTTTTTGTCGATTGCATCAGCTGCGGCAAATACAATGATAGCAGAACCTCTAGAACGTCCAGTTTGCGGATCATTAATTTCACTATCTCGGCAATTATTATTTTATTTATTATTTGCTTTGTATTATATTTAAACATTGTATTGCTTTATTATAGTTTTGCTCAGGTTGAGCTTTAGTTTATTACTTTTGTAGATAATTTATTGTTGATCTTGAATTTAATTTAAGTTGCGATATACATATATCGAGTCTATGTTTTATTTTAATACCTTTTTTTAGAATTTTTTAAACACTTTAAACTGGCAGGATCGCCATGTAATAAGTAACGAGAGGTTTAAGGTTTTGTGTGCGACTGCTCTTTATTATCATTACATTATCTTAAGAGCTACTTATTTACTAATACATTGAAGAGAGCGTAGTATGCACACGTATTAGACCGTGTGAATAGCAACTGCAGCAAAAGTGCATGGCATTGGACACCGTGGGAACAGGTAAAAGTGTCTTTATATCTAGACATGATCGCATTACTACACGTGTGTGCATTGGCGGTGCTGTGCATACTACAGTATGCATGGTCAACAGTATTATGCATACTACAGTGGTGACTCGGACAATCACGGGTTACGTGGGAGCGAAGCAAACAATTTACGCACACTCGGAACTTCACCGCCGCTCACGCTTTTTTTCTCACCCCCATAGCTAACTTATAACGATTACGCAACTGGTGATTGCGTCGACACATTGGGCAAGATGCCTTCCCGGACTGCGGCACGCTGTTTACCGCTGACGACAATGCCGGGGTAGCAGAGTTCTCTTCTGGTAGCAGAACTGCAGGGGCAATATCCATTGCCGCGATGTTAGCCGTCGTGCCACCTATGCGAGCTCCACAACCGCGGGCGCCACCGTTATTTCCTCGTGGGACAGCATGGGTGCATCCTCATAATCCGAAAGGTCGGCAAAGTGTGAATTTTCCTTTGTGCTAAGACAAAACGAAACCGATGGAAAAGTCTCTAATTTGGAAGAATAACTAATTTCGGTACAGGTCGAGTCGTAACACCGTTTTCGGTGCGAATATCGGCTACGCGTATAAGACCGTCAGAACCGGGATAAGTTGGCAGCTCGCGTTCGAGACGAATGACGACAAGATCGTCTATCGCGATGTCCCGCTGTGGATACTTCTACTTATATAGTTTTTGAAGACCATGCAAATATTCATCTTTCCACCGAATGCAAAACTTATGGGAAAGGGCCTTCAACTTCCTCTATCAATTCACTAGATCTAAGGGGTGATCGTCGATAGTGGGCTCTGGCGGAGCGTGCAATGGGGCACCTATCAAAAAGTGACCCGGAGTTAACGCAACAATTTCATCCGGATTGGACGACATGCGATTAAGTGGGCGAAAATTCAAACTCGCCCGTCGAAAACTCTTCAACTGTGCTGCTACCCAGAGCCCGCCCATATGGGGTGCCCCCGCTGGAATGAAATTCCAGGACAAGCACTAGTAATACGGGCCCGAATCGACCCGCATGCGACTTTTTTGAAGAACGATACGAAAATCTCGCTTCATTTCCCTTGACGCGCCCACGAAGTTAATGTGGTTGTCAGAAAAAATTAATTGAGGGCAGCTTCGGCGTGCTTTGAACCTATAGAATGCTGCCATAAAAGCGTCCGTAGACAGATCACCAGAAGCCTCCAGATGAATGGCTTTAGTTGAGAAGCAGACAAAGACATAGACGAAGCCCTGTGTGAACTTCGTCGATCTGCCAGTAGCGACCTTTACGTCAAAAAACCCTGCAAAGTATATTCCGCAGACGGAAAACGCCCTCTCAACGGTGGTCCTCTCCGAAGGAGAGCCGCCATGATTTGGGAGCAAGATAGCTTTCGATCCAAAACACATTTTGCATTGATGAACAACAGCAAAAATGACACGTGAGTCTTGACAGGCCTTAGCACCATATCTGTCTCTAGTTCCGAAAATTGCTCAACCTTCCATTGTTGTTTATCTTCTCAGAGCTAACGTGGCCCATGCCACCAATAGTCCGAAGAAGCAAGCTCAGCCGGAGTAACTCCTCGACTTCCCAGATCGGCGAGATTATCCTCGGAACGTACATAGAACCAATTACCACGAGCAACGTTCTCTTGAATTCTACAAACCCTGTTCGCGACAAACGTTGTCCATGTGGACGGAGTTCTTCTCAGCCAGCAGAGAACTATCGTTGAATCCGTTCAGCAATAAATTCGAGAGATCGATTTTAAAGGCGCCTCCTTCGTTTTACACGAAAGCAGGCTTGTGTATACACTCCAGTTCGGCACCTCTTCTCGTAAGTATATGACACCGGCGCATGCCTTCTCCGAGGCATCGGAAAAAACATGCAGTTCTGCGACTGCCCCGGGAGAATATACAGTTCACCTCGGAATTCGAATGGATTTCACCTCTGTATAGGCTCGCACGAACTTTAATCTATTAGGAAAATGCAAAACCTTCTCCGCTTTGTTCCGATTCTTTTAAATTTAAGCTTTCAAATATAAATTATTTTGTAGTAGATTATTTTTACCTTAATTAGTTAATAAATATTTGCAAATATCAAGCGCTTTTGAGATCCTCTGTCGGATGAACCATTGACGACTGAAACTGAAACGTAATACATCAGCCAAAATAAAAATTATCAGCTTCTTCAATTTACACGCACATTCAGCAATATTTATGAATTACTGACGGAGAGAATAATGCAAAAGTACTGATACACACTTACGAGATAGACTCTGTCGCTGTCCCTTTTTATTTCTCTTGCTCTCAAGAGAGCACAAAGAGTGCAACAAACTCGGCAAACAAACGTAGATATATTTGGTACGCAAACACATATGTTGTAACATATTAATCATTGTATCTCAAACATGTAATATTGAATAGCAAACAAAATGTGTTTGGACACAAGTATATTATATTTGCGGCTAGCTCCAAACACACGTTATATTTGCATCCAAAGAGCGAAAAACGATTTTTTACAACTTGTATGGGAGGTACCAGAATTCGTTATCCGATTTCCTTCAAATTGGGCATACAATTTTCTGCATTGAAAATCTTACACATGGCAAATTTTAGTTAAAATCTGTTTATCCGATAGGGTGTTACGGCAGTATATACATCTGTATTGCTTTTGTCGTTTTGGTAGTTTGTAAAACGTTACAGCTGTTCGGTGACTGCCTGCGTTGAGTTACTTTATTTAATGGGTAGTTTCTAAACCGCAGCGCAACATTTATGATCACTTCAGCTGTCAGACTGAACACGCCACAGTTCTTCGCGTTAGTTGAAGAAATTACAAATTTAAAGAAAAATGACGATCGAGAATAGGCAGATGGAAGTATTTTGCCTTTTATTGATGCTAAGTAGTTGCCAATTTTAGTTGAAATGCATTCGACGGATAGAGCTCAAACCTTGTTTTTTAAATAATTTACTTTTACGCACTGAAATTCTTATTTACAAGAATAAAATTAGAAATGGAAGGTTCAAATAAATAATGCGTGGCAAGACTATTATAATTATATTCAAAAATTATAGACATCAGTTGATGTTGACAATAATAAACAAAAGAACCAATACATTACAATCAATACATACCGCCAAATGGCACGTGTTGTTGAAAAGACAACTAATTTAAAATAGATGGGGAAATTTATTGGACATTGAACCCCAAAATAGCATAGGTTTTTCACACATTTTATGTGAATATAGTCGGTATTTGCAGTATTATAAATAATAGCAATCTTAAAATCTTTGGATCTAGTAAAATAAAGCTAAATTTTTTAATCTTTTTCATTCTGAGCATTTCACTCAAAATAACTTTTTCTGATCTATAATTGTTTATTTTAGATTGGCAACTCTATAAACCGCATATGTCAGTGACAGATTTCGTAAACAAACGCAAGCGCGAAGTGATATATATACCCTTTTTTGACTTTGGCGTTCGCGTTAGCTTTTGCGTTTCCGTTCACTTTCGGGACTTTTAGAATACTACCCAAATCTTTTTCGTGATTTATCAAAATCTTGTTTCGAGTAGTTTCACGAAAAAATTAAACAATTTATTTTTATATGAATTGACTAAAGTTTTGTCGTTTTTATTGGTTTTTTATATACATAATAAATAAAAAATATTACTTTAAAAAATAAAAAATTATAATGTTTTGCGTCTTCAAAAAGCATACATTTTTTGTCTGATACACAAAAACTATGAGTTTTATGAAATAAAAAAAAATAATACGAAATATTATATTTTTATTCTGTTGTTCGACCTCTTCTTTATCAATAAATAATCAATATTCTTCGAGCTTGAGGTCTGATTTGCTGTTGTTGTATTTATTTTCCTCGATATTTCGCTACTCCTTTGTGTAGCATCATCAGGATATTTGAACAATATTTAACAATTAAAACAAAATAACAATTGTGAAAAAATTAATTATGTCAATTCAAAAATGTTCAAACAAAATTTTCCCGCCTTTTTTCAAAAATTTCTGAAGTTACACAAACAAAAATAATGTTCGTAAAAAGTTCATATAAATTAACCCAAAGAAAAATATTAGATTGATAAACAATTTGTGCTTAAATGGTTCTACTTTTTACTAATTAAATGTCTGTAAATTTGGGCTACATTATCTGTATCTGTTTTATAGTTAATTCTTTTCAATGTGGGTGTAGTAATTATTTGTAGCATTTCTAACATATAACGACGTTTATAATTGTTTTCTTTATTTAAAACCGCTGTATCCTGAAAGTTTGGGTAATGATTTAAACTAGCACAATGGGATGTTAATGCTGTTTTCTGTGTAGAAATGTGCCTGTATTTCTGATCTGATTTGTGTCCTGCAATTCGTGTCTTTAGTTTATTTTTTGTAGTCCCTACATATACTTTGTTGCAAACCTCATTGTCATTTCCCTTACATGGTATTTTATATACTATATTACACATATCAAATTTGTCAAAACTATCCTTTGTTTTACTAAATATTCTGCCTATTGTGTTATATGTTTTGTATGCTAATGTATAATTCTTGTCGTCAAATATTTTTGACTTCGCCAACCTATCTGTTATTCCAGGTATGTATGTTATTGACTTGTAGATTTTCGGCTCATCTGTAGTAGCCCTGTTCAGTTGTCCTTTATCCTCAAATTGCCTTATCAGTCTGTTGGTAAGATGGTTCGGGAAGTTGTTGTCCTTAAGAATGTTTCTAATCCTTTCCTTATTGACCTTGTGGAATTCTACATCACTTATAGTCAAAACGCGTTCTATAAAATTTTTCGCCGTATTTATAATCACACGTTTTTGATGTTTCGAGTGGAAGTAGATTATTCTTCCTGAAGACGTTGGTTTCTGATACCAATTAATTGATAAATTTTCCCCTCTCCTGACCACCAATGTGTCCAAATACGGAAGTTTTGAATTTGACTCTTTTTCCATTGTAAATTTAATACTGGAGTGGAAATTGTTAAAAACATCCAAAATTGTATTTATTTCGCCCTCTGAAACGACACAAAATAAATCGTCTACATATTTTGTCAAAATTTTTGGTTTTATATCCAATTTTTCGATACAAGAGTCCATAACGATGTCAGCAACTATTGGAGAAGCTAGTGAACCCATTGGGAGTCCCTTTTGTTGCAAATATATTCTCCCATCATGTTGGAAATATCGGTTATCCACTATACAAAATCTTAATATATCTAAAAATAAAGATTTATTAATGTCTGTATGTTGCTTTAATGTGTTCCATTTTTCCTCTATGATACTGATAGCTAATTCTACGGGTACACTCGGGAATAGAGATACTACATCAAACGAAACTAAAATTTCGTTACTATTTATCTTCTGGTTCTTTATTCTGTCCTTAAATTGTATTGCATCTTTTACATTATATTTCGAATTTTCCGTTATCTTTTTAAGGATGTTTGTAATATATTTACACAGTTCATATGATGGAGAGTTAACAAAAGAGCAAATTGGTCTTAATGGAAAATCTCAGGAAAAATAATCAACTTCCACTCGAAACATCAAAAACGTTTGATTATAAATACGGCGAAAAATTTAATAGAACGCGTTTTGACTATAAGTGATGTAGAATTCCACAAGGTCAATAAGGAAAGGATAAGAAACATTCTTAAGGACAACAACTTCCCGAACCATCTTACCAACAGACTGATAAGGCAATTTGAGGATAAAGGACAACTGAACAGGGCTACTACAGATGAGCTGAAAATCTACAAGTCAATAACATACATACCTGGAATAACAGATAGGTTGGCGAAGTCAAAAATATTTGACGACAAGAATTATACATTAGCATACAAAACATATAACACAATAGGCAGAATATTTAGTAAAACAAAGGATAGTTTTGACAAATTTGATATGTGTAATATAGTATATAAAATACCATGTAAGGGAAATGACAATGAGGTTTGCAACAAAGTATATGTAGGGACTACAAAAAATAAACTAAAGACACGAATTGCAGGACACAAATCAGATCAGAAATACAGGCACATTTCTACACAGAAAACAGCATTAACATCCCATTGTGCTAGTTTAAATCATTACCCAAACTTTCAGGATACAGCGGTTTTAAATAAAGAAAACAATTAAAAACGTCGTTATATGTTAGAAATGCTACAAATAATTACTACACCCACATTGAAAAGAATTAACTATAAAACAGATACAGATAATGTAGCCCAAATTTACAGACATTTAATTAGTAAAAAGTAGAACCATTTAAGCACAAATTGTTTATCAATCTAATATTTTTCTTTGGGTTAATTTATATGAACTTTTTACGAACATTATTTTTGTTTGTGTAACTTCAGAAATTTTTGAAAAAAGGCGGGAAAATTTTGTTTGAACATTTTTGAATTGACATAATTAATTTTTTCACAATTGTTATTTTGTTTTAATTGTTAAATATTGTTCAAATATCCTGATGATGCTACACAAAGGAGTAGCGAAATATCGAGGAAAATAAATACAACAACAGTAAATCAGACCTCAAGCTCGCAGAATATTGATTATTTATTGACGAAATATTATATTTTTATTATTTTTGTTTTTTACAGTTTATGCATTTATCTACCAGGGAAAAATAAGTACAAGTGTTTTTGAAAACACTTGGTTTCTGCGTAGAATAAAAAAAATAATAATTGGCTTGCACATACAAGGAGGGTTGGTGAAGTTATAAAACTTTGAACACTTGCGAAATATTGTAGGCCAAGTTAATTTAACTGGCTGAGGGCTTACACCCCAGGAACCACATTGGAGACTACCAAGATCTCGACGTTTTTTTTTACGTTTTTCAATACATTTCTTATACGATTCTTTAAATTTCTTCGCTTTGTTCAACGAGTTGATTTTATCTTCTCGCAATATTATATGATAACTCCGTTGAATTTGTTTATAAGAGCTTCCGATAATTTGGTTAAATTTGAGGCCGAATTCGGGGGTATTAGAGAGAACCAATTCGCGCTGTATTACTTGGAGATTCATTCTGTGGAAGTCAAGAAGCTTTGGAATCGAGTCATTACGACTTATGAGAATTTGCACATTGACCCTTCTGCGAACAGCGAACTTGGGGACATCGATGATGCTAAGGGAAAATACGATGCGTCCTATGATGCCTACGTTCGCTGTCTTGGGGCAATTAATGAATAATTGCAAGGATTCCGATGCGGGAGTAAAAGAGATGACAAAACACCTCGCAGTTCACGACAGCAAGTTGCCGGAGCTTTAGAGGAAATTCTTTCGACGGAGACGGTCGAACCGGCCTCAACCCAAGTTCAGCAAGCCGGATTAATGGCGGAAATAAATCGGAGTAGCAGTATCTCGGAAATTTGTATACATTCGAGTGTAGGCTCTCGGAGCCATGTTTCGACGGCCCCAGCACAGGACGTAGTGCATAATTTAAATCTTCCTCCATGTGACACGGATATTTTTAAAGGAGATTTCCTTTCATGGGCCACATTTAGGGACCATTTCTCAGCGGTGTATATTAACAACTCGTTTGAATGATATCGAGCGCTTATGCCACCTGGTGAGGAAAACCAGTGGAGAGACTCGGGACATCGTGGGAAAATTTCCGCTCACTAATAGTAGTTTCTCCCATGCGTGGAGGGAATTGAAGACCACGTACGAGAATCCGAGCATTTTGGTAAATGGTCAGCTGAGGAAGCTTTTCATCATACCACCAGTAGATCAGGAGTACAGTATGGGCTTAACGTTCCTACAGCGGTCCATCAATGGATGTCTGTCAGCGTTGGCTGTGTATGAAATATCCACGAGGGACTGGGACCCGATATCAGTTTTCCTTTGCATGCAGCGCTTGCCCAAAATCACGATCACCTTATGGGAGCAGAGCATTAGGGACAAGACTTCCATATCCATGTGGAGAGATTTGGATATTTTTCTTTCCGGGAGAATCAAAACAATGGATTGCCTACGCTTTATAATGAGCACCACAAACAGGGTGATAAGAGGGTGAGGACACATTACTCTAATGCAGAGGTTTCTACGAAGCCGTCAATGTTTCTCCGACAGGCTCCTCGCGCCATTATACCAATTGTATTTTCTGTCCGAAACACTCTCATAGCCTCCGCTCATGTTTTCGTTTTAAGAAGCTTAGCACCTCCGAACGATTTGATCAGGTAAAACGGCATCATCGTTGCATTAATTGTTCAATTTGCAATAATCGACATCATACGTAGCTTCATAAGGACTCGAAAAGCAGTCCTGACATATTGCAGCCACAAATGTCCGCTTCTACAGCTATGGTCACCGTTGATCAACGAACCCCCTCATCTGAGTGTGATGAACAACCATCGTCTTCTAGGCGACACCCTTCCTCGGTCGCGTACAATAGGCAAGCATTTCACGCCTCACAGAGTCAGACTGTGCTCTTGGGCACCGCTATGGTGAATATTGTTCATCAGGGTATTGCATACCCTGCCCGTGCTCGGAAGCCGCCTTTGTGGCGAAGCGTCTTCAGCGGCAGCTTAAACTTGCAACGTCAAATGCTAACGCCCGAATATCCGGGGTAAATATGATGTCTCTGCTAAAGCCTACAAGCTATGCAGTCTGTGCATAGAATCTCCACTCGATTTTTAGTTGCGCCTGGTGCATTCGTTTTGCCGTATATATCGGGTCATCTACCTTCGTTTAAGGTCAGCCCGAATTTCGCAACGCTGTTGCCGAAGGTTAGATTAACTGACGCTCGACTTTACGATTGGTGCCGATATTTATCCGCGCCTTAGGGGCAGTTCAGCGGGTAGCCGATTCTCTACTCGCCCAGGACACGGTATTTGGTTGGATTATTACCGGGCCCATAACTGCGACACATGTTCGCGCGTTTAGTACCACGGTAGACTTTATGACGGAGGATGACCTGAACAAGACGTTTCTGGGAGCTGGAAGAAACACCTAAGAGACGAATGTTATCGCCGGCAGACAAGTATTGCGAGGACTTATATAAAATTACTACATACCGTGGTGCTGAGGGACGACATGTCGTCAGTCTTCCCCTCATATCGGATGAGAAACAGGAGAATCTAGGAGAATCCCGCTAGAACGTGATAGCACACTTTTACAGGATCGAATCTTCGCTCATACGGAGAACAGAGGGTAAGGCTGTCTACGACATGAGACCCGTAGCTGTGCCGTCAGCTGGCGACACCAGTGTGTGCTACCGCCCACATACACCAGCCGGATAGGAAAATCACAAAACTGCGAGTTGTTTTAATGCATCCAATAAGACTTCGAACGACAAATGTCTTAATGATATTCTGCACATTGCCCCAACACTGCAGCAGAATTTGAGTCTGCTCATTTTATTATTACCCAAATGTATCGACAAATTAAGGTAAATTCCGCTCAAACTAGGCTCCAGGAAGTCTTGTATAGAAGTTGTAGGGATGAGCCGGTTCAAGATTATGAGTTGCTCACGGTAACTTTTGGTATGAATTGTGCTCCCTATTTGGCCATTCGGTCATTGTTGGACCTATCTGACGTCGCACAGTGCTTTGTCCCAGTACATCGATGGGACACAAATAGAAAGAGTCGTCCTAGGGTAATAAATTTGGCACGAGTCCCTAATATAATAGAAATAAGATGATTTCAAAGTATCGACAAAAATTACCACGCCCACCGCCCATACAAACCTAAATTAATATTGGCTGTAAAAATTTAACTATTGCGACAAATTTCATGAAAATTGCGTGAATTATATGATATGCCACCTTATCGAAAAAAACATTTCATCAACATTGATTGCGTCCATTGCCCACCGCCCTTAAAAGCCGAAATTATTATTATTATTATTCTATACATTTATCTACCAGGGAAAAATATGTACAAGTTCCTATATGCTGTTATTGGAGACGTGTTTTTGAAAACACTTAGTTTCTGCGTAGAATAATAATAATTTCGGTTTTTATGGGCGGTGAGCAATGGGTGCGATCAATGTTGATGAAATGCTATTTTTTGATAAGGTGGCATATCATATAATTCACGCAATTTTCATGAAATTTGTCGCAATAGTTAAATTTTTACAGCCAATAATAATTTCGGTTTGTATGGGCGGTACGCGTGGTCATTTTTGTCGATACTTTGAAATTATCTTAAATCTATTATATTATTGTTTTTTTCTTTTCGGTTATTTGGCTTCCAAATACGAGGAGGGTTGGTCAATTTATATAACTTTGATCACTTGCGAAAAATTGTAGGCCAAGTTCATTTAACCGGCTGAGGGCTTACACCCCATGAACCACATTGGAGACTACTAGGGTATCCAATTATTGGGGTTTTTGGATTATTAGAGTAATCGATTGACTCGAAAATACGTTTTCTGACTTACTCGATCAAACGAGTAAAGTCTTTGTATAACTCGAGTTATTCGAGTAATATAACTATTCCGAAATTGATCGATCTATAGAAAAATATAAATGTAAAGCAGACTTAATAAAATTTTTTCAATAAAAAACATCACACACGTTAACAATTGAAGACCTTGGTGGATGAAGGTGGAAACTCACATTTTTTCAAAAACAATATTTTCCTTCTTTTAATGTTTCCACTATCTAATTTAAAAAAATTAAAAAAAATGTTTAAATTTAATTTTAATAATTTAAACATCATATGTTGACTCTGTTGTACCTAAAGAAAATCAGATACCATGGAAACGTTAAAATAAGGAAAATATTGTTTTGAAAATCTTCCATTGTCTTTTATTATTCGTTGAATATTTCTTAAATTATATTTATCAAAGCGGTTATAAAGAGCTGATACCATGAGGACACGCTGAAGTCTTTAAATTTTAATATGCAAAATTACTTTATCGAGGGCCCTAATGCTCCAAATAACACTGAGCGAAATAATTTAAAGTTTAAGAAATTAGACACAAACCCATCTCACTTTGAACAAATATCTGAAAGAAAATGTTTCCTATAGTCACACCATCACACAATCCATTTCAAAACTCTTTCTTTTCTACGGGAAAATACAGATAAATAGCTGCTGTATGTTAACAGATTCTTCAGAGGAAATCACAACCCTGACATAATGGGCTACCCTGTTTCGAAAAGATTTTAACAAAAAGATTGAAATTAGAGTGCTGCCAAAATAAAACTTGAAAATAAATTTAGTATTATATTATTTTATTTTTTCTCGATTTATTCGATTAATCGGTGTAAATTACTCGTTTAATTGAACACTCGAAATCAATAGTTTTAAAATACTCGAGCAAATGTTTGCCACAAATTGTTCGATTAATCGAACAACGGTTAACCGATTGGATACCCTAGAGACTACCAATATCTCGACGTTGTTTTACGTTTTTCAATACATTTCTTACACGATTCTTTAAATTTCTTCGTTTTGTTCAACGAGTTGATTCTATCTTCTCCCAATATTATATGACAACTCCGTTGAATTTGTTTATAAGAGCTTCCGATAATTTGGTTAAATTTGAGGCCAAATTCGGGGGTATTAGAGAGGACCAACTCGCGCTGTATTACTTGGAGATTCATTCTGTGGAAGTCAAGAAGCTTTGGAAACGAGTCATTACGACTTATGAGAATCTGCTGAAACACATTGACCCTTCTGCAAACAGCGAACTTGGGGACATCGATGATGCTAAGGGAAAATACGATGCGTCCTATGATGCCTACGTTCGCTGTCTTGGGGCAATTATTGAAAAATTGCAAGGATTCCGATGCGGGAGGAAAAGAGATGACAAAACACCTTCTCGCAGTTCACGACAGGAAGTTGCCGGAGCTTTAGATGAAATTCTTTCGACGGAGACGGTTGAACCGGCCTCAACCCAAGTTCCGCAAGCCGGATTAATGGCGGAAATAAATTGGAGTAGCAGTATCTCGGAAATTTTTATACATTCGAGTGTAGGCTCTCGGAGCCATGTTTCGATGGCCCCAGCACAGGACGTAGTGCATAATTTAAATCTTCCTCCATGTGACACGGATATTTTTAAAGGAGATTATGGGCGGTGGGCAATGGGTGCGATCAATGTTGATGAAATGCTATTTTTTGATAAGGTGGCATATCATATAATTCACGCAATTTTCATGAAATTTGTCGCAATAGTTTCATTTTTACAGCCAATAATAATTTCGGTTTGTATGGGCGGTGCGCGTGGTCATTTTTGTCGATACTTTGAAATTATCTTAATTCTATTATATAGGGACTCGTGCCAAATTATGCAGAAAACAGTGCAACGAACAAAAAAGTACACGTCTAAGTATCTTAAAAACATTACGTCTTTTTTTTGACGATTTCGTCACGATTAATTCGATACAATATTCTTTAAAAATTGTTTGTCTGCAGATATTTAACGTCTACCTGTTACTGTAATCTATGTTGCTGCTATTCCCGCTTTGCTACTCCTGATTTTAGCAATTTCCGTTTATAGTTCCTGCATTCTTTAATTTCTGAATTCTGTCTATCTGCAGCCCCATAATAAGTTCCTAGTTCCCTCGATATAGTATGCGCATGCTACCTAGTTCCTGTTATAATGTGTTACAGGTGCCAGGGTAAATAACATTACTGTTCTTTTTGAGTTCAACTCAGTCATTGATTTTTAATTACAAATTTTACTATGCTTTCTTACATTTCTAAATTATCGTCTAGGTTTGAGCAGATAGTTCGAAACCGAAAGCATTTTCGTGTTTAGCAATACGACACAAAGAGTACATTAGTGTTGTGTCACAATAATGTTTCACTTGCCTTCATTTTCTGGGGTGAGACACAGCAATTTTACTTTCTTAATTCTTGAGTTTCTAGGAGAGAGAGGGATAGAGAATGGAGAGGGGTACAGGCTTGCCCGCACTCTTATTTCGTTTTGTTTTCCCATTCGCAATTTTTTAGGCGAAGTTGGCTGCAGAAAAAATTGGACATTCCTTTTGTTTTTTGTTTCGTTGTTCATAAAATTGTGGGTAACAACAAAAAACGTAAAAGTTTTTTGTTTGATTGATAGTATAAAGGGCTTCTCCTATGCAATCAATTAATGTGGTTATTATTTATTATTTTCTTTCACTTCAATTTTATTCACAAAGGCAAAAAACGCATTGCTTGCAGAGGTAATATCAATTTTATTGATGCATTGTTTTGCATTCCTTTTTTGATTTCTTTTCTAATTCATTTCAGGTATGTTGGTGGAGTCACAAGATCACCCTGTATGATGTTAATGAAGTATTTGAAAAAGAAAAAGCTGATGATGGGGGGAGGGAAGTCTGGTAACGTGCCTGTGGACACCATGAGTTCTGAATCAGAGTCAGATTCGGACGACAATTTGGATCCACAATTTAAGAGAGTGCGATTTGCAAGTCCAGGGCCATCAACATTTTAAACATAATACGAATATTTTTTTTATAATTTTTGTAATAGATAGCATAGTATTGTAGTGTCATCCATGCTGAGACTACTAATCCCTACAACACTGAATAATTATTACTAAATATCCATGCTACTACTCTTTGTTACAACCCTAACTGTAGAGGTCAACCCATACCACCTAAGGACTAAGATTAATAAAATCAGTAATAGTATAACAATGAAACCTGTAACATGCCTTTTCACTTACGAGAGAAGGTTTTATAGTATCTCAATGTTGAAGTAAAGAAAAAACAAATGAAATTAAAAAATTTTCGGGAAATTTTTCACTTTTGCGGCTATCTAAGGGCTACATAAACGGTGTTAAGAATCATTCCTAGGAAGTTCATATGTTCTAGAAAGTTGTTTATCTTAGGATCATTCTTGTAGTTGATTGTTTCCTTGAATTTTGAACGGTTTGCTACCTATGGACGTAAACAGGGGAAAAAGGGTAAAAAAAATTGAATTTTTTAAAGATTTTTGCGGTTTTGACTTTGAAGATGAAATTTTTTTCTTTAATTTTATATGTTTACAATTTGTGTTCTTTATGACAAGAGCTACAACTTTGCCTCAGAGAGTAAATCAAAATTCCCAACGGTTTGCAAGATATGAGCTTGAGAAAATGATCACTTTTTTGCAAATATGACACCGAGGCCCCACTTCTTTGAGGGCCTATAAAAAAAAAACCTGGACGACTTTGGGCAAAACTAGGAGACAGGGGTCTTTTTTTGGTCTTTTATCACGTAGTGGTGTCCATATATGGTTATTTTGCAATGACTTAAAAAATTACACACTGTGGTATATAAGGATAGATAACTTCGGCGAGCTTTCCAGTCACCTACTTGTGGGAAAAACTAGAGTTGCTGCAATAAAACGCACAACAATACCAAAATTGGAGTTATATGGAGCTTTGTTGCTTGCAAATCTCATAAACAAAGTAATAAAAACATTGGATTACGACCATGAGTTATATTTATGGACTGACTCTTCAATAGTCCTTGGCTGGTTGCAGAAAAACTCACAAACATTAAAACCTTTTGTCGCTAACCGCGTAACAGAAATCCTTAGCCTCTCTAATAAAACTTCGTGGAGACATATTAAAACAGAAGCAAATCCCGCTGATTTAGGAACACGCGGATGTTCGCCGGAGAATCTAATCCACAATCTTCTTTGGTGGCAAGGCCTACCATGGCTTCAAAAGCCACAATCAACTTGGCCCGAGCTACGTACATTCAGACCAACGGATTTGGAAAGTAAAAAGTTTAAAATTTTCACCTATCAGTGAGTGATGACGTCACATCAAGATTTTCATCTTTAAATCGAGCCCTTCGAGTAAAAATGCATTACCCAAGAGAATATGAATGTCTGAGCAATGAAAAATCGATCAGCAATAAGAGTCACATTCTCACACTATCGCCCTTCCTGGACAAAATTGGTTTTCTCCGAGCAGGTGGGAGACTGGGGAATTCCGGCCTTCGCTATGAAGAAAGACACCAAGTAATAATTCCCGAAAAATCACATTTTGCGGAACTGCTTGTCCGTTATACCCACCAGATTATGATGCATGCAGAATACAATGATATGTTGAGAGCCATACGGCAGGCATACTATATCCCTCGGCTAAAGAATCTCATCCTGACACGCTGAAGTCTTTAAATTTTAATATGACAAAATTACTTTATCGAGGGCCCTAATGCTCCAAATAACACTGAGCGAAATAATTTAAAGTTTAAGAAATTAGACACAAACCCATCTCACTTTGAACAAATATCTGAAAGAAAATGTTTCCTATAGTCCCACCATCACACAATCCATTTCAAAACTCTTTCTTTTCTACGGGAAAATACAGATAAATAGCTGCTGTATGTTAACAGATTCTTCAGAGGAAATCACAACCCTGACATAATGGGCTACCCTGTTTCGAAAAGATTTTAACAAAAAGATTGAAATTAGAGTGCTGCCAAAATAAAACTTGAAAATAAATTTAGTATTATATTATTTTATTTTTTCTCGATTTATTCGATTAATCGGTGTAAATTACTCGTTTAATTGAACACTCGAAATCAATAGTTTTAAAATACTCGAGCAAATGTTTGCCACAAATTGTTCGATTAATCGAACAACGGTTAACCGATTGGATACCCTAGAGACTACCAATATCTCGACGTTGTTTTACGTTTTTCAATACATTTCTTACACGATTCTTTAAATTTCTTCGTTTTGTTCAACGAGTTGATTCTATCTTCTCCCAATATTATATGACAACTCCGTTGAATTTGTTTATAAGAGCTTCCGATAATTTGGTTAAATTTGAGGCCAAATTCGGGGGTATTAGAGAGGACCAACTCGCGCTGTATTACTTGGAGATTCATTCTGTGGAAGTCAAGAAGCTTTGGAAACGAGTCATTACGACTTATGAGAATCTGCTGAAACACATTGACCCTTCTGCAAACAGCGAACTTGGGGACATCGATGATGCTAAGGGAAAATACGATGCGTCCTATGATGCCTACGTTCGCTGTCTTGGGGCAATTATTGAAAAATTGCAAGGATTCCGATGCGGGAGGAAAAGAGATGACAAAACACCTTCTCGCAGTTCACGACAGGAAGTTGCCGGAGCTTTAGATGAAATTCTTTCGACGGAGACGGTTGAACCGGCCTCAACCCAAGTTCCGCAAGCCGGATTAATGGCGGAAATAAATTGGAGTAGCAGTATCTCGGAAATTTTTATACATTCGAGTGTAGGCTCTCGGAGCCATGTTTCGATGGCCCCAGCACAGGACGTAGTGCATAATTTAAATCTTCCTCCATGTGACACGGATATTTTTAAAGGAGATTATGGGCGGTGGGCAATGGGTGCGATCAATGTTGATGAAATGCTATTTTTTGATAAGGTGGCATATCATATAATTCACGCAATTTTCATGAAATTTGTCGCAATAGTTTCATTTTTACAGCCAATAATAATTTCGGTTTGTATGGGCGGTGCGCGTGGTCATTTTTGTCGATACTTTGAAATTATCTTAATTCTATTATATAGGGACTCGTGCCAAATTATGCAGAAAACAGTGCAACGAACAAAAAAGTACACGTCTAAGTATCTTAAAAACATTACGTCTTTTTTTTGACGATTTCGTCACGATTAATTCGATACAATATTCTTTAAAAATTGTTTGTCTGCAGATATTTAACGTCTACCTGTTACTGTAATCTATGTTGCTGCTATTCCCGCTTTGCTACTCCTGATTTTAGCAATTTCCGTTTATAGTTCCTGCATTCTTTAATTTCTGAATTCTGTCTATCTGCAGCCCCATAATAAGTTCCTAGTTCCCTCGATATAGTATGCGCATGCTACCTAGTTCCTGTTATAATGTGTTACAGGTGCCAGGGTAAATAACATTACTGTTCTTTTTGAGTTCAACTCAGTCATTGATTTTTAATTACAAATTTTACTATGCTTTCTTACATTTCTAAATTATCGTCTAGGTTTGAGCAGATAGTTCGAAACCGAAAGCATTTTCGTGTTTAGCAATACGACACAAAGAGTACATTAGTGTTGTGTCACAATAATGTTTCACTTGCCTTCATTTTCTGGGGTGAGACACAGCAATTTTACTTTCTTAATTCTTGAGTTTCTAGGAGAGAGAGGGATAGAGAATGGAGAGGGGTACAGGCTTGCCCGCACTCTTATTTCGTTTTGTTTTCCCATTCGCAATTTTTTAGGCGAAGTTGGCTGCAGAAAAAATTGGACATTCCTTTTGTTTTTTGTTTCGTTGTTCATAAAATTGTGGGTAACAACAAAAAACGTAAAAGTTTTTTGTTTGATTGATAGTATAAAGGGCTTCTCCTATGCAATCAATTAATGTGGTTATTATTTATTATTTTCTTTCACTTCAATTTTATTCACAAAGGCAAAAAACGCATTGCTTGCAGAGGTAATATCAATTTTATTGATGCATTGTTTTGCATTCCTTTTTTGATTTCTTTTCTAATTCATTTCAGGTATGTTGGTGGAGTCACAAGATCACCCTGTATGATGTTAATGAAGTATTTGAAAAAGAAAAAGCTGATGATGGGGGGAGGGAAGTCTGGTAACGTGCCTGTGGACACCATGAGTTCTGAATCAGAGTCAGATTCGGACGACAATTTGGATCCACAATTTAAGAGAGTGCGATTTGCAAGTCCAGGGCCATCAACATTTTAAACATAATACGAATATTTTTTTTATAATTTTTGTAATAGATAGCATAGTATTGTAGTGTCATCCATGCTGAGACTACTAATCCCTACAACACTGAATAATTATTACTAAATATCCATGCTACTACTCTTTGTTACAACCCTAACTGTAGAGGTCAACCCATACCACCTAAGGACTAAGATTAATAAAATCAGTAATAGTATAACAATGAAACCTGCAACATGCCTTTTCACTTACGAGAGAAGGTTTTATAGTATCTCAATGTTGAAGTAAAGAAAAAACAAATGAAATTAAAAAATTTTCGGGAAATTTTTCACTTTTGCGGCTATCTAAGGGCTACATAAACGGTGTTAAGAATCATTCCTAGGAAGTTCATATGTTCTAGAAAGTTGTTTATCTTAGGATCATTCTTGTAGTTGATTGTTTCCTTGAATTTTGAACGGTTTGCTACCTATGGACGTAAACAGGGGAAAAAGGGTAAAAAAAATTGAATTTTTTAAAGATTTTTGCGGTTTTGACTTTGAAGATGAAATTTTTTTCTTTAATTTTATATGTTTACAATTTGTGTTCTTTATGACAAGAGCTACAACTTTGCCTCAGAGAGTAAATCAAAATTCCCAACGGTTTGCAAGATATGAGCTTGAGAAAATGATCACTTTTTTGCAAATATGACACCGAGGCCCCACTTCTTTGAGGGCCTATAAAAAAAAAACCTGGACGACTTTGGGCAAAACTAGGAGACAGGGGTCTTTTTTTGGTCTTTTATCACGTAGTGGTGTCCATATATGGTTATTTTGCAATGACTTAAAAAATTACACACTGTGGTATATAAGGATAGATAACTTCGGCGAGCTTTCCAGTCACCTACTTGTGGGAAAAACTAGAGTTGCTGCAATAAAACGCACAACAATACCAAAATTGGAGTTATATGGAGCTTTGTTGCTTGCAAATCTCATAAACAAAGTAATAAAAACATTGGATTACGACCATGAGTTATATTTATGGACTGACTCTTCAATAGTCCTTGGCTGGTTGCAGAAAAACTCACAAACATTAAAACCTTTTGTCGCTAACCGCGTAACAGAAATCCTTAGCCTCTCTAATAAAACTTCGTGGAGACATATTAAAACAGAAGCAAATCCCGCTGATTTAGGAACACGCGGATGTTCGCCGGAGAATCTAATCCACAATCTTCTTTGGTGGCAAGGCCTACCATGGCTTCAAAAGCCACAATCAACTTGGCCCGAGCTACGTACATTCAGACCAACGGATTTGGAAAGTAAAAAGTTTAAAATTTTCACCTATCAGTGAGTGATGACGTCACATCAAGATTTTCATCTTTAAATCGAGCCCTTCGAGTAAAAATGCATTACCCAAGAGAATATGAATGTCTGAGCAATGAAAAATCGATCAGCAATAAGAGTCACATTCTCACACTATCGCCCTTCCTGGACAAAATTGGTTTTCTCCGAGCAGGTGGGAGACTGGGGAATTCCGGCCTTCGCTATGAAGAAAGACACCAAGTAATAATTCCCGAAAAATCACATTTTGCGGAACTGCTTGTCCGTTATACCCACCAGATTATGATGCATGCAGAATACAATGATATGTTGAGAGCCATACGGCAGGCATACTATATCCCTCGGCTAAAGAATCTCATCCTGAAATTTGTACGAGGCTGCAAGATATGTACTATATACAAAAGTAAGTGGCAGCAACAACTGACGGCCGCACTTCCCCCTGAACGTTCGACTTTTTCCTTACCATTTACTTACACGGGAGTGGATTTTGCGGGTCCTTTTAGCCTGAAAACGTCAACTTTAAAGAATATTGTATCGAATTAACAGGTAGACGTTAAATATCAGCAGACAAACAATTTTTAAAGAATATTGTATCGAATTAATCGTGACGAAATCGTCAAAAAAAAAAGACGTAATGTTTTTAAGATACTTAGACGTGTACTTTTTTGTTCGTTGCACTGTTTTCTGCATAATTTGGCACGAGTCCCTATATAATAGAATTAACATAATTTCAAAGTATCGACAAAAATTACCACGCGCACCGCCCATACAAACCGAAATTATTATTGGCTGTAAAAATGTAACTATTGCGACAAATTTCATGAAAATTGCGTGAATTATATGATATGCCACCCTATCAAAAAATAGCATTTCATCAACATTGATCGCACCCATTGCACTAGCCAACAGTCGTTTTGTTATTTGGTTCTAGCATACTTTTTCTCATTGATTTTGACCTACTAAACACGAAAATGAGTTTTAAAAATTTTTCTGTTGATTGGTTTTCGAGATACAAATTTTTGAACTTTTTTTTTTTAAATTTTTGGAGGTACACTTACAATTTTGAGCATATCTTTCGTCTTCTTTGACGTATTTGATCCTACTACTACTCAAATTAAAGCAAATTGAGCCGTCTACAACTCATTCTCAGAAAATTTTCAAATCGGGTGAGTAGTTTTGATGTTGGCGGCTTAAAAAGGTTAAAAAACTGCGTTTTTTTAGTAAAAATGTGGCAGAAAAATTCATATAAAATATAAAACGCGATGCTAACAGCGATTTTGGTTTTTTTACGTATAGCTGGCATTTTTCCAAAGAAAATAAGCACTTACTTAACAAAATCTGACAACAAATGGCGGACTTATAATTTTTTTGGTAAAACACCGAAATTCCGCTATTTCACGATATTTTGATTTTCATTATTTGCACAGCTTACCTACCCAACGCAAACGAATAAATACATTTGAACTTAATTTAAAATAAACAAATTAGTCTTAGTATATTATTTTGTAATTTATTTAGAGCACTACATACTCAATGTATGGCACAATTAGAAATGGATGTGCCAGGTTAGCTAAACTAACGAAATTAACCAAATCAACGCCCATAAAAAATGAGTAGAAACAAAGATATAACTGTACATTTTATGCCATGTGGAAAAACAGCTGACTTCTTCTTTGTTTTTTGTATTCGCTGCAATTGGTCTCACGTATTAGGGTCCAAATGTAGTCACCCATCATAGCCGTGTCATAGATGCCCTGATAGCGTCGTTCCATAGCCTTCAATTCCTGATGAAAGCGCTCGCCGTGTTCGTCGCTCACGTCTCCTAAATTCTCAGGGAAAAAATCCAAATGCGAATGCAGAAAGTGTATTTTAAGTGACATGTGCACTCCTACCCAAAAATGAAAAAAAAACGAGAATTAAAACGCTATTTAAATTAACATTTGTTTCAAAAAAAACCTACCCATTGCTTCATAGTTCTTTACCAGATCCTCAACTATGTCCTTATAATTATGGCTTTTGTTGTTTCCTAAAAAGTTTTCCACAACAAGCCTGAAGGAATTCCATGCTGCGGCTTCGATGGGTGATAACAGCTTCGGGAATGTTTCATCTTTCAACATTTTTTTTATATCGGGTCCTGCGAAGACTCCTTCTTTAATTTTTGCCAGCGAAAGGTGAGGAAAAATTGACCGTAAATAGGCAAAAGCTTCACCTTCTTTGTCCAATTTTTTGGCAAAATTTTTTATCAAACCCAATTTTATGTGCAGCGGCGGAAGTATTATATTTTCACGGTTCTCTATTAGTGGTTTGCGCTGAACATTCGCTTCTCCAACTACAGGTTTCGTTCGTTCCGGCCATTTTTTTTGAATATAATGCTGATCATCAGCGCGGCTATTCCAAAGGCACAGAAAACAGCAATGTCGCGTACAGCCTCCTTGGAGTCCACACAGAATGGCCACAACTTTGAGGTCGGCGCATATTTTCCAATTATATTTGCTATACTCTATGCATTTCAGCAAAATGTTCATAGTTTCATAGTTCTCCTTTGAATGAACCGCATGAGCAATAGGAAGAGATGGCTTTTCATTCCCATTATGTAAGAGAACTGCCTTCAAGCTCTCTTTGTTGCTGTCAATAAACAACCTCCATTCATTGGGGTTGTGAATTTGGTGAAGCTCTTGGAACAAGCCGGAAATGTCGCTGCAAAAACATATTTGGTCTTTCTTTGTATAAAATTTTGCATACTGCTGGTGACGCTTCCTGTACGCTATTACTTTCACTTCTGAATCCGCAAATCCACACTGTACCATCCGAGACGCAAAAAGTTTGGATTTCTCCTTAGTGAGACCAAAATCGCGCACCCAATCGTTTAGTTCGGCCTGTGACAGTAATTTTCGCTTTCTGCACGCCCCAAATTCGCTTGCACTTGACTCGGACTCTTGATCTGACGATTCTGCTTTTTGAAGAGATGCACCAGGGCACACTGGATATGGTACATCATTCGAATGTGGTACTGGAAGTGCAAACGATCCCACTTGAGCGTAGTTCCATTTTAAAAATCTCCCTACCCCACTGTTTGTGGTGAGGCAAAAATAACAGTCTGTGGAATGGCATAGCGGCTTTTTCCACATCATTGGTGTATCGAATTTCATATGGCGCCTAAAATTAAAATAAATTACTATATTTGCTTTGCTTAATGTGTTTAAATAAAAATTCTTACCTTCCGCCAGCTGCCCAGTTGGTTAGGATTATATAGCAAAGATCACATAGCGACTTAGGTGTCCATGATTCTGTGATATTTGGTGAAATACCAAAATAATTCAAATAGTGCAATTGCACTGCTGGAGTAAACGTGTGTGCGTGATTATTCTTTATAAGCTCGCCACAAACATTGCAGAAATTGTCTGGATTGTTCAAACACTCGAACACACGTAGTCTTTTACTCATTGTCTTACTTGTTGGGTAGGTATTATATGCACTTAAATTCAATTTGTTTCACTTTTTACTCGTACTACTCGCGTTCGTAGACGCTTGTTGAATGACAAAAAACGATAAATGAACACCTATAAATACTATACCTGGCTATATACCTGATTCAGCAAGTGTGCGTTTCAAATTGTGGAAAAGTTTCCAAATAATGACCACTCACAAATGTGGGGGGAATTTCTGTAAAAAAATCCGATACAGGTAGCCATCGGGAAAATACACATCAATAAGAAAGTGTAATTCCCTTTAATTGACTGTGAACGGAGTAGCAGTCATAAAGGAACACGAAGAGCGTCCACGCACATTCAGAAGCGTATATTACTCTGCAACCACAATCATAAAAATTAAATAACTATTTGTGTATTACTTATTTTTTTTTAATTCTGAGAATCATAAAAATTACGTAAACGTTTTTTCCAAACAATTTTGTACATGTAAAGTGGGTTTGCCAAAATTCGTATCGTAAAATGCACCATTTTCATTATACCATTTTCTTAAAAACATCGACGAAACGTCCCTACGGTATTGTAAATAGGTTTTTTACAATTATGAAATATTTGTGTTATTAATATTAATTTAAAAATTTTATCAAAACTGCTAAGTGCTGTGACATTTGAAAAAAATTTCCAAAAAAAAAATTGCTGATTTCACTAAATTTTTGAAATTTCACGTCCCTTGCCAGAACAGAAGACATTAACCCAGGGTGGTGAAATTTTGAACAGAAGTAACTTATGTATAGGAGCAACTGTTCCGTTAGCTGTGCAAATAATGAAAATCAAAATATCGTGAAATAGCGGAATTTCGGTGTTTTACCAAAAAAATTATAAGTCCGCCATTTGTTGTCAGATTTTGTTAAGTAAGTGCTTATTTTCTTTGGAAAAATGCCAGCTATACGTAAAAAAACCAAAATCGCTGTTAGCATCGCGTTTTATATTTTATATGAATTTTTCTGCCACATTTTTTTAACCTTTTTAAGCCGCCAACATCAAAACTACTCACCCGATTTGAAAATTTTCTGAGAATGAGTTGTAGACGGCTCAATTTGCTTTAATTTGAGTAGTAGTAGGATCAAATACGTCAAAGAAGACGAAAGATATGCTCAAAATTGTAAGTGTACCTCCAAAAATTTAAAAAAAAAGTTCAAAAATTTGTATCTCGAAAACCAATCAACAGAAAAATTTTTAAAACTCATTTTCGTGTTTAGTAGGTCAAAATCAATGAGAAAAAGTATGCTAGAAACAAATAACAGAGAAAATTTTGTTATTTGTGACCTAGTGTTGCCCACCGCCCATAATCTCCTTTAAAAATATCCGTGTCACATGGAGGAAGATTTAAATTATGCACTACGTCCTGTGCTGGGGCCATCGAAACATGGCTCCGAGAGCCTACACTCGAATGTATAAAAATTTCCGAGATACTAAACTAAACGCGCGAACATATGTCGCAGGTATGGGCCCGGTAATAATCCAACCAAATACCGTGTCCTGGGCGAGTAGAGAATCTGCTACCCGCTGAACTGCCCCTAAGGCGCGGATAAATATTGGCACCAATCGTAAAGTCGAGCGTCACAGACTGCATTGCTTGTAGGCTTTAGCAGAGACAGTCATATTTACCCCGGATATTCGGGCGTTAGCATTTGACGTTGCAAGTTTAAGCTGCCGCTGAAGACGCTTCGCCACAAAGACGGCTTCCGAGCCCGGGTCGAGTAGAGCACGGGCAGGGTATGCAATACCCTGATGAACAATATTCACCATAGCGGTGCCCAAGAGCACAGTCTGACTCTGTGAGGCGTGAAATGCTTGCCTATTGTACGCGACCGAGGAAGGGTGTCCCCTAGAAGACGATGGTTGTTCATCACACTCAGATGAGGGGGTTCGTTGATCAACGGTGACCATAGCTGTAGAAGCGGACATTTGTGGCTGCAATATGTCAGGACTGCTTTTCGAGTCCTTATGAAGCTACGTATGATGTCGATTATTGCAAATTGAACAATTAATGCAACGATGATGCCGTTTTACCTGATCAAATCGTTCGGAGGTGCTAAGCTTCTTAAAACGAAAACATGAGCGGAGGCTATGAGAGTGTTTCGGACACAAAATACAATTGGTATAATGGCGCGAGGAGCCTGTCGGAGAAACATTGACGGCTTCGTAGAAACCTCTGCATTAGAGTAATGTGTCCTCACCCTCTTATCACCCTGTTTGTTGGTCGTGGTGCTCATTATAAAGCGTAGGCAATCCATTGTTTTGATTCTCCCGGAAAGAAAAATATCCAAATCTCTCCACATGGATATGGAAGTCTTGTCCCTAATGCTCTGCTCCCATAAGGTGATCGTGATTTTGGGCAAGCGCTGCATGCAAAGGAGAACTAAAATCGGGTCCCAGTCCCTCGTGGATATTTCATACACAGCCAACGCTAACAGACATCCATTGATGGACCGCTGTAGGAACGTTAAGCCCATACTGGACTCCTGATCTACTGGTAATATGCTGAAGAGCTTCCTCAGCTGTCCATTTACCAAAATGCGCGGATTCTCGTACGTGGTCTTCAATTCCCTCCACGCATGGGAGAAACTACTATTAGTGAGCGGAAATTTTCCCACGATGTCCCGAGTCTCTCCACTGGTTTTCCTCACCAGGTGGCATAAGCGCTCGATATCATTCAAACGAGAGTTGTTAATATACACCGCTGAGAAAAGGTCCCTAAATGTGGCCCATGAAAAGAAATCTCCTTTAAAAATATCCGTGTCACATGGAGGAAGATTTAAATTATGCACTACGTCCTGTGCTGGGGCCATCGAAACATGGCTCCGAGAGTCTACACTCGAATGTATAAAAATTTCCGAGATACTGCTACTCCGATTTATTTCCGCCATTAATCCGGCTTGCGGAACTTGGGTTGAGGCCGGTTCGACCGTCTCCGTCGAAAGGATTTCCTCTAAAGCTCCGGCAACTTCCTGTCATGAACTGCGAGAAGGTGTTTTGTCATCTCTTTTCCTCCCGCATCGGAATCCTTGCAATTTTTCAATAATTGCCCCAAGACAGCGAACGTAGGCATCATAGGACGCATCGTATTTTCCCTTAACATCATCGATGTCCCCAAGTTCGCTGTTCGCAGAAGGGTCAATGTGTTTCAGCAGATTCTCATAAGTCGTAATGACTCGTTTCCAAAGCTTCTTGATTTCCACAGAATGAATCTCCAAGTAATACAGCGCGAGTTGGTCCTCTCTAATACCACCGAATTTGGCCTCAAATTTAACCAAATTATCGGAAGCTCTTATAAACAAATTCAACGGAGTTGTCATATAATATTGCGAGAAGATGGAATCAACTCGTTGAACAAAACGAAGAAATTTAAAGAATCGTATAAGAAATGTATTGAAAAACGTAAAAAAAGTCGAGATCTTGGTAGTCTCCAATGTGGTTCATGGGGTGTAAGCCCTCAGCCGGTTAAATGAACTTGGCCTACAATTTTTCGCAAGTGTTCAAAGCTATATAACTTGACCAACCCTCCTCGTATTTGGAAGCCAAATAACCGAAAAGAAAATAACAATAAGATCGATCAAATATATGAGTTCGAAACGTGGGAATGGGCAGTACAAATTCTTTCACTTGTAGAACACCCTCGTATGTGCAGACCAACTAAGTTAAAGTAAGTCCAAATGTATGTGGCCGACAATGGGGTGCAACCCGTTCAAGTCCTCAAACTTGTCGAACCACCCTCGTATGTGCAGACCAATTAGGTTCAATCAAGTTCAAATGTATGTCACAAATAATGGGGTGCACGCCGTTCAACTCCTTGAACTTGTCGAACCACCCTCGTATAGACAGACCAATCAAAATCGTAGTAAATCGACAATAAGTATGTGGCCAAAAATAGGAAACAAGCCGTTCAAGTGCTAAAACTTGTCCAACCACCCTCGTATGTGCAGACCAATCAAAATCGACGATAACAAATATTACAAATGGTACTCTTATGTATACGCAAATCGGTATATGTACAAGGTGTTTTAAAAGAAGTCATCCGATGTTGTTTGTCACTCATTTTTTTTTCTAAATGAGAAACTTCGATTCTGTTTTTTGATGATGTTTATTTGAACCCTTAGAATTTTATTGGTTAAGTTGAGAAGATGATATCGGTTAAATGGGCGCCATCACAATTGATTACCATACGGGCTCGTTTTTTGGCATTTTTCATCACTTCGGCGAAAGATTCTCGCACTTGTGTCCAATGTTGACCTTGAGGGCTTCCATGGTGTCGGGATTGTTCATGTAAACACGGGACTCCAAAAAACCCCACAAAAAAAGTCTGGAGCGGTTAAATCGGGCGATCTTGAGGGCCAGTGCAAATCGCCAAAACGAGAGATGAGGCGGCCCGGGAACGTCGCCTTCAGAATATCGGTTGTGGCTCGCGCAGTAGGTGCCGTTGCTCCGTCCTGTTGGAACCACATGTCCTCCAGTCCTAATTCGTCGAATTGCGGCAGAAAAAAATCGGTTAACATGGCCCTATAGCGCGCACCGTCCACAGTTGTCGCTTGACCAGCGGCGTTCTCGAAAAAAATGGCCCGATGACTCCTCCAGCGTGAACAGCGCAAATCATTATGATCAAAAATGTCATTTAACCGATATAATCTTCTCAACTTAACCAATAAAATTCTAAAGGTTCAAATTAACATAATCAAAAAACAGAACCGAAATTTTTCATTTAGAAAAAAAATGAGAGCCAAACAACATCGGATGACTTCTTTTGAAACACCTTATATTTGGCGACAAATCGATTATCCTTTATCGAGTAATATTCGTCTTTTATACGATGTCTTACGACCCTGGGGCATTTTGTTCATTCTCTTTTGATAACGCTTCGTAAATTCATGTGCGATCAGAACACGACTCTCTGTGTACAACTATGCGTGGCTCTTTGTGACGTATTGTCGGTTAATCTTCTTTTTTTCCATTCGTAATAATCTCAAATTCAACATTTTAAAAAATTAATGAACAATAGCTGATAAAATTGCAATTGTATTGTTTTAATTTATTAAGAAATTGCTTCAAAGCAATTTTTCACCACTTCTTGTATACTGTTACTTTACCACCATGTCAAAACACGAAAAAGGTGAAAGAGAAATATCAATATGCCCCCTGAATTTCCAATCGTGCTACCCCTCTTTCTTCTCTTCTCCCTTCACCGTGAAGCATCGAAAGTCGTGACTCGTGTCCCACGGTCGTAAGTCATCGTATAAAAGACGAAATAGACGATCAACTTTATGTCGCAATGCAGTTTGCACAGGCCATGGTACAATAATACAATAATAAAATAGTACAATAATACAATAAGATATTATTGTACCATGGCACAGACTGTGTACAACGGCCATTGAATGCGCGGAAAGCAAGCAATGCGTTGTTGTTGTAAACTTATGTCGTTTTCTTTTCTATGCGAGTATATATGTACGTTTAGACACACTGCACACAACACTGCACCGATTTTTCGTAGTTATCAGATTAACAGCCTAGCTCTGTATGTCGAATACTCACTCACTTTCGTCATCTAAGCGAAAATAATTTATATTGTGCTCCGTAAAAATATGAGAATGACAAATGAAAAAAGAAGGAAAACGAAGTGAGCATTTCAGTACAAATCTGAGCTCCATAACTTTTTTTTTATGTCATTTGTATAAACACAAATGTCAAAAACAGTCACTTGTGTTTTAGCTTTCGCATTGGAGAACGAAAAAATTAAATGGATAAATGGTAAGTATTTAATAGAAAATATCCTTATTTTATCAATATACATATACCTATTTTTAAATTTCAGCAATCAAAAATCAACAATACAACAGCTGTAGACACTGGTCGAATATATGGCGGAACATCCAGATTTCGCCAGGGGTACAGCAGAATTTGGAGATTCAAAAGTTGTTGTTCAACTAACAAAAAAAACAACCCCTAAATGTATATTTATTACAACGTTTCTTTATTGTTGTTTTTTGTTTTGTTTATTTACATTTATGTTGTCAACTTTTTCCAGCTGGAAATTTGAAGTGGCATAGAGTTGTATTTTTTATGCTGCAATCAAGCAATTTTTTTCAAATTTAGCGATATTCTTCCCAATTCTAACGCTTTTTTTAGAATTGTTCATCTGGCACCATTTTCATTTGACAATTGTTGAATGACTTTCGCTTCTCTATGTAAGCGAAGAGAACGTGAAGATCGCAAATATGGAGAACCTTTTCGACAAAAAAAGTGAGTGCTTGGATTCGTTTCGCTTCGCTTTCGACATACGGAGCTAGGCTGTAAATATGCGCGTAAATTCTTATTTCAAATGGAAATAAGAAACACTTAAAATGAAAATGGCGCTACACTCGACACTTGAAACAAAATACCCGATATCACGATTGCTCACTTTAAAGAAAAGCTAATAGTACGCACCTTGATCAATTTAGAGTTGCTGTATAAAATTATGGAAGTATACAGAAGCTGCTTCGAAAGAAAAATGTAGAGGATTGTTAGCACTTTTTCTCAAATCCTCGTTCGAAGAACCAATGTTTGCGGGGTAACACCGAAAGAAAAGAAATAAATAAATAAAAGTAGACGGGAATATTTAGGGTTTATTACAATATTAATAATTAATGTCTTTATTTCCACTTTTACATTTCCTTACAAACCCGTAGAGCACAGTCTACAAAAGTGATGTTCGGACGTAATCCAAAAAGACAAGTGTCGAAATACAATAATAAGAAATGGCATTCCAACAACAAAATACTGGCACGATGGTGCAATGTAACCGCAAGTCGTTATTAGATGACAGATGAACCTATCAACTAAAAGGGTTGCCAAATAGTAATAACTATTTGCCCAGACTGGGTATTTTCAACAGTCTTGTCTTCAATTTCGTCATAGTGGTGCCAACGTATACCTTTTGAATACGTCAGTCTTGTCCCCATTGCTTTAATTCGATATACAATATTAAACTTATCCTTTTCCGTCACTTTTGACTTTGGCTGGCTAAATAACCTGCTCAGGGTGTTAAGTGATTTCAACGCCAACTTATATGACCCTTTGTCATAGATATCGGAATACTTCAGACTCTCGGAATAACTAGGTATATAAGTCTGGGATAAGTCGGGGTTTCATCTGGTTGATATTGTCTTCGTTCCAGAAATTCGATAAATTGGCCTGCGTGTCTGTCTATTCCGATCCAGTAGGCCATTTATTGTTTTGGCCGGGAAATTAGTTTTGCGAAGAATTTCCTTTATTCTCCACATGAAACTCCTTGCCGCTGATTTTCAGAACTCTATTCACGAAATTTGTTGCCGTATTAATAATAACTATTCTAGGGTGCTTAGAATTGAAGTTAATTAGTATTCCGGATCATCATCATATTTATACATATAAAATAAAAATAAATAAATGGTTTCCCGTTACATCCCATGAAGAGATTAGGGAGAGCTTCTCACAACCTGTGAGCTGTGCGCGTTCCAGTTTTGGGACTGATTGGGACCTACAGTTTTACACCGGATCCGAACGGTGTTTTGAGAAGCTTTTTCATGGCTAAATACTCGATAGTATCGCCGTCACTAAGCGAGGTGGCCGCCGTCGAAAGAAATTGTAGGTGGTCAGAGTAGGGATCGAACCCACGTCCTAATGCACAACAGCCGCGCACACTACCATTGTACCACCGACAGGTATTTATACATAGACGTATTAAAAGAGACCCGACGAGCAGCTTACGGAACGAGAACAACAGATTGGTGGAGAAATTATATAATCGAGAATTGCTGAATTTGACGGAGAAGAATAGACTGACCAACAGGGTTGCCGCACTATATGGTCTCCCCAAAATCCATAAAGATGGAAGCCCCCTTAATCCAATATGCTCACCAATTAACTCCCCAGGCTACGGACTTTGTAAGTATGATCAGTATACTTAATAATTTGACGAAGGGGTCCAGACATAATGTTAAAGAGCCCATTGATTCTAAATCGAGAATTGAGAATATCGGAATAGATGATGACGAAAAATTGGTGTCCTTCGACGTGGTGTCCCTGTCCCCAAGTATACTGATACATTTGGTCATTAAGACGGTAGAGAAGAAATGGAGTATACTGGAAAAATTTACACAAATACCGCAAGACTTATTCATTGAATTGCTGAAATTTTGCATAAAATTTTATGAACAAAGAAAAGGTATCCAGCTCACCAGTGATAGCTGACATAATAACGGAGGAGCTACTTGACGAAACTTTGACGAGATTGGAAGTGAAGCCCGAAATCTTGACAAAGTACGTTGACGCCGTATATGTTGTGATAATGATGAATGAAGTCGATATCGCACTTAACACATACAACGGACAAATAAATTCACAACCTGCTCAAACTTGATTGGTAACAGAAGACTACAGCGTCCGGAAGACTAATTAACTTCAATTTTAAGCACCCGATAAGAATTATTATAAATACGGCGACAAATTTCGCGATTAGAGTTCTGAAGATCAGCGACAAGGAGTTTCATGTTGAGAATAAAGGAAATTCTTCGCAAAAATTATTTCCCGATCAGAACAATAAATGGCCTACTGGATCGTAATAGACACACAGGACAATTTATGGAGCGAGGACAAGATCAACCGACGAAACCCCGCCGAAATTTTACAAACCCCTGACTTATACACCCGGTTATTCTGAGAGACTGAAGCAATCCGATATCTCTAACAAAGGGTCACATATGAGTTGGCGTTGAAATTACACAATACCCTGAGCAGGTTATTTAGCCAGGCAAAGTCCAAAGTGTCCAAGTCTAATATTGTATATCGAATTAAAGCAATGACGACAAGACTGACGTATGCAAAAGGTATACGTTGGCACCACGATGACGAAATTGAAGACAAGACTGTCTTCCCACAAATCAAATTTAAGGGCCACCTATAAACCTATGGAACAGAAAACGGCATTAACGGCCCATTGTACTACGACGGGTCATAATCCTAACTTTGACGACGTTAACATTGTCCTGCACATAATTAACGTTCCCTCAGAGAAAAGACTCAATTACGAGACCGACACTGACCGATGCGCTCAAATATATCGATACACAATAAGCAAACACAGATACAATAGTTGACAAAAGCTTGCACACTGCGTACGAGAAATTTGTTTTTGTGATTTATAATAATACCTGTAATTATTGGCAAACATTTTGTGATCAATATGTTATTAATGTTAAATATATTTGTATACAGAAACCTGAGGATGATTAGCGGTGCTAATCGAAATATTGGGAATATTTAATAAATCTTCAGAAAACAATCGAACCCGCTGATATCATAATTTTTCTAATTGTTGAGGCCTGGTCGTGAACAGGTAGGCCTAACGTTATTTATTTATATAAATTTGTTAGTGAAAGTCAAGGGAATTCCACATGAATTCAAGCAAGGTATTTGTGAACCTTCTTTATTGAAGTTTGAAATAAACTTAAAACTATAAGAATATAAAAAGGGCGCATTAAGCAGCAAATACTCAGAGAGAGAAATGTATGTATGCTTTCAATTGTACTCAAAAAAATACTCAAATGACGGAAGATTTAACGAACTTTTTCTTAAGTGATTTTAAAGTTTGATAATTAAAAACCCTTGTGACAAGAGATTAACACATTCCACGGAGAAATATTACAAAAAAAAACTAAACCCATTAGAACCTGGTTGAACGGAGCGTTCAACATACTCCCGGGCCAGGATTGGGACGCCAGATTAGACCTCAGACATCGTATTCAGTTTGGCTTCTAAAGGCTGATGGGGATTCGTCTGCTGCTTACTAGGTGAGTCATGTTGAATCGTTATGTACGTCACTCGGATGTAAGGTGGAATATGTTGTTGTGACCCAGGTTGAGCCAATAGACCGAATGAATAGTATGTGCCTCCAGAATCGGTATGCCTTCAGTACAGGATCATTATGAGCCATTGCCAATGGAACTATGTTATCGGCGTCATATATTTATCGCAAGGATTTGTAGAACTTAAAGTTGTAGAAGTCCGCCTTTTGTTGATTAGGGTTGCCTTGAGAGTACCCAGTGTTCAATGTACTGACTTCCGTCAAAGATAAGGTCTATCCATGGCGGATCTGTAAGAAGTAGAAAGAAAAGAGAGACAAGTACAATGGGTAATTAACATTTTAAAAAATTATCATTGTTATTGTTGTGTTTGATTGTTGAATTTTAAGTTTAGGTAATAAACAATTTAATAAAATATTCTAATGACATCATACTAAATGCAAGAACGTGTAAAAATTTTTCAATATTATTATTTTTTGAACAACCTCATTATGAACGATGAATCACATTCTCATTTAAATGGATATGTTAATAAAGAGACTTGCCGAATTTGGGGTACCGAAAATCCTAGGCAGAGCATCAGCGACAATTATACCCTCTCAGATGCACAAAATTATGGCTGATAGGATTATCGGCCCATATATTTCCGAAAACGAAGCTGGGGAACCAGAAACCGTCCCGGGTCGATATATCGAACCATGTTGGAAATTTGTTTACGTCCGGTAGTTTTCAATAATCATGGCAAATGGCTCCAGCAAGATGGAGGTACAGCTAATACCGCGAGAGACACAATGTTATAAGCATTTCAAATCAGTCAGTCGAAGTTGGCCCACCCTGTACAAAGAAAAAAATTATGGAAAGTGTCAAAAAAATGCGAGACCTGTAAATCAAAGTCACCACTATTAGCCCACGAGGTATCAGCTAAAACCGATTTTAACATACAAAAATTTGAGAGGCGAAAACTAAATACATTTATGATGATGACGATCCTTTATCGGACGGTATAACTTGGAACATAACAATTTACAACAATGGGTGTGGTATTTATCCTCAGGGCAAACTAGAGGTGCTACATACGGAGAATTCCAAGGAGCTAGAGAAAACCAAATCTAAACTTCTGCCACAGGAATTGGGAACAACATTTATTTGATAAAATATAATTCTATCATGGCATAAAGAAATTAATTTGCAAAGGTGAACGAAGATGTTGGGAGTAGACTACGAGATTCATGACAACATTGCCAAGACACAGAGAGTAGATTAAAATCACCTAAACAGAAAATTTCGTCACAACACGAAAGTTTGGAGTGAATTTCGCTCAAACACCCTAAGTACTTTATCAGAATTTGGTGGAATGTATTATTGCCCATAGAAAAATGGAAATGTGTTATTTTTTCCGCTCCCCGCGGAACATTGTATCTAATAATTTAATAAATGTTTTTTCTCGGACGCAAGTTTTCTTTTTCTTAAACTATTGAAGTTATTGTAATGTCTAACAATAATTTTTTTTTAACACCATCGTTTCGTTTCGTCGGAATTTCAAAGGACCTATAAATTTTTATCATTTCATTTGTTACAACAGAAGCGCTGTCTTTAATATTCCTCTTTTCATCTTGTATTAAACGAAAAAGTCTTCCAAAAACATTTTCAAACCTTCCATCAAAACTACTTTTTTTCTTCCTACAATAAAACATTAATTTTAATTTACATATGTAGTTTACACAAATATTTGGTTTTAAATACTTACCAATCAAAAAACACAACTATTTTCCATTTTCAAAATTTAAATATACCAAAAATATGAAATTTATTTCCCAAAAAACTGACTTTCTTTCAAAGGTTTCGAACAATTAAATAAAAGGAAAATCAAAGCAAATTATTGTTTATAACATGGTACAAATATATGGTAAACGCAAATCCGCAAGAAATGCAACAAGGCAACAATAACAGGGATTTTGTTTTTGTACGGTGTTAGTCTTATGTCAAACTCAGGTGATTAAAAAATAATGAAAAAATCAAAAGCCTACATGTTTCAAATGAACGTCATGTGTTTGTTTCTTTATAAGTATATTGGTTTTAGAGATCCAAAATGAGAATTTGACATAAGAGAAACACACACAAGAATAAAGTTTAAATCAACTGTGCAACTGATTCTACCGTATATTTGTACCATGGTTTATAACAACGCCTACTATGTTAGTTTATTTTTTCAGGGTCGTTTTAAAATGTACACAAAAAAGACTGAAATCAGAGATTCTTTAATCCCGAGCTCAATTGATTACCTAATGAAGTTAATAGAGGTAATTCGAATATAACATTTCATAATGTACACATGTTCAGAATATTTAATAAACCTAATTTTTTAAGTTTATATTTCGGCAACGGTGTCATGAAATAAACGATATGTTTTCCAAACTAATTTCTTTTAAACTACATATAATACTTTACATTTTGGCAATAATCAAACTTAAAAAGATTTATACATAAATTTACGAGGGCCGTTTGAAAAAAAATTTCGCCCCAAATTTGAACTACGACCTCTGAAAACACCATGAAAGATCATAGAAAGGCTACAAATTTGTGGAGAAAAATGTTTGCCTGTATATTTGTAAGAAAAATGTTTAAATTCTTTTTTTGTGACAGTCTTCTGGTTTACGAGTCATAGCTCAAAAAAAGCTTTGGGTAATTTTACACCATTTTTAGGGCTGAAGGCCGTGGGTGACTGGCCGGTTTGTTTCCGAGAGAACAAATTTTTGCACGTATATTATTTTATATTCCCAATCTATTAGAAAATGCGCGGGGAGCCGAAAAATAACACTTTTTATTATATGGACACTCTAATGAGCAACTAATAAGTCGGCGGTTGATAACAATAATAAGTCGACGAAGTATGTTTTTACCCAAAAGTGGCAATAGTACAGATATAAATTTGTCATCTGTATAAGTAGTAAATTCAACCAACTCAAAAGTTATGGAACAATGGACCGCTATCTTTACTATACACTTAACAATTTTCGCAAAAAATTTGCCAGTCATTAACACCTTACTTTAAAGGTCTTTCAAAAATGTAATGACTTCATAACAACAAGTAAAACTTCTCAAATATAAGTCTTTTAATTTCAAATTCAGTTCACTAACGTTTTGATACATCACGGATAAAGTTTTTCCTAGTTTTGTAAGATCATTATTGGTAGTAATTTCGCAACTTCTGATCTAACACGATCTCTACGAATAAATTCTCTAATTAAAGTACCCTCAGGCCAGATAGATCTGTCTACTAAGGTTTCAAAAATTCTCGCTGGTACAAATATGCTAAACGGTGCGATGTCTCGGGGCTGCTAAAAGTTAAACTTGAGTACATCAATCATTACCATGTACATAATACATAAACTAACTACACATATCGACTTCACACAATTCATAATGTGGTCAATGGACGTATCTGCAAACAATCGGGACAAGAAAATCACTTTCCGGGGTGGAACAACAACCAAATCATTCGTTGGTAATGATTCCCGGCAGGCACAATCTATCTCGGATACGGCAGAAACGTCATATACAGTACGAATATTTGGGCGCCGAATTATAACGCTAACACAACTGGGGTAATAACAATTTCACCAAGAATTTCCTGAATACGATAAATGTAGTCGCGGAAGCAAAATGTTCCGGCTGAGACCCTGTTATATCAATATATGGAATCACTAGCCACCAGCGACGATTTCTTCCTTTTAGGCGACCCTTCAGAATTATCAAAATTTTTATATAGATCTCCAAATCTAGAAACCTTTTCAATTATTGCTTACAACACATTTTTAAATTAATTTACAACACGAAATAATACACAGACAAAACGATACTGCATAAAAATGTGCAAAAAATTAAGAAGAAAATTATCGCACAAATAATAGGTGGCAACAAGTGAAACGAGACAATAACAAAGTAAGCTTAACTATTCGATAGAGCAAAATGCAAACCAAATGCACAAGAATAAAATCACCGAGGAAAAAAGTATTTACCAAATAAAATTGTATTATCAAGCACAATTCGAACTCGATCAAATGGGCGCCGTTTACCAACGTAAGCTACAATTTATAACACGAAAACTCTATAGAAATTTCACGCAAACTCTATTTAACTTTCAGAGTAGAAAACGTAGTTGTTTGCTGTTCTTGCTTTTTAAAATCGCAGCAACAAAATTATGACAACTTACCATAAATGTATTTTAGAGAAGAGGTAATCGCCAATATTGCGCATAACGAATATTTTAAAAAGGTGAAAAGGCTTTCTGCAATTAGGGCCGGAATTCGATGGTATCAAAATTTTTACAATGTAGTGCATGTAACAATTAGGGGAACAAGTTTGCAATGTTGCAACTCATTAATCTTCTTGTTTCCAACTTATAGAAGACCATTGTGCTAAATATTGACGTCGTATACTAAGGCGTATCGAAACTCAGAAAAGTATCTACATTCTTAGAGTTGTTGGAGTGATCGGACGTGTTTTATAAAAGCTCCTGTTTTCAAATTTTTTATATATCGTTGATTCTATAATTTTGGTCGGTTATTTATCGGACGGGTAGTTTTTACAGCCTACTTCATCAATCCGGAAAAATTGTATTTGTAACAATCGATTTTTGAAAATATAGCCAAAAAATAAATTCAGTCACAACAAACAAACTAGCTAGAAAATATCTTCTTCGCGTTTGCTCTCAGACAAAGGGTTTCTCTGAGCATATAAAAGAGGGAACAATATTTAAGACAACACAACATCTTGACTCAATACTCACAACAACAACACTTAAAGTGACAATATCATCTATATTACCCCCAAAAGTCTAACCCTCTATATACGTCAAATTTTAACTTAAACTACAACAATATGGAAGCTCCCTCATCATTGAAACGTATGTAGGAGACATTTACTTCGTCAAGTTTCGATAAGTGATGTTTACAAAACGACAATGCACCGTGGCACCCATCGAGAACCACAACTCAGTAATGAAAACAGTCTCTCTTTCTCATCTCAGATTTCGGTCGCAATAAATCATACACACGATTTTAATGTGTGTTCTGCCCGAAACGCTTTAGAGTACCGGCCTCACAGAGTTCTGATATTCATGATCCCATCAACACACCGAAAAATCCAGATTACTCTCTGTGTATCCGCCGTCTAGTTGTTTAAAAACAACAAAAATATAATACGTAATGATTTGTTCGAACGTTTGAAGGCATTGCTAGGAGAAACGCAAAATCGAATTGCTAATGACTTTGAGAAGATAGTTTGTGAACTGATAGCAGATTTCGATGAAGTGATGGAAAGGATGTCCAAACTTGAAAAAATTGCGGACGAAGTTGAGACCTTAAAATCGGAGATTAGGGTATTGAAAATGGAAGCTATTAAGCACGAAAATGCACTAGTTGCTAGGGAGGTACGGCTTAATGGAATACAATTTAAGGATAATGAAAATCTACCAGCTGTTTTCGATTCCATTTGCAAAAGTATTAATATTCCTGCCATGCATTTGAAGGGTATTCATCGCCTTCACAATATAAATACTCCTAATATAAGAAATGATGATTCGCAAGATGCGGTTAGTATAGCGAAGTTTATGTGACCTTACGACAGAAACTTTTTTGGAAGTGTCTTTCCGGAAGCAGGAAATATAATATGAATGTTTTGACACTGAATACCATAGGATTTGGTTCGAACATGCCATATTACATCAATGAAAATCTTTCCAATACCAAGTATAAAATATTTCGAGAAGCGATACTTATTATTATTTCCAATACCAACTACAAAATATTTCGAGAAGCGATACGTAAATTTATTGAGGCTGCCTACACTTATGCCTAGTTTCCACTACAGTAATTCAATCGCCAATTATAAACCGAATTACGTAATTCACCATACAAATTTGTGAGAGCGAATTACCTTGATTGTAGGTAATTCAGTTTGAATTACCTTATGAATTACCTTTGAATTACCTTCTCTAATTTTAAAATTCATTCAACTGATTCTCCAATGAACAGACGTTTATATTGATTTCACATGAATACGAAATTTCAGAAGTAGGACCAGACACTATCCACCCGAAGTGGCATAATTGCAGGAAAATGCCTTTATCGAATTTTCTCTGCTGTGGCAACACTATATCCCCGTAGATATCACCACCAATAAATAAGTCGATTTTATCACTATTCGTAAACTGTGGATCGGCAAGACGAAACTTCGACAAATCTGGCAACTGAGTTCCTTGTATTGGACATGGACTATAGGAAGTCAAAGACGGGATGATGAATGCACTACTTTCTAATTTAAATTCACTTTGGCTGGGAGGTAGAATACAAAGGCGGAAGTATTTTCGACCCACTATAGTTTTTTCACCAATGCCGTTTACCCTAGCAAATGTGTTATATTTCGTCAATCTCAAAGTTTGAGCCGCATGCTCAGTTATCAATGTGTCCATAGTCGGTCTTGACTATTACACGGACTGCAGCAAGCAAAACCTGTGGCATGACTTGCACTTAAGAGTGACAAATTGCAATTCACATTTGACAAATTCATATTCTGAGCCTGTGATGAACTACGTGGAGCCTCAGAATTTGTAGATTGATTGGAATGAGAATTAACATTTCGATTATCGCGATCGCAATCGGTATGAACCACCGAATGAATCGATGCGTTGCAAATCTTGCACCGAGATTGTAAATAACAGTATTTTACAAAGTGGCCAGTATTTAGACAATTTCTGCAAATTTTTCGAGAAAATATAAAATCACGCTTAGCAGTAGATGGCAGGGCGGCTAATTTAAAGCATTTGTACCGCAAATTACGTTTTTCATAGCAGGGACAATTTTAATCATTTAGTGCAATTGAGCGAACACGACGTGTCTAATTTCGATTAGAGCGGGGTGTGAAAATTTCGAACCATGATTAGCAAATGAGTGATCATTGATTGACTTCAATGAACGAAATGTGGCCTCAAAAGAATTTAATAACTGCTTAATTTTAGGGATGTCAGTTGAAGCATATAAAGACTGTTCCTATTCTATACAAGTTTGTATGTCTAATTTGCTGACAGTAATGGTAGTGAGAATGGTATACCAATTATCACAATTTATTTCCAGCGTATTCACAAGAGCCACCAGATTTTGGAATATCAAAAAGTTTTCGAAATACTGTGTCGGATATTTTTCTTTGATTGTCATACCTTCCGGACAGCGCGGCCCAAACCAATTCATAGCTTGCTTCTGATGCAGGACATTCATTTACGATGGATAACGGATTCTCCCTACAAGAGCTTTTTAAATAGTAAAATTTTTGGACGTTGAAACAAACATGCCTGTACGATATCCAATTCAAATAGTCTCCCGAAAACTTTGGAATATCTATTTTTGGAAGACGTGTGTTCAGAAAAACTAACATTAGGGTTTGATATACTGAACGCCGACAAGTTATCGAACAGTTTGCCTTTGGCAATTAAATAGTTGTTGCAAAACATATAATAAACATCTTCACTCATGAATGGGACATCAGCGGAAGGGATTGATTTATCGCGCTCGTGGTTATATATTTGTTCGTGGTTATCTTCAAAACGTTTGTTTACCTCTTCTATGTTTTCCAGCAATGCAGATAAAACTAGTCTATCGACGTTATAGACTTTACAATTCTTATGATTAATAGACAGGTCACTGTCGACACTTTAAACAATTCTTCGTAGCAGCACGGCAGTAGACACATACGTTTGACTTCTTTTACTAGACTGTTTTCAACGAATATTGTTAGGTATTCAAAAGGGCCACAAAGTAAATCATTTCATTTACTTGTATATCAATATCAATAATCTCAATAACCCAAATTGCAACAGCAATAATTGCAAACAGAAAATACATAGGGACAGCTGACAAATTAGACAAAGTTCAATAACTATATACGCACAAGACAATGCAAAACATATGCACGCATATATGCAGCGACTTACAGGTCACCCAAATGATAGTTGGGACTGACGACTGGTGAAAACTAAACAACAACAACATCATCACTTAGCGGACCGGCTACTGATGAAGACAAGACACCAGCAGTACGCGGACCGATAGAAGTAATAAACAACATTGCATGATGTCGTTATTGTGATGTCATAAAAGAATATTTGTTCGTTAGGGTGGCCCAATATTTTGGTATTTTAAATGATAAATCAAAAAAAAACCTATAAGAATGACAAATTTGACAAAATCAACCAAATTATAGAATAATACATATAAAGTAAATAAATTAACTAAAGCAGAAATAAATATATGTATAAATAAATGAAGTAAATCTTCAAGATTTCCGCCGCTCAAAGAGAATCTGTACTTGGCAAGGGATCCGACTGGTATCATGAGGTGTTTTATTTGGTTTCAGAGCTGACCTAGCTGTGCCTCGACTCACAGCAACTCATTTCGTAATCTTTGGTCGAAATTTTGAGACGGGTTGCTATACGTTTTGCCCATTCGAGAACAGGGTTGTCATTTAAAGGTTTGGGCAGGCATCTGTAAATATTAATAGAGACAAGGGGTTAAGTTTTGAGAGAATTGTGGAGTATTTATATTCATAATCAAACTTAGATTTTTGAATTCTTCCGCTGTTACGAAGTTTACCAGTGTCATCTTTGAACGGGAATGATTTACTAATGGGATGAACAAGTCTCTCCTTTCGGAGTTGTGTCAATTCGCCTTCCAAATCTACTTTCTGAGACACGAGTAATAGTGTCTGCAGGGCATCTCTCAGTTCTTCGGTTTTAAGGTAGCCGGAATTATGATTTTGTAGATCACCATGTTGAGAATTATGCATCAGCCTCCTAATGTTGGCTGTAACTCGAACCAGCCTTGCCAGAGTAGGAAACCTGCAGATAATATCAGAAAAAACACAGAAATTTGTATATAAATAGATTTTTTAAACTTTCGCATTTCAAGAATAGTTTCCAATAAAGTTTTTGGTTGTTTGGGCCAGAGTTGTGGAGTTGGAGTTTGTGGTTATATAATTCAGAGGAAGAGATTCCGCGGGAAGCACAGTCAGCTGGGTTCTCTTTCACTGATACATATCGCCATTGAGACACATTGGAAACAATTTGAAGTTCTGCAACACGATTTTCAACGTAGATACTCCATTTAGACGATTCTCCGCTGAGCCACCAGAGGACAGTAATACTAACAGTCCGATAAGATTTTTTTTATATCTCGTTCAAGCTTATTTTTAACTCTACCCACGAGCTTGCTTATAAGTGTAGATCCACATAATTCCAGCTTGGGAATAGTTAGCACTTCGGGTGGCGCAACCTTTGTGTTTACCTCCACTAGATGTATATAATCTGAATCCAATATTTTCAAATAGACCGCAGCAGCATAGGCAGATTGCTAAGCGTCACAGAAACCATGCAGTTCAATTGAGCTATTTTTAAATGTTCCTATTCAACGGGGAATTTTAATTTTCTGTAGTTCCTTTAATTCAATAAGATAACGACTCCAGTTTATCCAGTTATTCTTTCCAATCGGTACCTTCGAGCCACAAGTTTTGGAATGTTATTTTATCATTTATTGTAACCGGAGCAACCCAACCTTGAGGGTCATATAATTTTGCCGAATCTGACAGTAGACTGCTTTTCGTGACATCATTTTGTGGCTTAAAATCAACCTTAAATGAAAATGCATCGCCTTGCGTGTTCCATTCTAGCCCTAGAGTTTTAACAACCTTTTCCTCATCAAAGTCAATTAAATTCTTTCTCTCTCGAAATTCTGCAGGCATATGAACCATAATTTCCACTGAGTATTGACGCCAGACCTTTTTCTAGAGCGGGCCCTATTACTTCCATGGAATACAAAACGGAGCTTTGTGGTGGAGCTACTTTCCCTCAATACACCATGGTGTGGCAAGAAGAATCCTTGTGGAGACATGGATTATCAATGTGTCCATAGTCGGTCTTAAGTATTACACGGAGAGTAGCTGGCAAAACCTGTGGCATGACTTGCACTTAAGAGTGACAAATTGCAATTCACATTTGACAACTTCATATTCTGAGCCTGTGATGAACTACGTGGAGCCTCAGAACTTGTGGATTGATTGGAATGAGAATTATCGTTTAAAACTGAACTGTTAACATTTCGATTATCGCGATCGCATTCGGTAAGCACCACCGCATGAATACATGCGTTGCAAATCTTGCACCGAGATTGTAAATAACAGTATTTTACAAAGTGGCCAGTATTTAGACAATTTCTACAAATTTTCCGAGAAAATATAAAATCAAAGCATTTGTACCGCAAATTACGTTTTTCACAGCAGGGACAATTTTAATCATTTAGTGCAACTGTGTGAACACGACGTGTCTAATTTCGATTAGAGCGGGGTGCGAAAATTTGACTTCAATGAACGAAATGTGGTCGCAACAGAATTTAAAAACTGTTTAATTTTAGGGATGTCAGTTGAAGCATTTAAATACTGTTCCTATTATATACAAGTTTGTACGAGTATGTCTAACTTTCTGCCAGTAATGGTAATGAGAATGGTATACAAATTATCGGAATTTATTTCCAGCGTATTCACAAGAGCCACCAGATTTTGGAATATCAAAAAGTTTTCGAAATACTGTGTCGGATATTTTTCTTTGATTGTGATACCTTTCGGACAGCGCGGCCCAAACCAATTCATAGCTTGCTTCTGAGGCAGGACATTCATTTACGATAGACAACGGATTCTCCCTACAAGAGCTTTTTAAATAGTAATATTTTTGGACGTTGGACAAATTATGATTGTTGTGAACCAATGAAACAAACATATGCCTGCCTGTACGATATCCAATTCAAATAGTCTCAAAATAAAAAATAAAAAAATACATACATTCATATATTTTTATATATTTCATTTAACGTAAATAAATATATTTCATCATGAGCAAGCCTCTGCTCTTATTGGAGCATACCAATCCTGTTCTAAAACTGCCACCAGACAAGCCAAAGGTCGCCAGCAAAACTATTCCTAAATCAGCGATATATGAAGAAAATCAGCCGATTTCAGAAGTTGACGCAAGAGCAATGGATTTTGAAGACGAGATTCAGGAGTCATCTGACGAAACATTTATTTCAGTACGCAATAAGAGGAAACGTTGTATTGATGCAGTAGAGGTAGATTTGTCCATGTTAAACACCTCTAATACACGTAAGCCAGAATCCCAAAATATTTCACAAAACCGTTTCGGCGTTATTGGCAGATTTGAATATTGAAGAAGATTCTACGTCAAATAAAAATGTATATCGTGAAAAGCTTAGTAATTTCCGCGAGAAGGTTAAATCTAGGACATTCTGTCCACCAATATTCTTATTTAATGTAAATATTGAAAAGTTAGTAGATCAGTTAAATTCAAAAAACGTTTCATACAAAATTGTTAATAAACACAAAAACAAAAGTAAACTTTAGATAGGTAGATTCATACTCATATACACCGATGTGGAAACAGTTCAGAAGGAAATTGATAAGGTAGCTCCAACCATTGTTGAATCTGTTACTAAATTTTCTACAAATTTCTCTAGAAAATATAAAATTGATACTGGTTTGTTTCTTGTAACTCTAGTATCAGGGAAATCAGTAAACGATTTGATTAATTTACGTTATATTTTGAATCAGAGAATTTCTTGGGAATCTCCTAAGAGAAATGCTTTGGTAGTCCAATGTTGGCGTTGTCAACAATGGGGCCACATGTCACGTAATTGTAATAAGCCTTATGCATGTGTGAAGTGTGATGAAGGTCACGAACCTGGCCAGTGTAAATTCGTTTCTGACAAAGTGAACTTACCTTTCTGCACTAACTGTCAACAAAAAAGTCATCCATCAAATTACAGAGGTTGTCCCTCATTTGTAAAATACATGGAACTAAAAAAAAACACACGAAGACAACACAAGAAGTCAAACAGAAAGTTCAAAATAATGTACGAACAGAGAAGTGCCCACTTCGACCAATTTCGGAAATGAAAAGAGAACAGCGAGGATCCCACGACTATCGCTTCTCCAATAACGGGAATATTTTGCTTGTAAGATGGAAAGATAATAACGTGGTAACAATTGCCACAAATTATGATGGCATTGAAAATGGTACATGCAGACGTTATGTAAGAGGACAGGGAGCTGTGCAAATACCTCAACCAAAGGTATTTCAGCATTATAATCAGGGGATGGGCGGAGTTGACAAAATGGATCAGCTGGTGGCCGTATATCGGACGCGTATACGTCAACGTAAGTGGTGGTTTCTTTATGCACTAATGGGTTAAGTTCAAATTTGATCAATCATAATATTCCGAATTATTATGTTTCGAGTCCTCCTTCATTTTCGGATCATTTTCCTATTAAATTAAATATAGAAATTGCAGATTTTGAAATTATTATTAATGCGCCTAATACTTTTACATCATTTAAAAATACAAATTGGAATAATTTCAGAGACGATTTTCTGAACAATTTATTAAATATCTTCCCTGAATCTACAAGAAACTTAAATTGGAAATTAATCAATTAATTTCAAAATTTACAACAGTTTTTAAAACAGTCTATGAGAGGCATTCAGAAGTTGTCCACAGACGCTCACGAAAGTATCTTGTGTCTGATAAAATTAAATCGTTATTTCAAATAAAATATAGGTGGCAAAAAAACTTAAAGCAAATCTACCACAGAACACTTAACAGATTTAATTCAGAATACAAACTGATTTCAAAACAAATTCAACTATTAACTATAATTATTAATAAATTAGAAGAAATGGAGCAATGCCAAATTTTTAGTAAGAAAATAAGAACTATTGTCCCCGGCCCAACAGCTCATAAAAACGTTTACAACATAGTAGGTTTCAAAAAGAATAACTGTTTAAATAAACTATCAATAGATGGAAGGATAATTGAGAATGATGATGAATGCTTGGTTAAATTAAAAGACCATTTTCATAGTAGCTTCAATGGATCTTTTACCAATGCAAATACTGAAAATATCGAAAACACTGTGAATAGCGCTATTAACAGTGTAGTTCAGAACTTATACCCCTTCCACGAAAACTTAAATGCTACCAATAATCAAAACTGTTCCCTTCTTGTTACGATAGATGAAATTCATCTTATTGCCCTTGACGGTAACAATAAGAAATCTAGCGGTATGGACAATATCTCCAATTTCATTATTAAGAAATTTCCCATAAAAGCATTTGAATTTCTCACAATAATATTTAATAATTGTCTTAGTAATTGTTATTTTCCAATTTCTTGGAAAATTTCTAAAATTATATCTCTACAAAAGAAAAGGAACAACTTCGAGCTAAATAATTTAAGACCAATATCATTACTTTCTAACTTAGGCAAATTATTTGAAAAAGTTATTCGGAAGAAAATGGATATAGGGTTAGATGGAAATTACATACATGATTTGCAATTTGGTTTCAAAAAAAGGCATTCAACTTCCGATGCATTGTTTAAATTCCATAACGATGTAATCGCTAATCTTCGAAAGAAGCAGTGTACAGTGGCTGTGTCCTTAGATGTTGAAAAAGCATTTGACACTGCTTTTCACTATGGAATTCTCTACAAAATGATTACTATTGGTTTTAATTTTGCAATTATAAAACTGTTTCACAGTTTCTTTACAAATAGGAAATTTTGTGTACTATTTAAAAATAAGCTATCAGAATTTGATGAAGTTAGTCGAGGAGTTCCACAGGGCTCTATTTTAGCTCCACATTTATACAATATATTTGTCTATGATTTCCCTCACATTGAAAATCAATCTGTTGGTCTCCTTTACGCTGATGATTCTCTACTTTACGCACATTCTGAATCTCCAATTGATGCTTTGATAAATGTATATTCCCATATATCGAAGGTTAAACAGTTTTATGAAAACTGGGGAATACGTTTAAATGCATCTAAATGTGAAGCAATTTGCATAAGGAACGCATCTGGAAAATGCAAAAAATATGTGGTGCCTGAAAGCAAAACATTACGAATTTTCCTTGATGGAATTGAAGTTCCATTTAAAGATAATATTAAATATCTTGGCGTTAAATTTGGTAAGCTATTAAAATTTAATCAACATGCTAGATGCAACTTGCAGAAAGCGTATAAAATATTGGGTTTATTTTCAAGATTATTTTGGAATAAAAATTTGCCTGAAAAGACTAAACTTTTATTATATAAAACCAGTATTCGGCCAGTAATTTTATATGCCTTTTCTATTTGGTTCAGCATATCACCAACTGTAATGAAGGAAATTGAAATCCTTGAACGCAAAATTATTAGATTTTGTATTGGAAAAAACTTTGAGACCCAAATTAAACGTTACTCAAATCAGTACATATACAGAGAATCAAAAGTTGTCCCCATCGGTCTTTACGTTTGTGATACGTTAGATCGATTTATTACTAGAGTAAGAATGCATGAAAATGGGTTCATTAATAATATTTTTGATGAGCAAAAAAACTTTGGTTGGAGCAACACAATCTATTTATCCCCAGTTGGGTACATAAATGAAACACGCTCGGATTTTTCTTCATACAACCGGCACAGTTTTTATAATAAAACTCTTATAGGCACGCACAGAGGATAATGAATTTAGTTGCACTATCTCTGATTCACTTTGGAACATCATGAATTTACATTTCGGAATTTTATTTGTTATTTATTTTATTTAGTTTTAAGACAATTTATATGAGAAACACTCTCTAGTCATTTTAAGCCCCGGGAGCAAGGGCGTAATGTTTTTTAATTGGTAGAAATTATTTCTATTTTCTCTGATTTGTGACATAGCATGGTGCTTTTTAATTTGTATAGAATATTAAGATATTACATTATAATCTTAAGTATTCACTTTTTTTGCTGTTAATATATTTTTCTTTCATTGTATTACAAAAAAGGCTCAATAAAACAAAACTTAAACTTAAACTTCAAATAGTCTCCCGAGAACTTTGGAATATCTATTTTTGGAAGACGTGTGTTCAGAAAAACTAACATTAGGGTTTGATATACTCAACGCCGACAAGTTATCCAACAGTTTGCCTTTGGCAATTAAATAGTTGTTGCAAAACATATATTAAACATCTTCACTCATGAATGGGACATCAGTGGAAGGGATTGATTTATCGCGCTCGTGGTTATATATTTGTTCGTGGTTATCTTCAAAACGTTTGTTTACCTCTTCTATGTTTTCCAGAACACTCTGAGTTAAACCGCGCGTTTTAGAGCCAGTCGAAAGCTTTTCGTAATCACCAATTACACGATGGTGACGTTTCTGGAAGATTCGTTGGTCTTCAATTACTGGATCTAAAACCGCTATTTTAAAGAAACCCTATGCACATAATTGTAGATTATTTAATGAATTACTTTAAACTCTCTTTAGGATTGTTTCGGAATTCACGACAAAATTTAAGTCACAGGTTAATAATCATTATTATTTTGCATATATTTGAAGTTTTATTAAGCACAATTATTGGATTATTATTTTAAATTTTAGTTGTAAATAAATGTATTAAATTTTTCACAAAAATATTTTGTTCTTATTGGGATTTTAGTTAGCAATTCCCGGGTTTCGGCACCATTTTAATGTAAGAGAAATACTTGGCTCGTTGAGCCACAAACAAATTAATTAAATGAACAGTTATTTTATTAAAAAATTAAATTGTTTGAGCGTTAGGTCGTATTTTTAATTAATTTTATTAATTCGGATGTTCGAGCGAAAGGTCGGATAAATCATCAATTATTCAAAAGTTATTTTCTTAAATATAAAATACAAAGTAACCTGATTGAATAAATAAGTGTTTAATATTATCGCAATTAACTTGCAGCAAGTCAGAACTTTAAATACTTTATGTTCCAGCAATGCAGATAAAACTAGTCTATCGACGTTATAGACTTTACAATTCTTATGATTAATAGACAGGTCACTGTCGACCGTCGGCACCGTCGGTGGTGCAATGGGTAGTGTGCGCGCCTCTTGTACATGAGATCCTGGGTTCGATCCCTGCTCTGACCACCTTAAAAAAAAAAATTTCTTTCGGCGGCGGTCACCTCGCATAGTGACGGTGACACTATCGAGTATTTAGCCATGAAAAAGCTTCTCAAAATACCGTTCGGAATCGGTGTAAAATCTGTAGGTCCCAATCAGTGAGTGAAAAATTAGAAAGCGCACAGCTCACTGGTTGTGAGAAGCTCTCCCCAATCCCTTCATGGGATGTAATGGGAAACGGTTTTTTTTTTTTTCACTGTCGATACTTTAAACAATTCTTCGTAGCAGCACGGCAGTAGACACATACGTTTGACTTCTTTTACTAGACTGTTTTCAACGAATATTGTTAGGTATTCAAAAGGGCCACAAAGTAAATCATTTCATTTACTTGTATATCAATATCAATAATCTCAATAACCCAAATTGCAATAATTCTTTGACGTTTGGGAATAAGGTCTTAAGTCAGAAACTGTAGTTTTTCGTAATTTTAAATTGAAAATTATTTATATATGAAATTTTCTGACTTATTGCCTAAAGAGCAAATGATTACGATTGGATGGAGTTGTGCTAGATTTAAGTTATTAATACCAAACGAAAGAGAAAAAAAAATTGAGTTAAACCCAATCAAAAACCCAAAATGCATTTTTTTGACTTAAGACCTTATTCCCAAACGTCAAAGAATTGCAAACAGAAAATACATAGGGACAGCTGACAAATTAGACAAAGTTCAATAACTATAAAGGGTTTTTCAACAGACACGCTACAAAAGTAAATCGATAGGGACAGCAAACGACGCCTTAGTTTTTCCCGCTCTTTTGACATTTCTCTTCAGTAAGGTTTGCCATTTCATCATGGAAAGATATACAAGCCAACAACGAGTCGAAATTATTAAAATTTACTACCGAAATTTGGAAATCAACAATTGAGTGTCTAGTGGAAAAATTTGAATCCACATGCACAGTACAAAATGTTCCCGTGCCAGTGAGACAAAGAAGTGCCCGTAGTGTCGAGAATATTGCTGCCGCTGAGGCTTCAGTTCAAGAAAGCCCAAATGTGTCTCTCACACGTCGTTCTCAAGCGTTGGGCATCTCTGTGACGTCGTTGTGGCGAATTTTGCGAAAGATCTTGGCCTACATCTTTACAAGATCAAATTGACGCAAGAACTGAAGCCGCTTGACCACCATAAGCGTCGTATGTTCGTGAATTGGGCTGAGCAACAACTTGAAAATGATTCGGATTTTCATCGGAAAATCATCTTCAGCGATGAGGCTCATTTCTGGCTGAATGGCTTCGTCAATAAGCAAAATATGCGTTATTGGTCAGACAGCAATCCACACGTAATCCATGAGTCATCATTGCATCCCGAAAAAATTACGGTTTGGTGCGGTTTATGGGCCGGCGGCCTCAGTGGGCCGTACTTCTTCCGTGATGATCAAGACCGGCACATTACTGTGAATGCGAATCGCTACCGTTCAATGATAACCGAATATTTTTGGCCCCAATTGGATAATATGGACTTGGAGGACATGTGGTTCCTACAGGACGGCGCCATAAGCCACACAGCGAATGACACAATCAATTTATTGGAAACCAATTTTGGTGAACGTGTTATCTCACGAAATGGCCGAGTCGATTGCCCGCCTCGGTCGTACGATTTGATGCCGTTAGATTATTTCCTGTGTGGATACGTCAAGTCTATGGTCTATGCCAACAAGCCAGCGACGATTGATGAACTTCGTACGAATATCGAACGTGAAATTGCCTCAGTATCGGCCGATTTATGCTTGAAAACCGTCGAGAATTGGGTTCAGCGTCTGGACTTCTGCAAGCGTGCCCGTGGTGGCCATGCAAAACAAATCGAGTTCCATACATAATGGCATCGAACGTACTTTCACAGGAATATAGAATTTCATTGGTATCTAAAACCGGGTTTGTTTTATTTAAAAAAAACTTTTGTAGCGCTCTTATTGAAAAACCCGTTATATGCACAAGACAATGCAAAACATACGTATGCATGTATACAGCGACTTACAGGTCACCCAAATGATAGTTGGGACTGACGAATTGTGAAGATAAAACAACAACAGCTTCACTTAGCGGACCGGCGACTGATGAAGTCAATACACCAGCAGTACGCGGACCGATAGAAGTAGTAAAGTAGTAAAGTAGCATGATGTTGTTATTGTGATGCCATAAAAGAATATTTGTACGTTAGGGTGGCCTAATATGTTGGAGTTTTAAATGATAAATCAAATAATAACTTATAAGAATGACAAAATCAATCAAATTATAGAGTAATATGTATAAAGTAAATAAATTAGCTAAATCAGAAATAATTATACAAATAAATGAAATAAATCTTCAAAAAGAGGAGAGTCTGTCTTTGATTTTATCCGGGCCCAAGATTTGTAATAGTTGAATAGGGCCACCTTGCGTAATAAATTGACTGAGAGTGTGATTGACATAAGCCTATCTTCTGAGGAATTTCGGCGTGAAGAAAACAGATGAAAAAAAGCAGAAGATTTCAATCGAGCAGAATTTCATTTCCATTCCGTTCCAGACTAAATTGTAACAAAATCAAATTAGAAACAAATGAAATGGCACAAAAACATAAAGATTTTTTATGGAATTTGAACAAAAGGCAGAAGAGTTTACAAAATGTAAACAACAAAATTGTTAGCAAAAGAAAAATATTTTCTAAAATTGTTTTCATCGCTAATATAAATTAACAAATATAAAATGTGAAATGATCTGTTGATAATATGAATAAAATAAAGTATTATATTGAAATTAAATAAAAAATTGTTTTGTTAAATGAATATTGGCAAATTTTAGTTTAATTATTTTGTTCTGCAACACGAAACAAAAGATTGTGTAGCCCTTCGGAATATAAGAATCCACTCCGGAGACACGTACAAATCGAGTGCTTTGTTGGTCATTGGCCAGAAAATTAAATTGTGTGAGCTATGGGGTGAGAAAGTGCAAAACATCTTAATAAGAGTGGCCAAAAAATGCACTTGCATTTCCGACCACCAGCAGCGAACACCACATTGTGCGTTCACTCCGAGTATAAGGATCTCCTCGGAAGACATGTCCAAATCGATTGGTATATGTATGTCTCATTATCCAGAAATTAAATTTGCGTGAGCTATAGGAAAAAGTGTGAAATATTTTCAAATGTGTGGCCAAAATACGCATTTACATTTGCGGTCACCAGAAGCAAACAAAAGACTGTGTACCAACTCCGAGTGTAAGGATCACTTCCGGAGACATGTACAAATCGATTGGTATATGTCTCATTATCCAGAAATTAAATTTGCGTGAGCTATAGGGTGGACAAATTTCAAAAATCTGCATACGAAAATTTCAAAAATCTACAAACTCATTTTCATGCAATAACACGAAACCAAATGGTATCTGTTCAAATTCATTATAAGGTCTCTGCTGGAAATATGGACGAATCGACTGCCATGTTGGTCATTTTCCAAAAAATAGGATTTACGGAGCTATAGGGTGGACAAATTTCAAAGATCTTCATGTGAAAATTTCAATAATTTAAAAACGCATTTTGATTCACGAACACAAAACCAAATGGTATCTGTCCAAACCCATTATTCAGTCTCTTCTGAAAATATGGACGAATCGATTGCCATGTTGTACATTTTCCAAAAAATAGGATTTTCGAAGGTATAGGGTGGACAAATTTCAAAAATCTTCATATAATAATTTGTACACAGAAAAAATATTCTAGGTTGTATTGCCTTGGTTGACTCAGGCAAAAGATGTTTGCATGAAACTAAAAAAAGCGATTTATTGCCTATACTGTTAGACAATTCTCACCCCTATCAGCTTAGTAAAATTAACATTTAAAATTTGGTAACCCTTTTCGAAATTGGTTTGGTTTCAAAATGTCATAATGAAAAACGTTAATAAAATAATAAATAATAATCAAAAGAAGGAAATACATGTAATTTTATTTAAAAAAGATAAAGATGTATAATTTTTTAATTTACACATACTACATATATATGTATATTCATAATTTATTTATAGATCCTCTAATTATATACCCGTAAAGTCAAGCAAAATTAAATTTCCAAGCCATCATATTGGGGAATAGACGGTTTGCCTTGTTATGTAATGTCCATCGAGTCTCGTGTCTCGACATAACAACAACTAAAAACTAAATATTCCTTGGCAATGTTCTGATTATGTTGCGCTATTATATCGCGGCTAACTGTTAGTGAATTTAAAGAGGTAACCGAATGTTAGATCCTGAAATTATTTATCCACGGATACAGACCATTTTATATTTACATAATTTGTTTTCAGGTATCGATTTTGCGTGTCATTTCCAGTATTGGTAGTAAATTGGCTAAAACATGCCCATTGCGCGATACTTTGTAAGATATTCTGTGTCCTTCCAACGCTGCAGTGGGATAGGTAGGTAGGTCTGGTAAAATATCTTGCTCTAAAGTCGTCAACGATTTTCGCTAACTTCTGTTGGGTTGGAACCCATTGAAATTCAACACAATTTATGACGGTTCATAAAGACACATGTAGAAATGTAAAAGAATCAGGATAACATAACTACAGTTGCCAATTCATGGTGGACACTGGAGCTTTAGAGAACATCGATGAAATGGAAGAGGAAACTATGTATCACTATGATTTGAAATAATATACAAATAATGGTTATTTTGACTTTTCTTCTATTATGCCTTTCCCTCATCGCAACCGGCAGCGCGTAAATTACCTTCTTCAATTGTTGCCACTAATATTAATTATTTAGCAAAAATTTAATATATTAAAATAAAGAATAAATATTGTAAATTCATATATTTATAATTGGGATTCATTTGAAATATAGGTAAAATTAACTTCAGGAGTTAGTACACAATCTTTGTTTGCTTCTGGTGACCGCAAATGTAAATGCGTATTTTGGCCACACATACGAAAATATTTCACACTTTTTCCTATAGCTCACGCAAATTTAATTTCTGGATAATGAGACATATACCAATCGATTTGGACATGTCTCCGGAAGAGATCCTTATACTCGGAGTTAGAACACAATCTTTTGTTTGCTTCTGGTGACCGAAAATGTAAATGCGTATTTTGGCCACACATACGAAAATATTTCACACTTTTTCAAAACTGTCCACCCTATAGCTCACGCAAATTTTATTTCTGGATAATAAGAGATAATCCAAGAGATCCCTGTACTCGGAATTAATACGCAATCTTTTGTTTACTTCTGGTGACCGAAACTGTAAATGCTTATTTTGGCCACACATATGAAAATATTTCTTACTTTTTCAAAACTGTTCACCCTATAGCTCACGCAAATTTAATTTCTGGATAATGAGACATACACCAATCGATTTGTACATGTCTCCGGAAGAGATCCTTGTACTCGGAGTTAGTACACAATCTTTTGTTTGCTTCTGGTGACCGAAAATGTAAATGCGTATTTTAGCCACACATATGAAAGTATTTCACACTTTTTCAAAACTGTTCACCCTATAGCTCACGCAAATTTAATTTCTGGATAAGGAGACATATACCAATCGATTTGTACATGTCTTCCGAGGAGATCCTTATACTCGGAGTGAACGCACAATGTGGTGTTCGCTGCTGGTGGTCGGAAATGCAAGTGCATTTTTTGGCCACTCTTATGAAGATGTTTTGCACTTTCTCACCCCATACCTTACACAATTTAATTTTCTGGCCAAAGACCAACAAAGAACTCGATTTGTACGGGTCTCCGGAGTGGATTCTTATATTCCGAAGGGCTACACAATCTTTTGTTTCGTGTTGCAGAACAAAATAATTAAACTAAAATTTGCCAATATTCATTTAACAAAACAATTTTATATTTAATTTCAATATAATACTTTATTTTATTCATATTAACAACAAATCATTTCACATTTTATATTTGTTAATTTATATTAGCGATGAAAATAATTTTAGAAAATATTTCTTTTGCTAACAATTTTGTTGTATACATTTTGTAAACTCTTCTGCCTTTTGTTCTCATTCCATAAAAAATCTTTATGTTTTTGTGTCATTTCATTTGTTTCTAATTTGATTTTGTTACAATTTAGTCTGGGACGGAATGGAAATGAAATTCTATACTTCGTTTCTGTAGTTCTCGAATCGAAAAAGTTTTCACATTAAGCATGAAACAAAAAATTCCATCGTTTCTCGATTTGTGAGTAAAAAGTGTTTCTGTATATCAATGCGAAAAGAGTTTTGATTGGAAGTTTTGATTGAAGTTTTGATTGGAATATTCCAAGAAAGCTGTCAAGTAAGAAAAAAATAAACAAACAAAATAAACTAGCGCGAAAAAGAAGTATAGATATCTATTCAACTGCATTTTATTTTTGCTTTCTTCATTTTTCTGTAATATTTTGGAAAAATTAATTGAAAATTGATATTGAAAAATTAAATAATATCAGAAAAGATATAGTTCTTATCTTCTCCACTTAAAAAATAAGTTTTAATTTCTTAAAAAACCTTTTTGTAGAAACAATATCAAAATCCCGCACCGTTTTAATTTGTGAGTATTTTTGACGTTTCACATTTTAATTTTTTCGACTCACTACTTTTTAGAAACAGATTTTCTCGCATTTTTCCAATATAATGAAAAAAGCAGTACGTCACAGAAAGTTTTCGCAAAACAAACGTTGTAGAAACAGTCACATGTGAGAAGTGATTTTTTGTACCGATTCCCAGCGTTTTTGTTTCAAATCACATGTTTCTTGTGAAATCTTTTTCGATTGAGAACTACAGAAACGAGGTACTGGTCGATTGAAATCTTCTGCTTTTTTTCTTCTGTTTTCTTCACGCCGATGGTCTAAGGGCCCCTTTATGGAGTTTGACATTTATAATCCCGAAAAAGCGATAATCTTGATAGGTGTAACTGCAGTTTTGCGATTTGTAAAACACGTCTGGTCGCTTATTTGACTCGGCTCCAAATGAAATGCAATGGCGATTTGAAGAATACCGCGGTTGTCAATTTCGAATTTTTTTCTCGTTTTCGATGTGTGCCCAATATGTTGCAGAAACATCCGTTGTTATGCCTATCGCTGATGACAATTGTTTCCATAATTGCTTTACAAAATAACTGTAAACAACTGAGATGACACTCAGTGTCAGGGTGGGCATAACGCATGGTATGTTCGCATGAAGTTTTGGACTTGCCGGCGTCATGGCGCCGCCACAGTATCAAGCATTATTGTATCAACTTTGTTCACAACGGACATACATTTCTATTCTTTAAGTGGCTAAGAGACGTACATGTTACTGTCGCTTATTAAAACACTTTCGACACTTTACCATTGATCAATATACATATAAGAAGACAAAGCGACACAACACACTATTCTATTTACAAAAGTTGTACAACACAGACTTTTGGCCGATAGAAATGTATTCTTTGTTAAAATCACTTGCAGAATACATTTCTACTTACAGTTCTTTATGAAATTGTAAAATCACGAAAAAAATTGAATACAAATTTGCAAAATTACTTTTTTGTTTTTCTTTTTACAAATTAATGATTACACACATATACAGCGACACAGTAATTGCTGAAATTGTGTTGTATTGTCGACTTCACTATGAACGGGCTGGCCACTAGAATAATATCGTTTAAACCTTTTATAGGTTTAATATAATTCTTCGAGGCACCCGTATATATTAGCAATTTAATGGTCATCCCCGCTACGTTTCTTTCTATGAGGGCCAGTGTATCGAGCTGTACCGCTATTAGGTCTCTTCGCTGCCTGCCAATTTGATTGATTTTGAAATGGTTGTGTTTTGTTCTGATTATGATCATATTGATCCTGGGGTGAGTCTTTTGTAGCCGCTTTGAAAAGTGTTGATTGTCTAAGTCGGGCAGATTCGTCAACATCCATGGGCCCAACTATATTTTGTTCATTCTTATGAGCTCCAAGTCGTCTGGCAAAGTGTGGATTCTTATTTTGAATATTCCCGTGTACTGGCTGTGGTTCACTTTTCCGTTCACCGCTATATTCGCGAGATTTAGCGAAGTTTGACGCAAACAAGTACCTTTCCCGATTAGATTCAACTTCTTGGGCTAATGCCAAGACTGACGGCAAATAGAACGGGCGAGCCGAAAAAAGTACATTACTTAAATCTTTTTTCGTTCCGGAAATGAAAACGCATAACGCATCCATCCTGTACTTTTCATTCATAGACTTAGCAACAACGCTATCATATCCAATGATGCATTTATTTGTTAGCAGTGTTAACTTTTTGTCCACCTCGTCGTAGTATTCTAAAAGTGTCTTACTACCCTGACGAAGAGTGGATAGCTCCTGCTCAATGAGATAATCGGACGCTTGTCCGAGTACGTGAAATCCAAGCGTGCGATGATCGCTTTGAAGTTCAAAACAGTATTAAACGAAGATAGCACCATATTGGCCGAACCTTTTATCTTGTTCCTTATGATGGCCACAGCCAGATAATGTTTAGAGCTTCCGTCGTAGAACTCGAATAGTTTGTAGGCTGTATGAGCAGCCTGGCGCCATGAACATGATTCATGTTTGCCTTCAAAGTCCGGCAAGAACTTCACGACGTCTAAGGTCTCGTCACACCGCCGTCGTGGAATAATTTCGATTTCCTTATATGACACGACTTCAGATGTCGATACTGAAAATTTATCGAATTTATATTTTATGTCATCAATTTGTTTTCCAAATTCTTCTCTTTGGACTTTCAAAGCTGCCGAGATGGCAGTGTCAACGATCACACGTAAGTGTTCTGCAGTCGGCACCATTATGGTATTATCGTTATTCTTTCTGTCCACCGGAATTCGAGTAATAGAAACTACTAAGAGCTCAACTTCTTTATCTTAATCGTGATTACTCATTAATAAAAAACCCGAGCAGAAATTAATTTAAAAATTTCATCATTATTTTTAGTCTTCCTATGTTTACTCTTGTAATATAATTTCGCGAAAATTTTACCACTTTTGCTAACAGTCACACATTTAATTTAACATTTAGTTGTTTGTCAGACACTTTTTGTAAATCTTAAAACTATATAACTTCACATATCTTACAATTGCATAATTCCGCATGCCTCCATTCTATTGGTGTTGTCTTTATTTTTTCCGCTGCTGTTGCTGATATTTTCCTTTAATTTCTTAGCTGCCTTTCCTGCTGCTGTTGTTGTTGCTGTTGATAATGTTTGGTGCCTTCATTGCTACAGTTATTTTCCTTTTAATTTCCTCCCTGCCCAGACTATTTCGAAGCCTGCTGACGCAGTTATTCTTCAAACATTATCCAATACCGCAATACCTCGGTATTACTCCGAGTTAATTATTTAAATTTGTATAAACTTTTTGTCGTATAATTTTCCCGTTATTACCACGACATAGTTGTTTAAATTTTTAGAAACGTAGTGTCTTTTTATTAAACCCGTTGGGCGCCAATTAAATAAAAAATAAAATAAATGGTTTCCCATTACATCCCATGAAGGGACTGGGGAGAACTTCTCACAATCACTGAGCTGTGCGCTTTCCAGTTTTCACTCACTGATGGGGACCTACAGTTTTACACCGATTCCGAACGGTAATTTGAGAAGATTTTTCATGGCTAGATACTCGATAGTGTCGCCGTCACTATGCGAGGTGACCGCCGCCGAAAGAATTTTTTTTTGAAGGTGGTCAGAGCCGGGTTCGAACCCAGGATCTCATGTACAAGAGCCGCGCACACTAACCATTGCACCACCGACGGCGCCAATTACAATCCGTTTATTTCGAGTTCTCTTATCAAACTGATTTATTGGAATTTGCAAATACACTTTGTGGTTCTTAATACTACCCTAACCCGTAAAGAGTGGACTGCTTGTGTTGCGCCTCGTGTATGGTGTTATGTTTTATTATTCTTTTGACGGGGACCACGTAGACCGTAGACTGCTGATGTTGCGCCCCGTGTATGGTGTTATGTTTTATTATTCTTTTGATGGGAATTGTGTAGATTAAGACATTAAGGTGAGGCAATAGAGATCGTGTTAACTTACATAATATAAGAAGACACAAGTGACACAACACACTATTCTATTTACAAAAGTTCTACAACACAGACTTTTTGCCAATTGAAATGTATTCTTTGTTAAACACATTTGCAGAATACATTTTTCTTTACATTTCTGTATGAAACTATAAACCACACTCCTTTTTTAAGAAATTTAATACAAATTAATTTTGTTTTTCCTTTTACAAATTAATGGTTACACAGCGACACAATAGTAATAAAAATTCTTAGAGGTTTATATGCGTCTCGCTCTACCACACGGTGCCTACTTAAAATGCTGCTGTCTCGTCACAGTCCTTGACATTCAAATAAGAAAAAGAAAATTTGACAACATTCATATGAAAATTTAGCATTGTTGTTGGTAGTGTGTATTGCACTTTGATTTAGGCAATAGTGCCAGCTTTTCTTGCCTTCATATAAAAAAAATCACCAAACCGAAACTAGCCAATATTTCCGATGGTTATTTTTTATGTGTAGTTAGGTTAATAGAGCTTTTACATTCACTCGATCTTGCAGATCGACTCGATAATGGAGAAATCACTCCATTATCATATGATTTCTCATGCATTTTTGTAGCCAAGATCGAGAAAATGTATCTCGATAATATTATTATCATGTCACAAATCATTTCAACCTCAGAGTTGTATACCCATCTTCAGTATGAAACGGTGTGAACATGAAACGGAAATGGGAATTTAAAGGAAACGTACTTCACTGAACATGTACATTAATGACAACACATACAAAATGACTGATATGAGAGGTAGTGTTATATGATCAGCTGATTGTACTATCTGTCGTTATTTTCTAAATACTAACAAAATTTGCAGAAATTCTAAATAAATACCACACAAAAATATCTTTAATTAAATAAAAAGTTATTTATACACATAAATATATAGAAAAAATGACTGACAGAATTGTATGATACTAATTCATGACATCAGCTGGTATATTTCAATAATGTCAACATGAAACTCAAACATTTCAAAACTAAATCGAGTAGAAGAACTGCATCTAAACACCTGTTTGCCGTAGAATTATAATCACGACATTATCATGACAGAAGAGTGCCGACGATTTGTCGAATCTGAAATACCTTCATCAGATATGCCTGTCAGATCTGTCTGATAGTTTTCACTCTACTTTAGATGATCATGCGATTCTTTCAATTGTGAGGTAGATGTTCGAGTATAATCGAAGTGGTATAAGTGGTGGAAAATTTAAAAAAAATCATAAGGTGAATTTATTGGTAGCACATTAAAGTACAATTTGTTTTGTGAATTGGAACTAAAGTGAAAATGAATATTCTTTAGGAGAAGTTGTACAATTTTAGTTGTATAATCGCACAAAACTATAAATACTTAATTTTGCGGAGATAGACAAATAGGGGTGAGTGAAAACTGTCAATTGGGTAATTTCGAATGTGATTTACCTAATTTCAAAATTATGTGTCCTTTTCCATGATAAATATCTGATCAGGAATTTATGACGTCTCCTTTGTCTTAGAGGATTTAGTGCACCCAAGTGGGCGGCGGCATTTTGTGCCCACAAGCATTGGTGATCCAACATTGCCGACCAGTTTGGACAGCAACCGTGGTGCCGACTTGGTCAACTCACCTAATGGGTAATATCTCAAAAAAATTATCGGATATCTCAAAAAAATTATTTGCGGACCTAAGAGTTGCCATAGACAAGTTAGGCTGAAAAGTGCAACAAAACTATTTAAAAAGGACAAATTTAGAATTCTAACAAAAAAATTTTGGAAAATTCGAAATAGAAAAGTTTGAAAAATATAACTAACCTCAAAGTAGTGACATAACCCTACATGTGTTTTCGTCCGTGAATGTAATATGTAATATCACAAAAACGGTGAAAGCAAAGTGACACAGTGTTGCATGAAAACTTTTATTGCCAACGTTTTTGTTACATTAGTCTGTTGAAAATAAATGAAATTAAAAGCAGAAATCTATAAAGAAAAAAATTACAAAATAAAAGAATAGGAGAAGAAAAATCTGAATATAAAATATGGAATACTGTTCACTTATAACTTAAAGAAAATTTAAATAATTAACATTTCGAAAAACTCTGTAAAACTAATAGGAAGTAAATGTTAATAAGCATTGATTGAAAGAAATTAAATCGAAAAGCCTTAGTTTGTAAGAAATTATTACTATAATTTATAGTAAGTTACTTAGAAATTATTATTTGATTTATATTTGATTATTTGATATCTTAAAAAGCAAACGAACAAAAACTAAAAATATATTAAAATCCTTAAAAATATCTTAAAATCCATTAAATTAATTACATTAGATAATATTAAAATCCAAAACTAACAAAAACCATGTAAAAATAACCGCCGATAGAAATAATTTCAAATAATCTAAAAATTTAAAAAGCAAGCAACTATAAATTGCATTAAATTCGTTAGATAATATAAAAAAAATAAAACTATTATAAACTAAACTAACTATAAACTAAAATATTTGAATAATGTAAAATTCGTTCGTAATTTGTGAGTTCAAAACTTAGTGATATAGTTTTATAAACTTCCGAAAAAACGAGATGAGTAAAATTATATATTGTGCCTATTTAATGATGTTTAAGTTTATATAGTCATTATGTTCATCGAAATAAAGTTTGTTTTGTGTAGTTTGAAAGTTAAAATTATGTGGTAAACGTTTTTAAAAATAGATGAAAATTAACCATCATTTAGAGGTTTGGGATAGATAGTTTCTTAAAAAAATTGTTGGCATTGAAACCATGATGAATGACTATTAAAGTCATAATAGAGGCGGGCAGCCGATAATGGCATCTCCATCTTGGTGCTCCAGAGAAAAATCCAGATTATGACGGTAAAGCGAAACAATAAGTGTGCTATTGGATGTTTCATCTCTCGCTCCAACCGTCTTATCCCTCACTTTCTTTCCCATATTTTACCAATATCTCATTAATGTATTAAATGTGCAACACGGTAAGCGGCAAGGAATCCACCCATTTCCGGCGAGCTAAGCCGTCAAGATCGTGCCGCTTCCGCAGTGTCAACAAAATGGTTTGTCACAGTATCAGTGTCTCTTCTTCCCTTTCGCCTTCTGTGGACAATCAAGTAATTGTTGCTAAGAAAACGGCTATTTGGCGAAGTTTACATATATTAGCCAAAATCATGGTCACTTAAAAAAACAACAAAAACAAAATATAAACCTAGCGACAATTTTATGGTGTCAAATCTTCGCTAAATGCTTCATACGGAACAAGCGATAATCTAAGAAAACGGTGAAAAAACTCACGCCTACTATTTCAGTAAAACCCCGTGTGTTTTGGTACCAACGACTAACATTTTTAACAGTGTATTCGAACCATATTAATTTATTTAAGTTTTCATTTAATATAATTATTTCCCCTGTAGTGTGCGCGGCTCGTGTGCATGAGAACATGGTTTCGATCCCTGCCCGTCTTAAATTTCTTTCGACGGCGGTCACCTCGCTTAGTGACGGCGACACAATCGAGTATTTCTGTGTAAAACTGTAGGTCCCAATCAGTGAGTGTAAAACTAGAACGCGCACAGCTCACTGGTTGTGAGAAGCTCTCCCTAGTCCCTACATGGGATGTAACGGGAAACCATTTATTTATTTATTTATATTTTAATTTCATTCCATATTTTATTAAATTAATTGAGATATTTCCTTTAGTACAATAATTTACAAAAGTTAGTAATTTTCGCTTCTCTCGCTGTTTAACTCTCTCTTTGTCTCTATTAATTGAGTGTCTTCTCAAAACTCTTTTTTACAATTTTGTTATATTATTTTTAAGTCGTTAACAACACTTCAATAAAAGAAGTACTTTGTTTTGCATTCAAGTAGAATGCAGTTTTCGAGGGCTAACTTTGGACTTCCGGCTTCCATACCAGCACAGGTTCGGAACACCAAAACGAAAAAAATCTTGTACTACAACCCACCCTGGGACAACGAATTTATAAAATCATCAAAATTGTTTGTTCAACAAGAGCATACCGAAAAGATATGTCCAAACAATCACCATGGCAAATGAACAGAATAATAATCTAAAAACAACAAGTATAACTCAAGAGGAGATATCATCGGCCACATCAAACAACCAAACAGAGCTGCAAGGAGTAACACATCATCAACCGTCTGTGTATACCATCAAAATAAACATCCAAAGAGACGACAACTACAAACATTAGATGGCAATATTACACCAAAGCACTACACCTTGAGCTTGCAAACAAGAGAAAAAAGATAAGTAGAGGAATTGAGCAGGTAAGTACGGTGAGAATTGGCATTTCGACATTGCGAGCAATTTATTTTGAAAAAAACAACAAACGAAAAAAACCTTCGAAATACAAAAAATAATAAAAAAAAACCCGAAAAATTAAAGGAAAATCGAATTGTGCGAGTAAAAAATCGTGCTCTAAGTGTAACAAAAAACACAATACAAGTTTAGGCGAATTTTTCACAAAATGAAGGATCTACTATACTCCCTACAGCACTAATTGACTATGACCAATGCAGGCGAATTGTTCACCATTCGAGCTCTCTTAGATACAAATTAAAAAATTCTGGGAGCTGGAAGAAGTAGCACGAACCTACTCAGTATCAGAAAACGATTTATTTTGTGCAGAATTTTTTCAAAATACAAAATATCGGCAACCTGATGGCCGTTACGTAGTGCGGCTGCCTTTTACGGGAGAATTTCCAAAAGATGTCTATTTGGGCCATTTACGGAATATGACTCTCGCTCAGTACCATCGAATGGAAAAACTTTTAATTAAAATACCTGATCTGAAATCACAATATTCACCTGTTTTGCAAGAGTACTTGTATTTGGATCATATGCAGACCAGCAAATATCCTGAAACGTCAGACGAAAACAGCTTTCATTCTTTCTGCCCACTATGCCGTTATAAGGCCAGAAAGCAAGACTACTACTCCCTCTCATGCAACAATTATGGGAAGCAAAACTTGATTGGAATGAGGGTATTCCACCACATTTGTTATTCAACTGGAAGTCATTTATAGAGAATCTTCCTCACATTACAACGTTGAAATTCCCAAGATAGGTAAGTTTTTCGCCAAGAAGCACCGTTCAACCAGGCCTTGGTGCTTAACATCGAAAACCACCACCGGCTATTCTCTAAACGGCGGTTTACTTCAAGGTCGCATTTTGCAAGCAGATCTGATGCTAATTGTTCTCGGCTGGCGTTTCTATAAGTAGGTCTTTACGGTGACATACCAAAAATGTACCGCCAGATTCTTGTTCATCCTGAAGATAGAAAATTTCATCAAATTGCATTTCGTCCAGATCCTGATACGGCAGGAAAGCAGTTCCAGCTCATGGCAGTGACCCTGGCGATACGGACTTTGCAAAAGTTAAGTGATGATTTTAAATTGAAAACACCAAAAGCGTCAGAAATTTTGAAAAATTAAATTTATGTTGATGACGTGTTGTCAGGTGGACACACGTTGTAAGAGGCAAAATGCAAACAAAGCCAATTAATAGATGCTCTAAACCCTGTCTCTCTCACCCTAAAGAAACTGACGGCAAACAACTCTGGTCTTCTCGAACAATTGGCCCGCGAGGATCTTCTTGACGAGGACTGTTTCAAAATCGACGACTCTAGCAATCTCAAAACTTTAGGCATTCGTTGGAATGCGATGCAAGATGTTTTTTACTATGTTGTGCATCAAGTCAGTGCCAGATTCTCTCCCTCTCATGCAACAATTATGGGAAGCAAAACTTGATTGGAATGAGAGTATTCCACCGCATTTGTTATTCAACTGGAAGTCATTTATAGAGAATCTTCCTCACATTACAACGTTGAAATTCCCAAGATAGGTAAGTTTTTCGCCAAGAAACACCGTTCAACCAGGCCTTGGTGCTTAACATCGATTTTAGGATTTAGAGTCATCATGTTTTAATTCCATTGCATTTCGATACTCTATTATTATATTCTATTAATTGAGTTATTTCCTAGAATAGAAAAGTCATACCAAAAGAATTCACAAAAATAAACAGACACTACACAATAACAGCACTGATATAGCCACACAGCCAACCTACAACAATAACAATTGTGCTGTTAGAGAAATACAAAGTTGTAGAAGAAACAAAACGCACATATTAATACAATAACAACAACAGCGATATTAAAACAAACAAAAAAATTACAAAGCAAAGTGAAATATTGTGAACATGACGACTACGCGCCAATCTTCGAAGAGAACTGCAGGTGACGCAGAGTTAAGTAATGTAGAACCTCCAACTATATTTGAAGCTGATTCTGCTACTCGAGTCTGGCACTGGTTAGAAATGAAAATGTCAAAACAAACTGAGAGCATAAACCGAAAAATTTCACAGTTTTACAATACTTTAAGAGAAGGTGAAAATAGAATAACAGAGAGGATTAAACTATTAGTTAAAGAAACGGAGAATAGCAGTGTTACCATGTTGACATAATTTGTGCCGTTTTGGCATAATTTTTTTGATTTGGCACTGGGTTTTTGAAAATATATGCTAAATGCCGTTTAGCACAATTTACCCAACATTTTTGCAATTTTTTTAACCTTCATCTACTCCTCAAAAAAACTTACGTTGACTCCCCTCGTGTGTCAATTTTGATACATATGGGAATTCAGTACATTTGTGTTAAAATTTTCAAAATTGATGTTGGCAAAGCATATTTTATTAAAACTTTATTAAGTTAACAAATTAATGAAAGCAATATATATTTCTATTGGCATTATTTAAATTTATGTAAGGAAAAAATTGGCATTTCATAGTAGCTTTTCTTCAATACACTTTACACAAACGTTTCGATTGTGTTCCTTCTTACAGGCTGATTTTGCACAAAAGCAACAAATATTTCCATATAAGTTATTTTTGGTGTCAGAGTTACTCTCATAGCAAAGATGACACCGTGCCCTACCTTTTATTAGTGGTGGGACGCTCTTTGCTCTTTTTGGTGGATTTTGACATGTTGATGTTGAAGGAACATCTGCAGAAATATTTAAATACAAACTCGATGATGATGCAGATCTTGGTGTATTTTTTCTAGCTGCTATGTATGGTTTCGCAAGTGATAATCCAAGCTCACGGAGAAAATTTCTTCTTATTGTGGTTTTTTGAGTTGTTTGCCAATTTGTATGAATTTCTTTGAATATTATTAGCGCGTTCAAGGCGGAAATGTCGATCATATTTGAAAATACCGCCAACGGCCATCTATTAGTTTTTCGTTTGCAACTATAGCATGATAGCATCTTATCAACAGTGTCCACACCGCCTATATTGTACAAAAAAATACAAAAGTTGAATGAACTGTAATGTATTCGCAAGAATTTTATTTGAACAAACCTTTTGTTTTGTTATAGTACTCTATAATTGATGGAAGCTTTTTTACCCCAAATACAATTTCATTAGACTTATGAAGTGTGCTCTGCAGTATAGTGCACTTATTTTTTCTACCGATGTATGAAAAAAGGGCTGTATTGCCAGTGAATGCAAATGTTGATTGGTATAAGGGAAGTTTCTTACATTGGAGAAGTTTTGGTGGAATGCTTCTTTTGTTTTTTCGCATGGTTCCTACCATTGTTATCCCTTTAGACAACAATTTTTGACCAAGGTCATTCGAAGAAAAAAAATTGTCCATGGTAACATTATGTCCTTTCAAGCCCTCAACGAGGTCCAAGACAACACGCTCACCGTGCACTGGCATCACTTGGCTTTCCCAAGTAAGGCTGTATTTTCCAGACATAACAAGTGTCAGAACAAACGCACAACCAAAAATTTACATCTTCCCCGAAAACCAAGTAACTGCTCGTCAACTGTTACACACTCGTGTGGGTTATAATAGTTTCCCAATAAATCAGCCCACTTTTCGAATACTTCGCGTATCGGTGCAAACTTGTCTGACGACCGTTGCTGTCTTCTACCAATGGCATCATCAAATCGAATGACTTGGTTCACAAATTCAAAAGTTTTTTTTGACATTATTGCTCTGAACACTGGACGACCATATTCACCATCAAACAAATCAATTGTTGTTTCATTTTTTGATCTAAAATACAAGACAAAACAATAAATTTATTTGTAACAAATAGCACATATAACTTGCCTGTAAACGCCTGCCAATATCAAAAGACCAATGTATGCCTGGAATAGATTTGAGTCGATTTTTGTACAGTCTTCTCCATACTTAGCACGAGCAAATGCATTAGAATGACTCAAAATTAAATTTTCGATATGCGGAGGAAAAAACAGTAAAAACGCGTCTTTTATGTCACCAACACGAACTTTTGCATATCTTGTAGTCCCAGGGGGAAGGGAAATAATATTCTCATTACGAAATCTTGCACTTTGAGATTGAATTGGTTCTGGCTGTCATACAATGCCATCTTTTGAAACAAACATTGGATCAATATTTAATAATATATATATATATAATATTTAATAAATAATATAATTTTTTAGCACAATTGTTTTGCAAACGGCACAATTTTTGGTATTGATATTTTCTCGCTTTAATGTATCTGAAAAAATAATTTTACAGTTAGGGAATTCACATGGTCTCCTAAAGTCATAAGTCGTAAAGTCATATTTAACAAATTAGTACATATGACTTATGCATGTGAGCAGCATGTTGTATGTGCTAAATCATAAGTCATAAAAACGTCAAATATACTCGCTTTTCTAACCCGCTTTGGTTTAATCTGTAACAGCAGTAAATTTATATTTCTCATTTTTTTTGTGCACAAAAACTTACCGAAATGGTTTCTTCTACTTCCATTTTATAAAATTGTTTAATTAGTTGATAATTTTACGAATTAAAATTAATTATTAGTTTATGTTGAAGAAGTGTACAAAATTGTTTATTTCAATTGAAAATAAAAAAACACCTGAAACTGAACATACTACATAGTACACTGGAAAAACAGACATGCTCAGGTTGTATAGTCGTAAAATATATTTACGTGAAGAATACCAACAACATATTTACAACTGTTGTATTATTTTAGCATATACGATAAATACAACACAATAGTACACCATGTGAACTCCCTAAGTATGTATCTTGTGGTATAATGCCACATTTTAAGGTTCGTACACACCTATGTAAGCGTATTTTCGGCGAAGCGTCGGCTTTACAAAATAGGGCACACTTTTTCTTATGCATTAACACACATCAAAACGTCTAATATTTGTTGCGTCAACGTGTTTGTTTGCATCAATATCGCACAATAAAACTACAAATCCTCCTGGTTCATTAAGAGAGAAACGTCCGGCATAGAGAATTTCGAAGTAGAGACGATTTGATCACTGTTCTCTAGGATAAGTGGAATGGATTCAATTCCAAGAAGATTGACACATATTGTTAAAAGCAATGGATCCCAAACAAAATAATAATTTTTTTAAAGATTATTGGTCCTGAACCTGTTTGGAACCGAAAATCACACCTAATTTGGCTTTTAATGTTGCAGAAATTCTGAAAATGTTTTTTTTAAAGTTTTTTAATGAAATTAACATGTTAAATTTTAACCCCCCGTTATTTCGAAGCAGATGAACCAAGGGGTATCGATGAGACAGCTGATCAAGTTAGTACTTGGAGAACAAATAGAGAAGACGATTTCAAAGAAGAAAAGGTGAAAGGTGACTGGGTTGCGTGGTGTGAATTGCAGACTTTTGATGCTACGTGTCAAGCCAAAAGTACAAAATACATCAACTGGGAGTAAATTTTGCCAATTAAATCGATTAATAAAGAGGATATTCAGTAAAAAAAATTAAGATGTAATGAAGTGTTAGAGTTATTTATGTAGATCCCAGTTAACATGCAAATTATTAAAATTAAAGATTTCTCTCAATCCACTATTATTCTCTATATGTTTTCCAAGTACTTCGCGGTATTCGTTTAGTACAAAAAACAGCTGTTGCTAACTCTTATTAATGTTACTCGGTGATTTTACGCTTGGAGAAAATTGGGAAATATTAAAAAAAAATTTCCAAACTTCTGAGGCATCATTCGAAATAAATTGGATAGAAATAGAGTGCTGTTGCTGATAGTCTGCTCGAACAGGTATCAACATCAACTTGCTACCGTTCGCAGCAATTTAACATATCTCGCACTTCTTTGCTCAGAATTTTGCATAAAGACCTCGGTATGAATGCTTATTAAGTCCAATTAGTCAAAGAACTGAAGCCTCGTGACATTCCAATGCATTTTTAACAAAAAATCATATTTTTCGATGAAGTTCATTTTCAGCCCGGGGGTCACGTTAACAAAGAAAATTTGGGGCTCGGAAAATCCACACGTCGTCGAAGTAAAACCGATACATCCACAACGAGTGACTGTTTGGTGCAGTTTTTGGCATGGCGGCATCTTAGGTCCATTTTTCTTCGAAAATGAGCAAGGAGCTGCCGTTACATGGATGACGTATGGTTTCAACAGGACGGCGGTACGTGCCACACAACGAACGTTCAATCGATTTTTTGCGCACTGTGCTCGGAAACCTCGTAATCAGCCGAAACTTGGAAGTCTATTGGCCGCATCACAGCTGCGATTTGATTCCGTTAGACTATTATCTCTGGGTCTCCGTGATAGATAAGTGTTACGAGAACAATCGCGAGTACATTGAGGCCTTAAAGCAGTGGTCACCGTCCATAGCCCCCAGGGGCCGAACACGATCGGCTTTTTACACGTACACAACACGAACGTCAACAAAAAGCATATCAAAGAGCGTATGAGAGAAGAAAATTTCATTCAGTAGCACATTAGCTTTCAACGAAGAATGGTCATGCCGCTTTGTTCTGGATTCAGTACAAATACACCAATACATTCACATTTGATTAGTATTCTCTTTTTGGTGACCACTGCCTTAAAGCATGAAATCGTAGCTGTTGTTCAGGAGATAGAGTCCCAAACAATCGGAAATGAACTGAAAATTGGGTACATTGAATGAGGTACTGCAAGTCGTGGAAGACATTCATAAATGTCGATGATGGGCCTTACCAATAAAATCATAATTTCGAAAACAAATTTCTATTAGTATTTTTTTTTTGAAGCTAAATTAAATTCCAAATTTTTCATGGCCCACCCTTTACATGCTATAACAAATTAAAACTATAATAATTGTTTTTAAGTTGGAGAGTTAAGGTATACTACCTGATTCAATTTTCAAATGCAGATTAACTCCCATTTCTGTGTATGTTATGGACACAGAATTACAAAAAAAAACTAAAATGGCAATTTTAGCATAATGGGTTCGCAAACGGCACAATTTTTGAGGACATTTGGCATAATTTTTTAGTCGGTCTCTGGCAACACTGGAGAATAGACTCTTAAATGAAATCGATAAGAGATTCTGTGAGATGAGAGAATAAGTCCCTGGTCATACAGGGAAACAATTGAAAGGGAAACATCTGGAATTCTCTTTTGTATTTTCCTTCGCGGTCATACAGGGAAACATTGTTGTCGGAAACATTCCAGTTTATATTTGTTGTGTTGACATTTGCCTAATTGTTTATTTAATTTTCCTTTTTTACCGCGCACTTATTATGAAATATAAAGCAGAGAAGCAAAGCTCGCCGAAAAGAAATAAAGCAAATGTCAAAACCCAAAGCAAATATGACAATAAGAATGAAAGCACAAAGCGTGTATCCGAGAACAGTCAACAAATTTCATATTCTCTTCCCCACCCGCCCTTCTCTATCAAACAAAATGTTTCCCTTCCAAATGTTTCCTTGTGTGACCGGTGACTAACTGAATGATGTTACTGAAAGAGTTACAAAACTAGAAACAGTGATGAGTGAAAATAAAGGACTGAAAAATGAAATTAGAAATCTAAAGATCCAATCGTTAAAACATTCGAATTATACTGTTGCTTGTGATTTACGTATTAATGGAATTCCATTTAATACTAATGACAATTTGGATACCTTATTTGACAAAATATGCAATATTTATATATATATAATATATATTTCGATAAAAAATGAATAAATTGAATATAAAAAATTCAATAATAAATTGAATATAAAATTGAATATATATTTCTTGAAATAATATCCTCTGGGGTGAAAATGTTAGTTGGATGCGTATTACTGATAATGTCATACAGGGATATATCAATAGCTGGTGACTTCAATTCTAACCTCTTAACAGATTCAGATTCATATCAATTAATACGGTTTCTCCCACACACTTCACAAGAACCAGTAGCACACTCTTGGACCTAATCTTCACTGGTGATAAATCTAAAGTTCTACTATATGATCAATTGTCCGCTTCATGTTTCTCAAAGCACGATCTTGTTTTTGTTACTTATGATTTTTCATTGGATCGAATTGATCAATCATTTGCCTTTCGTGATTTCAAAAATATAAACTACGATCTCATTAATCGACTTTTATCAATCACAAACTGAGATAACGTATACCATATGGCTTCAGTTAATGATCAGTTAAACTTTCTCGAGAGTAATATTGCAGAAGTGTATGATAAAACAGTACCCTTGAAGACGAGGACCGTAACGACAGGAAATAAACCATGGTTCAATACTTCTATTAAGGATGCAATACAATGTAGAAATCTTGCGTAATCTCGGCGTAAGCATTTCAGAACTATTGAACTTAAAGATGAGTTCCGTTCAGCCTGAAAACAAGTTAATCGGCAAATAAATTTAGCAAAATCGGAGTATTATTCTAGGCGATTTGGTTCAGCTCTCGAATCCTGTCAAACCTGGAAAACAATAAGAGACATTGGTATCTGTAATTAGGATGAACTGAATACGATTTTTACAAATACTCCTAAGGTGGGAGTAAATAATAATTCTGTAAACTGTGAAACTGTTCCGTATAATGATAATTTCTTAGGGACAAGTAGGTTTGAGTTTGCATGTGTCACTCGGGATGATGTAATTAACAGCTGCAATATGATAAAGTCCAATGCTGTTGGATATGATAACATTCATCCAAAGTTTGTTAAAATAATTTTACCACATATTTTACCGCATGTAACACACTTAGTGAACACCATAATCACGAGTTGCTTCCCTGAAAAATGGAAACATGCAAAAATTATACCAGTTCCTAAATCAAATACAGAGTACCGACCGATTGCTATTTTATGTTTTATGTCAAAAGTTTTGGAAAAGATTTTGCATCGCCAAATTAGTGGATTCATTCATGAAAATAATTTAATATCGGAAATGGAGTCAAGTTTTCGCCCAAATCACAGCTGTGTAACCGCACTAATAGATGCATCGGAGAATATTAGGCGAGATCTTGATGATGGAAATGTAAACTTCTTAGCTCTCCTGGATTATTCAACCACCAACTGTTATGTTCTAAGCTAATGTGTCATTTTAATTTCTCATCCACATCAACGAATCTGATAGCGTCTTATCTGTCTGATCGAAGCCAATCAGTCCATGTGAATAATACTACTTCTAATCCTCTAAGGCTGGCAAGAGGTGTTCCTCTAGGTTCGATTTTAGGACCACTGCTATTTTCCCTTTACATTAATGATTTGCCGCAACATTTATCCTACAGTAGAGTTCACATGTATGCAGATGATGGACAGTTGTACCTAAGTAGTTCAGTTGAATCCATCGAGGAAAACGTTGATAAGCTAAACCATGATTTGGAAAACATATATTGTTGGGCAACTTCTAATTACCTTTCTATTAATCCACAAAAATCAAAATGTTTATGTATTCACAAGAAAACTCTAAGACCATTAGTTGAAACTAATATTGTTATTAACACTAAAAAAATTGAAATTGTACGAACAGCTAAAAATCTTATTTTAGTCTTCAACAACAATCTAACTTGGACGGATCACGTCAATTCATTGGTTGCACATATATACATTAAATTGAGGACACTGTGGTCTGTACAGTATTTTACGCCGCTTAACATGAGAATATTACTTGCAAAGGCATATTTGATCCCAAGTTTAACATATGGTTGTGAACTGTTCTGTAATAGTGATTCTGTAAGTAGGAAAAAGCTTGAAGTATTATATAACAACATAGTACGATATGTATATGGACTTAGAAAACATGATCATATCTCTATGTATTCAAAAAACCTTTTTGGAGTATCTTTTGAAAGCTTGTTAAAAATAAGAGTACTGATATTTTTACATAGACTGATTTACACAGAAAAGCCAAAATACCTGCCTAATAAAATCTGTTTTTCTCAATCAGTCAGAGGTAAGAGGATAATTTTACCACCATTTCGTAGCCTGATTTCTGAATGGAAATTCTATATTAATGCAATATGTCTTTGGAATGCTCTTCCTCATAAACAACAATCTAACAGCAATGCAATGAGTTTGAAGAAATTTCTTTTTAATTACTTTGCTTCCAAATAAATTTATTTTTGTTTTTCTTTTATATTATTCTTTTATATTATCATAAATTTTAATATTTACTTTTCCTTTTTTTTGTAATTTATTATTGTTCTATTTATGTTCTAAATTATATATGTATTGAAATCATTAATTAAACATGTATTTATATTTGGCGACCTAATTGTAATATACACATTAAATAATCCTGCACTGTAATTATAAGACTTTGTCTTGTTGTATAGGATATAAACAAATAAATAAATAAAAATAAGTTCTAGAAGTTAGTAATTTTCGTTTCTCTCGCTCTTTAACTCTCTCTCTCTCTCTTTGTCTCTATTAATTTAGTGTCTCCTCAAAACTCTTTTGGTCTAACCGCATGAAGCTGACAATTTTGTATTAAAAGTTTCAAGTCGTTAACAACACCTCAATAAAAGAAGTACTTTGTTTTGAATTCAAGTAGAATTCCTTCGTCCTTTTATTCAAACTCGGGAATAATCATAATATTGAAATGCTTGGCCTCCAGGTTCACGACCAGAAGCCAACACTACGATTCATGTTTGTTTTGCGTTAGTGGATTGTCTCCTTTTTGACCTTAGAGTAGCGACTACCAGCGGAATAAGTATTGTCTCACATCGCATCTTAGATGATTCCCCTTTCGACCAGTTCAATTTGAACACAAGTCCTCTGTAATAATGAGTAGGTAAATGAAAAACCGTCTCCTTATGTTCATGCCACTCATAATCGATAAATAAAACCATCTCATCTGAAATGACAACAGAGCAATACAGTATTAACTGGAAACTGGAACGAAGTCATTATCTGAAACGAGGGAATAAATTAGTAACTATTAGAAAACAATTATGACAAGCACTTATCCTGTAAGTCGCCAATGTGTGCCCGAAATCCGAATTCATCGATAAACATATCATTGTAAACATTCACCCTGGCAAGGTCAAATCCCTATCTCACTGTAATTCACTCCCGGTGCATAACATTTATAATTTTTTCGTTAATTCCACCACATAATCAAATGGATGCGCACTCGTGCGCTGCATATTGGAGTGTTCGTTCGAATATTAGCTTTGTTTCTTTACTTTTTGGGTAAAGTTCGGGTAAAAGAGAGTAAAAGCTAAATTCTCTCTCAAATACTCAATATTACCCAAAAGTAAAGAAACGCAAAAAACCACTTTTCTAGCCCGAAAACAAATGTCACAACACAAAAAATATGCTTGACAACAAATCTTCTATATCATGTTAATTTTCACTGTTCATTTGCACACTTCCCATCTACTTTAAATAAGCACTCTAAAAGCAATCACTTTTCAATTTAATAAAATTGTAAATTCAATAATTTTTTTTCACTTGTGTTATTTTTTTTTTTACAAATAATACATATGTTTTTATGTTGACGTTTGGAACAGCTGATTGTTTGACACTTTGCCCAAACTTACCCGAAGAAAAAGTCTGGGTAAGTTCGGTAAAAAGGGAAATGCATTTTGATGTTAAGAGAAACAAAAAATCGCTCTCATTTGCCCAATTTGTGAGTAAAGAAACGAGTTTGGGTAAGTTTTCGTTCCCGCGGAATCCCGCGGTAAAATAAAGAAACAAACCTATTAACACAACCACTTCACATAATGGCAATTGCCTCAATGGTATTGTCATTTCATCCAATAAAGGAGTGTTGTACCTAGCCAAAGCCTAGAGGGACCTGAGGAGAGGGAGAATACAGTTAATGACCATAATTCACCAACATTAAATGTGTTTTTTTTTACCCCGCTAAAGTTAATTATAGCTTAATTTGAACGGGACAGCTAAGCGATATTAAGTGGCATTTCAATTTCCCACTTAAATTCCGACTTGAGCAATGACAATGTTGCCACATGTTCAATTTCAAGAAATGACAACAAAATGTTGTCTTAGATAAATTTTATTATCATTTCTTGCGAATGAAAATGTTATCAAGGAGAGACTCAAAATCAGAAATTCGCAAAATGGCTTACACATGTTAAATTCATTAAAATTATTTTATTTACACCGGTGTAATAATTAAAATACAATTTGGAATTCTTTTGGTTGAGCTATCTTGAGCGTCAAAACCTTTCTGTGTCTTTATTGAATATTTTGGTTCTTTTTATATTAAATCTAAATACAATAGTATCTTACATTAATATTCCCATTCCTATATAATTTATATGGAGTTGTCGCGGCAGACCAACGAATATCATATGCGTATCCCTCAGCAGAGGGAACGCTCGCTGCTCATGGCCTATCATGCCGTATACATTGTCGTATGTATGCGACGTTCTTGGAGTTATGAACGGTCGCTGTCAGCAGAGACGATCGCCGTTCTGTGGCTATGCAACATTGTATGTGTCGCTGTGTGTATGCAGTAGAACATACTCAAAGCCATGGACGGTCGCCGTCATGTCTGCGTGTGCCATGCTGACGAATCAGTTTCACTGGCGTGAGAACTGTTCTTTACCCTGCGTACAGAGCAATGTGTATCGTTTAGAGTATTAAACGGCGCTTGTTATGTGGAGTGTGTTTGTCTGTTCGACTTTTGGTTATTTGGACACTTTGGGAAGTGCCAATGAAATGTAAGCTAATACCTCTTTTGGTATTTCTTTAATATGTATTTCTGTTGGTTATGTTGGCTTTAGTTTGTACTCTATAGCCGTTGGTTGCGTTGACTGTGTATGTATGCTACACCTCCATTTTTCAGAAGAATGATCATATAACGTGAGTTTTATGGACATTCTTTTACAATGTTATTAAGTTTATGTTTATTAAATATATTATATAGTACTAATTATCTAGTCATTTCTTATGTAATTAGAAAGACTTATTATTGTATAAGTTCATTATCATTCGTTCCTTATTATTACTATTATTAGTATTATTAACCATGGTTTTTATTGTTAGTATTATATTATTGTTCATAAATTTTAATTCTATTCTTATGAACTATTTGTTCTTTGTTAGTTTTGGGATCTATTATGTTTACATTTTCCCTTAATAGTAGATTTTTAATTTTAAAGGGACCGATATATTTTCTATCTAGTTTATGTCCTGATTCATTTCTTAACAATACTAAATCTCCTATATTGAAATTATAATCTACAATGTTCTTATCATAATATTCTTTTTGTTTTTCCTTATGCTTATTTAATAGTATCTGAGATCTCCTAAGCGCTATTTCTAATCTATATTTGGCCTCGTTGGCGTAATTGTCTACATTATAGAGTGGAGTTATTTGATCCACTTCATTCATTTGTACCATTTTATGTGGTATTCTCGAAAATACTAATTCATACGGACAGTAATTATGTACTGTTGATGGTGTTGTATTGAAACAATACGTGGAGTACTTAAGCCATTCATCCCAGTCATCTTTATCCACCGATATGTAGGATCGTACGTATGCATTGAAAGTTCTATGGCTTCTTTCAATTGTACCTAGCGTCTGGTGATGGTGTGCCGTTGAAGTTAGTTTCTCGATTTTCAATAGTGCGCATAATTCATTTAATATGGCGTTTTTGTATTCAGTTCCCATGTCCGTAATGAACGTCTTCATTGGACCATATATAAGAATGAAATTTTCAAAAATTGCCTTAGCGATTGTTTTCGCGCTTTTGTCCCGTATGGGTATTGGGACTAAATACTTAGTCAGGTCACATATCATTGTTATGGCGTATTCATTTCCGTAAATTGATTTAGGAAATGGACCAATGGTATCGACAAATACCGTATCAAAAGCTCCCGCCGGCGTAGGAGTTATTACTAATGGACCTTTCAAATGTTTGTTGGTTTTGGTTGTCTGACACGTGTGGCACATTTTGACATATCTAGTTATGTCTTTTATCATGTTTCGCCAAAAATAATACCGTTTTACTTTCTGTATTGTCCTGAAAGTTCCACAGTGACCACCTTCAATGGGGTCATCATGATATTTTGTCATTATGTTCTGAATAGCTATAGCATCTTTGCAATCAATGTGGGTCACCTTATTTAGTAGCGCTACTTTAATATGAATTAATTTCCTATTGCCCATATCTTTGAATTCATTAATCGAGATAAATTCGAAAATTTTCTCACTAGGTGCCACTTGTAATCTGTCAATGCTGTGTTTACAGGCTACTTCTTCGAGCCTCGGGAAGAACTGTCCTAAGTCAAGTTTCCCATTATTAAACAAGTCATTGATTTGTATATATGCTATTATAGATTTTCCACGTTTGATGTAACATCTTGCGGGAAAAATCTTTAATTTATAATATTTCCTGACGTCAGTGTTATTTAAAGGAACATATATACTGGGCTTTTTAATTTTATTTGATTTATGCTGCTCATTCAAAGTATTACTTTTATCCGTATTCATATTATTTCGTGTCATGGATCTTGTCGTTATTGTCAATATTTGTGTTGCTGTTATATTCATGTCCTTGAGATCATGTATTGTTATTCGCGATAGCGCGTCTGCAACGTAATTATCTTTTCCCCTAAGATATTCTACTGTAAAGTCATATTCCTCTAGGTCAAGCCTCATTCTCGTCAGTTTTGAACTTGGGTTCCTCATTGAAAATAGATATGATAGTGGTCTGTGATCCGTACGGACGAGGAATTGTCTTCCGTATATGTATGGTCTAAAGTGTGTTATAGCCCAATGGATTGCTGTTAATTCTTGTTCGATGGTTGATTTATTGCTTTCACCTTTAGTAAAGGTTTTGGAAGCATAGGCGACTGGTAAATGTTTTCCTTCATGTTCCTGAGTCAAAACTGCGCCGCAAGCTTGTTTGCTTGCGTCCGTAATTATGCAAAACTGCTTTTCGAAATCCGGGTATTGCAGTAATGTTGGACTCATTAATGCCTTTTTTAAGTGATTAAATGCTATGTCGCAATCTTTAGTCCATTCGAACTGAACACCTTTTTTAGACAGTCTTGTAAGATGCCGAGAATATTCTGAGAAGTTTTTAATAAATCTTCGATAGTAATTGCAGAAGGCTACGAATCTTCTCGCGCCATCTGCATCAGTGGGTTTTGGGTAATTTTCTATTACTGAGTATTTACTATCATCTGGGAGTATTCCCTTATCTGTACATTTGTGTCCTAGGTATGTTACTTCTGTCATAAAAAATGAACATTTTCCAGGGTGTAACTTGAGATTGGTTTTTCGACATAGTTCAAAAACATTTGTAAGATTTGAAAGCATGTGTTTTTCGGAACATCCTAATACGACCAGGTCGTCCATGTATAGGAAAGCTTGTTCTGGTTTCAAACCACTGAAAGCCAATGTCATCATTCTTTGGAATGAATTTGGTGCTATTTTTAGTCCATAAGGAAGTCTAGTGAATCTGTATGACCCATTATTAGTCGAAAATGATGTAAGGTCTCTAGATTTCTCTTCCAACTGGATTTGATGGAATCCAGACATTAAATCTAAACATGAGAAATATTTAGCCCTACCAAGTTGGTCTAGAATATCGTCTATTCGTGGTAAAGGGAATTTGTCCGCTACTAGCTTTTTGTTAATCTGTCTATAATCTATTACAAGTCTCCATCTCTTTTCAGTAGAACCAGGGAGAGACTTTTTGGGAACCAACAAGATTGGACTGTTATATTCGGAATGCGATGGTTCGACTATTCCATCGTCTATTAGTTTCTTTACGTGTTGTGAATTTCCTCCTTATGTGTATGTGGTACTCGGTAGTTCTTAATGTATACCGGTTGTTTGTCCTTAACCCTTAACTTTTGTTTATAGAAATTATTTGTGGTTATTGTTTCCGTTTCTAAACCAAAGACATCACTGAATTCAGAACAAAGATCTTTTAAAACATTTTCGAACTGTTTTGGAAAATTTTTCTCTAATATTTGCAAAATTTGTGTCTTTTTTGTTTTTCATTTGAATTGTTTGTAATAATTTCGTAATCATTAATGTCTTCAGTTGTGATTTGTGATTCTTTTATTGTAACTATTTTATCGTTTGTATTTAAAATGCGAATATATGCATTGTTTGCCTTTACCAAGGTGCTAGCTATAAAAATACCTGGTTGAATTTCTTGGTGAGGTACCAATATGTCTTGATTTGTGGCAACTAGCCTAATATGGAGTATCACCTCAGATCTTGCTGGCAGTGTTAAGCTTTCATTGCATGTATTCGTAATTTGTATTTCTATCTGTTGTGTGAAATTTGGTGGTCGTAGGATAAGGTAATCAAAATCATCATTAAAGTCTAAAATACAATTGTATTTTCTTATGAAATCCATACCGATGATTCCGTCGCATGGTATTGGGAAATCATCGTTCACAACGTGAAAAGTATGGGGAATTAAAAAGTTTTTGTATCTTAGATCAAAATTTGTTGTTCCTATTGATTTTATTTTACCATGTCCTATACCACTTAATGTTGATATTCTATTCGTGTTTATTTCATCTTGTGTAAACTGAGTAAGTTTTATTAATGAAATATCTGCTCCTGTGTCTACTAATAATGTTATTTTTTCGTTATGGTGTTCTATTTTGACGTTAACAAAAATACTCATATTAAGGCTAAGGTTATACACTTTTCTGTTCTCTGGTTTGATCTTAGGGGAATTTTCTAGTTTTCCGAGTTGTCTTGGGCTGTGTTAGTTACTCTAACGTTACTATTTCGACCATTGTGGTTTTGTCCGTTATTATTATCATTGTGGTTGTTTCCACGTCTGTTTCCACGGTAGTTAGAATTGTCATGTCTGTATCTATTGTTGTTATTGCGATTGTTGCCATTGCCATTTCTTCCTCTATATCCACCTCTACCATGTGGTCTTCCTCTGTTCCCACGGTAGTTTCTGTTTGACCTGTTTCCGAAGTATAGGATAGTATTTTGTTGTCCAGTAGCGTCTGTGCAGCTACTAACAAATTTTCCTATAGCTTCGTTCATATTGTCAAACTGACCTGCTTCCATGATGAGTTTAACTCTTTCAATGGTGCAATTTTTGGTCATTGCCTTCACCGCGACTTGGGTGGTATATTTTTGTGCCAATGTGCGTTACAAACCATCGGAGATGTATGCACCTTCCAATGATTTTGTCAATTTGTCCAGCTCATCACAATAAGAATTGGCAGACTTATTGTTCTGTCGGATGTTCAGTATTTTGGCTGATAGGACCTCAACTGATTCACCTTTCACAGAACTTGACAGTTTCGAAATTACGTCTTGTATGGTGGATTCATTTTCAAGTAGGTTTCTGGCGTTACCTGTTAATTTTGTCTTAATCAGGTTTATGTCTACCGCTTCGTGGGTGCCTTTTAGTGTATCCACTAAAGAAAGTGCATCTAAAAATGATCTTAAATTCTCAGGTTTCCCATCGAAATCAGGGATTAACCTTGTGGCTGTATTTAAAAATTCTATAACTGTTTGTGCCATATTGACTTCCGTTCCAATTGACTCAATGGTTTTCGTCCTAATTGTGGCTTCACTTTCAATATTATCATCACCTTCCGTATTATCTAGTGTTATGTCCAATTCCTCGTGAAGGTATAAAGGAATTGTTATTTCTATTCCTCTTCTCGAAGCTACATTTAGGAATTTTTCCCTTATATCTCCGTAAAAAGCGTCAGCTGCTACCTTGTGAGCAGTGGTTAATCGATCGTAATAAACGTTGAATAATACCTGTATTTTCTTTAACGATTGTCTAAGAATTTTAAAATGTTTTGATACGGTTTCTTCCCTTGTATCTCTATCAATATTCAGACACTTATATGATCTATCAAAGGTTTCCCTAATTAGTCGTGCCTTTTGCACTACTTCTGCCCAATGCATTTAGTATTTAAAAATTTAATCTGAGTTTGGGACATTATATATAAGTCTACAGTAGGTAACTATTTTATCCCGATCCATAAGATACTCTGTGGTGCTTAGATTTTGTCTAAGTTATCTCCACGACTTGAGTATCTCTTCTTTAGAGATCTCTTATGCAATAAATATAACTTTAGTATTAAGTTGACTGCACTTAATACTGTGGAGATGAGTAGGAGGATCCACAATGAATCTATTTGTGAAGTGTGATCGACCACTTCTACATTATTAATGACATTCGCAGTCGGATCACTTATTTTCGAGTTTCTATGACCCATAATTATCCTTGTCCACTCAGGTTTTCCTTTCTTTTTACATAAAAATTATTTTATTAATTATACCTACAATTTTGCTTATTATATTTTTCTTTTAAAATAATTTTTCTTCTTTTGTCTCGAGCGAGTACTCGCTTATAGACCCTATGTATGCGCTTGGAATCGCATACGAAAATACAAGGAAATTTTTCTATAATAATTTTTCTATATACTATATTCCCGTCTCAATTGGTCATCGCCGAATGGGGATCTTCCTTCTCTGGCCGTCGTTGCCCCTTCTCGAAATCCTCGATTGTTCTCGATTGTTGTACCTTCCTTCATTCTACTGTTGTTTTTCTCTTCTCGCTGTGGCCTCTCTCATATGGCTGGGCCAACTGTCTTTTGGCCAGACAGTATCTTCCTTCTCGCCGCTGACGGATTTTTGGCTATCACGTCAGAGAAAATGTTTCTTTAATCCTGGTGCATTTTGGTGCACTTCAGGATTTAACAGCGGCTAAAACGCTATGTTATTTGGACAAAATGATCCAACTCCAGCTCCTTTTTTTTATTTTTGGAGTTCCTGGAGATCCCTGAGCTTTTGGAGCTGTGGGATTGTTTCTGAGCCTTTTTAGCTCCCGATTTTTCCTCCGTGCTTTTTTATATTTGAAGCACTGGCAGGATCGCCATGTAATAATTAAAATACAATTTGGAATTCTTTTGGTTGAGCTATCTTGAGCGTCAAAACCTTTCTGTGTCTTTATTGAATATTTTGGTTCTTTTTATATTAAATCTAAATACAATAGTATCTTACATTAATATTCCCATTCCTATATAATTTATATGGAGTTGTCGCGGCAGACCAACGAATATCATATGCGTATCCCTCAGCAGAGGGAACGCTCGCTGCTCATGGCCTATCATGCCGTATACATTGTCGTATGTATGCGACGTTCTTGGAGTTATGAACGGTCGCTGTCAGCAGAGACGATCGCCGTTCTGTGGCTATGCAACATTGTATGTGTCGCTGTGTGTATGCAGTAGAACATACTCAAAGCCATGGACGGTCGCCGTCATGTCTGCGTGTGCCATGCTGACGAATCAGTTTCACTGGCGTGAGAACTGTTCTTTACCTTGCGTACAGAGCAATGTGTATCGTTTAGAGTATTAAACGGCGCTTGTTATGTGGAGTGTGTTTGTCTGTTCGACTTTTGGTTATTTGGACACTTTGGGAAGTGCCAATGAAATGTAAGCTAATACCTCTTTTGGTATTTCTTTAATATGTATTTCTGTTGGTTATGTTGGCTTTAGTTTGTACTCTATAGCCGTTGGTTGCGTTGACTGTGTATGTATGCTACACCGGGGTTACACTTTTAACTTTTGGTTGAAAAGCTTTTGCACATACTGCTTGTCAGAATTCGTTAAAACTGACAGTTGTGCCGTAGGCTGCACGGAACAGGTTGATCAACTATACATATATTTTAGTTAAAAAATCTCTTTAATTTTTGTTTTAAAAAACACACACGCGTTATTTACTTTTCCACCAAACAAAGCAAACGAATTTGACACAGATGTTACAAATTTTTTCCATGTCATTTTTCGTTTCAATGTGTGCCCGAAATCCGAATTCATCGATAAACATATCATTGTAAACATTCACCCTGGCAAGGTCAAATCCCTATCTCACTGTAATTCACTCCCGGTGCATAACATTTATAATTTTTTCGTTAATTCCACAACATAATCAAATGGATGCGCACTCGTGCGCTGCATATTGGAGTGTTCGTTCGAATATTAGCTTTGTTTCTTTACTTTTTGGGTAAAGTTCGGGTAAAAGAGAGTAAAAGCTAAATTCTCTCTCAAATACTCAATATTACCCAAAAGTAAAGAAACGCAAAAAACCACTTTTCTAGCCCGAAAACAAATGTCACAACACAAAAAATATGCTTGACAACAAATCTTCTATATCATGTTAATTTTCACTGTTCATTTGCACACTTCCCATCTACTTTAAATAAGCACTCTAAAAGCAATCACTTTTCAATTTAATAAAATTGTAAATTCAATAATTTTTTTTCACTTGTGTTATTTTTTTTTTTTACAAATAATACATATGTTTTTATGTTGACGTTTGGAACAGCTGATTGTTTGACACTTTGCCCAAACTTACCCGAAGAAAAAGTCTGGGTAAGTTCGGTAAAAAGGGAAATGCATTTTGATGTTAGAGAAACAAAAAATCGCTCTCATTTGCCCAATTTGTGAGTAAAGAAACGAGTTTGGGTAAGTTTTCGTTCCCGCGGAATCCCGCGGTAAAATAAAGAAACAAACCTATTAACACAACCACTTCACATAATGGCAATTGCCTCAATGGTATTGTCATTTCATCCAATAAAGGAGTGTTGTACCTAGCCAAAGCCTAGAGGGACCTGAGGAGAGGGAGAATACAGTTAATGACCATAATTCACCAACATTAAATGTGTTTTTTTTTTACCCCGCTAAAGTTAATTATAGCTTAATTTGAACGGGACAGCTAAGCGATATTAAGTGGCATTTCAATTTCCCACTTAAATTCCGACTTGAGCAATGACAATGTTGCCACATGTTCAATTTCAAGAAATGACAACAAAATGTTGTCTTAGATAAATTTTGTTATCATTTCTTGCGAATGAAAATGTTATCAAGGAGAGACTCAAAATCAGAAATTCGCAAAATGGCTTACACATGTTAAATTCATTAAAATTATTTTATTTACACCGGGGTTACACTTTTAACTTTTGGTTGAAAAGCTTTTGCACATACTGCTGGTCAGAATTCGTTAAAACTGACAGTTGTGCCGTAGGCTGCACGGAACAGGTTGATCAACTATACATATATTTTAGTTAAAAAATCTCTTTAATTTTTGTTTTAAAAAACACACACGCGTTATTTACTTTTCCACCAAACAAAGCAAACGAATTTGACACAGATGTTACAAATTTTTTCCATGTCATTTTTCGTTTCAATGTGTGCCCGAAATCCGAATTCATCGATAAACATATCATTGTAAACATTCACCCTGGCAAGGTCAAATCCCTATCTCACTGTAATTCACTCCCGGTGCATAACATTTATAATTTTTTCGTTAATTCCACCACATAATCAAATGGATGCGCACTCGTGCGCTGCATATTGGAGTGTTCGTTCGAATATTAGCTTTGTTTCTTTACTTTTTGGGTAAAGTTCGGGTAAAAGAGAGTAAAAGCTAAATTCTCTCTCAAATACTCAATATTACCCAAAAGTAAAGAAACGCAAAAAACCACTTTTCTAGCCCGAAAACAAATGTCACAACACAAAAAATATGCTTGACAACAAATCTTCTATATCATGTTAATTTTCACTGTTCATTTGCACACTTCCCATCTACTTTAAATAAGCACTCTAAAAGCAATCACTTTTCAATTTAATAACACTGCACTGTTAAATGGCTTACACATGTTAAATTCATTAAAATTATTTTATTTACACCGGGGTTACACTTTTAACTTTTGGTTGAAAAGCTTTTGCACATACTGCTGGTCAGAATTCGTTAAAACTGACAGTTGTGCCGTAGGCTGCACGGAACAGGTTGATCAACTATACATATATTTTAGTTAAAAAATCTCTTTAATTTTTGTTTTAAAAAACACACACGCGTTATTTACTTTTCCACCAAACAAAGCAAACGAATTTGACACAGATGTTACAAATTTTTTCCATGTCATTTTTCGTTTCAATGTGTGCCCGAAATCCGAATTCATCGATAAACATATCATTGTAAACATTCACCCTGGCAAGGTCAAATCCCTATCTCACTGTAATTCACTCCCGGTGCATAACATTTATAATTTTTTCGTTAATTCCACCACATAATCAAATGGATGCGCACTCGTGCGCTGCATATTGGAGTGTTCGTTCGAATATTAGCTTTGTTTCTTTACTTTTTGGGTAAAGTTCGGGTAAAAGAGAGTAAAAGCTAAATTCTCTCTCAAATACTCAATATTACCCAAAAGTAAAGAAACGCAAAAAACCACTTTTCTAGCCCGAAAACAAATGTCACAACACAAAAAATATGCTTGACAACAAATCTTCTATATCATGTTAATTTTCACTGTTCATTTGCACACTTCCCATCTACTTTAAATAAGCACTCTAAAAGCAATCACTTTTCAATTTAATAAAATTGTAAATTCAATAATTTTTTTTCACTTGTGTTATTTTTTTTTTTTACAAATAATACATATGTTTTTATGTTGACGTTTGGAACAGCTGATTGTTTGACACTTTGCCCAAACTTACCCGAAGAAAAGTCTGGGTAAGTTCGGTAAAAAGGGAAATGCATTTTGATGTTAAGAGAAACAAAAAATCGCTCTCATTTGCCCAATTTGTGAGTAAAGAAACGAGTTTGGGTAAGTTTTCGTTCCCGCGGAATCCCGCGGTAAAATAAAGAAACAAACCTATTAACACAACCACTTCACATAATGGCAATTGCCTCAATGGTATTGTCATTTCATCCAATAAAGGAGTGTTGTACCTAGCCAAAGCCTAGAGGGACCTGAGGAGAGGGAGAATACAGTTAATGACCATAATTCACCAACATTAAATGTGTTTTTTTTTACCCCGCTAAAGTTAATTATAGCTTAATTTGAACGGGACAGCTAAGCGATATTAAGTGGCATTTCAATTTCCCACTTAAATTCCGACTTGAGCAATGACAATGTTGCCACATGTTCAATTTCAAGAAATGACAACAAAATGTTGTCTTAGATAAATTTTGTTATCATTTCTTGCGAATGAAAATGTTATCAAGGAGAGACTCAAAATCAGAAATTCGCAAAATGGCTTACACATGTTAAATTCATTAAAATTATTTTATTTACACCGGGGTTACACTTTTAACTTTTGGTTGAAAAGCTTTTGCACATACTGCTTGTCAGAATTCGTTAAAACTGACAGTTGTGCCGTAGGCTGCACGGAACAGGTTGATCAACTATACATATATTTTAGTTAAAAAATCTCTTTAATTTTTGTTTTAAAAAACACACACGCGTTATTTACTTTTCCACCAAACAAAGCAAACGAATTTGACACAGATGTTACAAATTTTTTCCATGTCATTTTTCGTTTCACTTGTCAAAATCATATGTATTTTGTTTTTATACTGTTCTGTATTCTTGTATTGTTGGTATATATTTGGGTAGAGTTTGACAACTGAAACGAATGAACGTATATAAAATGCCTGTTGTTGCTGCTTACAACTACAACCAAATCTGATGCTACCATATATTTGTTAGCACTGTGTAATTTACAATCTGCGGCTAGAAAATTGTTATATATCTTTTTATTTGGTTTATATGGTTGGTGGCTCATTAAGATGCCACTTTCTGGTATTTATGAATGTTAGTCAATAGGGAAAGGAAAATTGCAATTCGGAAGGTCAACATATTGGTTTTAACCTATATTCGTCACTGCCAAGCAATTTGGGTTTATACCCTATTTAGGTATGGAAAATGTTCCCTAGATTTCTGCATTCCGACACCATATGACTTGTTTAGAGCCGTAGAATACAACATCTCGGGGATACAATTCTGGTGGAAATCTGGTGATGTGTAAACGCAACATATCTAAGTTAATTTACTCGGTCGATAGTAACATTACTCGCTGTCAATGTAGAGGTTTTAACCAAATTGCACCAAAAATTCTCAGCTTATTTAACGAAAACCGCCTTCACATAAATCGAAGGTACTCAAAAAAGGAAATAGCTCCATCTTTCCCTTTCAATTTTTGGCGTGAGCAGTCGCAAATGAAACATATAATATTTGTTTTATTTCTACCGAAAGTAGTATAAAAATATTTTTTTAAAAAGATTTACGGCCTTATTCATAAAAAATCATTAAATTAGCCCTAAAGCATTCATCAGTTATTGAAAGCTTTAAGATTTGGCGAAGGTTTTATTAGAACGGCATTCATAATGAGTATTTTAACTAGGGAACAGATAATTGGCTGACAACCCTGTTTTATGTATTCTCACAGTGCTTGTGACGTAAAAACAAGGTGAGCAATAACCGATAGCTAGACCGAATTAATTTTTTTTTATTTAATTGCGTCAATACATTTTTCCAAAATTTTAAACATTAATGGAAAGAGCTATTCAATAAAAAGATCAATTAATATTTGCTATATTCATAAATTTGGAAGAAGTGACAAAAAATCATATTGAATTGGATTTCAGTTTTGGGCAGTCGCATATAAAACCGAATAATAGGTTGTAGTTTCACGGCCTTATTCATAAAAAGTTGTCACAGGTTTGTTAAAGGTTTAAGAAGGTAAAACCCAAAAATTGTATTCATAATCGAAAAATTCCTCTGTTAAGAGTTATCTAACGTCGTCATTTTTGTTCAACATTTAACCCTTCTTTAATGCCACTTTATCCGCATTAATACACAAATGAAATATTTTTTTTTACATTTCACGCATTGGTGCACTGTGAGAACACATAAAACAGGGTTGTCAGTCAATTATCTGTTCCCTAGTTAAAATACTCATTATGAATACGGTTCTAATAAAACCTTCGCCAAATCTTAAAGCTTTCAATAACTGATGAATGCTTAAAGCTAATTTCATGATTTTTTATGAATAAGGCCGTCAATGTTTTGATTTTATATACATCACTATGTAAACAAAAGTTCATTTTGGTTAAAAATTATAAAAATTGGAACGAAACTATTTTGTTGCTTAGCAGGATAATGTGACACTATAAACGCTGGAAATATACGCAAGATAATTCCAATTGTTTATATCGCATAAATATTTAAGCACGCGTGAAATGTAAAAAAATTATTTCATTTGTGAATTAATGCTGATAAAATGGCCTTAAAGAAGGGTTAAATGTTCAACAAAAATGGCGACGTTAGAGAACTCTATCTGAGCAATTTTTCGATTACGAATACAATGTTTGGGCTTTACTTCTGAAACCTTTAACAAACCTGTGCCAACTTTTTATGAATAAGGTCATTCATTTCCTGGTCAAATTAATACTCGTTGGAATAAACTACTTGGTAAGGTTTTCAAATTTCACAAAATCCACTGTCCTATAATTGAAAATTCCAGAAGATCGACTATGAGAGTCAAGTTACTTGATAACTATTACTAATTTGTCATATTGTTAGTGGTCATTCTGTTAACAGTGCAAAAGGTAAACGAAAGGTTAAACATTCTGTCAGTCTCTTTCTGGTTTCATAATCGACAAAACTCTCTTCATAGATCTCGGCAATGTGAGAGCCCCTTCCATTGGAACGTGTGCATTTGTTAATATAATAATAGTCCACAAAATTCCGAAGGGGAAGTTGTATGGAGACCAGAATTTTCTCAACCAGCTAATGTATTCGGCATTGACGCTGAGTTGTACCCTGGGAATAGAGTGCAAACAAAGACGGCGTATTGCCATTTATGCAGGCGTTAGGAAGGAAACAGGAAATTGGTGAAAAATTAATTAATTTAGTGTGCATCGGGGCAATGCAAAAGAATTCGGTCAGGAATAATCCTCGTGGTGATTGGTATTAATAACAATCGGGCTAAGGAATAAGAAATGTCGCGTTTGGTCTTGAAAACTAAATTAAAAAAATTAAGAGACACGAAATTTGTAGTAGCGGACAATATTTTATAAAAAATGGTGTTTAAGACGAAATTAAAATTGAAATTAATATGTTAACGAAAATTTAGGGAAAAAACACTGAGAAAAAAATCTAAGAAAAATAAAACCGGTTGAAACTGTATAATAGGCACTAACTGTGATTGCACAGTGTAACGATTCGCACGTAAGAATTTGAAAAAAAAACAATTGTCATGGCTTATTTTAGCTGAGAAACTAAAATTCGGTATTTAAAGTAATTAAAAATGTTTTTCCTGACATACGTATACATAAAAGAGTTAGAGACGAAAAAGAAAGATGTGTATGATTCCAAAGGTCAAATAAAAATGGAAAGCAAAAATTTTTTATGTAAAGTAATTCTATCACAGATATAGCTGGTACAATAATTTAAAAGGCTACCTGTTGAGTTGGTATACAAAAAATCCTAACTCGTACTACTGTGTTATAAGTAGAAACCTGAGAAAAAAATTTAAAGTCATAAGAAAGTGTGTTTACCATTTTTTTTTTTATAAAATAGTAACGGTGATCAACAAGGAGAAAAGACACCAATTACAGACTAAACCAGGGGGACAAAAATTGTATTCTCATTGATCCATTCTTAATTGGCCACCCCCTAAGACACTAAAGCAAGTCCGAGGATTCCTATGTTTAAAGGGCTGGTACAGATGATTTATTAGTAATTTCGCGTATGTTGCCCATCCCATAACAGAAGTTTTATCGAAAAAGAAGAAGTTCGAGTGGACAGACGCAGCAGAAGAAGCGTTTAAAAAAATCAAAAACCTTTTGACAACAGCTCCAGTGTTAAGAAATCCCGACTTTTCAAAAAAGTTTTACGTGCATTGCGACGCAAGCAATTTCGGAATCGGGGCGGGTTTAGTATAATTGGATGAGGAAAAAAACGAGACACCAATTGCATTTATGTCGCGTAAGCTCAACACGTCTCAGCGTAACTACTCTGTTACAGAGAAGGAGTGTTTAGCGGCTATATAGGCTATTGAGCGTTTCCGGTGTTATATAGACCAGCTTGGTATGGTTGATGAGACAACCGAACCTTCAGGGACGTTTGGCACGATGGGCTCTTAAGCTTCAAAGCTACAAATTCTGCATAAGCCATTGAAAAGGAAGGGACAACATAGTTCCAGATGCGCTTAGCAGAATGCACGAAGGTGAAGTTTTAGCTATTGAAGACATAAGGCCAGAGGTGGATTTAGAGTCTACTCATTTTTTTGATCTCGATTATCTAAGGGTGTGAAGATAAATTTATCCGATAAATTTATTTATCGAAGACACAAACCACTTATACAAAATTTCTGAAATCTCATTTCTTGTCAAACAAAAAACAGAAATTTTGTACAGAAAAAAGAGCCAATAAGCGTTTTCTAAGCCATTTATGATGAACAGAGCATATAATTAGCTTTATATAGAAACAAATATTTTTTCTTCCTGTAAAAAACTGGCATTGGTTATTTTTTATCTAACCTGGGTCGCTCACGACAAAGGCGAATGAACTTTTAATGTCTAGCCGCCTAACACCGTATGAAGGACTAACTATATATTCTAAATTAGCCCCATGGGGGCACATAACATCCCCATTACAAATATGTGCCGATTCCATTTCAGATCGGAGATATAGTCCACTTTATGAAGCGACCCATGTCATTGATAGAAATAATGATTTCGAGTGCCAATATTGAACACTCCTGATAAAAGTGATGGCCTAACTATACATTCGAAATTAGCCCCATGAGAGCACATAATATCCCCACTTTATGAAGCGACCCATGTCATTGACAAAAATAATGATTTCGAGTGCCAATATTGAACACTCCTGATAAAAGTGAATGGACTACCTATATATTCGAAATTAGCCCCATGAGAGCACATAATATTCCCATTACAAATATATGCCGATTCCATTTCAGATCGGAGATATAGTCAACTTTATGAAGCGACCCATGTCATTGTCAGAAATAATGATTTCGACTGCCAATATTGGACACTCCTGATAAAAGTGAATGGACTAACTATACACTCCAAATTAGCCCCATGGGAGCACATAACATCCCCATAACAAATATATGCCGATTCCATTTCAGATCGGAGATATATGAAATAATGATTTCGAGTGCCAATATTGACCACTCCTGATAAAAGTGAATGGACTACCTATATATTCGAAATTAGCCCTATCGGAGCACATAATATCCCCATTACAAATATATGCCGATTCCATTTCAGATCGGAGATATAGTCAACTTTATGAAGCGACCCATGTCATTGACAGAAATAATGATTTCGAGTGCCAATATTGAACACTCCCGATAAAAGTGAATGGACTACCTATATATTCGAAATTAGCCCAATGGGAGCGCATAATATCCCCATTACAAATATATGCCGATTCCATTTCAGATCGGAGATATAGTCAACTTTATGAAGCGACCCATGTCATTGACATAAATAATGATTTCGAGTGCCAATATTGACCACTCCTGATAAAAGTGAATGGACTACCTATATATTCGAAATTAGCCCTATCGGAGCACATAATATCCCCATTACAAATATATGCCGATTCCATTTCAGATCGGAGATATAGACAACTTTATGAAGCGACCTATGTCATTGACATTGAAATGTGGTGCAATGTACCACTTTTGGTGCAATTGAAACTTTTTTGGTACAATAGTACATTCACGAATGTTTTGGTACAAACAACCACTTTTTTCGTTAATATTTTTAAAATCGCTCAAGTAATATTATCTATTCCTGAGGCTTCAGTATGTGTTGGAAAAACTGTTTAGTCTAAGCAAAACAAAACATACGGTTCAGATATGTGAATACATATCTCAGTGAATACTTTGCCATTGGTAGGTATTTCAAGAAGGACTTCGGTGAAATTGGACTATATTTTGGAATATACTTACAGTGGCTCAACATCATAATAATGGGACACTAACCCACATAATGAAATATATATTATTTTTAAAATATGGTAACGGAATTTTGACTTTATTTTTATGATTTCATATTGCCACGTTAGTGTTTATTATTTAAGAAAATTGAATGAATTGCAATTGAAATAAATTTATAAGCATTCAGTCACATTAATACAGATCACGACCCTCAAAGTAATTATGGGACAGGTGGCATCCATTTTCAGTTTAGCTTTAGATAACGGTAGCAAATGTTTTTTTTTGACTGGCACTTTTAAGAGTACTCTATATAGAATATTTCAGTCAGTTGTGTTATAAATATCCATCATGGCGCCACGTCGTTCCCAAACATCGCCATAGCTGAGGAGATTAATAATTACCCACTCAAAGTCTGGAAAATCTGTGCGATATATCGCGGAAATAGTAAACCGACCAAAATCTACAGTGTTTAATATTATTAAAAGATATAAAAACTCAGAAAATTTTGAAAACATTGGGAAACCGAGCAAGCGAAAAATATCTTAGCGCACCTAAACTGGCGGCTGAAGCAGAAATATTTTTGGGGAAAATTCTAATCCCGAAACCATAATAAATATTTTACGAAAGCATCAATACAACGGTCGAGTAGCTAGGAAGAAGCCTCATATCAGTAAAGTCAACAAGCTGAAACGACTATCATTTGCAAAAAAGCACAGAGGAAAAGATTTTTCGATTTGGAGCAAAGTGATTTTTACTGATGAAAGTAAATTTAATATTTTCCGGGTCAGATGGGCAGTCATACGTATGGAGAAAGCCGAACGAAGAGCTGTACGAAATAAATTTACGATCGACTGTGAAGCACGGGTCAGGGTCAGTAATGGTATGGGGTGCAATTTCGACAGCTGGTCCTGGGAATCTTCATATTATTGAAGGAATTATGGAATACAAGTACTACCTAAACATTTTGCGATGTAACCTTTCAGAAACATCCGAAAAATTAGGCCTTTCCAACGAGTACTATTTCTACCAGGACAATGATCCAAATCAATAGGCTTATTATGTTCGGAATTGGTTGGTCTATAATTGCCCACATGTACTCGAAACACCACCACAATCGCCGAATTTAAACCCGATTGAGCACGTGTGGAGTTATTTGGAACAAACGTTAAAAAATCACCACATTAACAACAAAAACACACTTACACTTGCTCTTAAGGAAGAATGGGAAAAACTATCACCTAACTATTGCAGAAAGCTGGTTGAATCCATGCCGCAACGTTTGAAAGCGGTAATAAAACAAAAGGGCCTCCCAACAAAATGTTGAAGTTTTGAATATGATACCTTTTTTACTTATTTTTTAAATCGTGCCCCATTATTAATTTGACCTTAATACTATGAATTACTTTACTTTTTTTTTGTTTTTTGTACAAATGCAAATGACTTCTGTTTATATTTTCAATAAACTCATCGCATTAGCATTAAAACGTTATATAACTTTGTTTTCTTAAGTTAGTTAGTTCAGTAGAATATAGGGAACATAAGTAATATTAATAGGTGTCCCGTTTTAATTTTGAGTCACTGTATGTGCATACATTGGTATTTTCGGGCCATTTTTGGTACAATTGTTTGACCATTTTGTTATTCGTTTTGACGAAAGGGTAATTTCTGGGAACGTGGTAAAGCTAAATAGTGGTATGTATTAGAATAAGCAAACAGTAACTATTATTAAAATTCTTGAATGGACCATTGTACCAAAAAAGTTTCAATTGCACCAAAACGGTATAGAACGAACATGTAGTATCAATAAATGCTAACCTTATACGAAAAAAGGAATGTGGCTCTGTGGTCTAGAGCACTAAGGGCCAAACAGAGTGCATGCAGTTTCTTTATGCACGAGGTTCGAACCCTGCTGCGGATTGATGATATTTTTATATTTTTTTTATTAAACCGAGAAATTCTAACACACTTGCATACTTAAGTATATTTTATTTAGCTTATATACATATATATAAATTTAGTTAAAATGTTTGTAGCATTATTAAATTAAGCCATTCGTCTGAGATTCATCAGAAATCACTCGGAAACTCCTCTTTTGTTCATAAAATATGTGCACAACGAATGTACATACTATGTACAAAGACAGAAAGCACAAAACATACAATGAATGACGGTAGTCTAGTACATAGTAATGTAGCTTGGTGATATAACACGCGTAATATCGTAGTGATAACTTTTTTAAAGGTTTATGGTACCTGGTTCAATCCAAGCATATCGAAGGTTTTTTTAATTTATAAAAGTTTTGTTTTTTGACATTTTTCATTTAGTTGTTTGATGATGATGATTGATGCCACCCCTGTCATTTTTTTCGTCCTCTCCAGCATTTTGCATATGAAATCTGATTTTTTTCACTACGGATACGCCAAATCTGTAAAAAGTGGGCACGGTTGGATACCGGGGCTCCCAGACTACTTATTGAATCCCCATGATTGACGCCACCCCCTCCGGTTTTTAGATGTGTCCACTCATCCTCCCCAGAATTTTCCACATGAAAACTGAATTTTTTCACTACGGATCCGCCCACTCTGCAATCGAATCTGAAAAAAGTGGGGACGGTTGGATACCGGGGCTCCCAGAGTACTTATGATATCCCCATGATTGATGCCACCCCCGCCGATTTTCCGATATCGAAATCATTATTTATGTCAATGACATGGGTTGCTTCATAAAGTTGACTATATCTCCGATCTGAAATGGAATCGGCATATATTTGTAATGGGGATATTATGCGCTCCCATGGGGCTAATTTCGAATGTATAGTTAGTAAATTCACTTTTATCAGGAGTGTCCAATATTGGCACTCGAAATCATTATTTCTGTCAATGACATGGGTCGCTTCATAAAGTGGACTATATCTCCGATCTGAAATGGAATCGGCATATATTTGTAATGAGGATGTTATGTGCCCCCATGGGGCTAATTTCGAATATATAGTTAGTCCATTCACTTTTATCAGGAGGGTCCAATATTGGCACTCGAAATCATTATTTCTGTCAATGACATGAGTCGCTTCATAAATTAGGATATATCTCCGATCTCAAATGGAATCAGGATATACAGGCTGCGCTGTTTATGCGCTTCTACGGTGTTAGGCGGCTAGACATTAAAAGTTCATTCGCCTTTGTCGTGAGCGACCCAGGTTAGATAAAAAATAACCAATGTCAGTTTTTTACAGGAAAAAAAATATTTTTTTCTATACATATAAAGCTAATAATATGCTATGTTCATCATACATGGCTTCAAAAACGCTTATTGGCTCTTTTTTCTGTACAAAATTACTGTTTTTTTGACAAAAAATTAGATTTTAGAAATTTTGTATAATTGGTTTGTGTCTTCGATAAATAAATTTATCGGATAAATTTATCTTCACACCCTTCGATTATCTTAAACTAAAACAAAATTTTCTTGAGAATTCGGAATGTTTCCCTGACAGCAAGATTATGGATCGGTATATTTATATACGCGTCAAGTTTGCTACCGGTATAGCAGAAGAACACCAGAGAGCTTGGAAGTTTTGGATTCCGGAAGCACTAAGAGCCGATATATTGAAACATTCTCATGACTCTGTAATTTCAGCCCACGGAGGTATTGCCAAAACTTTGGATTCGATGAGGCGAAACTTGTACTGGCCACGGTTAGTGACAGACGGAAGAGAATACATAGCAAAATGCGAGATATGCAAAACTACTAAAGCGACGAATAGAATACTCAGACCGGAAATGGGGCAAATGGCCACATCTTTTCGACCATTCCAGCGAGTATACGTGGACATTTTAGGGCCATATCCGGGAAGTCGAAAAGGATATATAGGGCTGCTGATAGATTTGGATCAATTCACCAAATATCACTGGCTTTGTCCTTTGAATACATTTACATCGGCTAATATAATTGCTATTTTACAGCACCAAATTCGTTCTGTAATCGCAGTTATTCAGGCTTACCTGAAAAAAGACCATAAGGTGTGGGACACCAATTGAACTTCAATTAGTTGTGCACTAAGGAACTCGTTGCACCAGTCACTCGGTTGAAGTCCATATCACGTTTTGTATGGATTTGACATGATAACGCATGCATCCTCGTACAAACTTTTAAAATCAATTGACTCTATTTCAGAACCCGTAATTACATTGCATCGTGACGACAAACTCAGCCTTTTCAAGACGTATAATTAACCTTTTCCATAAACCAAGAAGTTTTTCGTAAAACTTTTCCCAAAGTGATGCATCTAAAATCTTCAGTGCCAAACTTAGTCCCAGTTTCGTAAAAGCTAGGGTTAAAAAAAAACTAGGAAATAGTTATTACCTGTTAGAGGATATCGAAGGAAAAGGCTCTGGTACATACCATGCCAAAGATATAAAACCTTGATTGATTTTTCCGTCTAATCTTTCGTGAAAAGATTGTTAGATTATGCGGTTTTGTAATATACAATCTGCGGCTAGAAAATTGTTGTATATCTTTTTATTAGGTTTATTTGGTTGGTGGCTCATTAAGATGCCACTTACTGGTATTTATTAATGCTGGGGAAGAGGGAAAGGAAAATTGCAATTTGGAAGGTCAACATATTGATTTTAACGTATATTCGTCACTGCCAAGCAATTTGGGTTTATACCCTATTTAGATATGGAAAATTTTCCCTAGATTTCTCATTCCGAGACCATATAACTTGTTTAGAGTCGTAGAATACAACATCTCGGGGATACAATTCTGGTGGAAATCTGGTGATGTGTAAACGCAACAGAAGTTAATTTACTCGGCCGATAGTAACATTACTCGCTGTAAATGTAGAGGCGGTGAAAATGTATCTACAGCTGATTAACCAAATTGCGTCAAAAATTCTCAGCTTATTTAACTAAAACCTGTGAAAGCGGTCTCTTTCTGGTTTCTTAATCGACAAAACTCTCTTCATAGATCTAGGCAACTAGCCTTGATCTAGATCTTGCTCAACTAGCTAATGTATTCTGCATTGAGGCTGAGTTGTACCCTGGGAATAGAGTGGCAACAAAGACGGCGTATTGCCATTTATGCAGGCGTTAGGAAGGAAACAGGAAATTGGTGAAAAATTAATTAATTTAGTGTGCATCGGGGCAATGCAAAAGAATTCGGTCAGGAATAATCCTCGTGGTGATTGGTATTAATAACAATCGGGCTAAAGAATATAGAAATGTCGCGTTTGGTCTTGAAAACTAAATTAAAAAAATTAAGAGCAACGAAATTTGTAGTAGCATACAATATTTTATAAAAAATGGTGTTTCAGACGAAATTAAAATTGAAATTAATATGTTAACGAAAATAAAGGAAAACAACACTGAGAAAAAAATCTAAGAAAAATAAAACCGGTTGAAAACTGTATAATAGGCACTAAATGTGATTGCACAGTGTAACGGTTCGCAAGTAAGAATTTGAAAAAAAAACAATTGTCATGGCTTAATTTAGCCGAGAAACTAAAATTCGGTATTTAAAGTAATTAAAAGTGTTTTTCCTGACATACGTATATATAAAAGAGTTAAAGACGAAAAAGAAAGATGTGTATGATTCCAAAGGTCAAATAAAAATCAAAAACACAAATTGTTTATGTAAAGTAATTCTATCACAGATACAGCTGGTACAGTAATTTAAAAAGCAACCTGTTGAGTTGGTATACAAAATATCCTAACTCGTACTACTGTGCTATAAGTAGAAACCTGAGAAAAAAATTTAAAGTCATAAGAAAGTGTGTTTACAGTTTTTTTTTTTAATAAAATAGTAACGGTGATCAACAAGGAGAAAAGACACCAATTACAGACTAAACCAGGGGGACAAAATTGTATTCTCATTGTTCCGCTTTACCTCGCATTCACAAGTAAGTGGTCATTTTATATTTTTGCTCTCTCACAATTAACTCTGTTAGCTTAACATAGGACAATATTAAAGAAGATTAAATAAAACTTTACTATTTTATTCGTATTGACATTTATCGCCATTTCGTGGTGTTAATATTTACGAAGCACTGTGTTAAGCTAACAAAATTAATTTTTGTTATGTACTTATATAAAACCGAAGATTGCTTTTGTGGTAGCTAAAAAAAAACAATTTGTTAAACACATTTTCTCATACGTTTTCTTTTAGTGAAAAAAAAAATTCTTAAAACAGAAAAATTAAAAATAAGAAAAGGTTCCAAAACCCACCAAATAACACAAAACAAACGATATCTTTGCAATTGGGTTGTGCAATTAAATTATTTATTTTTAATGCACTAATAAGTTATTGTATTTCTATGAAGCTGAAAAATAACATAATTATATCTGGTGTGGCTGTTATTACTAATTTGTTTTTTTTTTTTGTGAAATCGTTTATATATTTTCAAATCTAAACAAATATTCTGTACATATGAAAAGAAACACACGGACAGCCTACATCTAGTTAAAGTTTTATACACCACGTTCGACGATTTTTTATCCTGTGTAATTTCATTTAATTCAAAAGCGAAGGGAGAACCAAACAAAGTGCTAAATATTAAAATAAAACCCATTAAACTCAAAAAACATAATTATTTGATAGGAAATATTAATTTATGAGTATAAGAAATGTTTAGAATTATTATAAAATTTAAAAATTCCAAATGTTGCCTCACAATTTCTAATACTTAAGTAAATTAGTTACTCTATGACGTTACTCCGTTACGATAAGACGTCTAAAAATCAAAATGAATTTTCATTGAATTATTAAATAAGAAAGATATAATGGAGTGGTAAACAAAAAAAACTTTTCCTTTGGGATAGTGTTAGGATAGCCCTCGATATGGGTTCCTACCAAAATCTTGCTGCTAGTAGGAACACGGTTGGGAGGGTATCGCAGCACGGGCCATTTCATCCGCCCATATAAATACGATTATAGCATACCCATTTTTAGTAATTTTCCTCCTCAATAGTATTCTTGTAATTTCCAGTGGCACTGTAGTGTCAATAGTTTAAATTGTGGATCATTTCATCTTGTTAGCAGAAACATAATTTTCGGGACTCTGGAAAAAATAACATAATGTGGTTTGGTTGGTAAAGGTCAAGAATCTCCCCAGCCTCTGACGCTAGCCTTGTAGATGGGTTCCGGTGACTCAAACCATCCAGACATGAATGTGATTTGTAAATCTTAGGAGGAATTATCGGGGTTATCGTTTATTTTGTTTACCCGGACATGTTTAGTCAAGGTTCAACGTTTGTATCAATTATATTGAAGAAAATAGGTGAGCCTGGGGGTTTTGGTGATAACTGCAATAATCGCAAGTTGTGCAGAGACTTGATTTGTCACCTTCGCCTAAGCTTATTTCACCTCAGCAATCTCAGCGTCGTATATTCACATTCCTTTATCATCAGAATGAATTCATACATTACAACTGGCTACAACGTATTGCCGTACCGCATTTTGTTCATCCACTACGTAAGTGTGCATCGTTTTATTTGGAAAGTCGTAAGTGACAATAGCTTACTTTTACTTTTATTGACTATTTTACGACCTCATGAGTTCAGATGTCGTACACATATTAATTAAACAAACAAATTCCGACAACTTTCTCCAACTGGATCTATCCTTCGCCTTTTCTCACCAGTTGGTAACACCAAGGATACGGAGGGATTCTTCTGCCTGATCTTTCCAGCGGAGTCTTGGACGTCCTCTATTCCTGCTTCCATCGGGTACGTTATCTAGAACCTTTCGCACTGGCTCATCTTCATCCATTCTGACAACATGGTCATGCCAATGGAATTGGCCTAATTTGATTCGTCTAGCTATGTTCACGTCAGAATGTAGATCATGTAGCTTTGCGTCCAGCGACGTCGGTACTCGCCGTTTTCTCTAACAGGACCATATATTTTACGGAGAATTTTTGTCTTGAAAACTCCCAGATGGTTTTCATCCGCATGCGATATGACCCAAGTTTCGGAGCCAAATGTTAAGACAGATAAAATGAGAGTCTGACATAGCAGGACTTTTGTCCGTCGGGAGATGGCTTTGTTCCTAAACTGCTGGCTGGGCCCAAAATAGCACAATTTTCCTGTCTATCTCCAGGCTGACGTTGTTGTCCTTGTTCACGGCGGATCCAAGGTAGACAAATTCATCTACCACTTCAAAATTAAATCGGTTGCCAACGTTCAAGTGCGGACCAAGTCGAGAGGTTTCTCTAGTCGTTGACACCATCAATTTTGTCTTGCCCTCATTAACAGCAAGACCCATCTTCCCTGATTCCTTTTCGATTCTTGGAAATGCTGCAGTAACCTCTCACAAATTTCGCCCAATGATATCTATGTCGTCAGTATACGCCAGCAACGTATGGCTTTTCGTGTTAATGGTCTTCTTCGTATTTACTGCAGCCTTTCTCATTATTATCTCCATTAAGATGTTGAAAAGATTGCACGAAAGTGTGTCACCTTGTCTAAGTCCTCGCTTGGTACAGAATGGTTCAGTGAGGTCTTTCCCCACTTTCACTGCTGATTTTGTGTTGGTCAGCTTCATTCTACAGAGGCGGATCAGTTTTGCCGGAATACCAAGTTCAGACATAGCTTCGTACAGTTTTCCCCGTATGGGGCTATCGAAAGCAGTTTTGTAATAATAATTGGCTTTAGTCTTTCACATAATACGCTCGACAAGACCTTATAAGCGATGGGTCAAAGACTGATACCGCGATAGTTGGAACATACACACGGATCACCCTTTTTGAATACAGGACATATTACACTGAGTCTCCAATCGTCGGGCATAGATTCCCCCAGCCATATGCCGCATATAAGTCGATGCATTTGGGCTAGCAGTCATTCGCCACCTGCCTTAAAAAGTTCAGCGGGTAGGCCATCCGCACCAGCGGCTTTATTATTCTTAAGGCGGGAGATCGCCGTTCTAGTCTTGTTTTGGTTGGCGGAGGGGGGGTACAATCTACACTATCTTCCACTATCATTACCTCCTGATCTTCAGTGGAAGAATTGAGTGGAGTAGTGCTGAAAGGTGGTCTCTCCACATTTTGAGCACACACTGCTTCTCAGTCACCAGATTCCCATTCTCGTCCTTGAAGGAGGGCAGCCCATTATTAGGCCCGTTATTCAATCTTCTTACCCTCTGTAAAAACTTTCGGGATTCACCATTCATCCTGCACATTTCGGTTTTTTCCGCCTAAAGAGTTTTTTCCTCCCTTTTTAGCTTCTTGTACCGCTCACTCGCAGCACGCGTTGTAACTAACTATTTCGTTGCCATACGTGCAGCGTCTTTATCATTAGTTGCAATGCGACATTCTTCGTAGTACCATGGCTTATCCTTCTGCGGTTCTGATAGCCAAGTTCAGTCCTTGCAGCGGTTTCCAAAGAATGGGAGATTTGCTTCCACTGCGCATCAGGATCTTCGGAAGGGCAGATCTGCTCTAGCAGGAGAGAGAGCTTCTGTCGATAGGACATTGATATCTCCGGTATTTGTAGCTTGTCAATATCCAGCTTTTCCTGTATTCGGCTTCGTACGTTTTTCGCCCTGCTCAGTCTTGTGCGAACTTTCGCAGCCACCAGGTAATGATCCGAGTCGATATTGGCACCTCGAATCACACGTACATCCATTGCACAAGAAGAGTGCCTGCCATCTATTTCCAAGTGATCAATCTATTTCTTCGTCCGCTGATCAGGAGATATCCAGGTCGTCTTATGTATGTCCTTATGCTAGAATCGTGTACTACTAACTACCATGTTCTTTGCAGCGGCGAAGTATATCAGTCTTATTCCATTATCGGAGGTGGTATCATGTAGACTGTGATTACCGATGGTTGGTAGAAAGACAATTTCCTTTCCCAATTTGGCATTAAATTCGCCCAGAATTGTCTTAATGTCGTGGTCAGGGCTGCGTTCATATACTTCCTCCAGACGCTCACAAAATGTTTCTTTGACTACATCATCTTTATCCTCTGTCGGAGCGTGCACACAAATTTACGAGATGGTGAAATATTTCACTTTGACACCAATTGTTGCTATGCCGTCACTCACTGGGTTGAACTTTGAAACTAGGTATCGCAGTCTCTTGCCAACTATAAATCCGCACCCAAATTGGTGCTTTCGCTCATGGCAGCTTTAGTTAATATCGCAGTTTTTCTTTCTGGTGCAACCGTATACTGTCCATCGCATTTCATGGATCACTGTGTTGTGGCACCAGTCCTGAATATCGTTCGCACATTCCAGGTACATATCCTTAAATCATGGTCCTTATAACGTTTGCGAGGGTTGTCAATAGTTGGGGGGTTTCTTTGTTCATAATTTTCCTTGTATATTTTCATTGCCAATATAACGGTGGCGGGAGGCAAACTCAGCCTGACGTGATTTACATTTTACCAACTGCCATGATGATTATGTTTCAGCCGCCCATTATGGATCAGACGCTGACCAGAATGCAGTATGTCGAAACTGGATTTTCGTTTCTTCAATTTTGATCCGCCGTTGGCCAGGGTTGTGGGCTCATTCGCCTTCAAAGGACAGAAGAATATGTCCACTACTTCGAATCTGAATGCAATGCTTAGTTTCGAACTCGCTTTTAATGTCATTGCAAACAACAAAATCATTCTCACATTAACCCAAATTAGATCTGGCTCCGGCTGGTAGCTGCCTGTCTGGCCACACACACAATCATAATCCAAAGGACGACGGTTCGACTAACAGAACATGGAACAGGTAGCTTATTGCGGACGTATAAAATGTCATGTCGTTATACCGTCGTGACCAATGGTATCCCTTGATTCAGTCGCTGACACCTACCTGATCAAGGTTTTGTCTTGTATGCCAATTTACACAACTTTCAGATCCGTATATTCCGAACTATATAAGAATAAGAGTCTAAACATAATCATACACGCTACCGACGACGACATTTTTTCTACATAGGTTTCTCATGCCAGAATAAATCGTCACGAAAATCCTCTGCGAATGACCACCCGCCGCTAGAACAGACTCTTTTCTAATTTCTTGGCAGCGTTCTCACGAGGATGAAGTTGCCACACTTTCATGTAAATCATAAGAGAAACCAACACATACAAAGAAAAATTAAAGAAAATGTTTCAAAATAATTGATGTTTAAACACAATAAAATAAAAGCGCATACAACATTTTTAAAAGTAGTAAAAACAATTTAATTCCAGTACAACTATATTATTTTTCCAAACAAATTCTAGGAGATCCGCAAGATATATGGACGACGCGGAGAGGAAAATCTCTCTCATTTGGTTTTGTCGTCTGAAGTGTGTATGGTTCTGTTTGGACTCTAAAATTATTTTTATTTCGTAATTTTAATTTCATGATGTTCAAGCGATGATGTGATAAGATAAGCGTGACACAATTTCATATATACAATAGCTGGCTTCTGTAAGATGTAGATGTTGCTATATCGACCACACATAGCGTTGTTGTATCCAGATGGAGTGATAGTTAGGTTAATAGGGTGTTTACATGCACTCGATCTTGCAGATCGAGTCGATAATCGACAAATCACTCAATTATCATGTGATTTCTCATGAATTTTTGTACCCAAGAACGAGTAAATTTATGTCGATAATCTTATTATCATGTCACAAATCATTTCAGCCGCAGAGTTGCACACGCATCTTCAGTATGAGACGGTGTGAACATGAAACGGAAATGGGAATTTAAAGGAGACGTACTTCCCTGAACATTTACATTAATGACACCACATACAAAATGATTGATATAAGAGGTAGTGTTATATGATCGGCTGATTTTACTGTCTTTATTTTTTAAATATTAACAAAATTTGCAGAAATTCTAAATACTATCCACGTGAAAATATCTTTAACAGACTATAAGAGAAATAGCAAAGAAGGAAGCAAAAGATACTAAAAATGGTACCAAAAAAGTACCCAAAAAAATATTTAAAAAGTACCATTTATTTTGCAATGTAGTCCCCAAAATTCATAAATCCATCTCCAACCGTTTGGTTTTGACGAAAGTACTATAATTTTCCCTATTTGTATCTCCAATTAAGAGGAATGTGCAACCCAAATTTCATGATTCGGTCTTCAGCCGTTTGGTATTCATAGTGGTCTTCGTCCCGGTTTGCCCTATTTTTCTCCCTAAAGTAAAAATGTTTAAGTCACTTATCTCCACCCACTCGTTTGTATGCGGTAAGAGGAGTGTACACAGCAAGTTTCATCATTCTGCCTTTAGCCGTTTGGATTTTAGCGTTGTACCATTTTTCTACCGTTTTGCCCAGTTTTCTCCCTAAAGGTGGGTACTATGTTTTCAACTTCACAACACTAGTAGTGTTTTCACGAGGAAAAATGGTTGGGCATATTTTTTCCTCGTGAAAACACTACTAGTGTTGTGAAGTTGAAAAGTATGTTTTCTACGTGTTTTTGACTGTTTCCAACACAGAAACGACATGTTTTTTGTTTCTTTTCAACACATAAATCGACACAACAATATTTTTATTAGCGTTTTGACATTTGTTCCACTTGTGGTGCCCATTTCCATATAAACTGTTGGTTGGGTCAACTTTCCAGGTAATTATAAACCTAAACAGTTTGCTGTCGACCCGCTTAAACCTCTTTCTACTTCCATCCAGATCCCCGATCTGGTTGAAGTTGCCAGTAATGCTGCAGATGAGATACCGGCAAGCGGAGAATAGCGGACATGTCAGAATGTTTGATCCTCTTAAAATTTTTAAGAAAATATGACTGAAGGATATAGGCTGAGGTGGCTTTAACCAAATAAATCGAGGAAAAGGGACGGCAGCTGCCGGGTAGGCCGGGCCGAAAAAAAAGCTGAAGGTACAGGATTTGGTTAGCAAAACCATTGTTCTATTGTTCAAGTAGAATACACAATTACCCCATCAATACCCCATGCACTTGAAGCAAAAACGAGATTCAATTTCACATTTTCGAAAATTTTAGTGTAATTCCGTTACATTTTCAAAATTGTAAGGATGGTGAAATGTAGTATGTTTTGCAAAAGTTTTGAAGAACAAAATTATACGTATGCAATAAATGCAATTTACTTTAAATTTAAAGGAATAAAAGTTAATTTTTTTTTCTTGTTTTTGCTCTTTAAAACTGCAGCAACACAATTTTGAAAATTTAAAATAGATGAGTTTTGTAGACGAAGAAATTACCAATATATGTCGCTTGAACTTTTTTCGGCACGGCCTACTGTATAGTATGCAAAGATTGTCAAACAAAATAAAGCTCGCCTCATAATCTGTAACGAATGTAATATACCGTATCACATTTATTGTATGAGTCCTTTATCGGAAGCAGTACCCAACGGCAATTTGAAAGGCAAATTGTGTCCACTGTGTCAAACGTGCGACCAAAATTTTCCAGGAAATGCGGCAGCTTGACTGAACTGTTATTAAGTTGGCCCTGCTCGTCAATCGAAATGCTACAGAAACAGTTCAACGAACTTGGAATATCAATGCAAAATGTGGTGCAAGACATTAAGCATATAACAGTAGCTACTAACCCCAAACAACTAACCCTATAAAAATACTGATATATTTTGTGCATTCAATAAAACAAAAGTAGAAAACAGAAAATATATAGTTTATAACTTTTTTTTTTATTAAATAACATAATCTACAATTCAAAATTATTCATTCAGTATTGGCGTTTTCGGAAATGCATCACTGCAGAGCACCTGATGCGCAACTGTGATGCGTTTGCACTGATTGTTGCTTGATTGTTGTTTATTTTGATTTGCAATTCCGAACACGAAAATATTTTTTTTTTTATTTTTTGTTTACAATGTTTAACAATATACAAATTATTCATATACTTTATAGCGCCTCAGCGCCAAGATAGGCATTATAGAGGCAAGTTGGCAAAATAAGTTAAATCCATAAGTTTAATGTATATATGTATATAGTTATAATTATATGGCACAAATAAAATGAAACAAAATTAAATATAAACGCATTATTTCGAGAAAGGTTTTTCTTAGTTATATCAGAAGCTCATCAAGGCGTTGTAGCAAGAATTGTGTTAGAATTTGTTTATAAAGGCACAGACTATTAATTGATTTTATATTTGGTGGCAATAAGTTATATTCACTACTACCACTAAACTGTACACGCTGTTTTGTGGTTTCAGTTCGACAAAGTGCAACTTTTAAATTATTATTATTTCGGGTGTTGACAATCTGTTGATTATAGTTAAACTTTATCATTTGATGACCTATATTATGCAAACATTTAAAAACATATACTAATAACTGGTACTTATAACATCCGTAAATGGGTAAAATTGATGGAAAAACTTCACTGTACAGACTTCTTGTAGAATGCAATAATGGCAAATTAGCAACTGTTTTTAAGGCTTTACTTTGCAGTCGTTGTAGAGACCTTAGTTCAACTGAATTTTTGTAGCTGTATACAATTGATAAGTAATTAAAATGACTTTGAATGAGCGCTTGATATATTAAAAGTTTTGAGTGTTCATTAAATTTGTTTTTGAATTTATAAAGTATTCCAATTGCAGACGAAACTTTAGATTTGACATAATTTATATGCTGATCCCATGAAAGGTTTCAATGGAAAATTTTTTAATAAATTTAATTTGTGAAATAAATTAATTTGTGAAATTTAATTTGTGATTTAATTTGAAATAGTATGTTTTATAAAAAAACATAAATTAATATCAAATTCCGTACTTACTCATTCATTGGATCAGCCATTTTGATACTGCGCATTTTGCGACTTGTTTGCGCATCATACGCTGTGTTGATTACTTTTAGAACATGTGACTCTTGCAATGTTGCAAAGTGTCGCATTTTCGAACGTGATGCGCATCAGATGCTCTGCAGTGATGCATTTCCGAAAACGCCCTATATTTAATGCAAAGATCGGAAACGATACTTGTTTTGTTTTCAACAAAAATTAATATCACACAAGTTAAAAATTAATTTTAAGCTCAAAATTTAAGCAACTTTCTCAACAATGTTCGGTCATTTATGAGCATGGGCTTAGTCGATAACTTTATATCTGTCTGATAAATTTGAATAAATATTAATGAAACAAATTTGTAAACATAATAGTGATACGAACAACTTCGATTACATTCGAATTCGATATCAGGAAGGACGGTAAACAATAGCTGATGTTCATGCTCACGAATGAATGTACTTTAATGTACTGTAATGAAGTACTTTTCAAAATAATTTTCATCAAAGTTTGAAAACCTAAAATTTATTTTGGTTTTTATCTTGTACTTACATAACTCAAAACGTTTTCAAGTTTGGAAAAATTTTTTTTATGTTTGTGACCCTTGAAAACGTTTTCCTTCAACAAAAACAGTTTCTTCCAAAATTAAAACAAATTTTAACTTTTTTAACATTGATGAAAAGTAATTTATTATTTTTAACATCAGCGTCAGATATTCAAACGAAAATTGTTGAGAAAGTTATTTAACTTTTGAGTTCAAAATTTATGTTCAACTTGTGTGATATTTCTTTTTGTTAAAAACAAAACAAGTATCGCTTTCCGATACATGCACTAATCCAACATTATACAATCAACATACAACAGCAATTTGGTAAATTATAAACTTATATGTATAGAGTAACTTCTGGTATTGTGAAAAACCATTTTCTATTCTGTCGCTCTACGAAAAAATTCTACCGAATTATAATATGTAATATGTTTGTTGACCGTTTGTCTAAGTGAATTTGTGACAAACAATTGGAGAACGCATCCCGGGAATACTCGCCCGTAATTTCCCGAGAATTTCAAAATGAGTTTGTCGCCGCTAAATATTTGTTGGTTGAAACAGCGTGCTGTATGTTATTAGGCAGATGAAGGGACAATGTTCTTTATAAAAAATGCGTTAGTTTTAACCACATCACGTATATACATATTTAGGGATGGTTGGTGCAAAAGTAGGAAAGTTTCACAGAAATTAAAGTTGACTTAAAATTTGAAGTAGAAGTACAACCTCGTCAGTATTATATGCATCTAATATTTCATTTCATAAGACATTGAAATACACAATACTACGGTTTTTCTCTTTTGTGGTACAAAATTTACTTAAAAAACCGAAAAAAAATTATAAAATATGGGACTCATATTTCACACGGGAATTCCCGGGATCCCGGAAAATTTATTTATTTTTGCCGCTTCCCGGGAAATGAAACGTCCGGGAATTTGCATTCCCTACCAACAATACATTTGGAAAATAATAAAAAAAGTAATTTTCCAAAAATATGAGGTAGGGTATTGTGGAATATGTGGGTAATGTGGAACCACCCTTTATTTCGGAAACTAAATATTATTTGACATCTCCGTCTTTGTGTGGGACACTAGTAAATGTTAACATAAGTCGCTTAGCTAACAATATGATCGTGCCGTTAGATGTCAGTTGGCCTGAAAATGAAAACACATTTTCTCGAGTTTTTTTTTTTGTATTTCAAGTATTATATTGTTCAACATATTTAGGATTTTTCTAAAATTTTCAATAAGATATTGCAAAGGGTGAACTAAGTAACAATTTCATTCAGAAAATAATATGCCTTACAATTTTTATAAGTTTTGTTGTGGATTATTTGGTAATCGACCAATGTGGATCACCTGAAGTTGGTGGTTGTAGCTCTCTATTCCACCTTACCCGCTCACTAATTTTGTTTTTCTACTTTTATTTATTTATGTGCTTAAAATTGTAATTAGATGATTTCTTAAACTTTTTATTATAAAGAGAGTAAGCTAGAAAAATAAATATTTAAAGTATTGAAAAATTGCAATATTGAAAAATAGTGTCGAAAATCAGTTAAAATAGTTTTTAATTGTAATGTTTGGCATAGAAATTCACATTACCCGCCTAGGGCGTTCCACATTGTCTTCCAATTTTTTTAAATATATTTCTTGCAATAAATTCACTTAACCAATCGATCAACAAACATATTAGATTCAATCAGATGCAATTTTTTTAAAATGGAGTTCCAAATACCTGAAGTTAGTCTTGGGGAAGAGTAACTTCATCATTTGAAAATTGGAGAATAATGATAGTAAAGAGTAAATTTAATACCTATTTTAACTGACTGCATAGTCCGTTGCAATATTGGCAATATGTACTTTAAATATTTATTTGCTTACTAGATATAAGGTTTCACTAAACCATCTGTTTTTAATAAAAAATAATTTAAGAAACCATGTAAATATAGTTTTATACAAATAAATAAATAAACGTAAAAAACAAACCCGTAAAAACATAGTTTTTGACTATAAATCCTTTATATATGACCACGCCCCTTTCTCCAATCCCGCCCATATTTTGATAGTTGGCTGCGAAGTGTCAGCTCGATTGGGTCTCGGGAAAAGGGTAAAAAATCAATCCAGTCCCATGCCAAGTCATCCGGCAACTATCTGACAGAACTGACCTAAAACAATAACATTACGCATCAGTTATTGCATCATGTACAATGGAATTTGTGGAATGTGCCCAAACCAGTTTTGGTCTAAGCAACTGTTTGTTTTGCACCCCACCCCAATATGTACTTGTAAACGTTTTGCACACGACACCCATACGCACAAGTAAACGTTTACACACAACACCAAAACTTACAAGCAAACGTTTACGCATCATCCTTAAACTGACGAGTAAACGTATACACACGCACACATACATACATACAATGGAATGTGGGATAACGGACTACGATCGCTTAGCTGCTGCGAAAATCTCATTTGACTTGTCATTGATAATTGTGAGTTACTAGTGAATGGTCGGCAGCAGTCTAAAAACAGAATGCAAGTTAAAGTTGAAGAAAATTTAAAGGAATTGTGAAATTAATTGGTGAAAAATTTATATGAAAACGCAAGTTGGCGGTATCAATAATTACTAAGTTAAAGTGAGTTCGTCAAATTGCTGGAACCCGGCATTGACCAACATTTTCGTCTCCAACGAGACAGCGGAGAGACCCAAATCAATTCCCAGACCAGAAACAAGGACCTAGGAGGTAAGCTCGTAAACCATGTGGAAGAGGAGAAGTTTAGTGCCACAAAATCCTCATTGTGTTTGTTTTTTTTATAAAGCCTCCCAGTGTTAGGACCCGGAATCGCCGGTCCAGAACAAATCCCGACAACCGAGACACCACCGAGAATACGCGCTTCCACCGAGACCAAGACGTCTTTCGTGTCATCAACACCTGCTAGTCTCGGGGAAGCGTAGTACCAGGGGAAAGTCCGGGAATCGTTCGGCAAATTTGGCCCATCGGCCTAGCCAACTCCCAGACAAACCACAGGTAGCTGAAAACATCGATACCGCGCCGAAAAACCGTCGAGGTCCTACAAGCATCCAACCATCCTGATAAAGACCGCAAGTAAAACACCCCCCTTGAAGGAGGAAAAGGTAAGTCCGAAGTTTTGTTAACCCCCGGACTTACAAGTAATCTTGGACGTAGGGAAAAGTTAGAAAAGGTGTAAATTCTCACGAGAAAATGACAACCAGAATTGGGCAAAACATCGCCTACACAATAATCAATCAATTAGCATAAGAAATTTAATGAAAAGAAGAAAACCACCTGAGTCAAAGGTGCATAAACGTGAGGTTAATGAGGGTGAGGGTAGTGCACGCTACCAAAATCTACAATTCCGTCAAGGTAGCATTTCGCAAAATTGAAGTATAAATTAAGATCGGTGCACGCTGTTTAAAATTAAAATATTGTCGATAGAGAATTTTCATAAAAATTTAAGTATAAATTAAGATCGGTACAAGATGTTAAAAATTAGAATATTGTCGATAGAATTTTGGTAAAAATTTAAATATAAATTGAGATGATCGCACGCTAAGATAATTGAATTATTGTTGATAAAGAATTTTAGTAAAAAGTGAAATAAAAATTAAAACCGGTACACGCTGTTAATATTAAAATGTAGTCGATAGAGAATTTCCAAAAATTGAAATGTAAAAATTAAAATCGGTGCACGCTAAAAATAAAAGTGAATCAGAACAGCATTTATTGTTCCCAAAAGTAAAATAAAAGCGGCACATTAAAATTTCATAATATAGTATCGGAATCCGTTTAGCAATAATATAGGTGTAAGGTTTGAAATTTCACCATACTACCAATTAAGAAAATTTACAATCATTGTAAGAACCCAGGCGAAGTGAGAAAGTAAACTCTAAGTATTTCACCGTCTACGAATCCTTTTATTTATATGGACAGACATACTTACTCTCTGACATCTTATATATATTGAACATATCATTTTTTATTATATTATTCATAACTGACGGCCGTTTCATTTTATATTTGATATCCTTACCTGTATTCAATTAACTTTTCAGCCAATTCATTTTATACGAGGGGCGCCCGATAAATTTCCGGGTTGATAATTAATATTAACTATTCTTTGGATTCAGTAGTTTTTGTTTTCAATTATCGTCATTACCCATAATGGGGTACATTAGAGAACATTAGGTTCGTTCAACCTAAAGTTTGTGTTCTCAGTTTGCATGAGGTTCATATAGAGTTAAGTTCATTGTTTAGTCCCTAAGTGTGGAAATTAATTACAATTTTAAATGTTGTTAAATTTTATTAAGGACACCATTGAAGGGTGCTCCCATATCTAAATGATTTTATTAACGATTTATTTTAACTTCGCCCTAGAGGCACCATTAACATTAAGTTTTTGAAATTGTGATTGATAGTTGCCTTTATACGAGGCTGAATAAATTTTGTATTGAAAATCTGAACTATGGTCGTCGTTAGTATGGCTGAGTAGTTGGCCAATTTGGTAATATGAGGGGTAAGTGGAGTTAAGATTCTTTGGGCTACATACGTTTTGGGACTCTGAGAAGGAACAGAGTCATGGTGAAGCTGTAGGGGCTGCGTGAGGATGGGACACACTGACATCTACACCAGTCAGTGAAAATATATTGGCAAGTAAGTTATTTTCTCTACACTCGCTGAACGCTTTTCTTTTGATGTTACACTATCTAATCAATTCGGTTTGATGATCGCATTTGTTTCGTTTTCATCTAATGATATATCCGTTCGGGCTCCTTTTCTTCTTTTTTTTAAATGTCGGTTTTCGGTTTAAGTTCTGCTTAGACCATTCGTCTTGGTATGTAAACACATGTTCCCAAGTCAGATTGTTCTTGTATCATTAAGCGGGAAGAACCCCCCCGTCCGGCGAGTTTACCAGCCCGGCATACGCATGGCATACCAAGCATGCCGCTTAACGATACACCAACAGGCAAACATTTTTATGAATTACTTCAAACATATCAATAATGGCGCCCAACGTGGGGCCTCGAAGATTCAAACCATGAGTCAAGAGGTTCATATCCACGTTGACGCGTTCTGTTGTGTCACTGCTGTGACATTAATGGCGCCCAACGTGGGGCCCGAGCGGTTATATTCATTAGACCGTAATTTAGTATGAAAATTATTTTGTTCCTACGCGATACGTAAGTCCCGTTTAAGGAGTTATTAAGTTTCTTGACGCGTTGCGACGGATCTGCTTCGGGGCAATAATATCTTTTTCGTTTGGTTTTTGTTTATTGATCGGTTCGTGAAATCTTGTTTTGGCATTCTAGTCTGAGACAAATGCTCATAATCGTGAATGAACTTAAATTTTTGTTTGATCCATTTTAGATAAAGTAAAGTAGAGTTAATAGTTTCACGTTTCGTTCATGTTAATGTAGTTAAACTTAGCGTAAGTCCCGGCGAAAAATTTAAATTTTAACCGCGTTGCGACGATTTGTTTAATTCATGACTGGCAAAGCTTTTATTTTTCATTTATAGTCATTTTCGTTTCGGTAGTGTTTAAGGACAATGCGTAAGTCCCGGATGAGGTTTCATAATCCAACCGCGTTGCGACGAATTGTTTAGGGCATTCTCGGCGAAAGATTATATATTGTTTTTTTTTGAGTTAGTAGTTAACGGTTTAATTAAATTAATAAGTTTAAGGTTACTACTAGTTATCTAGGCTGAACCCAATGGAAGTGTTCAGGAGAATCTGGAGGAGTGAGACACGTTAGGTGGCCTCAGGCCTATAACGTTTGCCCTCATCCTGGTTCTCAGTAAACCTATCAGTTCAGCGATGAATTTTTATGATTTTGTGGTTATTAAGAAAATTTTTGCGAAGCTTATTTGTCACAAGTTGCCCAAGGTAACTTACCTTTACTTACCCCAAAGAAAGATTCCAAGCTTTAGTTTTAGTTATTTTGGATGAAAGATTCCAAGTGTTAGTTCTTAAGTTTTTGGATGAAAGATTCCAAGTGTTAGTTCTTAAGTTTTTGGATGAAAGACTCCAATTTTTGAATTTATATTTCGAGCCTAGTCTCTATTGAAGATAGTTGAAGTACTGCGATTTTTCAATATCTTCTATATATTTTTGTTTTTGCATCATTCGAAAACGATTAATGAAATTGATTTCATTACGCACTATAATATAAACATTCTTCTAAGGTTGATGTAAGCTTAGAAGTGGTGTTTTTTTTTTCTTTTTGATTTTTATTTTTATATTCGAAATTATACTATATTTTTCCTTTCGACTAATTATTGATTTTCAGCTCATTTAATTTTCTTTTTCTACGAGTTTTGCCTTTGTTCGTTTTTTCGACCAAGAGGTTTTTCCATCGCAAGCTGTTGTTTACAGACAACACTCGGTGGACATTTTTGAATTTTTACAATTTGTTGATAATTCTCATTATTTCGTTTACCTCTAAGAGGATATAATATTGCATTGTACCCCCAGTTAGGGGAAGAAATTTGCATTTTTGTTATCTTTATTCGCTTTTGATTTCGGTTAATTAATCATGCCTGTTCGACGATCACCGCGCGTTAGTGGAACTGGAGGTGGTAACCTACCATTAGAATCCACCGTGGAAGCATTTTTCACTCAAGCAGCTTCCGCACCTCTCACTTACACTACTGCGGCATGGTCAGTGTAGTATGCATAATACTGTTGACCATGCATACTGTAGTATGCACAGCACCGCCAATGCACACACGTGTAGTAATGCGATCAAGTCTAGATATAAAGACACTTTTACCTGTTCCCACGGTGAACGGTATGCTGTTGTCCAATGCCATGCACTTTTGCTGAAGTTGCTATTCACACGGTCTAATACGTGTGCATACTACGCTCTCTTCAATGATTAGTAAATAAGTAGCTCTTAAGATAATATAATGAAAATAAAGAGCAGTCGCTCACAAACCCTTAAACCTCTCGTTACTTATTACATGGCGATCCTGCCAGGAGTGAACTAAAATGTACGTTTGTTTACCTCTCGTGATAATTGTTGAACCAAATTATATGGTAAAATTAATAAAACATAAAACAAAACGTGAAAATAAAACAAACAAACAACAATAGAGTCCTTTAACAGCAGTGCGAAATAAGTTAACTTTGAATAAAGAGAACAAACATAGTGCAAAAATGTTGATCAATAAAATTGAATGCAAGTTACAATTAAAAAAAAAAGAAAAAGCCTCAGAAAACTTTTGAAAATTTATAACAGACATGAAAAGTGAAAAGAAAAGTGAAATGAAGCACTGTGGACGTTTTAACGAGACGTTTAATGAGAGATGTTAAAAGACTTCAAAACAAGAAACAAACATCCAGTGATTATGGAGCACCAATAGATAAAAATATTATGATATGGAGTGCAGTGATTTTAGGTCCACACGATACATCGTTCGAGGATGGCACCTTTGAATTGACAATAAAATTTACGGAAGTATTCTAATAAACCGCCGCCGTAAAGAAAAGTGAAATGAAAAGAAGGAAATGAGTCACTTGACAACGAATTTTGCCAAGGCTGCGAAAACCACAATCAACAACAAATACAACGATCGAAGTCCTTTCTGTTGATAAAGTTGTCGTATTTATACCCCAATTGCGAAATACACAACAAACAAACAAATCAACAAGTCCAACAACAACTACAACGGGTGAATTTGCAGACTTTTAAGTTTATATGTAAGAATTTACAAATTACTAATTTACAAATTAATAATTATTCATGAATGACAAATTTAGAAAAAAAAATTTTTAAAACATATTTTGAAAATGGAATTATATTCTAGGAAAATAATGAATTATTAATTATTCATAAATAATAATTTAGGAAAAATTATAAATTGATAATCCTTATTAACTTAGCAAATTTAAGAAGAATAGATAATATTGAACGAACAATTCTATTAATGACAACATCTATATGAATGTTTGTCAAATGAATGAATAAATTAAGGAAAAAGAAAACAATATTTGAATATGGGCGGACAAGAGTCTAAGATAACGAACCCAAACGCTAACGTAATTAATGAGGTGAAAATTGTCGAAGTGGAAAACTCTTCAACAATTTACCTTAAAATCATAATAGCAATAATGGCATTGCAACTACTTATAACAGTTTACCAACTGCACAAGCGATCTCTCAAGAAGAACTATGTGAGGTCAATGTCGTTGGCAAATGAGCTAAACAAAGTTTAGTTGTTTGCAATAAACTTGCCATTAGGGAAATGAATAAAATAAATTGAGGAAATAGGAAAACAAATATTGTTAAAATTAGAAATACATGTGTGACCAAACGAAAAAAGAAATTTTTTTTTTTTTTGAAAACCAAATGTTTGTTGACCATTAATAAATGGATTGGCAGACAATCGTAACTAAATTACGATTAATACAGGAACAATTTGACAAGTCGTACAAATGTTTAAACACAAATAAAGCGCCTACAAAAGACCAAACGGCGGAAAAACATCTCAGCGTTTTATTTGAAAGATTTGAACAGGTACGAGTGTTAATTAATGTAAATTACTCTAGGCTCACACATAGCCACCAAGTAGCTGCTGAAGGATTCTTTTTGGACATTCGCAGTAAACTTGCAACTGTTTTGTCACGAAGGGGTTTAGACGTTAAATCCCTGATAATATTCACGAGGAATTGAAGTGTGAAATTGAAGGTCAAGTTGTGAATAGTTCAGACTCGACCCAAGACAATACTGATAAAATTAATGAAAACTTAACTCGTCTTGCAAAAATGGCACAAACAGTGACACAATTCCTTGGCTTAGCCTCGAAGCTCCTCCCAGACTTTGATGGAAAACCAGAGAACTTTCAAAGTTTCCTAGATGCACTCACTCTAGTGGAATCAATGATGGAAACACACGAGCAAGTGGCAGTTAATTTAATAAAAACTAAATTGAAGGGCACATCCCGAAATCTATTATCAAATGAGACCACAATAGCGTCAATAATAGCCACATTAAAATCATCTGTTAAAGGTGATTCGGTTGAGGTAATCACAGCTAAGTTGTTGAACGTGCGCCAAGGTGGTAAAAACGCAAACGCTTACGCTGCGGAAATAGATTCCTTAACGAAATCGTTGGAAAGTGCCTATATATCAGATGGCCTCCACTCCTCATTAGCCACTAAATACTCCACACAAACGGCAGTAAGGGCAATAGCTAAGAACGGTACGAATGAGAGAGTAAAATTAATAATGGAATCAGGCAACTTTTTAAATATGAACGAGGTCATGGCCAAGTTCGTTAATAGTTGTACTGAATCATTCGGACAGCCAAACTCGGTATTGTATTATGGCTCCAACCGTCGGGGAAATGTCCAAAATCGGGGAAATTTCCACAATCGTGGAAACAATCGCGGAAATGGATACGGACAAAATAACAATAGACGAGGATACAATAATAATAGAGGTAATAACTATCGCGGTAATGGTAACAATAATCATGGCAGAGGCCGTAGTAATTACCGCAATAATTACGGAAACAACACAAACCAAAATATGAGGCTTGTAGCCGAGAACAACTAGGGAAACGGACAAGCACCCCTGAATATGCAATAACTTCCAAAATCTATAACATGAATATAAGTCTCTACAGTTATCTCACTATCCGATCAACATTGAATAATGGAAGATCAACTTTTCTTATTGATACCGGAGCAGATGTTTCAGTTATTAAACTCGGGAAAGTTCTAAACGAACAAATAGATTATAACATCACTACGAATCTGAGTGGTGAAGGTCAGGGTATACTGACTACAATTGGAAAAGTCAATACAGACTTGAAAATCGAAGATATTCTCATAGGACACGAATTTCACGTCGTTGGGGATAATTTTCCAATCCCTGTAGATGGAATCATAGGTATGGATTTTATAAGGAAATACAATTGCACTCTGGATTACCAGGGAGAGCAAGATTTGATTATCCTACGACAGCATAATTTCTCTCAAGACATCGGAATTCCATTGATGAATGCACCGAACGTAAACTCTATATCTCTTCCAGCTCGATCAGAAGTGATACGACTGATCAGTGTACAGTCTGAAGAGGATGAAATTTTAATTCCACATCGGATGCTACAAGATGGTGTCTATGCTGCGAACACCATCACTTAAAAAAATAAACCATTGGTTAGAATTGTCAATACAACGGACAATAATTTGGTTATTCAAAATGTTAAAATCAAAAGTGAATGTCTAAACGACTACAATATTGTCCAACCGAGCAGTAACCCTCAGAGTAATAAGGAAATACTTTGTAATAATTTCCCTGAATTTGTCAATAAAGAGTTGAAGGGATTATGCTCCGAATTCATTGACATTTTTGCGTTGGAAACGGAAAAGATAAGTGTAAATAATTTTTACAAGCAAAAACTTAAATTAAGTGATAAGGATCCTATATATATGAAAAATTATAGAATCCCACACACTCATAAAGCGGAAGTTGATCGACAGATAACTAAACTAATAGATGATGACATAGTCGAACCATCTGTTTCAGACTACAACAGTCCAATATTACTGGTCCCGAAAAAACCATTACCGGGAACAGACCAAAAGAGATGGAGACTAGTTGTTGACTATAGGGGGATAAATAAAAAATTAGTAGCTGACAAATATCCACTACCACGTATGGATGATATATTGGATCAGCTAGGTAGAGCTAAATTTTTTTCATATTTGGATTTAATATCGGGATTTCATCAAGTAGAATTAGAAGAAGATTCGAGGGACATTACATCCTTTTCTTCCGAAAAAGGTTCCTTCCGGTTCAAAAGATTACCATATGGTATAAAGATTGCTCCAAACTCATTCCAGAGAATGATGTCATTAGCATTCTCAGGATTAAAACCAGCCCAAGCATTTTTGTATATGGATGACTTGATCATCATAGGTTGCTCAACTAACCACATGTTACAGAATTTGAGAGATATTTTTGACATATGTCGAAAATACAATCTTAAATTGCATCCTGATAAATGTTCGTTTTTCCGTCGTGAAGTTACATTCCTAGGACATAAGTGTACGGACAAGGGTATATTACCGGATGACAGCAAATTTTCGATAATACAGAACTATCCAGTACCAAAGAATGGAAATGAAGCGAAACGCTTCGTAGCCTTTTGCAATTATTACAGAAGGTTCATACCAAATTTTGCTGAATCCTCAAGACATATAACTCGATTGTCCAGGAAGAATGTTAATTTTGAATGGACTCAGGAATGCGAAAAATCTTTTAAATATCTCAAGGATCAACTATTACGTCCTACGATATTACAATATCCTGATTTCGATAAGGAATTTTGTATAACTACAGATGCAAGTCAACACGCTTGCGGAGCTGTGTTAAGCCAAGATTACCAAGGTATTCAGTTACCAGTAGCCTTTGCATCTAGAGCTTTCACGAAAGGAGAAAGTAATAAATCCACAATTGAACAGGAACTAGAAGCCATACACTGGGCGATACAATATTTTAAGCCATATATTTATGGTAATAAGTTTTTGGTTAAAAGTGGTCATAGACCACTTACGTATCTGTTCTCGATGAAAAACCCGTCATCAAAATTAACACGAATGCGACTCGACTTAGAAGAGTACGATTTTGTGGTTGAGTATAGCAGGGGTAAAGAAAATCATGTAGCGGATGCGCTGTCGCGTATAGAATTCTCGGACATACGAAATACAGAGGTTAATAATATCTTTAAAGTAACAACTAGGTTACAGACACGGGACAAACGGGAAAGCAATATCGGAAAGACAAAGATAAACGACAAGACAATATCGGAAATGGTGAAAGTGTATGAAGCGATTAATACACTAGAGTACAGTAAAATGCCACAATTGCATTTTACAGGGGATACATTTGTAATCCGCCGAGGAAAGAATAAGCTTTCCGAGTTGCGAAACCTTATTATTAATGGAACTATTGATTTAGATCAATTCTTTCCAAAGCTTGAAAAAATAGCTGATAATATGGGAATCACAACATTACAATTATCATTAAATGATAAATTGTTTGCGCAAGTGCACGTTAATTTGTTTAAAAATACCGGTAGTAAAATTTTACAGCTGATTAACCAAATTGCGTCAAAAATTCTCAGCTTATTTAACTAAAACCTGTGAAAGCGGTCTCTTTCTGGTTTCTTAATCGACAAAACTCTCTTCATAGATCTAGGCAATGTGTGAGCCCCTTCCATTGGAACGTGTGCATTTGTTGATATAATAATAGTCCACAAAATTCCGAAGGGAAAGATGTATGGATACCAGAATTTGCTCAACTAGCTAATGTATTCTGCATTGAGGCTGAGTTGTACCCTGGGAATAGAGTGGCAACAAAGACGGCGTATTGCCATTTATGCAGGCGTTAGGAAGGAAACAGGAAATTGGTGAAAAATTAATTAATTTAGTGTGCATCGGGGCAATGCAAAAGAATTCGGTCAGGAATAATCCTCGTGGTGATTGGTATTAATAACAATCGGGCTAAAGAATATAGAAATGTCGCGTTTGGTCTTGAAAACTAAATTAAAAAAATTGAGAGCAACGAAATTTGTAGTAGCATACAATATTTTATAAAAAATGGTGTTTCAGACGAAATTAAAATTGAAATTAATATGTTAACGAAAATAAAGGAAAACAACACTGAGAAAAAAATCTAAGAAAAATAAAACCGGTTGAAAACTGTATAATAGGCACTAAATGTGATTGCACAGTGTAACGGTTCGCACGTAAGAATTTGAAAAAAAACAATTGTCATGGCTTAATTTAGCCGAGAAACTAAAATTCGGTATTTAAAGTAATTAAAAGTGTTTTTCCTGACATACGTATATATAAAAGAGTTAAAGACGAAAAAGAAAGATATGTATGATTCCAAAGGTCAAATAAAAATCAAAAACAAAAATTGTTTATGTAAAGTAATTCTATCACAGATACAGCTGGTACAGTAATTTAAAAAGCAACCTGTTGAGTTGGTATACAAAATATCCTAACTCGTACTACTGTGCTATAAGTAGAAACCTGAGAAAAAAATTTAAAGTCATAAGAAAGTGTGTTTACAGTTTTTTTTTTTTAATAAAATAGTAACGGTGATCAACAAGGAGAAAAGACACCAATTACAGACTAAACCAGGGGGACAAAATTGTATTCTCATTGTTCCCCTTTACCCGCAAGTGCAGTGCATCGCTGGAAGGCCTTTCACCCTCGCATTCACAAGTAAGTGGTCATTTTATATTTTTGCTCTCTCACAATTAACTCTGTTAGCTTAACATAGGACAATATTAAAGAAGATTAAATAAAACTTTACTATTTTATTCGTATTGACATTTATCGCCATTTCGTGGTGTTAATATTTACGAAGCACTGTGTTAAGCTAACAAAATTAATTTTTGGTAAAGGTCAATGAACCTAGAACAACCAAAAAAGGAGAAACAAAAGAAAATGTTATGTACTTATATAAAACCGAAGATTGCTTTTGTGGTAGCTAAAAAAAAAACAATTTGTTAAACACATTTTCTCATACGTTTTCTTTTAGTGAAAAAAAAAATTCTTAAAACAGAAAAATTAAAAATAAGAAAAGGTTCCAAAACCCACCAAATAACACAAAACAAACGATATCTTTGCAATTGGGTTGTGCAATTAAATTATTTATTTTTAATGCACTAATAAGTTATTGTATTTCTATGAAGCTGAAAAATAACATAATTATATCTGGTGTGGCTGTTATTACTAATTTGTTTTTTTTTTTTTGTGAAATCGTTTATATATTTTCAAATCTAAACAAATATTCTGTACATATGAAAAGAAACACACGGACAGCCTACATCTAGTTAAAGTTTTATACGCCACGTTCGACGATTTTTTATCCCGTGTAATTTCATTTAATTCAAAAGCGAAGGGAGAACCAAACAAAGTGCTAAATATTAAAATAAAACCCATTAAACTCAAAAAACATAATTATTTGATAGGAAATATTAATTTATGAGTATAAGAAATGTTTAGAATTATTATAAAATTTAAAAATTCCAAATGTTGCCTCACAATTTCTAATACTTAAGTAAATTAGTTACTCTATGACGTTACTCCGTTACGATAAGACGTCTAAAAATCAAAATGAATTTTCATTGAATTATTAAATAAGAAAGATATAATGGAGTGGTAAACAAAAATATATTGGCAGTCGAAATCATTATTTCTGTCAATGACATGGGTCGCTTCATAAAGTCGACTATATCTCCCATCTGAAATGGAATCGGCATATATTTGTAATGGGGATATTATGTGCTCCCATGGGGCTAATTTGAAATATATAGTTAGTCCATTCATTTTTATCAGGAGTGTCCAATATTGGCACTCGAAATCATTATTTCTGTCAATGACATGGGTCGCTTCATAAATTAGGATATATCTCCGATCTCAAATGGAATCAGGATGTATAGGCTGTTATGCGCTTCTACGGTGTTAGGCGGCTAGACATTAAAAGTTCATTCGCCTTTGTCGTGAGCGACCCAGGTTAGATAAAAAATAACCAATGTCAGTTGTTTACAGAAAAAAAAATATTTTTTTCTATACATATAAAGCTAATAATATGCTATGTTCATCATACATGGCTTCAAAAACGCTTATTGGCTCTTTTTTCTGTACAAAATTACTGTTTTTTTGACAAAAAATTTGATTTTTGAAATTTTGTATAATTGGTTTGTGTCTTCGATAAATAAATTTATCGGATAAATTTATCTTCACACCCTTCGATTATCTTAAACTAAAACCAAATTTTCTTGAGAATTCGGAATGTTTCCCTGACAGCAAGATTATGGATCGGTATATTTATATACGCGTCAAGTTTGCTACCGGTATAGCAGAAGAACACCAGAGAGCTTGGAAGTTTTGGATTCCGGAAGCACTAAGAGCCTCTATATTGAAACATTCTCATGACTCTGTAATTTCAGCCCACGGAGGTATTGCCAAAACTTTGGATTCGATGAGGCGAAACTTGTACTGGCCACGGTTAGTGACAGACGGAAGAGAATACATAGCAAAATGCGAGATATGCAAAACTACTAAAGCGACGAATAGAATACTCAGACCGGAAATGGGGCAAATGGCCACATCTTTTCGACCATTCCAGCGAGTATACGTGGACATTTTAGGGCCATATCCGGGAAGTCGAAAAGGATATATAGGGCTGCTGATAGATTTGGATCAATTCACCAAATATCACTGGCTTTGTCCTTTGAATACATTTACATCGGCTAATATAATTGCTATTTTACAGCACCAAATTCGTTCTGTAATCGCAGTTATTCAGGCTTACCTGAAAAAAGACCATAAGGAGTGGGACACCAATTGAACTTCAATTAGTTGTGCACTAAGGAACTCGTTGCACCAGTCACTCGGTTGAAGTCCATATCACGTTTTGTATGGATTTGACATGATAACGCATGCATCCTCGTACAAACTTTTAAAATCAATTGACTCTATTTCAGAACCCGTAATTACATTGCATCGTGACGACAAACTCAGCCTTTTCAAGACGTATAATTAACCTTTTCCATAAACCAAGAAGTTTTTCGTAAAACTTTTCCCAAAGTGATGCATCTAAAATCTTCAGTGCCAAACTTAGTCCCAGTTTCGTAAAAGCTAGGGTTAAAAAAAAACTAGGAAATAGTTATTACCTGTTAGAGGATATCGAAGGAAAAGGCTCTGGTACATACCATGCCAAAGATATAAAACCTTGATTGATTTTTCCGTCTAATCTTTCGTGAAAAGATTGTTAGATTATGCGGTTTTGTAATATACAACCTGCGGCTAGAAAATTGTTGTATATCTTTTTATTAGGTTTATTTGGTTGGTGGCTCATTAAGATGCCACTTACTGGTATTTATTAATGCTGGGGAAGAGGGAAAGGAAAATTGCAATTTGGAAGGTCAACATATTGATTTTAACGTATATTCGTCACTGCCAAGCAATTTGGGTTTATACCCTTTTTAGATATGGAAAATTTTCCCTAGATTTCTCATTCCGAGACCATATGACTTGTTTAGAGTCGTAGAATACAACATCTCGGGGATACAATTCTGGTGGAAATCTGGTGATGTGTAAACGCAACAGAAGTTAATTTACTCGGCCGATAGTAACATTACTCGCTGTAAATGTAGAGGCGGTGAAAATGTATCTACAGCTGATTAACCAAATTGCGTCAAAAATTCTCAGCTTATTTAACTAAAACCTGTGAAAGCGGTTCGAAGGTACTCAAAATAGGAAATAGCTCCATATAATATTTGTTTTATTTCTACCGAAAACAGAATGAAAATATTTTTTTAGTAAAGATTTAATTTACTGGTCAAATTAATACTCGTTGGAATAAACTACTTGGTAAGGTTTTCAAATTTAATAAAATCCACTGTCCTATAATTGAAAATTCCAGAAGATCGCCTATGAGAGTCACGTTACTTGATGACTATTACTAATTTGTCATATTGTTAGTGGTCATTCTGTTAACAGTGCAAAAGGTAAAAGAAAGTTTAAACATTGTGTCAGTCTCTTTCTGGTTTCTTAATCGACAAAACTCTTCATAGATCTAGGCAATGTGTGAGCCCCTTCCATTGGAACGTGTGCATTTGTTGATATAATAATAGTCCACAAAATTCCGAAGGGAAAGATGTATGGATACCAGAATTTGCTCAACTAGCTAATGTATTCTGCATTGAGGCTGAGTTGTACCCTGGGAATAGAGTGGCAACAAAGACGGCGTATTGCCATTTATGCAGGCGTTAGGAAGGAAACAGGAAATTGGTGAAAAATTAATTAATTTAGTGTGCATCGGGGCAATGCAAAAGAATTCGGTCAGGAATAATCCTCGTGGTGATTGGTATTAATAACAATCGGGCTAAAGAATATAGAAATGTCGCGTTTGGTCTTGAAAACTAAATTAAAAAAATTAAGAGCAACGAAATTTGTAGTAGCATACAATATTTTATAAAAAATGGTGTTTCAGACGAAATTAAAATTGAAATTAATATGTTAACGAAAATAAAGGAAAACAACACTGAGAAAAAAATCTAAGAAAAATAAAACCGGTTGAAAACTGTATAATAGGCACTAAATGTGATTGCACAGTGTAACGGTTCGCAAGTAAGAATTTGAAAAAAAAAACAATTGTCATGGCTTAATTTAGCCGAGAAACTAAAATTCGGTATTTAAAGTAATTAAAAGTGTTTTTCCTGACATACGTATATATAAAAGAGTTAAAGACGAAAAAGAAAGATGTGTATGATTCCAAAGGTCAAATAAAAATCAAAAACACAAATTGTTTATGTAAAGTAATTCTATCACAGATACAGCTGGTACAGTAATTTAAAAAGCAACCTGTTGAGTTGGTATACAAAATATCCTAACTCGTACTACTGTGCTATAAGTAGAAACCTGAGAAAAAAATTTAAAGTCATAAGAAAGTGTGTTTACAGTTTTTTTTTTTAATAAAATAGTAACGGTGATCAACAAGGAGAAAAGACACCAATTACAGACTAAACCAGGGGGACAAAATTGTATTCTCATTGTTCCGCTTTACCTCGCATTCACAAGTAAGTGGTCATTTTATATTTTTGCTCTCTCACAATTAACTCTGTTAGCTTAACATAGAACAATATTAAAGAAGATTAAATAAAACTTTACTATTTTATTCGTATTGACATTTATCGCCATTTCGTGGTGTTAATATTTACGAAGCACTGTGTTAAGCTAACAAAATTAATTTTTGTTATGTACTTATATAAAACCGAAGATTGCTTTTGTGGTAGCTAAAAAAAAACAATTTGTTAAACACATTTTCTCATACGTTTTCTTTTAGTGAAAAAAAAAATTCTTAAAACAGAAAAATTAAAAATAAGAAAAGGTTCCAAAACCCACCAAATAACACAAAACAAACGATATCTTTGCAATTGGGTTGTGCAATTAAATTATTTATTTTTAATGCACTAATAAGTTATTGTATTTCTATGAAGCTGAAAAATAACATAATTATATCTGGTGTGGCTGTTATTACTAATTAGTTTTTTTTTGTGAAATCGTTTATATATTTTCAAATCTAAACAAATATTCTGTACATATGAAAAGAAACACACGGACAGCCTACATCTAGTTAAAGTTTTATACACCACGTTCGACGATTTTTTATCCTGTGTAATTTCATTTAATTCAAAAGCGAAGGGAGAACCAAACAAAGTGCTAAATATTAAAATAAAACCCATTAAACTCAAAAAACATAATTATTTGATAGGAAATATTAATTTATGAGTATAAGAAATGTTTAGAATTATTATAAAATTTAAAAATTCCAAATGTTGCCTCACAATTTCTAATACTTAAGTAAATTAGTTACTCTATGACGTTACTCCGTTACGATAAGACGTCTAAAAATCAAAATGAATTTTCATTGAATTATTAAATAAGAAAGATATAATGGAGTGGTAAACAAAAAAAACTTTTCCTTTGGGATAGTGTTAGGATAGCCCTCGATATGGGTTCCTACCAAAATCTTGCTGCTAGTAGGAACACGGTTGGGAGGGTATCGCAGCACGGGCCATTTCATCCGCCCATATAAATACGATTATAGCATACCCATTTTTAGTAATTTTCCTCCTCAATAGTATTCTTGTAATTTCCAGTGGCACTGTAGTGTCAATAGTTTAAATTGTGGATCATTTCATCTTGTTAGCAGAAACATAATTTTCGGGACTCTGGAAAAAATAACATAATGTGGTTTGGTTGGTAAAGGTCAAGAATCTCCCCAGCCTCTGACGCTAGCCTTGTAGATGGGTTCCGGTGACTCAAACCATCCAGACATGAATGTGATTTGTAAATCTTAGGAGGAATTATCGGGGTTATCGTTTATTTTGTTTACCCGGACATGTTTAGTCAAGGTTCAACGTTTGTATCAATTATATTGAAGAAAATAGGTGAGCCTGGGGGTTTTGGTGATAACTGCAATAATCGCAAGTTGTGCAGAGACTTGATTTGTCACCTTCGCCTAAGCTTATTTCACCTCAGCAATCTCAGCGTCGTATATTCACATTCCTTTATCATCAGAATGAATTCATACATTACAACTGGCTACAACGTATTGCCGTACCGCATTTTGTTCATCCACTACGTAAGTGTGCATCGTTTTATTTGGAAAGTCGTAAGTGACAATAGCTTACTTTTACTTTTATTGACTATTTTACGACCTCATGAGTTCAGATGTCGTACACATATTAATTAAACAAACAAATTCCGACAACTTTCTCCAACTGGATGTATCCTTCGCCTTTTCTCACCAGTTGGTAACACCAAGGATACGGAGGGATTCTTCTGCCTGATCTTTCCAGCGGAGTCTTGGACGTCCTCTATTCCTGCTTCCATCGGGTACGTTATCTAGAACCTTTCGCACTGGCTCATCTTCATCCATTCTGACAACATGGCCTAGCCAATGGAATTGGCCTAATTTGATTCGTCTAGCTATGTTCACGTCAGAATGTAGATCATGTAGCTTTGCGTCCAGCGACGTCGGTACTCGCCGTTTTCTCTAACAGGACCATATATTTTACGGAGAATTTTTGTCTTGAAAACTCCCAGATGGTTTTCATCCGCATGCGATATGACCCAAGTTTCGGAGCCAAATGTTAAGATAGGTAAAATGAGAGTCTGATATAGCAGGACTTTTGTCCGTCGGGAGATGGCTTTGTTCCTAAACTGCTTGCTGGGCCCAAAATAGCACAATTTTCCTGTCTATCTCCAGGCTGACGTTGTTGTCCTTGTTCACGGCGGATCCAAGGTAGACAAATTCATCTACCACTTCAAAATTAAATCGGTTGCCAACGTTCAAGTGCGGACCAAGTCGAGAGGTTTCTCTAGTCGTTGACACCATCCATTTTGTCTTGCCCTCATTAACAGCAAGACCCATCTTCCCTGATTCCTTTTCGATTCTTGGAAATGCTGCAGTAACCTCTCACAAATTTCGCCCAATGATATCTATGTCGTCAGTATACGCCAGCAACGTATGGCTTTTCGTGTTAATGGTCTTCTTCGTATTTACTGCAGCCTTTCTCATTATTATCTCCATTAAGATGTTGAAAAGATTGCACGAAAGTGTGTCACCTTGTCTAAGTCCTCGCTTGGTACAGAATGGTTCAGTGAGGTCTTTCCCCAGTTTCACTGCTGATTTTGTGTTGGTCAGCTTCATTCTACAGAGGCGGATCAGTTTTGCCGGAATACCAAGTTCAGACATAGCTTCGTACAGTTTTCCCCGTATGGGGCTATCGAAAGCAGTTTTGTAATAATAATTGGCTTTAGTCTTTCACATAATACGCTCGACAAGACCTTATAAGCGATGGGTCAAAGACTGATACCGCGATAGTTGGAACATACACACGGATCACCCTTTTTGAATACAGGACATAATACACTGAGTCTCCAATCGTCGGGCATAGATTCCCCCAGCCATATACCGCATATAAGTCGATGCATTTGGGCTAGCAGTCATTCGCCACCTGCCTTAAAAAGTTCAGCGGGTAGGCCATCCGCACCAGCGGCTTTATTATTCTTAAGGCGGGAGATCGCCGTTCTAGTCTTGTGTTGGTTGGCGGAGGGGGGGTACAATCTACACTATCTTCCACTATCATTACCTCCTGATCTTCAGTGGAAGAATTGAGTGGAGTAGTGCTGAAAGGTGGTCTCTCCACATTTTGAGCACACACTGCTTCTCAGTCACCAGATTCCCATTCTCGTCCTTGAAGGAGGGCAGCCCATTATTAGGCCCGTTATTCAATCTTCTTACCCTCTGTAAAAACTTTCGGGATTCACCATTCATCCTGCACATTTCGGTTTTTTCCGCCTAAAGAGTTTTTTCCTCCCTTTTTAGCTTCTTGTACCGCTCACTCGCAGCACGCGTTGTAACTAACTATTTCGTTGCCATACGTGCAGCGTCTTTATCATTAGTTGCAATGCGACATTCTTCGTAGTACCATGGCTTATCCTTCTGCGGTTCTGATAGCCAAGTTCAGTCCTTGCAGCGGTTTCCAAAGAATGGGAGATTTGCTTCCACTGCGCATCAGGATCTTCGGAAGGGCAGATCTGCTCTAGCAGGAGAGAGAGCTTCTGTCGATAGGACATTGATATCTCCGGTATTTGTAGCTTGTCAATATCCAGCTATTCCTGTATTCGGCTTCGTACGTTTTTCGCCCTGCTCAGTCTTGTGTGAACTTTCGCAGCCACCAAGTAATGATCCGAGTCGATATTGGCACCTCGAATCACACGTACATCCATTGCACAAGAAGAGTGCCTGCCATCTATTTCCAAGTGATCAATCTATTTCTTCGTCCGCTGATCAGGAGATATCCAGGTCGTCTTATGTATGTCCTTATGCTAGAATCGTGTACTACTAACTACCATGTTCTTTGCAGCGGCGAAGTATATCAGTCTTATTCCATTATCGGAGGTGGTATCATGTAGACTGTGATTACCGATGGTTGGTAGAAAGACAATTTCCTTTCCCAATTTGGCATTAAATTCGCCCAGAATTGTCTTAATGTCGTGGTCAGGGCTGCGTTCATATACTTCCTCCAGACGCTCACAAAATGTGCACACAAATTTACGAGATGGTGAAATATTTCACTTTGACACCAATTGTTGCTATGCCGTCACTCACTGGGTTGAACTTTGAAACTAGGTATCGCAGTCTCTTGCCAACTATAAATCCGCACCCAAATTGGTGCTTTCGCTCATGGCAGCTTTAGTTAATATCGCAGTTTTTCTTTCTGGTGCAACCGTATACTGTCCATCGCATTTCATGGATCACTGTGTTGTGGCACCAGTCCTGCATATCGTTCGCACATTCCAGGTACATATCCTTAAATCATGGTCCTTATAACGTTTGCGAGGGTTGTCAATAGTTGGGGGGTTTCTTTGTTCATAATTTTCCTTGTATATTTTCATTGCCAATATAACGGTGGCGGGAGGCAAACCCAGCCCGACGTGATTTACATTTTACCAACTGCCATGATGATTATGTTTCAGCCGCCCATTATGGATCAGACGCTGACCAGAATGCAGTATGTCGAAACTGGATTTTCGTTTCTTCAATTTTGATCCGCCGTTGGCCAGGGTTGTGGGCTCATTCGCCTTCAAAGGACAGAAGAATATGTCCACTACTTCGAAGCGCTTCAGAGACAGGATCACCCAATAATCCTGAGACGTATCAGTGATCGCATTACCACTCAGGTTGCTCATTCGTTTCACCTTCTCACTTTAGCTAGCTAACACAGGTTTCCGATAAACCATTGCCCAGGACATAGCTGCTTGGACTGCCCAATGAAGGAATCATTTCTGACCACTCCCAAGTGAATGGCTATCAGAAACTTTCCACCTCCAAGGACAGTCCCATGTCCCATGGCAATAGCTTAATGGAATAAAAAAAGCCTTATTAATCTGAATGCAATGCTTAGTTTCGAACTCGCTTTTAATGTCATTGCAAACAACAAAATCATTCTCACATTAACCCAAATTAGATCTGGCTCCGGCTGGTAGCTGCCTGTCTGGCCACACACACAATCATAATCCAAAGGACGACGGTTCGACTAACAGAACATGGAACAGGTAGCTTATTGCGGACGTAGAAAATGTCATGTCGTTATACCGTCGTGACCAATGGTATCCCTTGATTCAGTCGCTGACACCTACCTGATCAAGGTTTTGTCTTGTATGCCAATTTACACAACTTTCAGATCCGTATATTCCGAACTATATAAGAATAAGAGTCTAAACATAATCATACACGCTACCGACGACGACATTTTTTCTACATAGGTTTCTCATGCCAGAATAAATCGTCACGAAAATCCTCTGCGAATGACCACCCGCCGCTAGAACAGACTCTTTTCTAATTTCTTGGCAGCGTTCTCACGAGGATGAAGTTGCCACACTTTCATGTAAATCATAAGAGAAACCAACACATACAAAGAAAAATTAAAGAAAATGTTTCAAAATAATTGATGTTTAAACACAATAAAATAAAAGCGCATACAACATTTTTAAAAGTAGTAAAAACAATTTAATTCCAGTACAACTATATTATTTTTCCAAACAAATTCTAGGAGATCCGCAAGATATATGGACGACGCGGAGAGGAAAATCTCTCTCATTTGGTTTTGTCGTCTGAAGTGTGTATGGTTCTGTTTGGACTCTAAAATTATTTTTATTTCGTAATTTTAATTTCATGATGTTCAAGCGATGATGTGATAAGATAAGCGTGACACAATTTCATATATACAATAGCTGGCTTCTGTAAGATGTAGATGTTGCTATATCGACCACACATAGCGTTGTTGTATCCAGATGGAGTGATGGTTAGGTTAATAGGGTGTTTACATGCACTCGATCTTGCAGATCGAGTCGATAATCGACAAATCACTCAATTATCATGTGATTTCTCATGAATTTTTGTACCCAAGAACGAGTAAATTTATGTCGATAATCTTATTATCATGTCACAAACCATTTCAGCCGCAGAGTTGCACACGCATCTTCAGTATGAGACGGTGTGAACATGAAACGGAAATGGGAATTTAAAGGAGACGTACTTCCCTGAAAATTTACATTAATGACACCACATACAAAATTATTGATATAAGAGGTAGTGTTATATGATCGGCTGATTTTACTGTCTTTATTTTCTAAATATTAACAAAATTTGCAGAAATTCTAAATACTATCCACGTGAAAATATCTTTAACAGACTATAAGAGAAATAGCAAAGAAGGAAGCAAAAGATACTAAAAATGGTACCAAAAAAGTACGCAAAAAAAAATATTTAAAAAGTACCATTTATTTTGCAATGTAGTCCCCAAAATTCATAAATCCATCTCCAACCGTTTGGTTTTGACGAAAGTACTATAATTTTCCCTATTTGTATCTCCAATTAAGAGGAATGTGCAACCCAAATTTCATGATTCGGTCTTCAGCCGTTTGGTATTCATAGTGGTCTTCGTCCCGGTTTGCCCTATTTTTCTCCCTAAGGTAAAAATGTTTAAGTCACTTATCTCCACCCACTCGTTTGTATGCGGTAAGAGGAGTGTACACAGCAAGTTTCATCATTCTGCCTTTAGCCGTTTGGATTTTAGCGTTGTACCATTTTTCTACCGTTTTGCCCAGTTTTCTCCCTAAAGGTGGGTACTATGTTTTCAACTTCACAACACTAGTAGTGTTTTCACGAGGAAAAATGGTTGGGCATATTTTTTCCTCGTGAAAACACTACTAGTGTTGTGAAGTTGAAAAGTATGTTTTCTACGTGTTTTTGACTGTTTCCAACACAGAAACGACATGTTTTTTGTTTCTTTTCAACACATAAATCGACACAACAATATTTTTATTAGCGTTTTGACATTTGTTCCACTTGTGGTGCCCATTTCCATATAAACTGTTGGTTGGGTCAACTTTCCAGGTAATTATAAACCTAAACAGTTTGCTGTCGACCCGCTTAAACCTCTTTCTACTTCCATCCAGATCCCCGATCTGGTTGAAGTTGCCAGTAATGCTGCAGATGAGATACCGGCAAGCGGAGAATAGCGGACATGTCAGAATGTTTGATCCTCTTAAAATTTTTAAGAAAATATGACTGAAGGATATAGGCTGAGGTGGCTTTAACCAAATAAATCGAGGAAAAGGGACGGCAGCTGCCGGGTAGGCCGGGCCGAAAAAAAAAGTTGAAGGTACAGGATTTGGTTAGCAAAACCATTGTTCTATTGTTCAAGTAGAATACACAATTACCCCATCAATACCCCATGCACTTGAAGCAAAAACGAGATTCAATTTCACATTTTCGAAAATTTTAGTGTAATTCCGTTACATTTTCAAAATTGTAAGGATGGTGAAATGTAGTATGTTTTGCAAAAGTTTTGAAGAACAAAATTATACGTATGCAATAAATGCAATTTACTTTAAATTTAAAGGAATAAAAGTTAATTTTTTTCTTGTTTTTGCTCTTTAAAACTGCTTCAACACAATTTTGAAAATTTAAAATAGATGAGTTTTGTAGACGAAGAAATTACCAATATATGTCGCTTGAACTTTTTTCGGCACGGCCTACTGTATAGTATGCAAAGATTGTCAAACAAAATAAAGCTCGCCTCATAATCTGTAACGAATGTAATATACCGTATCACATTTATTGTATGAGTCCTTTATCGGAAGCAGTACCCAACGGCAATTTGAAAGGCAAATTGTGTCCACTGTGTCAAACGTGCGACCAAAATTTTCCAGGAAATGCGGCAGCTTGACTGAACTGTTATTAAGTTGGCCCTGCTCGTCAATCGAAATGCTACAGAAACAGTTCAACGAACTTGGAATATCAATGCAAAATGTGGTGGTCCCTAAGGTAAAAATGTTTAAGTCACTTATCTCCACCCACTCGTTTGTATGCGGTAAGAGGAGTGTACACAGCAAGTTTCATCATTCTGCCTTTAGCCGTTTGGATTTTAGCGTTGTACCATTTTTCTACCGTTTTGCCCAGTTTTCTCCCTAAAGGTGGGTACTATGTTTTCAACTTCACAACACTAGTAGTGTTTTCACGAGGAAAAATGGTTGGGCATATTTTTTCCTCGTGAAAACACTACTAGTGTTGTGAAGTTGAAAAGTATGTTTTCTACGTGTTTTTGACTGTTTCCAACACAGAAACGACATGTTTTTTGTTTCTTTTCAACACATAAATCGACACAACAATATTTTTATTAGCGTTTTGACATTTGTTCCACTTGTGGTGCCCATTTCCATATAAACTGTTGGTTGGGTCAACTTTCCAGGTAATTATAAACCTAAACAGTTTGCTGTCGACCCGCTTAAACCTCTTTCTACTTCCATCCAGATCCCCGATCTGGTTGAAGTTGCCAGTAATGCTGCAGATGAGATACCGGCAAGCGGAGAATAGCGGACATGTCAGAATGTTTGATCCTCTTAAAATTTTTAAGAAAATATGACTGAAGGATATAGGCTGAGGTGGCTTTAACCAAATAAATCGAGGAAAAGGGACGGCAGCTGCCGGGTAGGCCGGGCCGAAAAAAAAAGTTGAAGGTACAGGATTTGGTTAGCAAAACCATTGTTCTATTGTTCAAGTAGAATACACAATTACCCCATCAATACCCCATGCACTTGAAGCAAAAACGAGATTCAATTTCACATTTTCGAAAATTTTAGTGTAATTCCGTTACATTTTCAAAATTGTAAGGATGGTGAAATGTAGTATGTTTTGCAAAAGTTTTGAAGAACAAAATTATACGTATGCAATAAATGCAATTTACTTTAAATTTAAAGGAATAAAAGTTAATTTTTTTCTTGTTTTTGCTCTTTAAAACTGCTTCAACACAATTTTGAAAATTTAAAATAGATGAGTTTTGTAGACGAAGAAATTACCAATATATGTCGCTTGAACTTTTTTCGGCACGGCCTACTGTATAGTATGCAAAGATTGTCAAACAAAATAAAGCTCGCCTCATAATCTGTAACGAATGTAATATACCGTATCACATTTATTGTATGAGTCCTTTATCGGAAGCAGTACCCAACGGCAATTTGAAAGGCAAATTGTGTCCACTGTGTCAAACGTGCGACCAAAATTTTCCAGGAAATGCGGCAGCTTGACTGAACTGTTATTAAGTTGGCCCTGCTCGTCAATCGAAATGCTACAGAAACAGTTCAACGAACTTGGAATATCAATGCAAAATGTGGTGCAAGACATTAAGCATATAACAGTAGCTACTAACCCCAAACAACTAACCCTATAAAAATACTGATATATTTTGTGCATTCAATAAAACAAAAGTAGAAAACAGAAAATATATAGTTTATAACTTTTTTTTTTATTAAATAACATAATCTACAATTCAAAATTATTCATTCAGTATTGGCGTTTTCGGAAATGCATCACTGCAGAGCACCTGATGCGCAACTGTGATGCGTTTGCACTGATTGTTGCTTGATTGTTGTTTATTTTGATTTGCAATTCCGAACACGAAAATATTTTTTTTTATTTTTTGTTTACAATGTTTAACAATATACAAATTATTCATATACTTTATAGCGCCTCAGCGCCAAGATAGGCATTATAGAGGCAAGTTGGCAAAAGAAGTTAAATCCATAAGTTTAATGTATATATGTATATAGTTATAATTATATGGCACAAATAAAATGAAACAAAATTAAATATCAACGTATTATTTCGAGAGAGGTTTTTCTTAGTTATATCAGAAGGCGTTGTAGCAAGAATTGTGTTAGAATTTGTTTATAAAGGCACAGACTATTAATTGATTTTATATTTGGTGGCAATAAGTTATATTCACTACTACCACTAAACTGTACACGCTGTTTTGTGGTTTCAGTTCGACAAAGTGCAACTTTTAAATTATTATTATTTCGGGTGTTGACAATCTGTTGATTATAGTTAAACTTTATCATATGATGACCTATATTATGCAAACATTTAAAAACATATACTAATAACTGGTACTTATAACATCCGTAAATGGGTAAAATTGATGGAAAAACTTCACTGTACAGACTTCTTGTAGAATGCAATAATGGCAAATTAGCAACTGTTTTTAAGGCTTTACTTTGCAGTCGTTGTAGAGACCTTAGTTCAACTGAATTTTTGTAGCTGTATACAATTGATAAGTAATTAAAATGACTTTGAATGAGCGCTTGATATATTAAAAGTTTTGAGTGTTCATTAAATTTGTTTTTGAATTTATAAAGTATTCCAATTGCAGACGAAACTTTAGATTTGACATAATTTATATGCTGATCCCATGAAAGGTTTCAATGGAAAATTTTTTAATAAATTTAATTTGTGAAATAAATTAATTTGTGAAATTTAATTTGTGATTTAATTTGAAATAGTATGTTTTATAAAAAAACATAAATTAATATCAAATTCCGTACTTACTCATTCATTGGATCAGCCATTTTGATACTGCGCATTTTGCGACTTGTTTGCGCATCATACGCTGTGTTGATTACTTTTAGAACATGTGACTCTTGCAATGTTGCAAAGTGTCGCATTTTCGAACGTGATGCGCATCAGATGCTCTGCAGTGATGCATTTCCGAAAACGCCCTATATTTAATGCAAAGATCGGAAACGATACTTGTTTTGTTTTCAACAAAAATTAATATCACACAAGTTAAAAATTAATTTTAAGCTCAAAATTTAAGCAACTTTCTCAACAATGTTCGGTCATTTATGAGCATGGGCTTAGTCGATAACTTTATATCTGTCTGATAAATTTGAATAAATATTAATGAAAGAAATTTGTAAACATAATAGTGATACGAACAACTTCGATTACATTCGAATTCGATATCAGGAAGGACGGTAAACAATAGCTGATGTTCATGCTCACGAATGAATGTACTTTAATGTACTGTAATGAAGTACTTTTCAAAATAATTTTCATCAAAGTTTGAAAACCTAAAATTTATTTTGGTTTTTATCTTGTACTTACATAACTCAAAACGTTTTCAAGTTTGGAAAAATTTTTTTTATGTTTGTGACCCTTGAAAACGTTTTCCTTCAACAAAAACAGTTTCTTCCAAAATTAAAACAAATTTTAACTTTTTTAACATTGATGAAAAGTAATTTATTATTTTTAACATCAGCGTCAGATATTCAAACGAAAATTGTTGAGAAAGTTATTTAACTTTTGAGTTCAAAATTTATGTTCAACTTGTGTGATATTTCTTTTTGTTAAAAACAAAACAAGTATCGCTTTCCGATACATGCACTAATCCAACATTATACAATCAACATACAACAGCAATTTGGTAAATTATAAACTTATATGTATAGAGTAACTTCTGGTATTGTGAAAAACCATTTTCTATTCTGTCGCTCTACGAAAAAATTCTACCGAATTATAATATGTAATATGTTTGTTGACCGTTTGTCTAAGTGAACTTGTGACAAACAATTGGAGAACGCATCCCGGGAATACTCGCCCGTAATTTCCCGAGAATTTCAAAATGAGTTTGTCGCCGCTAAATATTTGTTGGTTGAAACAGCGTGCTGTATGTTATTAGGCAGATGAAGGGACAATGTTCTTTATAAAAAATGCGTTAGTTTTAACCACATCACGTATATACATATTTAGGGATGGTTGGTGCAAAAGTAGGAAAGTTTCACAGAAATTAAAGTTGACTTAAAATTTGAAGTAGAAGTACAACCTCGTCAGTATTATATGCATCTAATATTTCATTTCATAAGACATTGAAATACACAATACTACGGTTTTCTCTTTTGTGGTACAAAATTTACCTAAAAAATCGAAAAATTTATAAAATATGGGACTCATATTTCACACGGGAATTCCCGGGATCCCGGAAAATTTATTTATTTTTGCCGCTTCCCGGGAAATGAAACGTCCGGGAATTTGCATTCCCTACCAACAATACATTTGGTAAATAATAAAAAAAGTAATTTTCCAAAAATATGAGGTAGGGTATTGTGGAATATGTGGGTAATGTGGAACCACCCTTTATTTCGGAAACTAATTATTATTTGACATCTCCGTCTTTGTGTGGGACACTAGAAAATGTTAACATAAGTCGCTTAGCTAACAATATGATCGTGCCGTTAGATGTCAGTTGGCCTGAAAATTAAAACACATTTTCTCGAGTTTTTTTTTTGTATTTCAAGTATTATATTGTTCAACATATTTAGGATTTTTCTAAAATTTTCAATAAGATATTGCAAAGGGTGAACTAAGTAACAATTTCATTCAGAAAATAATATGCCTTAAAATTTTTATAAGTTTTGTTGTGGATTATTTGGTAATCGACCAATGTGGATCACCTGAAGTTGGTGGTTGTAGCTCTCTATTCCACCTTACCCGCTCACTAATTTTGTTTTTCTACTTTTATTTATTTATGTGCTTAAAATTGTAATTAGATGATTTCTTAAACTTTTTATTATAAAGAGAGTAAGCTAGAAAAATAAATATTTAAAGTATTGAAAAATTGCAATATTGAAAAATAGTGTCGAAAATCAGTTAAAATAGTTTTAAATTGTAATGTTTGGCATAGAAATTCACATTACCCGCCTAGGGCGTTCCACATTGTCTTCCAATTTTTTTAAATATATTTCTTGCAATAAATTCACTTAGCCAATCGATCAACAAACATATTAGATTCAATCAGATGCAATTTTTTTAAAATGGAGTTCCAAATACCTGAAGTTAGTCTTGGGGAAGAGTAACTTCATCATTTGAAAATTGGAGAATAATGATAGTAAATAGTAAATTTAATACCTATTTTAACTGACTGCATAGTCTGTTGCAATATTGGCAATATGTACTTTAAATATTTATTTGCTTACTAGATATAAGGTTTCACTAAACCATCTGTTTTTAATAAAAAATAATTTAAGAAACCATGTAAATATAGTTTTATACAAATAAATAAATAAAAGTAAAAAACAAACCCGTAAAAACATAGTTTTTGACTATAAATCCTTTATATATGACCACGCCCCTTTCTCCAATCCCGCCCATATTTTGATAGTTGGCTGCGAAGTGTCAGCTCGATTGGGTCTCGGGAAAAGGGTAAAAAATCAATCCAGTCCCATGCCAAGTCATCCGGCAACTATCTGACAGAACTGACCTAAAACAATAACATTACGCATCAGCTATTGCATCATGTACAATGGAATTTGTGGAATGTGCCCAAACCAGTTTTGGTCTAAGCAACTGTTTGTTTTGCACCCCACCCCAATATGTACTTGTAAACGTTTTGCACACGACACCCATACGTACAAGTAAACGTTTACACACAACACCAAAACTTACAAGCAAACGTTTACGCATCATCCTTAAACTGACGAGTAAACGCACACATACATACATACAATGGAATGTGGGATAACGGACTACGATCGCTTAGCTACTGCGAAAATCTCATTTGACTTGTCATTGATAATTGTGAGTTACTAGTGAATGGTCGGCAGCAGTCTAAAAACAGAATGCAAGTTAAAGTTGAAGAAAATTGAAAGGAATTGTGAAATTAATTGGTGAAAAATTTATATGAAAACGCAAGTTGGCGGTATCAATAATTACTAAGTTAAAGTGAGTTCGTCAAATTGCTGGAACCCGGCATTGACCAACATTTTCGTCTCCAACGAGACAGCGGAGAGACCCAAATCAATTCCCAGACCAGAAACAAGGACCTAGGAGGTAAGCTCGTAAACCATGTGGAAGAGGAGAAGTTTAGTGCCACAAAATCCTCATTGTGTTTGTTTTTTTTATAAAGCCTCCCAGTGTTAGGACCCGGAATCGCCGGTCCAGAACAAATCCCGACAACCGAGACACCACCGAGAATACGCGCTTCCACCGAGACCAAGACGTCTTTCGTGTCATCAACACCTGCTAGTCTCGGGGAAGCGTAGTACCAGGGGAAAGTCCGGGAATCGTTCGGCAAATTTGGCCCATCGGCCTAGCCAACTCCCAGACAAACCACAGGTAGCTGAAAACATCGATACCGCGCCGAAAAACCGTCCAACCATCCTGATAAAGACCGCAAGTAAAACACCCCCCTTGAAGGAGAAAAAGGTAAGTCCGAAGTTTTGTTAACCCCCGGACTTACAAGTAATCTTGGACGTAGGGAAAAGTTAGAAAAGGTGTAAATTCTCACGAGAAAATGACAACCAGAATTGGGCAAAACATCGCCTACACAATAATCAATCAATTAGCATAAGAAATTTAATGAAAAGAAGAAAACCACCTGAGTTAAAGGTGCATAAACGTGAGGTTAATGAGGGTGAGGGTAGTGCACGCTACCAAAATCTACAATTCCGTCAAGGTAGCATTTCGCAAAATTGAAGTATAAATTAAGATCGGTGCACGCTGTTTAAAATTAAAATATTGCCGATAGAGAATTTTCATAAAAATTTAAGTATAAATTAAGATCGGTACAAGATATTAAAAATTAGAATATTGTCGATAGAATTTTGGTAAAAATTTAAATATAAATTGAGATGATCGCACGCTAAGATAATTGAATTGAATTATCGTATTTTTTAAATTTGTCCCCAATGGGTTAATAAAATGTAATATATTTATATGCAGATTTAAATAGTTTTTAATGGTCTTTGAAATGATATTCACCGGACCAGATCGGAGATATGGCCAATTATATACTCAAGCTTTAAAGGCCCATATCTCAAGAAGTTGGACCGAGCGCAAACATTTGTTTTTTCTATTTTAATAAGCTTTTTAATCCCTTTTAGGCCAAAAAAAAAATTGGCCTATGGCCGGTAAAATTTGTTTAAATAGCGCAGACTTAGCTATATCCATATATACCGATTTCTCAAAAACTGGAGCCAATCTGACACTTCCAAATGTACTTTCGCACTCAGGGGACTCCCCCCTAATAGTTCGAAAAGGATTCATCGAAGTTCATTTTTTCGACTATCACAGTGTTATTTAAAAACAGCGTTGCCACAGAATATAATTTGTACCTACCAATACGTTTAATGGTCAATTTGAATAAAAATTTTTATTTTCAGAAAAGTAGTTTGGCAAACCGGAATATTTGGTTTGTGAACATGCGTTGGCACGCATGAAAAACATTTATTTATTGTATTTCATTAATTATAAGTATACATTTATTTTTTATTTTCAAAATAAATAAAATACTTAAGCAAAACTTTTTATTTTTGCAGTAATTTTTGGAAATTTATTTGTAGTATACAGCTATGATTTCAACTAATGATATCAAACATAAGTTTGTCATTGGAGATTTAAAATTTTAAATTGGGTATTTGAGATGAAATTTTACTGGCAACACCGGTTCGTGGTGAGAGCGAGAATGCATATAACGCATACAATCGCAAAATGTATGAGTACAGGTTGCCGATTATGATTGATTATAAAATATAATATATAATATATATATAATATATAATATATATATAATATATAATAAATATATATAATATTTTACGCCAAATGGCTGACAATTATGACCAATTGTTTTGTCATGCGTCTGACCCGCAAAATATTTGCTAACAAACGTTCGCACAAATGAGTTTGTAGGTGTTTGTACAAAAGTTTTAGGCAAATATTTGGGTAGTGTGTACATTATGTGACAGCACACGTGCAAATGCTTGTCAAATTTGTTCCGTTTGTTCTTGCAAAACAAATGTGAGAACAAACATAAGCAAATATTGTTGACTATTGGCATAGAATACGTCTTACCTTACGGTATAGGGAGTCATGTCAGATTGTTATTGTTGTAATCTTTATTTCATTGATTATGAAGAAACGGCGAGATATCTTTTTTTAAAAATTTTTTTATAGGTAAATGAAGATGTTATCTTTCGTTTGATATACATTTCATATTGGTTGATATCTTCCTAATATTTAAATTTCTCAAATGAAAATTGTTTAAACACATACACTCAAACATATGTGTGGTGTTTGGTTGAGTGTTTGAGTTTGTAGCGTGAACACAAACTATGATGCTGTTTTAGTGGGGACACAAACCTTCGGCTGTTGTTTTGATTGATGAAATATTGAAATTTCGTATGTTTACTTATGTATTTAAGTGAAACAAAATGATAAATGTGAATTTGAATTTAACATGGATATATACTTATAAAAAATATATGAAAAAATTAATTCATACATTTTTATGTTAAATGAAAGTGCTGCCAAGTAAGCAAAATAACAATGCTGCTTGATGCTGTTTGACAGCAGCTGACAGTTGACGTTTAGTAAATTAAAATAAAAACTACTAATCAAAATGGCACCTACACGAAATACAAGAAAGCAACGAGTGGTTGTTATGTTATCATTTATTGCTATATATGTTTTCAGTCTTATCGGATGGCGTATTCTACGTTAAACTTAATGGCCGTGTCTCTGACACAGCCTGCAGGGACAGTCCGTGGCCGAAGGCCTCGGACAACTGTCTGCTGTAATTTTTTTTGAGCATGTTATCAAAGCTTGTATGCAAATTCGTTTGAAAACTTTCAACTTTGTGTAACTATTAACAAAATTATTAACAATTTATTTATTAATTTATTTACAAAATAAATATTTTTGTCTAATTGGCAGTTATTGGTAGAAAGAAGAAGAAACTCAAAGTTGTTAATTGTTAAATCCAGTACTCGCTTGCAACTGAAATTCAGTTTAGGCTTAGACGCACAAGTATAGTTCGGGTTCAATGCTCCAAATAAAAATGTATTGTTTTGGGGTAAAGGGAGTTTTAACTTTGAGTAAAAATAAATATTTATATATGCGAGTAAGTAATGACATTAGTTGAGTAGTCTGAAGTGTTCCATAGGAAACTTCTTGTGTCAAATATGGTATGGTAGAACAAAGCGTTGTGTTGATGATTTTTTGTGTTAGTATTGTTATACATAGTAACTTGTAAAGGGTTGATGTTACTGAAATGTCACAGCCGCGTACAAGACAAATAGTTTTTCCATCTTAATGCATCCCGACTGAATACATTAAGTTGGGCACCATTATGTCTCATGCTCAGGCCAGATTGCTGAGGTTTTTTAACGTCAATTTCCCTACTGTCGCACATCATTAAGTGGCTTGCTTCGTATGCCACGCTTAAGCCTGGGCTGGTAAACTCGCCGGACGGGGGGGATCTTTCCACTTAATGACATCGACACAATCTGACATGGCAAACATCAAGAATACATACCAAGGCTAAAAAACAAACGAACTGAAAGCACACGATATCCTACGACATAATAAAAATAAAAGAACGGAGTCCAAACGGATATTTCATTAGATGGAGTGGTACCAAAACAAAAAAACAAATGCGTCCATTGAAACCGAATGGATATAAGATTAGATGTTTTGAAGAAATAGACTTGTGAATATAGGGGAACAACTTTATTTGCCTAGAAAAGTTCACTGATAGGTGTTGTCATCAGTGGAGCCCACCCTCACGAAGCCCCTACGCTTCACCATGACTCTGTTACTTCTCAGAGTCCCAAATAGATGACGTTACCAAACGACGCCTACCTTCGCTTCACCTTCTTACCATCAATGTTGGCTTAAGCCATCATATTAACACACATGAAAATTTCCATAAACATTACAAAACTTTATTACAGAAATTTTCGTATCTTAAATGTATCACTTAATCTTTCATAAGTTCTTTTAAGACATCACAATTTAATAACGCCTCTAAAGGCGAAGCAAACCCCCTCAACGGACGCGGATTGTCGCTAAGACCAAAATCAGTACCCGTGGAAGGACTAACATTATTAACTATTTACTATTTTTACTATCTTCTTATGGTTTTAATACTTTAATCTTAGAAATACAAATTTTCATTAACATTAATCGGCATTTGCGTTATATTATTTTTAAGGCAAGGTGAACTATTCAAGGTGCATAAAGCGTAGAATTACTACTAGCATGCGCGGGTTTACGAATTCAGGCCCCGTGGCCTGGATTAGCTTTTCGACAAGCTACACTATAAAACTTCCCGATATCGTTGCTAGGTCCGACCTAGAATAACGCGCGCGGGTTTATGTTCTCAGAGACAATTCGCATGAGGGGTTATATATAGGTAAATCAATATAAAAGGTGTATATGATTAAATCTTGTCAATAAAGTCACTGTCCAATGGTCATTTAAATTGTATGTGGGTCGAAATCGATTCGTATTGGGCGCTTAGTAGGACCCTTTATCACCAGGAGAAACACCTTCTACAAATGATGCCTCTATTTTCTCTTATAAATGTGCCAACACTAAATCTTGATGCCTTTATATTTTAACTTATATTCGTTAACGAATTTCTTTCATTCTTGTCATTATTATTAAATTTCTCTTAAAACCACTGTCATTTGTTATTTCGACCAAAAAGTCTACAAATGACACTAATTTTACGATCGTTTGGAATATCCTAAACGGCTAACAATTTCATGCCGTTGAAGATGTTCTAAACCACTTCACAATTTATCAACAATTTTCTCCTTTTTATTTACTCTTATCTTCTATTAGGCGAATGGGAATGAAGTTTTTATTTTACACCATAATTTTAACCACTTTCATTCTCATTTTCCTCTAGTTTCTAATTATTTTCTTAAAATTTTATTATTGCCAATTATTTTAACTAGTTAGTTACGTTTGCCTTCACGTTTTCCTTTATATTTTATTTAATTATAGCCAATAAAAATATGGCAAAACTTCAACCCCTTTTTAGAAAATTTCAATTCTCACACGTTATTATATTTATCATTGGAAAAAACATTAAATTTGGGGGAATTTACTCATGGTATTTGCAATAACGTAATCTTTTTACGATTTATCTTCCAATAAAGAAAGACTTTTAGGCATATTATTTTCATAAATTTAACTTTTAGGTTTTCTCTCTTCACTTAATGGAACTTAAATTCTTAATAGCTTATTCTCTAGTGATTCGCAGGAAATGACCAATTCTGAAACGTTTGCTATTTATTACTGGGAAGACTTATCTCTTCGCAAACGTAGATTTCTTCTTTCTTTTCGATATTAATTTTTCGTCACTTAATTTTTTTGGCATTTCATTTTCATTTTACAATTTTATTTTCTTTCAGGCAGCTTTATCTTCTTTCGTTTTTCTTTCAGGGAAATTCTATATTTTCGACATTTTCCGATATATACACTTTTGCCTAAACTTTGTCCGTAGTACTCGTAAGTCCGGGGATAAAAACAACGGACTTACCTTTTGTCCTTTAATGGGTGGGTATGTCTTACTTGTTACCACTGTACTTGCTATGATGTTGATGGACTGGAGATGAAGAGATGATTATGGTGAAGATGGTCATGCCCCTAATGGTTGTCGGGATATGTTCTTCTTGCTACCACGCTGCTGCTGTCTATGGCTACGAGCAGATACTTATGTGTTGGTAATTTCACTATTTATTGACGCTGTTCCCTATCGCACTACGGGATTGTACGGATATGCTGGCAAATATTTGCCTCACACACCCGACCTTCCCCTGAAACTACGCTTCCCCGAGTTCTATTTGGTGCGATGCGCCTTAACCAATGCTGGAACTCGGTGGAAGCGCGTTATCTCGGCGGTGTCTAGGCTGTTTTACTTCACTGTGGCCGTTGGCCTGCTGTGAATTGGGTTTCTTTTTCAGGCTGGAAAGGGAAACGAAACGTTAGTCTTGTCAAGAAACCTTCTTGCTGTCCGTCCGTCACTGATCTTACCTTTTACGCCTTGCTGTCTGACACGCGGGTTACTCTTGTCGTTCTCCACTAATCTTGATTCCAAAATGCTGGAGGTTGGTCACTTTCTCCTTGTAGGTTCTCAAAAACCACTGAAAACCGCCGATGTTGCCTTACCCGCCACTCTTACCCGCCCCTACCGACCGAGAGGGCCACGTCAGCATAACGTGAGGACAGCGTACACATTATAGACCGGTCTATAACGGGAGAGCAAGGATCATAAGTCCACACGTTACAACCAACTACAGAAATTCTTCACCAGTTGGTATTACGGCACATCACGAGATATTAACATAACAGACTTGCTAATATATAATAATTACGAGCAAAACGAAAACCAAATTATAAATCAGACCAGATAGTAAGGATAAAGTAAATTAAATTTACATATGTATGTTAATAAATATACAGCACTAATGCAATCGGTTCAAATGACAAATTATGCTAGACTTTGTCGTTTCCCAACTACCTGTGAAATCAATAAACTGATATAGCTCATTAAAGTCACGACACATTCTCCTAACTGGATCAAAGGGCGCATAATTCGAACGCTGAAACTCGATGTGAATGAGTTTATAGTACCTCGAGGGTCTCAATGGGACATTTATGAAAATCTTAGATAACAGAAATTCAGAACATATACATCCATCAATTATCTTCAAAACTGTAATAAAGTTTATCATGGTACGTCTACTACTAAGAGTCGGCAATCTGATCAATGCTAGTCTACTGCTATACGAAGGACGATTATGGTTCGGGTTCCATTGAAGATTTCTCAGACAAAAAATGAGAAACTGTTTCTGGACCGATTCAATCATATTAGCATACAAATTGTAATGGGAGTCCCAAACAACTGATCCATATTCGAGAATAGGGCGGACTAGTGAAGTAAAAAGATTTTTTGTAACGTAGGGATCTGAAAATTCCTTTGCCCAACGTTTAATAAAGTTCAGAACGCCATAAGCCTTGTTCACCATCGTAATTATGTGGGAGTTGAAATTCAATTTTCTGTCCAAGAGAACACCAAGATCAACAAATGAATCCACCGATTCAAGAACATTGCCACCTAAAATGTATTTTGCCGAAAATAATGATGACCTAGAGAACAGCATATGCTTACATTTCGTAAAATTAAGCTCCATCAAATTGGTCTCGCACCACGTCTGGAAAGTAGACAAATCCCTCTGAAGTAAAGAATATTGACAAGGATCCTTGTAAGAAAAATAGATCTTCACGTCATCAGCGAACATTAACAATTTAGAGTGCATTATGGAGGCGGGTAAGTCGTTAATGAATAACAAAAATAGAACCGGCCCAAGATGACTTCCCTGAGGCACCCCAGATGACACAAAAATAGATCTTGAGAATGGTCGACCAAATGATACCATCTGTTCTCTGTTCATTAAATAAGAACTAATCCAATTCAGCATGTTACAATTAAAACCCATTGCCCCTAGTTTATATAATAACAAATTGTGGTTAACTTTATCAAAAGCCTTACTAAAATCGGTAAAAATCACATCAGTTTGATCTCCATTAATAAAGCCGTCAATAATAGAAGAGGAAAACTGAAGCAAATTAGTCACGGTGGAACGACCCTTCCGAAAGCCATGTTGACATGGATCTAAAATAGAGGAAACCTGATGAGAAATTACCTCTGTGACTAACTTCTCAAAAAGTTTAGGAATGGCACTCAATTTTGCAATTCCCCTATAATTTGCAACATTTACTAAACTACCAGATTTGTGGAGAGGGATTATATAAGAGCTCTTCCACTGTGCAGGAAAATGACCGAACTTCAACGAAGCGTTAAATAAGAGAGTCAACGGTAAGCTGAGAGAATTCGAGCTGTATTTCAACATAGAGTCCGGGATACCATCAGGACCAGCTTTATTCGAGGCTTTTAAGCTGATTAAGTTATCTAGCAACCACGAAGAATTTACGACAGGTGCATCAAACGGAATGGTAGAGCGGACAGTGTACGGGTATGATTTGGAAACATCATAGGCTCGGGTGGAATAAATAGATGCGAAAAAATCAGCGAAACAATTAGCAGTAGACTCTTCATCTGAATATTCAATACCGTTCATTTTGATCCTACAAGGTGTGGAAGACGAATTACGCTTCAAGTTAACAAATCTAAAGAATGATTTGGGGTTCCGATTAAAATTAGCCTTCAACCTATCCAAATATAATCTGTAACTCTCACGAGATTTAGAGTTGTATCTACTCCTAGCAACAATATACCTAGCATAGTCTGCTAGCAGTCCAGATTTTTTATACTTTTTCGAACATCTATTCCTTACATTCTTGAGACTATTTAGAGCCCTTGAGGACCATGGGGGACCAGTATTACCCATTATTGGTCTCTTGGGTACAGACTTAGAAATATAGCCATTAATAATATTATAGAAATCATCCAGGGCGATTTCAAATTCAAAAGAATTATCACACTGACAAATACTATGCCAGTCGGTATCAAAGATAAGATTATTCAAAAGTATAAAGTTCGCACGCGAAAAGCATAGGCCAACATAGGACGAAGAGCAATTGCAACCAACCTGCATGGTATCATATGTATAATTAATTCCCAGCGTTGGATGGTAACTATCCTCAGGAGAAATGAACGGATCAATTCGAGAAATATCAAAGTTGTTAGAATCATCCACTAAAACTAGATCAAGGACTCGATTCATAGAATTGGGAATGTCGTTCAATTGAATCAACCCAAGTTCGGAAATATGCGTAACAAAATCAGATGACCAATCACATGGTGTCAATGGAGTCAGAGAATTAGTATCGGGTAAAGACACCCATGTCACAGACGTCAAGTTAAAGTCACCCAATACTAAAATACGGTCCTTTCTACTGGCTAACGCAATAACTTTTGCAATAGCGTCAATATGCACTTGATATACCTCAAAGCATGAAGATGGCGGAATATAAGAACACGTGACAAACAATTTCAAATTGCCTAAATTAATGGACACCACAATAAACTCAAGATCGCCAATGTCATCAACTGTAACCAACTCAGAAGATAAAGAATTCTCAATTGAGATTAAAACACCACCACCAATTTTACCAACACGATCTTTTCTATAAACTACGTACTTATTGCAGAACAACTCAGAATTAAAAACATTAGGTTTAAGCCATGTCTCAGAAAATGCAATGACATCAAACTCAAAACCAAAGCTATCAACAAATAATCTGGACAATTTAGTATTCAAACCGCGAACATTCTGATACGCCATATTCAAACTCCCAATTAGTTTTTTGGAGCTGCCTTATCTCCAGACGGTAATCTAGCAAAATTATCACGCCTACCATTATCCCGATACTCAAATTCCCTTACGAATGTTCTGTGAGGCCAAAATTCCGAATCCACCAGTCTGACAAATAGATCATCCGGTGCAATAATTTTGAAAGACGACCTACGTTCCGAAAATTGTGACTTCAGCTTTCAAAGCAATTTATTTCAGTTTTTCCTTGATTATTCCAGTTAATTTGGACACTTATTCTTTTCTCACTAAACTTACTCCTGTGGCTGTACTTTTGGATCACTTTACTTCACTTTCGATTCTGCGCTGCTGACTACTGCCAAACTTACTCGATCGATGACGAAATTGCGAATGAATCATTGAATGCGTTGCTACTCTAAATTTGGTGTTCGACAGCCGTTATTTGGCATTCCATCGTATATATGTACGGGTGTGTGTGGATGTGTTTACTCGTCAGCTTAAGGGTGATGTGTAAACGTTTGTTTGTAAGTTCTGGTGTTGTGTGTAAAACGTTTACTTGTGCGTATTGGTGTCGTGCGCAAAACGTTTACATGTACATATTGGGGTGGGGTGCAAAACGAACAGTTGCTTAGACAAAAACTGGTTTGGGCACATTCCACAAATTCCATTGTACATGATGCAATAACTGATGGGTAATGTTATTGTTTTAGGTCAGTTCCGTCAGATAGTTGCCGGATGACTTGGCACGGGGATTATTAAGTGCCAATATGGGGCCGTCACAAACCCAATCATCTGGAAGACAGTCATGGCGAGAGATGGGAGGAAAGGCAGAATTCAGATGGTTACCGGTCATCGGCTTCTGTGGACAGGGTATCGCCACCCGAGGTATCAGAGACCTTCCGAGGGGATGGTGCTGAGTCACTCGGTGGAACAAATCCCGTGGACTTCCGCCTATACTAAACCTACTTAGTTCAACCCCCATTTCCGTTGCCAATTGTTTTGTATTTCCACAGTTACGGTTGGTATAGTTTTCGTAAAGTTGTCGTATTGTTATCGTATCCGTTATCGTATCTGTTATCGTATTTGTGGCCTATCGTCGTCGTCTACGAGAGCCGGATTGGAGCTGGGAAGTACTCGGCAAGAGTGCTTCAACCTCCTCTAGTTGTTCATAATTCTCGATTTCGCGAGGGTCATTTTCGACGCATAGGTGGATTAGGATCTGGTCCTCGACGATCCGCAAAAACCGGACACCTCTTCTACCAGAAACTCGGCTTCCCGCTTTCTTATACAGGTCAGAGACCACTACGCTGTCCTTAATTTGAAGTGCGCGTAGAGCGGCTCGTCCCCTATCCACTAGCTTTGGAAAGTTAGTGAGAAGCTCGAATTTAAGACCGGGAGCATTACATTCCACGATCACCTGATAATGCCCAGAGTGTGCCACCAACTGAGAACATGCGTGTATGTCGAAGTCTTGGGGAGCGTAAGAGATCCCTAACCGGTCCAGGACTTTAGCAACCTCAGCTCGAGGGTCACTGGTCACGGTTTGCGGGAAGCCCCTGATCGCAACCTTAGTATCCGCATACCCAAGTTGTTTCTTACGCAGGGTGCTCTCCTTGTACTTCATCTTAGCCACTGCTTTTCTTCACGCAATTGAGCAATGATCAACTGCGCGGACTCTTCTGCCCGCCGAAGTGTGGTCAGGTGTAAATCGTATTGTACACGCAATTGTACCTGCGCTTCCAAGTTTCGCGATGCCTCAGCCTGGCCTGCCAGCAGCTCGCTGGACTACACTGGTATGCAGTTGCCCTCGAAGGGACTCTACCTCTTGCGGACTGTGACCTGGTTCAGCTTCGCCGTAGCCTAAATAGACGGCACGGACGGTGTCGTTGGCGTGTCCGCAAACCGGGCAGTCGGTTCGTTCTTCCGCGCGCCAAGTTTCCTGACAAGTCCGTTGCAACACGTGTCCGCAAACGGTAGCAAAAACCTGCGGATTAGTGTCGGACCAGGTCGACTAACATATGCTGCATTCGGCTGCGGACGACATGTTTGGGGTCACCTAATAGGGTTTGTCGAAATTAGGGTCTTGATACTTTCGAGCTTCAAATATACCAAAAGAAAATATCCCTAAGTACTTTGAACGACTATGTATGGGACTATATAAGCTCTGTCCTTGCCCTAACTAATAGGATTTCCTTCGCAAGCTGTTGTTTCTCACACACTTATGATATGACAGAATCAAATAACTTTACTCGAATAAACGTACTTATCTAGTACTGGACCTCGACTGCTCCTATCCCAATGTGTCTTCTGCTTCCGAGAATACTCTGCTACGCAGGGGGTAACCCGTATTCCTCCGGCATCGGTCCACATTGGCCTAGAACCAATAGAGACCTAATTACTAGATGCTTCTCAAAAGGGATCAAAAATAAATAACCGAAAATCTGTCGTTACATTCTCGCATATTCGATTATCACAAGAAAATATATTCAAGGAATAAAAATCTTAATTTTTTTCGCACGAACGTGTACAAGCAGTTGTTCTCTCACATATACTACTGCTTCAGATCCTTTGCGTGGAATACGCCCAGTCGCTTGCCTTTCAGGTCTTCAAGCTCATACAGGCTGTTCCCGATGGGTTTCAGAATCCTACATTTCAGAAACTTTCTAGCCAACTTAGCGTTGAAATTATCTTTAAACGAGCTTTGCTGAAAGTTTCGTCGATATACCTCTTGACCAGGAATAAATTTCACTTGTCTGCATCTGGTATTGTACGTTCGTTCGTTTTTCTCGAATGCTTTGTGCAAACTTTCCTGAATTTTTGTCCGTATCAACTCTTGCGCCACTGACTTGGGCACCTTTTCTTCGCCAAAGTCTGCTAGACTTTGCAAGCGTCGTGCAGGCTGGTACATGCTTCCATGCGTTACCATGTTCATACTGGATAACGCGAAATATGGTGTTACTTTGGTCGCGCTGTGCACCAAAGATCTTAAAGAACATTCAACCTGGGAAAGATGACGATCCCATTCGCGATGATCCTCCTTCATGTATGACCGGATTGCTGCCAAAACCGACTGATTTACTCTTTCAGACGCGTTTGCTTGCGGCGAATGTACTGCTGTCCGATGGTGTCTTATCCCAAAATTGTTCACGAAATCGTTGAACTCTCGGCTAGTAAATTGTTTACCATTGTCAGAAACTATCGTTTCTGGCACGCCGAATTTATGGCAGATGTCGTTTATTAAAAATTTGATTACATTCTTGCTGCTGGCTTTTGGCATCGCTTTCAATATAACGAATTTAGTCCAATGGTCAAGAATGATCAAAATGAAGTTGTTGCCATTTCGGGAACGCGGATATGGTCCAAGGAAATCAACGAAGATTCGTTGAAAAGGTCGCTGAGAAATTACTTCTTTGCCCATCCGTGGTCTTAGGACTCGGTTAGCTGCCTTGGCTTCACGACACACTTGGCACGCGTCTATATAACTCTTCACTTGCGCGTTCATGAGCGGCCAATAGAAGTACTCCTTAATACGTTTTAAGGTCTTGTGGAAACCTCCATGAGCAACATGTGGTGGATCGTGAGCCTTTTCAACTACGCCAGCTGTTAACTCCGTCGGTACCCATACCTTCCAGGCGAAATCTTCGTGTAAAGGCACGCCGTCGTAAGGCATCGTTATTCTATATACTATTCCATCGATCACAGTTACGTCGGGCAATCTACTTGCGTTGTCTTCCACGGTTTTAGCTAAATCCTTATACTCATCGCTCTTAGAAGCTTTATCGTCCATTTCATAACGTGATAATGTATCTGGCACAACGTTGAGTTTTCCTGTCCTATGCTCTATCACAAAGTCGAACGACTGCAGATTCCATCGAGCTAATCGCCCACTGAGATCACGGTGGGACATCAGCCATTTAAGGCTGCTGTGGTCCGTAATCACAGTGAAGGCCATTAACTCGATGAAGGGTCTGAACTTTTTAATCGCGAGAACTACCGCTAAGCACTCACGCTCTGTCACGGTGTAGTTCCGCTGAGCAGACGTCAGCTTGTGCGAGTAATACGCGATTGGATGTTCTCCTTCATCATTATCCTTCTGAAACAATACAGCGCCAATTCCTAAACCTGATGCGTCGCACTGTATGTAAAAACGTTTCGAAAAGTCAGGATGCACCAAAACTGGACTCGTCACTAATGCGTTCTTTAACTCGTCGAATGCCGCCTTAGCTTCTTCCGTAAAACAAAATGTCTTGCTCTTTTTCAGCGTGTCCGAGAACGGGCTCGCGATAGTGGCATATTCAGAGAAAAATTTGCGATACCAGCCTGTAGCGCCTAAAAAGCTCCTAACCTGCTTGAGGGTTTTCGGATACTTATACCCAATTATTGTTTCGACCTTTGAAGGGTCTGGCTTGATTTGGCCGCCGCCGACGAGATATCCCAAATATTTCAATTCCTTAAAGCAAAATCTCGATTTTTGGACATTGATAGTTAATCCTGCTTGTTCGAGGCACTTGGCAACTTGACTCAACAACTCTGCGTGAGTCTCGAAATCTGGAGATACCACCAGAAGATCATCCAGATAGACGAAGACGCGATCACGGATAGCGGAAGGTATCACTCTATCCATTAATCGGCAAAGCCTTTGAGCTGCATTACACAACCCAAAAGGCATTACCTTAAAATGGTAGAGTGGTCTTCCGGGCACCGTAAAAGCGGTCTTCTCCCTTTTCTTACTAACGTTACGGAATGGCTCCATGGACTTTCACTGACTTCAATAACTCCTAGGTCCAGCATGCGGTCCACTTCTGCATACAGAAGAGCCTGCACTGCCGGCGAAACAGGGTAATACCGATCTTTCACTGGCACTGCATCTCCAGTATCGATCGTATGTGTTTCCAATGTTGTTATGCCAAGGCCTTTCTTCGTATAGCACGGAAATTTCTCCATTACCGCTTCCAATTGTTCATTCTGCCGTGGTGATAAGGCATGAGCTCGAACCTCCTCCGAGGAAGCGACGTCCTCGCATAGGTCTACCCCTTGAGTGGTGATACTCTCTATGCTTGTGAACAATTTAAAGATTCGCATAAAATCAACTCCGAGATTCAAATCACTTTCTAATGATGGAACGAGATAAAAACTTATTTCCTCCACCCGCTTATTGAAATTAATTTTTGCGCGTATTCGGCCTAAAATCCTATGCGCACTACCATCGGCGGTTTTCACAGACGACCCAAATCGGTGGATCTCCAATCCAGCTCGGGCAACTAACTCTTGACATCCTTTGCCTAGGCATGTCACCGATGCTCCGCTGTCGATAAGGCCCTCTACTTCTATACCACCTATGTTGACTTTTGCATAGAATCTATTGTCTTCTCCTTCGAATAGAGTGGTAGCGGCAATCTCTCTCCGCACCAATCGCCGTTTCTGATATCGTATTCTCGCTCTATCGATTCGGTGAGAAGTTTCTCCAAAGATTCTTTCTCTAACTATGTGGTATTCCGCCCTACGCTGGTGTATTGGCCGAATTTCTTTCAAAATTGGAATCGGTCGTGGTACTTCTCCGCGATCGTTGTTTCTCAAAATTGTAACCACTGCTTCTCCAATGGGTACTGAAATATGCTCTGCATCATTATCTATCTTGTCATTGCTGATTAATTTGTTTTCAACTAAATCGTAATCCTTTACGGTGTTATTCATGGTGTTATTATTGGTTGTAGCATCTTCGGGAAAAGTGTTATTATCGATGATATTACTATCGATGTCGTTACTGAGGGTGTTGTTATTGTCGATGTTATTGTTGACGTCATTTTGGACTAAATCACTCCTGGCTGGGTCGTCCAAAGTTGAAGTAGGTACGGCTGGGTCTAAACTTGTGTGGACCTCACCTCCGCAGTCTGAGGTGGGTTCCTGGGCTGGTTTCCCTGACACACTGGACACTTGGGCGTTACGGTGTTTTCACGGCCACACTTGTAACAGAAGACATTTCTCACCGTTGACGGGTAATCTCTGAAGCGATGTCCTAAGGCCCTACAATTCCAGCATACTAAACTCCCAATAGCCTCTATTTCTGCATCTGCTTCAACTCCATCTCCTTCCAGATTCACCTCGTGTACTCGCGGTTGGTTAAACTGCCGCGTAGGATACTGTTGCCGTTGTGTTGATAATAACGTCTCAGCTCTCCGTACTTCGCGTGAAAATTCGCTGAGTGATGTCGCAGGTATTGGGAACATCAATTGAGCTAACGAAGGTTTTAAATTCCACTTCATGATCTCCGCTAACTGCGCATCTATAGGGAATTCGCTGTTGGTGGCTCAATTGCATAACAGTGTTGTAGAATTCTTCGAACGTTTCCTGCGGCTGTTGACGTCTACTCAGGATTTGACTCTGAATTTGAAACTCATTATCATAACGTTCGAATTGCACCGACATCGCTTGCCGAAGCTCACGCCACCGAAGGTCAGGCGTCAATCTTCTACAGCTCCAATAGTATTCTAAAGCTGGTATGTCACATTCTTTGTCTTCACATATAACATCAACGCGGTATAGGAATTCCTGCACATTCATGGTCTTCTTCGTTCCGTCAAATTTTATGCCCCATTTAGTGACATCAGGTTTTCGTCCACTTCGACTAGAATACTCCTTACGGCCACCAGAACTCGGACTGCGCCGCTGGCGTGTGTCGTTCCTTCTCGCTCTGTTGCCTGGAGGTGGTGTTGACTCGCAAGCTGCCAGAATCGTGGCGTTGGCGCCGTAAAATTATCGGTTGGCCGCTGCCGTCCTGTGGTCGTCGCTAACTCCATCATAGAAACCATCTCAGGTCTAGTATTCCTCGAGGGTTGCTCTGCCTGTAAACGTCTTTCACGATCTTCAGCTGTTCTTGGATTCCTTCTACTTCTCGGCTCATGCTCTAAGTAATCTGTCATATCTTGTCGCCTATTTGTTCCATTATTTGCCTGTGTTGGCATCAGTGGCGATGGTAATCGTTCCTCAGGTTGACTTCCCATACTGCTGGCTAACGATTGCCTAGTGGCTTCCACGATCGCTGGCAAAATTCGTCGTACAAGGGCTTCGTCGTCTCTTTGTAGATCTGTCGCCATTTGAAGATTCGGCTGCCGTTCCATATTATTTCCATGACCGGATGGTGTTGCATCTGTCATTCGTCTATGACCAGCCAATGCACGACGGGCTGTAAGCGTGCTATAGTCTGGAGATTCTGGCGATTCCTCTTGATCCGTCAAGTTGCGGTCGCTGGTAATCTGATCCAAACTCGCTGGATAAATCCTGCTTCCTGGCACACTGGTCGTCATAGGAGCTGTTGTCACGACTGTTGTTGCTGACCATGCCGCAGTAGTGTAAGTGAGAGGTGCGGAAGCTGCTTGAGTGAAAAATGATTCCACGGTGGATTCTAATGGTAGGTTACCACCTCCAGTTCCACTAACGCGCGGTGATCGTCGAACAGGCATGATTAATTAACCGAAATCAAAAGCGAAAAAAGATAACAAAAATGCAAATTTCTTCCCCTAACTGGGGGTACAATGCAATATTATATTCTCTTAGAGGTAAACGAAATAATGAGAATTATCAACAAATTGTAAAAATTCAAAAATGTCCACCGAGTGTTGTCTGTAAACAACAGCTTGCGATGGAAAAACCTCTTGGTCGAAAAAACGAACAAAGGCAAAACTCGTAGAAAAAGAAAAATAAATGAGCTGAAAATGAATAATTAGTCGAAATGAAAAATATAGTATAATTTCGAATATAAAAATAAAAATCAAAAAGAAAAGAAACACCCCTTCTAAGCTTACATCAACCTTAGAAGAATTGTTTATATTATAGTGCGTAATGAAATCAATTTCATTAATCGTTTTCGAATGATGCAAAAACAAAAATATATAGAAGATATTGAAAAATCGCAGTACTTCAACTCTCTTCAATAGAGACTAGGCTCAAAATATAAATTCAAAAATTGGAGTCTTTCATCCAAAAACTTAAGAACTAACACTTGGAATCTTTCATCCAAAAACTTAAGAACTAACACTTGGAACCTTTCATCCAAAATAACTAAAACTAAAGCTTGGAATCTTTCATCCGAAAATGCGGGATCAAACACCCAAAAATAAACTAAAATGCGGGATCAAACACCCTAAACGAAAATTAATGCTTGGAGTCTTTCATCCAAAAATGCGGGATCAAACACCCAAAAATAAAACTAAATACGGGATCAAAAACCCAAAACGAAAATCCAAACTAAAATCTTCTTATCGTCGTAGATGGTAATTTGGGGTAAGTAAAGGTAAGTTACCTTGGGCAACTTGTGACAAATAAGCTTCGCAAAAATTTTCTTAATAACCACAAAATCATAAAAATTCATCGCTGAACTGATAGGTTTACTGAGAACCACGATGAGGGCAAACGTTATAGGCCTGAGGCCACCTAACGTGTCTCACTCCTCCAGATTCTCCTGAACACTTCCATTGGGTTCAGCCTAGATAACTAGTAGTAACCTTAAACTTATTAATTTAATTAAACCGTTAACTACTAATTCAAAAAAAACAATATATAATCTTTCGCCGAGAATGCCCTAAACAATTCGTCGCAACGCGGTTCGATTATGAAATCTCATCCGGGACTTACGCATTGTCCTTAAACACTACCGAAACGAAAATGACTATAAATGAAAAATAAAAGCTTTGCCAGTCATGAATTAAACAAATCGTCGCAACGCGGTTAAAATTTAAATTTTTCGCCGGGACTTACGCTAAGTTTAACTACATTAACATGAACGAAACGTGAAACTATTAACTCTACTTTACTTTATCTACGATTTACGATTTACGATGTAATTGGGTTGAGAGACGTGTCCTCCTGCACCGCGACCAAGGTAGATCTATTGTGCGCCCTCCATTAAAGTTTAATTCATGGTATCATTCAGGAACTTTACAATATCCTTCACCGCTAGTTTTTTATATGCGTCCTCCATAACTTCGGATCCGCCAAGTATCTTAAGTCTCTGGTAAGCAAAAGCAGGGCACTTCGCAAGTATATGTTCCATGGTTTCATCGTCCTCCAAACAATATCTGCATGTTCCCTCCTCCGCTATTTGCATCTTATTCAACATGAAGTTGCATGTGTAGTGTCCAGTGAGAGCTCCACATAGGAGCCTTAGATTGGGTCTGTTCAATTGAAGAGCATCCTTGCTCCTTTTTTCATTGGGTGATAGGAATTTTTTCGAGTGTTTGAGTGGTCCTTTTTTGATCCAAAACTCCTTCGATTCTCCTTTTGTTACTTTTGCGATCATTGTTTTAATGTCCTTTTTAGTGAAGCCATATTGAGGATTTGGGCCTATGAATGGCCGTTGCGCTCCCAGTCTTGCTCTTTCGTCAGCCAAGTCATTTCCATCAATCCCACTGTGCCCTGGCACCCATACAAGTGTTACCTTGTTATTCTCTGCCAGCTGATTTAGGGCCCTATGGCCTTCCAACACTGATTTGTGGTGAAAGATGGGTTTGTTCAGTGCCTTTAGAACTGCTTGACTATCTGTCATTATGTTTATTTTCGTTCTTGTTAGATTTCTGTCTAACAGCGTTTCTGTAGCCGTGTTGAGTGCGTATAATTCTGCTGTGAATATTGTAGAATCCTTGCTTAGGGGAATCTGGAGCCTACACCTGGGTCCTACTATGCCCGCTCCCACCCCTTCTGTTGTTTTTGATCCATCAGTGAACCATTTTTGGGCTCCTTCACGTAGCCATATAGGGTTTGAATCCCATTCAGTCCTTTTTGGGATAAGAACAGTGTAATTTCGTTTCAGCTCCAGTACAGGCTCTATTTGATCACTACATAAAGTCATCTCTTTAATATGATTAGCTTTATTAAGGATTTTCAGGTGTCCTGTGTGGTCGCCTACTTTAAATTTAAATAATTTATGAAGCTCGATGGCCTGTTTAAAGGCTTCTCCTTGTATTGCCAAATGCAACGGGTCAAGGTTTAAGATAACCTCCAAAGCAGCCGTTGGCGTTGTTCTCATTGCCCCTGTGATATTCAAACAGGCTAGTCTTTGGGTTTTCGACAATTTATTCTGGGCTGTGATTTGAGTGGTTTTCTGCCACCATATTACCGAGCCATAGAGTATACTGGGAAGAACCATTTGTTTGTATATCCATAGTGACATCTTTGGACTTAAGCCCCATGTTTTGCCTAGGAGTTGTTTACTAGCCCAAATTGATTTTGTAGCCTTTTTATGTATCATGTTTAGATGAGGATTCCAGGAGAGAGTTCTATCCAGCATAATACCAAGATATTTTACCTCCTGCTCGAATTGAACCTCCGTATCTCTTATGTGAAGCGTAGGGATAGTTAATGTCCTTCGTTTTGTAAATGGGATAATTGTGGTTTTGTTAGGATTTATAGAGAGTCCCTCATTTTCGCACCATTCCCATGTTAATTTTAATGCATTTTGCATTTGTTCTCCAATTGTATCGTCATGTGTTCCTTCTACAATCACTGTGATATCATCTGCATATCCCACAGTGGTAAAACCATTTTCGTTCAGTTTTACTAGTAGATCATCAACCAGTATTGACCATAAGAGCGGAGAGAGAACTCCACCTTGGGGACATCCCTTTATAGTGTTTATTTTCCTGCTAGTATTTCCCATATTAGCAATAATTTGTCTTTGTGAGAGTATTTTGCTTACCCATTTTATCACTATTGGGTCTGATTCTCGTTTTATCAGCGCCCCTTCCATAGAATTATAGCTGGCATTATCAAAAGCGCCTTCAATGTCCATAAAGGAACATAAGGCTATTTCCTTCCTTTCCAGTGCTTTTTCAATTATGGAGGTTAGTTTGTGTATCGACGTTATGGTTGATTTGCCTTTTTGGTAGGCAAATTGCAGATTGTGTAGTGGCTTTTCAGTTAAAAGTTCATTACGAATATACAGATCAATAAGTTTCTCCATCGTTTTCAGCATGAAAGACGAGAGACTTATTGGTCTGTATGATTTTGGATGATCTGCTGGTTTGTTCCCCCCCTTTGGCAGAAAAACCACTTGTACTTTTTTCCATTTAGTAGGGATAAGGTTAAGAGCGAGACTGGCCCTGAAAACATGAACCAGTCGTCTTCTCAGTGAGTCTGGTCCATTTACCAGCATAGCTGGAAATATCCCATCAGGTCCCGGTGATTTATACGGTTTAAATGAGTTTATACTCCATTCTATCTTTTCATATGTTATGATTTGTCTAATTATAGGGTCGTTAGAATTAACTGTATTTTCAGATTCATAGTTCCTAATAGAATCACCTTCATCAAAGCTACATCCGGGAAAGTGAGTCTTAAGAAGAAGCTCCAACGTTTCCCCAAAGGATGAGGTTTGATTTGCATCATCTATTCGGAGATTGCCTATTGTCTGATTTTTCTGTGAAGATAAGGCTTTTTGAATTCTAGCCGTTTCTGGCACATCCTTCAGTTCTTCACAGAAAGTTTTCCAAGATGATCTTTTCGATTTTCTTAGCTCCTTGTTATACTTTGTAAGGGCCTTTCTATAATCTTGCCAGTTACCGCTAGATTTTGCCCTGAAAATATCTAAAATGGATCAAACAAAAATTTAAGTTCATTCACGATTATGAGCATTTGTCTCAGACTAGAATGCCAAAACAAGATTTCACGAACCGATCAATAAACAAAAACCAAACGAAAAAGATATTATTGCCTCGAAGCAGATCCGTCGCAACGCGTCAAGAAACTTAATAACTCCTTAAACGGGACTTACGTATCGCGTAGGAACAAAATAATTTTCATACTAAATTACGGTCTAATGAATATAACCGCTCGGGCCCCACGTTGGGCGCCATTAATGTCACAGCAGTGACACAACAGAACGCGTCAACGTGGATATGAACCTCTTGACTCATGGTTTGAATCTTCGAGGCCCCACGTTGGGCGCCATTATTGATATGTTTGAAGTAATTCATAAAAATGTTTGCCTGTTGGTGTATCGTTAAGCGGCATGCTTGGTATGCCATGCGTATGCCGGGCTGGTAAACTCGCCGGACGGGGGGGTTCTTCCCGCTTAATGATACAAGAACAATCTGACTTGGGAACATGTGTTTACATACCAAGACGAATGGTCTAAGCAGAACTTAAACCGAAAACCGACATTTAAAAAAAAGAAGAAAAGGAGCCCGAACGGATATATCATTAGATGAAAACGAAACAAATGCGATCATCAAACCGAATTGATTAGATAGTGTAACATCAAAAGAAAAGCGTTCAGCGAGTGTAGAGAAAATAACTTACTTGCCAATATATTTTCACTGACTGGTGTAGATGTCAGTGTGTCCCATCCTCACGCAGCCCCTACAGCTTCACCATGACTCTGTTCCTTCTCAGAGTCCCAAAACGTATGTAGCCCAAAGAAACTTAACTCCACTTACCCCTCATATTACCAAATTGGCCAACTACTCAGCCATACTAACGACGACCATAGTTCAGATTTTCAATACAAAATTTATTCAGCCTCGTATAAAGGCAACTATCAATCACAATTTCAAAAACTTAATGTTAATGGTGCCTCTAGGGCGAAGTTAAAATAAATCGTTAATAAAATCATTGAGATATGGGAGCATCCTTCAATGGTGTCCTTAATAAAATTTAACAACATTTAAAATTGTAATTAATTTCCACACTTAGGGACTAAACAATGAACTTAACTCTATATGAACCTCATGCAAACTGAGAACACAAACTTTAGGTTGAACGAACCTAATGTTCTCTAATGTACCCCATTATGGGTAATGACGATAATTGAAAACAAAAACTACTGAATCCAAAGAATAGTTAATATTAATTATCAACCCGGAAATTTATCGGGCGCCCCTCGTATAAAATGAATTGGCTGAAAAGTTAATTGAATACAGGTAAGGATATCAAATATAAAATGAAATGGCCATCAGTTATGAATAATATAATAAAAAATGATATGTTCAATATATATAAGATGTCAGAGAGTAAGTATGTCTGTCCATATAAATAAAAGGATTCGTAGACGGTGAAATACTTAGAGTTTACTTTCTCACTTCGCCTGGGTTCTTACAATGATTGTAAATTTTCTTAATTGGTAGTATGGTGCAATTTCAAACCTTACACCTATATTATTGCTAAACGGATTCCGATCCTATATTATGAAATTTTAATGTGCCGCTTTTATTTTACTTTTAATATGGGAACAATAAATGCTGTTCTGATTCACTTTTATTTTTAGCGTGCACCGATTTTAATTTTTACATTTCAATTTTTGCAAATTCTCTATCGACTACGTTTTAATATTAACAGCGTGTACCGGTTTTAATTTTTATTTCAATTTTTACTAAAATTCTTTATCAACAATAATTCAATTATCGTAGCGCGCGATCATCTCAATTTATATTTAAATTTTTACCAAAATTCTATCGACAATATTCTAATTTTCAACAGCGTGTACCGATCTTAATTTATACTTAAATTTTTATCAAAATTCTCTATCGACAATATTTTAATTTTAAACAGCGTGCGCCGATCTTAATTTATACTTCAATTTTGCGAAATGCTACCTTGACGGAATTGTAGATTTTGGTAGCGTGCACTACTTTTACTTTTATGTTTTAATTTTTCACAAAATGCTTCATTAACCTCACGTTAATGCAATTTTAACTCAGGTGGTTTTCTTCTTTTCATTAAATTTCTTATGCTAATTGATTGATTATTGTGTAGGCGATGTTTTGCCCAATTCTGGTTGTCATTTTCTCGTGAGAATTTACACCTTTTCTAAGTTTTCCCTAAGTCCAAGATTACTTGTAAGTCCGGGGGTTAACAAAACTTCGGACTTACCTTTTTCTCCTTCAAGGGGGTGTTTTACTTGCGGTCTTTATTTATATGGTTGGATGCTTGTAGAACCTCGACGGTTTTTCGGCGCGGTATCGATGTTTTCAGCTAGCTGTGGTTTGTCTGGGAGTTGGCTAGGCCGATGGGCCAAATTTGCCGAACGATTCCCGGACTTTCCCCTGGTACTACGCTTCCCCGAGACTAGCAGGTGTTGATGACACGAAAGACGTCTTGGTCTCGGTGGAAGCGCGTATTCTCGGTGGTGTCTCGGTTGTCGGGATTTGTTCTGGACCGGTGATTCCGGGTCCTAACACTGGGAGGCTATATAAAAAAAACAAACACAATGAGGATTTTGTGGCACTAAACTTCTCCTCTTCCACATGGTTTACGAGCTTACCTCCTAGGTCCTTGTTTCTGGTCTGGGAATTGATTTGGGTCTCTCCGCTGTCTTGTTGGAGACGAAAATGTTGGTCAATGCCGGTTTCCAGCAATTTGACGAACTCACTTTAACTTAGTAATTATTGATACCGCCAACTTGCGTTTTCATATAAATTTTTCACCAATTAATTTCACAATTCCTTTAAATTTTCTTCAACTTTAACTTGCATTCTGTTTTTAGACTGCTGCCGACCATTCACTAGTAACTCACAATTATCAATGACAAGTCAAATGAGATTTTCGCAGCAGCTAAGCGATCGTTGTCCGTTATCCCACATTCCATTGTATGTATGGATGTGTGCGTGTGTATACGTTTACTCGTCAGTTTAAGGGTGATGCGTAAACGTTTGCTTGTAAGTTTTGGTGTTGTGTGTAAACGTTTACTTGTGCGTATGGGTGTCGTGTGCAAAACGTTTACAAGTACATGTTGGGGTGGGGTGCAAAACAAACAGTTGCTTAGACCAAAACTGGTTTGGGCACATTCCACAAATTCCATTGTACATGATGCAATAACTGATGGGTAATGTTATTGTTTTAGGTCAGTTCTGTCAGATAGTTGCCGGATGACTTGGCATGGGAATTTTCGAGTGCCAATATGGGGCCGTCACAAACCCAATCATCTGGAAGACAGTCATGGCGAGAGATGGGAGGGAAGGCAGAATTCAGATGGTTAGTGGTCATCGGTTTCTGTGGACAGGGTATCGCCACCCGAGGTATCAGAGACCTTCCGAGGGGATGGTACTGAGTCACTCGGTGGAACAAATCCCGTGGACTTCCGCCTATACTAAACCTACTTAGTTCAACCCCCATTTCCGTTGCCAATTGTTTGTATTGTCACAGTTACGGTTGCTGTAGTTTTCGTAAAGTTATCGTATCGTATTCGTTATTGTATTTGTCATCGTATTTGTGGCCTATCGTCGTCGTCGACGAGAGCCGGATTGGAGCTGGGAAGTACTCGGCAAGAGCGATTCAACCTCCTCCAGTTGTTCATCATTCTCGATTTCGCGCGGGTCATTTTCGACGCATAGGTGGATTAGGATCTGGTCTTCGACGATCCGCAAAAACCGGACACCTCTTCTACCAGAAACTTGGCTTCCCACTTTCTTATGCAAGTCAGAGACCACTACGCTGTCCTTAATTCGGAGTGCGCGTAGAGCGGCTCGTCCACTATCCAATTGCTTCGGAAAGTTAGTGAGAAGCTCGAATTTAATACCGGGAGCATTAGATTCCACGATCACCTGATAATACCCAGAGTGCTGCAAATATATCAAACGAAAATACCCCTAAGTACTTTTAACGGCTAATCATGGGACTATATAAACCTCTGTCCTTGCCCTAACTAATAGGATTTCCTTCGCAAGCTGTTGTTTCTCACACACTTATGATATGACAGAATCAAATAACTTTACTCGAATAAATGTACTTATCTAGTACTGGACCTCGACTGCTCCTATCCCAATGTGTCTTCTGCTCCCGAGAATACTCTGCTACGCAGGGGGTAACCCGTATTCCTCCGGCATCGGTCCACATTGGCCTAGAACCAATAGAGACCTAATTACTAGATGCTTCTCAAAAGAGATCAAAAATAAATAACCGTAAATCTGTCGTTACATTCTCGCATATTCGATTATCACAAGAAAATATATTCAAGGAATAAAAATCTTAAGTTTTTTCGCACGAACGTGTACAAGCAGTTGTTCTCTCACATATACTACTGCTTCAGATCCTTTGCGTGGAATACGCCCAGTCGCTTGCCTTTCAGGTCTTCAAGCTCATACAGGCTGTTCCCGATGGGTTTCAGAATCCTACATTTCAGAAACTTTGTAGCCAACTTAGCGTTGAAATTATCTTTAAAAGAGCTTTGCTGAAAGTTTCGTCGATATACCTCTTGACCAGGAATAAATTTCACTTGTCTGCATCTGGTATTATACGTTCGCTCGTTTTTTTCGTATGCTTTGTGCAAAACTTTCTTGAATTTTTGTTCGTACCAATTCTTGCGCCACTGACTTAGGCACTGTTTCTTCGCCAAGGTCTGTTAGACTTTGTAAGCGTCGTGCAAGCTGGTACATGCTTCCATGCGTTATCATGTTCATACCGAATAACGCGAAATATGGTGTTACTTTTGTTGCGCTGTGCACCGAAGATCTTAATGAACATTCAGTCTGGGAAAGATGACGATCCCATTCGCGATGATCCTCCTTCATGTATGACCGGATTGCTGCCAAAACCGACTGATTTACTCTTTCAGACGCGTTTGCTTGCGGCGAATGTACTCCCGTCCGATGGTGTTTAATTCCAAAATTGTTCACGAAATCGTTGAATTCTCGGCTAATAAATTGTTTACCATTGTCAGAAACCATTGTTTCTGGAACGCCGAATTTATGGCAGATCTCGTTTATTAAAAATTTGATTACATTCTTGCTGTTTGCTTTCGGCATCGCTGGCAATATAACGAATTTAGTCAAATGATCAAGAATGATAAAGATAAAGTTGTTACCATTTCGGGAACGCGGATATGGTCCAAGGAAATCAACGAAGATTCGTTGAAAAGGTCGCTGAGAAATTACTTCTTTGCCCATCGGTGGTCTTAGGACTCGGTTAGCTGCTTTGGCTTCACGACACACTTGGCACGCGCCTATATAACTCTTCACTTGCGCGTTCATGAGCGGCCAATAGAAGTACTCCTTAATACGTTTTAAGGTCTTGTGGAAATCTCCATGAGCTACATGTGGTGGATCGTGAGCCTTTTCAATTACGCCAGCTGTTAACTCCGTTGGTACCCATACTTTCCAGGCGAAATCTTCATGTAAAGGCACGCCGACGTAAGGCATCGTTCTTCTATATACTATTCCATCGATCACAGTTACGTCGGGCAATCTACTTGCGTTGTCTTCCACGGTTTTAGCTAAATCCTTATATTCATCGCTCTTAAAGGCTTTATCGTCTAGATCGATCAGACGCATTACTTCCGCTGAAACTTCTTCCATTTCATAACGCGATAATGTATCTGGCACAACGTTGAGTTTTCCTTTTCTATGCTCTATCACAAAGTCGAACGACTGCAGATGCAGATTCCATCGAGCTAATCGCCCACTGAGATCACGGTGTGACATCAGCCATTTAAGGCTGTTGTGGTCCGTGATCACAGTGAAGGCCATTTACTCGATGAAAGGTCTGAACTTTTTAATCGCGAGAACTACCGCTAAGCACTCACGCTCTGTCACGGTGTAGTTCCGCTGAGCAGACGTCAGCTTGTGCGAGTAATACGCGATTGGATGTTCTCCTTCATCATTATCCTTCTGAAACAATACAGCGCCAATTCCTAAATCTGATGCGTCGCACTGTATATAAAAACGTTTCGAAAAATCAGGATGCACCAAAACTGAACTCGTCACTAATGCGTTCTTTAACTCGTCGAATGCCGGAAGGTATCACTCTATCCATTAATCGGCAAAGCCTTTGAGCTGCATTACACAACATAAAAGGCATTACCTTAAAATGGTAGAGTGGTCTTCCGGGCACCGTAAAAGCAGTCTTCTCCCGGCTGGATGGCTCCAATGGTATCTCCCAGAACGCGTCTTTTAGGTCGACACTGGAGATGTAGTGTGTATCGCCTAACCTGCTGAGCAAGCCCTCTATATGAGGAAGTGGGTACGCATCCTTGACCGTCAGAGCATTAAGTTTTCGTGCGTCCAGGCACTGCCGATTCTTGACCCCTTTTCTTACTAACGTTACGGAATGGCTCCATGGACTTTCACTGACTTCAATAACTAATAGGTCCAGCATGCGGTCCACTTCTGCATACAGAAGAGCCTGCACTGCCGGCGAAACAGGGTAATACCGATCTTTCACTGGCACTGCATCTCCAGTATCGATCGTATGTGTTTCCAATGTTGTTATGCCAAGGCCTTTCTTCGTATAGCACGGAAATTTCTCCATTACCGCTTCCAATTGTTCATTCTGCCGTGGTGATAAGGCATGAGCTCGAACCTCCTCCGAGGAAGCGACGTCCTCGCATAGGTCTACCCCCTGAGTGGTGATACTCTCTATGCTTGTGAACAATTTAAAGATTCGCATAAAATCAACTCCGACATACAAAGCACGTTCTAATGATGGAACGAGATAAAATCTTATTTCCTCCACCCGCTTGTTGAAATTAATTTTTGCGCGTATTCGGCCTAAAATCCTATGCGCACTACCATCGGCGGTTTCACAGACGACCCAAATCGGTGGATCTCCAATCCAGCTCGGGCAACTAACTCTTGACATCCTTTGCCTAGGCATGTCACCGATGCTCCGCTGTCGATAAGGCCCTCTACTTCTATACCACCTATGTTGACTTTTGCATAGAATCTATTGTCTTCTCCTTCGAATAGAGTGGTAGCGGCAATCTCTCTCCGCACCAATCGCCGTTTTTGATATCGTATTCTCGCTCTATCGATTCGGTGAGAAGGTTCTCCAAAGATTCTTTCTCTAACTATGTGGTATTCCGCCATACGCTGGTGTATTGACCGGATTTCTTTCAAAATTGGAATCGGTCGTGATACTTCTCCGCGATCGTTGTTTCTCAAAATTGTAACCACTGCTTCTCCAATGGGTACTGAAATATGCTCTGCATCATTATCTATCTTGTCATTGCTGATTAATTTGTTTTCAACTAAATCGTAATCCTTTACGGTGTTATTCATGGTGTTATTATTGGTTGTAGCATCTTCGGGAAAAGTGTTATTATCGATGATATTACTATCGATGTCGTTACTGAGGGTGTTGTTATTGTCGATGTTATTGTTGACGTCATTTTGGACTAAATCACTCCTGGCTGGGTCGTCCAAAGTTGAAGTAGGTACGGCTGGGTCTAAACTTGTGTGGACCTCACCTCCGCAGTCTGAGGTGGGTTCCTGGGCTGGTTTCCCTGACACACTGGACACTTGGGCGTTACGGTGTTTTCACGGCCACACTTGTAACAGAAGACATTTCTCACCGTTGACGGGCAATCTCTGAAGCGATGTCCTAAGGCCCTACAATTCCAGCATACTAAACTCCCAATAGCCTCTATTTCTGCATCTGCTTCAACTCCATCTCCTTCCAGATTCACCTCGTGTACTCGCGGTTGGTTAAACTGCCGCGTAGGATACTGTTGCCGTTGTGTTGATAATAACGTCTCAGCTCTCCGTACTTCGCGTGAAAATTCGCTGAGTGATGTCGCAGGTATTGGGAACATCAATTGAGCTAACGAAGGTTTTAAATTCCACTTCATGATCTCCGCTAACTGCGCCTCAGTATAGGGAATTCGCTGTTGGTGTCTCAATTGCATAACAGTGTTGTAGAATTCTTCGAACGTTTCCTGCGGCTGTTGACGTCTACTCAGGATTTGACTCTGAATTTGAAACTCATTATCATAACGTTCGAATTGCACCGACATCGCTTGCCGAAGCTCACGCCACCGAAGGTCAGGCGTCAATCTTCTACAGCTCCAATAGTATTCTAAAGCTGGTATGTCACATTCTTTGTCTTCACATATAACATCAACGCGGTATAGGAATTCCTGCACATTCATGGTCTTCTTCGTTCCGTCAAATTTTATGCCCCATTTAGTGACATCAAGTTTTCGTCCACTTCGACTAGAATACTCCTTACGGCCACCAGAACTCGGACTGCGCCGCTGGCGTGTGTCGTTCCTTCTCGCTCTGTTGCCTGGAGGTGGTGTTGACTCGCAAGCTGGCCAGAATCGTGGCGTTGGCGCCGTAAAATTATCGGTTGGCCGCTGCCGTCCTGTGGTCGTCGCTAACTCCATCATAGAAACCATCTCAGGTCTAGTATTCCTCGAGGGTTGCTCTGCCGGTAAACGTCTTTCACGATCTTCAGCTGTTCTTGAATTCCTTCTACTTCTCGGCTCATGCTCTAAGTAATCTGTCATATCTTGTCGCCTATTTGTTCCATTATTTGCCTGTGTTGGCATCAGTGGCGATGGTAATCGTTCCTCAGGTTGACTTCCCATACTGCTGGCTAACGATTGCCTAGTGGCTTCCACGATCGCTGGAAAAATTCGTCGTACAAGGGCTTCGTCGTCTCTTTGGCGATCTGTCGCCATTTGAAGATTCGGCTGCCGTTCCATATTATTTCCATGACCGGATGGTGTTGCATCTGTCATTCGTCTATGACCAGCCAATGCACGACGGGCTGTAAGCGTGCTATAGTCTGGAGATTCTGGCGATTCCTCTTGATCCGTCAAGTTGCGGTCGCTGGTAATCTGATCCAAACTCGCTGGATAAATCCTGCCTCCTGGCACACTGGTCGTCATAGGAGCTGTTGTCACGACTGTTGTTGCTGACCATGCCGCAGTAGTGTAAGTGAGAGGTGCGGAAGCTGCTTGAGTGAAAAATGCTTCCACGGTGGATTCTAATGGTAGGTTACCACCTCCAGTTCCACTAACGCGCGGTGATCGTCGAACAGGCATGATTAATTAACCGAAATCAAAAGCGAATAAAGATAACAAAAATGCAAATTTCTTCCCCTAACTGGGGGTACAATGCAATATTATATCCTCTTAGAGGTAAACGAAATAATGAGAATTATCAACAAATTGTAAAAATTCAAAAATGTCCACCGAGTGGTGTCTCTAAACAACAGCTTGCGATGGAAAAACCTCTTGGTCGAAAAAACGAACAAAGGCAAAACTCGTAGAAAAAGAAAAATAAATGAGCTGAAAATCAATAATTAGTCGAAATGAAAAATATAGTATAATTTCGAATATAAAAATAAAAAAGAAAAGAAACACCACTTCTAAGCTTACATCAACCTTAGAAGAATGTTTATATTATAGTGCGTAATGAAATCAATTTGATGCAAAAACAAAAATATATAGAAGATATTGAAAAATCGCAGTACTTCAACTCTCTTCAATAGAGACTAGGCTCAAAATATAAATTCAAAAATTGGAGTCTTTCATCCAAAAACTTAAGAACTAACACTTGGAACCTTTCATCCAAAATAACTAAAACTAAAGCTTGGAATCTTTCATCCGAAAATGCGGGATCAAACACCCAAAAATAAACTAAAATGCGGGATCAAACACCCTAAACGAAAATTAATGCTTGGAGTCTTTCATCCAAAAATGCGGGATCAAACACCCAAAAATAAAACTAAATACGGGATCAAACACCCAAAACGAAAATCCAAACTAAAATCTTCTTATCGTCGTAGATGGTAATTTGGGGTAAGTAAAGGTAAGTTACCTTGGGCAACTTGTGACAAATAAGCTTCGCAAAAATTTTCTTAATAACCACAAAATCATAAAAATTCATCGCTGAACTGATAGGTTTACTGAGAACCACGATGAGGGCAAACGTTATAGGCCTGAGGCCACCTAACGTGTCTCACTCCTCCAGATTCTCCTGAACACTTCCATTGGGTTCAGCCTAGATAACTAGTAGTAACCTTAAACTTATTAATTTAATTAAACCGTTAACTACTAATTCAAAAAAAACAATATATAATCTTTCGCCGAGAATGCCCTAAACAATTCGTCGCAACGCGGTTCGATTATGAAATCTCATCCGGGACTTACGCATTGTCCTTAAACACTACCGAAACGAAAATGACTATAAATGAAAAATAAAAGCTTTGCCAGTCATGAATTAAACAAATCGTCGCAGCGCGGTTAAAATTTAAATTTTTCGCCGGGACTTACGCTAAGTTTAACTACATTAACATGAACGAAACGTGAAACTATTAACTCTACTTTACTTTATCTAAAATGGATCAAACAAAAATTTAAGTTCATTCACGATTATGAGCATTTGTCTCAGACTAGAATGCCAAAACAAGATTTCACGAACCGATCAATAAACAAAAACCAAACGAAAAAGATATTATTGCCCCGAAGCAGATCCGTCGCAACGCGTCAAGAAACTTAATAACTCCTTAAACGGGACTTACGTATCGCGTAGGAACAAAATAATTTTCATACTAAATTACGGTCTAATGAACATAACCGCTCGGGCCCCACGTTGGGCGCCATTAATGTCACAGCAGTGACACAACAGAACGCGTCAACGTGGATATGAACCTCTTGACTCATGGTTTGAATCTTCGAGGCCCCACGTTGGGCGCCATTATTGATATGTTTGAAGTAATTCATAAAAATTTTTGCCTGTTGGTGTATCGTTAAGCGGCATGCTTGGTATGCCATGCGTATGCCGGGCTGGTAAACTCGCCGGACGGGGGGGTTCTTCCCGCTTAATGATACAAGTACAATCTGACTTGGGAACATGTGTTTACATACCAAGACGAATGGTCTAAGCAGAACTTAAACCGAAAACCGACATTTAAAAAAAAGAAGAAAAGGAGCCCGAACGGATATATCATTAGATGAAAACGAAACAAATGCGATCATCAAACCGAATTGATTAGATAGTGTAACATCAAAAGAAAAGCGTTCAGCGAGTGTAGAGAAAATAACTTACTTGCCAATATATTTTCACTGACTGGTGTAGATGTCAGTGTGGCCCATCCTCACGCAGCCCCTACAGCTTCACCATGAGTCCCAAAACGTATGTAGCCCAAAGAAACTTAACTCCACTTACCCCTCATATTACCAAATTGGCCAACTACTCAGCCATACTAACGACGACCATAGTTCAGATTTTCAATACAAAATTTATTCAGCCTCGTATAAAGGCAACTATCAATCACAATTTCAAAAACTTAATGTTAATGGTGCCTCTAGGGCGAAGTTAAAATAAATCGTTAATAAAATCATTGAGATATGGGAGCATCCTTCAATGGTGTCCTTAATAAAATTTAACAACATTTAAAATTGTAATTAATTTCCACACTTAGGGACTAAACAATGAACTTAACTCTATATGAACCTCATGCAAACTGAGAACACAAACTTTAGGTTGAACGAACCTAATGTTCTCTAATGTACCCCATTATGGGTAATGACGATAATTGAAAACAAAAACTACTAAATCCAAAGAATAGTTAATATTAATTATCAACCCGGAAATTTATCGGGCGCCCCTCGTATAAAATTAATTGGCTGAAAAGTTAATTGAATACAGGTAAGGATATCAAATATAAAATGAAATGGCCATCAGTTATGAATAATATAATAAAAAATGATATGTTCAATATATATAAGATGTCAGAGAGTAAGTATGTCTGTCCATATAAATAAAAGGATTCGTAGACGGTGAAATACTTAGAGTTTACTTTCTCACTTCGCCTGGGTTCTTACAATGATTGTAAATTTTCTTAATTGGTAGTATGGTGCAATTTCAAACCTTACACCTATATTATTGCTAAACGGATTCCGATCCTATATTATGAAATTTTAATGTGCCGCTTTTATTTTACTTTTAATATGGGAACAATAAATGCTGTTCTGATTCACTTTTATTTTTAGCGTGCACCGATTTTAATTTTTACATTTCAATTTTTGCAAATTCTCTATCGACTACGTTTTAATATTAACAGCGTGTACCGGTTTTAATTTTTATTTCAATTTTTACTAAAATTCTTTATCAACAATAATTCAATTATCGTAGCGCGCGATCATCTCAATTTATATTTAAATTTTTACCAAAATTCTATCGACAATATTCTAATTTTCAACAGCGTGTACCGATCTTAATTTATACTTAAATTTTTATCAAAATTCTCTATCGACAATATTTTAATTTTAAACAGCGTGCGCCGATCTTAATTTATACTTCAATTTTGCGAAATGCTACCTTGACGGAATTGTAGATTTTGGTAGCGTGCACTACTTTTACTTTTATGTTTTAATTTTTCACAAAATGCTTCATTAACCTCACGTTAATGCAATTTTAACTCAGGTGGTTTTCTTCTTTTCATTAAATTTCTTATGCTAATTGATTGATTATTGTGTAGGCGATGTTTTGCCCAATTCTGGTTGTCATTTTCTCGTGAGAATTTACACCTTTTCTAAGTTTTCCCTACGTCCAAGATTACTTGTAAGTCCGGGGGTTAACAAAACTTCGGACTTACCTTTTTCTCCTTCAAGGGGGTGTTTTACTTGCGGTCTTTATTTATATGGTTGGATGCTTGTAGAACCTCGACGGTTTTTCGGCGCGGTATCGATGTTTTCCGCTAGCTGTGGTTTGTCTGGGAGTTGGCTAGGCCGATGGGCCAAATTTGCCGAACGATTCCCGGACTTTCCCCTGGTACTACGCTTCCCCGAGACTAGCAGGTGTTGATGACACGAAAGACGTCTTGGTCTCGGTGGAAGCGCGTATTCTCGGTGGTGTCTCGGTTGTCGGGATTTGTTCTGGACCGGTGATTCCGGGTCCTAACACTGGGAGGCTATATAAAAAAAACAAACACAATGAGGATTTTGTGGCACTAAACTTCTCCTCTTCCACATGGTTTACGAGCTTACCTCCTAGGTCCTTGTTTCTGGTCTGGGAATTGATTTGGGTCTCTCCGCTGTCTCGTTGGAGACGAAAATGTTGGTCAATGCCGGTTTCCAGCAATTTGACGAACTCACTTTAACTTAGTAATTATTGATACCGCCAACTTGCGTTTTCATATAAATTTTTCACCAATTAATTTCACAATTCCTTTAAATTTTCTTCAACTTTAACTTGCATTCTGTTTTTAGACTGCTGCCGACCATTCACTAGTAACTCACAATTATCAATGACAAGTCAAATGAGATTTTCGCAGCAGCTAAGCGATCGTTGTCCGTTATGCCACATTCCATTGTATGTATGGATGTGTGCGTGTGTATACGTTTACTCGTCAGTTTAAGGGTGATGCGTAAACGTTTGCTTGTAAGTTTTGGTGTTGTGTGTAAACGTTTACTTGTGCGTATGGGTGTCGTGTGCAAAACGTTTACAAGTACATGTTGGGGTGGGGTGCAAAACAAACAGTTGCTTAGACCAAAACTGGTTTGGGCACATTCCACAAATTCCATTGTACATGATGCAATAACTGATGGGTAATGTTATTGTTTTAGGTCAGTTCTGTCAGATAGTTGCCGGATGACTTGGCATGGGAATTTTCGAGTGCCAATATGGGGCCGTCACAAACCCAATCATCTGGAAGACAGTCATGGCGAGAGATGGGAGGGAAGGCAGAATTCAGATGGTTAGTGGTCATCGGTTTCTGTGGACAGGGTATCGCCACCCGAGGTATCAGAGACCTTCCGAGGGGATGGTACTGAGTCACTCGGTGGAACAAATCCCGTGGACTTCCGCCTATACTAAACCTACTTAGTTCAACCCCCATTTCCGTTGCCAATTGTTTGTATTGTCACAGTTACGGTTGCTGTAGTTTTCGTAAAGTTATCGTATCGTATTCGTTATTGTATTTGTCATCGTATTTGTGGCCTATCGTCGTCGTCGACGAGAGCCGGATTGGAGCTGGGAAGTACTCGGCAAGAGCGATTCAACCTCCTCCAGTTGTTCATCATTCTCGATTTCGCGCGGGTCATTTTCGACGCATAGGTGGATTAGGATCTGGTCTTCGACGATCCGCAAAAACCGGACACCTCTTCTACCAGAAACTCGGCTTCCCACTTTCTTATGCAAGTCAGAGACCACTACGCTGTCCTTAATTCGGAGTGCGCGTAGAGCGGCTCGTCCACTATCCAATTGCTTCGGAAAGTTAGTGAGAAGCTCGAATTTAATACCGGGAGCATTAGATTCCACGATCACCTGATAATACCCAGAGTGCTGCAAATATATCAAACGAAAATACCCCTAAGTACTTTTAACGGCTAATCATGGGACTATATAAACCTCTGTCCTTGCCCTAACTAATAGGATTTCCTTCGCAAGCTGTTGTTTCTCACACACTTATGATATGACAGAATCAAATAACTTTACTCGAATAAATGTACTTATCTAGTACTGGACCTCGACTGCTCCTATCCCAATGTGTCTTCTGCTCCCGAGAATACTCTGCTACGCAGGGGGTAACCCGTATTCCTCCGGCATCGGTCCACATTGGCCTAGAACCAATAGAGACCTAATTACTAGATGCTTCTCAAAAGAGATCAAAAATAAATAACCGTAAATCTGTCGTTACATTCTCGCATATTCGATTATCACAAGAAAATATATTCAAGGAATAAAAATCTTAAGTTTTTTCGCACGAACGTGTACAAGCAGTTGTTCTCTCACATATACTACTGCTTCAGATCCTTTGCGTGGAATACGCCCAGTCGCTTGCCTTTCAGGTCTTCAAGCTCATACAGGCTGTTCCCGATGGGTTTCAGAATCCTACATTTCAGAAACTTTGTAGCCAACTTAGCGTTGAAATTATCTTTAAAAGAGCTTTGCTGAAAGTTTCGTCGATATACCTCTTGACCAGGAATAAATTTCACTTGTCTGCATCTGGTATTATACGTTCGCTCGTTTTTTTCGTATGCTTTGTGCAAAACTTTCTTGAATTTTTGTTCGTACCAATTCTTGCGCCACTGACTTAGGCACTGTTTCTTCGCCAAGGTCTGTTAGACTTTGTAAGCGTCGTGCAAGCTGGTACATGCTTCCATGCGTTATCATGTTCATACCGAATAACGCGAAATATGGTGTTACTTTTGTTGCGCTGTGCACCGAAGATCTTAATGAACATTCAGTCTGGGAAAGATGACGATCCCATTCGCGATGATCCTCCTTCATGTATGACCGGATTGCTGCCAAAACCGACTGATTTACTCTTTCAGACGCGTTTGCTTGCGGCGAATGTACTCCCGTCCGATGGTGTTTAATTCCAAAATTGTTCACGAAATCGTTGAATTCTCGGCTAATAAATTGTTTACCATTGTCAGAAACCATTGTTTCTGGAACGCCGAATTTATGGCAGATCTCGTTTATTAAAAATTTGATTACATTCTTGCTGCTTGCTTTCGGCATCGCTTGCAATATAACGAATTTAGTCAAATGATCAAGAATGATAAAGATAAAGTTGTTACCATTTCGGGAACGCGGATATGGTCCAAGGAAATCAACGAAGATTCGTTGAAAAGGTCGCTGAGAAATTACTTCTTTGCCCATCGGTGGTCTTAGGACTCGGTTAGCTGCTTTGGCTTCACGACACACTTGGCACGCGCCTATATAACTCTTCACTTGCGCGTTCATGAGCGGCCAATAGAAGTACTCCTTAATACGTTTTAAGGTCTTGTGGAAATCTCCATGAGCTACATGTGGTGGATCGTGAGCCTTTTCAATTACGCCAGCTGTTAACTCCGTTGGTACCCATACTTTCCAGGCGAAATCTTCATGTAAAGGCACGCCGACGTAAGGCATCGTTCTTCTATATACTATTCCATCGATCACAGTTACGTCGGGCAATCTACTTGCGTTGTCTTCCACGGTTTTAGCTAAATCCTTATATTCATCGCTCTTAAAGGCTTTATCGTCTAGATCGATCAGACGCATTACTTCCGCTGAAACTTCTTCCATTTCATAACGCGATAATGTATCTGGCACAACGTTGAGTTTTCCTTTTCTATGCTCTATCACAAAGTCGAACGACTGCAGATGCAGATTCCATCGAGCTAATCGCCCACTGAGATCACGGTGTGACATCAGCCATTTAAGGCTGTTGTGGTCCGTGATCACAGTGAAGGCCATTTACTCGATGAAAGGTCTGAACTTTTTAATCGCGAGAACTACCGCTAAGCACTCACGCTCTGTCACGGTGTAGTTCCGCTGAGCAGACGTCAGCTTGTGCGAGTAATACGCGATTGGATGTTCTCCTTCATCATTATCCTTCTGAAACAATACAGCGCCAATTCCTAAATCTGATGCGTCGCACTGTATATAAAAACGTTTCGAAAAATCAGGATGCACCAAAACTGAACTCGTCACTAATGCGTTCTTTAACTCGTCGAATGCCGGAAGGTATCACTCTATCCATTAATCGGCAAAGCCTTTGAGCTGCATTACACAACATAAAAGGCATTACCTTAAAATGGTAGAGTGGTCTTCCGGGCACCGTAAAAGCAGTCTTCTCCCGGCTGGATGGCTCCAATGGTATCTCCCAGAACGCGTCTTTTAGGTCGACACTGGAGATGTAGTGTGTATCGCCTAACCTGCTGAGCAAGCCCTCTATATGAGGAAGTGGGTACGCATCCTTGACCGTCAGAGCATTAAGTTTTCGTGCGTCCAGGCACTGCCGATTCTTGACCCCTTTTCTTACTAACGTTACGGAATGGCTCCATGGACTTTCACTGACTTCAATAACTAATAGGTCCAGCATGCGGTCCACTTCTGCATACAGAAGAGCCTGCACTGCCGGCGAAACAGGGTAATACCGATCTTTCACTAGCACTGCATCTCCAGTATCGATCGTATGTGTTTCCAATGTTGTTATGCCAAGGCCTTTCTTCGTATAGCACGGAAATTTCTCCATTACCGCTTCCAATTGTTCATTCTGCCGTGGTGATAAGGCATGAGCTCGAACCTCCTCCGAGGAAGCGACGTCCTCGCATAGGTCTACCCCCTGAGTGGTGATACTCTCTATGCTTGTGAACAATTTAAAGATTCGCATAAAATCAACTCCGACATACAAAGCACGTTCTAATGATGGAACGAGATAAAAACTTATTTCCTCCACCCGCTTGTTGAAATTAATTTTTGCGCGTATTCGGCCTAAAATCCTATGCGCACTACCATCGGCGGTTTCACAGACGACCCAAATCGGTGGATCTCCAATCCAGCTCGGGCAACTAACTCTTGACATCCTTTGCCTAGGCATGTCACCGATGCTCCGCTGTCGATAAGGCCCTCTACTTCTATACCACCTATGTTGACTTTTGCATAGAATCTATTGTCTTCTCCTTCGAATAGAGTGGTAGCGGCAATCTCTCTCCGCACCAATCGCCGTTTTTGATATCGTATTCTCGCTCTATCGATTCGGTGAGAAGGTTCTCCAAAGATTCTTTCTCTAACTATGTGGTATTCCGCCATACGCTGGTGTATTGACCGGATTTCTTTCAAAATTGGAATCGGTCGTGATACTTCTCCGCGATCGTTGTTTCTCAAAATTGTAACCACTGCTTCTCCAATGGGTACTGAAATATGCTCTGCATCATTATCTATCTTGTCATTGCTGATTAATTTGTTTTCAACTAAATCGTAATCCTTTACGGTGTTATTCATGGTGTTATTATTGGTTGTAGCATCTTCGGGAAAAGTGTTATTATCGATGATATTACTATCGATGTCGTTACTGAGGGTGTTGTTATTGTCGATGTTATTGTTGACGTCATTTTGGACTAAATCACTCCTGGCTGGGTCGTCCAAAGTTGAAGTAGGTACGGCTGGGTCTAAACTTGTGTGGACCTCACCTCCGCAGTCTGAGGTGGGTTCCTGGGCTGGTTTCCCTGACACACTGGACACTTGGGCGTTACGGTGTTTTCACGGCCACACTTGTAACAGAAGACATTTCTCACCGTTGACGGGCAATCTCTGAAGCGATGTCCTAAGGCCCTACAATTCCAGCATACTAAACTCCCAATAGCCTCTATTTCTGCATCTGCTTCAACTCCATCTCCTTCCAGATTCACCTCGTGTACTCGCGGTTGGTTAAACTGCCGCGTAGGATACTGTTGCCGTTGTGTTGATAATAACGTCTCAGCTCTCCGTACTTCGCGTGAAAATTCGCTGAGTGATGTCGCAGGTATTGGGAACATCAATTGAGCTAACGAAGGTTTTAAATTCCACTTCATGATCTCCGCTAACTGCGCCTCAGTATAGGGAATTCGCTGTTGGTGTCTCAATTGCATAACAGTGTTGTAGAATTCTTCGAACGTTTCCTGCGGCTGTTGACGTCTACTCAGGATTTGACTCTGAATTTGAAACTCATTATCATAACGTTCGAATTGCACCGACATCGCTTGCCGAAGCTCACGCCACCGAAGGTCAGGCGTCAATCTTCTACAGCTCCAATAGTATTCTAAAGCTGGTATGTCACATTCTTTGTCTTCACATATAACATCAACGCGGTATAGGAATTCCTGCACATTCATGGTCTTCTTCGTTCCGTCAAATTTTATGCCCCATTTAGTGACATCAAGTTTTCGTCCACTTCGACTAGAATACTCCTTACGGCCACCAGAACTCGGACTGCGCCGCTGGCGTGTGTCGTTCCTTCTCGCTCTGTTGCCTGGAGGTGGTGTTGACTCGCAAGCTAGCCAGAATCGTGGCGTTGGCGCCGTAAAATTATCGGTTGGCCGCTGCCGTCCTGTGGTCGTCGCTAACTCCATCATAGAAACCATCTCAGGTCTAGTATTCCTCGAGGGTTGCTCTGCCTGTAAACGTCTTTCACGATCTTCAGCTGTTCTTGAATTCCTTCTACTTCTCGGCTCATGCTCTAAGTAATCTGTCATATCTTGTCGCCTATTTGTTCCATTATTTGCCTGTGTTGGCATCAGTGGCGATGGTAATCGTTCCTCAGGTTGACTTCCCATACTGCTGGCTAACGATTGCCTAGTGGCTTCCACGATCGCTGGAAAAATTCGTCGTACAAGGGCTTCGTCGTCTCTTTGGCGATCTGTCGCCATTTGAAGATTCGGCTGCCGTTCCATATTATTTCCATGACCGGATGGTGTTGCATCTGTCATTCGTCTATGACCAGCCAATGCACGACGGGCTGTAAGCGTGCTATAGTCTGGAGATTCTGGCGATTCCTCTTGATCCGTCAAGTTGCGGTCGCTGGTAATCTGATCCAAACTCGCTGGATAAATCCTGCCTCCTGGCACACTGGTCGTCATAGGAGCTGTTGTCACGACTGTTGTTGCTGACCATGCCGCAGTAGTGTAAGTGAGAGGTGCGGAAGCTGCTTGAGTGAAAAATGCTTCCACGGTGGATTCTAATGGTAGGTTACCACCTCCAGTTCCACTAACGCGCGGTGATCGTCGAACAGGCATGATTAATTAACCGAAATCAAAAGCGAATAAAGATAACAAAAATGCAAATTTCTTCCCCTAACTGGGGGTACAATGCAATATTATATCCTCTTAGAGGTAAACGAAATAATGAGAATTATCAACAAATTGTAAAAATTCAAAAATGTCCACCGAGTGGTGTCTCTAAACAACAGCTTGCGATGGAAAAACCTCTTGGTCGAAAAAACGAACAAAGGCAAAACTCGTAGAAAAAGAAAAATAAATGAGCTGAAAATCAATAATTAGTCGAAATGAAAAATATAGTATAATTTCGAATATAAAAATAAAAAAGAAAAGAAACACCACTTCTAAGCTTACATCAACCTTAGAAGAATGTTTATATTATAGTGCGTAATGAAATCAATTTGATGCAAAAACAAAAATATATAGAAGATATTGAAAAATCGCAGTACTTCAACTCTCTTCAATAGAGACTAGGCTCAAAATATAAATTCAAAAATTGGAGTCTTTCATCCAAAAACTTAAGAACTAACACTTGGAACCTTTCATCCAAAATAACTAAAACTAAAGCTTGGAATCTTTCATCCGAAAATGCGGGATCAAACACCCAAAAATAAACTAAAATGCGGGATCAAACACCCTAAACGAAAATTAATGCTTGGAGTCTTTCATCCAAAAATGCGGGATCAAACACCCAAAAATAAAACTAAATACGGGATCAAACACCCAAAACGAAAATCCAAACTAAAATCTTCTTATCGTCGTAGATGGTAATTTGGGGTAAGTAAAGGTAAGTTACCTTGGGCAACTTGTGACAAATAAGCTTCGCAAAAATTTTCTTAATAACCACAAAATCATAAAAATTCATCGCTGAACTGATAGGTTTACTGAGAACCACGATGAGGGCAAACGTTATAGGCCTGAGGCCACCTAACGTGTCTCACTCCTCCAGATTCTCCTGAACACTTCCATTGGGTTCAGCCTAGATAACTAGTAGTAACCTTAAACTTATTAATTTAATTAAACCGTTAACTACTAATTCAAAAAAAACAATATATAATCTTTCGCCGAGAATGCCCTAAACAATTCGTCGCAACGCGGTTCGATTATGAAATCTCATCCGGGACTTACGCATTGTCCTTAAACACTACCGAAACGAAAATGACTATAAATGAAAAATAAAAGCTTTGCCAGTCATGAATTAAACAAATCGTCGCAGCGCGGTTAAAATTTAAATTTTTCGCCGGGACTTACGCTAAGTTTAACTACATTAACATGAACGAAACGTGAAACTATTAACTCTACTTTACTTTATCTAAAATGGATCAAACAAAAATTTAAGTTCATTCACGATTATGAGCATTTGTCTCAGACTAGAATGCCAAAACAAGATTTCACGAACCGATCAATGAACAAAAACCAAACGAAAAAGATATTATTGCCCCGAAGCAGATCCGTCGCAACGCGTCAAGAAACTTAATAACTCCTTAAACGGGACTTACGTATCGCGTAGGAACAAAATAATTTTCATACTAAATTACGGTCTAATGAACATAACCGCTCGGGCCCCACGTTGGGCGCCATTAATGTCACAGCAGTGACACAACAGAACGCGTCAACGTGGATATGAACCTCTTGACTCATGGTTTGAATCTTCGAGGCCCCACGTTGGGCGCCATTATTGATATGTTTGAAGTAATTCATAAAAATTTTTGCCTGTTGGTGTATCGTTAAGCGGCATGCTTGGTATGCCATGCGTATGCCGGGCTGGTAAACTCGCCGGACGGGGGGGTTCTTCCCGCTTAATGATACAAGAACAATCTGACTTGGGAACATGTGTTTACATACCAAGACGAATGGTCTAAGCAGAACTTAAACCGAAAACCGACATTTAAAAAAAAGAAGAAAAGGAGCCCGAACGGATATATCATTAGATGAAAACGAAACAAATGCGATCATCAAACCGAATTGATTAGATAGTGTAACATCAAAAGAAAAGCGTTCAGCGAGTGTAGAGAAAATAACTTACTTGCCAATATATTTTCACTGACTGGTGTAGATGTCAGTGTGGCCCATCCTCACGCAGCCCCTACAGCTTCACCATGAGTCCCAAAACGTATGTAGCCCAAAGAAACTTAACTCCACTTACCCCTCATATTACCAAATTGGCCAACTACTCAGCCATACTAACGACGACCATAGTTCAGATTTTCAATACAAAATTTATTCAGCCTCGTATAAAGGCAACTATCAATCACAATTTCAAAAACTTAATGTTAATGGTGCCTCTAGGGCGAAGTTAAAATAAATCGTTAATAAAATCATTGAGATATGGGAGCATCCTTCAATGGTGTCCTTAATAAAATTTAACAACATTTAAAATTGTAATTAATTTCCACACTTAGGGACTAAACAATGAACTTAACTCTATATGAACCTCATGCAAACTGAGAACACAAACTTTAGGTTGAACGAACCTAATGTTCTCTAATGTACCCCATTATGGGTAATGACGATAATTGAAAACAAAAACTACTAAATCCAAAGAATAGTTAATATTAATTATCAACCCGGAAATTTATCGGGCGCCCCTCGTATAAAATTAATTGGCTGAAAAGTTAATTGAATACAGGTAAGGATATCAAATATAAAATGAAATGGCCATCAGTTATGAATAATATAATAAAAAATGATATGTTCAATATATATAAGATGTCAGAGAGTAAGTATGTCTGTCCATATAAATAAAAGGATTCGTAGACGGTGAAATACTTAGAGTTTACTTTCTCACTTCGCCTGGGTTCTTACAATGATTGTAAATTTTCTTAATTGGTAGTATGGTGCAATTTCAAACCTTACACCTATATTATTGCTAAACGGATTCCGATCCTATATTATGAAATTTTAATGTGCCGCTTTTATTTTACTTTTAATATGGGAACAATAAATGCTGTTCTGATTCACTTTTATTTTTAGCGTGCACCGATTTTAATTTTTACATTTCAATTTTTGCAAATTCTCTATCGACTACGTTTTAATATTAACAGCGTGTACCGGTTTTAATTTTTATTTCAATTTTTACTAAAATTCTTTATCAACAATAATTCAATTATCGTAGCGCGCGATCATCTCAATTTATATTTAAATTTTTACCAAAATTCTATCGACAATATTCTAATTTTCAACAGCGTGTACCGATCTTAATTTATACTTAAATTTTTATCAAAATTCTCTATCGACAATATTTTAATTTTAAACAGCGTGCGCCGATCTTAATTTATACTTCAATTTTGCGAAATGCTACCTTGACGGAATTGTAGATTTTGGTAGCGTGCACTACTTTTACTTTTATGTTTTAATTTTTCACAAAATGCTTCATTAACCTCACGTTAATGCAATTTTAACTCAGGTGGTTTTCTTCTTTTCATTAAATTTCTTATGCTAATTGATTGATTATTGTGTAGGCGATGTTTTGCCCAATTCTGGTTGTCATTTTCTCGTGAGAATTTACACCTTTTCTAAGTTTTCCCTAAGTCCAAGATTACTTGTAAGTCCGGGGGTTAACAAAACTTCGGACTTACCTTTTTCTCCTTCAAGGGGGTGTTTTACTTGCGGTCTTTATTTATATGGTTGGATGCTTGTAGAACCTCGACGGTTTTTCGGCGCGGTATCGATGTTTTCAGCTAGCTGTGGTTTGTCTGGGAGTTGGCTAGGCCGATGGGCCAAATTTGCCGAACGATTCCCGGACTTTCCCCTGGTACTACGCTTCCCCGAGACTAGCAGGTGTTGATGACACGAAAGACGTCTTGGTCTCGGTGGAAGCGCGTATTCTCGGTGGTGTCTCGGTTGTCGGGATTTGTTCTGGACCGGTGATTCCGGGTCCTAACACTGGGAGGCTATATAAAAAAAACAAACACAATGAGGATTTTGTGGCACTAAACTTCTCCTCTTCCACATGGTTTACGAGCTTACCTCCTAGGTCCTTGTTTCTGGTCTGGGAATTGATTTGGGTCTCTCCGCTGTCTTGTTGGAGACGAAAATGTTGGTCAATGCCGGTTTCCAGCAATTTGACGAACTCACTTTAACTTAGTAATTATTGATACCGCCAACTTGCGTTTTCATATAAATTTTTCACCAATTAATTTCACAATTCCTTTAAATTTTCTTCAACTTTAACTTGCATTCTGTTTTTAGACTGCTGCCGACCATTCACTAGTAACTCACAATTATCAATGACAAGTCAAATGAGATTTTCGCAGCAGCTAAGCGATCGTTGTCCGTTATCCCACATTCCATTGTATGTATGGATGTGTGCGTGTGTATACGTTTACTCGTCAGTTTAAGGGTGATGCGTAAACGTTTGCTTGTAAGTTTTGGTGTTGTGTGTAAACGTTTACTTGTGCGTATGGGTGTCGTGTGCAAAACGTTTACAAGTACATGTTGGGGTGGGGTGCAAAACAAACAGTTGCTTAGACCAAAACTGGTTTGGGCACATTCCACAAATTCCATTGTACATGATGCAATAACTGATGGGTAATGTTATTGTTTTAGGTCAGTTCTGTCAGATAGTTGCCGGATGACTTGGCATGGGAATTTTCGAGTGCCAATATGGGGCCGTCACAAACCCAATCATCTGGAAGACAGTCATGGCGAGAGATGGGAGGGAAGGCAGAATTCAGATGGTTAGTGGTCATCGGTTTCTGTGGACAGGGTATCGCCACCCGAGGTATCAGAGACCTTCCGAGGGGATGGTACTGAGTCACTCGGTGGAACAAATCCCGTGGACTTCCGCCTATACTAAACCTACTTAGTTCAACCCCCATTTCCGTTGCCAATTGTTTGTATTGTCACAGTTACGGTTGCTGTAGTTTTCGTAAAGTTATCGTATCGTATTCGTTATTGTATTTGTCATCGTATTTGTGGCCTATCGTCGTCGTCGACGAGAGCCGGATTGGAGCTGGGAAGTACTCGGCAAGAGCGATTCAACCTCCTCCAGTTGTTCATCATTCTCGATTTCGCGCGGGTCATTTTCGACGCATAGGTGGATTAGGATCTGGTCTTCGACGATCCGCAAAAACCGGACACCTCTTCTACCAGAAACTCGGCTTCCCACTTTCTTATGCAAGTCAGAGACCACTACGCTGTCCTTAATTCGGAGTGCGCGTAGAGCGGCTCGTCCACTATCCAATTGCTTCGGAAAGTTAGTGAGAAGCTCGAATTTAATACCGGGAGCATTAGATTCCACGATCACCTGATAATACCCAGAGTGCTGCAAATATATCAAACGAAAATACCCCTAAGTACTTTTAACGGCTAATCATGGGACTATATAAACCTCTGTCCTTGCCCTAACTAATAGGATTTCCTTCGCAAGCTGTTGTTTCTCACACACTTATGATATGACAGAATCAAATAACTTTACTCGAATAAATGTACTTATCTAGTACTGGACCTCGACTGCTCCTATCCCAATGTGTCTTCTGCTCCCGAGAATACTCTGCTACGCAGGGGGTAACCCGTATTCCTCCGGCATCGGTCCACATTGGCCTAGAACCAATAGAGACCTAATTACTAGATGCTTCTCAAAAGAGATCAAAAATAAATAACCGTAAATCTGTCGTTACATTCTCGCATATTCGATTATCACAAGAAAATATATTCAAGGAATAAAAATCTTAAGTTTTTTCGCACGAACGTGTACAAGCAGTTGTTCTCTCACATATACTACTGCTTCAGATCCTTTGCGTGGAATACGCCCAGTCGCTTGCCTTTCAGGTCTTCAAGCTCATACAGGCTGTTCCCGATGGGTTTCAGAATCCTACATTTCAGAAACTTTGTAGCCAACTTAGCGTTGAAATTATCTTTAAAAGAGCTTTGCTGAAAGTTTCGTCGATATACCTCTTGACCAGGAATAAATTTCACTTGTCTGCATCTGGTATTATACGTTCGCTCGTTTTTTTCGTATGCTTTGTGCAAAACTTTCTTGAATTTTTGTTCGTACCAATTCTTGCGCCACTGACTTAGGCACTGTTTCTTCGCCAAGGTCTGTTAGACTTTGTAAGCGTCGTGCAAGCTGGTACATGCTTCCATGCGTTATCATGTTCATACCGAATAACGCGAAATATGGTGTTACTTTTGTTGCGCTGTGCACCGAAGATCTTAATGAACATTCAGTCTGGGAAAGATGACGATCCCATTCGCGATGATCCTCCTTCATGTATGACCGGATTGCTGCCAAAACCGACTGATTTACTCTTTCAGACGCGTTTGCTTGCGGCGAATGTACTCCCGTCCGATGGTGTTTAATTCCAAAATTGTTCACGAAATCGTTGAATTCTCGGCTAATAAATTGTTTACCATTGTCAGAAACCATTGTTTCTGGAACGCCGAATTTATGGCAGATCTCGTTTATTAAAAATTTGATTACATTCTTGCTGCTTGCTTTCGGCATCGCTTGCAATATAACGAATTTAGTCAAATGATCAAGAATGATAAAGATAAAGTTGTTACCATTTCGGGAACGCGGATATGGTCCAAGGAAATCAACGAAGATTCGTTGAAAAGGTCGCTGAGAAATTACTTCTTTGCCCATCGGTGGTCTTAGGACTCGGTTAGCTGCTTTGGCTTCACGACACACTTGGCACGCGCCTATATAACTCTTCACTTGCGCGTTCATGAGCGGCCAATAGAAGTACTCCTTAATACGTTTTAAGGTCTTGTGGAAATCTCCATGAGCTACATGTGGTGGATCGTGAGCCTTTTCAATTACGCCAGCTGTTAACTCCGTTGGTACCCATACTTTCCAGGCGAAATCTTCATGTAAAGGCACGCCGACGTAAGGCATCGTTCTTCTATATACTATTCCATCGATCACAGTTACGTCGGGCAATCTACTTGCGTTGTCTTCCACGGTTTTAGCTAAATCCTTATATTCATCGCTCTTAAAGGCTTTATCGTCTAGATCGATCAGACGCATTACTTCCGCTGAAACTTCTTCCATTTCATAACGCGATAATGTATCTGGCACAACGTTGAGTTTTCCTTTTCTATGCTCTATCACAAAGTCGAACGACTGCAGATGCAGATTCCATCGAGCTAATCGCCCACTGAGATCACGGTGTGACATCAGCCATTTAAGGCTGTTGTGGTCCGTGATCACAGTGAAGGCCATTTGCTCGATGAAAGGTCTGAACTTTTTAATCGCGAGAACTACCGCTAAGCACTCACGCTCTGTCACGGTGTAGTTCCGCTGAGCAGACGTCAGCTTGTGCGAGTAATACGCGATTGGATGTTCTCCTTCATCATTATCCTTCTGAAACAATACAGCGCCAATTCCTAAATCTGATGCGTCGCACTGTATATAAAAACGTTTCGAAAAATCAGGATGCACCAAAACTGAACTCGTCACTAATGCGTTCTTTAACTCGTCGAATGCCGGAAGGTATCACTCTATCCATTAATCGGCAAAGCCTTTGAGCTGCATTACACAACATAAAAGGCATTACCTTAAAATGGTAGAGTGGTCTTCCGGGCACCGTAAAAGCAGTCTTCTCCCGGCTGGATGGCTCCAATGGTATCTCCCAGAACGCGTCTTTTAGGTCGACACTGGAGATGTAGTGTGTATCGCCTAACCTGCTGAGCAAGCCCTCTATATGAGGAAGTGGGTACGCATCCTTGACCGTCAGAGCATTAAGTTTTCGTGCGTCCAGGCACTGCCGATTCTTGACCCCTTTTCTTACTAACGTTACGGAATGGCTCCATGGACTTTCACTGACTTCAATAACTAATAGGTCCAGCATGCGGTCCACTTCTGCATACAGAAGAGCCTGCACTGCCGGCGAAACAGGGTAATACCGATCTTTCACTGGCACTGCATCTCCAGTATCGATCGTATGTGTTTCCAATGTTGTTATGCCAAGGCCTTTCTTCGTATAGCACGGAAATTTCTCCATTACCGCTTCCAATTGTTCATTCTGCCGTGGTGATAAGGCATGAGCTCGAACCTCCTCCGAGGAAGCGACGTCCTCGCATAGGTCTACCCCCTGAGTGGTGATACTCTCTATGCTTGTGAACAATTTAAAGATTCGCATAAAATCAACTCCGACATACAAAGCACGTTCTAATGATGGAACGAGATAAAAACTTATTTCCTCCACCCGCTTGTTGAAATTAATTTTTGCGCGTATTCGGCCTAAAATCCTATGCGCACTACCATCGGCGGTTTCACAGACGACCCAAATCGGTGGATCTCCAATCCAGCTCGGGCAACTAACTCTTGACATCCTTTGCCTAGGCATGTCACCGATGCTCCGCTGTCGATAAGGCCCTCTACTTCTATACCACCTATGTTGACTTTTGCATAGAATCTATTGTCTTCTCCTTCGAATAGAGTGGTAGCGGCAATCTCTCTCCGCACCAATCGCCGTTTTTGATATCGTATTCTCGCTCTATCGATTCGGTGAGAAGGTTCTCCAAAGATTCTTTCTCTAACTATGTGGTATTCCGCCATACGCTGGTGTATTGACCGGATTTCTTTCAAAATTGGAATCGGTCGTGATACTTCTCCGCGATCGTTGTTTCTCAAAATTGTAACCACTGCTTCTCCAATGGGTACTGAAATATGCTCTGCATCATTATCTATCTTGTCATTGCTGATTAATTTGTTTTCAACTAAATCGTAATCCTTTACGGTGTTATTCATGGTGTTATTATTGGTTGTAGCATCTTCGGGAAAAGTGTTATTATCGATGATATTACTATCGATGTCGTTACTGAGGGTGTTGTTATTGTCGATGTTATTGTTGACGTCATTTTGGACTAAATCACTCCTGGCTGGGTCGTCCAAAGTTGAAGTAGGTACGGCTGGGTCTAAACTTGTGTGGACCTCACCTCCGCAGTCTGAGGTGGGTTCCTGGGCTGGTTTCCCTGACACACTGGACACTTGGGCGTTACGGTGTTTTCACGGCCACACTTGTAACAGAAGACATTTCTCACCGTTGACGGGCAATCTCTGAAGCGATGTCCTAAGGCCCTACAATTCCAGCATACTAAACTCCCAATAGCCTCTATTTCTGCATCTGCTTCAACTCCATCTCCTTCCAGATTCACCTCGTGTACTCGCGGTTGGTTAAACTGCCGCGTAGGATACTGTTGCCGTTGTGTTGATAATAACGTCTCAGCTCTCCGTACTTCGCGTGAAAATTCGCTGAGTGATGTCGCAGGTATTGGGAACATCAATTGAGCTAACGAAGGTTTTAAATTCCACTTCATGATCTCCGCTAACTGCGCCTCAGTATAGGGAATTCGCTGTTGGTGTCTCAATTGCATAACAGTGTTGTAGAATTCTTCGAACGTTTCCTGCGGCTGTTGATGTCTACTCAGGATTTGACTCTGAATTTGAAACTCATTATCATAACGTTCGAATTGCACCGACATCGCTTGCCGAAGCTCACGCCACCGAAGGTCAGGCGTCAATCTTCTACAGCTCCAATAGTATTCTAAAGCTGGTATGTCACATTCTTTGTCTTCACATATAACATCAACGCGGTATAGGAATTCCTGCACATTCATGGTCTTCTTCGTTCCGTCAAATTTTATGCCCCATTTAGTGACATCAAGTTTTCGTCCACTTCGACTAGAATACTCCTTACGGCCACCAGAACTCGGACTGCGCCGCTGGCGTGTGTCGTTCCTTCTCGCTCTGTTGCCTGGAGGTGGTGTTGACTCGCAAGCTGGCCAGAATCGTGGCGTTGGCGCCGTAAAATTATCGGTTGGCTGCTGCCGTCCTGTGGTCGTCGCTAACTCCATCATAGAAACCATCTCAGGTCTAGTATTCCTCGAGGGTTGCTCTGCCTGTAAACGTCTTTCACGATCTTCAGCTGTTCTTGAATTCCTTCTACTTCTCGGCTCATGCTCTAAGTAATCTGTCATATCTTGTCGCCTATTTGTTCCATTATTTGCCTGTGTTGGCATCAGTGGCGATGGTAATCGTTCCTCAGGTTGACTTCCCATACTGCTGGCTAACGATTGCCTAGTGGCTTCCACGATCGCTGGAAAAATTCGTCGTACAAGGGCTTCGTCGTCTCTTTGGCGATCTGTCGCCATTTGAAGATTCGGCTGCCGTTCCATATTATTTCCATGACCGGATGGTGTTGCATCTGTCATTCGTCTATGACCAGCCAATGCACGACGGGCTGTAAGCGTGCTATAGTCTGGAGATTCTGGCGATTCCTCTTGATCCGTCAAGTTGCGGTCGCTGGTAATCTGATCCAAACTCGCTGGATAAATCCTGCCTCCTGGCACACTGGTCGTCATAGGAGCTGTTGTCACGACTGTTGTTGCTGACCATGCCGCAGTAGTGTAAGTGAGAGGTGCGGAAGCTGCTTGAGTGAAAAATGCTTCCACGGTGGATTCTAATGGTAGGTTACCACCTCCAGTTCCACTAACGCGCGGTGATCGTCGAACAGGCATGATTAATTAACCGAAATCAAAAGCGAATAAAGATAACAAAAATGCAAATTTCTTCCCCTAACTGGGGGTACAATGCAATATTATATCCTCTTAGAGGTAAACGAAATAATGAGAATTATCAACAAATTGTAAAAATTCAAAAATGTCCACCGAGTGGTGTCTCTAAACAACAGCTTGCGATGGAAAAACCTCTTGGTCGAAAAAACGAACAAAGGCAAAACTCGTAGAAAAAGAAAAATAAATGAGCTGAAAATCAATAATTAGTCGAAATGAAAAATATAGTATAATTTCGAATATAAAAATAAAAATCAAAAAGAAAAGAAACACCACTTCTAAGCTTACATCAACCTTAGAAGAATGTTTATATTATAGTGCGTAATGAAATCAATTTGATGCAAAAACAAAAATATATAGAAGATATTGAAAAATCGCAGTACTTCAACTCTCTTCAATAGAGACTAGGCTCAAAATATAAATTCAAAAATTGGAGTCTTTCATCCAAAAACTTAAGAACTAACACTTGGAACCTTTCATCCAAAATAACTAAAACTAAAGCTTGGAATCTTTCATCCGAAAATGCAGGATCAAACACCCAAAAATAAACTAAAATGCGGGATCAAACACCCTAAACGAAAATTAATGCTTGGAGTCTTTCATCCAAAAATGCGGGATCAAACACCCAAAAATAAAACTAAATACGGGATCAAACACCCAAAACGAAAATCCAAACTAAAATCTTCTTATCGTCGTAGATGGTAATTTGGGGTAAGTAAAGGTAAGTTACCTTGGGCAACTTGTGACAAATAAGCTTCGCAAAAATTTTCTTAATAACCACAAAATCATAAAAATTCATCGCTGAACTGATAGGTTTACTGAGAACCACGATGAGGGCAAACGTTATAGGCCTGAGGCCACCTAACGTGTCTCACTCCTCCAGATTCTCCTGAACACTTCCATTGGGTTCAGCCTAGATAACTAGTAGTAACCTTAAACTTATTAATTTAATTAAACCGTTAACTACTAATTCAAAAAAAACAATATATAATCTTTCGCCGAGAATGCCCTAAACAATTCGTCGCAACGCGGTTCGATTATGAAATCTCATCCGGGACTTACGCATTGTCCTTAAACACTACCGAAACGAAAATGACTATAAATGAAAAATAAAAGCTTTGCCAGTCATGAATTAAACAAATCGTCGCAGCGCGGTTAAAATTTAAATTTTTCGCCGGGACTTACGCTAAGTTTAACTACATTAACATGAACGAAACGTGAAACTATTAACTCTACTTTACTTTATCTAAAATGGATCAAACAAAAATTTAAGTTCATTCACGATTATGAGCATTTGTCTCAGACTAGAATGCCAAAACAAGATTTCACGAACCGATCAATGAACAAAAACCAAACGAAAAAGATATTATTGCCCCGAAGCAGATCCGTCGCAATGCGTCAAGAAACTTAATAACTCCTTAAACGGGACTTACGTATCGCGTAGGAACAAAATAATTTTCATACTAAATTACGGTCTAATGAACATAACCGCTCGGGCCCCACGTTGGGCGCCATTAATGTCACAGCAGTGACACAACAGAACGCGTCAACGTGGATATGAACCTCTTGACTCATGGTTTGAATCTTCGAGGCCCCACGTTGGGCGCCATTATTGATATGTTTGAAGTAATTCATAAAAATTTTTGCCTGTTGGTGTATCGTTAAGCGGCATGCTTGGTATGCCATGCGTATGCCGGGCTGGTAAACTCGCCGGACGGGGGGGTTCTTCCCGCTTAATGATACAAGAACAATCTGACTTGGGAACATGTGTTTACATACCAAGACGAATGGTCTAAGCAGAACTTAAACCGAAAACCGACATTTAAAAAAAAGAAGAAAAGGAGCCCGAACGGATATATCATTAGATGAAAACGAAACAAATGCGATCATCAAACCGAATTGATTAGATAGTGTAACATCAAAAGAAAAGCGTTCAGCGAGTGTAGAGAAAATAACTTACTTGCCAATATATTTTCACTGACTGGTGTAGATGTCAGTGTGGCCCATCCTCACGCAGCCCCTACAGCTTCACCATGAGTCCCAAAACGTATGTAGCCCAAAGAAACTTAACTCCACTTACCCCTCATATTACCAAATTGGCCAACTACTCAGCCATACTAACGACGACCATAGTTCAGATTTTCAATACAAAATTTATTCAGCCTCGTATAAAGGCAACTATCAATCACAATTTCAAAAACTTAATGTTAATGGTGCCTCTAGGGCGAAGTTAAAATAAATCGTTAATAAAATCATTGAGATATGGGAGCATCCTTCAATGGTGTCCTTAATAAAATTTAACAACATTTAAAATTGTAATTAATTTCCACACTTAGGGACTAAACAATGAACTTAACTCTATATGAACCTCATGCAAACTGAGAACACAAACTTTAGGTTGAACGAACCTAATGTTCTCTAATGTACCCCATTATGGGTAATGACGATAATTGAAAACAAAAACTACTAAATCCAAAGAATAGTTAATATTAATTATCAACCCGGAAATTTATCGGGCGCCCCTCGTATAAAATTAATTGGCTGAAAAGTTAATTGAATACAGGTAAGGATATCAAATATAAAATGAAATGGCCATCAGTTATGAATAATATAATAAAAAATGATATGTTCAATATATATAAGATGTCAGAGAGTAAGTATGTCTGCCCATATAAATAAAAGGATTCGTAGACGGTGAAATACTTAGAGTTTACTTTCTCACTTCGCCTGGGTTCTTACAATGATTGTAAATTTTCTTAATTGGTAGTATGGTGCAATTTCAAACCTTACACCTATATTATTGCTAAACGGATTCCGATCCTATATTATGAAATTTTAATGTGCCGCTTTTATTTTACTTTTAATATGGGAACAATAAATGCTGTTCTGATTCACTTTTATTTTTAGCGTGCACCGATTTTAATTTTTACATTTCAATTTTTGCAAATTCTCTATCGACTACGTTTTAATATTAACAGCGTGTACCGGTTTTAATTTTTATTTCAATTTTTACTAAAATTCTTTATCAACAATAATTCAATTATCGTAGCGCGCGATCATCTCAATTTATATTTAAATTTTTACCAAAATTCTATCGACAATATTCTAATTTTCAACAGCGTGTACCGATCTTAATTTATACTTAAATTTTTATCAAAATTCTCTATCGACAATATTTTAATTTTAAACAGCGTGCGCCGATCTTAATTTATACTTCAATTTTGCGAAATGCTACCTTGACGGAATTGTAGATTTTGGTAGCGTGCACTACTTTTACTTTTATGTTTTAATTTTTCACAAAATGCTTCATTAACCTCACGTTAATGCAATTTTAACTCAGGTGGTTTTCTTCTTTTCATTAAATTTCTTATGCTAATTGATTGATTATTGTGTAGGCGATGTTTTGCCCAATTCTGGTTGTCATTTTCTCGTGAGAATTTACACCTTTTCTAACTTTTCCCTACGTCCAAGATTACTTGTAAGTCCGGGGGTTAACAAAACTTCGGACTTACCTTTTTCTCCTTCAAGGGGGTGTTTTACTTGCGGTCTTTATTTATATGGTTGGATGCTTGTAGAACCTCGACGGTTTTTCGGCGCGGTATCGATGTTTTCAGCTACCTGTGGTTTGTCTGGGAGTTGGCTAGGCCGATGGGCCAAATTTGCCGAACGATTCCCGGACTTTCCCCTGGTACTACGCTTCCCCGAGACTAGCAGGTGTTGATGACACGAAAGACGTCTTGGTCTCGGTGGAAGCGCGTATTCTCGGTGGTGTCTCGGTTGTCGGGATTTGTTCTGGACCGGTGATTCCGGGTCCTAACACTGGGAGGCTATATAAAAAAACAAACACAATGAGGATTTTGTGGCACTAAACTTCTCCTCTTCCACATGGTTTACGAGCTTACCTCCTAGGTCCTTGTTTCTGGTCTGGGAATTGATTTGGGTCTCTCCGCTGTCTCGTTGGAGACGAAAATGTTGGTCAATGCCGGTTTCCAGCAATTTGACGAACTCACTTTAACTTAGTAATTATTGATACCGCCAACTTGCGTTTTCATATAAATTTTTCACCAATTAATTTCACAATTCCTTTAAATTTTCTTCAACTTTAACTTGCATTCTGTTTTTAGACTGCTGCCGACCATTCACTAGTAACTCACAATTATCAATGACAAGTCAAATGAGATTTTCGCAGCAGCTAAGCGATCGTTGTCCGTTATCCCACATTCCATTGTATGTATGGATGTGTGCGTGTGTATACGTTTACTCGTCAGTTTAAGGGTGATGCGTAAACGTTTGCTTGTAAGTTTTGGTGTTGTGTGTAAACGTTTACTTGTGCGTATGGGTGTCGTGTGCAAAACGTTTACAAGTACATGTTGGGGTGGGGTGCAAAACAAACAGTTGCTTAGACCAAAACTGGTTTGGGCACATTCCACAAATTCCATTGTACATGATGCAATAACTGATGGGTAATGTTATTGTTTTAGGTCAGTTCTGTCAGATAGTTGCCGGATGACTTGGCATGGGAATTTTCGAGTGCCAATATGGGGCCGTCACAAACCCAATCATCTGGAAGACAGTCATGGCGAGAGATGGGAGGGAAGGCAGAATTCAGGTGGTTAGTGGTCATCGGTTTCTGTGGACAGGGTATCGCCACCCGAGGTATCAGAGACCTTCCGAGGGGATGGTACTGAGTCACTCGGTGGAACAAATCCCATGGACTTCCGCCTATACTAAACCTACTTAGTTCAACCCCCATTTCCGTTGCCAATTGTTTGTATTGTCACAGTTACGGTTGCTGTAGTTTTCGTAAAGTTATCGTATCGTTATCGTATTCGTTATTGTATTTGTCATCGTATTTGTGGCCTATCGTCGTCGTCGACGAGAGCCGGATTGGAGCTGGGAAGTACTCGGCAAGAGCGATTCAACCTCCTCCAGTTGTTCATCATTCTCGATTTCGCGCGGGTCATTTTCGACGCATAGGTGGATTAGGATCTGGTCTTCGACGATCCGCAAAAACCGGACACCTCTTCTACCAGAGACTCGGCTTCCCGCTTTCTTATGCAAGTCAGAGACCACTACGCTGTCCTTAATTCGGAGTGCGCGTAGAGCGGCTCGTCCACTATCCAATTGCTTCGGAAAGTTAGTGAGAAGCTCGAATTTAATACCGGGAGCATTACATTCCACGATCACCTGATAATACCCAGAGTGCTGCAAATATATCAAACGAAAATACCCCTAAGTACTTTCAACGACTAATCATGGGACTATATAAACCTCTGTCCACATCTATAAAGCATCGGTCCACATTGGCCTAGAACCAATAGAGACCTAATTACTAGATGCTTCTCAAAAGAGATCAAAAATAAATAACCGTAAATCTGTCGTTACATTCTCGCATATTCGATTATCACAAGAAAATATATTCAAGGAATAAAAATCTTAATTTTTTTCGCACGAACGTGTACAAGCAGTTGTTCTCTCACATATACTACTGCTTCAGATCCTTTGCGTGGAATACGCCCAGTCGCTTGCCTTTCAGGTCTTCAAGCTCATACAGACTGTTCCCGATGGGTTTCAAAATCCTACATTTCAGAAACTTTGTAGCCAACTTAGCGTTGAAATTATCTTTAAAAGAGCTTTGCTGAAAGTTTCGTAGATATACCTCTTGACCAGGAATAAATTTCACTTGTCTGCATCTGGTATTATACGTTCGCTCGTTTTTTTCGTATGCTTTGTGCAAACTTTCTTGAATTTTTGTTCGTACCAATTCTTGCGCCACTGACTTAGGCACTGTTTCTTCGCCAAGGTCTGTTAGACTTTGTAAGCGTCGTGCAAGCTGGTACATGCTTCCATGCGTTATCATGTTCATACCGAATAACGCGAAATATGGTGTTACTTTTGTTGCGCTGTGCACCGAAGATCTTAATGAACATTCAGTCTGGGAAAGATGACGATCCCATTCGCGATGATCCTCCTTCATGTATGACCGGATTGCTGCCAAAACCGACTGATTTACTCTTTCAGACGCGTTTGCTTGCGGCGAATGTACTGCCGTCCGATGGTGTTTAATTCCAAAATTGTTCACGAAATCGTTAAATTCTCGGCTAATAAATTGTTTACCATTGTCAGAAACCATTGTTTCTGGAACGCCGAATTTATGGCAGATCTCGTTTATTAAAAATTTGATTACATTCTTGCTGCTTGCTTTCGGCATCGCTTGCAATATAACGAATTTAGTCAAATGATCAAGAATGATAAAGATAAAGTTGTTACCATGTCGGGAACGCGGATATGGTCCAAGGAAATCAACGAAGATTCGTTGAAAAGGTCGCTGAGAAATTACTTCTTTGCCCATCGGTGGTCTTAGGACTCGGTTAGCTGCTTTGGCTTCACGACACACTTGGCACGCGCCTATATAACTCTTCACTTGCGCGTTCATGAGCGGCCAATAGAAGTACTCCTTAATACGTTTTAAGGTCTTGTGGAAATCTCCATGAGCTACATGTGGTGGATCGTGAGCCTTTTCAATTACGCCAGCTGTTAACTCCGTTGGTACCCATACTTTCCAGGCGAAATCTTCATGTAAAGGCACGCCGACGTAAGGCATCGTTCTTCTATATACTATTCCATCGATCACAGTTACGTCGGGCAATCTACTTGCGTTGTCTTCCACGGTTTTAGCTAAATCCTTATATTCATCGCTCTTAAAGGCTTTATCGTCTAGATCGATCAGACGCATTACTTCCGCTGAAACTTCTTCCATTTCATAACGCGATAATGTATCTGGCACAACGTTGAGTTTTCCTTTTCTATGCTCTATCACAAAGTCGAACGACTGCAGATGCAGATTCCATCGAGCTAATCGCCCACTGAGATCACGGTGTGACATCAGCCATTTAAGGCTGTTGTGGTCCGTGATCACAGTGAAGGCCATTTACTCGATGAAAGGTCTGAACTTTTTAATCGCGAGAACTACCGCTAAGCACTCACGCTCTGTCACGGTGTAGTTCCGCTGAGCAGACGTCAGCTTGTGCGAGTAATACGCGATTGGATGTTCTCCTTCATCATTATCCTTCTGAAACAATACAGCGCCAATTCCTAAATCTGATGCGTCGCACTGTATATAAAAACGTTTCGAAAAATCAGGATGCACCAAAACTGAACTCGTCACTAATGCGTTCTTTAACTCGTCGAATGCCGGAAGGTATCACTCTATCCATTAATCGGCAAAGCCTTTGAGCTGCATTACACAACATAAAAGGCATTACCTTAAAATGGTAGAGTGGTCTTCCGGGCACCGTAAAAGCAGTCTTCTCCCGGCTGGATGGCTCCAATGGTATCTCCCAGAACGCGTCTTTTAGGTCGACACTGGAGATGTAGTGTGTATCGCCTAACCTGCTGAGCAAGCCCTCTATATGAGGAAGTGGGTACGCATCCTTGACCGTCAGAGCATTAAGTTTTCGTGCGTCCAGGCACTGCCGATTCTTGACCCCTTTTCTTACTAACGTTACGGAATGGCTCCATGGACTTTCACTGACTTCAATAACTAATAGGTCCAGCATGCGGTCCACTTCTGCATACAGAAGAGCCTGCACTGCCGGCGAAACAGGGTAATACCGATCTTTCACTGGCACTGCATCTCCAGTATCGATCGTATGTGTTTCCAATGTTGTTATGCCAAGGCCTTTCTTCGTATAGCACGGAAATTTCTCCATTACCGCTTCCAATTGTTCATTCTGCCGTGGTGATAAGGCATGAGCTCGAACCTCCTCCGAGGAAGCGACGTCCTCGCATAGGTCTACCCCCTGAGTGGTGATACTCTCTATGCTTGTGAACAATTTAAAGATTCGCATAAAATCAACTCCGACATACAAAGCACGTTCTAATGATGGAACGAGATAAAAACTTATTTCCTCCACCCGCTTGTTGAAATTAATTTTTGCGCGTATTCGGCCTAAAATCCTATGCGCACTACCATCGGCGGTTTCACAGACGACCCAAATCGGTGGATCTCCAATCCAGCTCGGGCAACTAACTCTTGACATCCTTTGCCTAGGCATGTCACCGATGCTCCGCTGTCGATAAGGCCCTCTACTTCTATACCACCTATGTTGACTTTTGCATAGAATCTATTGTCTTCTCCTTCGAATAGAGTGGTAGCGGCAATCTCTCTCCGCACCAATCGCCGTTTTTGATATCGTATTCTCGCTCTATCGATTCGGTGAGAAGGTTCTCCAAAGATTCTTTCTCTAACTATGTGGTATTCCGCCATACGCTGGTGTATTGACCGGATTTCTTTCAAAATTGGAATCGGTCGTGATACTTCTCCGCGATCGTTGTTTCTCAAAATTGTAACCACTGCTTCTCCAATGGGTACTGAAATATGCTCTGCATCATTATCTATCTTGTCATTGCTGATTAATTTGTTTTCAACTAAATCGTAATCCTTTACGGTGTTATTCATGGTGTTATTATTGGTTGTAGCATCTTCGGGAAAAGTGTTATTATCGATGATATTACTATCGATGTCGTTACTGAGGGTGTTGTTATTGTCGATGTTATTGTTGACGTCATTTTGGACTAAATCACTCCTGGCTGGGTCGTCCAAAGTTGAAGTAGGTACGGCTGGGTCTAAACTTGTGTGGACCTCACCTCCGCAGTCTGAGGTGGGTTCCTGGGCTGGTTTCCCTGACACACTGGACACTTGGGCGTTACGGTGTTTTCACGGCCACACTTGTAACAGAAGACATTTCTCACCGTTGACGGGCAATCTCTGAAGCGATGTCCTAAGGCCCTACAATTCCAGCATACTAAACTCCCAATAGCCTCTATTTCTGCATCTGCTTCAACTCCATCTCCTTCCAGATTCACCTCGTGTACTCGCGGTTGGTTAAACTGCCGCGTAGGATACTGTTGCCGTTGTGTTGATAATAACGTCTCAGCTCTCCGTACTTCGCGTGAAAATTCGCTGAGTGATGTCGCAGGTATTGGGAACATCAATTGAGCTAACGAAGGTTTTAAATTCCACTTCATGATCTCCGCTAACTGCGCCTCAGTATAGGGAATTCGCTGTTGGTGTCTCAATTGCATAACAGTGTTGTAGAATTCTTCGAACGTTTCCTGCGGCTGTTGACGTCTACTCAGGATTTGACTCTGAATTTGAAACTCATTATCATAACGTTCGAATTGCACCGACATCGCTTGCCGAAGCTCACGCCACCGAAGGTCAGGCGTCAATCTTCTACAGCTCCAATAGTATTCTAAAGCTGGTATGTCACATTCTTTGTCTTCACATATAACATCAACGCGGTATAGGAATTCCTGCACATTCATGGTCTTCTTCGTTCCGTCAAATTTTATGCCCCATTTAGTGACATCAAGTTTTCGTCCACTTCGACTAGAATACTCCTTACGGCCACCAGAACTCGGACTGCGCCGCTGGCGTGTGTCGTTCCTTCTCGCTCTGTTGCCTGGAGGTGGTGTTGACTCGCAAGCTGGCCAGAATCGTGGCGTTGGCGCCGTAAAATTATCGGTTGGCCGCTGCCGTCCTGTGGTCGTCGCTAACTCCATCATAGAAACCATCTCAGGTCTAGTATTCCTCGAGGGTTGCTCTGCCTGTAAACGTCTTTCACGATCTTCAGCTGTTCTTGAATTCCTTCTACTTCTCGGCTCATGCTCTAAGTAATCTGTCATATCTTGTCGCCTATTTGTTCCATTATTTGCCTGTGTTGGCATCAGTGGCGATGGTAATCGTTCCTCAGGTTGACTTCCCATACTGCTGGCTAACGATTGCCTAGTGGCTTCCACGATCGCTGGAAAAATTCGTCGTACAAGGGCTTCGTCGTCTCTTTGGCGATCTGTCGCCATTTGAAGATTCGGCTGCCGTTCCATATTATTTCCATGACCGGATGGTGTTGCATCTGTCATTCGTCTATGACCAGCCAATGCACGACGGGCTGTAAGCGTGCTATAGTCTGGAGATTCTGGCGATTCCTCTTGATCCGTCAAGTTGCGGTCGCTGGTAATCTGATCCAAACTCGCTGGATAAATCCTGCCTCCTGGCACACTGGTCGTCATAGGAGCTGTTGTCACGACTGTTGTTGCTGACCATGCCGCAGTAGTGTAAGTGAGAGGTGCGGAAGCTGCTTGAGTGAAAAATGCTTCCACGGTGGATTCTAATGGTAGGTTACCACCTCCAGTTCCACTAACGCGCGGTGATCGTCGAACAGGCATGATTAATTAACCGAAATCAAAAGCGAATAAAGATAACAAAAATGCAAATTTCTTCCCCTAACTGGGGGTACTATGCAATATTATATCCTCTTAGAGGTAAACGAAATAATGAGAATTATCAACAAATTGTAAAAATTCAAAAATGTCCACCGAGTGGTGTCTCTAAACAACAGCTTGCGATGGAAAAACCTCTTGGTCGAAAAAACGAACAAAGGCAAAACTCGTAGAAAAAGAAAAATAAATGAGCTGAAAATCAATAATTAGTCGAAATGAAAAATATAGTATAATTTCGAATATAAAAATAAAAAAGAAAAGAAACACCACTTCTAAGCTTACATCAACCTTAGAAGAATGTTTATATTATAGTGCGTAATGAAATCAATTTGATGCAAAAACAAAAATATATAGAAGATATTGAAAAATCGCAGTACTTCAACTCTCTTCAATAGAGACTAGGCTCAAAATATAAATTCAAAAATTGGAGTCTTTCATCCAAAAACTTAAGAACTAACACTTGGAACCTTTCATCCAAAATAACTAAAACTAAAGCTTGGAATCTTTCATCCGAAAATGCGGGATCAAACACCCAAAAATAAACTAAAATGCGGGATCAAACACCCTAAACGAAAATTAATGCTTGGAGTCTTTCATCCAAAAATGCGGGATCAAACACCCAAAAATAAAACTAAATACGGGATCAAAAACCCAAAACGAAAATCCAAACTAAAATCTTCTTATCGTCGTAGATGGTAATTTGGGGTAAGTAAAGGTAAGTTACCTTGGGCAACTTGTGACAAATAAGCTTCGCAAAAATTTTCTTAATAACCACAAAATCATAAAAATTCATCGCAGAACTGATAGGTTTACTGAGAACCACGATGAGGGCAAACGTTATAGGCCTGAGGCCACCTAACGTGTCTCACTCCTCCAGATTCTCCTGAACACTTCCATTGGGTTCAGCCTAGATAACTAGTAGTAACCTTAAACTTATTAATTTAATTAAACCGTTAACTACTAATTCAAAAAAAACAATATATAATCTTTCGCCGAGAATGCCCTAAACAATTCGTCGCAACGCGGTTCGATTATGAAATCTCATCCGGGACTTACGCATTGTCCTTAAACACTACCGAAACGAAAATGACTATAAATGAAAAATAAAAGCTTTGCCAGTCATGAATTAAACAAATCGTCGCAGCGCGGTTAAAATTTAAATTTTTCGCCGGGACTTACGCTAAGTTTAACTACATTAACATGAACGAAACGTGAAACTATTAACTCTACTTTACTTTATCTAAAATGGATCAAACAAAAATTTAAGTTCATTCACGATTATGAGCATTTGTCTCAGACTAGAATGCCAAAACAAGATTTCACGAACCGATCAATGAACAAAAACCAAACGAAAAAGATATTATTGCCCCGAAGCAGATCCGTCGCAACGCGTCAAGAAACTTAATAACTCCTTAAACGGGACTTACGTATCGCGTAGGAACAAAATAATTTTCATACTAAATTACGGTCTAATGAACATAACCGCTCGGGCCCCACGTTGGGCGCCATTAATGTCACAGCAGTGACACAACAGAACGCGTCAACGTGGATATGAACCTCTTGACTCATGGTTTGAATCTTCGAGGCCCCACGTTGGGCGCCATTATTGATATGTTTGAAGTAATTCATAAAAATTTTTGCCTGTTGGTGTATCGTTAAGCGGCATGCTTGGTATGCCATGCGTATGCCGGGCTGGTAAACTCGCCGGACGGGGGGGTTCTTCCCGCTTAATGATACAAGAACAATCTGACTTGGGAACATGTGTTTACATACCAAGACGAATGGTCTAAGCAGAACTTAAACCGAAAACCGACATTTAAAAAAAAGAAGAAAAGGAGCCCGAACGGATATATCATTAGATGAAAACGAAACAAATGCGATCATCAAACCGAATTGATTAGATAGTGTAACATCAAAAGAAAAGCGTTCAGCGAGTGTAGAGAAAATAACTTACTTGCCAATATATTTTCACTGACTGGTGTAGATGTCAGTGTGGCCCATCCTCACGCAGCCCCTACAGCTTCACCATGAGTCCCAAAACGTATGTAGCCCAAAGAAACTTAACTCCACTTACCCCTCATATTACCAAATTGGCCAACTACTCAGCCATACTAACGACGACCATAGTTCAGATTTTCAATACAAAATTTATTCAGCCTCGTATAAAGGCAACTATCAATCACAATTTCAAAAACTTAATGTTAATGGTGCCTCTAGGGCGAAGTTAAAATAAATCGTTAATAAAATCATTGAGATATGGGAGCATCCTTCAATGGTGTCCTTAATAAAATTTAACAACATTTAAAATTGTAATTAATTTCCACACTTAGGGACTAAACAATGAACTTAACTCTATATGAACCTCATGCAAACTGAGAACACAAACTTTAGGTTGAACGAACCTAATGTTCTCTAATGTACCCCATTATGGGTAATGACGATAATTGAAAACAAAAACTACTAAATCCAAAGAATAGTTAATATTAATTATCAACCCGGAAATTTATCGGGCGCCCCTCGTATAAAATGAATTGGCTGAAAAGTTAATTGAATACAGGTAAGGATATCAAATATAAAATGAAATGGCCATCAGTTATGAATAATATAATAAAAAATGATATGTTCAATATATATAAGATGTCAGAGAGTAAGTATGTCTGTCCATATAAATAAAAGGATTCGTAGACGGTGAAATACTTAGAGTTTACTTTCTCACTTCGCCTGGGTTCTTACAATGATTGTAAATTTTCTTAATTGGTAGTATGGTGCAATTTCAAACCTTACACCTATATTATTGCTAAACGGATTCCGATCCTATATTATGAAATTTTAATGTGCCGCTTTTATTTTACTTTTAATATGGGAACAATAAATGCTGTTCTGATTCACTTTTATTTTTAGCGTGCACCGATTTTAATTTTTACATTTCAATTTTTGCAAATTCTCTATCGACTACGTTTTAATATTAACAGCGTGTACCGGTTTTAATTTTTATTTCAATTTTTACTAAAATTCTTTATCAACAATAATTCAATTATCGTAGCGCGCGATCATCTCAATTTATATTTAAATTTTTACCAAAATTCTATCGACAATATTCTAATTTTCAACAGCGTGTACCGATCTTAATTTATACTTAAATTTTTATCAAAATTCTCTATCGACAATATTTTAATTTTAAACAGCGTGCGCCGATCTTAATTTATACTTCAATTTTGCGAAATGCTACCTTGACGGAATTGTAGATTTTGGTAGCGTGCACTACTTTTACTTTTATGTTTTAATTTTTCACAAAATGCTTCATTAACCTCACGTTAATGCAATTTTAACTCAGGTGGTTTTCTTCTTTTCATTAAATTTCTTATGCTAATTGATTGATTATTGTGTAGGCGATGTTTTGCCCAATTCTGGTTGTCATTTTCTCGTGAGAATTTACACCTTTTCTAACTTTTCCCTACGTCCAAGATTACTTGTAAGTCCGGGGGTTAACAAAACTTCGGACTTACCTTTTTCTCCTTCAAGGGGGTGTTTTACTTGCGGTCTTTATTTATATGGTTGGATGCTTGTAGAACCTCGACGGTTTTTCGGCGCGGTATCGATGTTTTCAGCTAGCTGTGGTTTCTCTGGGAGTTGGCTAGGCCGATGGGCCAAATTTGCCGAACGATTCCCGGACTTTCCCCTGGTACTACGCTTCCCCGAGACTAGCAGGTGTTGATGACACGAAAGACGTCTTGGTCTCGGTGGAAGCGCGTATTCTCGGTGGTGTCTCGGTTGTCGGGATTTGTTCTGGACCGGTGATTCCGGGTCCTAACACTGGGAGGCTATATAAAAAAAACAAACACAATGAGGATTTTGTGGCACTAAACTTCTCCTCTTCCACATGGTTACGAGCTTACCTCCTAGGTCCTTGTTTCTGGTCTGGGAATTGATTTGGGTCTCTCCGCTGTCTCGTTGGAGACGAAAATGTTGGTCAATGCCGGTTTCCAGCAATTTGACGAACTCACTTTAACTTAGTAATTATTGATACCGCCAACTTGCGTTTTCATATAAATTTTTCACCAATTAATTTCACAATTCCTTTAAATTTTCTTCAACTTTAACTTGCATTCTGTTTTTAGACTGCTGCCGACCATTCACTAGTAACTCACAATTATCAATGACAAGTCAAATGAGATTTTCGCAGCAGCTAAGCGATCGTTGTCCGTTATCCCACATTCCATTGTATGTATGGATGTGTGCGTGTGTATACGTTTACTCGTCAGTTTAAGGGTGATGCGTAAACGTTTGCTTGTAAGTTTTGGTGTTGTGTGTAAACGTTTACTTGTGCGTATGGGTGTCGTGTGCAAAACGTTTACAAGTACATGTTGGGGTGGGGTGCAAAACAAACAGTTGCTTAGACCAAAACTGGTTTGGGCACATTCCACAAATTCCATTGTACATGATGCAATAACTGATGGGTAATGTTATTGTTTTAGGTCAGTTCTGTCAGATAGTTGCCGGATGACTTGGCATGGGAATTTTCGAGTGCCAATATGGGGCCGTCACAAACCCAATCATCTGGAAGACAGTCATGGCGAGAGATGGGAGGGAAGGCAGAATTCAGGTGGTTAGTGGTCATCGGTTTCTGTGGACAGGGTATCGCCACCCGAGGTATCAGAGACCTTCCGAGGGGATGGTACTGAGTCACTCGGTGGAACAAATCCCATGGACTTCCGCCTATACTAAACCTACTTAGTTCAACCCCCATTTCCGTTGCCAATTGTTTGTATTGTCACAGTTACGGTTGCTGTAGTTTTCGTAAAGTTATCGTATCGTATTCGTTATTGTATTTGTCATCGTATTTGTGGCCTATCGTCGTCGTCGACGAGAGCCGGATTGGAGCTGGGAAGTACTCGGCAAGAGCGATTCAACCTCCTCCAGTTGTTCATCATTCTCGATTTCGCGCGGGTCATTTTCGACGCATAGGTGGATTAGGATCTGGTCTTCGACGATCCGCAAAAACCGGACACCTCTTCTACCAGAAACTCGGCTTCCCACTTTCTTATGCAAGTCAGAGACCACTACGCTGTCCTTAATTCGGAGTGCGCGTAGAGCGGCTCGTCCACTATCCAATTGCTTCGGAAAGTTAGTGAGAAGCTCGAATTTAATACCGGGAGCATTATATTCCACGATCACCTGATAATACCCAGAGTGCTGCAAATATATCAAACGAAAATACCCCTAAGTACTTTTAACGGCTAATCATGGGACTATATAAACCTCTGTCCTTGCCCTAACTAATAGGATTTCCTTCGCAAGCTGTTGTTTCTCACACACTTATGATATGACAGAATCAAATAACTTTACTCGAATAAACGTACTTATCTAGTACTGGACCTCGACTGCTCCTATCCCAATGTGTCTTCTGCTCCCGAGAATACTCTGCTACGCAGGGGGTAACCCGTATTCCTCCAGCATCGGTCCACATTGGCCTAGAACCAATAGAGACCTAATTACTAGATGCTTCTCAAAAGAGATCAAAAATAAATAACCGTAAATCTGTCGTTACATTCTCGCATATTCGATTATCACAAGAAAATATATTCAAGGAATAAAAATCTTAATTTTTTTCGCACGAACGTGTACAAGCAGTTGTTCTCTCACATATACTACTGCTTCAGATCCTTTGCGTGGAATACGCCCAGTCGCTTGCCTTTCAGGTCTTCAAGCTCATACAGACTGTTCCCGATGGGTTTCAGAATCCTACATTTCAGAAACTTTGTAGCCAACTTAGCGTTGAAATTATCTTTAAAAGAGCTTTGCTGAAAGTTTTGTAGATATACCTCTTGACCAGGAATAAATTTCACTTGTCTGCATCTGGTATTATACGTTCGCTCGTTTTTTTCGTATGCTTTGTGCAAACTTTCTTGAATTTTTGTTCGTACCAATTCTTGCGCCACTGACTTAGGCACTGTTTCTTCGCCAAGGTCTGTTAGACTTTGTAAGCGTCGTGCAAGCTGGTACATGCTTCCATGCGTTATCATGTTCATACCGAATAACGCGAAATATGGTGTTACTTTTGTTGCGCTGTGCACCGAAGATCTTAATGAACATTCAGTCTGGGAAAGATGACGATCCCATTCGCGATGATCCTCCTTCATGTATGACCGGATTGCTGCCAAAACCGACTGATTTACTCTTTCAGACGCGTTTGCTTGCGGCGAATGTACTGCCGTCCGATGGTGTTTAATTCCAAAATTGTTCACGAAATCGTTGAATTCTCGGCTAATAAATTGTTTACCATTGTCAGAAACCATTGTTTCTGGAACGCCGAATTTATGGCAGATCTCGTTTATTAAAAATTTGATTACATTCTTGCTGCTTGCTTTCGGCATCGCTTGCAATATAACGAATTTAGTCAAATGATCAAGAATGATAAAGATAAAGTTGTTACCATGTCGGGAACGCGGATATGGTCCAAGGAAATCAACGAAGATTCGTTGAAAAGGTCGCTGAGAAATTACTTCTTTGCCCATCGGTGGTCTTAGGACTCGGTTAGCTGCTTTGGCTTCACGACACACTTGGCACGCGCCTATATAACTCTTCACTTGCGCGTTCATGAGCGGCCAATAGAAGTACTCCTTAATACGTTTTAAGGTCTTGTGGAAATCTCCATGAGCTACATGTGGTGGATCGTGAGCCTTTTCAATTACGCCAGCTGTTAACTCCGTTGGTACCCATACTTTCCAGGCGAAATCTTCATGTAAAGGCACGCCGACGTAAGGCATCGTTCTTCTATATACTATTCCATCGATCACAGTTACGTCGGGCAATCTACTTGCGTTGTCTTCCACGGTTTTAGCTAAATCCTTATATTCATCGCTCTTAAAGGCTTTATCGTCTAGATCGATCAGACGCATTACTTCCGCTGAAACTTCTTCCATTTCATAACGCGATAATGTATCTGGCACAACGTTGAGTTTTCCTTTTCTATGCTCTATCACAAAGTCGAACGACTGCAGATTCCATCGAGCTAATCGCCCACTGAGATCACGGTGGGACATCAGCCATTTAAGGCTGCTGTGGTCCGTAATCACAGTGAAGGCCATTAACTCGATGAAGGGTCTGAACTTTTTAATCGCGAGAACTACCGCTAAGCACTCACGCTCTGTCACGGTGTAGTTCCGCTGAGCAGACGTCAGCTTGTGCGAGTAATACGCGATTGGATGTTCTCCTTCATCATTATCCTTCTGAAACAATACAGCGCCAATTCCTAAACCTGATGCGTCGCACTGTATGTAAAAACGTTTCGAAAAGTCAGGATGCACCAAAACTGGACTCGTCACTAATGCGTTCTTTAACTCGTCGAATGCCGCCTTAGCTTCTTCCGTAAAACAAAATGTCTTGCTCTTTTTCAGCGTGTCCGAGAACGGGCTCGCGATAGTGGCATATTCAGAGAAAAATTTGCGATACCAGCCTGTAGCGCCTAAAAAGCTCCTAACCTGCTTGAGGGTTTTCGGATACTTATACCCAATTATTGTTTCGACCTTTGAAGGGTCTGGCTTGATTTGGCCGCCGCCGACGAGATATCCCAAATATTTCAATTCCTTAAAGCAAAATCTCGATTTTTGGACATTGATAGTTAATCCTGCTTGTTCGAGGCACTTGGCAACTTGACTCAACAACTCTGCGTGAGTCTCGAAATCTGGAGATACCACCAGAAGATCATCCAGATAGACGAAGACGCGATCACGGATAGCGGAAGGTATCACTCTATCCATTAATCGGCAAAGCCTTTGAGCTGCATTACACAACCCAAAAGGCATTACCTTAAAATGGTAGAGTGGTCTTCCGGGCACCGTAAAAGCGGTCTTCTCCCTTTTCTTACTAACGTTACGGAATGGCTCCATGGACTTTCACTGACTTCAATAACTCCTAGGTCCAGCATGCGGTCCACTTCTGCATACAGAAGAGCCTGCACTGCCGGCGAAACAGGGTAATACCGATCTTTCACTGGCACTGCATCTCCAGTATCGATCGTATGTGTTTCCAATGTGGTTCTGCCAAGGCCTTTCTTCGTATAGCACGGAAATTTCTCCATTACCGCTTGTTCATTCTGCCGTGCTTGTGAACAATTTAAAGATTCGCATAAAATCAACTCCGAGATTCAAATCACTTTCTAATGATGGAACGAGATAAAAACTTATTTCCTCCACCCGCTTGTTGAAATTAATTTTTGCGCGTATTCGGCCTAAAATCCTATGCGCACTACCATCGGCGGTTTTCACAGACGACCCAAATCGGTGGATCTCTAATCCAGCTCGGGCAACTAACTCTTGACATCCTTTGCCTACGCATGTCATCGATGCTCCGCTGTCGATAAGGCCCTCTACTTCTATACCACCTATGTTGACTTTTGCATAGAATCTATTGTCTTCTCCGTCGAATAGAGTGGTAGCGGCAATCTCTCTCCGCACCAATCGTCGTTTCTGGTATCGTATTCTCGCTCTAGCGATTCGGTCAGAAGGTTCTCCAAAGATTCTTTCTCGTACTATGCGATATTCCGCCATACGCTGGTATATTGGCCGGATTTTTTTCAAAATTGGAATCGGTCGTGGTACTTCTCCGCGATCGTTGTTTCTTAAAATAGTTACAGCTTCTCCAATAGGTTCTGGAACATGCTCTGCATCATTGTTTATCTTGCTATTGACGGTTAGATGGTTTTCGACTAAATCGTAATCCTTTATGGTGTCGTTTATGGTGTTGTTATCTATTGTATCTTTTTGGGGAAAAGTGTTATTATTGCTGATATTACTATCGCTGTCATTATTGATGGTGCTATTATTGTCGATGTTATTATTGACGTCATTTTGGCCTGAATCACTCCTGGCTGGGTCGTCCAAAATTGAAATTGGTATGGCTGGGTCTAAATTTGTGTGGACCTCACCTCCCCAGTCTGAAGTGGGTTCCTGGGCTGGTTTCCCTGACACACTGGACACTTGGGCGTTACGGTGTTTTCACGGCCACACTTGTAACAGAAGACATTTCTCACCGTTGACAGGCAATCTCTGAAACTATGTCCTAAGGCCCTACAATTCCAGTATATCAAACTTCCAATAGCTTCTCTTTCTGCATCGGGTTCAACTCCATCTCCTTCCATATTCACCTCGTGTACTCGCGGTTGGTGTAACTGTCGCGTAGGATATTATTGCCGTTGTGTTGATAATAACGTTTCAGCTCTCCGTACTTCGCGTGAAAATTCGTTGAGTGATGTCGCAGGTATTGGGAACATTAATTGAGCTAGCGAAGGTTTTATGATCTCCGGTAACTGCGCCTCAGTATAGGGAATTCGTTGCTGGTGTCTCAATTGCATAATGGTATTATAAAATTTTTCGAACGTTTCCTGCGGCTGTTGACGTCTACTCAGGATTTGACTCTGAATTTGGAACTCATTATCATGTCGTTGGAATTGCACTGACATCGCTTGCCGAAGCTCACTCCACCGAAGGTCAGGCGTCAATCTTCTACAGCTCCAATAGTATTCTAGAGCTGGACCTTCTAGCAAATGATGCAAATCTTTCAGCAGTTCTGCTATATCACATTCCTTGTCTTCACATATAACATTAACGCGGTATAAGAATTCCTGCACATTCATAGTTTTCTTCGTTCCGTCAAATTTTATGCCCCATTTAGTGACATCAGGTTTTCGTCCACTTCGACTAGAATACTCCTCACGGCCACCAGAACTCGGACTGCGCCGCTGGCGTGTGTCGTTCCTTCTCGCTCTGTTGCCTGTAGGTGGTGTTGACTCGCGAACTGGCCAGAATCGTGGCGTTGGCGCCGTAAAATCATCGGTTGGCCGCTGCCGTCCTGTGGTCGTCGCTAACTCCATCATAGAAACCATCTCAGGTCTAGTATTCCTCGAGGGTTGCTCTGCCTGTAAACGTCTTTCACGATCTTCAGCTGTTCTTGGATTCCTTCTACTTCTCGGCTCATGCTCTAAGTAATCTGCCATATCTCGTCGTCTATTTGGTCCATTATCTGCCTGTGTTGACATTCGTGGCGATGTTAATCGTTCCTCAGGTTGACTTCCCATACTGCTGGCTAACGATTGCCTAGTGGCTCCCACGATTGCTGGCAAAATACGTCGCACAAGGGCTTCATCGTCTCTTTGTCGATCTGTCTCCATTTGATGATTCGGCTGCCGTTCCATATTACTTCCATGACCGGATGGTGTTGCATTTGTCCTTCGTCTATGACTAGCCAATGCACGACGGGCTGTAAGCGTGCTATAGTCTGGGGATTCTGGCGATTCTTCTTGATCCGCAAAGTTACGGTCGCTGGTAATCTGATCCAAACTCGCGGGATAAATCCTGCCTCCTGGCACACTGGTCGTCATAGGAGCTGTGGTCAGTAGTGTAAGTGAGAGGTGCGGAAGCTGCTTGAGTGAAAAATGCTTCCACAGTGGACTCTAGTGGTAGGTTACCACCTCCAGTTCCACTAACGCGCGGTGATCGCCGAACAGGCATGGTTAATCAACCGAAAATCAAACGAATAAAAATGACAAAAATTAAAATTTCTTCCCCTAACTGGTGGTACAATGCAATATTATATCCTCTTAGAGGTAAACGAAATACGAGAATTATCAACAAATTGTAGAAAAATCAAAAATGTCCACCGAGTGTTGTCTGTAAGCAACAGCTTGCGATGGAAAAAACAAATCTCTTGGTCGAAAAACGAAGAAAAGCAAAAATCGTAGAAGAAGAAAAATAAATGAGCTGAAAATCAATAATTAGTCGAAATGAAAAACATTATATAATTCGGATATTAAAATAAAAATCAAAAGAAAAAGAAACACCACTTCTAAGCTTACATCAACCTTAGAAGAATGTTTATATTATAGTGTGTAATGAAATCAATTTCATTGATCGTTTTCGAATGATGCAAAACAAAAATATATAGAAGATATTGAAAAATGCAGTACTTCAACTATCTTCAATAGAGACTATGCTCAAAGTATAAATTCAAAAGTTGGAGTCTTTCATCCAAAAGCTTAAAACTAGAACTTGGAATCTTTCATCCAAAATACTTAAAATCAAACTTGGAGTCTTTCATCCAAAAATACTTAAACTGAATTGCGGGATCAAACACCCAAAATTAAACTTAAAACTTGGAGTCTTTCATCCAAAAATGCGGGATCAAACACCCAAAAATAAACTAAATGCGGGATCAAACACCCAAAACTAAAATTAAAACTTGGAATCTTTCATCCAAAACAAATAAAATTCACAAACTTCTTCAAAACAAACAAAATCTCAAACGCTGAACTGGGAGGTTTACTGCGAATCTAGACGAGGGCAAACATTATAGGCCTGAGGCCACCTAACGTGTCTCACTCCTCTAGGTTCGCCTGAATACTTCCACCGTACTCAGCCTAGAATAAATAGTAGTAACCTTAAGCTATACTGATTCCAAAGTTAACTACTAAACTCAAAAATAAAGTAACCGTTTCGCCGTGAGTGCCGTCATACAATTCGTCGCAACGCGGTTCGATTCATAAATCTCATCCGGGACTTACGCACTGTCCTCGGACACTAACGAAACAAAATGATTATCGAAGAAAAGTTATAATTTTGTCAGCCATGCACCAGACAAAAACGTCGCAACGCGGTTAAAATAAAAAATTTTCCACCGGGACTTACGTTAATGGTGACAACATTAACTAGACCAAAACATACAATTATTGACTCTACGTTACTCTATAAAAAAAAATGATCAAACAAGAATTTAAGCTCACTTACGATTAGGAGCAATTGTCTCTGGCGAAACCGCCAAGACAAGACTTCACAAACCGAAATGTAAACAAAAATACTAACAAAAAAGCATCTTTGCCCCGTGGCAAATTCGTCGCAACGCGTCAAGAAAATTGAAAACATCTCAAACAGGACTTACGAATTGTCCTGGGAGCAAACATAAACTTTCTATACTAAAATTCGGACTAACGAAAATATCCGCTCAGGCCCCACGTTGGGCGCCAATTAGGTCACCGCCGCGTACAAGACAAATAGTTTTTCCATCTTAATGCATCCCGACTGAATACATTAAGTTGGGCACCATTATGTCTCATGCTCAGGCCAGATTGCTGAGGTTTTTTAACGTCAATTTCCCTACTGTCGCACATCATTAAGTGGCTTGCTTGGTTTGCCACGCTTAAGCCTGGGCTGGTAAACTCGCCGGACGGGGGGGATCTTTCCACTTAATGACATCGACACAATCTGACATGGCAAACATCAAGAATACATACCAAGGCTAAAAAACAAACGAACTGAAAGCACACGATATCTTACGACATAATAAAAATAAAAGAACGGAGTCCAAACGGATATTTCATTAGATGGAGTGGTACAAAACAAAAAAACAAATGCGTCCATTGAAACCGAATGGATATAAGATTATATGTTTTGAAGAAATAGAATTGTGAATATAGGGGAAAAACTTTATTTGCCTAGAAAAGTTCACTGATAGGTGTTGTCATCAGTGGAGCCCACCCTCACGAAGCCCCTACGCTTCACCATGACTCTGTTACTTCTCAGAGTCCCAAATAGATGACGTTACCAAACGACGCCTACCTTCGCTTCACCTTCTTACCATCAATGTTGGCTTAAGCCATCATATTAACACACATGAAAATTTCCATAAACATTACAAAACTTTATTACAGAAATTTTCGTATCTTAAATGTATCACTTAATCTTTCATAAGTTATTTTAAGAAATCACAATTTAATGACGCCTCTAAAGGCGAAGCAAAACCCCTCAACGGACGCGGATTGTCGCTAAGACCAAAATCAGTACCCGTGGAAGGACTAACATTATTAACTATTTTTACTATCTTCTTATGGTTTTAATACTTTAATCTTAGAAATAAAAATTTTCATTAACATTAATCGGCATTTGCGTTATATTATTTTTAAGGCAAGGTGAACTATTCAAGGTTCATAAAGCGTAGAATTACTACTAGCATGCGCGGGTTTACGAATTAAGGCCCCGTGGCCTGGATTAGCTTTTCGACAAGCTACACTATAAAACTTCCCGATATCGAATTTCTTTCATTCTTGTCATTATTATTAAATTTCTCTTAAAACCACTGTCATTTTGTTATTTCGACCAAAACGTCTACAAATGACACTAATTTTACGATCGTTTGGAATATCCTAAACGGCTAACAATTTCATGCCGTTGAAGATGTTCTAAACCACTTCACAATTTATCAACAATTTTCTCATTTTTATTTACTCTTATCTTCTATTAGGCGAATGGGAATGAAGTTTTTATTTTACACCATAATTTTAACCACTTTCATTCTCATTTTCCTCTAGTTTCTAATTATTTTCTTAAAATTTTACTATTGCCAATTATTTTAACTAGTTAGTTACGTTTGCCTTCACGTTTTCCTTTATATTTTATTTAATTATAGCCAATAAAAATATGGCAAAACTTCAACCCCTTTTTAGAAAATTTCAATTCTCACACGTTATTATATTTATCATTGGAAAAAAACATTAAATTTGGGGGAATTTACTCATGGTATTTGCAATAACGTAATCTTTTTACGATTTATCTTCCAATAAAGAAAGACTTTTAGGCATATTATTTTCATAAATTTAACTTTTAGGTTTTCTCTCTTCACGTAATGGAACTTAAATTCTTAATAGCTTATTCTCTAGTGATTCGCAGGAAATGACCAATTCTGAAACGTTTGCTATTTATTACTGGGAAGACTTATCTCTTCGCAAACGTAGATTTCTTCTTTCTTTTCGATATTAATTTTTCGTCACTTAATTTTTTTGGCATTTCATTTTCATTTTACAATTTTATTTTCTTTCAGGCAGCTTTATCTTCTTTCGTTTTTCTTTCAGGGAAATTCTATATTTTCGACATTTTCCGATATATACACTTTTTCCTAAACTTTGTCCGTAGTACTCGTAAGTCCGGGGATAAAAACAACGGACTTACCTTTTGTCCTTTAATGGGTGGGTATGTCTTACTTGTTACCACTGTACTTGCTATGATGTTGATGGACTGGAGATGAAGAGATGATTATGGTGAAGATGGTGATGCCCCTAATGGTTGTCGGGATATGTTCTTCTTGCTACCACGCTGCTGCTGTCTATGGCTACGAGCAGATACTTATGTGTTGGTAATTTCACTAATTATTGACGCTGTTCCCTATCGCACTACGGGATTGTACGGATATGCTGGCAAATATTTGCCTCACACACCCGACCTTCCCCTGAAACTACGCTTCCCCGAGTTCTATTTGGTGCGATGCACCTTAACCAATGCTGGAACTCGGTGGAACGCGTTATCTCGGCGGTGTCTAGGCTGTTTTACTTCACTGTGGCCGTTGGCCTGCTGTGAATTGGGTTTCTTTTTCAGGCATGGTAACTGAATGATTGTGAATATTCAATGAATATTATTTACCTAAGGTTGCTCTAAGTACAAACAAAAAGCAGTTGTAGACGGGACACAGGGTACTTGAACCGTATTTCAGTGTATAATGATGTAGACCAAAAATTGTTCTAGCATAATGTTTTATTGATTTAGCCTTATTTATACCTAATAAATGATGAATAATTATAATACTAACTTAATTGGTTCCATATGAAAAACACACGTACGGTGTACTTTAACAGCCTATGCTATGTTGTTGTGATGACTTAACAAATAGCCAAACCAAAGTCAAACGTACGTAAATGAACTGAAGAATATTTTGTTTATGCTGACTTAGTATTTATGCATTTGCGAAAAATATTATGTTTAATAGTGAAAGTGTGAATGAACTATAGTGCAGCAGAAGGCAACAACCTGACCAAACGTTGATGTTGAAATGTGATTCTTTATTTGATTTGGTTGGTTATTGAGATCTGCTGCTTACATTGCATTTGGAAAAAAATTTGCAAACGGCAATACTGGTGCGGAGCGTACATAACATATTAAAAAATGTGACACATTTGTATAATTTTTAACTGCAGTAATTGAAATCTGTCTATTTAAATTGTATGCAAGACTATGGACCATAGATAAAGGAATTAACTAGATATCGCACATGCCGTGGGGAATTTCTTGTTCAATGGGATATTTTCTAGATGGTGCTGAATGCAATAATTACAACGTTTGCTCCCAAAAAAAATACCTTGCAAGATGTATTTAGAACAGTTGGTAACAAAAAGTGTGGTAGGCAACATCAACACCGATTTTGTTTTTGTTTTGTGGTCCGTTGATCTCAAATTCATCACAAACGAACACCAACAATAACAGTAAACAAAAAGACACATAATCAAAATAACAAAATTTGGACTTGAAAGTGGGGAACACAACGACTTAAAAAAATAAGGTAGTTGTTCGAATAGCACAACCTGGAAAATTATACTTTTTTGTATGTATCAAATTTCCCACAGTGTTGAATAAACGTCAATGAAAGTTACGAGCATTGATAAAGGAAATAACTACATATCGCACTTGCCTTGGGAAATTTCTTGTTCAATTGGATATTTTCAAGATGAAGCTGAAAGCAATAATTATAACATTTATAACAGTCATTATAACAATCAACATAAATGAATACCAACAATAACAGTGCATCAAAAAAGCACATATCCAAAATGCATTTGAATTAGAAAGTGTGTGAATGAACTATAATGCAGCAGAAGGCAACAACCTGACTAAACGTTGATGTTGAAATGTGATTCTTTATTTGATTTGGTAGGTTATTGACATCTGCTGCTTACATTGCATTTGGAACCTTTAATGTTTAATTATATCTATGCTACATAATATAGCAGCGTAATAAAATTACATTTATGATTTAAAATTTACGCTGCAGATTCAACTGGTATAAAACATTTAGATTTCTGGTGACTGGGCAGTATACGTGTCTGGAGCGGTTTGACGTGGTTGTGGAGTAGGTGATTGGATTGACTCGCCTCCTCTCTTCAGAAATCTCCATACAAGGTAGAAGATCAACAGCATTGATGACGTGATAAGGGCTGTGTTACTTATCGCCAGATGGTGATGTTTATCGAAGCGGTAGGCGGTGCATAAGGTTCAAATGTCAGCATAATGTAGTTTGTTCTGGAGCTCGGTTTGGAGTCGTGTTGAGGATTGAGGAGGGCTCTCTATCGTGCATCGTCAGATTGAATGTCGGGGAGCGAGGGTAAGATTCTTGAATGAAGCTTGATGCGTTATAGTGACCTCGAAGATTGACTTCAGAGGTCTTAAGGGTGCAACTTGGTTCAAGGTTGCGTGGTTGTTGTCGCAGATAAAAATGTCACTGTTTGGTAGAATACAGTTGCGAATGTCATCGCTGGATAGTGGAATGTATTCATCTCGATGCAGATTGATCGCCAGGTACTCTGTTTGGGGATGTATCGCAACAAGAGTGCCGTTTTTTTTGCGGGCACCCCAAATATTTCCAACAACTCAAACGGTTGCTGGCCAACTAGAGGGAGCATTATTTAGAATATAACCATGTCCTTCGTGACTGCTGCCTTTGCTCGCATGATTTTGTAGAATTGAATGAGGTCGATGTCATCGAAAGGTAGAACTCGTGACACCGGTAGGTGAGCCTTGATCACGTTTATTTCTCTTCGCGCTGATCCGGCGTTAGTAGGGATGGACTGATCCTACCGTGATGAGAGTCTGTAAGAACATTAACGATATCCGCTTCAACTTGGCGTAATCTTGTTGCTGCCAGAGTTAGTTCGTTGGCAAGAAGGGATACTGTGTGAGCTATCCTTAGTTGGGTTTCGGCTTCCACTACTTGGTTATGTATCGTCGATATGTTGGCTTGGATTTCATTCATTCTAGTTTTTAATGAGAACTCGTCTTCCTTTATTATGTTTAAGGTCGAGTCGATAATTAAAGTTGGGTTGTGTAGCAGCGATGAGAGGTGGCTTCTGTCCATCTCTGCCTTTTGTATCGTGTTGTCCATTTCGGCTGCATAGTCCGCTTCTAGCATTCCGAACAGAGATCTTGCGACATTACGGACAATATTTAGGGCGCCTCTACGCAATCTCCTCGGCATGATTATATCCCTATCTTGGATTAAATCGGCATGAGTTTGCTTGAGGTGAGATACGAAGTTGTTATACATTGCTTCTTGGGGAGATATTCTGCATAGATCGGAGAACATCTTTATAGCAGTAGCGAAGTTGTCAATTTCTGATCTAAGGGTATGAGGTTGTAGTAGACCATGAGCTTCCATTCTGCTGTGGCTATACGTGCCGTACCAATTCCTTAGAAATATAGCCCGGGATTTGTGTCAAACGGTTAGTTGTGCACAACAAATTAAAGTTATTGGAACTCGATCGTTTTGTTGTATTTGGCTCCTGTTCGTTTTCTCGCTTTATGCCTTTGTGTTCCTCCTTCCCTTCGGGATCATCATTGGGTAATGGCCCTAAGCGAAGAATTGGCCGCTTGATTACGCCTGATGAAGTTTTGACATCGACTACCCGCACGTTGCCATCTTGTCCCTTATATGTTTGATGATGCGGCCAAGTGACCATTGCATGACCGGTATGTTGTCCTCCTTGATGATGAAGTTGGTGGGGTTTTATATTCGCTGAGGCCGCCCTCCATTTGTGTCTCTGTTGGAGTTCTGATAGATATTTGCTGGAGCACCTATTCCAAAAACTGTGTCTTAACTCTGACACAAGTTTCCATCTTTTAGACAGTGGTGTTGATGGTTGGTTTTTTCTCGCGTCAATTTGTGCGGTCAGGGGTTCCCCGATAAGGAAACGGCCTGGCGTCAGTGCGGTTAGATCGTTAGGGTTTGAAGATATGGGCCTTGAATTTAAAATTGCTTCAATTTCTATGACTACCGTTTCCCGTTCTTCATGAGTGAGGGAGGCGGTGGAAACCGAACGCAGAAGAAGATGCTTGGCTGATTTCACCGTTGGTTCCCAAAGGCCTCCGAAATGGGGGGCTCTGGGGGCATGCATTTAAATTCGATCATTTGCTTGGTGCATGCCCTTCCAATTTTCTCCTGTGACTCCTTCCCGAATATTCATGTCTCCAGTTCCTTCAGTTGATTTCTAGCCCCAACAAAGTTTGTGCCGTTGTCTGAATATATAGTTTGGCATCGCCCGCGATGCGAGATGAATCTTTTTAGGGCTCCAATAAAAGCATCTGTAGTCAGATCTGTCACAACTTCCATGTGGAAGCCTTCGTTGCAAAACAGCAGAAGACTGCGATAAACACCTTGTGGAGACGCTTTCCCCTAAGCTTGTAGTGTACCCAAAATGGACCGCAATAATCTACTCCAGTTTTTAAGAAGGGTCGGCATGGCGTAATTCTGTCTTCTGGTAAATCACCCATTATTTGTTGATACAATTTTGGTTTGGCCCTTGTACAATTGTGTACTTTGTGCCTTGCCATTATTTTGCCCTTTATAATCCAGAATCCCCTTTCCCGTGTTGTCTTTAGCAACGTTTGTGATGGATTTCATTGTGCAGCATCACGAGTATTAGTTTGACGATGGGGTCATTATAAGGCAATATTGTTTGATATTTCTCCTCGTATGAGAGATTTGACGCCTCTAGTCTTCCGCCAAATCGATGAATATCTGCTTCGTCAAGGAAGGGGGATAGGCTGCTAATTGGGCTGGATCTACTGAGTTCCTTGGTTGTCCTTAACTTGTTGATGTCATCTTTGAAGTCAGCTGTTTGTATGGTTCTGACTATTGGATGCAAGGCTGATGTTAATTCAATTCGGCTTAGTAGCTTGGTTGCTGGTCGGTCTGCCGATGATGCCCTGGTGTTTTTGATAAATCGCTGCATAGAAGCCACTACTCGTTGAAGACACTCAAAGGAATTGCGGTGATTTATTTTGTAGATGATTTCCTCTAATCCCATTTGCGCGGCTGCCGTGACAATGACCGGTTTTCGTTTGAATTCTAAATCACTTGTGGGATGCAATTCTTTCGCGAATTCCTTAAGCCATAGATCTTCATTTCCATGAAGGAAAAGGGGTCCATAAAACCACATGTTGCACTCGGGTAATTGTTCTGGTTTTAAACCTCTGGAGATTAAGTCTGAGTTGACGTGTCGCCATTGACTATTGATGGTAAGGTCTTGTATTTTGCTGATTCGGTTAGCCACAAAAGTTTTGAGTGATGATGACGCCGAATTTATCCAATGCAAGACAATTTCTGAATCGCACCAGAAGAAGAGCTGTTTGTCCTCGTAGTTCTCCCTGTGCCATGTTGGCCAGTTCTGCTCCTAGAAGTGCTGTGCAAAGTTCTAGCCTTGGCAGCGATACCCTTTGGAGAGGCGCAACTCCGGATTTGGCGCACAACAATCGGACGATTATCCTATTATTTGGGAGTTTAGTTAGAATGTAAACTGCGGCTCCATAAGCCTTTTCTGATTGGTCCACAAAAACGTACATTTGAATGTGCTGCGCAGTTTGTCCGTCGAAAACATGGCGTCGGATTTTTTGTCAGATCTTCAGGGAATTCATCATCCCAAGATATCTAATCTTCCCAAAGTTGTTGAATGACTGGGCCTGCCATACCCAACGGATCATAAATTCGTGCTACATCTGATATGACAGATCGTTTTGTTATCACTGAGGCTGGCTGAAGATTTGTCCTTAGGCAAAATTGATCCGAAGCTGAGCTCCATATTAGTCCCAATGCCTTGATTGACATGTTTTCAAAATCAAGGTTGACTTCTTGATCGTCTTGCGGTATGTCTTGAAGGAGTTGGCGATGGTTTGCACACCACTTCCGCAACTTAAAGCTGGCTTCCTTGAGCAAGGAGGTGAGTTGAGATTGCATTTCCTTAGCTGTTACCAAACTATCTGAGCCGCTCATCCCGTCATCGACGTAAAAGTCCTGGCTCAGGACCGTTGCACCAAGCGGATATCCATTCGGATGGCCGCTAGCCTTTGTAGACACTTCGTCGCAGATACGGAGCTGATGATGTTTCATATCTGACGGTGTTTAGTTGAAAATGCCGTACAGGCTGCCCAGGATTATCTCTCCCTAAAATGAGTTGGAGGTTCCTGTCTCGTTCGTCCACGAGAATCTGACGATACATTTTTTCGATGTCGGTGGTGAAGACAAATCTGGGTAATCGGAAACGTAGAAGCATTCCAAATATGTCCCCTTGCACTGTTGGACCTGTCAGTAAGATGTCGTTTCAAAGACGACTGGAAGTTTAGTTGTGCTGCTTTCTGGACGTAAGACGCATTGATGAGGAATGTAGTACCGAGGGCCTAGCAGAGTTTTTTGGGTCGATTTGAGTCATGTGGCCAAGATCTTCATATGACTGCATGAAGTCCTTGTATTGTTTTTCAAGATTGTTATCTCGTTTGAATCGTCGTTCCAAGGCAAGGAACCTGGAGTGTGCGGATGTTTCTGATTCACCAAGTGTTGCGGCGTCGTCAGATAAGGGTAGGCGAACAACAAATCTTCCATTGATATCTCTGGTTGTCGTTTGACTGAAGTGAGTTTCATATGCCTGTTCTGCGACTGTGAGATTGCTTTCTGCAGGACCATCCTCGATTTTCCAGAATCTTTCAAGTAGTTCGTTTGATGATATATCGTCTTCACTAAAAACTACACATGTTGCTTCAGTTGTGCTGTTGTCGGCTAACCTTCCACTGGCGATCCACCCAAGTTTTGTGTTCGTCAGGACGGGTAAATTGTCTGCTAAGTGTATTGTTCCTGATAGCAGAAGATGAAAGTAAAACTCTGCCCCAAGTAAGACATCAATTTGTGCCGAATTTTGGAAGGACGGGTCTGCCAGCATTAGGTTTTCGGGAATAGACCAGGATGATATGTCGAATGATGCACTTGGTTGAGGTGGTATTATGTTTGGGAGAACATAAGCCTCCAGCCTGGACGAAAACTGTCTTGTGATTGACTCGAATTTAACGTTTACCCGCTGTATGGCTTGTCTGGATCTTCTACCAATGCCTTGAATGCCTAGTGTTGCTCGTTCTGGTCGAATGGATAGAGTTTTAATGAGTCTTTCAGTGATTATATTGATTTGGGAACCTGAGTCCAAAAGTGCTCTGAATTTGCCAGATCGCCCATTGTTGGCTGTTATTTCGATTACTGCTGTTGCGAGTAGAATGTTCGTCATGCGAGCGTTCGCTGATGCCACTGATGTTGAGGGTAAAGATTCACTTCCAGATTGTGAAGGTTGATTGCTGGAATTTTGTTGTTTGAATTGTGTTTAGATGAACACTTAGTGCACGCCTTGAATGTGCAATCCTTGGTACGCTGGTCGGGTTTGATACAGTTAACGCAAAACCTTTTCTTTTGTGCCCACTTAAGGCGATCCGCAATACTCATTGCTAAGAATTGCTTACAATACTATATTGGATGGCCTTCCGTGCACTGGGGACATCCGCTTGATTTGCACGTTGTTGTTGTTGCTATTTGCTTTGGCTTGTCCTTTCCCCCAAACAGCTTCAAGTGCTTGGAAGCGGTTTTCTAAAGCCTTTAGGAAGTGGTTTAGTGTCTGCAGCTCTGTGGGGTTTTCCAGAGATTGTTCGTAGATGATGTGTGTTGACCGGGTCCCAGTTATCGATGTTGATCCCAATGTTTCTCAGCGCGGACAGACTTTCGTTGAGGACGTCGTGGAACTCTTTCAGAGATTTGGACTCGGCCGTTAAGTTTCCCCAGCCAAACACCCTTTGAAGTATTGTGGACACCAGGACTCGCTTGTTATCGTATCTGTCCTTTAAATTGTTCCATGCCGTTGTATAGTTTCCTTCAGTTAGATCCAGATGACGTATTAAACGTTCTGCTTCTCCGCTCAAGTTGGCTTTAAGATACCACATCTTTTGGATTGCCGGGATATCTTGCTCATGAATAATTTTCGAGAATATGTCCGAAAATGGTTGCCATGTTAAGCAATCTCCATTGAACTTTGGTATGGATATCTTTGGTAGCCGTAGATTGACACTACCTTTTGGTTGTTGCACTGGTTCCGAGGTTATGCTTTCGCTTGATCGTGTTTTAGAAAGAGACGATATTTGAGTTGCTACGTTCTCTTCTAAAGCTTCAGAGTTTTCACAGTCATAACCCTCAGCCGCGGGTTGGCACACATTTCCCAAATGTCCAAATGAATGGTCTCGATCTTCTGCCATAATCTGTCTATAGCAGATAGAGATTGGACTGGTGCCTCCTTCGTGGCGTTACTTTGAAGTAGACGCCTCAATGACGAGTTGAGTGCTCCTTGACGTCTTAGCAATCCACTCATGTTGTTTGTTAACCTGCTCCCTGTCACGCTGGCAATGATGAAGTGGGTGCGGATGGGTTGCCTGCGGGTAAACCTGCTCCTCGTTCTGCTGGCAATGGCTTTGTTTGCCTGCTCAGGCTTTGTATTCGCTGCTCTAAATCTTCAATAGCTGTATTGTGTATGATTCCTACCGATTTATGGATATTCTCGACAATATATGGGTCATCTTCGCTCAACATGCGGTCGTTGCGTATGATATTCTCCGCTGTGTCAAAGTCTTTCCATAGAGCCATTAAATTTTCCGATTTTTTGGTGTAATATTCCACAGATCTTCGCTCGTGTGGAGTTTTCTTGATGTTGGCTACCCCTCTTTCTATGTTCGCGGCTCTTTCCATTTGCTGGGTTATGAGTGCCTTTAGGTTTTCCATGTTGATTTGAATTCCTTACCACTGGTGGGGGGAAATTCTGGATTTCAAAAGCGATGGGGAGTTTGTTTATGGTTACCAATGAACGATTGGTATCCTTGTTGATCTTATTTTGCCAATGTGAAGCAAAATTTTGATGCGTTGCGTGTTGCTGAGTTTTAGATTTCTGCGAATTCCTTACCACTGGTGGGGGGAAATTCAAGATCACTAACGCTTTGGGTCACCAATGAATAATTGTGAATATTCAATGAATATTCTTTACCTGAGGTTGCTCTAAGTACAAACAAAAAACAGCTGTAGACGGGACACAGGGTACTTGAACCGTATGTCAGTGTATAATGATGTAGACCGAAAATGGTTCTAGCATAATGTTTTATTGATTTAGCCTTATTTATACCTAATAAATGATGAATAATTATAATACTAACTTAATTGGTTCCATATGACAAACACACGTACGGTGTACTTTAACAGCCTATGCTATGTTGTTGTGATGACTTAACAAATAGCCAAACCAAAGTCAAACGTACGTAAATGAACTGAAGAATATTTTGTTTATGCTGACTTAGTATTTATGCATTTGCGAAAAATATTGTGTTATAGTGAGTGTGTGAATGAACTATAATGCAGCAGAAGCTAACAACCTGACCAAACGTTGATGTTGAAATGTGATTCTTTATTTGATTTGGTTGGTTATTGACATCTGCTGCTTACATTGCATTTGGAGCCTTTAATGTTTAATTATATCTATGCTACATAATTTAGCAGCGTAATAAAATTACATTTATGATTTAAAATGTTGCTGCGTTACTGAACAGTAACAACAACATCGAGGGAAGACTTAAACACAAACACAAACACGTGCATTGACCATTTATTCATTCAATGCGACGAAAAAAACACAAGCCCAAGATGCAGTAATAACAACAACAATATCAGATCACTTTACCATAATGGGATGCATTCAAAACAAAGAACAAAACACAAATGGCAGCACAGTGTACTGAAACCAGAAAAATGTATAACAAAAAGATTAATAAATTAATAAACAAAACAAATTGGGATGAAACAATTATACGGTCTAAAGATACATGCGAGCTATGCAATAATGAGTGTGTTTTTTTACCCCGCTAAAGTTAATTATAGGTAAATTTGTACGGGACAGCTAAGCGATATTAAGCGGCATTTCAATTTCCCACTTAAATTCCGACTTGAGCAATGACAATGTTGCCACATGTTCAATTTCAAGAAATGGCATGAGAATGAAAATGTTATCAAGAAGAGACTCAAAAGCAGAAATTTGCCAAATGGCTTACACATTTTAAGTTACTTAAAATTATTTTATTCAATGGAAGACTATGTATACTTTTATATATCTAATTTTGAAGGATAGATTTTTATTTCTGATTGAAAACAAAATTGAAACTAAATTGGTCACAACAACGTGCGGCAAATGTTATACATATTTATCATGGTAGAATAATCACTCAGGTGTAGTCGTTTAAACAGGTTATGACATTTTTTGTATGTCATTTTTCGTTTCACTTATCAAAATCATATGTATTTTGTTTTTATACTTTTTTGTATTCTTGTATTGTTGGTATATTTTTGTGTAGAGTGTGACAACTGAATCGAATGAACGAAAACAAAATATCTGCTGTTGCTGCTTACAACTAAAACAACATCTGCTGATACCATGTATTTGTAGGCATTGGCTAAAAACGTGTTGCCGTATCGAATTTTTTTTCACCCATTACAGCAAATGTTGCCACATTTCGTAGTATTAAGTGTGGATCGTTTTCAATAACATATACCAAAAATCAACACAAAAGGAAAACTGATAAAATGCTGTAATATCCGTGACAATCTGTATAAAAAGTGGTCCAAACACAATAAAGAAAATGAAAACATATTCAAAACCTTTAACAATACTTTAAACAAAAAGATAATTTTCGCAAGAAATGAATACAATTTTAATCTATTTTTACGAAATAGAAATAATGCAAGAACAACAATTAATAAATAAAATTATAGGAAATAAAACAGAACACATTGACGAAACAATAAAAAGAAATTTTCCAAATTCAAATACCAACGAAATTACGCAAAACTTTGCAACCAAATTCAACGAAAACGAACAAAACATAACGCATAAATGGAATATAAAAACACTAGCTCAAGTCCAAACTAATGTACCAAACTCTATGTTTATGGATAATACAAACGAGCAAAAAAATTTTAATATTTTAAAAAATCCTAAACCCAAGGAAAAGTGCTGGAGCAGATGGCATACGTGGGATAGATTTAAAAAACAACGCAACAAAACTTACGCCAATAATTACGTCCCTAATAAATAAAAGCTTAGAGGAATCTATAATACCCGATGTACTGAAAATGTCAATCATGAGGCCAATATTCAAAAATGGAAAAAGTCGGACTACAATAATTATCGCCCAATGGCAATTTTACCAGCAGTTGAAAAAGTCCTTGAAGAAATTGTGGTTAGGAGATTAAATAAATTTTTGTCAAAATATAGGAAATAAATAAAAACCAACTTGGCTTTCAAAAGGGCAAAAATATTAATCAATAAGTCACTTGATAAGAATGAATACTGTATCGGTATATTCATAGACTTTAGTAAAGCCTTCGACACCATATCGCATTCTAAACTAATTGAAGTGTTGGAACATACGGGAATAAGAGGAAAATGTTTAGAATGGTTTAAAAATTACCTACATTGCAGAAATTACTCAGTGAAGTTGCAAAACAAAATGAGTCATAATGCTTGGACCAATCCTATACATAATCTAAGCCAACGATATGATGAAGGTTCTGCGAGATAGCACTGCATATGCGTATGTGGATGATACTGCCATTATAGTGTTGAATAGATTTGGACAAAATTACAAAATGGTGCCATGTCAGAGGCTTAATAATAAATGCGTCAAAAACAAAATTAATGCATTTAAGGCCGCGACATCTACCTGCCACCAGAGAAGAACTTATTTTCCATGGCAACAATTGCCTACATAGCTCAAACAATATAATATCAATGGAAATATGTACAACCCGGATTGAACAAGTGAGCACACACAAATAATTAGGAGTTCATCTAGATCATTTATTCAAATGGGAAATCAATGTAGAGCACCTGCAACGAAAGCTAGAAAGGGCATTACATTACATTACTCGCTGGTCGAATCCAGCCTGAGGCATGGACTAACTGCATATGGAGCCTCAACATATTGCAAGAACTTACAAAAAACTCAAACAAGATTACTAAAAATTCTATATAAACATCAACGGAAATCATTTACCCAAAACCGAATATTTAATACCAACAATGAACAACATACAAACATACGAACTGAAGAAAACAATACAACAATACGCGACATCTCGAACAACACAAATGCATTAAACAAAAACCTTAATATACTCACCGTTAAAAATATGCACAAATTAACAATTATGAATTAATTTTATGGAAACACACGGTTTTTTCTGCCAATCAGTCATGAACACGGAACAAGAAGTAGAACGCAAGGGCGATTCCAAATACCAGCGTTCCGGACTAATTATTAATCACTACCAGTATTGCTACCAACGGTCACAAACGAAATACCAACAAATTTATTGAATATAAATAACATTTTCAATAAAAAAACTAAATTTAAAGAAATACTTCTTAAATAATCAATAATGAATTAAAACTCTTAAATCTCTAATTAAATCAAAGTATCTAAAAATCAAATTATTATTATAAATCAAATTATCTTATCTAATATATCTTTCTTACATGAATTTTATTTTCAACTTAACTAAGAGCTGAAACTAGTTTAAAATGATATTGTCAATGTATATATTTCTAAATCTGCAGACAAGCCAAAAGCTTCGCGAGTTATCTAATACAAAAATTGTCACACATTGTCTACTCAGTAAAATAAATAAAAATAAAATAAATTTCTAGCTCTCTTTTTTGGGAAAAATAACTATGGGCTTTTTATGTCTCTTATAAAATTATTGAACTTTTCAGTTAGCAACTTTTGACCTATGAGCACTTTTTAATATAAAGCTCATATTTTATTTGTATTCATACATACATACATATGTATATTTCAAATTTTCTTGACGTTTCACCACATTATGGAGTATTGATAGATTGTTTCTGAAAGACTTATTAGAAAGATTTACGAAATGAGGAAAGAGCTACGATATTGCGGAAAGTTGCAATGTACAATTACGGAATGCTTAGGATTTATTGGAGTAAAATCAAAAATAAACCTTTGCCCCTCAGCCGAAATCTTCTTTGGCATGTAAAGCAAAATTGTTATGATCAGGGTCAAACCCGATTTCTGATACCAAGTCCATGTACTTTCATAATTTTTAGGGTTGGTTGAGACCCTAAATCTACTGTCGCACAGGTATATCGAATTATACACCATTTCATATTTTTTTCACTTTCCCCACATTTTCATTTGAAATCATTGAAAACTTTTGCAATTTATTTGTTTTAAATTTATTTAATGTCTGAAATACAATTATCTCTGACAAATCCTGGAACTATTCCTACGGGTGTCGTCCGTAGGACAAGAGACTTTACGATACAACAAACATAAAAGAACACACAAACGTACAATCATACAACCGTACGAACGTACAATCACACACTTGAGTTGCAACAATTCTAACATCGAATATTCACGGTTCAGCTCTCCACTTGTTGTTGAAAAGGTTTAGCTGAAAATGAAAGACATAAAACGACTAGTTGAAAGGAAAATAAGAGAGTTGTTTGATGACCGCGAAAATCAAAGTCTATGATTGCCAAAATGTTAATTTTAAGTTAGAACAACATCACACATATGAATTAAACTGAATTGTGAAAGTTAATATTAATAAACATTTATTATAACGTTTTTGAAACGGCTGGTGTTTTTATTGACTTTGGCATATTAAAGGTAACATCCCTACATTACACTGCGTTGTCATTCAAACTCTTAAATAATTCGTACACCTCGCATGCCTCATAAATTCAAACTTATATGAAAACTGTTGGAAATTTCGAATTTTCGTAAATTGAACGAAAACCTATACTCTATTACTAGACTACAATGAATGAAAAGGGGCCTTAAATTTGGTATTTATTTATTATAGTATTTGGCGCAAAACATAGCTTTCAATCTCAGTCTCTTTTTTTGGTTCTCTTTGGTCTGACCACAACATTGCTTCCAAAAATTGTGTCTTTAGGAATTTGTTTACCAGTTTTTGCTTGACATTTTATTTATTTCTGTATCTGGTTATTTAGCTCTTTTTATTTGATTTTTGCCCCTTTTTTAACACATAGCCCTTTTTTGAGAGCTTCTGGTAACACTGCGAAGGACTGATCAACAGATAGACCTACATCGAGATTCCCACTCCCCCGCTCAGGATCACAAGCACGTCCATCACAAGGTTTATAAAACCTCTCGGAGTAGGGTGGATAGAAATACTGTACAACACGAAAGAGATTGAATGATGTTTATTGAATTAAACGTTAGATCTTGTATACTAAATTATTGGTGATGTGACAAATCAACCATAGTGTGTAATACATTAATAAATAATTTCCTAGTATTTACATACTTACTTAGTAGCTGTCGGTGGTGCAATGGGTTATGTGCGCGCCTCTTGTACTTGAGATCCTGGGTTTCAACCCTGCTCTGACCACCTTAAAATTTCTTTCGACGACAGTCACCTCGCATAGGGACGGCGACACTATCGAGTATTTAGCCATGAAAGTGCTTCTCAAAAATACCGTTCCGAATCGATGTAGAACTGTAGGTCCCAATCAGTGAGTATACAACTAGAAAGCGCACAGCTCACTGGTTGTGAGAAGCTCTCCCCGATTCCTTCATGGGATGTAATGGGGAAACCATTTATTTATTTTTTATTTACATACTTATATTTATATTTGCATACATACTTATATTTATGCATTGTACATACGTACATACATTTCTGTTCTTCTATTTATGTTTACATTGGAGTTGTCACTGCATACCAACATTAACCTTCAATCCACTCAGGACAGAGATACGAGGACATGATGGCATTGTCCATGAGTGTCGAGTTCAAAGCCAGATATTATGCTGAGGTAGCAATTCGTGTTAATGAACGCGTCTCATAATACTTTGGGGTTTGCGATATGTTCATAATGATTCCCTCGGTTTGATTGTACTCAATAATAGGAGCCACGCTATAATACTCTCCAACCACCTCCGTGGGATTATACACCCCGACGGTGGGGTTAATTGCACTCGCAGTATAAGGTAGATCTGGATCAAGCATTTATACCTATTTAGTTTCGTTGGGAAAACGGCGCGTGTTTGATGCATTCCCAATGTGCCATATGAATCCGTTACGAATTCGAGACGGATTCATTTCTGCGGACATTTTGTCTGAAACGGAACTACGTTACGGACTCGTAACGAATTCGTTTTCTTATGAAATTACTCTCGAAACCACGATTCGTTTTTTGTACTTTTTCGGATCCGTCTCGAACTCTTAACGAACTTCATATTCGAATCCGTTTCGGATTCGTTGTTTGAAAAAAAAGTAATCCGCGACGGATCCGACAAATCGCAATTTCACTGAATTCCTTTTTATGTTTTTACGGACTTATAACTGGTTCAAGACGGATCCGCCAAATCGCAATTTCACTGATTCGCTCTTTATGTTTTTACGGACTTGTAACGAGTTCGAGACGGATCCGCCAAATCGCAATTTCACTGATTCGCTTTTTATGTTTTCACGGACTCGTAACGAGTTCGAGACGGATCCGCCAAATCACAATTTCACTGATTCGCTTTTTATGTTTTTACGAACTCGTAACGGATTTGAAACGAATTCGAGATCTCACATTTCGCTTTTTTATGGATTTACGGACTGGTAACGAGTTCGAAACGGATCCGCATCCGTTTTTGAACACATTGGGTTGTAACGATCATTCGATAACTGTATAAAAACCGGTTATTTTTCATGGCATTTGACAAAAAACTCTTTTCGTGTTTAAAGTCTGATCAAATAGTATAAACCGAAATCAGCTGACACCTTGACATCAATACATTGCAAGATACGATCGATTTATTATTTATGTTCATTTGACATACTCAAACTATTTTCGAGATGGCACAGCACTATATTTTTTCACTTTATTTAATTGAAAACGTAAAACATAGATTCACAAAAAATTAGAAGTACATAACTACATATATATCATGATGAATTTACGTATTTATCTAAAAGTTCATGGTATGTACATTTTGAAGATATCTGTTCCGGTTGGTTTTTATTATTATCCATGTACATATGTTTAGCTCTTTCAAATGCTTCTGCAATGCAGGATCTGAAACGACAGAAAAAAATATATTTTAGTATTCGCTATAACGATAATAATGTTATTTGATGTACGAAGAGTTAAAAAAAATAGAGTGTGTTAACTTTCAGAAGTATTTTGGTCTAAATCTCACGCATAAATCCCAATTTGTTTGCTGGGTATCAGTATTTACTCGTACGAATCTTTCGACTCCCTTATTTGTACAAGGTTGAAGGGGTGCTTCTAATATATTCTAACGAGTGAGTCAAATCAGCTTAATTTCGAAGTAGCCACCACACCTACTACATCTTGGTATCTTCCTTACTACTTAAGCACATCGTTACGTATCCTCTCCTTGCACTCCACGAATATTTGTGTATACCCACCACTTTTTTTTAACGAAAATTAGGTAATTTATAGTTTCTCCAATAAAGCATTTTATTTTATATTAATATGTATATAATTCTACTGCACGTGTGTTTGTGACTGACCTCCTCCTAAACTTCTGGACCGATTTGAATAAATTTTTTTGTATGCGTTTTGGTGGCGCCCTGGGTGGTTTAGATTTACTATTCGGTCCAATTGGACAAAGGGGCGTGGTACCTCCCATACAAACCACAAATTAAAAATCCATTATTTCTGCTCCTGCTAACGGTATTTGAACAAAGTTTGCAGGACAACGTCTGCCGGGTTAGCTAGTATTAATATAAATACACTGGTTTAAAATCAAGTTTTTTTCCCATACATTTTAAAAAAAAAGTTTTAATAGTTTAAAAAAAGGATGCATTTTCTGGACGATATAGAAATCATAAACCAAACGCTTTTCTTGAAATAGTATTTCAATGAAGCGTCAGAGAAATCAAGGGTTGTTTTCACGAACTTCTCCATAATTTATTCGTGCTTACGGCATGTTTATATTTGCGGCTTTAGATTAGTGCTAATTTAAAAGTAAATAGGCTAAATGTTATATGATAAATAACGTTCAAGGGTCTTAGAACAAAACTATTATATAAAAATTAAATTTATGTATCCTTTGTATTTGTTATATTGTAGTTTGTTATACAGTATTTTTAAATAATAAAATCAAAAATTGCTTATATTTCATGGAGGAAAGTTATATTTGTGCGTGCTTGTGCATGAAGGTGTGAATGCAAGATTGCTTGTTGAGAGATCGCCTAACATGTTATATAAGCGGCGTTTGCATCTTTTTTACTTTTTACCAGTTGCTTAAAAATTTAATTTGTTAGCTATTTCGTCTTCGTCCACATGATTAAAGCACATTCGGTGAGTAATCAGAACGACATTGCTCGAATGTATTTTTAGCAGTTGCGTAATTCGCAAATTTTTTCTCGGAAAACCCCAAAACAAAAACCAAATGCATGTGCATTTCTTCTCTTGTCTTTATTTTTTTGGAGATTTTAAAATAAAATAATTTTAATTTTCATTGAGATTTTTAAGTTTTAAAACGAAATTCGATGTAAAGTCTCATCTAGTTGTGATGGGTATAATAGTGTTTCGTAAAATTTTTTTGCTGGAGTAGAGCTTCACTTGAATAAATAAAAATTAAGGTCATTATATGAAATAGCATGAGTGAGAATGAAAGGGCTTGAATTACAAAATTCTTGGTTGAATTCTAAATACGGCTTTACATGCACCATAATATTATATGCTGCTGGCAATACTGTTTTCAATAGGCAAGGTTTTCGGTAACATGTTTTCAAGAGTTTTATTGTGTTCATTCCTATAAAATATATGTTGTGATTTGGAAATTAGATTTTAACAGTGGAAATAGGGATTGTAATTTGGAAAACAATTTGGAAGGTATTTGAAAAGAATTCGTTGTCAGAAACAGATATATGTGGCGATATTAAATGCGATCTTATCCGACAATGTCCTACTAGATTTCAATAACCGCCCACTATATACTAAAAAACGTTTAGGTACAGGAAAGAACACTCATTATATTATATTTATAACATAATTCATTAGATAAAAGCAAAAAATTATCTTAACCAAACAAAATTTTGTTTTGTTACATAGTGTAATGTAAAATACGAAATAAATGTAGGTAACTAGGTCTATTGTGCATTTTTTTTAATTTTTAGCGAGCATATAAAGTATGTCTCAGTAAGAAAGCACTTTTTCATTTTAAAATACAAACACATATTTTTTGAGATAGTTGTGATTTTCTAATTGGATTATAAGGAAGACATGTTTTGATTAAGTATGGAATAAAATATCCGTCGAAAGGGCCCTACGGCTCTAATGACAGACCATTACTCTTTCCGTGACTTTTTCACAGAGATGTGGCTGAATCCCACCGATGACGCCTTGGATCTAGGATTTGAGCACAGGAATTGTTTCCGTTTGCAAAGAAAGAAATCGCACGGGGTTAAATCGCATGATCTTGGTGGCTAATTGGCATTAGAATATCTTGACATAATTTGTTCTGGATATCGGCGCTGCAATAAATCGATTGTTTCATGTGCGGTGTGGCAGTTGGCGTCGTCTTGCTGAAACCACATGTCCAGATTCATGCCATCCAATAGAGGCCACAAGAACTCCGTTATCATGTTCCTGTAGTGAATGCCGTTCACAGTCACTGCAATTTCGACCTCATCTTCACAAAGTAAGGCCCAATCACGCCGCCTGACCAAAATACGCAACAGATAGTTGCTTGGTGTGGGTGCATTTGTTTCTCATGGATTGCATGAGCCCCAAATGAGCCAAAATTTTGCGTATTCACGAAGCCATTGAGATGGAAATGCGCTTCATCGGAGAGGATGACTTTTTTTGATTTTTTTTTGTTTCCTCAATTATAACGTGTTGGTCTTTCGTAAAGCGCTCCATTTCTAATAATCGGAAAAAACATATGTGACAGCTGCCAAATTTCAGAGTGGCCGCTTGCACAAAGGAAATCTTAAAAAGTGCAAACTTACTGAGACACCCTTTATATTTCAAATTAGAACAACTCAGTGCATGGACCAACAAAGGCGGCCATTCAGGACCCCTTGTCCATTTGTAGGTTGGTCATTCGGAACCTACTTCTAATTAATTTGTTATAAAGTGGGACATTCAGGGACCTCGTATAAGGTCGCGAAACGCTTTGCGTTGCAGGTGCTTTTCGTAATGTGGGGTGGAGTAGGGCGTGATGGTCTCCTTGGCAAATCCGGCACTTGTTCTGACTCCCGAGGCAAGTGCGATTTCACGAAGAGTGCCGGTGTAGGACGACCGGTATACTTAAGCTGTTTTGGATCAAACCACTCCCGTTTTGTTGGCCGAGTTCACATCCGACGACACGCCAGCGCGGTCCGATGTCTGGTCTGTAGCCACTGATACGCGTGGTCTCATCCCATGTTTCATGTAATAACGACCAGATGATCTACGTATATATTGGGATTTGGATACCTCCAGCGGTAGCGCTCATGGAAAGAACGCAGAAACTCGTCTTGTCAATGTATACAAATCGCGAGAGAGTTTTCATGATTGAAGACTCCAGAGGGGCAAGAAGATGTGCCAGTTAGAAAACGACCGGCATAAGTGCAGCAAAGTCATTAGGGACTGTGTCAGGGGACAAAGTGGTCGCGAATTCAGACAAGCCTGTAAGTTCTTCGAGAATATATTTTACTGATTGTTTCCTTGTTTCCTAAAATTATTCTTAAAGCTCTTAACCACCACTTCCCACATACCTCCTATATGAGAATCTCCGGTTGGTATTGGTATCTCATGGCAGTCTCTATTCCAGCACGAAACTCACCCAAAACAATTCGCAAATCCATCGGAAGTTCACGAGATGTACCGACGAAATTTGCTCCATTGTTGGTCGCGAAATTATAGGCATACAATCAGAATATGACAAAGTAGGTGATTTAACTAACAATCGCCAAGCCTAACTAACCCCTTTTATCCAGTATTGGAATATCGTTTTAGTTGAAGTATCGTTTGGGTAACAACGACCAAACGTAACCTCACGAAATTGACCTCAGCGATAGAAACCGCCAGGCTCTCGTAAGCCCGTTAGCTCGGTTGCAAGGGGTGAGTTATAAAAAGAAATCGTCCCAAAACGTATCAGAACAAACTTAATGATGGCGGGGTTTCCCTGTGATCCCTAAACATTTATCCTTGCCCCGCCATAGTGACCCGTTCCACCATAAACGTAAGACCAATAGTTCAGCGGGACTCACGCTCCGACCGCAAAGATCAGCAGGAATATTTTCCAACTTCACGTCTCTCTACTCAGAATGTCTCACATTCTCCTAAATCCTACAGACCCTATTTGCCACGGAAGTGGTCCAGGTGCGGAATGTATTTTTCAGCCATGATAGGACGTCCGTCGAGTCACTCCAACAATGAATCTGCTAGATCTGAATGTCGATCTCCTGGAGGGTAACATTTATCAGTTCTGAAGCTAGAACTGCACCGCAAAGTTCCAGGCGAGGCAATGATAAGGATTTACCTGGAGCAAGAGATATCCGACAAGAGATCACAAGTAATAGCCATATCGGGAGATTCTATCCGAAGATAGATTTCACCGTCGTATGCCCTTTCCGAGGCATCAGAAAATAGTCGTTATCCAGACACACAGTTGGGCGTGTAACGGGTCCACGTCGGAATTTTGAAGATATTGATATCTGGATAAGTTTCGATGAACTTCATCCACTAACCGGCCGTTGGGCTTATAAGAAAATCCTCCCAACCGAATTATGGAATAAACCACTGCACACTGGTCCAAAATGAAGTCTTTTTGGCATAAATTCGAATAATGTACATTGAGACTTGTACTTTTGCATGTTTGTAAGGCATGCTGAAAACATAAAATTTACAAATTTTTGGGATGATCGAGCCACGGCCACAAGAGTTACAAGTCAAAGTATGTATAAGTTAAAACTTATTGTATGACCTTTATTGACTCAAAAATCATTTGTAAAACTTTAAAATATATTGGTATGTGTGTTCAATATAACATGTGCAAGGATCATAGCATAGTATAGTTTTATTTATTTGTAGTAGATGGCGTTGTTTAAGATTAAAGTGCATGAACTTTCAAATATTTGCTCCGTTATCATATTTCAGCGGCCAATTTAGTTTTAATGGCGGTTTTCCACACAAATAGATCAACATATAGTACGAATTTGGGGCTAATTGGATTTGTAGCTTCAAGCTTTGGAATTCAGAGGAAGGAATTTATTTCCATTCAACATAAAGACATTTTTTTTGGGTTTGTTTAAAACTTTTATTAAACACTGTTTTACTGAAGAACTATTTTTATCAGACTTCTTCTAGTTCCAATTCAATAGAGTACGGGTATGAATTTTCAGAGGATTTCAGAGAAATCAGAGGCACTATCCTCGTCATCTAAATATAGACCAATATTTGTTGGCCATAGTTCTAATTGGATTGCTGATGGTTTTAAAAGATTTATTACTTCTGGTGGAAATGTATTTTGTTTGTTCTGATATTTCTCTTAGAGATACATAAATTACACAAAATTGGATCCGAAGAATCCATGTCTTTAATAAAGACATCAGTTATATTGCATGAAACGAAATTTTTGGGAAAATGCACAATCATTACCAAAAAGATAATCTATTATATTAAGGGCACTTTAAGAAGCATTGATAACTTCGCATACTAGGTAATATTTAAATTGATTGAACATCCACCCAATACAAGTACTTTAAGTTTAGGTTTTTACAAAATATCACAACACATTAAACACATAGTAAAAACAACGAAAAGTCCCAATAAATATCACAGTGTGTAATTTTTTACGTCATGGCAAAATAACCATATACGGACACCACTACGTGATAAAAGACCAAAAAATAAAAGACCCCTGTCTCCCTGCAACCTGAGTGGTAATGCGATCACTGATACGTCTCAGGATTATTAGGTGACCCTGTCACTGAAGCTCTTCGAAGTAGTGGACATATTCTTCTGTCCTTTGAAGGCGGATGAGCCAACACCCCTGGCCAACGGCGGATCAAAATTGAAGAAACTAAAATCCAGTTTCGACACACTGCATTCTGGTCAGCGTCTGATCCATAATGGGCCGCTGAAACATAATCATCCTGGCAGTAGGTAAAATGCAAACCACGGTCGGCTGGGTTTGCCTCCCGCCAAAGAAAGAAACCCCCCAACTGTTGACGACCCTCGCAAACGTTAAAAGGACCATGATTTAAGCATATGTACCTGGAATGTTCGAACGTTATACAGGACTGGTGCCACTTTCCAACTGGCGGATGTCCTCGGAAAATATAAAGCGGACATCACAGCGATCCAGGAAATGCGATGGACAGGATATGGTTGCACCAGAAAGGAAAACTTCGATATTTACTACAGCTGCCATGAGCGTAAGCACGAATTTGGGTGCGGATTTATAGTAGGCAAAAGACTGCGACACCTAGTTTCAAGGTTCAACCCAGTGAGTGACCGCATAGCCACAATTCGCATCAAAGCGAAATATTTCAACGTCTCGTTAATTTGTGTGCACGCACCGACAGAGGATAAAGATGATGAGGTCAAAGAAACATTTTATGAGCGCCTGGAGGAAGTATACGAACGCTGCCCTGACCACGACATTAAGATTATTCTAGGCGATTTTAATGCCAAATTAGGAAAGGAAAGAGTCTTTCGACCAACCATCGGCAATCACAGTCTACATGATACCACCTCCCATAATGGAATAAGACTGATAGACTTCGCCGCTGCAAAGAACGTGGTAGTTAGTAGCACACGATTCCAGCATAAGGACATTCATAAGGCGACCTGGATATCTCCTGATCAACGGACGAAGAACCAGATTGATCACTTGGTAATAGATGGCAGGCACTCTTCTAGTGTAATGGATGTACGTGTGATTCGAGGTGCCAATATCGACTCGGATCATTACCTGGTGGCTGCGAAAGTTCGCACGAGATTTAGCAGGGCAAAAAACGTACGGAGCCGAATACAGGAAAAGTTGGATATTGACAAGCTACGAATACCGGAGATATCAATGTCCTATCGACCGAAACTCTCTCTCCTGCTGGAGCAGAATACCCCCTCTCCCGAAGACCCAGATGCGCAGTGGAAGCACATCTCCCATTCTTTGGAAATCGCTGCAATGACTGAACTTGGCTATCAAAAACCGCAGAAGGATAAGCCATGGTACGACGAAGAATGTCGCATTGCAACTGATGAAAAAGACGCTGCACGTATGGCAACGAAACAGTCAGTTACAGCGCGTGCTGCGAGTGAGCGGTACAAGAGGCTGAGAAGGGAGGAAAACCAATTATTTAGGCGAAAAAAATGGCAGTGGGAGCGGAGAGAAAGTGAACGAACCGAAATGGGCAGGATGAATGGTGAATCGCGAAAGTTTTTCCAGAGGGTAAGAAGATCGACCAACGGGCCTAATAATGGGCTGCCCTCCTGCAAGGACGAGAATGGAAATCTGGTGACTGAGAAGCAGTGTGTGCTCAAAATGTGGAGAGACCACTTTTCAACTACTCCACTCAGATTCTTCCACTGAAGATCAGGAGGTAATGATAGTGGAAGATAGTATAGATTGTACCCCCCCCCCCCCCCCAACCAAGACGAGATTAGAACGGCGATCTCCCGCCTGAAGAATAATAAAGCCGCGGGTGCGGATGTCCTACCCGCTGAACTTTTTAAGGCAGGTGGCGAAGGACTGATAGCCCACATGCATCAACTGACATGCGGTATATGGCTGGGGGAATCTATGCCCGACGACTGGAGTCTCAGTGTATTATGTCCTCATTCAAAAAGGGTGATCCGTGTGTCTGTTCCAACTATCGCGGTATCAGTCTTTTTCCATCGCGTATAAGGTCTTGTCGAGCGTATTATGTGAAAGACTAAAGCCAATTATTGAGAACCTGATTGGACCTTATCAGTGTGGTTTTAGACCAGGCAAGTCCACAACTGACCAAATATTCACGCTACGCCAAATCCTGGAAAAGACCCACGAAAAGCAAATCGATACATTCCACCTTTTTGTCGATTACAAAGCTGCTTTCGATAGCCCCATACGGGGAAAACTGTACGAAGCTATGTCTGAACTTGGTATTCCGGCAAAACTGATCCGCCTCCGTAGAATGACGCTGACCAACACCAAATCAGCAGTGAAAGTGGGGAAAGACCTCACTGAACCATTCTGTACCAAGCGAGGACTTAGACAAGGCGACACACTTTCGTGCAATCTCTTCAACATCTTAATGGAGATAATAATGAGAAAGGCTGCAGTAAATACGAACAAGACCATTAACACGAAAAGCCATATGTTGCTGGCGTATGCCGACGACATAGACATCATTGGGCGAAATTTGCGAGAGGTTACTGCAGTATTTTCAAGAATCGAAAAGGGAACAGCAAAGGTGGGTCTTGCTGTTAATGAGTGAAGCGGCGCCCTAACGGCGTCAAATTACAACAGCCACCTTTGTAGACACACCCCATACGGTTGTACCAATTACAACAACCACCTTTGCGGCCATACCTATATGGTTACGCCGATTACAACAACCACCCTGGGAAACGTATCTGTTAGAGTTGCATCAATGTCATATTTTTCCAGTCTGTCATCGTAATGGTCATTGTGAAATAATTAACCAACAAACAAACAAACACAGGCAAAAAGTAAAACCACGCGACAACGGTAGTGAAAACCATTTTTATTGGAATAATAAAATCGCGCGCCACATCGTAGCAGAAGGAAACGGTAAGTTACTTAATTATTGGGTTTTTGGTGCATCGGTTGAACCGCCATCTTTTTACACCGAGGTTAGACGGCGACTCAACATCTGCAGCGACATCATTAACAAAGTGACCTGGCGGAGAAATACACCAGAAGTAAACCAGCAAGTAATCCCGGAATCCAGTGTGAAAAAATATAGTGTTTAGTGCCCGCGTTTGTGAGTAATTTGTGTCCCAAGTACAGCCATTTTTGGTTGAGACACCATCGACCCGGAGTCGATTTTGACGACTTTTTGTGCATCCACAGCCCGCAGTGTACCATCACCAGCTGCAAAACATCAACCGCATCCAACATCATCAGCCAGATTTCGGTCCCCAGCCATAGCATCAGCCAAATTTCCAGCCATAGCCACATTATAATTGCCATCATCATCATCAACCATCAAGAATAATTTCTATACCCACATCAGCCATCATCACCATCAGTCATCCACCTAACCACATCAACATCCAGTTCAAGTAAGACCTACAGAGGCCCAGGGTAAGTCCGCTTTACTGTTATTTCGTACGAACCGACACATAACCTCACTAGAGGTCACCTTCGCAGAAGCGTAGAGCCCAAGGATGGGGCCTATGCCAACCTAAACGTGCCAAAATTAGATGAAATATTTAGGGAACTTAGATTATAGTAATATAAGTGTAAGATAATCATAAGTACTTGGCATTAAAGCCAGATGGACAAATCGAACTAGTCCTAAACATATGTGTTAAAGATCAAAGAAAGTAAAAGGGAAGAAGAAGCATTCCTTTTGTCAAGGAATATGATTTCCAGTATAAAGAAGTAAAAGATCTCATGTTCCAAAGTAATTTAAGAAGCTGAAAAGAATGTGTTTATATCACTAAAAGCCGAAAAGAAAGAGTACACACGATTTAGAAGTGTAGTCGTGTGAAGATTTTTCTCGTATGATATCAAAATTCGCATACAAGAGTTGAAGTGAACTGAAGTAACGTATGTTTGAAGTCTGAGCGAATTATTGAACGTCAGACCAAATCTAATTAGAGTCTAAGTCTTGTTTTAAGTAAATAAATTTTGTAAGCCATACACATGGGCTTGAAATAACCATCCCCGTAACGTGGAGAAAACATTCCTGGACTGATTGACTATTTGCAAACGACTTTTTATATGATATTGATTATTTCATTATATTTATATCTTACTAACTCTCATGCGAATTGCCTCTGAGAATCCTAACCCGGTCGCGTGTAACTAGATCGTCGCTAGTTCGTCAAATCCGTCGGAATTGAGTTCGGTCGTTAGCTAAAGTTTTCGTGCGTGGTATAAATTACGGGAGAATCGAGTAAAATGGCCTATTTAGTCTGTCGTGTAAGTTGATTTTGTTTAGTTTTGAGAAAGTTAATTTTAAAGTAATTTGTAAGGCTTAATTAAGATTTTCGTTTTAAGATTCAAAATCATTGAAGAATTTTTACACCCATGGGTGCAAGTTTTGTTGAACGAGAGCTGTGTCTCAGCGTTTTTTGTACCGCTTCGCCCATGGGGCTTTAAAGTTAAATTGTTTGTTTTAAGTATTTGAGAATAAAGTTTGTAATGTATTATAAAAACCTTGGGGTCAAATTCAGTATTATTGAGTGAGCAATCATAACGGTTAGGTAGAGTAATAGGGTAAGTAACCTCGGCAACCGACGTTCATGGGATATCGAAGTAGGATCGATATCATGGTGAAGCGTGAAGGGCTTCTTAAGGGAGGGCATCAGTCGGCAATAACACCAGTCGACCCATCTGACGCAAGATGAATTCGTTCATCATCTAATTCTTTTTACCAGGCAATAATCTCATGTTTCAGTGTTTGTTTTCTTTTTGCATTACTTGATAAGTTTTATTCGGGCTCCGTTCTTTTTTTTTGTTTATGTCGAAAGTCTTTGTGAATTCAAGCTCGTATGTACAAATGTTCATCGTCCGATCGTTATTGTGCCTAGCGAGTGGGAAGATCCCGCCGTCCGACGAGTTACAAGCCCGGCTAACGCATGGCATACGAGGCCGTCCGCTCAATAGGTACACGAACACATGCATCACTATATAATAACATATGGCGATCGGATGGTATGACATAATGGCGCCCAACGTGGGGCTCGGATAGGCTTATCAGTAATCCGATGTATAGTTTAGAGAAGGGAGTTGTCCTTACGCATCACGTAAGTCCCGTTTGGGGAGATTAAATCTCGAACTCGTTGCGACGTTGTTGCCACGGGGCAACGAACTTCTTTTTCAAAAAGTTTATGGGCAATGTTCTGACTCGCGGTAATCTTAGGGGCAACTGCTCCGAGTGGGGAACATCCATAAATATTTTGTTTGGGCCATTAAATTTTTAGTTTTTAGAGTAAATAGATAGTGTTTTAGTAGTTAGGTTGTCGGACAATACGTAAGTCCAGGCGAAGATCTTTTGGTCTAACCGCGTTGCGACGTTTTAGCTCGGCGTCTGACTGCCAAGACACACGGGTGCATTAATGTGCACTCACTAAGAGCGTCATTAAGTATCACGTATGTCCCGGCTAAGATCTTCAGATCTGACCGAGTTGCGACGTTTTTACTGGTGCATTTGCGGTGAGTGTTTGCATTAGTTATTTTTGTTTGTTTACGATATTAGTTAGTTTTATTTTATCCTTTGGTAGCTGCGAGTTATCAGTAACTCGGCTGAATACGAACGAAGTATTCAGGGATGTCTGGGAGAGGGAGTCACGTAAGCGTGGTATTAGACTCATTACGTATGCCATCTCGTTGTCCTCTAGTGTACCACCATACTGTAGTTTATTAGTAACTTGAGTTCTATTATTGTTTTGGAAAAAGATTTGCGTCAAGATGATGTGAGGTTGCCAAGGTACTTACCTTTGTTTACCTCTACCTACCATTTATTTTGTTTAAGATTTTTGTTTTTGATCTTTGTGTTTTTGATTATTGAGTTTTTAAGTTTTTGAATTTCGAAAGTATTATTTTTGAAATTTGATTATTGAGTTTTTGGTTTTGAATTTCGAAAGTATGATATTCGAAATTTGATTACTGAGTTTTTGGTTTGAATTTTGAAAGTATGATTTTCGAAATTTGATTATTGAGTTTTGAATTTTGAAAGTATGATTTTTGAAATTTGATGATTTTGAATTTTGAGATTTTGATTTTGATTTTTGCGGATTTAAGTTTTTGATATATATTGTTCGATTTAAATTTTTGATTTTATGCGTTTTTGATTTGAAATATATTTTCATTTCGTTTTGGTTTCGAAATATTTGTTATATTCCTTTTTCAGCTAAAAATTCTTGTTTGGAATTTATTATTTTTTTTTGAAATTTTGGAAATTTTGTTTTGGATATTGTGGAATACCATTTGAATTTATTTTTGATTTTGGTTTTTGCCTAGTTCGGTTTAATTTTTTTTGTTTTATTTTAATTTTTAATTTATATTATATTTTTGATTAATATATTGTTGTACACAGTGCCATAATCTAATTTATTTTTGAATTTCACCTTTAGACTAGGGAATAAATTATAATATATAGCTTAGGGTTAAGGCAGCTTTTCAGTAAGCTTTTTCATTTTTCGGTTTAGTTTTTCGCGTGACCCATTCAGGTTACACGGGAAGCAGTAATATTTGATTTTCTTATAAGCTTTGATTTTGATTGTTATTGGGATTGTAAGACGAAGCTACAATGCCAGTAGAGCGTTCGCCGCCCAGAGGAAGCGATGTAGGGACAAACCTGTCCCAGGCTACAGCATTAGGGGCAGGACATCCACAAGCAGCACCGGTGACAAGGTCGCAAACAAGTGCAGCCAGATCAACCGCTGCATCCGTATTATCCGCTCCTACACCAGTAGTGGGGTCAAGTGGCAACATTAACCCAGCCGGATCAGATGAACTTGAGGCAGACAATCAAGCCGAGTCGTGGGAATCTCAAGATTTCAGCACGCTTACCGCCTTAGGGGCACATGCAGTACGACGACGAACCGAAGATGAAAGTCCAACCCGAAATGTAGCAATACCTAGACCAGACCCAGCAGAAACCGATGACGAAGCATTGATCAGAAGAATTTTACCAGCAATACTGGCAGCGACCAGGCAGGCGGCCGCAGCTAGTGGGGCTAACCACCCTTCTTCCCAGGCTATGCCGCCTTTGACAGCCGCACCACTAGGTCGTTGTCGTACACAAGCAGTGGAGTCATTGGATGGACAACCTGAGCAAAACCGACGACCAACACAAATACCCAGCAGAATTCCAAGAGCCTTATCAGTGGAGGAGGGACAAATTCGTGCAGAGGCAGAACAGCCTACGGTTTTCTCCAGAGCACCAGTTGTCTCAATGCAAGATTTAGATACGCAGAACACTCGCGAATTTCCGACAAGCAGCCGACCAGTACCCAGAGAGAACTATTGGGAAACGCAGGAGTCAACACCACCGCGGCGTAGATCGCAGCGTGAAACCTTACGTAGTACGGAGGTGTTGATAACTCATCAAGCCTATAGCCCAAGGGGACGTCGACCCGAATTAGCGAAGTGGGGACTAAAGTTCGACGGCACTTCAAAGACGATGAATGTTCAAGATTTTCTGTATCAAACTAGGGAGTTATGCAATGACAATGAATGTTCTGAAGCAGATTTGATTAAAGGCTTACACCATTTATTAGAAGGACCAGCTAAGGAATGTTATTGGAATTACCGGAAGCTAACCCCTGTATTAATCTGGAGAGAGATTCAAAAAGCCATGTTAGCCCAATTCCAACGATTTGAGAGCGATTTTCAAATTCAAGTGCAGATTTTGAGTCGAAGACAGCAACCGCACGAAACATTTCAAGAGTTTTTCAACGCCGTGATGAAGCTGCGAAACCAGCAGCGTACACCGTACCTGGAATCACAGATGGAGGACATCATGAGGGGAAATTTGAAAAGTTCGTTGGCGCAGTTAGTGTTCTCAGTCAAGGTAGATAATTTGAGCGATTTCAGCCGAGAAGTAAAGCGAGCTGAAGGCCTGTTGGCGATGTAACGTCAACAGCAGCCACCGAAGCCAACACCTGCACCACGAGTACATGAAGTACTGTTCGAAGAAGATGTTTTTTTTTTTTTTTTTTTTTTAGTCGAGCGAACCCATCGCCGCCACTCTTACCCGCCCCTACCGACCGAGAGGGCCACGTCCCCATAACGTGAGGACAGCGTACACATTATAGACCGGTCTATAACGGGAGAGCAAGGATTATAAATTCACACGTTACAACCAACTACAGAAATTCTTCACCAGTTGGTATTACACTAACATAAATAAGTATAAAAGCACATCACGAGATATTAACATAAGATACTTCAATATATAATAATTACGAGCAAAACGAAAACCAAATCATAAATCAGACCAGATAGTAAGGATAAAGTAAATTAAATTTACATATGTACGTTAACGAATATACAGCACTAATGCAATCGGTTCAAATGACAAATTATGCTAGACTTTGTCGTTTCCCAACTACCTGTGAAATCAATAAACTGATATAGCTCATTAAAGTCACGACACATTCTCCTAACTGGATCAAAGGACGCATAATTCGAACGCTGAAACTCGATGTTTACGAGTTTATAGTACCTCGTGGGTCTCAATGGGACATTTATGAAAATCTTAGATAACAGAAATTCAGAACATATACATCCATCAATTATCTTCAAAACTGTAATAGAGTTTATCATGGTACGTCTACTACTAAGAGTCGGCAATCTGATCAATGCTAGTCTACTGCTATACGAAGGAAGATTATGGTTCGGGTTCCATTGAAGATTTCTCAGACAAAAAATGAGAAACTGTTTCTGGACCGATTCAATCATATTAACATACAAATTGTACTGGGGGTCCCAAACAACTGATCCATATTCGAGAATAGGGCGGACTAGTGAAGTAAAAAGATTTTTCGTAACGTAGGGATCTGAAAATTCCTTTGCCCAACGTTTAATAAAGTTCAGAACGCCATAAGCCTTGTTCACCATCGTAATTATGTGGGAGTTGAAATTCAATTTTCTGTCCAAGAGAACACCAAGATCAACAAATGAATCCACCGATTCAAGAACATTGCCACCTAAAATGTATTTTGCCGAAAATAATGATGACCTAGAGAACAGCATATGCTTACATTTCGTAAAATTAAGCTCCATCAAATTGGTCTCGCACCACGTCTGGAAAGTAGACAAATCCCTCTGAAGTAAAGCATATTGACAAGGATCCTTGTAAGAAAAATAGATCTTCACGTCATCAGCGTACATTAACAATTTAGAGTGCATTATGGAGGCGGGTAAGTCGTTAATGAATAACAAAAATAGAACCGGCCCAAGATGACTGCCCTGAGGCACCCCAGATGACACAAAAATAGATCTTGAGAATGATCGACCAAATGATACCATCTGTTCTCTGTTCATTAAATAAGAACTAATCCAATTCAGCATGTTACAATTAAAACCCATTGCCCCTAATTTATATAATAACAAATTGTGGTTAACTTTATCAAAAGCCTTACTAAAATCGGTAAAAATCACATCAGTTTGATCTCCATTAATAAAGCCGTCAATAATAGAAGAGGAAAACTGAAGCAAATTAGTCACGGTGGAACGACCCTTCCGAAAGCCATGTTGACATGGATCTAAAATAGAGGAAACCTGATGAGAAATTACCTCTGTGACTAACTTCTCAAAAAGTTTAGGAATGGCACTCAATTTTGCAATTCCCCTATAATTTGCAACATTTACTAAACTACCAGATTTGTGGAGAGGGATTATATAAGAGCTCTTCCACTTTGCAGGAAAATGGCCGAACTTCAACGAAGCGTTAAATAAGAGAGTCAACGGTAAGCTGAGAGAATTCGAGCAGTATTTCAACATAGAGTCCGGGATACCATCAGGACCAGCTTTATTCGAGGCTTTCAAGCTGATTAAGTTATCTAGCAACCACGAAGAATTTACGACAGGTGCATCAAACGGAATGGTAGAGCGGACAGTGTACGGGTATGATTTGGAAACATCATAGGCTCGGGTGGAATAAATAGATGCGAAAAAATCGGCGAAACAATTAGCAATAGACTCTTCATCTGAATATTCAATACCGTTCATTTTGATCCTACAAGGTGTGGAAGACGAATTACGCTTCAAGTTAACAAATCTAAAGAATGATTTGGGGTTCCGTTTAAAATTAGCCTTCAACCTATCCAAATATAATCTGTAACTCTCACGAGATTTAGAGTTGTATCTACTCCTAGCAACAATATACCTAGCATAGTCTGCTAGCAGTCCAGATTTTTTATACTTGTTCGAACATCTATTCCTTACATTCTTGAGACTATTTAGAGCCCTTGAGGACCATGGGGGACCAGTATTACCCCTTATTGGCCTCTTGGGTACAGACTTAGAAATATAGCCATTAATAATATTATAGAAATCATCCAGGGCGATTTCAAATTCAAAAGAATTATCACACTGACATATACTATGCCAGTCGGTATCAAAGATAAGATTATTCAAAAGTATAAAGTTCGCACGCGAAAAGCATAGGCCAACATAGGACGAAGAGTAATTGCAACCAACCTGCATGGTATCATATGTATAATTAATTCCCAGCGTTGGATGGTAACTATCCTCAGGAGAAATTAACGGATCAATTCGAGAAATATCAAAGTTGTTAGAATCATCCACTGTCAAAGATGTGTGATGATAATGTGACCACTGGTGGAGTAGAAGCTTTAGGAGCCGCCAACAAAGTAATCTGTTGGAACTGTCGAACACCAGGTCATATGTTCCGAGAGTGTTTGTCAACCACAAGGAAGATTTTCTGTTATAAGTGTGGACAAGAAAACACAGTAACACCCAAGTGTCCTAATTGTAAGGGAAACCCACCAAAACGCCCATCTCAGTCTGGGGAGGTGCGGTCCACGGAGGTTTAGACCCAGTCATAACAAGTAAAGCAACAAGTAACCCAGCAACGACAAATCAACCAATAACAGAACCAGCACTGGTTACCATCGCCGATAGTGATTCAGCTGATACAGCCAAAGATACCACAACACTAGGTGTACAAGTTATCAGCAATGAACCAGAAATAACAATTGTGATGAATAAGAACAACATCAAGGAGAAAACAGCAAATCCTATGCTAAGGCATCTTAAGCCATGGCATCATCGGCTCGAGCCAGGATTTTCGGAGAAGCCTCCGATAGGATAAAGAGTGCCCGAGCGAGATTTGAGAAGCGACGGTTAATCCGGAGACAGATCGCCGCGGCTACCCTATTTGAAGGTGAAGATACTCGCTTTTACGCGAAAGTTAATATAGGTGGCGTAGTAGTCGAAGGACTCGTCGATAGTGGAGCATCGGTGACTTGTCTAGGCAAGGGATGCCAGGAGCTAGTAGATCGAGCAGGACTACAAATTTTTCGTTTCGGTTCGTCCATTAGAAATGCCGATGGGAGTGATCACCGAATCCTTTGCAGGATAAGGGTGAGAATAAATTTTAGAAAAAAATCCGAGGAAATTGATATTTTTCTAGTTCCAACGCTGGAGCGTACGCTCTACTTGGGAGTCGATTTCATGCGGAAGTTTAGGTTGCTGACAAGTATGGAAAGCCTCACCACTCAAGGGGTAGAGCTCTGTGAAGATGCGCAAACCTCTGAGGAGGTTACGACCCATACTCTGTCACAGCAACAAAAAGAAATCGTAGAAGCCGTGGTTAAGACGTTGCCATGTTATACAAGGAAAGGCCTCGGTAGAACTAAATTAGAGACTCATTCGATCGACACTGGGGATGCAGTACCAGTGAAAGATCGTTATTATCCGGTATCGCCAGCAGTACAAACACTTCTGTACGCAGAAGTGGATCGCATGCTTGACTTAGGAGTAATAGAGTCTAGCGAAAGTCCATGGAGCCATCCTGTGACGTTAGTGCGCAAGAGAGCTAAAAATAGGCTTTGCTTGGACGCGCGCAAGCTAAACGCTCTGACTGTCAAAGATGTGTATCCACTCCCGCACATAGAGCGTTTGTTGAGCAGGTTAGGTGATACGTACTACATCTCTAGTGTGGATCTGAAAGATGCCTTCTGGCAGATTCCATTGGATAAATCCAGTCGGGAGTAGACTGCGTTTACAGTACCCGGTAGACCACTTTACCACTTTAAGGTAATGCCTTTTGGGTTATGTAACGCTGCCCAAAGACTCTGTCGTTTGATGGATAAGGTTATACCTTCAGCTATCCGTGACCGTGTCTTTGTATACTTGGATGATCTCTTGGTGGTATCACCAGACTTTAAGACTCACATGGAGCTTTTGCAGCAAGTTGCGCAATGTCTTGCGGATGCAGGCCTAACAATAAATACTCAGAAGTCGAGATTTTATTTCATAGAGCTGCGTTATTTGGGATATATCGTCGGAGGAGGACAAGTCAGACCAGATCCATCCAAAGTTGAATCTATAGTAGGGTATAAGTATCCAATAACCCTTAAACAGGTGAGGAGTTTCTTAGACGCTACTGGATGGTACCGAAAATTTATCTCGGACTATGCGACAATTGCTTCCCCAATTTCGGATACTTTAAAAAAGAGTAAAAAATTTTGTTTCACAGAAGAGGCTAAGGTAGCTTTTGATAAGTTAAAGAATGCTTTGGTAACTAGCCCTGTGCTCGTCCATCCGGATTTTGAGAGGCATTTCTACGTTCAATGTGACGCATCTGACATAGGAGTTGGCGCAGTGTTGTTCCAGATTGATGACAGCGGCGAAGAACACCCTATCGCGTATTATTCGCATAAGTTGACGCCGCGCAAAGGAACTATACAGTAACTGAGCGTGAGTGTCTAGCGGTGGTTCTAGCTATAAAAAATTCAGACCATTCATAGAATTGATGGCTTTTACGGTAATTACGGATCGCAGCAGTCTTAAGTGGCTAATGTCCCACCGTGATCTCAGTGGAAGACTGGCTCGCTGGAGCTTACATCTACAGTCTTTCGACTTTGTGATAGAACATCGCAAAGGTAAACAAAATATTGTGCCAGATACACAGTCCAGGTATGAGATGGAAGAGGTGTCGGCTGAAGTGACGAGTTTAATAGACTTGGAGGACAAAGCTTTCCAAGGATCTGATTATAAAGATTTAATCAAGACCATAGAGGATAACCCGAGTCGTCTACCAGATCTGCGAGTCGTCGATGGATTCGCATACAAGCGAACAGTGCCATATGATGGCGTATCATTGCATGAAGATTTCGCATGGAAGCTGTGGATACCCATGGAACTAACCCAGAAGATAGTGGAGAAGTCACATGACCCACCGAATGTAGCTCATGGCGGATTCTTGAAAACCTTGAAGAGAATCAAGCAATATTTCTTTTGGCCAAACATGAATACACAAGTGAAAAGCTATGTGGATGCTTGTCAGGTTTGCCGAGAGACTAAACCGACTAATATTACACTAAGACCACCAATGGGTAAGGAAGTGGTAATACATCGGCCATTCCAGAGGATCTTTGTAGATTTCCTAGGGCCATATCCGCGTTCTAAAAACGGAAATTGCTTTATCTTCATCATTTTAGACCATCTCACAAAATTTGTGATATTGAAGGCCATGCCCAAAGCAAGCAGCAAAGCGCGTAATACGTTTCATGATAAACGAGATCTGTCACAAGTTTGGAGTACCTGAGACCATCGTCTCAGACAACGGTAAACAATTCGTGAGTCGAGAGTTTACTGATTTTGTGAATAATTTTGGAATTAAGCATTGTCGAACCGCAATACATTCACCGCAGGCCTACGCTTCAGAACGAGTGAATCAATCGGTATTGGCAGCAATTCGATCTTATATGAAGGAGGACCACCGTGAGTGGGACCGACACCTTCCAGAGATCGAGTGTTCGTTGCGATCGTCAGTGCATAGCGCAATTGGAGTGACACCGTATTTTGCATTGTTTGGCGTTAACATGATTACCCATGGTAGCATGTATCAGTTGGCAAAACGCCTAAAAGACTTAACGGAGATAGGAGAAGGAGCAACGCCAAGATCAGTGGCTCAAGACTTAATCCGGAACAAGATCCAAGAAAGTTTGCATAATGCGTATGAGTAGAATAAGAAATCCTATAATACTAGGAGTCGACCAGTCAAGTTTATTCCCGGTCAAGAAGTTTATAGGCGAAGTTTCCAGCAGAGCAGTTTCAAGGATTGCTTCAATGCCAAGTTGGCTAGGAAGTTCCTGAAATGCCGCATCTTGAAACCAATAGGAGGCAGCCTGTATGAGATCGAAGACTTGAAGGGTAAACGATTGGGAGTGTATCACGCCAAGGATCTTAAGCAGTGAGCTTTTGTGTTCGACCGACGTGTGATGTTGGACTTGAATCCAATGTAAGATGATTTCAAATGTTTTGACCAGATCAGGGCGTGGGTTCGAGTGTGTTAATGCATATTGTTATTTGCATTGATAATTTTGTTTGAGTCCGTAGTAGAGGACAAAAATCTGTTGATACTTACGATGTCTTATGAGATTAAGTAGGCGTTATATTGTGGCAATATTAGGAGAATAATTTACCATAGGTACCCCTTTTTATTATAACGCAATGTTTATCCCTAGAGATAGTCGTAATACTAAGTAGACCTTTCGATGTTTTCTTTGCAGCTAGTATTAAGCAAGAAATTCCTGAGTAGGCAGTAGAATAAGAATGGCAGGACACGTCGAGTGCAGCATATGCTTGGCATGGTTATCCGAGGTGGGTGTAGGGATCTGCGCGAGTGATTGTGGCCATGTCTATCATCAAGACTGTGTGGTAACGTGGAGAGAGCAAGGACGGAGCGATTGTCCAGTCTGCAGACGGGAAGGATATACCACTCAAGCCCTTTACCTGAGTTTTGGCCAGGGGGATGAAGCCGCAGATCTGGGGGAAATAGAAGCGCTACGGAACGAGGTCCGGTCTCGCGGTAAGCAGCGTGACGCCGCGCAGGCAGAGGCAGCGACTCTTCGTGGTAAGTTGGAAGAGCTACAAGTACAATAAGACTTCCATTCGATGATGCTGTTCAGGGAGAGAGAAGCGACTCAGGCAGAGAATATACGCTTGCGAAGAGAGAATCAGCAGCTCCGTGGCGAGGCACCATCCGAGGTGGAGGTGTTGACGAAGACTGTCGAACAGTTAAAGGCACAGCTGCGCGGTCAGTCAGCAGAGAGATCCGCGAGAGATCGAAGACGAGGAGGATCTACAACGAGTACTGGATACCTTACCTCAGACGTCGAGGGCCAGCACCAGTACAGCAGCAGGACGTCAGTGAAGATGAAGTTTACAGCACAACAGCAGCAACAACAACGAGTACCGAGAGGAACCGAGTTGGGAACGGAGGAAAGTGGAAGCCGGTCGCCCAGTCAACCGCCACCAGGAGAGTCTGTGCAGTCCTTCGGGATGGTACTGGCCTCTTAGGTGACAATTCTCTGGCGCCATAACATTTAGTCCACAGCCTTCCCAGATCAGTTTCCCTCCCATCCTTCAGCAAGGAAGCAATCAGGATGGTTGGGTTTGTGGCGGCGCCCTAACGGCGTTAAATTACAACAACCACCTTTGTAGACACACCCCATACGGTTGTACCAATTACAACAACCACCTTTGCGGCCATACCTATATGGTTACGCCGATTACAACAACCACCCTGGGAAACGTACCTGTTAGAGTTGCATCAATGTCATATTTTTCCAGTCTGTCATCGTAATGGTCATTGTGAAATAATTAACCAACAAACAAACAAACACAGGCAAAAAGTAAAACCACGCGACAACGGTAGTGAAAACCATTTTTATTGGAATAATAAAATCGCGCGCCACATCGTAGCAGAAGGAAACGGTAAGTTACTTAATTATTGGGTTTTTGGTGCATCGGTTGAACCGCCATCTTTTTACACCGAGGTTAGACGGCGACTCAACATCTGCAGCGACATCATTAACAAAGTGACCTGGCGGAGAAATACACCAGAAGTAAACCAGCAAGTAATCCCGGAATCCAGTGTGAAAAAATATAGTGTTTAGTGCCCGCGTTTGTGAGTAATTTGTGTCCCAAGTACAGCCATTTTTGGTTGAGACACCATCGACCCGGCCGCTAAACACAATCGTGTCGGCTAGCGACAGCTAGGTAAGTTAAACCCCCGGAAACTTTATGGAGTCGATTTTGACGACTTTTTGTGCATCCACAGCCCGCAGTGCACCATCACCAGCAGCAAAACATCAACCGCATCCAACATCATCAGCCAGATTTCGGTCACCAGCCATAGCATCAGCCAAATTTCCAGCCATAGCCACATTATAATTGCCATCATCATCATCAACCATCAAGCATAATTTCTATACCCACATCAGCCATCATCAACCATCAGTCATCCACCTAACCACATCAACATCCAGTTCAAGTAAGACCTACAGAGGCCCAGGGTAAGTCCGCTTTACTGTTATTTCGTACGGACCGACACATAACCTCACTAGAGGTCACCTTCGCAGAAGCGTAGAGCCCAAGGATGGGGCCTATGCCAACCTAAACGTGCCAAAATTAGATGAAATAGTTAGGGAACTTAGATTATAGTAATCTAAGTGTAAGATAATCATAAGTACTTGGCATTAAAGCCAGATGGACAAATCGAACTAGTCCTAAACATATGTGTTAAAGATCAAAGAAAGTAAAAGGGAAGAAGAAGCATTCCTTTTGTCAAGGAACATGATTTCCAGCATAAAGAAGTAAAAGATCTCATGTTCCAAAGTAATTTAAGAAGCTGAAAAGAATGTGTTTATATCACTAAAAGCCGAAAAGAAAGAGTACACACGATTTAGATGTGTAGTCGTGTGAAGATTTTGCTCGTATGATATCAAAATTCGCATACAAGAGTTGAAGTGAACTGAAGTAACGTATGTTTGAAGTCTGAGCGAAATATTGAACGTCAGACCAAATCTAATTAGAGTCTATGTTTTAAGTAAATAAATTTTGTAAGCCATACACATGGGCTTGAAATAACCATCCCCGTAACGTGGAGAAAACATTCCTGGACTGATTGACTATTTGCAAACGACTTTTTATATGATATTGATTATTTCATTATATTTATATCTTACTAACTCTCATGCGAATTGCCTCTGAGAATCCTAACCCGGTCGCGTGTAACTAGATCGTCGCTAGTTCGTCAAATCCGTCGGAATTGAGTTCGGTCGTTAGCTAAAGTTTTCGTGCGTGGTATAAATTACGGGAGAATCGAGTAAAATGGCCTATTTAGTCTGTCGTGTAAGGTGATTTTGTTTAGTTTTGAGAAAGTTAATTTTAAAGTAATTTGTAAGGCTTAATTAAGATTTTCGTTTTAAGATTCAAAATCATTGAAGAATTTTTACACCCATGGGTGCAAGTTTTGTTGAACGAGAGCTGTGTCTCCGCGTTTTTTGTACCGCTTCGCCCATGGGGCTTTAAAGTTAAATTGTTTGTTTTAAGTATTTGAGAATAAAGTTTGTAATGTATTATAAAAACCTTGGGGTCAAATTCAGTATGATTGAGTGAGCAATCATAACGGTTAGGTAGAGTAATAGGGTAAGTAATCTCGGCAACCGACGTTCATGGGATATCGAAGTAGGATCGATATCATGGTGAAGCATGAAGGTCTTCTTAAGGGAGGGCATCAGTCGGAAATAACACCAGTCGACCCATCTGACGCAAGATGAATTCGTTCATCATCTAATTCTTTTTACCAGGCAATAATCTCATGTTTCAGTGTTTGTTTTCTTTTTGCATTACTTGATAATTTTTATTCGGGCTCCGTTCTTTTTTGTTTATGTCGAAAGTCTTTGTGAATTCAAGCTCGTATGTACAAATGTTCATGGTCCGATCGTTATTGTGCTTAGCGAGTGGGAAGATCCCTCCCGTCCGACGAGTTACAAGCCCGGCTAACGCATGGCATACGAGGCCGTCCGCTCAATAGGTACACGAACACATGCATCACTATATAATAACATATGGCGATCGGGTTGGTGTCAACGACTAGAGAAACCTCTCGACTTGGTCCGCACTTGAACGTTGACAACCGATTTAATTTTGAAGTGGTAGATGAATTTGTCTACCTTGGATCCGCCGTGAACAAGGACAACAATGTCAGCCTGGAGATAGATAGGAAAATTGTGCTATTTTGGGCTCAGCAAGCAGTTTAGGAACAAAGCCATCTCTCGACGGACAAAAGTCCTGCTATATCTACTTACTTACTTATCCGGTCTCGGACAACCCCGGGGGGTCAGGGACCTTACAAAACGAAGATAACATATTTCGCCAACCAGTTCGATCTTTTGCTTTATCTCTCCAGTTGGCAATACCAAGTATACGCAGGGATTCGTCAACCTGATCCCTCCAGCGGAGTCTTGGTCTTCCTATTTTTCGTCTTCCTTCGAGTTCGGTTTCGAAAAGCCTTCGCGCTGGTTCATCTTCATCCATTCTACTGACATGGCCTAGCCAGCGCAATCGCGTTATCTTGATCCGCTTAACTATGTCAATGTCAGGATAAAGCTCATACAGCTCATGATTCATGCGTCGCCGATACTCGCCGTTGTGCACTATAGGGCCATAAATTTTTCGGAGTATTTTTCTCTCGAAGACTCCTACAGATGTTTCGTCTGCTTGCGATAGGACCCAGGATTCTGCGCCATAAAGCAAGACAGGTTGAATGAGAGTCTGGTACAGCTGGACTTTTGTTACTCGAGAGAGGGCTTTATCTCTAAAGTGCTTGCTTAGCCCAAAATAACATCTATTCGCAAGCACAATTCTCCGTTTGATCTCAAGGCTGATGTTGTTGTTTTTGTTCACGGCAGATCCGAGGTATATAAATTCGTCCACTACCTCGAAGTTATAACGGTTATCAACGTTCACGCTTTGGTCTAATCGCGTGGAGGCCCTGTTCGTTGAAACCATTAATTTTGTCTTGTCCTCATTTACCGTCAGACCCACTTTTGCTGACTCCTTCTCAATTCTCGAAAAAACCGCAGTAACTTCTCTAATTGTGCGCCCAATGATATCTATATCATCAGCATACGCGAGCAGCATGTGACTTTTGCTGCTGATGGTTTTATTCATATTGACTGCAGCTTTTCTCATAATGATCTCCATTAAGATGTTAAAGAGATCGCACGATAGGGTATCGCCTTGCCTGAGGCCTCGCTTAGTTTCGAAAGGTTCGGTAAGATCCTTACCAACTTTCACTGCGGATTTGGTGTTCGTCAAGGTCATCCTGCAAAGGCGTATGAGTTTTGCAGGAATACCAAGCTCAGACATTGCTTCATAGAGTTTCTCCCGTATCGGACTATCGAAGGCTGCTTTATAATCGATAAATAGATGATAGGTGTCGATTTGTTTTTCGTGTGTCTTCTCCAGGATTTGGCGTAGCGTGAAAATCTGGTCAGTTGTCGATTTCAATCAGATCCAATCAGGTGAGCGATAATTGGTTTTAGTCTTCCGCACATTATACTTGATAGAACCTTATATGCTATGGATAAAAGGCTTATTGCACGGTAACTCGGGTCACCTTTTTTAAATATGGGACATAGTACACTGAGACTCCCATCGCCGGGCATGCATTCATCTAACCAAATTTTGCTAATGAGCTGATGCATGCACCTTATCAGCTCATCGCCGCCAGCCTTAAACAGCTCCGCCGGTAATCCATCGGCTCCTGCGGCTTTGTTGTTCTTAAGCCGGGCAATAGCTGTTCTGACCTCGTCTTGGTTAGGAGGGGGGCAATCGACGTCGTCGTCCATATTGTGATCGATTGTCCCATCGTCATCGGATATCTCAGGTACTAGTAGCGCGGAGAAATGCTCTCTCCATATTCCCAACATGCTCTGCACATCTGCGATGAGATTTCCGTCTTTGTCTTTACAGAATGGGGGCCCTGAACCATGTCCATTAGTTCCGTTTTTAACTTTTTGGTAGAATTTTCGGGCTTCGTTCTTCCTTCTGTATGTCTCAATTTTCTCACTCTCGCGTTTTCTCCACTGCCGTTCTTACGCCTAAAGAGACGGTTTACCTCCTTTCTCTTCTCCCTATACCGCTCAGTTGCAGCTCGCGTTGCAATTGACTGAAGCATTACCATACGTGCAGCGTTCTTTTCGTCATTTGCTATGCGACACTCTTCATCGTACCACGGTTTATTGCGAAGCGGTTTTTCGAAACCAAGTACGGTTGTTGCGGCAGTTTTTATAGAGTCGGAAATGGGTTTCCACTGCGCATCAGGATCGTCATCGGGAGGGGGTGGGTTCTGTGCCAAAAGTTGCGAGAGCTTCCTTGAGTAGGCTGTGGCTACCTCTGGTAATTGCAGCTTTCCGATGTCCAGCTTCCTCTGCGTCTGGTTTCGTACGATTTTCGCTCTACTTAATCTTGTGCGAACCTTTGCTGCTACCAGGTAGTGATCAGAATCGATGTTAGCTCCTCTGATCACTCGTACGTCCATTACACTGGATGAGTGCCTTCCATCAATTACCACGTGATCAATTTGGTTCCTAGTTCTTTGATCAGGGGATACCCAAGTAGCCTTGTGGATGTCTTTATGCTGGAATCTTGTGCCACTGATGACCATGTTTTTTGTCGCGGCAAAGTCAATCAGTCTCATACCGTTGTCGGAACTGTCAGCATGAAGACTGAAATTGCCAATAGTTGGATTAAACACATTCTCCCTTCCGACTTTGGCATTAAAATCTCCTAGTACAATCTTAATGTCATGGCCAGGGCAGCGGTCATACGTTTCCTCTAGGAGCTCATAGAATATGTCTTTGGCATCATCATCTTTCTCTTCTGTCGGGGCATGCACACAAATTAGGGAAATATAAAAATATTTCGCTTTTATGCGGATTGTGGCTATTCGTTCACTCACAGGATTGAACCTAGAGACTAGATGTCGCAGTCTTTTGCCAACTACAAATCCACAACCAAATTCATGTTTTTTTTCATGGCAACTGTAGTATATATCGCAGTTTCTTTTTCTTGTGCAGCCATGTCCTGTCCATCGCATTTCCTGGATAGCGGTAATGTCAGCCTTATAACTTTCGAGGACATCTGCCAGTTGGATACTTGCACCGGATCTATATAGAGTTCTTACATTCCAAGTGCATATCCGTAAATCGTGGTCCTTATAACGTTTGCGGGGGTCGTCAACAAATAGGGGTTGTTTATGTTTTCTGTTTCGTTTTTGTATTTTCACTGCCATTATGAACGGTGGCGGGAGGCAAACCCAGCCCACCGGGTTTTTGCATTTTACCTACTGCCAGGATATTTGATTGCAGCCGCCCATTATGGATCAGACGCTGACCAGGATGCGATATGTTGAACCTGGATTTTCTTCTTTTAGTTTCTATCCGCCGTTGGCCCGTATGTTTGGCTCATCCGCCTTCTAAGGACAAAAGAATATGCCCGATTGTTTGATGAGCTTCAGTGACATCAGTCACCTACTATACCTGATTTGATGCTCATTTGTTTCGCCTTCTCACTCTAGCTAGCTAACGGAGGTTTCCGAAAAGCCATTGCCCAGGACATACTGCGTGGAAGTAGTGAGCTGCTTGGACTGCCCAATGAAGGAATCATTTCTGGCCACTCCCAAGTGAATGGCAATCAGAAACTTTCCACCTCCACGGACAGTCCCATGTCCCCCTGCTATATCAGACTCTCATTTTACCTGTCTTGACATATGGCTCCGAAACTTGGGTCATATCACAAGCGGATGAAAAACACCTGGGAGTTTTCGAGAGAAAAATTCTCCGTAAAATAGATGGGCCTGTTAGGGAAAACGGCGAGTTCCGACGTCGCTGGAACGCAGATCTATATAGTCTATATTCTGACGTGGACATAGCTAGACGAATCAAAGTGTGCCAATTGCGTTGGCTAGGCCATGTTATCAGAATGGATGAAGATGAATCAGCGCGAAAGATTTTTAATAACGTACCCGATGGAAGCAGGAAAAGACGACGACCAAGACTCCGCTGGAAAGACCAGGCAGAAGAATCCCTCCGTATCCTTGGTGTTACCAACTGGCGAGAAAAGGCGAAGGATAGAGCCAGTTGGAAGAATATGTTGAAATTTGTTTAATTTGTTTGTTTAATTAATATGTGTAAGACGTCTGACCTCATGAGGTTGTAATATAGTCAATAAAAGTAAGTAAGTCTCCCAGGTTTTTCTATGGGCCCCCAAAGAAGTGGGGCCTCGGTGTCATTTTTGCAAAAAAGTGATCATTTTCTGAAGCTCATATCTTGCAAACCGTTCGGCTCTTGTCATAAAGAACAAAAATTGTAAACATATAAAATCAAAAAAAAACTTCATTTTCAAAGTCAAAATCTCAAAAAACTTAAAAAAATTCAATTTTTTTTACCTTTTTTCCCCTGTTCAGGTCCATACGTAGCAAACCGTTCAAAATTGAAGGAAACAATCAACTACAAGATCTCAATAAACAACTTTCTAGAACATATGAACTTCTTAGGAATGATTCTTAACACCGTTTAGGTAGCCGCAAAAGTGAAAAATTTCCCGAAAATTTTTTAATTTCATTTGTTTTTTCTTTACTTCAACATTGAGATACCATAAAGCCTTCTCCATGTTGCAGGTTTCATTGTTATACTATTACTGATTTTATTAATCTTAGTCCTTAGGTGGTATGGGTTGACATTTAGAGTTAGGGTTGTAACAAAGAGTAGTAGCATGGATATTTAGTAATAATGATTCTGTGTTGTAGGGATTAGTAGTCTCAGCAGGGATGGCACTACACTACTATGCTATCTATTACAAAAATTATAAAAAAAAATATTCGTATTTAAAATGTCGATGGCCCTGGACTTGCAAATCGCACTCTCTTAAGTTGTGGATCCAAATCGTCGTCGGAATCGGACTCTGATTCCGAACTTATGGTGTCCACAGGCACGTTACTTCCAGACTGCCCTCCATCATCAGGTTTTTCTTTTTCAGATACTTCATTAACATCATACAGGGTGATCTTGTGACTCCACCAACATACCTGAAATGAATTAGAAAATAAATCAAAAAAGGAATGCAAAACAATGCATCACAAAAATTGATATTACCTCTGCAAGCGATGCGTCGAGTTTTTTGCCTTTGTACCGTTTTTCCATGGGCATTGTGGTTTGGTGAAACCGTTCTCCTTGCTCATCGGATTCGGTAGGGAGTTGTTTGATAAAATCGTCAAAATGAAAATGAAGAAAATGCAGCTTTAATGTCATCGATGCGCCGATTATCTCAAAATAATGCAGCATTTGTTTCACCCATTCTCTTGCTTCTGGTTCCCCGTCTCGATCCCCTCCCAAGAATGTGGTGCATACACGCTGAAGGTAAATCCATGCCATTGAATGATTATAATCATGAAGCGATGATTCAAAGTTGCTCTTGAATAGTTTTCTAATGTCAGGGCCATTAAGTACGCCTGTTAAATGAAGGCAAAATATAAAGACAGAAAAGAAAACATTAACAAAGTGAAACTAGTACAATGAGGTGAACAAAAATTCGTTTTAAATTTACTACAATACCTTTTTTAATTTTGTCATCGCAACGGCCACTTCGATGAATTTTTTAACAATTCCCAATTTTATGTGGAGCGGTGCCAGCAAGATGTCATGAGTATTGTCTATTAAAGGTGCATTCCTCAGTTTATGTTGTTTCATTTGTTCCTCCACACTTCCTCTTGGTCTCCACGAATTACATTGGTATTGATTCAGAGGTGAGCGCGAATCCCAATTACAAAGAAAACAAAAGAATTTTGGAAAGCCGCCCTTATCGACGATCCCTTGCAAAATGTTGCTGTCCGTCCTTCTGTTCAGTCGTGTTTTTCACTAAGCTCCGTTTAATTGTTGTTTTTTAAGTGTATCTGTCCATTTTGTACTCTAAGTTCAGTATCAAAATAATAGTCCAGTCCGCGTTTATAAATTGACAATACTAAAAGTCAAATCCGTCGCGTGTGAAATCCACAAATCAGTTTTTCTTAATCAATTTCCAAAATTAAAACACAAATCATAATCCCAAACAAATAAACAAACCAAACTAAGGAAACAAGTGCAAAACAAAATAATAATAACCAACAACAACTACCGACACCGCGACATCAACACAAACCGAACCATAAACAGACAACAACAAATGTCTACACACAACACAACGGGCTTTTATGCCCCTCTCCGCATGCATGTGTTGTCCCCCCCTCCATCTTAACTAACGCACAGCACAGACTGTTCTTTTCCGTCTTCTCGTTGCTACACAGTGCTTAAGGCATAACACTAAGCATTGTGTGGACAACAGCGGGAAGGTGGGGGAATGATTGTTTGTATTGTGCACATAGCATTGGCTTTGCTTTGATTTTTGTTTGTGTGTTGCAATGGTAGGTAAGTTTTCTCTTCACTTTGCCAACATACGAGGGCTGCGAACGAATTTTTTTAGTGTTTACTCCCATATTAATGTTCACCGGCCTGATATTCTAGCTCTTTGTGAGACCCAGGTGTGTGAGGATTCTGATCCACAGGATTTTCACGTTCTTTCTCTTTTTGTTTCCCACAGAGGCCTTGTGGTTTATATAAAAAATGGCATAGTGTTTCAGAGTCAGCGTCATTTGGACTCCCAAGATCCGGAATTTAACTCCCTTTGGGTTAAATTTAGGATTGGAACACATGTCCTTCACTTCGGATTTCTTTATAGAAGTCCCAATGCGGAAAGGGAGGCATCCTTTAATGGCTTAGACGCCCTTTCTGACTCCATATCCAAAATTTTGGAGAAATATCCGGACAGTGAAATTGCTGTCGCAGGTGATTTTAATGTCCATAACTCCGCCTGGCTAACCCATTCGAACCATACAACTCCGGAGGGCGAATACGCTGAGCTCTTCGCCGCGCACAACAACCTGGCGCAATTAGTGAATGAACCGACGTACATTCCGTGCGTTCAAGGGCACTACCGTAATTTACTTGGCCTATTCTTAACTTCACACCCTGAAAAGTATGAAGTTATCACTCTTGCACCTCTTGGTAATTCGGATCACTGTGTCATTTCGGCATCCTTCTCGTATTCAGCTCTTCGACTCGTTTCAAACTCAGCCCCGAAGCGAACAACTTTTTCCTACGAAAGGGCACGTTGGGCTGAGCTCAACAGTTTTTATCAGCATTTCAACTGGAAGCTTTGCTTTCTAGATAATGACATTGATGCTGCTGCTGAAATGATTGTAAAGATAATTTTAATCGGTATGAAGTCATTCATTCCGACAAAAAACATTTCGGTTAAACCATATGAAAAATGCTGGTTTAACCAGACATGCAAGAATGCTGTCAGATCTAAAGAGGAAGCATTCAGTGAATGGTGTCGAAATAAAAACGTCCACACTGAAATGCTACGCAAGCAGGCAAGATCAGAATGTGCCAAAGTACTTCTACGCGAACAATTTCTTTACGAACAGCGTATTCGTGCTAATGTCCTCTCTTTCCCTAGGGGAAGTAAGAACTTTTGGTCATTTGCGAGAAGAATAAAGAATAGTTCTTCTTCTATTCCAACTCTTGTCAAAGATGACCACTTATTCACTGAACCGGTTGATAAAGCAAATCTTTTGGCTGAAATGTTTGCAAGGAATTCTTCCTTGCCGGAAAGCAATCAACCACTCCCCGTAGTAGATAACGTATCTGGCTTCATGCCTGAAATATTTTTTCGAACACGAGGAGTTAAAAAGGTTCTCGCGAATCTCGACGTAGGTAAATCCCCGGTTCCGGATGGTATATCAGCACTGGTTCTAAGTAAGTACTCTTCAACGCTGGCACGTCCACTGCGCAACCTTTTCAATCTTGCATACCGCGCTGGGGTTTACCCGGCGTGTTGGAAGGTAGCCAACGTCCAGCCTATTCCCAAAAAAGGTGATGCAAGTGACCCCGCCAATTACCGCCCAATTGCTATTTGTTCTGCGCTCTCGAAAGTTATGGAGAGCATGGTTAACCACCATCTTGTGAAGTATCTCGAGTCAAATTACCTGCTTAATGATCGACAGTATGGCTTCCGTAAGAGAAGATCTACGGGAGACCTGATGGCGTTCCTCTCGGAACAGTGGAGTCGATCCATCCACCGGCTTGGTGAGAGTAAGGTGGTGGCTCTAGATATTTCCAAGGCCTTCGACAGAGTTTGGCATGAGCCACTCTTGTCGAAGCTGGCTGCTTTTGGTGTTGGTGATAATTTCACTCGATTTATATCGAGTTTTCTCAGAGATCGCACTATAAGAGTTGTTATAGATGGCATCTCTTCCGATGAACATAAATTAACGGCAGGGGTACCACAGGGCTCTGTTCTCTCTCCTTCTCTTTTTCTTATTTTCATTGACGATCTCCTGGGTCGGACTGTGAACCAAATCTACTCTTTTGCGGATGACAGTAATCTCTGTCATTCATATTCATTCGACCACAGGCCAAATCTTCGTGAAATTAGTGATAAACGTCAATTAATGAATGAAACACTCAACCGCGATCTCGAGGCCATTGTTGAGTGGGGTCGATTGAATAGAGTAAGTTTTAATGCGGGGAAGACCCAGTGCTGTCTGCTTTCGCACAAGCGGACAGCTGACCCAGTCGTATCGTCATTATCTATGGATGGTGTGGATATTGAGGAATCAGACGCTCTTGATGTTCTGGGCATGAAAATACAATGTGATGCTCGCTGGGCAAAACATGTATTTGAAGTGTCGAAAGATGCATCGAAGTGCCTAGGCTTTTTAAAGCGGTGCAAGAAGTACTTCACTCCATCTGATCTCCTTAATATCTACACCACCTACATCAGGCCGCGAATGGAATATAACTCCCATATGTGGGCAGGTGCTCCAAAGTCATATTTGGAGTTGCTGGACCGTGTACAAAGGAGAGCAAAGGTGTTGATAGGGGACAGTAGGGTGTCCAGCTCTATTGCCTCCCTTGAGCATCGGCGTAATGTGGGTTGCGTGACACTGTTCTATCGCTATTTTCACGGTGCGTGTTCCTCGGACATCCGTCAACTTATACCAGATGTGAGGACATTTGGCAGAAGTACGCGGCTTTCAAGGAACTCCCATCCGTTTACTATCTATTGGCCAGTCGATCGCACAACACACTACAGAGAAAATTCGTTCTTCAGTCGTACGGTCCGTATGTGGAATATACTTCCCGCAAGTGTATTTCCCGCCAATTGTGACATACAGCGATTCAAGGCAAATGCAAATAAGCACTACTCCCTCTTTCCACCCTCCTCTACCTAAATTTCCGTCGCCAGTACAATGCATTGCATTTAGGGGGCATACCCTGAGTGCTGGTCTTAAAAAAAAAAATCACAGGAAATCTTCCATTTATTTTCGTAGTATTTGATTTTTTTTCATTATATCTTTCAATGTTTCATAGCTTTCTTTCATGTTAATACCCATTGCTAGCGGAATGGAAGGTTTTCGGTTCGACACATGCAACAACACTGCTTTCAAGCTTGAAACAGAACCATCAATAAATAATCTCCACTCACTAGCGATGTAGTTCATTCCCATTTTTACCACCAAAGCTTTTACATCGTTGCAGTAAGCAAACGAATTGTCATAATTTAGAGTGTAGACGCCCTGAAATTCAGCTTGCCGTTTGCGGTACGCCGTAGAGTTCACATTACCATGTGTGAGTCTTCTTTGCTTTAAAAACGCTGTGAAAAATATGGCAAGTCGCTGCGATAGTCCCAGTATGGCCACAATGAAATCCATTTCCATTTCTGTTATTAGTTGTGGTCCATCTCTTCCCTGTTGGGGCTCATAATCGGTATCAAATGGATCTTCATAAGTAACACCACTTGCTCTAGTCATTCCTGTACATTCTGTACTACGATCTGGAGTTGGCGGCCTTGGTGATACAAAATTTTCAGGTGCAAGCACTGGTAGTGTGGCTGTTACAGTTGCTTTATAACTTTTGTTCCTCTCAGCATGTCAATTTAGACCACATGTGTAATTTACGCATGCACAGCAACTGGTTTCATCATGATCACCTAGGAGATTAATCCAGTTTACCGGCTTACAATTCTTCATACTATGTTTGCCTCCACTCAACCATGCCATGAGATTGTTATAACATTGGCGACACACTGTATTAGGTGTGTAATTTTCACCAGTCAAGTCTTCTTCGTCGAGAAACAACTTATATGCTTTCTTGAATGCACTAGTTAAAAGATTCTTTTCCTTTTGCAATGTTGTAGAACTATTTTTTCTGATTTGATGACCACAAACGTAGCAAAATAAATCAATATTTACACACTGCATATTGAAATTGTCAGTTGCCAATGTTGTGTGCGAATTATGCTGTAGCACTTTCACTTTTTTTACTTTCACTTTCACTTTATAACTTTCACCGCTCAGCTCTCGTTGACGTCGCGCTGTGTAATGCCTCGATGTGAGCGTCGTGTCGCTTTTATATTGTATGCTGGGTCCCTTGTGAATTCAATGCAGATGTTTGCTTCCAGGTAGTTTTTTGATAGAAGTTTTTTTGATTTTATATGTTCACAATTTCAACTTTATGACAAGAGCTCCAATGTGTTTCCAGGTATTTTTTTATATTTTGGGTTGTTTTTTATGTGAATTCAATGCAGATGTTTGCTTCCAGGTAGTTTTTTGATAGAATTTTTTTGATTTTATATGTTCACAATTTCATCTTTATGACAAGAGCTACAATGTGTTTCCAGGTATTTTTTTATATTTTGGGTTGTTTTTATGTGAATTCAATGCAGATGTTTGCTTCCAGGTAGTTGTTTGATAGTTTGGGCACGGGAACTCACCCACCAGCTTGAGAATTTTTATTAGAATCCACTTACTATCAGCGAAGGTACAGTGCACTCACACATTCGGCCTCCTCACTGACAATTATTTACGTTTAAAGGTTTGGAAATCAAAATTTTTTTTAAGAAATCGCTTCTTTTCTTACACTTCAAATGTTTTTAAGCGAAATTTTGGCTTCCAGAAAGTACTTTTGTTAGAAAACCCTCACTATCTCCGGTCTTCGAAGGGTTAATGCGGAGTATTATACCTTTAAAAAAGCTTGAAGTGTTGTCTTTTACTGAGTTTAGGAAGAAATAAGGTTGCTAGAGCTGTTTTTTGAGAAAACCATATTTTTATTTAAAAAGTGAGGTCAAAAAATCTTTTTTTTTAATTTACCCCAATGAGTTAATACAAATTAACATATTTATATACAGATTCCACGGTCATCTCAATGATACCCATCTCAACGAGATCGGATAAGAAATGGGTGAGATATAAGCGATTATATACTCAAACTATAAAGGCCTATATCTCAAGAAGTTGGATCGGCCTCCTTAAAAAACTTTCGGGTTTTAATCAGCGCTGTAAGCAATACTAGGCCAAAGAAAATTGGCGCATTTTTCATAAAGTAAATTTGTTCGTAAAAGTTCATTTTATAAAGTTTTTAGCTATTTTGATCTGGAAGATGACGTTTTTTTTTGATTCTATATGTTTACAATTTTTGTTCTTTCTGACAAGAGCTACAACTTTGGCTCAGAGAGTAAATCAAAATTCCGAACGGTTTGCAAGATATGAGCTTGAGAAAATTATAATTTTTTGTAAAAATTACACCGAGGCCCCACTTCTTTGGGGGCCCATAAAAAAAAACCTGGAGGACTTTGGGCAAAACTGGGAGACAGGGGTCTTTTTTTGGTCTTTTATTACGTAGTGGTGCCCGTATATGGTTATATTTTTTCGTGTTGCACTCTGATATTGTAGTTAACTAGATTTAACTTTTTTTGTAATTATTAGTTTAAATATTTTGTGCACAATTGCAAGTTGTTGTTGTTAATTGTTTTCGTCAAAACTGCAAAATGAAATAAAGGGTATAATAAAAGGCTGGAAATTTCGTGGGTCGTCAGGTGAGGAAATTAATGCAAGACGGTGAATTCATGAGGAAGCTTCTACGACTTGAAAGAAAAGCATGAAAGGGCTTCGTTGATGTAGTTAATGGTTTCTTGGGCAATCACAGAGTGGATAATTACAAGGAAGTGGTTCAGCATCTTACCGAGAACTACCGATGTAGAATGTCTCTGAAATTGCATGTTATTCACTCACATCTAGAAATGTTCAAGTCAAATACTGGCGCATACTCAGAAAAACGTACATTCAAGCATTTTAAAAGCGATACCAAGGGCAGTACAATTAATGGATGCTTGGCGACTATATCTGGAATTTAATCAGGGAAAATCATCAAATCTACAAGATTTGCATTTAATGCATTTTAAACAATTTTATTAAGAGCAACCTGAATTTAAGGATTGAAGTATTTTTTTTGTTTTATTATCATATAAAAGAATATCTTCATTAAATTTGCTCTTAAAAAATCTTATATGCACAATCTTATCTATCTGTAGTATGAAAATTAAGGGCATTATTTGAAAAATGGATGTCATTTCTTAAAACCGATTAGACAAACATCAGTAAGCTTTTTCATGGCTAAGTACTCTCAGCGAAGTCGCCGTCGTCGAAGGAAGTGTAAAATGGTCAGAGCAGGGATTGAACCCACTTTCTCGAGCGAAAGAGCCGCGCACACAAGCCATTGCACGTGCAATTACTCGTAATAATATTTCCTCTCCCTTATTTGTAAAAGGTTGCAGAGGTACTTACTTTCTTTCTAATAGATTATAATGAATAAGTGAACTCAGCTTAATTTCGGAATAGCCGCCACCCAATATATATGCCGACTGGACCGAGTTGTGAGCAGCCAGATTTTATCGGCTCCCATTGCCTTTAAATAACCGCCGACAAGTAGTAAGAAGGCGACTTCTTTTGACACCAAAAACATTGATTTGACATTTTCACAACCATTTTGCCTAGTTCCTTTCACGTTACACAGTTGGCCCATTGTAGAGAAATGGTAATAATATCAGAACTTCTAAACTACTGGTTTGATTGTTTTAGATTGTGGTATAAGTAGGTATTCGTACGGGAGGAGTCAGGCTTTCAGAATATGATATTTAGAGTCGCCCTGTTCGTAAGGCGTTGGTACTTGCTGATATTAAAATTATCATGGCATGAAGCTTATATACTCGATTTCAAAAAAATGTTTATTTCTGAGATTATGCTAAGCAGTGCAAACAAAACAATTGTTGAATCGTGTGTGATCCTTCTAACCGTTACAGAGATATTTGGAACATGCACGTTTTTGCACTGTCTTTGTAAAAATTCAAATTCAACTACGGGTTAATTTTCACATTGGTAAAGAATAAATATGGCTTGAAACTGTTATGTATTATTTTGCAAAACGATCCCATTTGTGGGAATTATGAATAAATCTTTTGTGCAAATGAATATATTTGTAGCAGCAACTCTGCACTGCACGTAAAATGATTATATTTGGCAACCCTGAGCAAGGAACAAAAAAGGTGGCACCACGAACATTGTTAATTGCGGATTGGGTATTCTCGCTTGCCTCGATACAGACGTGATAAAAGATTTATCCGGTTGTAAAAGTTTAAGTTAAATAAATAAATATAATTGTCGGATAAATAAATTATCCGGACAGCCAAACTGTTTTCATTATTAATGGTTACGCCAAAGGCAATAACCATATTGGTGACCCCGACGTCGACAATCAGATATGTCTTAGCCGTCTACACAAAACAAAAGGAAAAACATACACACGTGCAAAGCTAAAAAGGCGCGTCGACACAACAAAAACATAGGGCGCATTATACCGTAGGTACACAACATGTTAAAGCAAGGTATATGCAGTTCGAGCAGCAGCCAGTGGTCTAGCCCACTACACATGGCACCAAATTAAACCGCGGGTGAGTGGAGATCATGTGGTGACTACAGACGTTTGAATACGGTAACCAGACAGGCACCCCATTCCTCACGTCCACGATATATCACAAGCACTACACAACAAATCTGTATTTACTACTCTCGATTGGGAACGAGCGTATCATCAGATACCCATCGCACCAGAGGACCGCGATAAAACAGCCATAATTACACCATTTGGTTTATATCAATTCAACATTATAACATTTGGTCTTCGAAATGCAAGCCAAACATTTCAACGTTATATGGATCAAATTTTTCGTGACTTGGATTTTGTCATCGTTTACATCGACGATATATGCGTAGCGAAATAATTTTTCTGGGCCACCACATTACAAAAGATGGTATATCACCTACTAAGGTAAAAGTCGAGGCAATTTCAAATTGCAAAAAACCAACACTGACATGTGACTTGAGACGACTTATAGCTTTGCTAAACTTCTACAGACGCTTTCTTCCTAATGCGGCAATTAAACAAGGCAAGCTACAAAGAATCAGAAAAACACAAGAAAAATGACAAAACGCCAATTGAGTGGAATGATGATGCAACAACAGCTTTTGAAGAATGTAGACATAGCCTCGCTGAAGCAGCTCTACTTGTTCATTCCTCTTTAAATGCTAAATTGGTTCTCCATGTTGATGCCAGCAATTTCTGTGTTGGAGCTGCGATCCATGATGGTAATCTTCGACCACTACTAAGGTAAATAAACATAATCGAAGTGCTCTGCAACAATTCAATGTTACGGATCAGCGCTTTCGACATGTAAACATTGACTTAGTGGGACCATTGCCGATATCAGATGACTTCAGATACTGTTTGACATGCATAGACCAATTCAGCCGTTGGCCAGTCGCTATCCCTATTAAAGACATAACAGCCGAGATAGTTGCACGGTCATTTTTAAACGGATGGATAGCACAATACGGTATGCCAAGCGCCATAACCACCGACCAAGGTAGGCAATTCGAATCAAATTTATTCAAAATGAGTTAACCAGACTGACGGGTTCAAAACATCTTCGAACAACCGCTTATCACCCACAGGCAAATGGCCTAGTGGAGCGCATGCACTGTACTCTAAAGTGTGTCATTAAATGCCATACATCTACAAGTTGGACTGATAGCCTACCAATAGTATTGTAGGGCCTAAGAACAACTTTCAAACCAGATTTAAATGCATCAGCAGCCGAAATGATTTACGAATCTGCGATCAGGTTGCAGGGCGAATTTTTTGAAAAACCAACAGATGAATACATCGAAAGCGATTTTGTGAAAAATCTTCGCAAGGTAATTGGTAATCTAAAACCGGTTCCAACTTCCAATCATACATCGCAATATGTTTTTATACAAAAAGAGCTTACAACCTGCACTCACGTTTTCTTACGACACGACACAGTTCGTGCACCATTAAAATCACCCTACGACGGTCCGTACGAAATTATAAATCGTAACGATAAAAACCTCGACATCAGAATAGGTAGTAAAAAAAAGCAGCATTCATACTAAGCGAAGACCAACAACAATCTTCACAGGACACTGATGTACCAAGTGCTCCTGTAAATCAAACACAAAAGGTAACACCAGTACAGCAACAACCAACGGAAAATATATATAACCCACTGGAAACATCACGCTCTGGAAGAGCAATAAACGTACCGAAAAGATTCGTTCAATTTGTTGTGGCAGCAACTCTGCACTGTACACTGCTCGTAAAATGATTATATTTGGCAACCCTGAGCAAGGAACAAAAAAGGTGGCACCACGAACATTGTTAATTGCGGATTGGGTATTCTCGCTTGCCTCGATACAGACGTCATAAAAGATTTATCCGATTGTAAAAGTTTAAGTTAAATAAATAAATATAATTGTCGGATAAATAAATTATCCGGACAACCAAACTTCTGTTTTCATTATTAATGGTTACGCCAAAGGCAATAACCATACATTTAAAAGATCTTTGTCGAACATTTTGTTGTTACATATATAAGTAGCAGTGATGCCAACACATTTTTTTTAAAATTCCCTACGTATCTAAAAAATCCTTTGTTCCCCTATGTCAAGTTCTTTAGATTTAAAACAAATATTTGTACCGTTTCGGTGGTTATAGGAGCGGTGTGAATACGATACGATAAGATCCATCGAAATGCAACTCTGTGTTTTACTCCCATTTACAACCACCCTGATTGCCTGAAGTATGTTGCGGTGATACATAAAAGATGAGAAATGGGCCGCCATGATGAATGGCATCCGCAGCCAACTTCCCTTTTGGCGGTGAACGTGGCCGAGAATGGACGTGGTCTTTTGAAAAAATCTCCGTTCTGACATCACTTTTCATCAGAAACGGAAATAATATGATTACAAATTAACACCATCGAAACGAAAAAAAAAGCAATCAAAAGACGACAACAAAGAACGGAGAATTTAAACAACTTCAGCTCAAAACCAAAAACTACAAAACCACCGATTCTAGGCAGAAATTGTGAGGAAATCCAATTAAGCCTGCCCCATACGATAAATTTTTCAGCTGAACCCGCGGTGGTAACGAAATGTAGACCATTTTAAAGGTGTCTACGATCAGTAGATCGGCCGTCGCGTTTTTGCCAGAATAAATGACCTCTGGGAAACATTTTCAGAGAGAAAATCGGAAGCCTTTATAGGCTCAAATCATCAACTAGTTTTTAACTACCGCCCTCTCTTGAAAGTCGAAAACTGCAAACCCAACCCTGAAAAGCACGACTTGCGAAGAACTACGAACCCACAATTCCATCATTGTCATCATAACAAAAAAACAAACTTCTGTGAACTTGTTAATATATTTTGTGAGAAGGTTACACAGTTTTTGGCATTGTAGCTGCAATCATGCGTGTGTGTATAAATAAAATCGAGTTTTCAACCCTGACGGCACAAAAAACTAACAGCAAAGATTTACATATAACTAGTCAACCAGAAAAATGGCAACAAAAAAAAGACATAATAAAACTCGTCAACAAATGAAAAAGGGTACAATAACAACATCCTTAGAACTCGTTAAAAAAAATGCAAAAAGCACAATAATAGCGTACAAAATTAGTTAACAAAAGCAAACTAAATAACAAAAGTGCATAAAACGAGTTAACAAATGTAAAAAGTGCAAAAACAACAAGCTTAGAACTAGTTAACAAATGTAAAAAAGTACAATAACAACAGTTAGAACTAGTGAAAAATATGCAAACCGTACAATAATAATATATAACACTAGTTAACAAAAACAAAAGTAACAACAAAATCAAACATCTAAAACTAGTTAACAAAAGCAAACTAAATAACAAAAGTGCATAAAACGAGTTAACAAATGTAAAAAGTGCAAAAACAACAAGCTTAGAACCACTTAACAAATGTAAAAAAGTACAATAACAACAGTTAGAACTAGTGAAAAATATGCAAACCGTACAATAATAATATATAACACTAGTTAACAAAAACAAAAGTAACAACAAAATCAAACATCTAAAACTAGTTAACAAAAGCAAACTAAATAACAAAAGTGCATAAAACGAGTTAACAAATGTAAAAAGTGCAAAAACAACAAGCTTAGAACCACTTAACAAATGTAAAAAAGTACAATAACAACAGATAGAACTAGCGGACAAATGGAAAAAAAAGTACAATAATAACGAGCTTAAAACTAAGTAACAATATAAATAATAAAGGTGCATAAAATTAGTTAACAAAAACAAACATATAAACCTAGTTAACAAAAAGAAAAGAGTACAAAGAAAAGGGTTAATAAAAGTGTTTATAGGTCTGGTTAACAAATGTAAAAATACCATAACAACAGATAGAACTAGTTGGCAAATGCAAAAAGTACAATAGCAACATGTTTAAAACTAGATAACAAAAGTGCATAAAACTAGTTAACAAAAGTAAAATTAACAATAAGCCGGTCGAACGCAAAACAGCTGTTTCTTCTTACACGACGACGAGGTCTAACGAACACATCATTAATAATAATAACAACAACAAAATACTCTTACACACAAACACACACAGTGGATACAACTCGTATAAAAGAAAAGGCATTTCGAAATAAAACGCAAAAACAAATACACAAAAATATTCCCCTCTTTCTCGCTCTCAACGTAGTAAACAAACAATAACAGTGAATCGAAAAAAGAATTTGAAGACTTAATTACAACAAGGTGACACCATTGAAACAATAACTACAGCCTACAACAAGTACAAAAACAACAACAATAGCCTAAAGAAAATTAGAAATTGACAACAACAATAGCCTAAAACTAATTATAAATTAATAACAACAATAGTCTAAAACGAATTATAAAATAATTACAACAAGGTGATAACATTAATGCAACAACAAATTAGAAATACAACAACTGTAGCCGAAAACAATTGTAAAACCAACAACAATAGTCTAAATCAAATTATAAATTTTTAACAATGTGATAACATAAACACAAAGACAATTACAGAAACAACAACAATGGCTAAAACCTATCATAAGTTGATAACAACAAGTTATAACATTGATACAACGACAATAGCCTAAACCAATCGCAAAAACAACTAGAATCAACAACGATCGCAAATAAAACGACAATATCTTGAAACAAATTATAAATTTACAACAACAAGCTAAGATCAGCTATAAGAAAATAGAAGTACAACCAACAATAACCAACAACTATACAACAAAAACAGCAGCAACTTCAACATCAACAACTTTAACATCAACTGGAGCATCAACTGCAGCCGTATCAACACCAGAGGCTTATTTCCAAAAGAAGACATCACGATGAATCTGCATAGTCAAGGTCGTAAGTGGGTGAAAGTAGTTGTGTAGAAGTCGTAGATTGTCGAGTTTTGGATAACATTTAGTAAATCTTGTTTTAAATATTTAATTAGTCGTCCGACAAAGGAGAAGTAAACTCCTCTATCGAACAAATTTCTTTTTCTGGTATTTATCGAAGTCTCGTCCGAGCTAGGAGAAACAAACTTCTAAACAACAAATAAAATTCTTTTTTCACGATATCCTGCGGGGGTAGAAAAGTCTCGAAAGAGCCAGGAGATCTGGTACTTCTGACAAAAAAATTCCTGTCCTGTGGTTTAAAGTTTTCTTTACCTCCATGACCTTGGAGATCTGGTACTCCTAATCAAAAAAAAATCCTGCTCTGTGGATCAAGCTTCACTTGATCGACTATGGTTTTGTAAGACGTAACGTCTTTTATTAGAATAATAGTTTACGAAATTTGTAGTTTAAAAATGTTTGCATTATTTAGAAACTTCTGAATTCATCTCTTTGATTACCATTGTTGTCAAATTCTGAAATTATAATGCATCTCTGAAATTATAAGTCCTAAGAGACGAACATAAGATTAACACATACTAACCATAGTACTAGTTAGAAATTAAGAACAATACAACATACATTTGTATTTATATAGTTATATCTTAAGAATTTTTCTGCTCTCTTACTATATTATTCTAAAAATGTACATCATAATATGAAGTCCCGAACCGGGCAATAAAATTATAATGAATTATACACTTTTTGGTACAGGAATTGGTTGATTGGGTTATGGCTGAATAAGGAAAAGGAGAGGTAGGTATTTGGCCGTGAAACATGATGTTAGGGGTGACCCATAATCTTTGGCCTGGAGTTACTACGGATGGTCATTGGAAAATGACAGTGGGAGGGAGCCTGTAGGAAGTCCAACACCGTTTTCCTACATTTTTATTACAGATTGATTGTCTTCGGCCCCTTTTAGTTTTGATAAAATTTTGGTACACTGGTACAAATAAAATGATTGACGATCATTTTTCTATCTGCCTGCAACGAACACCCGCCCATGCCCGCGAGCCTTAGCCGTGCAATAATCGACAAGTTGCCAGTGTAGCATGCAGATAGGACAGCTCTCAGATGAGGGTTGGATCGTGACAATAAAATTTTTGGCGCCCAACGTGGGGCACGAAAAGATGGACATAATCAATGAGAGTTTTGTAGAAGTCAGAGTAGAAAGGAAAACTAATTTGTACTTTTGGGGTGAAACTTTAAAGTGAATATAAAGTAAATCCGATTAATTGATTTGAAAAGCTTTGTAAGTCCCGGTCGGACGTTAGATTGTCAGTCCGTTTGCGACAAAGTTGAGTAGAGTCAAAAAGATTTTATGTTTATTTATGACTTAGTGGTCTGTTTCTGAGACACACTAACCGCGATTTAGGCAGAAAATTCTTTTGGCTAGACATTCAGGGTATGTCCAGTAGAAACATGATTTTCCTACTAGAAGCGACTTTGAAGCTCTACTAGCGCGAATTATTTAAATTTTCATAACCAAACGCACATTTTAGCATTCCTTAACTCAAGTAAAGTTCCATAACTGCCAGTCTGTAATATTTTTTCACATTTTGTTTCACGAGTCAAATACCAATCTTATACTTTTATCCAGTTTACATTTAGAGAACATTAAAGAATTTTTAAAGAAAGAAAAAATAAACAAACTGAAAAGTTTATTTATTAAAAGAGAAAGAGTGCAACGAACAACAGATTTTTTTTGACAAATTTAAGGAAAAAGAAAAATCTATTTCAAGGTTTCTAAAACTCTTTTATAAACTTTTCTTTTAAGGAAGATAATTTCTGAGCAAATTTTGATCACCAACTTTGAAATATACTGATTTGGGGAAAAGCATCATATTTCGTCTGGGGAGACTAAAGTTCCGGCGAATCCTCCAATAATTTTTCACATTCCATCAATTGAGTTTTTATTCTCAGGAGTTGAGTGTATTCATACTTATCCTTTCGCTAATAGGACATTAGACTTCCAGATCTTGATCTGACGAGATTTTTTTTGTAAATTTATCCTTTTGACTGGCTAAAAATAAAATAACGCTTTTGAAAATGGGCTTGACGCGAAGTGAAAGTCAGCGTGGTGGTGATGAATTTAATGAAGCTACTACTTCTACGTCCATTACCACAGCAACAACGACGACCACTACAACAGTGACCGGCACTGGAGCTATACCAAGAGTACCACCGCCGTTACTGACAAATACAGGTATGGATAGTTATTCGGCTCCAGATGAGTCGATGTTCAGTAACGATAGCATAGGCCCTAATACAATAGTTTCGCCACCGTTTAGCAGCATCACCGCGCAGGGAGTGCGTGACGCGTTTCGGCAATTAAATAGCCAGCGTACAGCAAACGAAAATGCCCTGCAGTGTGAAGTAGCAGCAGCAGGACTCATGCAAACGGAAATCATGCGTAGGGTAGATGAAAGGCTAACCATTTTGATCTCTCGTTTAGTACAAGAAAGTCTAAGTGCGTGTTCGCCATATACGAATGTAAACTATACGACACCACTGAATAACGCGGATCAAGGTTGCCAACCGCAGCTACAAGTGCCGAATGCGAGACATCCATTTCACCATGCAAATCAGAAAAGCCGACACTATCGCCAAAACCAACGACAAACAATTCGAGCTCAGGTGAATAATTTTCCTCACGCTGAAGCAGTATTTCCACCTCAATTAAATCAGCCACCTCCAAGCGTTCTAGTACCACAACAGCTGTCATCGAAACCTATCGATAAGTGGGGTTTAAAATTCGATGGAACAAGCAAAACTCCGAGGGTGGAAGATTTTGCATTCCAGGTTAGGACATTGCAGGCGGCATATCATTGCCCTTGGAGATAACTTCGTTTCACGATCTGCTAAGTGGACCAGCTTTGGTATGGCTTTGGAACCATAGGAGACTTAACAACATCAACTCATGGGCAGAACTAGAAGAAGCCTTAGTATCACAATTCCATAAGTTTGAAGATGATTTCGAAATACAGAAGAAAATTTTAGACAGACGTCAACTCAGTCAAGAATCTTTTGATGAGTTCTGTAACGTAGTATTGAATCTTAGGAATCAGCAGCGCGATCCACTGAGTGAGCAAAATTTAGTCAATATCATGAAAGGGAATTTGAAACCAGCAATGGCACAACTTCTATTCTCCGTAAATATTTTCAATTTATCGCAATTTAGACGTGAAGGCCGTAGAGCTGAAAATCTGCTAAACAACCAGCGACAATTCAACGCGAGACAACCGATTCGCCAAGTTAACGAGCTAGACCTTGAGAAAATTTCAATAGAAGAGCCGTTGCAAGTCGACGCATTCAGCAAAGGAGGAAAACTTATATGCTGGAATTGCAAAGTCGAGGGCCATACTTTTATGGACTGTAAAGAGGAGAGGTGGAGAAAGTTCTGCTACAAATGCGGACTGGAGAATGTCATTGCACCCAAATGTCCTAATTGCCAGGGAAACAAGAGTGTGAACGGACCCCGAACTGGGTTGGAGACCCGTTCACAAAACCAAACTACCCACTAAACCAAGATTATACAACACCAACGGACGGGGATAAGAGCATTTCGAATAAGTTCTCAGAAATCATAACACCTGACAAGCTCGTCGATAATAATAAAGACTTTTCTACAACTAAAATTTGGAATAAAGATATTCCTATTTCTGTGAAAAATGTCCATGCCCACAGGAAACCATGGCACATCAGAATGCAAGAATATGAAGAAGCGCGTGCTAGAATCTTTGGAGAACCATCTACCAAAATATTAAAGGCAAGACAGCGTTATAAGAAACGGAAACAACTACGCCACAGTATAGCAGCAGCCAGAATATACGCAGGACCTGATACACGCATTTATACCAACATCTCAATAAACGGTTTGACAATAACAGGGTTACTCGACAGCGGTGCAACGGTATCTTGTTTAGGAGAAGGTTGTTTGGACTTCGTTGAAAAGGCGAAGCTTATAATTTATCCGTTTAATTCAAAGATTCGCACAGCAGATGGTAGCATGAATAGCATTATCGGTCGTGTTAGGTCAGTTATAAATTTTAATGGGTTGGCTAAGCCTATTGACTTTTATCTCGTTCCTTCGTTGAAACTTAATCTCTCCTTAGGGGTTGATTTTATGAAATCATTCAATTTAATTAATTTTAATATTAGTAGTTTGTCTTCAAATGGAATCGCTGTAGATGATGAAACTGAACAGAGTTTTCCGAGGAAACATTCACTTGAGGAAAACCAACGAAAAATTTTAGATAGGACCATTGCATTATTTCCCTGTTTTACGGAAAAAGGTTTAGGTAAAACGTCACTTGAAGTTCACGTGATCGAAACAGGAGATGCAGTCCCTATCAAGGAAAAACACTATCCGGTTTCGCCAGCAGTCCAAAAGCTGATGTATGCGGAATTGGATAGGATGCTTTCACTGGGTGTCATTGAGCCGAGGGAGAGTCCGTGGAATAGTAGAGTTACCTTTGTGCCGAAAGGGGAAAAAGTAAGGATCTGCTTGGACGCTCGCCGACTTAATGACGTCACAGTGAAAAACGCCTATCCTCTTCCCCATATTGAAGGACTTTTGAGCCGGTTAGGAGATACACACTTTATCTCGAGCATCGACTTGAAAGACGCATTTTGGCAGATACCGCTAGCTGTCTCCAGTAGAGAAAAGACCGCGTTCACGGTACCTGGAAGGCCTTTGCACCATTTCACCGTCATGCCTTTTGGGTTGTGCAACGCAGCCCAAAGGTTATGTCGGTTAATGGACAAAGTCATTCCAGCGCGCCTTCGCGAAAGAGTCTTTGTCTACTTGGACGATTTGCTAGTGGTGTCTTCCAACTTCGTCGATCATGTTGAAGTGTTGCGAGAAGTCGCTGAATGTTTAGACAATGCGGGTCTAACGATAAATGTATCAAAATCTAAATTTGGTTGTAAAGAGCTTAAATACTTAGGGTATATTGTTGGAGAAGGCATCGTGAAGCCTGATCCAGAGAAAATACAGGCGATCGTAAATTTTAAATGTCCGACAACACCGAAACATGTTCGAAGCTTCATGGGAACCACCGGTTGGTATCGAAGATTTATCTTGGACTACGCAACCATTACTGCTCCGATCTGTGATACGTTGAAGAAGACAAAGAAATTTGAATTTACGGAACAGGCTAGAATAGCTTTTGAAACATTGAAAAACTGCTTGATTTCAAGTCCCGTGCTTACCCACCCCGACTTTACTAGAACTTTCTTTGTACAATGCGATGCGTCAGATGTAGGTTTAGGAGCAGTTTTGTTTTAAGAAGATGATAGTGGAGGTGAACACCCTATCGCCTACTACTCGAAAAAACTGACAGCTGCATAAAAAAATTATTCAGTAACAGAGCGCGAATGTCTCGCTGTAGTATCAGCAATTAAACGCTTCCGACCGTACATCGAGCTAATGAACTTTGTTGTTCTAACTGATCTCTCAAGCATTAAGTGGCTCATGTCGCAACGCGATTTAAGTGGACGTTTAGCTCGATGGAGCCTTCAGCTTCAGTCGTTTACTTTCGAGATCAGACACAGAAAAGGTTCACAGAATGTTGTCGCTGACGCACTCTCACGTTATGCAGTTCACGCGCTAGAAATGGATATAAAAGCTTTGATAAATTTGACGTCTGAAGAGTTTAAGTCGAGTGATTATAAAGTGTTGATAGAAATGGTTGAGAATGAAAAGAGTAGTTTACCCGACTTAAGAGTTATAGACGGTTTCGTCTATAAACGAACAAATTTTTACAACGGGGATTCTTTAAGCGAGGAACATGCTTGGAAATTGTGGGTGCCTCCAGCACTGGCACAGTCGGTAATAGAAAATGCGCACAAACCACCTAATGTTGCACATGGTGGGATCGCCAAGACGATTAGGAGAATTTGGGAATACCTATACTGGCCTCATCTAAACCTACAGGTCCGAAATTTTATTAACAACTGTGACGTTTGTAAAGAGTCGAAACCATCAAATGCAGTTCTTAAACCTCCGATGGGTAAAGAAACCGATGCATCGAGACCCTTTCAAAGAATTTTTATCGATTTTTTAGGCCCTTATGTTAGATCGAAACGCGGAAACTGCTACATATTCATCGTTCTAGATTATTTCTCAAAATTCGTTCTGCTCAAACCTATGTCAAAAGCCACGTCTAAGAATGTCATCGATTTTCTGATACGAGAGGTTTTCTATAAGTTCGGTTGTCCAGAAACGCTTGTCTCTGATAACGGACCTCAGTTCGCCGGTAAAGAGTTTGCAAAACTGATTGAACATTTTGGAATCGAACATTTCAGAACCGGAGTGTACGCACCCCAGGCCAACGCGTCTGAGCGCGTCAATCAGTCCGTTTTGGCGGCAATTCGCTCCTACCTTGACGAAAACCATGACGAGTGGGACCTGCATCTATGTGAGATAGAATGCGCATTGCGTTCGGCAGTACATGCAGCAATCGGAACAACTCCATATTTCGCATTATTTGGTACAAATATGATTACACATGCTTCAACCTATAAGCTTGCTCGTAAATTAGATTTGGTGGAAGATTCAGAGAATCGTTTTCAACACAGACATGAATTTTTGGAAGCTGTGCGTGACAACATGAGAGAGACACTTCATGTCACTTACGAGCGGAACGCCAAGCGGTACAATCAGCGATGTCGTGTTACCAAATTTAGGGTTGGACAGGAGATCTTCAGAAGGAATTTTCAGTTGTCAGATTTTGCGAAACAGGTATCGGCCAAGTTGTGTAAAAAGTTTATCAAGTGTAGAATAGCTCGCATAGTCGGTAACAGTCTTTACGAAGTTGAGACATTGCAAGGAAAATCCCTGGGAATTTTTCACGCTAAAGACCTAAAAGCTTAAAGGGTATTTACGGACTAATCCAAACAGAATTTGCTAATATGATAAAAATTTGGAACCCAAGTTGGGAGGTGTGTACCGTTTCGGTGGTTATAGGAGCGGTGTGAATAGAGTAAGCTAGGACGATAAGATCCATCGAAATGCAACTCTGTGTTTTACTCCCATTTACAACCACCCTGATTGCCTGAAGTATGTTGCGGTGATACATAAAAGATGAGAAATGGGCCGCCATGATGAATGGCATCCGCAGCCAACTTCCCTTTTGGCGGTGAACGTGGCCGAGAATGGACGTGGTCTTTTGAAAAAATCTCCGTTCTGACATCACTTTTCATCAGAAACGGAAATAATATGATTACAAATTAACACCATCGAAACGAAAAAAAAAGCAATCAAAAGACGACAACAAAGAACGGAGAATTTAAACAACTTCAGCTCAAAACCAAAAACTACAAAACCACCGATTCTAGGCAGAAATTGTGAGGAAATCCAATTAAGCCTGCCCCATACGATAAATTTTTCAGCTGAACCCGCGGTGGTAACGAAATGTAGATCATTTTAAAGGTGTCTACGATCAGTAGATCGGCCGTCGCGTTTTTGCCAGAATAAATGACCTCTGGGAAACATTTTCAGAGAGAAAATCGGAAGCCTTTATAGGCTCAAATCATCAACTAGTTTTTAACTACCGCCCTCTCTTGAAAGTCGAAAACTGCAAACCCAACCCTGAAAAGCACGACTTGCGAAGAACTGCGAACCCACAATTCCATCATTGTCATCATAACAAAAAAACAAACTTCTGTGAACTTGTTAATATATTTTGTGAGAAGGTTACACAGTTTTTGGCATTGTAGCTGCAATCATGCATGTGTGTATAAATAAAATCGAGTTTTCAACCCTGACGGCACAAAAAACTAACACCAAAGATTTACATATAACTAGTCAACCAGAAAAATAGCAACAAAAAAAAGACATAATAAAACTCGTCAACAAATGAAAAAGGGTACATTAACAACATCCTTAGAACTCGTTAAAAAAAATGCAAAAAGCACAATAATAGCGTACAAAACTAGTTAACAAAAGCAAACTAAATAACAAAAGTGCATAAAACGAGTTAACAAATGTAAAAAGTGCAAAAACAACAAGCTTAGAACTAGTTAACAAATGTAAAAAAGTACAATAACAACAGTTAGAACTAGTGAAAAATATGCAAACCGTACAATAATAATATATAACACTAGTTAACAAAAACAAAAGTAACAACAAAATCAAACATCTAAAACTAGTTAACAAAAGCAAACTAAATAACAAAAGTGCATAAAACGAGTTAACAAATGTAAAAAGTGCAAAAACAACAAGCTTAGAACCACTTAACAAATGTAAAAAAGTACAATAACAACAGATAGAACTAGCGGACAAATGGAAAAAAGTACAATAAAGTACAAGTACAAAGGTGCATAAAATTAGTTAACAAAAACAAACATATAAACCTAGTTAACAAAAAGAAAAGAGTACAAAGAAAAGGGTTAATAAAAGTGTTTATAGGTCTGGTTAACAAATGTAAAAATACCATAACAATAGATAGAACTAGTTGGCAAATGCAAAAAGTACAATAGCAACATGTTTAAAACTAGATAACAAAAGTGCATAAAACTAGTTAACAAAAGTAAAATTAACAATAAGCCGGTCGAACGCAAAACAGCTGTTTCTTCTTACACGACGACGAGGTCTAACCAACACATCATTAATAATAATAACAACAACAAAATACTCTTACACACAAACACACACAGTGGATACAACTCGTATAAAAGAAAAGGCATTTCGAAATAAAACGCAAAAACAAATACACAAAAATATTCCCCTCTTTCTCGCTCTCAACGTAGTAAACAAACAATAACAGTGAATCGAAAAAAAGAATTTGAAGACTTAATTACAACAAGGTGACACCATTGAAACAATAACTACAGCCTACAACAAGTACAAAAACAACAACAATAGCCTAAAGAAAATTAGAAATTGACAACAACAATAGCCTAAAACTAATTATAAATTAATAACAACAATAGTCTAAAACGAATTATAAAATAATTACAACAAGGTGATAACATTAATGCAACAACAAATTAGAAATACAACAACTGTAGCCGAAAACAATTGTAAAACCAACAACAATAGTCTAAATCAAATTATAAATTTTTAACAATGTGATAACATAAACACAAAGACAATTACAGAAACAACAACAATGGCTAAAACCTATCATAAGTTGATAACAACAAGTTATAACATTGATACAACGACAATAGCCTAAACCAATCGCAAAAACAACTAGAATCAACAACGATCGCAAATAAAACGACAATATCTTGAAACAAATTATAAATTTACAACAACAAGCTAAGATCAGCTATAAGAAAATAGAAGTACAACCAACAATAACCAACAACTATACAACAAAAACAGCAGCAACTTCAACATCAACAACTTTAACATCAACTGGAGCATCAACTGCAGCCGTATCAACACCAGAGGCTTATTTCCAAAAGAAGACATCACGATGAATCTGCATAGTCAAGGTCGTAAGTGGGTGAAAGTAGTTGTGTAGAAGTCGTAGATTGTCGAGTTTTGGATAACATTTAGTAAATCTTGTTTTAAATATTTAATTAGTCGTCCGACAAAGGAGAAGTAAACTCCTCTATCGAACAAATTTCTTTTTCTGGTATTTATCGAAGTCTCGTCCGAGCTAGGAGAAACAAACTTCTAAACAACAAATAAAATTCTTTTTTCACGATATCCTGCGGGGGTAGAAAAGTCTCGAAAGAGCCAGGAGATCTGGTACTTCTGACAAAAAAATTCCTGTCCTGTGGTTTAAAGTTTTCTTTACCTCCATGACCTTGGAGATCTGGTACTCCTAATCAAAAAAAAATCCTGCTCTGTGGATCAAGCTTCACTTGATCGACTATGGTTTTGTAAGACGTAACGTCTTTTATTAGAATAATAGTTTACGAAATTTGTAGTTTAAAAATGTTTGCATTATTTAGAAACTTCTGAATTCATCTCTTTGATTACCATTGTTGTCAAATTCTGAAATTATAATGCATCTCTGAAATTATAAGTCCTAAGAGACGAACATAAGATTAACACATACTAACCATAGTACTAGTTAGAAATTAAGAACAATACAACATACATTTGTATTTATATAGTTATATCTTAAGAATTTTTCTGCTCTCTTACTATATTATTCTAAAAATGTACATCATAATATGAAGTCCCGAACCGGGCAATAAAATTATAATGAATTATACAGGAATTTGTTGATTGGGTTATGGCTGAATAAGGAAAAGGAGAGGTAGGTATTTGGCCGTGAAACATGATGTTAGGGGTGACCCATAATCTTTGGCCTGGAGTTAACACGGATGGTCATTGGAAAATGACAGTGGGAGGGAGCCTGTAGGAAGTCCAACACCGTTTTCCTACATTTTTATTACAGATTGATTGTCTTCGGCCCCTTTTAGTTTTGATAAAATTTTGGTACACTGGTACAAATAAAATGATTGACGATCATTTTTCTATCAGCCTGCAACGAACACCCGCCCATGCCCGCGAGCCTTAGCCGTGCAATAATCGACAAGTTGCCAGTGTAGCATGCAGATAGGACAGCTCTCAGATGAGGGTTGGATCGTGACATATTATTTAAATTATGTCAATTTATTTTGCTCAAAGGTATAGTTTTATAAATTACTTCAAGTTCCATTAATATTTAGTAGCACAAAAAAATAAAATAAAATTAAATAACATAAAAACAAATAAATAAATGAATTTGTCGTTGAGTTTAAATGATAGGAACTGATTATTTGTAAATTTTTTTGAAATTCATTCTCTTAAGACGACTTGCAGGCATTTAAAATGTAATAAGCTTATTATGGTTGCCATTGTCGAAATACGACTAGTGCTAATTTTGTCTTAATTTCCCAAAATTAACACTAGTCGTATTACGACAACGACAACCGTAATAAGGGTAATACAATTACTTGTAACAGATTGTAGATCAGATCTAATTATACGTATTAAACTTACTTTATCATGACTCAACTTATTCCGTTTCTTTCTACGTCAAAACAAATATTGTTTTAATTATATTTATTTTGCTCATTGCTTCCAGCCATCCTTTAAATTCATCATTTGCCAACCAATTTATACAAAATCGCTGCTTTCGGAATTTAGATTTAACGTTCTCTGTATCATCAGATGAATCAGAAGACATATTTCTGAAAAGTTCTAATATATATAAATTTAAATAAAACAGAAAGTTTTATAATTTCAACTTGGGAACAAATATAATTTAAGAGCAATTGTTAATTTTTTTTTCATTTTTTATTCACCTGATACATTCAACGGGGATTACTTGCCGCTGGTGGTATTTGGATGGCTACCCTACCCACTCCTGCCTGTTGACAGTTTGGTTCTTGTAGGGAAAAAGGGAAAGATTTCTTATTTTAGTTGAATTGTAGGGATTTTTTCAATTGGATTTTTTTTAAACAGCTAAAAATTTAATTAGTTTGTGAATAATAAATAATGTTCACGTACGCCGTCCCTGACGACGAACATTGTGAGCGAACTATTCCCACATAAAGAAAAGTAACAACTACTAGTTACTACTGAAAATAGCAACAAAGTTTAAGTTTTTAGCTACTACTAAAAATAGCTTCAAAGTCTTTGTTTACCAAAAAGGATGTTTATGTGTTTACTTATTGTGTATTTTATACGTTTTGATTCACACGTGTTTTAAGATCGGAGCCAAAAAATAAAGGCAATATAAGAATCGTGTGAAATTAACATTTAGAAGAGCTAAGTTACATCAACATCAATTTGTGTTTTTTCTCCTGGCACCAGAATTTATTTTTGGTGCTTAAATTCGTGTGACCAGGAACAATTGGTGCAGTATACGGAGAGTGAACCCATTATAAATTAAGCATAATAAATTTAGAAAAATGTCCGATTCGTCTTCCGATGATGATGAAAACACATCAAAGAAATACAGAAACAACGATTTTGCTCAAGTTGATTGAGAGACGAGAATCTAATGGGATGGTTGGAGCCGGTCAAAGATGACAACTTTAAATGCAGATGCAAGGCTTGTGACAAAATATTAAATTGCGGTAAATCTGATCTAAGTAAACATGCTAATACCCAAATGCACAAAAAAAATTTTTCGAAAACAAAAACTAAAACAATGGATTAATTTTTTGACAAACAAGTCCCGGGAAAAAACAATGATGTTGCCAATTTCGAAATCCGCTTAAGGCTTTTTTGCTGAACACAATTTATCTGTTCCAGTTATTGATCACTTAATACCGCTATTGAAAGATATAGTACCTGATTCGTCAATTATAAATAAATACCAATTAGGGCGAACCAAATGTTCGAAAATTATTCTTAAAGTTTTAGCCAGAGAAGAAAAGGAAAATCTCATCAGAAAGCTTCAAATATATAAATTTTCTGTGCTAGTGGACGAAAGCACTGATGTTTATTAAAAAAAAAAAAACTATGTGTCTTCTTGCAAGGTATTATGACGAGGAGCTAGAGAAGACATTTGTACAGTTGTTGGAGTTAATTCCCGTGGGAGCCGATTGTACTGCTGAAGCACTTTATGGCCTTTTTAAACAATGCATTTTATCATACAACATTCCATTTGATAATATCATTGGACTGTGTTGCGATAGCGCTAACGTTATGGTTGGACAAATTAATTCATTCGCGTCTAGACTTTTGCTGGATAATCCCGACGTAATTACAATCAAATGTATATGCCACTCTGCTGCCATCATAGCAAACAAATCTTGCCTAATGTTGCCAAGAGCTCCCGAAGATTTGGTAAGACAAATTGGAGCATATATTTCCGGCAGTTCAAAAAGATGTTCTCAGTTGAAGGAGTTACAAGAAATGATGAACGAAGAAAAAAGAAAAATATTAAGAACATCAACTACCAGTAGTGCGATTCAATAAACTGTTGTAACAATGATCGAATCGTTAAATTCACTTAACGATAAAATTAACGATTTTGGTATTCTGCAGGCAGTTTGATAACGATATTCGATATCGCTAAAACAGTCGTTGAAGTTAGCGATTCGACTATCGCAAAATTAACAACTATTTTTGTGTTGTTAAGTTCAACCAAACAAACAAATTTTTCCTTTTACAATTGGGGGCTTTTTTTTTAATTTATAATTTTTTAATTACTGTTCGTTTAAAAATGGCTTTCGAATATTTAGGATATGTTTTGTCACAGAAGACAGTTGCTCCGGCGAGGTGCGGCTCTGTTTACCACATGGATTTGTAGTCATTCTAAAAAATATATTATGCACAAATAACAAATATGTATATTAGGGCGGGTTAATTTTTTTTTTTTTATGAAGCGTATAGTAAAAACGTAATCTATAGGTGATTTTGAGAAATTTTGCTCAAGAGACCATAGCTCTAAGTAGGATTTGGAGCCTCCCAAATTTTCAAAATAGATATTAGTAAGCTTGTTTTTTTATTCCCTGGTAAACTAATTTTTCGACGACTTTGTATGGAGCGCCGCTTAAAATCGCTTAATTCCCCATTCAAAGTCGTCGAAAAATTAGTCTATGTTACACTAGCTGAACTTACAAATGAGTGCAATAAGGCTTACTTATTTTTTTTTAAAATACGTGTTGAATTATTTTAACTCGTTAAATGCACTTTTTCAATCGAAAAAAATATTGGTCCACGCTTTACACTCAGAATCAGCAAAAATATTTTTTAAACTTGGTCACATCATGTTTCATTGCCAATAGATGACATTTATGTCGGCTGTGAATGAGAAGAATTGTTGAAAACATTTCCAAAAACCAGTGCTCATCAGATAAAATCTGATTGTCTACAATTCTACATAACTGCACTTGAAGAAACTCAAAGAACACTGCCACTAAATGATAAGTCAATTTTCAAAGAAATCGAATTTTTAAATCCTGAAGTGGCCATTGGAAAAAATAACAAAACTGTTTACCAATTTAAATTGTTATGCGATAAGTATAAAATTGACTTAAATTTACTAACCCAAGAATGGTTAACTTTGGAATATGACTTTTCTGAATATGAAACACAAATATTAAGCGTGTTTTTTATTCCCTGCTAAACTAATTTTTTGACGACTTTGTATGGGGAACTAAGCGATTTTAAGCGGCACTCCATACGAAGTCGTCGAAAAATTAGTTTAGCAGGGAATAAAAAACAAGCTTATTGTCCAAATTCGATGTTGAAACATTTTGGTCTAAAATCTGCAAATCAAAAAATTTTAATGACATTTTAATTTTTCCAAATTTTCCAAAAATAATAAAAAATTTATTAAGTTGACCACATGCCAATGCTGACGCCGAAAGGATATCTTCTATTGTTACTGATGTACGTACGAAAAAAAGAAACAAATTAAGCCATGAAATATTAAATTCTATTTGCAGTATTAGATCTCCTTTACAAGCTAATATAATTAACTGTGTACATTTTAAATGTACATCTAGTCATTTAAAAAAAAATAATTATGCGAAATTGTATAAATAATTTTTTTTATAATATTTCTTAGTTTTTTATGTTATTGTTTTCGTTTTGTTTTTGTATTGTTTTTAAATAAACCTGAATTTATGTACCAGAATTGAAATGTACAAATTAATAATAAAATTTTTTGTTTTGAGAAATAGAAAAAAAGGAGCTTAGGGAAAAATGTAGGGGACAAAAGTGGGTATAGGGAAAAATTCGATTTTTTCATTAGCGTAGGGATTTCTGAAAAATCACTGGTTCTGCCTCTTTTGCTCCGCACACTTATTTTATTTGTGTTTCACTTTATCTGGTTTAATTTTAGGGTTGTGTCTTAAATTTTATTTGGAAATTTTAAGTTCTCTTGGGTTTAGTTCCAAAGAAAACAATACACGTTTGTTTATATTATTTTAATAATAATATGTTTATACTATTGAAATTTTTGTTCAACTTTTAGGTATTAACTTTTTGGTTTACTCATCCCAATTTTCAACGTCTTGCGTGTCTTCAAATTTTTCGGCTGAAGTTCAGGACCAGGGGCAGGCAAAAAAAAAGTTTAAAAAAAACCAAAATTAAAGAAATATTAAAGTATGTGAGAAAATTGAAAACTAGCCATCGCAAGGACCTATGGGGCCAACAGGGTCCAAAAAACCCGTCACACCCAGGGACATTTGGGTATGGATTAGTGAGGGTACTTCAAGAATTCCGTGGTGTCATTCTTTTTTTCGTGAGATGTCTGTAAGTCCATATAAGTCCACTTTTGTGCGTACAGTAACCATGAGATTGGTTATGGTAACCATCCAGAAAAATATTTTTTTTTTAAGTATCGAGTGATTTTTCCGATTTTGCCACACATCGACTCAACAAGGTACAGAGGGAATTGTAACCCCCCTGTCTGAGCCCGGCCGGACGGCCTGGCGACTAAGTGCAATATAAACTTAACGATTTTCCAAAAGTTCTACCACACGGTACGAGCAAAATAGGTGCCTGCGAGGGCTACTTTTCCATTTTCTCACATTCTTTACCTTTTCCTTAATTTTGGTTTATTTTTAAAAAAAAATTTTGCTTATGTCCAGCACAGCCCAAACTCTCGTAATAGCACCAAATTACTACAATGGATACAACTTTTTATCCAAAGAAAAGTAGAAAAATTTTTTTTGTAGGCGGCCCATATTACCCGGATTACGGGCCCCCAAATTTGAACATATAACCTTCAATATCGTCTACATTTTCGGACGGATCGGAACAATATGGGTACCGTTGTCTGTAAAACTGCGTATTTATATCCACGATCTATTAAACCATTGCGAGCCAATTCATGATATTCGACTTTTATAATCCTACTTTTTCTGAAAAATTCTATTATCTCACAATATTGCCGATGTGAAGATGCTAATGTGACAATGCCGACAGAAAGTTGGGCCCTGCAGCTAAAATATGACACTTTATTTGTCTTTGTTGCCCTCTAAAATCCCGAGAAATTAAGAGGGAAAGCGCAGAATTTTTTTCTTTTCAGAGGGAATTTGAACCCCCCTGCTTGAGCCCGGACGGACGGCCGGGCGACTAGGTGGAATATAAATTTAAGGATTTTCAAAAAGGTCTACCACATGGTACAAGCAACGTAGTTCGACTCCAAAAAAATCGGAATTTTGGGCCCAACTGGACTTGTTCCAACAATTTAATTGACTTTCTGTTCTAACGGCTTCCTTCTCTGTTCGAACAGCTAGAGGCCCTACTAGACATGCTGCCGCAGACGTCGTGAGGTAGAGGAGCCGGAATGAGCCGACAGTAGAGAGCGTTCCAGGAGGAACCAAGTAAGAAGAAAGACCGTGAGAAAAGCAGCGGAGACAAGTGGCCTTCAGCCAAGCCTGAGAGAAGCCTATCAGCGAAGGAGAAATGCGAGGGTGAGGTCAGAAGGGTGTATTCTGCTTGGGAGCCCTGAGTTATCCTTCGGGATAATGACTGGACTTCCAGGTGGCGGCATCACAATGACTGAACTCGAAGCATCGCTCGTCTTCTCTGATAGCTTTCCCTCCCATCCTTCGATGAGGTCATCATCAGGATGCTTGGGTTTGTGGCAGCCCCATATGAGTGCATTTCACCAGCGCCACCTAGTGACATCAGTCGCTAGCCAGCAACTACCTGCCAGATTCACCACATCTATCAACAATGATCCCCGCGACAGAGTTGTTTCGTTTTGTCAAATGGTGGTGGTTTTGCTGAAAAAGTATTTGGCGCATTAAGCATGAAACACATAGACGACGACAGGCTACCGACCACAACCTGTCAAAAATAAAATACATGCGTTTATATGCAAGTGAATATTTTAACGACGGCAAGGCGACACGACTGCAGGTTGTTGTCTATGCTACTTATGTAGCTGTAGTTGAATTAAACTAATTTCTATTTGTGTGGGCGACAATCAACAGGTTAGAGCTGTCAATGCCTGAAGTGGCACCACTGACAGAATAATCAACTTTTTCACAATTTTTGTTATGTTTGTAATAATATTTATTAAATATTCTCCAGACATTTTATTTTCTTCTAACACAAATAACACAAACGTCAACATTACAGATCAACTGTTTACTTTGCAGTTGCAGTTTTGCCGCTACCGGGTCTATATATAAAAGGTACAGAACTCAAACGTGAAGGTAAGTCTTGGTGTTGGTACGCGGAGGTGAAAATGTACTGACATTTTATGATCTCGCTTTTGCTCCCCAAACTTGCGACCAAACACGCTCCAACGAGCCCATCAGCGTTGGAAGTATCCATCGTGTGAAGAAGGCGCCATCAATCACCCCCGGAATCACCTAGCACGCTTCGTCATTGACGTGTCTGTGCTGACATCCAACCGAAACAATACGGTGTCCGTGGTCACGGGCGAATCCCACCAAAGCAGGCATCTCACGTCGGAGGGTGCTGGGTTCCCTGCAGGGGAATCTGCAAAAGTTTCGCGACTCCAATTCGTGCCCAAAATTAAATCGTGCCGTAAATATTACAACACATAAACATTAAGTGAATTAAATTTTACAAAAGAAAGTAACAGTACTCCCTACAATACCGCGTCATCCGTAAAAAAACATTTTTTTTTAAAATTAAAATTTACAAAAAGAAAAGTAACAGTGCTCCCTACAATACCGCGTCATCCGTAAGGTCCTTTTTTTTGTAAGTAAATTTTCCAAAAATTGAACAGCAGTGCTCGCAAAACATAACCGTGCCGCCATCAAAGTGTCCACCAGTCATCCAACTCCTCCAATAATCCAGTCCTCCGTCAGCGTCAAACCGGCAGTTTCACCAACGCCTACGGGCGCAACAGTCAACGCCAAACCGGCAAACAACTCCAATCACCATCAACATCAGTCTTCAGCAGCACCATAACCAGCTATAGTTATCCCCGGTCATACACCACACCAATACCTCCATACTACCATCTACGGATAAGCCTCCATAGAGGCGACGGCAAGTCCGATTTCAACTTTTTCTACGGACGGTTTCGACCATAGAGTATTCCCTACCAAGGAGGCGCAGTATTTTTACAAATGTTTAGTTAATAAGAGAGAATTTTAGAGGGTGTATCGGAAAACATAAAGTTGGAATGGTGAGGAAATTAAATTTTAAAGACCAAAAATTTTGGAAAAGTAAGATTTAGAATTTAAAATTCTGAAACTATAAAAAACTAATTTTAAAATTTCAAATTCTAAAAGAATAAAGTTAAGATTTAGCATTTGAAATTCTGAAATTATAAAGGCAAATTTTAAAACTTAAAATTCTGAAAGAGTAAAATGAAGATTTAGAATTAAAAGTTTAAGATATAAAATGAAGATTTAGAATTTAAAGTTTTAAGATATAAAGTAGAATAAAATGAAGATTTAAAATTTATATCTTTAGAATATAAAGAGAAACAAAATTAAGATTTGGAATTTAAATTTCTCGAATTATAAAGGAAAATTTTAAAATTTAAAATTGTAAAAGAAAAAAATGAATATTTAGAATTTGAAATTTTTAAAATATAACAAGAAATAAAAGTTAAGATTTAGCATTTGAAATTCTGATATTACAAAGGCAAATTTTAAAACTTAACATTCTAAAAGAGTAAAATGAAGATTTAGAATATAAATTGTAAGATATAAAATGAAATAAGAGGAAGATTTAGGATTTAAAGTTTTAAAATATAAGATGAATTAAAGTAAAGATTTAGAATTTAAAGTTTTAAGACATGAAATGAAATACAATGAAGATTTAGTAAATTAAGATAATAAAAAATAAAAGCTAAGAAAATTAACGTAAGATTGTGAAGAATTAAATATAAAAATATTTTAAAGGTTGGAAAAAGAGAGTTTAAGAATCCGCATAACTCCACCTTAAATAATTTATTGTGAGATTAAATTCGTGGTCGTGGTTCGTGGTAAATTCGTTTAAATCTAACTAAGAATTATTCTTTTATAATATTATATTACCAATTATATTGATTACCAATGGCCATTTAAATATACATATGTAGTATCGAATACGAATTTGTCTTTTCTATGGTTTCAGTTTTTTGGTCTCAGTATACGAGGGGGGTAGTGTAAGTTTTGCGACGTATTGACTTACCCTATTTTATTTTGTTTTTCATATCTTTGCCTGTAATGAGGTTTTTGGTTTTGCGAGTTCTAATAATAACAATAACCTTTCTTATTCAGTTAAGCTCATGGGCTTGTCTTAACAGGCTTTCTTAGATGTGGTTGTGAAAAGCTACTTGATTATGAATTTGGTTGTAATTTTTAAGTTTCGTTTTGGATTAGCGCTTCGCCCATGTGGGCACCGTTAGAATAATTATCTTATTTTCAGTATGCAACGATTGTTATATTTAAGAATTGAGTTAAGATCTTGTGCATATATGTGAGCTTGAGTAGATTAAGTATTGGAATACAATTTTTGTAACGTTTTTAATTCGTATGCGTTCCATTATGGCGGAACACTGTAGAAGCAGCAGTGTCATGGGGAAGCTAGTAAGTGCTTCCAGAGGGGGGTTTAAGCTGGCACTAACACCAGTCGGCTATTTTTTTAACGCAGTTGGAGAAATTCTTTCTTCGGCTTCTCCGAATCGGAAATATATCGGTGCATAATAGTTTTCAGTTTGCTTGTGTTTTTGCTTTTCTAAACGATCATCTTTTGGGCTTCGTTTCTTTTAATTGTATGTCGCGAGAACTTTCGGTTAAGCCTCAGCATGTATTTAGTGTTCAGAGGCAAATTGTTGGTGTGTTTGTTGAGTGGAAAGATCCCCCCGTTCAGCGAGCCACCGGCCCGGCATTCGCATGGCATTTTGAGCACCCCACTGGACCAGCACTTAGACTAGGTATACGATCATTTTAAAATAGCAATTTTGCCTATATGACAATAGGTGTTCCAATTATCAAATTTCCGTTAGATCCGACTAAGCTACCTCGATCGACTGATAATGTGAATTTCGGTTGAGAAGTGAATTAAAAATATAGCAAACTTTTTTAAGTTTGTGATTAAAACTATTTAAATAATTAGAATAACAAATTTGTATAGGAAATAGTACATAGTAAACAATACGGTGGCTTTGGTTTTGGGACAGATGATCTCGATGTCGATACACTCGCCGAAAAGCCACTTTCAAAACAACATGAAACAGTCGGGGTTGGTTAACAAACATACCGCAATCATTTTTACAAAACCCTGGTCAGACATTAAATTTTGGTCAGATCCTTATCAAAGTGTATACAAATATTGGAAGAAAGTCATTGCAATGCAATTTTACAAAATTTATGAAATTTTAAAAATATAAAATTCCTTATTTTAGGACCAACTATTGCTCTTAATGTCGTTTTATTAAAGAGTCACTGATCGCTAAGTGTGGTCATTAATTGATTAAGCAGGCGGGAAACGTACAATATATCGCTTTTAAGAAATGTCTATTTACATGTTTATTTTGAAAATGCCCAGCTAATGAATGAGAATCGATAAAACCGATGTTTTTGGGGAAGCTTATAAATGGTACGAAATGTTATTTAATTTGAGTTTTGTTATGGCCTACGTTGTTAGTTTATATGTTAATGTACTCGTATGTGAACTTCATATTTCGAGATTACAAGGTCAGAAATGTTAGTAGAAACTTTGTTGAATGTTTTTCATACCAAGTTGTGCGTGATTATTCTGTTCGATGAAAATTTTATATATTTTATAACAAATCTGGCTTTTTCGGTCGCAGTTCCAATGTATTAAATATAAATATTCAATTCAATTGTTTTAACTACGTTTCGATGCTTTATTGGCATCCTCTTCAGGGAAGTTTTATTCTATATATAACAATGATAATAATTAATATTACACTTAGTATTTTCCCTTCACTGTTCACACTTACTTCGTTTTTTATATATGTCTTTGCATGTCTATTTTGTGTTAATCTAACATAAATGTAACTATGTATATCGTACGTGTATGTTTTCTCCACACTATACATGTTTGTCTAGTGTTAGCGTCATGTAGTAGTGACAATTTTTTTTGCCTTTGTCCTCTTTTGTGTTCATACTTATGTCATGTTTTTGTTGAATTCTCAATTCTGACTATAATTCTGACGTTTTCTATGTCTGGTGTGTGATTGTTCTCCATCATATGTTGTGAGAGTGCAGTGCTCATTCTCCTGTTCCTTATGTCTGCTTTGTGTTCTGTCATTCTAGTTTCCAATGATCTTTTAGTGGTGCCAATGTATATTTGCCCACAAGTTTCATCAGTGTTGCCAGTGTATGGAATTTCATATACTACATTGTGTTGGTGGTTTTTGTGTATCCGGGTTTTTGTTTTGGAGAATATGTTCTGTAGGGTATTGTTGGGTTTGTGTGCAATTTTAATGTCATTATTGAAAATGTTTTTCAGTAATTTGTTATCTGTTAGTGATGGTATGTATTTGACGCTTATATACGATGTGTTTTCGTTTCGATTTTCCGAAAGTTGGGTTGTAGTGTTTGTTGTCCTATTGTTATATTTTTGTATTAAGTGTTCTATGATATATTGTGGATAGTTGTTTTTGTGGAGAATTTTAGTTATGATTTTGTAATTTTTGTTGTGGAATTGTTCATGACTGTTATCGAAAACTGTTTTAATGAAATTGTAGGCTGTGTGTAACTTTTGATTTTGCGTTTGTGTGGAGTAATAATTCATCATTCGTCCGGATTCTGTCGGTTTTGAATACCAGTCTGTAACTTTGTTTTGAAGCCTCTTTTGTATGCACAATCACTCTCCCGAATTGAAAAAGAAAAATCAAAGGATAAAGAAAAGAAAAAGCAAGGATAGCAAGGATTTGGCACACAAAATTTTAGAAAATATGCATTACCCATAGTGAAGATGGTGAATGCAGCATGTTTGTGTTAATATGTATGCGCATCAAAAGTTTTGAAAAATAAAACATTTTAAGTATCCAATAAATGCAGTGTACATTAAATTTTAAGGTAGGAAACATACTTTTTTCCCTGTTTTTGCTCTTTAAACTTCAGTTACACAATTTTGAGTATTTAGAATGAATGGGTTTTATAAAGAGGGATTTGATGTGGCCATTATTCAACATATCTGTTATCTTTTTCGACCTATCCAAATAGACAAATTCATCGTTGTTTAAGTTTCCTTTGAACGTTTTGTAATTGTTTTTGGATTGTGAATACTGACTTTTGTTTTATGCATGCCTGCTAACATACTACTTGTGTTGTCATTAGTTCCGGAGCTAGCATCAAAATCGAAGTTGGTAGATGTGTCTTAAATTTCCATTGGACAAGTTATTTCGGGAAACAGGCAGTGAAATAATTCGTTGGCAAAGTGTTTGATGTCTATCTGATAGGCGCATAGTGAGCAATTGACTAGTTTTTAGGTTCGTAAGTATGTGTTTTAACATAAGTTGTGTGAAAGTACTACAAAACCGAAAAACCCTGTTAGTCGAGTTGAAATAACAGGTGAAAGCGGTATTCGAAAATAGTAATTTTTAAAAAACCCACGTATGTATGTACGGTTAAACGGTTTAGGTATCATACGATATGGCTATTATATTGACATGTGCACACTATAAGATTAATAGATAATAAAGCATTTGCACTGGCTTCGATCTTCTTGATTTTGCCACTTTTGTTGATTTTAAGCAGAAATCAAGAAAATTTGCTTGATTTCCCATACGTTTTGACAAACCCCAAATCAGTATTTCTCATTTCTCTTATGGCGGCTATACACGTTACAACCGGTTGTAAGAGTGTTGGGACTAAGTTACAACCTACGAACAATCTTTGAACCAATCTCATTTAGAAAATATTTTTCGTATGTAAAATGAACGGGAACGTTGTCGCTTTACTTGTTGTAAATGACATTTTGTAGGGAGAAGAAGAATTCTGGCATGTTTTTATAAAGTTCAATAAAATCTCGCATTTCTTTGCAGCCTTCCATTTGAATTTGTTTTGATTTTGCACTAATACAAGCGATTTCAAATTGAAGCGAACGATGTTGCTCTCACAACAACAAAATTAAAGTGAAGAAACACCTACCTACCACCTACATCAGGCCGCGAATGGAATATAACTCCCATATATGGGCAGGTGCTCCAAAGTCATCTTTGGAGTTGCTGGACCGTGTACAAAGGAGAGCAAAGGTGTTGATAGGGGACAGTAGGGTGTCCAGCTCTATTGCCTCCCTTGAGCATCGGCGAAATGTGGGTTGCGTGACACTGTTCTATCGGTATTTTCACGGTGCGTGTTCCTCGGACATCCGTCAACTTATACCAGATGTGAGGACATTTGGCAGAGGTACGCGGCTTTCAAGGAACTCCCATCCGTTTACTATCTATTGGCCAGTCGATCGCACAACACACTACAGAGAAAATTCGTTCTTCAGTCGTACGGTCCGTATGTGGAATAAACTTCCCGCAAGTGTATTTCCCGCCAATTGTGACATACAGCGATTCAAGGCAAATGTAAATGAGCACTACTCCCTCTTTCCACCCTCCTCTACCTAAATTTCCGTCGCCAGCACAATGCATTGCATTTATAGGGGGCATCCCTGCATACACACGCTACAACCGTTGGACCAACATCACCAAAAAATCAAAAAACTTTTGATTGTACAACTGGCCTACACACGTTACAACCTTTGTACAACCATCAAAATGTTGTACAACCGGTTGTAGCGTGTGTAGCCTGCATTAGAATCAGGAAGAACTGCTTGATATGATTTATGATTACTATGTTTGGTTACAACCACATGTCACGGAGTATTAATGTGGAGGTACCGCTAGAAGAGTCGACGTATTTATTTTTCTCATTTCTTTGGATTTTCTTGTTTCTCAAACTTGAAACACATGTGCGGAATTTGATCGTGGGAAACACCAGACAAACCAAACTGTCTCTTGTTGTAGGCTTGGTGTGTTTGTTGTAGTAGTAGTCAAATTCGAAAAAAAAAACACACGCTACAAACGGAGGTACAACATTTTGATGGTTGTACAAGGGCTGTAACGTGAGTTGGCCAGTTGTACAACGGTTGTACAACCGTTGTATGAAAATCAAAGAATAGGACCTTCAGTCACATACTTATTGCCTTTTTGTTATTAACCCAAAAATAAAGAATAAACAAAACCAAAACAACAACATAATCCCCATTACAACACAACAAACCAAATCAAATTAAATAAAGCAGTTGATTTACATTGATACAAACAAAAATATCTTGTGTTTATTTTTTCTGGAAGGCAGCCGACAGCCGGGGATGTTTATTCTGAAAAGGACATAACAAAAAGTGACAATTTTATTCTTTATTTTAGACGATTGGATTTGGTGGCGTGTTATTTCTTTGTTATGCCTTGTTCACGCTGCCGCGAAATTGAGGTCATTCGCAATTTGGGCTAAAATTGAGTTGAAATTGCTCAATTTCGCATATATTTTGACAACCACGAAATTGAGATATTTACAACAATTTCGTTGAAATTGACTTGAAATTGTCATATACAACGCTGTTTTTACTCAACAAAACTAACGTAGTACTCTTTTTTGCATATATGCATGGAGAACGAAGCCGACAGAAAATTTTTCGGTGTGCCGCCGTCGTAGATAATATTTTTGAAGCTCACGCCGCCGTCATTAAGGCATGCTTCGACTTAAAATCTAGGCCGATATTATCGCCTAAACCGCTTTTAAGGTCCGGAATTACTAAAAAAATATCTAATTTTATTTTACACAACCAACGAGATGAGCTAAAAGTAATGTCTGCCGAAAAATCACGTTTAATAAAAACTCAGTTGCCGCCGTCGATTCATTTTCTTGTTGCTCCAACGCCGTCGATTATTGTGGGTCGGCTTCGTTCACCGAACACGTGGCTACTAAAATTAAAACAAAAACAAAACAATTGTATGCCGCCTCATTCATCAAATTGAAATTTTAACTTTTCGACGACATAGAGTTCTGAAAATAAATTAAAAGTCGTGGTGAATCAGGGCATCATGTTAAAGTTCACGTACCATTCATTTATTTTATTGTTTTCATTCATTTCCTAGCTAAATTTCGATTATTGTGCCCAGGCACTACAATTTTACTAATGGTAATGTTTGTAAACAAACCGTTGTCATTTTCCAACGAAATTGCTGAAATGCCAGTGTGAACGATTTCAATTTCGTTCGACAATTTCAATCCGAAATTGTCAATTTCGTGGCAGCGTGAATAAGGCATTAAACACTTGAGTGATTCCGTTTTTTCTTACCTGTTATTGTGATCCTGTCGGTTTATGTCAGAAAACCAAGATCTTCAAAGACGAACCAGTGGACGAAGCACTCAGCTCGTTTTCAGCCCGATATCTACGACATGTCTGTCTCGCAATCACCGAAATCCAGTACGCCAGATCCAGACCGCCAAAAGCCTACAGCCATGGTCAGTACGCCTTCCGCCAATACGCCTAATCCGTCTGTTCCGTCATTACAGCCTCAAAGAGCCGCAGTTAGTACGGCAGCCACCACATCGAAATCTGTTAATGAATTTCAGGAATTTAGAAACCAGATGAAACTGCAAATGGAACAGATGCAACTACAAATGCAGGCAATGCAAACTGAATTTATCACTTCAACGAAAAAATTACAGGCACAGCTTTTAAATACGTCACAACATGTACAATCACAATTAGCCAGTTTACAGCCACCGTCACAGCAAACACTGCCTACATTGTCGTCACAACCGCCGAATCAGATACCGATACAAGTCAATCACAACCACCGCCAGAACCAAGCTATCCGCCACAGCCACCAATAAATCAGCCGCCATCGACACAAATTCATCAGCCATTACCGCCATTGTCGATAACCTCAAATATGCCGACACAACCACATTCGCACAACTCAATGTACACTCCACAAAAGACAATTTATCCACTGCCTTTATTTACAGGTCTTCCAGAGGAGTGGCAGACATTTTTCGAGGCATTTGAAAGCACCACATCAGAATTTGGATACTCTAGCCTGCAGAATATTATGCGCCTTAGAGATGCTTTGCAAGGTCGCGCCAGAGAAACCGTGGAATCGCTATTGAGTAGCTCAGCCAACGTTGCCGCCATCATTAAAATTTTGCAGGAAACATTTGGCCGGCCAGAGCAACTAATCCGCAGCCAAATTGAAAAGGTACGTGCCATACCACCATTAACCAACGATAATCTGGAGGCACTCGTCAACTTCGCCAATAAAATCTCCAACATGGCCACTTTTCTGCAAAACGCCAAAGGTGAACACCATCTATCAAATCCGTCGCTGCTGAGTGAATTGGTGTCAAAATTGTCCACAAGCCGCCAAATGCAATGGGCCGAAAAATGTCTGCAGCTTCAGCACCCGGCCACCGTCGTAGACTTCAGCAATTGGTTAGCCGTTTTACCGTCATTACAGCCTCAAAGAGCCACATCCACATCTTCCAGCCACATCTTCCAGCCGCCGCCATGTTGGTGCCACCGCAACACAAAGCCGCAAATATGCCTGCGTTGGAGTCGCCGTCAGTCAACAATGTCCCATATGTCAGGGTGATTGCACAAATATAAAAAATTGTTCACACTTTTTACAAATGTCCATCGACGAACGATGGAATAAAATTAAAATATTTAACAGTTCCAATAGAAGTTCCACGCATGTTGACTGATGTTGGACCAATTGTCACAATCAATAGACTGGGCGCCGTGATATATGGACCGATTCCAGGGGATAAAATTGCTGTGCAAAAACGAGTTTTACATGTCAGGAGGTGTTCTGGTGAAAACAATGACGACTTGCTGCAGGAACTTAATATGATGATGCGTGAATATTTCGACGTGGAAACAATGGGCACAAAGGCAAATGTAAAACCAATATTCTCGAAGGACGATGAAAGGGCATTGGCATTATTAAAAGAAACGACCAGAAAAATTGATGGTCGTTACGAATGCTCACTTTTATGGAGAGAAATTGATACCAGACTCCTACAATATGGCTCTAAATCGTTTGTGTAGTGTGGAACGAAAAATGGCAAGAGATAGTGAGTATTCGATGGAATATTGTCGAAAAATAAAAGATTACGTTGAAAAAGGCTATTGTAGAAAATTGAAAAATGCCGAAAAAGAAACTAAAAATGAACGCACATTTTATTTGCCACATTTCGGTGTGAAAAATGTCAACAAAAAGGGAATCCGACTTGTTTTTGATACAACAATTTTCACTGAACAAAGCTCTTCTTCCAGGACCAGATATAAATAACCCTCTAATCACAATTCTTTTTAAATTTAGAGAAGCTCCAATTGCGGTATGCGTAGATATTCAGGAGATGTTTCACCAAATTGCCATCACTAAAACAGATCAAGACAGCCAGAGATTTTTGTGGAGAAATGGGGACCCATCTCAGCCAGTGGAGACATATGTAATGGAGCGTATGATTTTTGGAGCCACCTGTTCACCAACAATAGCCCAGTACATTAAAAACTTAAATGCCAAAAAGTTTATTCAAGAGTCGCCCAGAGCAGTACACGGGATTGTCGATCGACATTATGTGGACGATTATGTCGACTGTTTTCAGGATGAAAGTGATGCAATCAGAGTGATAAGCCAAGTCATAAAAATTCATAAAGCCGGTGGTTTTAATCTCCGCAACATTAAATCCAACTCCTACCGCGTACAAAAACAATGTGGCAATCCCAGTATTGATGAACCCAGCAGTGGCAACCTATTTGGTAGTGATGGCACTCAACGGGTACTCGGTATTCACTGGATATCAAAAACAGATGTTTTTTGTTTTGAATTGAACGCGAAATGTTGTCGCTAAATATGTCGGTGTTCGATCCATTCGGGTTTTTGAGCGACTTTATGGTGACGTCAAAGATAATGATGCAGAAAGTGTGGAAATATGGTATAAAGTGGGACAAGGAATTCCCGCACAAATTTATGGCCAATGGAAGACTTGGTTGGAGGAGCTGCCAAAATTGAAAGAATATAGTGTTCCGCGGTGTTATGTAAGTACATTTTTAAGCAGTAAGGTGGACCTGCATATCTTTGTGGACGCCAGCGAGGAGGCAATGGCTGCAGTGGCATATTGGCGTGTGGTAAGTGGTCGTTATGGGCAAGACAAGTTGTGCACCTACAAGGTATCATACCACGCCTAAGCTTGAGTTGCAAGCCGCGGTAATGGGCGTGCGTATGAAGGATTTAATCCTTTTGGTCAGATTCGTCAACCGTGATTCAGTGGATACGGTCTGATCACCGCGTTTATAAACAATACGTGGCAAATAGAGTGGCTGAAATTCTGGAGACCAGTAAAATCAATGAATGGAGATGGTGTCCAGGTTCTGATAATCCAGCGGACGATGCTACAAGAGCAAAAATTGGGAAAAAATATAATGCGGATGGACGGTGGAAAAATGGTCCGGATTTTCTGAAAAAAGGCGAGGTGTACTGGCCCGAAGAGACCCGAATGAGTAGCAGCAAGGATGAGAGCAAATCCGAACTCAGATCTAAGCACAGATCCTCGGCGGCGAGACAGGTATGTCCATGTGTACCAAAAATTAATCGATTTTCTAAATATCGCAGGCTGAAACGGGCGATGGCATGGGTGTTTCGCTACGTCAATAATTTGGTGCGAAAGGTGAAAGGTGAGACGATTATATTATGTGAGCTATCAGTGGAAGAGGAAATATTTGCCGAAAATCATTTTTGCCACCAAATACAACTACAATCATTTGCTGACGACATAGCGGATTTGTGCAAAAATAGATCTGTGTCTACCAACAGCGCTTTGAAGATGTTAAACCCCTTTATTGGCCAAGATAAATTGATTCGTGTCTCTGGTAGAATCGAAAATGCTGTTTTTTATCTGTCGAAGCAAGACAGCCAATAATTTTACCGAAGGACCATATTTTTACGAGGCTCTTGGTGGAGTCGTATCATGTGAAGTTTTGCCACATTAATACAGCAACAACAATCACTGAAATCCGTCTGAAATTTTGGGTGCCATCACTTCGTCAATTGGTCCGAAGTATCCAGTCAAGATGTCCAGCCTGCAAGATTCGTAATGCGAAACCACGTCAGCCACAAATGGCAGTCTTACCAGTGGAACGTGTCACACCCTTTGTTCGAGCTTTTACCTACACTGGCCTGGATTACTTTGGACCAATCACAGTGTCAATCCGCCGTCAGCATGAAAAACGATGGGTAGCGTTGTTTACGTGTCTGTCAGTCCGTGCCGTCCATTTAGAAATTGCTACCGACTTGTCAAGCGATGCTTGCCTGCTGTGTATACGCAATTTCGTCTACCGAAGAGGGGTGCCTGTCATGATACGCAGCTTCAATGGGACCAATTTTGTCGGCATCGCCAAAGAATTGAAAGGCGTAGGTAATATCTTTGATAACGAGTCTTTTTCTGCAGGTATGACGGCCTTAGGCATCAAGTGGCTTTATAATACCCCTTGCAACCCCAGCGAAGGCGGCGTTTGGGAACGCCTAGTACAGTCGGTGAAAAAGGCGCTGTACGTCATGCTAAAGGAACAGGCGCCAAAACTCGATACACTACAAGCCTTTTTAATTGAAGCCGAAAACATGGTGAATTCCAGACCTTTGACGCCCGAGGATCCGGAGCCATTGACCCCAAACCACTTCATACTCGGCTGCACAAACTCGACCCAGACCCCAGCACCCTATGAACCCCGACTAATGTGTTTGAGGAAACTGTAGCGTGTGGTCCAAAATCTCAAAAATGGAATGTGGCATCAGTGGCTACGCGAATACCTGCCAGAATTGACGCGTCGCACGAAATGGTGTTTACCATCACAACCATTAAATGTGGGCAGTCTGGTATTTGTCTGCGATCCGGATATACCAAGAAGCCAATGGAAGCGAGGGCGGGTCATCGAACTTCAACCCAACAAAGATGGTATAGCACGATCCGCCAAAGTTCGAACCAGCTGTGGGATATACCGCCGGGCCGTATCCAGGCTAGCCGTACTTGATGTTGATGACGATATTGTGAATGGTGAATCCTCCCCCTCTGGGTCAGTTCACGGGGGTGGGGATGTCGCAGGTGGTCACCTTAAAAACACCAATGCCTGATGTAGCGGTCAAATAATTTAAATGGCCAAAATATCCCAAGCCTGGAGAAGGACAGACATAGATTGGCCAAAACGGCATTTTGCATTTTTTGTTTTTGTACCAATTTCTTGTTTTGACACTAGTATAAGTAGGACCTTCAGTCACATACTTATTGCCTTTTTGTTATTAACCCAAAAATAAAGAATAAACAAAACCAAAACAACAACATAATCCCCATTACAGCACAACAAACCAAATCAAATTAAATAAAGGAGTTGATTTACATACATACAAACAAAAATATCTTGTGTTTATTTTTTCTGGAAGGCAGCCGACAGCCGGGGATGTTTATTCTGAAAAGGACATAACAAAAAGTGACACCAAGGGATAATTCATTTGCGGACACTATCAAGATCCTCAAAGACGTGTTTGGATTATCTCAATCGCTTTTCAGTACAAAGTACAAGTGTATTCAAACCACGAAGAATCCTCAGGAAGACTTAATGACATATGCAGCACGTGTAAATGAAGTCTGTGAAAATTTTAAATTGGTTGAAATGAGTGCTGAACAGTTCAAATGTTTGGCTTTCGTTTGTGGGCTGCAAGCTCGCGCAGATTACGAAGTTCGCACAAAATGTCTTTCTGCTCTCGAGGATGATCACACCATCAACAAGCTGGTTACAAGTGCACAGCGATTACTTAATATGAAGCATGATACTGCAATGGTAGAGGGACATACTCAAAAATCCGTGAACGCAATCAAATCAAACTCAGGCAGCAATCAGAGCAAGAAGGTGCCCAAGACACCCTGCTGGAACTGCGGGGAAATGCACTATTCCAAGTTTTGCAACTATTCCAATCATGTTAGCACACAGTGCCAGGTGAAGGGTCACAAGGAAGGTTATTGCAAAGTCAAACGATCTAACAAGCCTAAGCAAGGAAAAGGTCGTAAGAGATACAAAAATCGGAATCATACCAATTCCCTACAAACAAGGGTCGTTCAAATAAATCAGCTTTCTTACGCATCAAGGCGAAAGTTTGCGATGGTCAATATCAACACGTCTTTATCAAGCAATACAGGCCATGATATACAGATGCAGATTGATACGGCGTCCGATGTCTCAATTATCGGAAAGAATCTTTGGCACAAAATGGGGAAACCTGGAATACAGTGCAAGGACAAATGCGTTACAAAATCAAACACATTGCCGAGTTTCTTTGTCAAGTTCAGCTAGCAGGTGAAGTAAAACAATGTAATTTATCAGTAGTTGACATTAAATCGCTTTGCATTTTTGGTACTGATTGGTGTGAAATCTTCGGATTATGGGACAAGCCATTAAATACAATATGATGTCAAATAGAATATCCAGCTATGGCAGATAAAACAGCTGAAAAAATCAAGTCTGACTTCTCAGACATTTTTCAAGACAACCCGTCAATTTGCTTCAGCTACATCTCAAAGAAAATGCCAACCCGATATTTAGAGCAAAAACACCAGTAGCATACTCAATGCTCCCACTTATTGAAGATGAGCTGCAGCGATTGCAGTCATTGAACATCATAACGCCAGTAGAATAATCAGATTGGGCAGCAACCAATAGTTGCGGTTAAGAAGCCCAATGGAAAAGTGAGGATTTGTTCGTCAGGTTTCAATGATCGCTTAGAACCACATATGTATCCATCTATATATAAAAGTTGGAAACAGTTGTATATTTACTCACATCGATCTGTCAGACGCCTATCTGCAGACAGAGGTCACTCCGGAGTCGGCAAAACTTTTGACCATTAACACTCACAAGGGACTTTACACGTTTTATCGTTTAGCTCCTGGTGTCAAAAGGGCTCCAGGTGCATTCCAACAGCTAATGGACCAGTGTTGCCAGAGGCCGACCAAAAAATTATGCCAAATGTTCTCAAAAATTGTGCCGTTTGCAAAATCATTATGCTAAAATTGTCTTTTTAGCCTTTTTTGTAATTCTGAGTTCAAAACAGTTACAGACCACCATCCAAGAAATGGGTGCAGCTGTTATACGTTAACCGTTCAGCTTAAAAAGAAGTATTATCAGCACTACAGCAGGGTCAGTATACCCCCTACAATACCATCATATCCCACAAATTCCGATAAATTGAGAATACGCGATTTTATATACAAACGAGAGCCGATAGGCTCAGCTGCTAGTGCTCTATAAAACTTTTAATCTTAGAAATAATTTTCGTAAGATTAAAACAAATAAATAACAAGTTGTTATAGCATACATATATCTTAATTTCATAAAAACACTATCTTATAATATTGTAACAACTCCTACAACAACAACGAAAGCCAAACGAAGGGTGATTTTCAGCTCCAATATTTATCAAATTTTTTTAAAATAAAACTTCAAAAAAAAATAATTTATAAATTTGTTTGAGATCAATTGTTGTTAAAAATTTCTTCCAATCATCTTAGAATAGAATTTCCCAAATTTTGGATAATTTCTTTTGGAATCAGTTTCACTTATCCTAGAGAAGAGTGATGAAATCGTCTCTCTTTGGAAATTTTCTTTGTTTGATATTATTCTCAATGAACCGGGAGATTTTCTCTGGAGTTTATATCTGGCACTTCGAGAAGAACTTCTATCACATTTAGACCACCTTCCACAAGTCACATATTGATACATATTGAAGGCACTGTACGGCCCAAAACGACTAATTTGAATTTTGTTAACAATCGTCCATATTTTTACTCTAAAGTTTTACATCGTTTTTTTACTCCTGTTTTCAGAAAATCGTCCATATTTTTACTCTAAAGTTTTACATCGTTTTTTTACTCCTGTTTTCAGAAAAGCATTTTGGCATCCATAATAATCACCCCTATTCTGCATTGCAATCCAAGCGTAATTTTCTCCGTTATTGCAACCTTGGTATTCACATTCCGTTTCGTTTCAATTTCTTACAATTGTGACTGAGTTTTTTACGAGCGTGTGTATTCTGCATTACAATCGTAACTGAGTTTTTCTAAGTTGGTAATTACTTGACGGAGCGTCTTACAATTGTTGTGTTTGGTGAAAAGATAAGTGATAAAACCAAGTTTAAGTTGAAAAAAGAGAAAAATGTAAGTATAAAATACAAAAATTATATAAATACACATTTGTTTTAAATTGTTTTTTTTTTGTATTGATTTGTAAGTTTTATTTAATTTATTGAAGGTCGATAACTACAACACCGGAACAGTACGCGAAGCTGGCGACTTTAATGTCAGCAAAAAAGACATTGCCACTGGATACACCAAGCGTTCGAAGGAACAAGTGCAGGCATTTTGGGAAGAGGTCATAGTGGCTCTAAATTCATTAGGTCCACCAACAAAAGATGCCATTGCATGGAAGAAAGTATGTATGACAGAAAGTATGTATCTGTTGCATTTATGAAATATCTTTTTATAGGTTTGGATTGACTGGAAGTGCTACATCAAGCGACATCAAGAAAAAATCTGTAAAATTAAACTGATTATTTCATACACCAACACTTTTAAAACATATACTTTACAATTGATCGCTCATCAGGAATGGATTGCAACTGTCTCTCAATTTATGCTTTTCAAGTCTGGACTCTGTATTCTGGAGCACGTTGTTCTCCTCAACCAACAAAAAACGCCGCTGCTATCAATTCCATTTCTCCTAACTTTAATTTGTGCTACAATGATGTTAAAAACATGAAAATATCACCTCCGGCACGACAGTCTGCTCCACACTGGTATAGTCGGGCCACAAATACCTTTTAATTATGTTATGCCCTTTTTTGTCTTTCGATACTCACTGATGAGTTTAATTGGTTAAAGTATCAACAATATTTAATTATTATTTGTTTTATCACTGAATCAGTGTTTTATTTGCACTAAATTCAAATTTTTATTAAATTGTTTACACAATCGACAATTTTTTTGTTTCAATCTCATACGTTTCACAACAAAACAGCTTGTGAATACACTCTTTGTCTTCCTCTTTCTCTTCCAATTACATTTTTAGTTGGAATACCATTTTACGATCGTAACGTAACGTAATGCGGGAACGTAATTGCAATGCAGAATAGGGGTGAATAATTTTATAAAGAATTTTGTCATTTATCTTTATACGGACATTTTTGAAATTTACGCTTGTGGAGTTTCTGTACCAAACAATTGTTTTCGCACGAAATTACTTTGGCACGAAATTTTCGCAGAGGTTAGTGAGTACATAGATAAATAAAAACCATATATGATTCATTTGCTTAATCACAATTTTCACCAGATAGCAAAGACTGTTTCCGTGAGAATATTTTTCACTCGGATGCGATGAAAAAGCACTCAAAAGTCATTTGTATATACCGATACCGACATTTAATATACCGATAAATATGCTGTAAAAATTAATTTTTCAGATAAATTATAAGGAGAAATGAAAAATTGTACCGTTTGCAAAAAAATTGTCTAAAAAATTGCACTAATATTAAAAATATTGGAAAAATGTTGAGAAAATTGTGCTAAACGGCATTTGGCATAATTTTTCAAAAAACAAGTGCCAAAACCAAAAAAATTGTGCCAAAACGGCATTAATTACGCCAACATGGTAACACTGTAATGGACACCATGCTCATGGTGATCGAGGACTCTGCGGCATACATCGACGATATCATCATTAGAGGAAATACTGCAGAGAAGCACATGCAAAATGTACATGCAGTTTTGCAAAGACTTCGCGAGTATAGTTTCCACATTAAATTCGAGAAATGTAAATTTTTTGCAAAGGAAATAAAATATCTTGGCAATAAAATGACCCCGTCTGGTATATACCCAGATCCGGAAAATTTCAAGGTAATTTTATACTTACATACATACTTCCACCTTCGAACGTAACGGAACTGAGATCATTCCTCGGGTCGATAAACTATTATGGCAAGTACATAAGGAATATGAGCAGCTTAAGAGCGCCTCTTGAACGACTTCTTCAGGAAGATGTTAAATTTGTTTGGTCTAAGGAATGTCAAGAAGCATTGGAACAATTTAAAGACATTCTCACATCCAATTTAATGCTAACGCATTATAATCCGGCAATGCCGATTAAGGTAGCTGCTGATGCCTCGGGGAAAGGAATTGGAGCGTTCATTTGTCATGTTTTTCCTGACAATTCAGAAAATGTGATTGAACATGCTGCTCGCACCTTAACTCCAGCCGAGAAAAAATATTCTCAAATCGAGAAAGAAGCGCTTGGACTAATATTTGCCGTGACGAAATTTCATAAATACATTTTTGGAAGAGAATTCACTCTTTGTACCGACCATAAACCACTCGATGCAATTTTTGGCAGTAAAAACGGCATTCCGGTGTATGCAGCAAACAGACTGCAGAGGTGGGCTTTGGCACTCATAATGTATACCTTCAAGTTGCAGCAGTAATGCCAGATGATATTTTCAAAAAACCTACGCGAGCAAAAAAAAATCCCTTTTTTCCCTAAATGGCTATAAAATTTTCCCTACAAATATGAATATAGTATTTTTTAAATTAATTATAGTATATCACATTTAAAGTTAAAGTTTGCACATATATGTATTAGTATTAAAGGAATACAAATTACTGTCTTTAAGGATTAAAAATCAGTCATTTAAAATAACTAACAATTCATTGAAATTATAGATTATTCTATAAAAAAAATTAAAATAAACAAAAAAAATGTTTAATCATGAAGAACATTTGAATTAAACTTTTTGAAATGATTTTGATTGCACTTAAAATCTTTGCAATTAATTTTTTCGTTTTGCAAGAGGTGTCTTATTATGCATATTGAATTTAAATTATCGTGGCTCCATTTGTTCCTTTTTTTTGGTACGAACATCGGTAACTACCGAAAATATACGTTCAGCATCCGCATTTGCATGAGGTAATGCAAACAGGTTTTTTACCAACTTTGATAAATTGGGAAATATAAAATTGTCATTAAAATTTTTCGCTTGCATAATCTTGGACCAGAATTGTATGATGCCAATTTTTTCAAAAGGTTCGATTTCATTTTTAGAAATTTAAGTCAAATTTTTGGCGGGGGGAGAACGAACTATGCAATTTGTTTTTAACTCCATTCTTTTAATATAATTTTGTTTAATAATATTTTTACTGACTCCGAATGAAGTACATGGACAGAAATTTTTTTCGATTGAAAAAGTGCATTTAGTTCGTTGAGGTAGTTTAAAGCATACTTTAAAAACAATAAATATGTTTGTTGCATACGTTACTGAATTCGGCGCATATCCATTCAGTGCACTTTTAAAGTATTCGATTAGGACGTTCCAATAATGCAGTATACGTTCTATACATTTTTGACGAGACAACCAGCGAGTCTCGGAAGTTCTTAAAATTCTCCGTTTTTCTTCGTTCATCATAAGTTGGAACTCCTCCAACTCTGTACACCTTTTTGAGCTACCTGAAATACTATATGTGCCAATTTGACGAATTAACTCCTCGGGTGCTCGCAGTAGTTCCAAGCATGCTTTGTTAGCAATAAGAGCTGCAGAATGACAAATACATTTGATATTTATACTATGTGGATTGTCCTCCAAGAAATGGGAAACAAATGAATCGTTTTTACCAACCATGGTATTTTCTCCATCGGAACCTACTCCAACTATGTTTTCAAATGGTACAAAATAACTCAAAATTGTGTTTTTAAACAGTGTGTACAATGATTTAGCAGTACCGTCAGTACCAACTGGTATGAGATCTAAAAGCTGCACAGTATTTTTTTCAGATTTTTTGTCAAAAAAATTGACCAGAACACATAGGCTTTTTTGACGATATGTCTGCTTCCGTCAACTAAAGCAGAAAAATTATACTTTCTTAATTTTGAAATCAATTTAGATTTTTCCTCTTCGGCTAATATGTTTTGTATAATTTTTGTACATTTTTAAAATTTCCGAATCCGGTACAATTTCTTTTAACAGGGGTATTAGGCGATCAACAACTTGGAATGCCACATTGTGCTCTGCAAAAAATATACTGATTCGCATTACAAAATTTTTAACTGGGTCCTCCGCCCTATGTTGTTTGTTGGTAAACATGTCAATCTTTTGTGCATTTTTGAGTGAGACCACATTTTTCTTGTGAATTTTGCTTAAGCTATGCTTGGAAAGGTCCGACTTCCCACAGTTCAAAATTTTTCCACATGCGGAGCACCTGCATTTGTATTTGTCTTTTGGTATTTCTTCCAGCCATCCTTTAAACTCGCTTTCGCCAAGCCATATAGGGCGAAACTTTTGTTTCCTATATTTTTTTTGGGGGGCTTCTGCGGCCATGTAAAGATTCACTTGAAGACATTTACTGTTTAAAGATAAAACTTCATTAGTCCGACTTCAGACCATTTAAATTATGCTAACATATTGCATACCTTATAATTTCAATTCACAATCCACATAAAACAATGTTTGATTTAAAGTTTGATTTGGGGCTGAAAACAACGAAAGAGAGTGAAATCAAGGTTTTTCGCTGAAAACACGGTAAGTGTGAAAAGGCTATTACAAAGAATTCAGTTTTTGACAAAAAAAAAAACAAAACAAACACCTGATATTGCCATATTGCAATACATTGCCAACTGACTGGTTAGGTGAACTATAGTAAAACAATAAATGTTAAAAATTTAATCAAAAAACAGTTTCCGAAGGATTTAGAAAGGAAAATTATTTTAAAAATTGAAAACAAAATCCCTACTTTTGGTCGAATATGAAAAATCTGTCCCTATTTCCCTACACTCTTGTTTTTAAGTCAAAAAAAACCTACTTATAGGGAATTTTCCCTACTTCTGGCATCACTGGTTGCAGTATATTAACACAAAAGAATTTGGTTGTGTCGACATGTTGTCGAGATTGATCAACAACACAAACGGATCAAACGGAGACATTGTGATAGCATGCACACGACTTGAAGAAGACTGTTCAGCTTCGATGAGAGCTCATTTCAATCAACTACCTGTTACGTTCAACATGGTGAAGCATGCTTCTCTTAAAAACCCTGGAATTCCAAACTACCAAAGGATCTCGACAGGACAACCTCAGTGTGGTTCAAGATTGTCTTATGTATAATGACAGAATTGTCATTCCGGACAATCTCAGATACAAAATTTTGAAGCAACTGCACAAAGGACATTCTAGGAAGGAACGCATGAAAACACTTGCAAGATGCTACATTTATTGGCCGGGCATAGACAAAAACATAGCCGTTTATGTGAGGAATTGTCATCAATGCGCTCTTGCATAATCAAGCCCTGTGAAACACACACTTCAAACATGGCCATTGACAAAGCCAATGGAACGTATTCACCATGGTACAATAATATCTTCATGGTAATAGCAGCGCGTGTTGTTGTTGTTGTAGGCAGCAACAACAGGCATTTTGTTTTTGTTCTATTCGCTTCAGCTGTCAAACTCTACACAAATACATACCAACAACACAAGAATTCAAAAGAGTACAAAAACAAAATACATGGGAGTGTGACAGCCAAAGCGAGAAACCTCATGAAAAAATGAAAACAGCTGTTCTTACGACTTTACCATGAACATATTAGCTTTGTTCCTTTACTTTACCGCGGGATCCCAAATTTACCCAAACTTACCCAAAAGCGTTCCCGTACGCAAAAATTGGGTAAATGAGAGCGATTTTTTGTTTCTCTTAACGTCAAAATGCGTTCCTCTTTTTACCGAACTTACCCAGACTTTTTCTTCGGGTAAGTTTGGGCAAAGTGTCAAACAATCAGCTGTTCGAAACGTCAACATAAAAACATATGTATTATTTGTGAAAAAAATAACGCAAGTGAAAAAAAAATATTGAATTTACAATTTTATTAACTTGAAAAGTGATTGCTTTGAGAGTGCTTATTTAAAGAAGATGGGAAGTGTGCAAATGAACAGTGAAAATTAACATGATATGCAAGATTTGTTGTCAAGCATATGTTTTCTGTTTTGACATTTGTTTTCGGGTAAGAAAAGTGGTTTTTTGCGTTCCTTTACTTTTGGGTAAATTTGAGTATTTGACATTGAATTGTGCTTTTAGTCTCATTTACCCGAACTTTACCCGAAAAGTAAAGGAACAAAGCTATTATTGTACCATGGTATTCACATTGACATTGCTGGGGCATGCAATGGCGAATACTATTTTATTATTGTGGATGCATATTCAAAATGGCCAGAGATATTTAAAATTTCAAATATAACATCATCCACAGTAATTTCAAAACTGACAGAAGTTGACTGCGAAACGTTGGTGTCAGATAATGGCACGCAATTTGTTAGCGCTGAGTTCAACGAATTTACCAAATCACGAGGTATAGTTCATCTGCGATCAGCTCCATACCACCCTCAATCAAAAGGTCAGGCAGAAAGATTTGTTGGCACACTGAAAAGAGCACTTCAAACACTCAAAGATGAGGGAAGTAGTACCCAAACACTCCAAACATTTCTGCAAACATACCGCTCTACTCCAAAAGAAACATTGAAGTCTCCGGCGGAATTACTCCTCAATCGGAAAATTAAAACCACTTTAGATTTGTTGAAACCGAGTCTACAGCCTTTGGAGCAGCAACGAGATGAAAAAATGGAAAAGCAGTATATTGTGAAGCATGGAGCTGTGGAGAGAAATTTGCACACAAAAGATGTGGTATAAGCTCAAGTATACCAAGGGAACAAATATATCTGGGTTCCAGGTTCCATAATTGAGCGAGTTGGCGCCGTAAACTATAATGTTTATGTTAATGATAATAACAGAAGTCGGCTTATACGATCTCATATAAACCAACTTAGGAAAATATGTTCAGATGTACAAGAGCAGCCGAATTTCGAGTCTGTTCAAATGATGCTGGAATTGTTCGACATTCAGACCGGAGATCAGCATGAATTGCAAGTCCGGGACCAGTTGCCTAATCAAGTGACTCCTACAATTTCCCAACATCAACATCCTCCCATTCCAGCACGCGATAATGCCATCACGTCTGACGAACAACCTGATTCACCAACACTTTTTGGTACACCTGTTGCTACAACCCCAGTTCCGTCTTCTAAACCGGTTCGACGTCGATATAGGTTATAGTTGTTATGTTAAAAAAGGGAGATTTTGTAGAAACTGCACTACTAACACTTGCATTTTATATTCATATTAAAACAATTTGTTCATTGAAAATAAGTTCTGAAATTGTGATACAATTTAAAATTTTCAATCATTCTGGTTTTACGTTTAAATTTTAAATTTAAATAATTAGAATAACAAATATGTATATGAAATAGTACGTAGTAAAGAATAAGATGGCTTAGATTTTGGGACAGATGATCTCGATGTCGAAACACTCGCCGAAAAGCCACTTTCAAAACAACATGAAAAAGTCGCACCGCAATTATTTTTAGAAAACCCTAGTCAGACATTAAATTTTGGTCAGATCCTTATCAAAATGTACAAATATTGGAAGAAAACCATTATCGATGCAATTTTACAAAATTTATGAAATTTTAAAAAATATAAAATTCCTTATTTTAGGACCAACTATTGCTCTTAATGACGTTTTATTAAAGAGTCACTGATCGCTAAGTGTGATTTTTGAAAGATGTATTTATAGTTATTGGTCATGAATTGATTACCCAGGAGGGAAACGAACAATATATCGTTTTTAAGAAATGTCTGATTTACATATTTATTTTGAAAATGCCCAGCTAATGAATGAGAATCGATAAAGCCGATGTTTTTGGGGAAGCTTATAATTGGTACGAAATGTTATTTAATTTGAGTTCTGTTATCGCCGACGTTGTTAGTTTATATGTTAATGTACTGGTATGTTAACTTCATATTTCAAGATTACAAGGTCAGAAATGTTACTTAGAAACATCAACAACTTTGTTTTGAAGCCGCCTTTGTATGCAATCTCCCGAATTGAAAAAGGAAAATCATATATAACCCCACAATAGGCCGGGACGAAAAAGCAAGGATTTGGCACACAAAATTTTAAAAAATATGCATTACCCATAGTAAGGATGGTGAATGCAACATGTTTGTGTTGATATGTATGCGCATCAAAAGTTAAAAAAAAAACATTTTAAGTATGCAATAAATGCAGTGTACATTACATTTTAAAGTATGCAGTGTACATTAAATTTTAGTTTTAAATCCTGTTTTTGCTGTTTAAACTACAGTTACACAATTTTGAGAATTTAGAATGAATGGGTCTTATAAAGAGGGAATTGGTGATATAGCCAATCAAAAATATCCTGAAAAAATTGTAAAATTGTTTGCCATGAAAGTGCGTGACAAAAAAACCATATGTATTTTTTTTCTATTCATTTATCTTTTTGCTTGCTACTTACAGAAGTTCATTATTGAAGTCCCACTTAAAGATGTGTCATATTAAAAAAAATTATTAATTTATTTATACATCAACAAGAGTATATCTTATAGTTACAGTACAGGAACTGCACACGACCAATTACTTTTTGTTAAGATAAATGAATTATCATTGTAAGTTGTAAGAATTAAAACTAAAAATGAATACAAAGAAAAACGAAAAATATATAATATTATAGTTAGTTAATAGCGAAATAATAAAAAAAAATATAATAAACATAAGAAAATAGCAAAATATTTACGGTAACAGTTAAACAAAAAAAAAAATAGAAAAAAAAATACAAATACAAACTATGCAATGAAATATATCTATATCAATGATATGGCTCTTAAAGGGTATTAAAAATAACTTTCTTAATTGAGTTATTTGATCTATTAAAAGTCAATATTTGAAATATATATGCAGGTTCATGAGTATATGGGTGATTCCTTGGAAATAACGTTTTCTTTGTCCATCACGTTTATTTCCATGTAATTAAGGGACGGCAAATAAATAATCGCGTAATTTCAATACTTTTATGGTACACAAGATTTTCCACAACAATATTCTCACCTGCGTCGCGCTTATTCGATAGAAACATTCAGAAACTAATGAAAATATCAGAACCGTGGCGTGTCCATTTCATAAAAATCAAGGTTTATACTATATTCACTCCCTCATTTCGCAGGATGGATTGATATTTTTTTATGGTCATTGAAATTGCCAAGATAGAGGATATTTTCATGTATTTACCGAGCGTAAATCTCCTATTTAGGCCCGACTAACAAGATCTAAACTTTGTCCACGCATTTTTGCCTAATATCGTACATTTACGTTTTACCGCTGTGGCGCCATGTTGTATGGGTATAAAGGCGCCCTCGCTGTGAGAACTCGACCATTGTATATCAAATGTTATGTTTACATCAATGGCTGACAGATTTATCCACATTGAATCGATTGGAGTGAAGTGTTTTCTTTACGAAGGGTAAGTCACAAAATTAGCAGTCAATACCATGGTACCGCTTTTTTATTGCGCAATATAATACTCGCCCTCCTAGTGACGAAATTTGTTCGATATTTAGTCATCGAAATGTGATTTTCAAAGGAAATTATCTCACGTCAATTTGGCATAGAATGAAGTCAATTTAAATATGAAATGTCAATACCGTGGATGTCAGAATCGTGGCAATTCTGAAAATTATAGTATAAAATATATTGATAAATGTTTGTTGTATTGTAGTACAATAGATGTTGGTATACACTATAGTAGTATATATAAACAAAAACTGTAAAAAAAAATCACATCCGAGGTATGTTAAAAACTAATAATTTCACCATCCGAAAAAACGTTATTTCCAAGGAATCACCCATATACTATTTTTTGGAGCAGTATGATAGCTCTGATATTTAGGAGACTTTCCAAAGAGACACCATAAAGCAATATAGAGAACTCTGACACGTGATCAAACTTGTTCAAACCATACACATATCTAACAACATTATTAAACATAACCGTCAGTTTCCTTTTGCTAGAGGAGTCACGACTAGCGAATAATACAAATCCATAAAGAAGGTCAAGTATAAGGTACGTTTTGGCTAATAGTATCCTCATATTCTGAGGTCAAAAATATTGCGTTTGCCACAGGGATCTCAATTTAGCGTAAGTTTGGCCCACACTAGCATTTATATGATGGGGCCAAGTTAGGCTATCATTAAATGTGACTCCCAGTTTAATTTTAATAATTTCATTGCCTATATGAATATAAGTTGGCACATACCGACTTTTATGAAACAACGAGCATTCTGATTTCTTTCGATTAATACCAAGACCATTTGCAGTTGCCCACCGTTGTATATTCGAAAGATCCTGGTGTAATCGACCAACATATTCTGAAACTCATGATGAGTTGCACATCGTTGGCGTACATATGAATATTGTAATTCGATATATGCAAAGCCAAATCATTAATATACAGGGAGAAAAGTAGAGGAAGCAGAAGAGAACACTGGAGAACGCCTCTAGAAATAGGAAGAGCATCCGATATCCTATTGTTCACATGCACAGATTGAGTACGCCCCTTAAGGTAAGAAAAAAGAAGACGACAATTTAAAAAAGTGTGAAAGCTTTGAACAAAGAATGTTGTGTTCAACAGTGTCAAATGCTTTGGAATGGTCCAATAAAACCCGAAATGACATTTTGTTACTATGTAAGTCTTTGCGAATTGTTTCCGATACCTCGACCAAGGAAGTGACGCAGCTGTGTTTGAGTCGAAAGCCGGATTATTTGTGAGATATTAAAGAATGGGTTTTCACATGTAACACTACTGGACAGTTTTTTGACCAAATTAATCTGACACCTAATTTTTATGTAAAATTGTCTGCTGAATCCGAATATGAAGTCAGAATGATCAAAAGTAGAACAGTTTTCGAGATATTCCAAATTTACCGTTATTTGTGTTTTTAGAAAAGATGATGTGACTTAAATGAAAAAATCTTCAAAAGTATTTGACCGTTTATGTTTTTATTTTTTACGTGAGGAAGATAATAAAAATTGCTAAAACATTGCCAGTCACGTGCAACATTGGTCAAGAAACGACTGAGTTACAGTGAAGCGAAATTCAAATACCACAAAAAGTATTATGTTTTTTTGCAATTTTGCTCTCTTTAACTATTTTTTTTTTATAACTAAACAATTAAAAAAATTAGTGTTTCCTTACTTCGGTCATTACTTCATTGCAAAGCTAACATTTTGCGCAAAAAAGAGCCAGATTGGTGCCAAAGTGACAAAGCTATAGAAAATTTAGTGAAATAACCCACTTTTCGTTCTTTACAAATCAAAAACACAAACGAAGTAAATACGCGTAAAAGCGTAAAGAGCTCTATTCATTAAAGATTGTTTACAACTTTACAACACTGTCATGTGCTGACAGGTTTGTTTTATTGACAGTTGAGAATAAACAGTTTGTTTGCTAAAATTTTTCATTCTCTTCAAATCCAGAATTCATATTTACAAGAACGAAATGCATAGTGCAAAACGTGTATTTATTTGCAAGAACAATCCAAATAAGTTTTGCTGTGCTTGTGGAGTTTACAGTTTTGTGCTGCCGTCAAATTTTTCAAGCCAATTACAAAATGCATTTTGGCTATATTTTAAAGTCAGTCCGGAAAATATTTCGAAATCTTGGATCCCAAATACTTTATGCAATTCATGCAAAACTCGTTTAACTCTGTGAATGTCGGGCGCAAAGTAAGTATGCATTTCTTGATTTTGTGTTTAAAAAATTTGTAAATTTTCTATACCGAAGTCGGTATATGCGATTTGATATTCCCGCAATTTGGCGTGAGCCTACGAACCACGAAGTTAACTGTTATTTTTGCTTAGCCAAAGTAAAGTAACATGGACGTCATAAGTCTGTTGAATATGCACATGTCAACTCATTTACAAAACCGGTTCCTCATATGCCTGAAAAGGAATATCCAATTTGTCCAAAGCGGAAGCATGAATCCGATTCATCTGATACAAGTGATTTTGACGACAGTGATTTGAAAGTAGAGCTAACAATAATGCCGCTCACACAAGCCGAACTCAATGACTGGATCAGAGATTTGGAGCTACCGAAAAGTAAAGCACAGTTGTTAGCATCAAGAATGAAGGAACGTAGTTTTGTGGCATCTGATGTAAAATTTCTTATTATAAAAGACGGCATGAGAGTTTTTCCCGTTACTATTCGAAAAAAGACGATTTCTGCTATGTGCCGTCGAATTCAGGCGTATTTACCAGATTCCACTGCTCCTTTGGTCGAGGTTTTTATATGCCTTTGACGTCTGCCGTCTGAAATATTTTACCCAATTTAGGAACTCCTTCAAATTTTCCACTGAAAAAATTTACTAACAGAGCTTATTCTAGCACTGCTTAACCCTAAACAATAGCTAGACTGGCTACCTCGTTGGTTAGTTCCACGTTGTGAGTGCAGAATATAATCGCTTCGGAGGGTAATAAGCGTGAGTTGATCGTTGGTTGACTGTATTTAGAATAATTCGTTACAATTTATGCGACGCCGAAACTGTAACTCTAAAAACGCAGTTAATCATCTACTTGTACTTATTTGCCGGTGTGTGTTTCTGCAGATAATTTGTTCTACAATTTTCCACAGGTTTTTGACAGTTCGTTAAGATGAATTGTATAGAGTGGAAAAGTACTTATGGTCTAACCTTGGTTGAATGGTACTGCTAGATTGTGCCATTGACGCTTTAATGGCTGTGCCACAATCCGTAACCTAACCTAGACCTAATGTCCTGGTGACAACCCTTGGCGAAAGATGGGATAGAAAAATAACTAGGAAAGGCAAGTGGTCAATTGAGTTCGGCGGTCAAGGCTTCTTCCTCACCTTGTAAGGTGGTCAGACGCCTACCCGAAGGATGATGCGGACTTATATGACCTGACTGCCTACTCCTCTTCCTTGGTACCATACATGGGTTTTTTAATATGCATTGGATTTTAGTCTGCATTACTTTATCTAATGCAAATGCAAAAGAATTACCATAGTTCGCAATGGCAATCAGATGCCAAATGTAATGCAATATGGGAATGTTTTAAATTACACTACTGGACAGTTTTTTGACCAAATTAATCTGACACCTAATTTTTATGTAAAATTGTCTGCTGAATCCGAATATGAAGTCAGAATGATCAAAAGTAGAACAGTTTTCGAGATATTCCAAATTTACCGTTATTTGTGTTTTTAGAAAAGATGATGTGACTTAAATGAAAAAATCTTCCGTTTATGTTTTTATTTTTTACGTGAGGAAGATAATAAAAATTGCTAAAACATTGCCAGTCACGTGCAACATTGGTCAAGAAACGACTGAGTTACAGTGAACCGAAATTCAAATATCACAAAAAGTATTATGTTTTTTTGCAATTTTGCTCTCTTTAACTATTTTTTTTTATAACTAAACAATTAAAAAAATTAGTGTTTCCTTACTTCGGTCATTACTTCATTGCAAAGCTAACATTTTGCGCAAAAAAGAGCCAGATTGGTGCCAAAGTGACAAAGCTATAGAAAATTTAGTGAAATAACCCACTTTTCGTTCTTTACAAATCAAAAACACAAACGAAGTAAATACGCGTAAAAGCGTAAAGAGCTCTATTCATTAAAGATTGTTTACAACTTTACAACACTGTCTTGTGCTGACAGGTTTGTTTTATTGACAGTTCAGAATAAACAGTTTGTTTGCTAAAATTTTTCATTCTCTTCAAATCAACAATTCATATTTACAAGAACGAAATGCATAGTGCAAAACGTGTATTTATTTGCAAGAACAATCCAAATAAGTTTTGCTATGCTTGTGGAGTTTACAGTTTTGTGCTGCCGTCAAATTTTTCAAGCCAATTACAAAATGCATTTTGGCTATATTTTAAAGTCAGTCCGGAAAATATTTCGAAATCTTCGACCCCAAATACTTTATGCAATTCATGCAAAACTCGTTTAACTCTGTGGATGTCGGGCGCAAAGTAAGTATGCATTTCTTGATTTTGTGTTTAAAAAATTTGTAAATTTTCTATACCGAAGTCGGTATATGCGATTTGATATTCCCGCAATTTGGCGTGAGCCTACGAACCACGAAGTTGACTGTTATTTTTGCTTAGCCAAAGTAAAGCGACATGGACGTCATAAGTCTGTTGAATATGCACATGTCAAGTCATTTACAAAACCGGTTCCTCATATGCCTGAAAAGGAATATCCAATTTGTCCAAAGCGGAAGCATGAATCCGATTCATCTGATACAAGTGATTTTGACGACAGTGATTTGAAAGTAGAGCAAACAATAATGCCGCTCACACAAGCCGAACTCAATGACTGGATCAGAGATTTGGAGCTACCGAAAAGTAAAGCACAGTTGTTAGCATCAAGAATGAAGGAACGTAGTTTTGTGGCATCTGATGTAAAAATTTCTTATTATAAAAGACGGCATGAGAGTTTTTCCCGTTACTATTCGAAAAAAGACGATATCTGCTATTGTCATGACATAAACGGTTTGTTCAGTCAATTTCAACAGACCTACAATCCAAATGATTGGCGGTTATTTATCGACAGCCGCAAGTTAAGCTTGAAAGCTGTTTTGCTGCACAAAGGTAATGAAAAGCCCTCAATACCAGTGGTACACGCAGTTAACGTGAAAGAATCGTACGAGTCCATGTCTAAATTACTGGGTTTGATAGAGTACGAACAGCATAACTGGAAAATCTGTGTCGATCTTAAAGTTGTTGCCATGGTGACTGGTTTGCAACAAGGCTACACAAAATATTGCTGTTTTTTGTGCAAATGGGACAGCCGAGCGCGTCACGAACACTATTCCCGAAAAGACTGGCCAGATAGAGTAAATTTCACGCTTGGTCAAGACAATGTCAAATACAAAGCTCTGGTAAAAAAGGAAAACATTGTTTTGCCACCATTACATATTAAACTTGGCTTATTCAAAAATTACGTCAAAGCTTTGATAAAAAGAGGAAACAGTGCAGCATTTGAATACCTAAACACCGTTTTTCCCAACATATCAGACGCCAAAATAAAAGGAGGGGTTTTTGTGGGATCACAAATTACAAAGCTTCTAATGATTCAAAATTTGATTCGATTTTGTCTGAAGATGAATCAAAGGCCTGGAAGTCATTTGGTTTGGTTGTATCAAGCTTTCTGTGAAATTTCAGAAGCCCAAATTATGAAGACATCATTCAAGATTTGTTGAAAAACTATGAAAAAATTGGTAAAGTTTTTAACACGATTTTGATTTTAATTATTTTTTTATATTTACATTCATTTTCATTCTCAACTTAAAACAGGAGTTAATATGTCTTTAAAAATACATCTTCTGCATTCGCACTTAAATTTTTTCCCAAATAACCTTGGCGATGAAAGTGACGAGCATGGTGAGCGGTTTCACCAACAAATAAAAGAAATGGAACGTCGGTATCAAGGGGCATATGATGAGGCAATGTTGGGCGACTATTGCTGGTTCCTTGTGCGAGAGACAAAAAATAATTATAATAGGCAGAGCAATTCAACAGTTTTAAACCATTTTTAATATATATTGTTACTCACATTTAGATTTGTATGTATATTTACTTGTTCCTTTTTTGTTTTGAAATATCTGAAAGTGTGATAATTCAGTTAATATAGTCTAACTATGTCATTTTTGTACCAATCTACATTCTATCGCACCCAAAATGTTCCTAATAAAATTGGCTTACATCTTAAGTGATAATACTTAAAAAAATACATTGTTTGGAATTAAATAAATGAGTTAAATACATCAAAATTTAAAAAATTATTAAATTTTCTATAAAATTTCAACTTTGGTCCACTTTATCTCAGTAATTTTTTGACCAATGTTGCACGTGACTGGCAATGTTTTAGCAATTTTTATTATCTTCCTCACGTAAAAAATAAAAACATAAACGGTCAAATACTTTTGAAGATTTTTTCATTTAAGTCACATCATCTTTTCTAAAAACACAAATAACGGTAAATTTGGAATATCTCAAAAACTGTTCTACTTTTGATCATTCTGACTTCATATTCGGATTCAGCAGACAATTTTACATAAAAATTAGGTGTCAGATTCATTTGGTCATGAATTTGTTGAAAATTTGTCTAGCAGTGTAATGAACGATTTCTCTTCAAATTGTTATAGACAAAGGTCAACACTATTTAACAACAGTGTAACATTGAAGTTTTCTCTCATTACATCCCATGGTTCTCTCATTACATCCGAATGACAATTTATTAAAGCATAGAACGAGTCAGCTTGATTTCTTAACAAACAAAACATTTCAAAATACGTACAGTACTTGTAAACATTTTTTACAACACATCCAAAGCAACCCAAAATTGACGAATGATTACTCGTTTTTGAGGGAATGTTACGAAGTTGTGGATTCACAGCAAATCATCAACTTACAAGTGTATCAAACTAACATCTATGTTATAGTGCTCATGTTGTTTATGCATGGTCTATCCTCGCGCTACAAGCTATAATAACATGAATACTATTCTATTGCACTTGCTGCCTTCTGTGTCAGTGAAACATTGAAGGAACGCGGATAGCAAAACATCGCTCTCTGTGTAGTAATTGATGTGCCTGTGTATGTATTAATTTTTATACTTTTTGATGTGTTAACATCTATACGCGCGCCTCTAGCGCAGTAAACTATAAGTTTGATACATATGCAAGTGTTAGGTTTGTAAGAGTAACAGCCAAAGTCACGATCTCGAAAGAAAACCTAAGCGAACGAAAGCCAGTCACTCACTTTCTTTCTTATCCCAGGCTTTAAATGTTATTGTGTGATTGTGTGTTTGCAAAATCGGAAGCCACTAACTACTTTCGCTGACATCTATGCGAACGAAAATGTCAAAACCAGTCACTTGTCTTTTGGTTGTCGCATAGCTGGAAATCAAATAAAAGCTTGAAACAAAAACAATTTACATAGAATTCAATGGAAGAAACACAATGGACAGAAAATAATCTCGTTATAATAAATTTGTTATTAAAATATATTTAAATTTCAGCACAAAACCGACAACTTTGTGGCACCTGCAGATACTAGTTCTTCGTACTCTCCTCTCTCGCTCCGAAATTAAATGGCGAACGTCTAGTTTATGTTATTGCTTTGAACAACAACCACACAAACACACGTAAAACCATGCAAACGACACGTCGAAAGATACTGACTCGCATTCTGAAACGAAAGTGAGTGCCTGGCTTCGTTCGCTTGGATTTTGAGGGAGAGGGTGTAAGTGGGGTCCGATTTTGTACTGAATTGTATATATTTTCGTTCGCTTGTTAGTGACTCCCAAATCAGCTGTTTGTCGCATAGAAAGAAAGCGAACATTAACGTTCGACATCGTGACTTTGGCTGTAAATCATCGTTTGTTTGTTCGTTGCTTGGCAGTCGGTATTGAAAGTGATTATTGGGCGATTTTCATATAATTTTCCCACGCGATTTTCTCCGGAAATTCATAGCCGATTTTATTAATTTTTGGATTAAAAAGCTAGTGCGGGTTTCGACGAAGAGTTTAGGCCAAAAATTAAGGCGATCCGATATCGGCGAGCCGAGATTTAAGTGTTTTAATTTGGAGTAATATTAAAAAAGTATTTTATGTTGATCTTCGGTTATATCGTACGAATATAACAATGTATGTATGTATGTACAAGTGTCTGTTGCTTTGCATTCTGTGACTTTTGTGGGAATAAAACAAAAAGTATTGAGCAAGAAAATAATGGCACATGTGCTTGCACTGGGTCTTTAAATAATTGTAAGTATTAATATTATTTAACTGTAACGCTGTTTTTTATTTTCCAATGTAATATTTACTAATGTGTAGCAAAAAGGTGTTAACACATCGCCCGTGAGTTCGAACACTCATTGGATTTTTTTTAAATGTTTATATGTATTTACTTTCTTTCATTTTCCTTCATATTACTTTCTTTCCTTTTATAATATTTTAAGTCAATTTTATGGATAAATGAATTGAAAATGTGATATACTTATATATTTATTTTTGTATTTAATACCAGATCTACGTTTTGATTAGTTTTTTATTGGTACTATTTTTCTTTTGAAGTATTCTAAGTTTTCTTTTATGTTTTAAGTTTAAAGATGTTGGTAGTTAACCACATTAAATAATAAATTAATATTTATATTACTTCTACATTAAAGAAATCTTTTTTTCCATTATGTTTACTACATCAAAATAGCTTTACTTGCTTAATAACTTTGCAAAGAATATACGTAATATACATACATCGCACAGATGGACATATGTTATTTACAAGCGCTACAAGCTATCATAACATTGATAATATTCTACTGCACTCGCTGCCAACTGACAGTGTGGCGCTGAAACGATGAAGGAAAGAAAGAGCGCAATGCCACACAAGCATGCTCTCGAATGATTCAATTAACACTTCTCTCAACGCAGCAAGTGGTTGCATAGTGTAATAATATAAGTGGAAGCATAAGCCCAGCTGATCAGGCATTTTGTTATTGGGTTGTTTCTTTTTATCATTCTTTGTTTACGTAGTACACTCGAAGTGTTAAACTTGTCTCATCATTTGTTTTGATTCTTATTGTTCGTTATTAAACGTTTGAAAAGTGTTGTGCAAATTAAATTGAAATATAATTGTAAAGTGCGAATAAGTTCGAATAAATTGAAATCAATTGGAAAAAGAAATAAAAAGAAAAATGAAAAATCTGTGTGTACGAGTGCCAACGTGCTCGCAAACTTTATTCCAATCATCTTTATACAACCAGCAACAACAGTGTCTCTTGGTTAGTCCACTCTTGACATACTGGCTGCAGTACGATTTTTCATAGCAGCCGGTTTCTTAGCATATTGATCCAATTTTAGACCAAAATTGCCCGATGGTGTAGATCCATTCCCACTGGCTCCGTCTTAATGGCAACTGGTGGAGCTTTGTCAAGCGAATCTTCCTTGCCCTCTTTGCTTACGCTGGTCGTTTCACCGCCTGTAGTTTTTTTGATGGCTAAAAATATGTAGAAGTAACTAAAATTACCTACATATGTATGGACTTACCGATGGATACTTACCAATTTGGATCTTAAATGCGTTCCAACTTTCTGCCTATTACGTTTTTTTTTAATACATGTAATTCTATGCATGTAATTATTTACTTTGGCGGTTTTCCTTTGCCTCTTCTTCGTATATAAAATGATTTTGACATATCGAGAGCATTGTCATAACAATAGTACAACAAAATTCTGTCAAAATCGTTTCATATTACAACAACACGCCACGCGTCGACTTATATTATTAGACTATGAGTGGTTGATCGTTATATACCGCGTGTTTTGTAGTTTTTTTTGTTGCTTTCATTGAAGTTCTACGTTGTATGTTCAAATCGTTCCTCAGCAGTAACTGCTTAAACATTAGTTGTGAGTGTTAGGCAGCACTTGAAATGAGAACGTGTCATTTGAAACTGATTCAACTCAGCTTGTTTCAGATGTTTACTATTTATGGCATAATCTATATTTGGGATAAGTAGTGCATTATATTTGTTGTACATTTATAATTGGCTGATAGAGTTGGACGATGGACATCTTGTAGTTATTTCGCCACAGTCTTCAAAGTGTTGAGGTAGCACAAGTGATGTGTGGTCGCCTTGAAGTTCGATCCCCAGTAGGGATGGATTTATATTTTTTTTATTTTCTTTTTTTTAATGGTAACATAAGGTGAGAGAGGCTTTTGCTGGTAAGTAACATAACATTTCCCATTAAATTTAAATTTAAGGCTCTGTTCATCAAAAGATCAGCTGAAAAATGCTCTGTTTGAAGAATGGAACAATATTAATCCAGATTTTTGCAAAAAAAAACTTGTTCAATCAATGCCAAGCCGCCTACAAGCTGTAGAGAACCAAAAAGGCGGAGCAACAAAATATTAACTTTTTTTTCTTAATATTTTTTATTATGCCCGACTTTCAATGTGAGGCAAAAAAGAGAAGAAGTCTTAGTTTAGACTTCATGAGCATTTTATATCGGTATTTAGAATATTTCATTGTAGTTGTTTTTAAAGCCAAGAGTTTTTGTAACAATAGGGGTAAAAAATAAAATATATTTTCTTTTATAAACACAGAAATATTTGGACTGAAAATATTTTCATGGTACTGCCCGACTTTAAATGTGACTGTATGCACTGATGGAGTGCTACGATTCTTTAAGAAAGCTATTCTCATAGGAGGAAACGAAAACTTAAACGCTAATCTGAGTTATTCTATGGTGGTTCTATGCCAACTACTCAAACTTACTAGAAAATACCTTCGTCTTAATAACGACCGTATAGCTTAAAGTATTATCTCTTCAACCTAATATCACGGCAGATATGTTAAATTTAATGGTGATATGCAAAATTTATACTATAACTTTTTCTTTATCCATCATCACAAACCAGTTCTTCGAGGCCTCGACGATAATGCCATACTATATAATTTGCGGTGAGTGAGTAATTTTTTTATATTATCTTTTTTCCGTACACCAAGAGATTTTGCATAAAATCCATTGACATAAGACCATTTTGCTTCGACAAACGATATTACTTCAATAGTTCGTTCTCTATTATAAACCAACAAATTTTAGCCTGTTTGTTTATTTAATAAATACTTTTGTTAACATGAATACTTGAAATTTTCGATTTGCTTATGGTGGATGACTAGGGCAGAGTAGTGTCGAGTTAGGGGTCTTAATCATAATAGGCTGTTAGGATATGGTTGGGTTTTGGGTCAACTGCGTGGGATTCTATCAACATCTGAGAATCCACTAACAACGACTGATACTCTTTTGTACTTCTTTTTTTTCGCAAAAGTTACCTTCTATTACACGATAGTATATGGTAAAATCTGGCTCATCCCTTTTTGTTTTATCTTTTCTATTAATTACCGGGAGTCTATAACAAACTTTGTTTGTGTAGAAGGTTGTAGGTAGAAACGAGCAAAATAGTCACAACCCCCCCACCCGACTGCTAGCGACCGCCAAACATTTGTATTTTCCAATTTTTTTTGAACACCTTCCTACAATCCTCGTCAAGAAAATGTGTTACTGATATTCGTCGGTTTGACAGAATATATCGTTATTCGGTCATAATAAACTTTAATATGAAGACACAAGTTCCTGAACATTACACACATTATAATTAATCTTTTCGTGCAGTAGTCTCTCAAGAATTACGGATAGATTGCATAATATAGCAATTGGAAATACACTAGTCGTGATTATGGTATTAAAAAGATAAGTTTTTTTGTCATCTACGCCTCAAGCATTAAACTTAATATGCGAGAAAGCCGTTAAGACATCATATTGATTAACACTCGAAAACTCAAAAGTATTGGTATTATCCATTAAATTATCATTCTGAAATTCAATAGTGTCAATGTTAACTCTTGGGATATTACACTCATATTGATTTCATTTACATCAACACCATTATCCTCAGCAATTGGCTGCTTGCCGATGCCCATGTCCTTTAACACCTTCCACTTCTGCCCAAATAAACCGCCTCGAGAAATATTAAATTTTCGCCATACGAATCTTGGCATTGACATCCCTTCTAGCTGATCGATACTCATAGTTCAGTTCGTGTGTTTTAAACCGTTTCTATGTCTTGTAAGCTACATCCCTTCTATTAATTGCTGATTTAATGGCATGGTGGCATGGTTTAATGGCACCATGGTCTTGACTCAGCAGAAAGTATTCTCGTCCGCACTTAATTCTCGCCGGCACAATTTACCTCTCTTTTGATCTATTAATTTTCCAACCTTTTGATACACACGTCATATTCACGGTTGCCACAGGGCTAATTTTTAAGTTACCAGAATTTTCCAAAAAAGTTATCAAAAGTTACCAACATTTAGAACATTAAATGTTATTTAAAATAATTAATTATAGATAATGATATTACATACATACATACATCAGTATAAAGATTACAAAAAACAAAACATAAAATAAACTTTCACTTTCTTTGCATTTAAATAAAAATAAATGGTTTCCCATTACATCCCATGAAGGGACCGGGGAGAACTTCTCACAATCACTGAGCTGTGCGCTTTCCAGTTTTCACTCACTGATTGGGACCTACAGTTTTACACCGACTCCGAACGGTATTTTGAGAAGCTTTTTCATGGCTATATACTCGATAGTGTCGCCGTCACTAAGCGAGGTGACCGTCGTCGAAAGAAATTTTAAGGTGGTTGGAGCAGGGATCGAACCCGGGATCTCCTGTACAAGAGGCGCGCACACTACCCATTGCACCACCGACGGTCTTTGCATTTTATTGTCTGTTAATTGCAATGCAAAATTATATAGTGCACAAGTTACCTAATACGGCATTTATACCGACCAAGATTAGCGCATTTCGATGGTTAACTCCATGGTTTAAACTGTGAGCAGATTTTATCTACTGACCCGATTTGACTCACCGATCCAATTCTAAAGGTTCAGTTATTTCATTGGTTTTGAAGTTTGCATCAAAATGGAAACACCAATAGCCGCCAACTTAATTTTGCTGTTGTGCCGCCGTCTTCGATAATTTTGTCTCAGCGCGGAGTTTGTCTAAGCATGTAGTTTCCAACTAAAATATGAATTTAATCTCAAATTGGTTGGTGTAAACGGCAGATTAGAGTTATAAATTCGCTATAACGCTTTTATAATTAATCACTAATCAAACTCCACGCGGAACATTTTGCTCCCAGAAAAAATTTAGAGAAAAATCTAAGTAAATAGGGGAATAAATTCAGAACAAAAACGGTCGAATGCAAGACAATTTATGCCTTAATCATAAATAACATTTCATTTGAAATATTTTTCCCATTTTAGTTAGATTTTTCCACTTTATTTTTTGTGGGGAATGTGAACTTGTCTCCATTGGGAAGTTTATAGATTGCAAAAAGTGAATTTAAACAGCACAAAGAGTTCGTTAGTGCGAAAGAGACGAATATATTTGGTTGTTTAGTGCGAACGACGGCAAGGGCGTATTTTGTTTAGGCCCATACCCATTCAATTCTCCCAAACAGTGTTGCCACTGCTACATGTTTTCTTCTGTTTGTAAGTAACAGTTTAGATCATATTTGGACAAATTTTCTAATAGAAGTTTGAAATCAAATGTTTTTTCTTATACTAATTATTTCTTTTCAAAATGTTACCAAAATTAATAAAATGTTATCATGTTACCAAGCCGTTTAAATGTTACCACTTTTGGTTGGATATTGCCAACCGTGGTCATATTGACAACACTTAAAAATATATAAACGACAATGCCTAAAAGTATGCAACAAGAATGAACAAAATTTAAAACTGCGCTTATCAAATATTTATATGTGCAATGTATCATGTTGAGTTGGAGCTTTAAAAACTAAAATTTTTTTGCTTTTTATTTTACATATTAGTTTATATTTATGTGTTCTTTAAAATTATAAGAAAACATATTTTTTCATTTCTTTTTTAGACAAAAAAAAAAGTGTTATATGTATATATTCTTCATAGAAAATATTTATATATGCAAAAATTAAACTTAAATTTAATTCTTATTCTTATCCAATTAAAATATGTAATTAATATGATATTGAGTTGCCCTTGTGTATAAGAGCTTGTTGTAGACTGCGTGGCATAGAACTCACTAAGTTGCTTAAAGTGAACATGTCAGTTTTCTCCCATTCCGCCAATATTGCTAATTTTAGTTCTTTATCCCCCAGAGGTCTTCAATTGGGTTGAGGTTGGGACTTATGACAGGCCACTAAAGTAATGGAATATTTCGGGACTTAAAGAAATCCCTTGTGAGCTGAGCAATGTGGATCGGGGCGTTGTCTTGTTGAAAAGTCCAGTTATCTCCATATAATTCGCCAGCAAAGTCAATTAAATTGCTGTCCAACAGATCAACGTATGCTTCCGCATTCATTTTAGTTGGGACAAAGCATATTTCTGACTTCCCTCGGGCTCTAAATGGAGCCCATATCATAAGAGATCCACTACCGTTGTTTCGCTTGTAGCACGTTTGCCGAGGGTGTCGTAAATCTCTTCAATATTTATGGTGACCATCAGGTCCGTCCAAATTAAACTTTTTCTCATCACTAAATATAACGGTTTCAAGTTCGTCCTCCCAAATCTTGTACTTTTCTGCAAAAGCAATACGCGCATTTTTATGCCGCTGGGTTAAGCGTGGTTTGGCCATTTTGCTTTGGTACCGAAGACCTATATCGTCCTTTAGCAGTTACTGGACACGCTGTCTCGTTACATTTAGACCCAATTCCACCTTTATTTCCCTACAACTCATGTTCTCATTGGCTGCTAAATGCCGAATGCGCCGCTTAGTTCTCTGGTCTACAGTTGCGCTTAATACAACCATAGTTTTCGGGGCCTTTGAGGAAATTCAAAACTGTATTGCGATGCCGATTTACCACAGCTGCAATCTCGCCAATTCCTTTACCTGCAAGTCTCATTCCAAAAATTTTTCCGCGATCCTCATCCGTAAGTTCACGTCCACGTGGCATGTTCAACTAGAAACAAAACTGTGAATAAAACGTTTCTTAGAATATATTCATAACGATCACTTTACTCACTTACAGAATGATATTTTATACTAAACACCCGAGAAAAATAGAGTTGTTCACTTTAAAGTGTCAGGAACGCGACTGCACATATAATTATTTTCTATGGAATTGCAAACTTACAGCGATAATCATAGATAACGGGACTACAGATAAAGTCCAAAAGAGATAAAGAGAGAGGGATATTATCGAAGCAATTGTATGTGGTCGACATTAAATTACAGTTAGTTTTCAGAAGGAATGAAAAAAAAATATTTTCCACATAGAAATATTTAAGAGAGGTATATCACAGCAAACAGAGAGATACTGACAAAGTGGCAAGTCCAAAAAGTCAATAACAATATCAGCTTACCAAAGAAACAAAGCAAAACGAACAGCAATAATAAGCAGAATACTGGGATCACCACAGAAAAGTTCACCGAGAATTTAAGGACAAATTGATATAATCAATCACAATTTAAAATGCAACCAACTGGTCCAAAATGAAGTTTTTTTTGGCATAAATTCCAATAATGTACATAGAGACTTGTACTTTTGCATGTTTGTGGGGCATGCTGAAAACATGAAATTCACAAATTTTTGGGATGATCGAACCACGCCCACACTCCCGCCCACAGGAGTTACAAGTTAAAGTATGTATAAGTAAAAACTAATTGTATGACCTTTATTGACTAAAAATCATTTGTAAAACTTTAAAAGATATTGGTATGTGTGTTCAATATAATATGTGCAAGGATCGTAGCATAGTATATTTGTATGTATTTGCAGTAGATGGGGTTGTTTAAGATTAAAGTGCCTGAACTTTGAAATATTTGTTGCGTAATCTATGTAATATCGGCGATTTTCCACATAAATAGATGAGCATATAGAACGAATTTGGGGCTAATTGGATTTGTAGCTTCAAGCTTTGGAATTCAGAGGAAGGATTGTTTTCCATACAAAATAACAATATTTTGTTTTTGTTTATTAAAAAGTTTTATTAAACACTGATTTACTGAAGTACATTTCTTCTTCTAGTTCCAATTCAAAAGAGTACAGGTATGAATTTCTAATTCGTCAGAATCAGAGGCACTATCCTCGTCATCTAAATATATACCAATATCTGTTGGCTATGGTTCTAATAGGATGGCTGATGGTTTTAAAAGATTTATTACTACTGGTGGAAATGAATTTTGTTTGTTCTGATATTTTCTTTTTTAGAAAAACATAAATTAGTCACAAGACATCAGATATATTGCCTGAAACGAATTTTTGGGAAAATGCACAATAATTACCAAAACGATAATCTATTATATTAAGGGCACTTTAAGAAGCATTGATAACTTCGCATACTAGCTAATGTTGAAATTGAAGTAAAATCAAGTACTTTATGGTTAGGTTTTTACAAAAACACATAATACACATTTTACATTAAACACATAAGTATAATGAAAAAGTCCTAATAAATATATGTTTCTGACAACGAATTCTTTTCAAATACCTTGCAAATTGTTTTCCATATTACAAGCCATATTTCGCAATCGCAATTCAGAACCACAAATATTTTAGGAATGAACGCAAAAAAACACTTGAAATCATTTGATCGAAAATCTTACTCATGTAAAGCCGTATTTAGAATGCAACCAAGAATTTTGTAATTCAAGCCCTCGCATTCTCACTCATGCTATTTCATATAATGACCTTTATTTTTTTTTATTGAAGTGAAATTCTACTCCAGCAACAATTTTGTTCGAAACACTATTATAACAATCACAACTAGATGGGACTTTTCATCGAATTTCGTTTTAAAACTTAAAAAAATCAATATCAATGGGGTTTCCGACAAAAAATAGACGAATTACTCAACTGCTAAAAATTCATTCGATCAATGTCTTTCTGATTAAAAAATTTAATTTTTAGGCAATTGGTAAAGGTCCGTTTTTGTGAAAACGCGCAAAAGGTTGCAAACGTCGCATATATAACATGTTAGGGCATCCCTTAAAAGCAATCTTGCATTCAAAGCTTCATGCACAAGCATACACAAATTTAACTTTTCCTCCATGAAATACAAGCAATTTTTGATTTTAATATTTAAAAATTCTATATAACAAACTACAATATAACAAATACAAAGGATAAAGAAATTTTATTTTTTATAAAACGGTTTTGTTCTAAGACCATTGAACGTTATTTATCATATAACATTTAGCCTATTTACTTTTAAATTCGCATTAATCTAGAGCCGCAAAGAAAAACATGCCGTAAGCACCAATAAATTATGAAGAAATTCGTGAAAAAACGTTTGATTTCTATGACGCTTCATTGAAATAGTATTTCAAGAAAACCTTTTTGTTTATGATCTCGATATCGTGCAGAGTGTCAGCTTTTTAAAAATGTCTCCTTTTTTTAAACTATTAAAACTTTATTTTAAATTTATGCCAAAAAAACTTGATTATAGACCAGTATGAAATGGCTGATGTTTACCAAACGTTAATAAAAAAAATTTTCACTATTAAAGAAACGCAAAGAATCGACAAAAATTCTATTAATTACAGAAGATGTAGAGAGCGCAAAATTAAGACGTCCGAAACACAGCTAGGGTAGCAATTGCAATTGTGTTCGAGAAGACTATAATTCACGTGCTTGTAATCTCTGAATGAATATTTTTCGACAACTGATTGAAATTGAAAATCACACGTTGCAAATATTAAATAATGTTTGGAAAAGCAGGGTGCAGAAATTTGGTCATAGACAAAGAATTTTATTTGTACTGTCAACAAAAATATTGAAATATTTGTAGGCTCAACTCCTAACGATGACATTTCGTCTGTCAATATCACAGATATCACAATATTAGTAAAATATGCTGTTAAATTTTCTAGCATTCTAAATAAGTTAGTGGTATTTACATAACGACTGGGCGTATAGACGCAACCAATTAGTAACTTGTCACTGAAGGACGAAATTTCAATAGATATGTACTCCATAGGATCCTCCACACAAACTTCAAACAACATTTTACGAAGATTGCCACCCCACCACCATGGCGTATCCTGTCCGCCCTATATGTTTTGTACCCCTTAAGGTTTATAAATATATTCGGGGTGGACTCATTTAGCCAAGTCTCCGAAACGTAGATGATATCAGTATCAGAGTTATCAAAAGTAAATCTGTACTCATTAATTTTATTATTAAGGCTCTGAGCATTTTTGTGACAAATTTTTAAACCTCGCCGCTGTTTAGAGGGTATTATTATCACATTAAACGTTACATCTCTGGAAATCGCTGTATGGCTAGGCGGACAATTCATACGAAGAAACAAACTTGAATGCAGAAATGAAATTTACTGAATAAACTCCTACAATTTTCCAAAACAAATGAAAATAAAAATAGATTTCCGAAAACAAAAATGAGCCGTGCATGAGAAAAAACTAGCTAATAAAAGTACTTATAATAATAATAAAAACAATAAAGTTAATGAAAATAGAAATCATGATAAAAATAGAAGTTAAATAAAATTATACGAATAAGGTTATTTCAGAACCTAGCATTGTGTTGACGAAATCCATCGAAGAAATCCATGTGGGCAACACAAACCAGTTCATCATTAGCACGACGTTTAACATAAACCAAGCGCCAATTACTTAATTCGCTCTTTGAATTACGATTCCGAATTATCCTATTTCCACTGCACATACATACTTCGATCTGACAGTTGTTTACTTTTTTATTTGTTTTGCTTCAATAATTTTGAGAATGGAAACAATAAAATGTGTGTATTGTTAAATAATTTAAGTTTATTTTTCTTTGCTTTTGTTCATTTTTGATAGCTTTTACGATAAACTTTCGATAAAAATTAGAGAAGGTAATTCAAACTGAACTACCTACAATCAAGGTAATTCGCTCTCAAAAATTTGTATGGTGAATTACGTAATTCGGTTTATAATTGGCGATTGAATTACTGTAGTGGAAACTAGGCATACTACACATCCTCAATAAATTTACGTATCGCTTCTCGAAATATTTTGTAGTTAGTATTGGAAATAATAATAATTTTCGTATCGCTTCTCGAAATATTTTATAGTTGGTATTGGAAAGATTTTCATTGATGTAATACGGCATGTTTGAATCAAATCTTATGGTATTGAGTGTCAAAACATTCGTATTATATTTCCTGCTTCCGGAAAGACACTTCCAAAAAAGTTTCTGTCGTAAGGGCACATAAACTTCGCTATACTAACCGCATCTTGCGAATCATCTTTTCTCATATTAGGAGTATTTCTATTGTGAAGGCGATGAATACCCTTCAAATGCATGGCAGGAATATTAATACTTTCGCAAATGGAATCGAAAACAGCTGGTAGATTTTCAATATCCATAAATGGTATTCCATCCGTACCTCCCTAGCAATTAGTGCATTTTCGTGCTTAATAGCTTCCATTTTCAATACCCTAATCTCCGATTTTAAGGTCTCAACTTCGTCCGCAATTTTTTCAAGTTTGGACATCCTTTCCATCACTTCATCGAAATCTGCTATCAGTTCACAAACTATCTTCTCAAAGTCATTAGCAATTCGATTTTGCGTTTCTCTTAGCAATGCCTTCAAATGTTCGAACAAATCATTACGTATTATATTTTTGTTGTTTTTAAACAACTAGACGACGGATACACAGAGAGTAATCTGGATTTTTCGGTGTGTTGGTGGGATCATAAATATCAGAACTCTGTGAGGCCGGTACTCTAAAGCAGAGGTGACCAAAAATTTGGATGGTGTAGTATTGGTGAGAAAAACGATGTTGATCCAGTCATCGTTTAGACAGCGACGTATGCACATGAGCATGGGTATATGAAGTTTTTGCTGATATATCAGGAAAAGACGAATATGTCCGCTTACTTGTTTACACATCGCTTTCTCAACGACGACTGAATGCAAGAGCATACCCTGCAAACATTTGGAAGTGTCTTTTATCGCCAACGCCAAATACGTCACGCTTTAGTCACTTCCGTACGTTAAAATAAAGATAGTTGTCGCGTTAACGTGTCAAACGCCAAATGCGTCACTTTTAAGTCACTTCCAGACGTTAAATTAAAGATTGTTGTCCCGTTATGCAAAAGATAAACAATGAACGCGATCACCGACGTTGAAGTCGCAGCGACTGCAAAATGAAATTAGATGAAAACAACAGAATAGAAAAAGAAGTTGTTGACATCTGGTTCATTGTTTTTGTGTCTTCTGCAGTTTGTGGTCAGTGCTAAAGTGCGATATTGTTTTTGGAATTGTTAAAATTATTTGAGAACAACAGAATAGAAAAAAGAAGTTGTTAACAAATTGGTTCATTATTGTTTGGTTTTCTGCAGTTTGTGGTCAGTGTTAAAGTGAGATTTTGTATTTGGAACTAGTAAAATTATTTGTTTCGTGGTGTTTTAATTTGAAATATTATTGAAAATATAATTAAAATGAGTGAATTGTCAGCAAAGGCTATTAAATTGAAAAATAAAAGAGAAGTGTTGGCGGAAAAGGCAGAATTTGCCACCATTTTACTATATTTAAGTATTTCGTATTTTATATGAATCATTTGATATTAAATTTCTGTATTTATGTATCGATTACAGTCGGCCCTTCATTGGGGGTGCGACTGTAATTGATTTGTAGTTGCTCTGTCTCTGATCTGTTATACATTTGGTCTCTGCCATTTACGTTTATACATACATACGTTAATCTTTGTTATTAATAAGCAGTATTCATATGTACAAACCAGTTATGAGCAGAGACCTAATGTAGGAAGAGATCAATAGATGAATCTCTTGTGCGTGGGTGTTTGCAACTATATTCATTTATTTTGTACATACATTACGATTGTTGCTATATCCATATGCACTTGAGAGAACAAGAGTAATAAGAATATTTTTAGATAAATCTTCGAAGGCCTGCTATAATGTAAAACTTGATTTTGACTTTCTTTTCTAATTGGATAACTGAGCAGTGCACATCAAATTCATCTTAACAGCGGTAACATTGTAAATCTTAGTGGAAAATAAATTATGCCTATATAGAAACTCCAATTTACAGTTTTTTTTGTTGTACATAAATTCTTATTGGAATTTGCAAACATTATTTGGTGCCGAAACCCGGGAAAATTTCCCAATTGTGATAAATCTAAAACGTGTTAATTTGTGAATAATTAAAAGTAAATTTGTTAATAGTGTTAACAAATTATTTAATAAATTTGATAGTGGTTTTATTTATAAATTTTATGAATAAATTTTATTAATAATTTTATATAGATTTATTGATGACGTTGGTTCATAGTTTCTGAAAATTTCCACTAAGATTTATAAAGGTAAAGTGACATCGTTTCTAAATAGATTTGGAAAATTTATTTAGAAATATTTTGATAAATTTATTTTGATTTCGGGAACAAATTAGCATTTGTTTTACGGTTTGTTTTGTGAAAATTTCTCAATTAAATTTCGTACTAAATTGTGGATTGAATCTTTTAACAAAGTTTAAATCAAATTTATAATTTAACCTAAAATCGGAACGGTTTATAAATATCACAGTTTGGAATAGTTTTTGCATTTCAACTAACATTGTTGACAATTATTTTCCCTCGAAGGAAAACTTAACGTTTATTTCGAAAGTTAATAACAAAGTTAATTGCATTCTATGGAAACTGGAATGTGATGATTATGCTTGTGCTGGCCTAACGGTAATAAACTTTTATTATTTGCTTCCAGTTCAACTCTAATACTTTTACTTAACTATTCATTCTTCGTTATTTTTCAAGTAAATTACTTTCCAGTGAGATTAGTTAGGAAAATTTACTTGTTGAAAAATATTCTGCTACACTTTAATTTAGATCCTTTTATTAAAAATATATTTCCCATTTGAGTTCATTCAATTGGGAAAGGAAATTTCTTTGCATTTTCCTTTGATTCATCCATTGGAAACAGTGTCTTAATTATATCATTTCATTGATACTTATTTTTGTTTTACATTAATTGAGACAATTCGTTTACTTTTCTGTTGAAATTATTTTAATTTAATTAATTAAATTAACGTTATCCCATTAACACTTCATACTTCAATTAAAATCATTTTAATTGGAAAACATCAATTCTTCGCATTTTCCTTTGATTCATTGGAAACATTTTATTGATAATTATTTCCGTTTTATTAACTGAAACAATTCGTTTACGTTTTCTCGGTTGAAATTATTTCGATAAATTAAATTAACGTGATTCGACTAACACTTCAAAATTCAATCCTTCAAAATTCAATTAAAATCATTTTAATTGTATCATTTGATTGATGATTATTTTCGTTCTCATTAATTGAAATAACTTGTTTACTCGTGGCGGTTGAAATCATTTTGATTAAATGATTTCGATTCAATTAGAATCTCATAACTCAATTAACGTCATTTAATTGTAAAATAACCATTTTTGCACGTTACAAATTTAACTTGAAAGGATTGTTACTCATAATTCCTATTGAAACTATTTAGATTAATAGTGCTACCAGCTATTGTAACCATATCGGTTTACTCTATTTTTCTTCGGCTTTGCTTTGAGTCAAAATGACTGAGCTTAACAATCTTATCGCCATTCAACGGGATCTGCTTGCAGATCTAGAAGAGTTGAAGGATAGTTTCTTGGCAAAGAGCAGTTCCGAAAAAACTCGATGATATCTTGACATTTTATCTTCAGAACTTGACGTACAATTTCAAACTTTTAAATACCAACACGACGAGATTTCCGGAATTATCAGAGATACTTCCCTGCTGGTTGAGGATGTGCCATATATGTCGGACAAATGTTTTTCAACATTTCGCGAGTTATATTTTTCATTTAAAGGCATTATTGCAGAGTGCGCTCCTCTCAATATCACTTCACGATCTCCATTTAATAGCACTTTTGCTCAGGCGGACATGACAGCAACCATGGAACCAAGACTTCCAAAAATTTCACTTCCGACATTTGTCGGCGATTACATGGACTGGATCCCCTTTCGAGATATTTATGTATCATTAGTACATACCAACATGTCCCTTTCAAAAGTTCAAAAGTTTTACTACCTTAAAGGCTCCCTTTCTGGGGAGGCAGCATGTTTAATAAAAACTATATCAGCCACCGAGGCTAATTATGACTCCGCTTGGACCATTCTTGAAGCCAGATACCATAATGAGCGAATGATTGTGGGCTCTCTTATTACAAAACTTTTCAACATTCCGAAGACTGATGGCACTTTTCAGAGTATCAAGAGACTTCTTGATACCACTCAGGAATGCCTTTCTTCCCTGGGAAACCTTAATATCAACACTTCTAATTGGGATCCAATACTGATTCACTTGACAAGTCAAAAACTCGATTTGCCAATTCGGAAAGAATGGGAGCAATCGTTGAACCCGTCTACGAAAGTTCCGAGCCGTTTAGAGATGTTTTCCTTTTTAGAAAGAACTTTTAGAACCCTAGAATCATTAGGTGATTCCCTGCCTTCTACCAGTAACTCTGCCCAGAAATCAAGCAGGGATACTTTTAAGAATAAAAGGGTTTCTGTGCATACTGGAAACATTCCTCAGACTAAATCTATCTCCTGTTTGTTTTGTGAACGAAATCATTTCCTTTCAAAATGTTACAAGTTTCTGGCCCTATCGTTGAAATTAAAAAACGAGTTTCTTATGGAAAGGAAAATTTGCAGAAACTGCTTGTCTTCCGGGCATGAACAGGATAATTGTACCTCACTGTACCGGTGCGGAACGTGCAAAAAACCACATCACACTGTATTACACGCTGAAGAAACCGTTTCAGTTCAGAATTCCAGTATTGGCTCGCCGTCATCGGACTTGTCAACTAGTGACTTAACCTCTCAAACCGCTTTTCGTAGCTCGAACAACTTTCACAACGTTTTGTTGTACACTATTCGTTTATTTGTGCGTACTGATCGTGGTATGTATCCCTTACGAGCCCTTTTGGATCCTGGATCCCAAGGTAGCCTTATTTCAGAATCCTCTGTACAACTCTTAGGCCTGTTTAAACGGAAATCCCATTGCAAAGTTGTCGGTGTTGGAACTGGAAACGAGAATTTATCGAAGTATGTCGTGCAACTCGATTTGTGGTCACGAAAACGTCAACCAATTTTATCATGCTCAGCATTGGTACTGTCCAGTATTTCATCTTATACTCCAAATCAATCTTCAAGAAACTTATCTTTACCAACAATCAAAAATGACAGCCTAGCTGACCCATTTTTTTATAACTCCGATTCCATCGACATCATTCTTGGTTCAGATATATGTTCTAAAATTAAAATTCCCACAGAATCATTTATTCATGAAGAACTTTTCTTTCAAAATACAGCCTTTGGCTGGGTATTTTCTGGCTCATCAAAGTCTGTTCCTACCAATAAAATTCATTTTCATAACATTAATTTGGAAAATATCTTAAAATCCTTTTGGCAACAGGAAGAAGTAGTGGTTAAAAAAGAGTTGACCGATGAGGAGCTGGCTTGCGAGAAATATTTTAAGGACACCACAAAACGAACTGCTTCTGGTCGCTATATGGTAAACTTACCGTTTAAATCCACCCTCGTGGACGGTTCTTCTCCAAAGCTTCACAATAACATTAACGGTGCTCTAAAACGCTTTAAACAATTAGAAATTTCATTTTTTAGACGCCCCTCGTTTTCTGAAATCTACAAAGACTTTATGCTGGAATATGAGGCACTGGGTCATATGTCCAAAATCGGTACATTCCCAGATGATGTTCATAGAAATTCATATTTTTTACCCCATCATGGTGTTTTTAAGGAAGATAGCACTACCACAAAACTCAGAGTCGTTTTTGACGGTAGTTGCCATCTAGAAGGGGAAAGTTCGCTGAATGAGGAACTTTCTCCAGGCCCTGCTTTGCAGAATGATCTGCCAAAAATTATAACTAAATGGAGAACACATAAAATTGCATTCAGTGCAGACATTGAGAAAATGTTTAGGCAAATTGAGGTCTGCCCAGAACATCGTCCATATCAGCAAATTCTATGGCGAGTTAATCCCTCTGATAAACTATCAATTTATCAACTAAATACGGTGACTTATGGCACCACATCTGCACCTTATCTATCCATTCGCGTACTGCAACAACTTGCAGAAGATCATAAATCTGAATTCCCGAACGAATCGAAAGTTTTAATCTCTGACTCGTATGTAGATGACGTTATCTCTGGTGCTGACACGTTAGAAAGCGCCATTGAATTACGTGAAAACTTATGTATCCTTTTAGGAAAGGGGGGCTGTAATCTTCGAAAGTGGATAACCAACTCCCCTGAATTATTGAAAGAAATCCCTGAAGAATATAGGGAAAAATGTATAACATTAAACTTTGATCGTGATAATGTGGTAAAGACCCTAGGAATTCAATGGAACACTACAGGTGACTCATTTTCATTTAAAGTCAGTATTGACGTAGCTCGTTGCATTTCAAAACGGACGATTTTATCAGAGACTGCACGTTTATATGACCCATTGGGTTGGTTAACGCCCTGCACAGTTGTTGCAAAATCGTTGTTCAAGCAATTGTGGGAGATTGGCGTAGACTGGGACGACGAAGTCCCATGCGAACTACAGCAGAAATGGCTTGAATATAGATCAAGTTTATATGCATTTTCAAAATTGAAAATTCCCAGATGGATTCAGTGCTCCAGCGACCAAAAATTTGAGCTTCACTGTTTTTGTGATGCCTCGACCATAGCATATGCTGCAGCAGTTTACGCAAGGGTAATTACTCCAAGGGGCATTTTTGTGAATCTTTTACAGGCTAAATCCAAAACTTCACCAATGAAAACTGTGTCGATACCAAGACTCGAGCTTTGTGCTGCAGCACTTTTAGTAAAACTGGCTAGTAATGTCAAGGGTTCATTTTCTGATAATCAGGTTGAAACTGTTTATTTTTGGAGTGATAGCTCTACTGTTTTGAGTTGGATCCGAAAACCCTCTTCACAATGGACAGTTTATGTCGCCAACAGAGTTGCTGAAATTCAACGGCTTAGCAACCCATTGCAATGGAACTACGTTCCCTCAGCCTTGAATCCAGCGGATTGTGCTTCAAGGGGAATCTTACCCCATGCACTAGTGGAATTTCAAACATGGTGGTATGGTCCTCTTTTTCTGTATGAACAGCCATCATCATGGCCCAAAAACCTGACTAATTTGGAAACTGCCGAGGAAAAAAAGAAGAATCCATCTTCTTCTGACATGTCACTTGATATTTTAGAACCAGAAACTAAAATATCCTCTAATACAGTATCTGATGTTTTAGATCCCACAACTTCAGTCGAGGAAGAGGACAACCCCTCTCCATATCCATACTTCTTTTTTAAATTTTCAACCTTGCATTTATTGTTAAAAGTCATTTCACTTTGAAATCGATATTTGCACAACACTAAACACAATTATGAAAATAAGGAACTTAGACAAACTGGTCCGTTAGAAGTGAGGGCCCTTAACGAAACTCTGGTTACTTTACTTAAAATTACACAGGCCATTGACTTTCCTGACGATATTAAAATGCTCATTTCTAAAGGTGAGGCCAAACAAATTTCTTTACTTAAACTTATGCCCTTTATTGATGATGAAGGACTTGTACGGGTGGGCGGTCGTTTACAAAACTCGGATTTACCTTATAATGTAAAACACCCAATTCTATTGTCCAAGAACAACCCACTTTCAAGACTCATTATTCTAGAGTGTCATGAAAAGACTTTACATGGAGGTGTTTCCTTGACTATGTCATACGTTAATCGAAAGTATTGGATAATATCCGGTAACCAATTGGCTAAAACAATAATAGATAGTTGTATGCATTGTTTTAGATATAACGCTAAAGCAGCTAGTCAAATAATGGAGAATTTGCCACCTGTACGATTAAACGCAACCAGACCGTTCAAACATAGCGGTGTAGATTACGCAGGTCCCATTCCGGTGAAAAATTCCAATTTACGATCTGCTGTTATCTCCAAAGGATACATTTGTTTATTCATATGTATGGTTACTAAAGCCATCCATTTAGAAGCAGTTTCTGACCTCACTAGCAATTCATTTTTAGCTGCCTTTCGACGTTTTATATCACGTAGGGGTGCGTGTACCGATATTTATTCAGATTGTGGGACCAATTTTGTTGGCGCCTCAAAAGAATTGCAGGTCCTCCTTCATAAAACCCAAAAATCATTACCTGAAGAATTACGCCAAAACCTTTTGTCCAATGGTACAGATTGGCATTTTATTCCTCCTGCCTCACCTAATTTCGGTGGTCTATGGGAGGCTGGAGTAAAATCTGTAAAATTTCATTTGAAGCGTATTATGAATGACAGAATTCTAAGCTTCGAAGAGCTTTCTACTCTGCTTTGCCAGATCGAGGGATGTCTGAACTCCCGTCCACTCTGTCCATTATCGTCCGACCCAAGCGCTCTTGACGCCCTTACTCCTGCCCATTTCCTTATAGGTGAACCGACAAACTGCATTCAAGAGGAAACATTACTCAACGCTAACATTAATCATCTCAACCGTTGGAAAGCTGTCGAAAAACTTAAACAACACTTTTGGAAACGATGGTACGCGGAATATCTTAACAGGCTGCAAGCTCGTCCAAAATGGGTAAAAGCACAACCTGACGCTAAAGTTGGAGCCTTGGTCCTCATTGTTGATGAAAGATGTGGACCCGGACAGTGGCATTTGGGTCGTATCCATGAAATACACCCCGGTTCTGATGGCCGGGTGCGGGTTGTATCAATATTCACTGGACATAAAATTATTAAAAGACCAATTTCTAAAATTTGTTTTTTACCCACAGATTCTGTTCATAACAACAATCCCACCATACAACAGCAGCCTATCACTACCGTTGGAGGGATGGAGCCTGTTCCTGATGCTGTGAGTCGGAGCACAGCGCAGTCTAAAGACTAAAACAAAACTACTCCCACCGATAGGCCGTCCTTCTTTGCTGAAATATTTAAGAACTGTCGTTCTTCAGGGGGCAGTATGTTGGCGGAAAAGGCAGAATTTGCCACCATTTTACTATATTTAAGTATTTCGTATTTTATATGAATCATTTGATATTAAATTTCTGTATTTATGTATCGATTACAGTCGGCCCTTCATTGGGGGTGCGACTGTAATTGATTTGTAGTTGCTCTGTCTCTGATCTGTTATACATTTGGTCTCTGCCATTTACGTTTATACATACATACGTTAATCTTTGTTATTAATAAGCAGTATTCATATGTACAAACCAGTTATGAGCAGAGACCTAATGTAGGAAGAGATCAATAGATGAATCTCTTGTGCGTGGGTGTTTGCAACTATATTCATTTATTTTGTACATACATTACGATTGTTGCTATATCCATATGCACTTGAGAGAACAAGAGTAATAAGAATATTTTTAGATAAATCTTCGAAGGCCTACTATAATGTAAAACTTGATTTTGACTTTCTTTTCTAATTGGATAACTGAGCAGTGCACATCAAATTCATCTTAACAGCGGTAACATTGTAAATCTTAGTGGAAAATAAATTATGCCTATATAGAAACTCTAATTTACAGTTTTTTTTGTTGTACATAAATTCTTATTGGAATTTGCAAACAAGCATCTAAATTAATATGCAATATTTATGAGAGCACATATAGCGGCAGTAATAAAGTTAAAAAAATAAATGTCGATGAAGGTCATTTTAAAGAAAGTTCAAAAGAAAGTTGTGAACCCAGTGTTTCGAGCAATGTTAATAAATGTAATGATAGTGTTTTTTTGTCAAGTGATAGCTCAAGTGAGTTTGAGGATTTTAGAGAAGAAATAAGTAAAAATGAGGAAATGAATATAACAGAAAAGTTACGAAAATGGGCGATTGAAAATAATATTTGCAATAGTGCTTTAAATGACTTGTTGCAAATATTAAGAGAGTGTCCCTAAAGACTGCCGAACGTTAAAAAAAACCCCAAAGGAGGTTACCTCTCGCAGTATGGGAGAGGGTTTCTACAGTCATTATGGCATAGAAGACGCCCTCACAGACTTTTTATTAGTAAATGATTACCCTTCAGAGATTATTGAACTAGATTTTAATATTGATGGACTACCATTGTGCAAAAGTTCAAATAAACAAGTTTGGCCTATTTTATGTAATGTCCCTGGATATCGTGAAGTGCTTTCAGTAGGCGTGTACGAAGGCTATTCTAAACCAAAAAACTCAGATGAGTTTTTATCAGAGTTCATAGATGAGCTTCATAATTTAATTGGAAGTGGATTTCAATACAAAAACAAGTTTTTTACAATAAAACCTAGATGTTTCGTAATGGATGCACCAGCAAGATCGTTTGTGTTGGGGATTAAAGGTCACACTGGTTTCTATTCATGTACGAGGTGTTTGCAAAAAGGAGAAATGTTCAAACATCGGCTTATATTCCCCAATATTGAATGTTCCTCCTTACGAAATGATACTTCGTTCAGGAATAGGTTTCAGCCAGAGCATCACAACCAACAGGATGGAACAATGATTGAAAAACTTCCAATTGATATGGTTCATCAAATAGGTTTAGATTATATGCATGTTATTTGTCTAGGAGTAACACGAACTCTTTTAAAAGCTTGGGCGAGGAAAAAGGGTGAACAATACTCTTTGACGTCTTGGCAAATTTGTACACTTTCCAGTAGATTAACTAACCTAAAAAATTCTTGTCCACGCGAGTTTTGTAGAAAGCCACGGTCCTTAGATGAACTTGAACGTTGGAAAGCAACTGAACTCCGCCAATTTCTTTTGTATTACGACCCCGTAATTTTAGAGTCAGTTTTATCTCAAGAAAGATTTGTACATTTTTTAAAGCTATCTGTTGCAATTAGAATTCTTTTATCGAAAAAGGATTGTCAGATTAATAATACATATGCTCAAAATCTGCTCTTTAGCTTTGTTAAAGATGTTCCCTCGCTATATGACCTAACTTTCTTAACTTGCAATTTTCATTACCTGCTTCACATTCATGAAGATGCAAAGAAATTTGAAAGCTTGGAAAGTATAAGCGCTTTCAGATTTGAAAATCATCTTCAAAAATTGAAGAAGCAAGTTAAGAAAGCAAGTAATGTGTCCGCCCAATTATACAATAGGCAAGTAGAAACTAGTTTTACTTTAAAAGCAGTTGAAAAAACAACAAGTGTACAGTTCAGCCGAACGAATATTAGTGAGGATGTTTATTTTCATGTGCAAACTTCTGACTTTTACTTTTCAATTGAAAAACCAAACAATTTTTGCTATGTGGGAGATGATATTGTTAAAATTGATAAAATAACATGACACAATAATTTGCCCAGATTTGAAGGACACACTATAACAAATTTAAAACCACTATTCTCACAGCCCCTAAGCTCAGAAAATTTTAAAATTTATAAAACCGAAGTAATTACTTTGAAAAATAAAATAAACTTTACCATAGAGGATATTTCAAATAAAGCTATTGTTTTGCAAAGTGTTGACAGTACTTTCGCTGTATTTCCATTTCTTTAAAATGGCGTCTAATAATGCTCCTAATACAGGTAAGATATTAAGTATGTATTGAATTTATTTAAAGTTAAATAAATATTTTAAACTTTATAGATGATACTTTTACATTTTTGAGTGATGGCTATACCCAAGTACAATACATCCCACTGACGAATATATCGAATGGTATATATTTTAATAGATCTTAATTCTTTGCAATTTATTATAAATGTTTAATTTTCTAGTAAGCACAACAGCTGCGTCTTCAGATCAAGGAACCATACAAACGATGTTGCAAGAGTTACGTTCTTTGCAAACAAAATTTGAAAAATTCGAAGAAACTAATACAAAAATAATAAAAACTTTGACGGAAGAAGTCGTTGCGTTAAAAACCGAAGTCAAGCAGCAAAGAAATATGCGTAAGAAGGATGATACGTCTCTAATACCTTCCTTGCCTTTCATGGATGTCAAGGACTTTATTGATTTTGACACGAAGCTGCTGTTGGACGATTTTCTTATACTAAATGCCCATAATTATGAATAAATTTGTATATTTGGAACATATTTAATTTTAGAAAAATATCATATATAGAGTTGGAGGAAAGGATTTCGCTTCATTCCTAAGAATGACATTGAAATCCATTATATCGGATGATATGGCCGTTAATTTAACTTGGCGTGGAACAAATGACAAACCCAGTATCCAACGCTTTACAACATTTGCACTAATAAAAAGTAATATTTCACATAAAACTATAACTAGCAATATGTCAAAAACGACTTTTTGCGAAAAAGAACTTTTTTATTGTTGAATATGAATCCTTGGAGACTCAGAAACAATATTTATTCCACGAGTTTTTTTTAAAAATTAGTTGTATTTCAAAATATAACACAGTTTAACCATTTTCGTGGGCTTAAAAATTAAATTAAAAAAAAAAAAAAACTGGAATTTTTTAATTTTTTACAATAAACTGTGTTAGTAGCCTTTCATTTAAGATGAATATTTCATTCGTACACTGAGAGAAAAAAAATTATTATAATAATAAGTGGTAAAGGTACATTTACGACTTTTTCATTTAAAATGGCACAAAAACGGCTAAAGATTTTTGGCCAAAATTTTCTATTTCTCGTTTAGAACCTTAAAATCTTAAATTCTACCAAGGCGCTTCGCAGTACAATGTTTCGTTTGGAAAAAAAAATTGAAAAAACTACAAGAAAAATGGAAAAAATCCACAATTTTTAGCTTTTTTACCTTCCTCAACTCATAACGTCCAAACTAAGCTTTGTGACGTGAAGCGCCTTGGTGGAATTTTAGATTTTAAGGTTCTAAACGAGAAATAGAAAATTTTGGCCAAAAATCTTTAGCCGTTTTTGTGCCATTTTAAATGAAAAAGTCGTAAATCTACCTTTACCACTTATTATTATAATAATTTTTTTTCTCTCAGTGTACGAATGAAATATTCATCTTAAATGAAAGGCCCAGTTTATTGTAAAAAATTAAAAAATTCCAGTTTTTCGGATATTAATAAAATTACAGGAAAAAATTCGTAACCAGTTGAAAAATCAATGACAACAAGAACACCCTATAATTCACATATCATGTAATTGAGGGCCACCCTAATGAGCATTTCAGATAGCCGAATGTATCCCCAAATCAGTACATATAATTTGGTACATATATCTTTAAATTGGAAAAACCACTTTTTTTTGACATATTGCTAACTATAACTATAAAGAAATCAATTAATTATATTTTCCTATAGATGCCTGTCATTCCAAATATTCGAACTCGATCGATATGGATATAAATAAAGTGTGTCAACAGCACATACTTCACGCCCGAGACAGAGTACAAAAAAAACAAACAAAAATGAACTGAAAAATTAAAAAAATCTTATTTCTAATATTCACATGAATTAATTATTTATTTTTTTTGTAATACATTTTTGAATTGAAATAAATATAAAAAATTTAAAAACGAAAATTTTATTTTCTACAAGGCACTAATACGTAACTTCTACAAGGCACTAATACGTAACTTCTACAAGGCACTAATTCGTAACTTCTACAAGTCACTAATACGTAACTTCCACAAGTCACTAATACGTAACTTCTACAAGGCACTAATACGTAACTTCTGAAAGTAACGTCCGCGGGGAACAACTTCTCAATAAGGAAGTGACTTCTACGATGAAAAAAATGTATCGCAGACGTTGAATTGTAACTTCTTGAAGTCACTTATAAGTGACTTCTGCGATAGAAAATGTTGGCAGGGTAAGAATAAGTGTGACTTTGTTTATGTGTTGGTCTCCGCAATTGTGGTATGGGCTGGTCACCAGTGCTCTAAAGCGTTTCGGGGCAGAACACACATTAAAATCGATATGTGTGTATGATTTATTGCGACCGAAATCTGAGATGAATTCACGCTGAGAAAAGGAGACTGTTTTCATTACTGAGTTGTGGTTCTCGATGGGTGCCACGGTGCATTGTCGTTTTGTAACTTGACGAAGTAAATGTCTCCTACATACGTTTCGATGATGAGTGAGCTTCCATATTGTTGTAGTTTAACCCGAATCAGCCCAGTGTTACCATATGGTCACGCACACAATAAGCCGATCAAAGTAAATACATACATGAATTCGTGTGATTCCCCGATTTCGATAAATTTGCACTTATTTGATTCGTGGAAAGGTGTGTGCTTACATTAAATTTATTCCTTTGCTAGTAATTGTGTGTTCGTTGGAGCGAATGGATGCTAAAACTACTTGGAAAAAAATGATGGCAAAAAAACTGAATTCACGGTATTACAAGAAGTGAGTATGCAATATATTTAAATGAAATAATGTTGAAGAGATTTCAAATAAGTATTTTTTGCTGGGGAATAAATTTAAATTTAAATTTAAAATAAACCTAGTGATGATGAAGGTGGTGTGGAGCTCAGTGATATTATCGTGGCACATTCCAATAAACAATTGGTTTCAAATTTATCGCCTGAGCAATCAACCTACCCTGTCTGCAATCAACTGCAATCAACCTACCCTGTGAAACCTACCCTGTCTGCATTGCAATATCCACTTGCGAATAAGGCCACTAAAATTACCTGGGTGAAAGATGCCTCAGTTGCCCGGACTCCTCTATTTCCATCAGCAAATTTTGAAGATTGCAAGAACGTCACACCTTATGAGCAGTTTGAAAAGTTTTTCGATGAGGAATTATTACCCCACATTGTTAACGAATCTCACAAATACGCAGTGTTCCTTGGAAACCGCATCCAAATAGTACTGTGGCAGAGCTAAAAACATACATTGGTATTTTGATAGTGAGTGGTTATGACGGTCGCACCAGTTATAGGTCATATTGGAATGCTGACGATGATTTGCGAAATGAGATGGTATATTCGGCTATGAGTAGAAACCGATTTCAGCAGATATCACCATTTTGAAGATAGTGGCAAAGAAGTAAAATGTGGAAGCTTCGCCCCATAACAGATCACCTGAAAGCAAATATGTTGCACAATTTCCATCCAGTGCAGCAATTATCTTATGACGAAAGCATGATATTGTACTTTGGACGACACGGTTGCAAGCAATTTATTAAGGGAAAACCATTGCGTTTTGGTTTTAAAGTATGGTCCTTATGTACGCCAGCTGGGTATCTAATAAACTTCGAAATTTACCAAGGCACAAATCCTCGATCCAGTCGCAACTAAGAAGAAAGATTTGGTAAATGCACTGCACCACAGATAAGTATGGTGGATGACTTCTGTCCAGAAGTTCAAAGCCTACCATTTTCATTCTTCTTTGATAATTTTTCATCGGTACTCCATTATTTAAAATGTCGTGGTTACACTGCAACAGGAACAATTAGGGAGAATCGAATCCCAAAAAGTTGCCTCCTTGCTGATAAAAAGAGTATGAAAAAGAAAGCTCGTGGCCACATAGAATCCATTACAATGAAGGAGACCGAAATACTATTAACCAAATGGAACGACAACGCTGTTGTAAATATAGCATCAAGTGCATATGGTGTAAATCCTATTGCGAATGTACAACGGTATTCCAGAGAACAAAAGAAAAGAGTTAGTGTTCCTCAACCGTGTGCTGTTAAGAAGTCCAATAATTTCATGTGTGGTATAGACCGCATGGACCAGAACGTCAACATATATAGAATTGGAATTAGAGGAAAAAAGTGGTGGAGCAGTATCTTCACTTGGTTGGTTGATGTTTCTGTACATAACGCATGGCAGTTACACCGTTCAGCACATCCTGATATGCCACAGCTAGAGTTTAGACGACAGATCGCCATTTATTACTGCAATCATTTTGGGCAAAAACCAAAGACAGTTGGTCTACGCAAAAGGAATTTCATAGAAACAGCACAAGAATCTCTGCGATATGATGGACAGGACCATTTTGTGCGTCCTTGTGCAAAAATAAGACGTTGCGGTGGTGAGGTTTGCATTTCTGTCGGCCGCACTGAATGCTTTGTGTGAAATGTTTTGCTACTTATCATACCAAATTGAACTTACCATACCAATTGAACGAACATGTAAAATAAGTCACTTGGTTTTTCTTGTTGCACGATCGCAAATTGCACCCAATGTGACCATATGGTCACACCCTATATCTTTTGATCTGAAAGATTAAAATGAAAAGAAAATTACGATTTGTAATCCCTAGGACCTGCTTAAATGCGCCCTTAAATATTTCCTAAAAATTTCACACAAAAAATTCTGGGCTGATTCGGGTTAAGTTAAAATTTGATGTAGATAGAAGGTTAGACTTTTGGGGGTAATATAGATGATATTGTCACTTTAAGTGTTGTTTTTGTGAGTATTGAGTCAAGATGTTGTGTTGTCTTAAATATTGTTCCCTCTTTTATATGCTCAGAGAAACCCTTTGTCTGAGAGCAAACGCGAAGAAGATATTTTCTAGCTAGTTTGTTTGTTTTGACTGGATTTATTTTTTGAATATATTTTCAAAACTCGATTGTTACAAATACAATTTTCCGGATTGATGAAGTTGGCTGTAAAAACTACCCGTCCGATAAATAACCGACCAAAATTATAAAATCAACGATATATAAAAAATTTAAAAACAGGAGAATGTAGATACTTTTCTGAGTTTCGATACGCCTTAGTATACGTGGTCAATATTTAGCACAATGGTCTTCTATAAGTTGGAAACAAGAAGATTAATGAGTTGCAACATTGCAAACTTGTTCCCCTAATTGTTACATGCACTACATTTTGATACCATCGAATTCCGGCCCTAATTGCAGAAAGCCTTTACACCTTTTTAAAATATTCGTTATGCGCAATATTGGCGATTACCTCTTCTCTAAAATACATTTATGGTAAGTTGTCAAAATTTTGTAGCTGCGATTTTAAAAAGCAAGACCAGCAAAAAACTACGTTTTCTACTCTGAAAGTTAAATAGAGTTTGCTTGAAATTTCTATAGAGTTTTCGTGTTATAAATTGTAGCTTACGTTGGTAAACGGCGCCCATTTGATCGAGTTCGAATTGTGCTTGATAATATAATTTTATTCGGTAAATACTTTTTTTCTCGGTTAATTTAATCTTCTGCATTTGGTTTGCGTTTTACTCTATCGAATAGTTAAGCTTTCTTTGTTATTGTCTCCTTTCACTTGTTGCCACCTATTATTTGTGTGATAATTTTCTTCTTAGTTTTTTGCACATTTTTATGCAGTATCGTTTTGTCTGTGTATTATTTCGTGTTGTCAACATAAGTAATTTGGGGTAGAAAAAAATTGAGTAAATTAATTTAAAAATGTGTTGTAAGCAACAATTGAAAATGTTTCTAGATTTGGAGATCTACATAAAAATTTTGATAATTCTGAAGGGTCGCCTAAAAGGAAGAAATCGTCGCTGGGGGCTAGTGATTCCATATATTGATATAACAGGGTCTCAGCCGGAACATTTTGCTTCCGCGACTACATTTATCGTATTCAGGAAATTCGTGTTGAAACTATTATTACCCCAGTTGTGTTAAGGTAGGATTACACGAGTTAAATATTTGACAAAAAATAGATCAAATATTTGGCCTTATGTGTAATCGTAAAACTTTCAAATCAAATATTTGACTTCAAATGTGTTTGACTGTGTTTGATCAAAGTCATTTTGTGAGAAATATTTGACTCGTGTAATACAATCATGAAGTTGCCCATCAAACAAAATGGCATTATTTGATCAAATAATTTGTTTTTTTACATGGTCAAATACGTCAAACATTTCACGATACAACAAAGCAAGCAGAGAAGTTTCTGGAATTAAATTTAATTTCATCGATTTTTTGCGGTGAGTTTATTGTATTTATGAAATTTTTTATTGTATTTTTATAAAACTTTGATTGATTTTAGTATTTATTTCATCTTTTTTTTTACTCAGTGTTGCGTCACTTGCTTTGTATTTAAATATTTTATTAAACTTTGTAAATATTATTTAAGCGTACGCAAGTCGCTCATACCTAATTTTCTCGCTAATCAAAATCTGTAACATTTCTTGCTTGTTGTCGCATGACCGTATCATTTTTTCTTATTTTCGGCTCAATTAATGACAACAAAGTATTGAAATCTAATGCATTCATTCGTAGAAAATTTTTGTATAAACTTGGAACTTCCAACTCCAATTCACGCAACAATTTAGCATAACATCCATCTTGTTGACGACGAAGCACCCAATCGCGCACCCAAACACTGCGTTTCCTTCTTCGAGGAATGGTTTTATTTTTGTTTTCACATTCTTCAATTGCAATAATTGCTGCAGCACCAAAACAAACTATATATGACGCGCTCAGGGAAAAAACGAATTGTATTTTTTGTCAGCAAAAAAACGAAGCGGAACTCTTGTTCTTCTTCAGTCTAGTGTAAGTGTGTTTTCTTTTAATAGTGTGTGTGAGAAAATGAGTGAGGCACGCTCTCATTGCTTTTGGGTTATTCTCTATTATTGTTTGAAAAAAAAAATCTATCTTACGTGTAGTTCAATAGTTTGTGTAAAATTACAATTTGTGGAACAAATAGAAACAAGAAAATTGAAATGGATGAAGATTCCGGTAAATGAAAGAACACAATAAATAAATTATTTATTTCATTTATTTTATTTACTTCACTGTGTTGTTTACGTAGTTACATGTTTCCCGAGGAAAAGGCAAACACATGTAGAGCGTCATAAGCGACATATTGCAAAGAAGAATGTAGAGCAAGGCAGGGAACACCAAACAGCAAGTGGGCAAAAAAATCGCTGCCAGAATATTCACCTCGCAAGTTATTTGTAAATGCGGCAAAGGTTGTTGTTCGAAAATCGATGTGGTGCGCCAGAAGAAACTTTTTGATAATTACGATTATGCGTGTAATTGGACACAAAAAACTCTGCTTATTCGATCTTCAGTTAAAAAAAAACGGTTACTCTCGTATCAAAACCATTAGTTCCGTTAAAGGACATAAAGTACAAGTTTATATACACACTGGATAACGATAATGGTGTATTCCAGACAGTTTGCAGAGACTTCTACATGAAATGCTTAAAAGTCACTCCATCAAGAATACAACGTGCTCTAAAATCTGTAGCTCAAAATCCTAGCACATGACGGGCACTTTTTAAAAATAAAACATCAGATCTTGATCGACAAAATATTATAAATTTCATAAGCCTTTTCCCAAAATATGAATCGCACTACAGCCGCAAAAAGTCACAAAAGAAGTACTTGCATCCAAATTTAAACTTAATTAAATTATATGGGGAGTACAAAAATTCTTGCGAATTCAAAAAACAAAATGTTGTTTCGCACTACGTGTTTCGGGAAATTTTCAACAACTCATTTAACTTAAGTTTTAAACGTACACATACAGATACTTGCAAAACATGTGACCATTTGAAGTGTTCATTGAAAGCAAGTGTTCAACAAAATGAAATAGAAAAAGTGAAAGATGGGCAGAAACTCCATCTGCTTTCAGTGGAAAAGGTGTGCAGTGAATTTAAACTGGATGTTGAAAGTTCTATTCAGAGTGGAAACACGGCAGTCTTAACGTTTGATCTTCAAAAGACTTTAGAGACAACTTCTCTCACAACATCCGTTGTTTACTACAGAAGACAGTTATGGACTTATAATTTATGTGTGTACGATGAAGTCCAAAAGAAAGGTAAATATTGCCTTTAAATATACAAATTTTAGTAACCAGTAGCTTGATTTCACATGTCTGTTTAATTCATAATTTTTAATTTAATTTTATAATAATTTTTTAACAGGCTACATGTACGTGTGGAATGAAAGCGTCGCCTCTAGAGGTGGGCAAGAGATAGGATCGTGTCTTCTTCAACATTTCAAAAAAAATATTTCCGAATCAATAGAAAATATTATTCTGTACTCTGATTATTGTGGCGGCCAGAATCGTAACATTAAATGAACGTTGTTGTTAAAGCACTTCCTTGCATCCTCGCAGGTAAAAAATATCACCCAGAAATATTTTATTTCGGGACACAGTTACAATAGCTGCGACAGATGCTTCAGCCTCATTGAAAAATGTAAAAAGGGGATTGAAATTGTGGCAACTCCAGACGATTGGCTGAACATTATAAAAGAATCTAAAAAAACTAATCCAACCTTTAATGTACAAAAAATGGAGATAGAAGATTTTGTTAGTTCCCTTGTTTTAGAAAAGTTAATTGTCAATAGAAAACTTGACACTACGGGTAAAAAAATTAATTGGTTTAAGGCCCACAAAATTGTCCACGACCAACAGAACATTTTTGACCTAACTTTTATTTCTGAAAACTTGGAACAGCGTGTTACATTAAAAAAAATGTGGAGTTAGTGAGGACAATTTTAAAAATCAAAGTTTAGACTGTTTGTTTCCTAATGGAAAAAAAAATACAAAAGCCAAATATACCGATCTCATGCAATTAATGAGCTACATCCCAGGAGAAAATCGAAAATTTTATGAAAAACTAAAATATGATGGCAAATCAGATGCTGACTGTGGGCTAGCGAGTGACCAGAGCGATACGAGCGATGAATAATAAATTTAAAGTATATATTGGTATCTGATAGTGAAATAATATTTGTTAATTTTCTTTTTTCACACTTTGTTATATTGAATAATTCTTATAAGTTTTTCTTAGTTTGTTTGTGCTTATAATTAAATTTTTCATGGAGTGATATTTTTATTTAATTTTTATTTATTTTTTTTATTAATACTTTTTTTCATTTTCGCAATAAATGTTATAAACAAATAATAAAATATTCACAACCAAAAACCAACAAGCTTATTTTTCTTTGTTGCACAAATTGAATAATTTATTTTATATTAGTTTCTACATATAGTTCTGTTTGTAAAGTTTTTTTTTCAAACAGTAACAAAGAACACTGAGAATAACCCAAAAGCAATGAGAGCGCGCCTCACTCATTTTCTCACACACACTATTAAAAGAAAACACACTTACACTAGACCAGCGGTCGGCAAAAATAAAAATTAGTGTGTGTTGGTGAGAGAAAATATTGTGCACTGAAAAAAACATACGAGTTCTTGTTTTTTGCCGCACGCAAGACAAACAAATACACAACCAGCGCACATGATGTTGTTTCATCGCTGTCTTGCGGACGACTAAACGAAAGAAAAATTTTGTTCTGTGCACATTCAAAAAAACGAAGCAAAAGAGCGTGGTTTTCTAAAGAGCGTAAGTGTCGGTGTGAATTCAATGTCCACACAAGTGGTATGGAGTGCCGATGGCTGCACTAGACTGAAGAAGAACAAGAGTTTCGCTTCGTTTTTTTGCTGACAAAAAATACAATTCGTTTTTTCCCTGAGCGCGTCATATAATATATCCTCTTCAGAATCATTCATTTTTATGATTTATTAATGACAAAAATTCGACTACCAGAAAAACAAAAAAAAAATCGCAATAATCAAAACAAAAGTGATTCTTGCGTCTGTCAAACAAAAACAGCCTAGATCAAATAATTTTAAAACTCAAACAAAATCAAATATTTTCTTTCGTGTAATATAGTGTAAAACATCTTTGACTGAGTTTGACATAAATTCTATTTGACTGTGTTTGATCAAACAAGTTTTCGTCAAATATTTGATCTGGTTTGATTCGAAATATTTTATGTCAAATATTTGACTCGTGTAATCCTACCTTTAGAGTTATAGTTCGAAGCCAAATATTCGTACTGTATATGACGTTTCTGCCGTATCCGACATAGATTGTCCCTGCCGGGAATCATTACCAACGAATGATTTGGTTGCTGTTCCACCCCGGAAAGTGATTTTCTTGTCCCGATTGTTTGCAGATACGTCCATTGACCACATTATGAGTTGTGTGAAGTCGATACGTGTAGTGAGTTTATGAATTATGTACATGGTTGCTCATATATGAACATGGTTGATGTTTCTTGTTATTCCGTTTACTGCGTGTGATAAATTTATTGCTCTTCCACACTGGTGTATGCTCTGTGTAATGTTATCACACACGAGCACGTTAGTGGAAATAACACAATTGAGTGTTTTTCCAGTCATTGATAAAGGTATACTTGGAAATACTTAGTTATAAGGATAAATGGTACACGTTAGTGGAAATAACATAATTGAATGTTTTTCCCCTCATTAATATTGTTTACACAGGCTGAGCCGCTTATCTTCGTGTGGACTATATTTTTACGATCTGTTTATGGTCATTAGACGCATGTGTGAGAAAACCCAATGTCATAAAAAGAAACAACGGGTAGCAGACATTCTCATTTGTGTACGCGGCGGTAAAGGTCCCAAACAATGATAAGGTGTCACACGAGGATAAGAGGACAGCCTAGACTAGTTTTAAGATTATCATGTTTAGTACTTAAGGTTTAATTTTGTAAATAAAATTCAGTATCTTACAAATATTCAAACTCTGTGGACGTGTTTCAGAGAGAAGTCGCGTTTACATGGTAATGATTGATGTACTCAAGTTTAACTTTTAGCAGGCCCGAGACATCGCACCGTTTAGAATATTTGTACCAGCGACAATTTTTGAAACCTTAGTAGACAGATCTGGCCTGAGGGTACTTTAATTAGAGAATTTATTCGTAGAGATCGTGTTAGTTCAGAAGTTGCGAAATTACTACCAATAATGATCATTTTACAAAACTAGGAAAAACTTTATCCGTGATGTATCAAAACGTTAGTGGACTGAATTTGAAATTAAAAGACTTATATTTCAGAAGTTTTACTTGTTGTTATGAAGTCATTACGTTTTTGAAATACCTTTAAAGTAAGGTGTTAATGACTCACATTTTTTCCGAAAATTGTTAAGTGTATAGTAAAGATAGCGGTCCATTGTTCCATAACTTTTGAGTTGGTTGAATTTACTTCTTATACAGATGTCAAATTTATATCTGTACTATTGCCACTTTTGGGTAAAAACATACTTCGTCGACTTATCATTGTTATCACCCGCCGACTTATTAGTTGCTCATTAGAGTGTCCATATAATAAAAAGTGTTATTTTTCGGCTCCCCGCGCATTTTCTAATAGATTAGGAATATAAAATAATATACGTGCAAAAATTTGTTCTATCGGATGCAAACCGGCCAGTCACCCACGGCCTTTAGCCCTAAAAATGGTGTAAAATTGCCCAAAGCTTTTTTTAAGCTATGACTTATAAACCAGAAGACTGTCACAAAAAAAGAATTTAAACATTTTTCTTACAAATATACAGGCAAACATTTTTCTCTACAAATTTGTGGCCTTTCTATGATCTTTCATGGTGTTTTCAGAGGTCGTAGTTCAAATTTGTGGCGAAATTTTTTTTCAAACGGCCCTCCTAAATTTATCTATAAATCTATTTAGGTTTGATTATTGCCAAAATGTAAAGTATTATATGTAGTTTAAAATAAATTAGTTTGTAAAACATATCGTTTATTTCATGACACCGTTACCGAAATATAAATTTAAAAAATTAGTTCTATTAAATATTCTGAACATGTGTACATTATGAAATGTTATATTCGAATTACCTCTATTAACTTCATTAGGTAATCCATTGAGCTCGGGATTAAAAAATCTCTGATTTCAGTCTTTTTTAAATTTTGTGTACATTTTAAAACGCCCCTGAAAAAATAAACCTTACATATTTAAAAAAAAAAACCAAACTAACATAGTAGGCGTTGTTATAAACCATGGTACAAATATACGGTAGAATCAGTTGCACAGCTGATTTAAACTTTATTCTTGTGTGCTGATTTAAACTTTATTCTTCTCATTTTGGATCAGTAAAACCAATATACTTATAAAGAAACAAACACATGACATTCATTTGAAAAATGTAGGCTTTTGATTTTTTCATTATTTTTTTAATCACCTGAGTTTGACAAAACAAAATCCGTGTTACCGTATATTTATACCATGTTATAAACAATAATTTGCTTTGATTTTCTTTTTATTTAATTGTTCGAAACCTTTGAAAGAAAGTCAGTTTTTTGGGAAATAAATTTCATATTTTTAGTATATTTAAATTTTGAAAATGGAAAATAGTGTTACATCCAGTTGTGTTTTTTGATTGGTAAGTATTTAAAACCAAATATTTGTCTAAACTACATATCGCTTATTTGCCGGAATGTTGTATTAACTCAAAAAACATAGTTTCGAGTAAATCGACTTTGAAAGTTTTATTTTGTATATGAATGTACACAAAATGCTAACTTCCAAATGCTCTCCTAATGAATTTAACACAGATTTAGATATAGGAATTAATCCATCTGAAAGAACTCGGTCAGGAGAATATTTTATAGTACTTAGTCCAAAAATGAAGAATTTTGAGTTAATACAACATTCCGGCAAATGAGCGATATGTACATTAAAATTAATGTTTTATTGTAGGAAGGAAAAAAGTAGTTTTGATGAAAGGATGCTTCCAAATAACAAAGATGTTTTTGGAAGACTTTTTCGTTTAATATAAGATGAAAAGAGGAATGTTAAAGACAGCGCTTCGGTTGTAACAAATGAAGTGATAAAAATTTATAGGTTCTTTGAAATTCAGACGAAACGAAATGATGGTGTTAAAGCAATTATTGTTAGACATTCCAATAACTTCAATAGTTTAAGAAAAAGAAAACTTGCGTCCCAGAAAAAACATTTATTAAATTATTAGATACAATGTTCCGCGGGGAGCGGAAAATATAACACTTTTCCATTTTTCTATGTATTTCATGGGCACTCTATTGCTCATACATTCCACCAAATTCTGATAAAGTACTTTGGGTGTTTGAGCGAAATTCACTCCAAACTTTCGTCCTGTGACGAAATTTTCTGTTTAGGTGATTTTAATCTACTCTCTGTGTCTTGGCAATGTTGTCATGAATCTCGTAGTCTACTCCCAACATCTTCGTCCACCTTTGCAAATTAATTTCTTTATGCCATGATAGAATTATATTTTATCAAATAAATGTTGTTCCCAATTCCTGTGGCAGAAGTTTAGATTTGGTTTTCTCTAGCTCCTTGGAATTCTCCGTATGCAGCACCTCTAGTTTGCCCTGAGGATAAATACCACACCCATTGTTGTAAGTTGTTATGTTCCAAGTTATACCGTCCGATAAAGGATCGTCATCATCATAAATGTATTTAGTTTTCGCCTCTCAAATTTTTGTTTGTTAAAATCGGTTTTAGCTGATACCTCGTGGGCTAATAGTGGTGACTTTGATTTACAGGTCTCGCATTTTTTTGACACTTTCCATAATTTTTTTCTTTGTACAGGGTGGGCCAACTTCGACTGACTGATTTGAAATGCTTATAACATTGTGTCTCTCGCGGTATTAGCTGTACCTCCATCTTGCTGGAACCATTTGCCATGATTATTGAAAACTACCGGACGTAAACAAATTTCCAACATAGCTCTATATACCGACCCGGGACGGTTTCTGGTTCCCCAGCTTCGTTTTCGGAAATATATGGGCCGATAATCCTATCAGCCATAATTTTGTGCATCTAAAAAATAAATAAATGGTTTCCCATAACATCCCATGAAGGGACCGGGGAGAACTTCTCACAATCACTGAGCTGTGCGCTTTCCAGTTTTTAGTCACTGATTGGGACCTACAGTTTTACACCGATTCCGAACGGTATGTTGAGAAGCTTTTTCATGGCTATATACTCGATAGTGTCGCCGTCATTATGCAAGGTGACCGCCGCCGAAAGAATTTTTTTTGAAGGTGGTCAGAGTAGGGTTCAGGATCTCATGTACAAGAGCCGCGCACACTACCATTGCACCACCGACGGCCACTTTTGTGCATCTGAGAGGGTATAATTGTCGCTGATGCTCTGCCTAGGATTTTCGGTACCCCAAATTCGGCAGCTCTCTTTATTAACATATGCATTTAAATGAGAATGTGCTTCGTCGTTCATAATGAGGTTGTTCAAAAAATAATAAAATAATAATATTGAAAAATTTTTACACGTTCTTGAATTTAGCATGATGACATTAGAATATTTTATTAACAGTGCCATTCTCGACCGAGTGACTAGCGTATTTGTCGTGACAGTAAATACATTAGTGACAAGAACTTCAATTTGCTATTCTGGATGTCAAACGAAAGCTGTTTTTGTTTTAGTAGACACTGATAGTTATAACGTCCTCAATAGCACATGACAATAACAATATTGTGTAAATAAGGAGCAGAAAATTAGAAAAATGGCTATATCTCGCAAACGGAGTGTCAAAACGAAAAATTAGCAAATTTATAATGGTTTCCAGGGGTTTTAGAAAAGTTAGTTCAATGCATATGCTTACGATGTGAATTGAACCAAGTTTTCTAAAACCGTTGGAAACACGGAAAATTGGTTAATTTGTAGTTTGGACTCTCCGTTTAAAGAATATTTGTATGTTTCATAATTTGAAGTAAGTAGGGATGAGATTTCCATGCAATCCAGTTTTTTTCTCAAACTTCTCAAACACTAATTATCTTGTCGAATCACTCAGTTTGCAGAAAACCTACACTGACTTGGTGCATATTTTTGAATTTTATACACCGAAAGAAAAGCGCTAGCATCAATGAATGGGTTACATTAATGGGTTTACATTGATGCAATGAAAAGTTTCTTTGATGCTATGAAATTACTTCAATGAACTCCTTCATTACTGCAGTTTTTGAATTGGTGGACCATCATTAATGCTAAGAAACCTTTTACATTGATGGAATGAAACATGTTTTTCATGTAAATATGGGAAACTATAGAGAAAAATTGCAGACATTTAATCGACATTGTAAAGTAGAATCTAATAAATAGGCCATTCTTTACATTACACTCATTTTATTGAATTTTAAAATATTTTTTCTAAAAAAGCAATAATGGAACATCTTTCTTTAATATAATGCACTGTTCAGGTCTCACCTTAACTTCCTTTGGTAGCTCGGACTCCGTTGGCCCAGGGGATTGTTCTTGGCGGATGATGTCGTTGTGAGTCACTCGACTCCTCCCAGCTCTGGCACATGATGTCGCGGCAGCAGCACACAAATCTGTGTTTGTTTGCTATGGGAATAAAATAGTCCCGCACTAGCGACTTCCCGAGAATTAGCATACACAAAGAAATAAATATAACACAAGTTTGGCTCGGTTTTATGAAACGGCGCTCGGTTCCTTTTATTAAGAGGAAAAAGCAAAACGAGACAAAAAAAATCGACCGGTTCAATTCGCGGTTTATTACAAGTAAGTAATGATAGATAACTAGACCACAACAGCTGTTCGTGTATGTACGGCCAACTACCGATCTTAGTGTTGGACAGTGCCCAATCCACACAAATGCTGTGGTGGGCTAACTTGGGCCCGTACATACGCGAACATACCGCCCACCTTGCGCTATTACGCGAAAAAAATAAGATTACAATTCATTTTCTTTGATAGATATAAAACACAACGTCAGTAATTCAGGTATGTGTGATTACAAAAATGTATGAACATATGATAAAAAAACAAATAAGATTATACAGTAAATAAATCGATATTGGTGAAAAAGGGCGAGTTGCTATGCTGTTGCTTCCTCATTCATATTCTGGATTAACGGGCATGTCGCCAAAAAAGGTCAGTCCAAAGATGGTATTTTGCGCGAATGGCAGCTCGTCATGTCTTTGGGGCAATCGGAGGTAGACGAGCCCAGCCACGTCTGCTCCCAGGACGACAGCGCAGGGGTAAGGGATACGGAATCCATGATTTGCCAGGGTGTCGGCACTGTATTTCTCCCTGGTGGGCCCGGGTTAAGGAAACAGCAGGGTTCTAACCTGGTTGTGACGGTGCGCACACCGTCGCGTACGGCAGACAGTTGTACATCCAGCGAGGGGGCACATTTTTTCCAGGCCAGTGGGAATATAGTAGCTTTTGGGTTCATTCGGGTCCAGCAAAACTCGGACGTGAACCCGAGACTCGGGGTGTGGCTTGATCGTCATAGCAGCCCAGGCCGTCCCGTCACGGTTTGACACGTGCAACTGCGTGTGATGGTCTTGCCAACAACGGTAGCACCCGGAGCGGCTCTCACATTTTGATACTTGATGGGACAACCCCAAGCTATTCTGGCACGCGTTCTGCGCTTTAATTATTTCCTTCTTCTCAAGGGGGGCCATCAAACTTTTGGCATTTCCGAACGGCATGCCGAGAATGACAGAGGGCACTTGTACTCGTCTTGGAAGTTCATATATGTGGGATAAAAGAGTCAAAATGAAAAAAGGATCAAAGATGATACGAGCTAGACAGCATTGACATCGCAATAGGCATAGACTGGCAGAAGCAGAAGTTGTGTTTTATTGAGATCGTGGTAGCAGAACTAGTTTATGAAGTATGAAGTTTACGGAGATCCACGACTCTCACGCGATCATCACGTCCATGATAAAGTGTAATCACTCGCCCGAGGCGCCAGTCGTTGGGGCAAATAGACTCGTTGCGCAGTACTACAAGGTCATTTAGCCGAAGATCTTCTTGGGGGTGTTTCCACTTATTCCTCTTGATTACTTCGATCAAATATTCCGATTTCCAACGACGACAGTACTCTTGTTGGAGGATTTTTACCTTTCTCCAGTGATCTAAAAGCGCAGTTTTCGAGGGAATTTCTTCTGGTTCCGCAGGGGTCAACAGCGCAGAGCCAATAAGAAAATGGTCTGGTGTCAAGGCAGCAAAGTCGTCCTCTCTGTCAGACAACGGAGTAAGAGGACGCGGGTTTAAGCACTACTCGATACCAGCGAGAATGGTGGCAAACTCCTCGAACGTGCTTAATCTGGCCAGCAATTTTCTTTAAGTGGGTTTTACAACTTTTAACGCCAGCTTCCCATAACCCCCCATATGAGGGGCCGCGGCGGGTATGAAGTGACATTCTAGCCGCTGGTGACCGTATCGTGAGACCGCCGTGTCTTTGAGTTCCGAGACAATCTTCGCGAAGCTTGCCTTTAATTCTCGAGCAGCACCAACAAAGTTTCTGCCATTGTCAGAATAGATTTTGGTGGGGCAGCCTCGACGGGATACAAAGCGCGCTAACGCGGCTAGAAAGGCAGATGTAAACAGATCACTCACTGGCTCCAAGTGAATCGCCTTTGTTGCGAACCAAACGAAAAGACAGACATAACCTTTGGTGAGACGACAGCCGCGCCCATTAAAAGCTTTGATGTCAAATGGGCCAGCAAAGTCTACCCCCGTGTTGGTGAAGGGGCGGCTAAATGTCGTTCGGTTCTCCGGGAGAGGAGACATAATCTGACTTACGTGTCTTTCGCGCTATACACAGTCCTTACATCGGTTGACAATTGTTTTTGCCAGATTTTTCACCCTAAAAATCCAGCACTCTAACCTTGTAGTGTTGATCATCAACTGAAGCCCGCCGTGCAGAGTCAGTTTATGCACGAACGTTACATAGAGGTTAGCGAATCTGCTTTGGTAGGCCAAGATCACGGGGTGTCTTTCGTTGTAAGGCAGAGACAAAGTGGATCCAAGTCTACCATTTGCTCGGATAGTATCATTTTTATCCAGGAATGGCGTTAGGGTGAAAAGTGAGCTGGTAGATGGTAGGCTTTTCCTTTGTTTGAGGGATGAATACTCCGCCGCAAAGTGAATTTGTTGTGAGATCACCATTAGCCGTTGCTTGGCTAAGTTCAGTTCATCGGCCGATAGCCGCAACGTATTGCAGCGTTTCTCGTGCCTATGTAACGGGTGCGTCTGTTTGAAGAACCGAAACAGATATGAGACAACATTTATCGCTCTAGAAAGACATGAGAATCTGTCTAAGATGTCTTCTGAATCGGCTGACCGAGCAATATGAATTTTGACAACCCTTTTCTCAACAGACGTTTCTGGGGTTGCTATGTTGTTGGGCCAAAATTGTTGATCTTGCTGCAGCCAAGACGGCCCGTGCCACCAAAGCACATTTTCCTTTAACTCTAAAGGGGTCTGCCCCCGGGATTATGTGAGGGCTTGTTTAGCCATGCTAACACTATGGTGGAGTCAGACCAGGTGCATAAAGATTCATTAGGCACCTTAAAGTGGGGTATTATTGAATCAATCAAGTTGGCCAATAAATATGCACTGCACAGCTCCAATCTTGGGAGCGAAATTTTCTTAATCGGCGCCACCTTCGATTTTGAAACAAGTAAACTAGTGAAGATTTTGCCATCGGTACTTATTCTGGCATACACAACGGCCGCATATGCTAGCTCTGATGAGTCACAGAACCCATGAAATTCTACGCTGCAGCCTGGTGAATATTGCACCCATCTTGGAATCATAATTTTGTCTATTTCTCCATATTTAGAGATAAAAGATTTCCATTTCAGAAGAGTCAATGTCTTGACTGGCTCATCCCACCCAATATCATCTAGCCACATATTCTGCATAAGTATTTTGGCGTTTATGATTATCGGAGACAGCCACCCCAAAGGGTCAAATAGCCTTGCTATGACCGATAAGATCTCCCTTTTCGTAAATGACTCTTTATCCCTTATTTCCTCGGTTACAAAGTAGAACGAGTCAGTTGCCGCATTCCACCTTATTCCTAATGTCTTCACGGCGCTCTTTTCATCGAAGTCCAAAAACTCCTCATTAAGAAGATGTTCTGGGGGCAAATCTTCCAATATTTCTTTCCTATTAGACGTCCATTTTCTTAGATGAAAGCCAGCTGTTCGGAGTATTTCCCTCAACTCGTTACGAGCCTGAAGACTTTCTGAGACTGTGTGTGATCCTACCAAAGCATCGTCAACATACATATTCTCTTTCAGAATGTTGGAGCCAATCGGAAAGCCATGCCTTTCGTCTTCAGCCAATTATTGTAATGTCCTTAGCGCCAAAAAAGGAGCGCAATTTACCCCGAATGTGACGGTCTTTAACTGGTAGTCTTGTACCTCTTCGTCAGGTGAGGATCGGAACAAAATTCGCTGGAGAGGGGCATGTTTGGGGTTGACCAGTATCTGTCTATACATTTTCGTGATATAAGTAGTTCTCTGCTTTATCTCCTGGAGGATCAACTTTTTCCATGTGTCCAAGAGCCATATATTCAGCCAATACCTCGTCGTACATTAGTTTGAATTCAGGTTTTTGTGCCAATGACATTTCATTTCGCAGAAACTGACTCAAGGCAATGTATCTATTTCTTTTATAGTTCGCCCTTAAAGGTCCGTCGGACTTAAAATGCAAATCTACCCTGTATCTTCCTTCTGGGTTTCTTATTGTGGTGGACTGATAGATTTGCTCGCAAATTCTATCCTCCTCGGAAATAGTCGGCTTCCTAGTCACTTCTTCTATCTCCCAAAACCTTTTCAAGTGTTTGTCGATCGCCACCCTTGTGCAATGAGCTACTCGAATCTTCCGTGGGGAGTTCGTTCTGTTTGCTGGACCAGTCACAGTCCATCCGAAGACTGTCTCTTGAGCCACCAGCGAGCCAAGAACGCCATGTTCTACCCCTTTGCGTAGAATGAGAGGGTACAGGTTCCTACCTAAGAGAACGTCAACTGGACTACTTTCGTAAAATTTGGCGTCAGCAAAATCCAATCGTGGGAGATGGTCAACGATAACGTTATCAAAGGAGTGTGTTGGCACGTTACCAGTAACGTCTTCAACTACCAATGCATCAACCGCAATCACAAAATCTTGACGTCTGGCAGAGCTAATCGCGAAAATTGCTTTCTTTGAGCAACTCGTCAAATGCTCACCACCCAATCCTGTTATTTCGGCTGAAATCGATTTTGTCGGTAATTTCAATAATTTTTGAATTTTTGACGAGACAAATGTATCGTCTGAGCAAGGGTCAATTAGCGCTCTAACTTTATAAACTTGGCCATCCTTAATGACATTTACCCAAGCTGTAGCCAACATAGTCTTATTTGCCACCGACGTATAATAAGCCCTAACGGCGTATCTATGGACTGTAGGTTCTGCTCCGCTGAGCTTTGGGTATTCGTAACCGCCGCCTTATCTCTGTTAGTGTCCCGACTTCCTACTTTCTCCTTATGTAGCAGCGTATGATGCTTTGAGCCACACTTCGAACAAGTCTTTTTGCTTGGGCATTCTGCTAACGCGTGACCCAACCCCAAACAGTGTTTCTCACGCTTAACCACCGATAATCTGCTGTCAGCATTCTTGGAAACAACTTTGGGACAAGAACGTAAAGCATGTGCACCTTTACATAGACTACACTTTGCATTATTCACCTTTGTGTGATGCACCTTGTACTGTTGTGACTTGTCAACGTTGGTGCTCTTTGGACAGGGGCCGGAATCTTTTGGACCAATCATGTCAGAAACGCTTTCCAATGTTTGAAACCTCTCTGTCAAAAACTTGCTCAAATCTGCCCACTTGGGAAGCTCAGTTTTATCATTTATTGACTGCTCAAATAAAGACAACGTAAGTTTGGGTAATTTGCAGGAACATTGATAAACAAAGATGGGATCCCATGACCCAACATCAATACCGTACAATCCCAGCACTGAGATACAGTTTGTTATGTCTCTCTGTAACCTCTTGAGACAACTCGAAGACTCCTGCGTACAGGGAGACAAGTTAAATAGAGTGCACAGTTGGGAATTAATGAGAATTATCTTATTCTCATATTGACCCTTTAAGTTTGCTCAAGCAATTTCAAACTCCTCTGTGGTTAATGGAATATTTTTATTTATCTCTCTAACTTTTCAACCGGGCTAAGTCTCGTATTGTTGACGTATATCGCTGTGAACAAGTCCTTGAAACTGGGCCAAGTAACGTAATCACCTTAAAACACATCAGTGTCACAAGGTGGGACCGAGATTGTTGAGCTAGTTTTTTGTGCTGCACGTGTAGGAGCAGGCTCCGAATACTCTTTCCATTCTCCCAACATCTGCATGCAGTTGATGTAGATATCATGTGCCGTTTTCTTCTTCGCCTTTATTGCGTCCCTATTCTTCTTGTTGCACTCTGCATCCGCTATGCAGCTCTTGTACAGCTCTTTCCAATCCACCCACAAACTTTGTAGTTCCTTCTTAAGTTGTTCTTCGAACGCGGCAATCTCGTCGCATTGAAGTAAATAATCCTCCATTACGGTCATTTTAATCCACAAGAGACAAAGGACCTTAACCAATTAATAAATAAATCGTATCCCACTAAACGGTATTCTTCTTTCTGGCCGTATGGCCTATGACACGAACACACAGACTGTGTTCAGAGCCAATCAATTTTCAATTTTTTTTACCAAACAGTTTACGAAACACGGTGGCTGATGATCACACGAATCCACTGATTGCGTGTTTAACGAGCCAACAAATTTTCAAAAATTTTACCAGAAATTGAAAAATTTTCCCAGAAATAAAAATATGTGGCAATATATTTTTCCTCCACTGTGGCTGATGAGCACAAGAATCCACTGATTGTGTGCTTAACGAGCCAACAAATTTTCAAAAATTTTACCAGAAATTGAAAAATTTTCCCAGAAAAAAAATATGTGGCAATATATTTTTCCTCCACTGTGCCTGATGAGCACACGAATCCACTGATTGTGTGTTTAACGAGCCAACAAATTGTCAAAAATTTTACCAGAAATTGAAAAATTTTCACAGAAAAAAATATGTGGCAATATATTTTTCCTCCACTGTGGCTGATGATCACACGAATCCACTGATTGTGTGTTTAACGAGCCAACAAATTTTCAAAAGTTTTTCGAGAAATTGAAAAATTTTCCCGGAAAAAAATATGTGGCAATATATTTTTCCTCCACTGTGGCTGATGAGCACACGAATCCACTGAATGCGTGTTTAACGAGCCAACAAATTTTCAAAAATTTTACCAGAAATTGAAAAATTTTCCCAGAAAAAAAAATATGTGGCAATATATTTTTCCTCCACTGTGGCTGATGAGTACACGAATCCACTGATTGTGTGTTTAACGAGCCAACAAATTTTCAAAAATTTTACCAGAAATTGAAAAATTTTCCCAGGAAAAAATATGTGGCAGTATATTTTTCCTCCACTGTGGCTGATGATCACACGAATCCCCGATTGTGTGTTTAACGAGCCAATTAAAAATTTTAAAAATTTTACCAGAAATTAAAAAATTTTCAAAGAGAAAAAATGTGTGGCAATTTATTTTTCCCTCACTGTGGCTGATGATCACACGAATCCCCGATTGTGTGTTTAACGAGCCAATAACAATTTTAAAAATTTTGCCAGAAATTAAAAAATTTTCAAAGAGAAAAAATTTGTGGCAATTTATTTTTCCCTCACTGTGGCTGATGATCACACGAATCCACTGATTGTGTGTTTAACGAGCCAATAAAAAATTTTAAAAATTTTACCAGAAATTAAAAAATTTTCAAAGAGAAAAAATTTGTGGCAATTTATGTGGTTGATGATCACACGAATCCACTGATTGTGTGTTTAACGAGCCAACAAATTTTCAAAAATTTTACCAAAATAAAAAAAATTTGTCGGCAAAAATAATGTGTCAATATTTTTTCTCCACTGTGGCTGATGATCACACGAATCCACTGTTTGTGTGTTTAACGAGCCAATAAAATGTCAAAATTTTAAAAATATAAAAAAATTTTCCAAAAATATTTTCCTTTTCGAGTTGAACAACATTTCCCGACTTTTGCCCTCTACTGTTCCAGTTATACTTCCATACGTACAACTTGACTGAATAACAAAGACCGCGGAGTCGACCGCAGGCCCTTTCGAGCAGAGCAAATTTCCGATATTCACTGAGCACAATGTAAGTGGCAGCTAACTAGCACCAAAGTAACGACAGCTGTGCTAAAGACCAGCCAAGGGCAAACCGAATTTGCGAAACTGTAAATTTGCCAAACTCAAAATTTTGCAAAAAAAACACGATTTTGCAGCAGCTTTAATGACGGTTCACTTTTTGTTGTTGTTATTCTTTGGAATTGCCTTCACAATCGAGCCAGAAAATGCCTTGCAATTATGCGATATGTACACAAACGAACACTGTACGTACCTTAGCTCCTGGACCAATTCCTTTTAATCTGTTTTCGCCTTGTCGCTGGCTTTGACGGACGAAGGACCAAATGTTCAGGTCTCACCTTAACTTCCTTTGGTAGCTCGGTCTCCGTTGGCCCAGGGGATTGTTCTTGGCGGATGATGTCGTTGTGAGTCAATCGACTCCTCCAAGCTCTGGCACAAGATTTCTCTTCCAATGATGTCGCGGCAGCAGCACACAAATCTGTGTTTGTTTGCTATGGGAATAAAATAGTCCCGCACTAGCGACTTCCCGAGGATTAGCATACACAAAGAAATAAATATAACACAAGTTTGGCTCGGTTTTATGAAACGGCGCTCGGTTCCTTTTATTAAGGGGAAAAAGCAAAACGAGACAAAAAAAAACAGCAGACAGTTGTCCGAGGACTTCGGCCACGGACTGTCCCTGCAGGCTGTGTCAGAGACACGGCCATTAAGTTTAACGTAGAATACGCCATCCGATACGACAGAAAACATATATAACAATAAATGATAAATAACATAAGCAAATGAATTTATTTATTTTATAGTTACTTTTGATAATATATATAATATATTTTTTATAATTATATATCCATGTTAAATTCAAATTCACATTTTACATTTTGTTTCACTTAAATACATAAGTAAATATTACGTCAATCAAAACAACAGCCGAAGGTTTGTGTCCACACTGAAACAGCAGCATAGTTTCCCAATCCACACAAATGCTGTGGAGGGCTAACTTGGGCCCGTGCATACGCGGAAAAGCACCATTTCAGTAATTTTGAACGATTCATTAATTTGGTTAAAGGATAATATGTACATATGTATGTAGGTATTTATTTATGTAACGGGTGTTTCAATAAGAGCGCTGGAAAAGTTTTTTTTAAATAAAACAAAACCGGTTATAGATCCCAATGAAATTCTTTATTCCTGTGAAAGTACGTTCGATGCCATTATGTATGGAACTCGATTTATTTTGCATGGCCACCACGGGCACGCTTGCAGAAGCCCAGGCGCTTAACCCAATTTTCGACGGTTTTCAAGCATAAATCGGCCGATACTGCTGCAATTTCATGTTCGATATTCGTACGAAGTTCATCAATCGTCGCTGGCTTGTTGGCATAGACCATAGACTTGACGTAGCCCCACAGGAAATAATCTAACGGCGTCAAATCGCACGACCGAGGCGGCCAATCAGCTGGGCCATTTCGTGAGATAACACGTTCACCAAACTTAGCTTCCAATAAATTGATTGCGGCATTCGCTGTGTGGCTTTTAGCGCCGTCCTGTTGGAACCACATGTCCTCCAAGTCCATATTATCCAATTGGGGCCAAAAATATTCGGTTATCATTGAACGGTAGCGATTCGCATTCACAGTAATGTGCCGGTCTTGATCATCATGGAAGAAGTACGGCCCAATGCCGCCGGCCCATAAGCCGCACCAAAACGTAATTTTTTCGGATTACGTGTGGATTGCTGTCTGACCAGCAACGCATATTTTGCTTATTGACGAAGCCATTCAGCCAGAAATGAGCCTCATCGCTGAAGATGATTTTCCAATGAAAATCCGAATCATTTTCAAGTTGTTGCTCAGCCCAATTCATGAACATACGACGCTTATGGTGGTCAAGCGGCTTCAGTTCTTGCGTCAATTTGATCTTGTAAGGATGTAGGCCAAGATCTTTTCGCAAAATTCGCCACAACGACGACACAGAGATGCCCAACGCTTGAGAACGACGTGTGGCAGACACATTTGGGATTTCTTGAACTGAAGCCTTAGCGGCAGCAATATTCTCGACACTACGGGCACTTCTTTGTCTCACTGGCACGGGAACATTTTGTACTCTGCCTGTGGATTCAAATTTTTCCACTAGACGCTCAATTGTTGATCTGGTAGGACGATTATGACGACCATAAATTGGATGTAGCGCTCTTAAAGTTGAGGCCACTGACTCCAAATTTCGGTAGTAAATTTTAATAATTTCGACTCGTTGTTGGCTCGTATATCTTTCCATGATGAAACGGCAAACCTTACTGAAGAGAAATGTCAAAAGAGCGGGAAAAAATATGGCGTCGTTTGCTGTCCCTATCGATTTACTTTTGTAGCGTCTCTGTTGAAAAACCCTTTATGTACAGTAGCTGTGACACAATATATGAGTGCCAGTATGAGATAAGGAATAAATAAGAAAAAATAAATGGCTGAAATGCAGAATCCCGCGCCATTTACAAAAAGCCAAAATCGAGCAAAATAATGGGATTTCAACAACCAAATTTTTTTTGTCGGCCGGACCTATTGGAACCCACATGTCCAAAAAATTTTAAAAAATCAAAAAATTCCGAAATCCAAAATTTGAATCAGAGATATTTCTCTCCCTGGCCCCCGCCCCAGAAAACCTAATAAAAACCCCCAGACAATGAAGGCAAGTGAAACATTATTGTGACACAGCACTAATGTTCTCTTTGTGTCGTATTGCTTTCGGTTTCGAACTATCTGCTCAAACCTAGACGATAATTTAGAAATGTAAGAAAGCATAGTCTTAGTAAAATTTGTAATTAAAAGTCAATGATTGAGTAGAAGTCAAAAAGAACAGTTATGTTAGAATTTGATTACTGGCAGTTTGTGAACGGAGAACTCAAATAAAGTCGAAAAATATAAAAATAAAAAAAACAAAATATCCTCTTTGCAAGGGTAGGGAGGTCAATAAGTTTGAGTCGACTTTCGGATGAGGGTAAATTTTCCGAGTGACTCCAGCCTAAACCACGCAAAGCAAATTAGGGGAACTTTTCTGGATTGAGTCAATCCTATCTATATGTGCATTATAGAACGGTCTCCAAACGACACATGCATACTCGAAGGTGGGCCTTACATGATTTACAAAGATACTTTTTATTACGTAAGAATCATTAAACTCCTTAGATCACCATTTTATGAACCCTAATATATCAATATTAGGTGAAACCGAAGTTCTGGTCTAGCAATACACCTAAATCCGTAAAAGAAATTACACTTTCAAAAAACATCAGAACCAATAGAGGACGCACGAGATATTACGGATGTTCTAGATAAAGAAATTTTTTTACATTTCTTCGAGTTCAAAGTCATTCCGTAACCGACAAGATAAGCTTAACGACATCTGCGTACATTAAAGTTGTATAGAATCTAATAATCTCATTTAAGTAAATCTAAATCTAAGAATCTCATTTAAGCAAAGCACAAATAACAGTGGCTCTAAATGGCCTCGGATATAACAGAAATAGTTTTAGACAAAACTCCTTACATGTTACTTGCTGTGTACGATTAGTAAGATACGAAGACATCCATTTTAGAAGATATGGAGGAAATCCTAATTAATCAAGGTTAAATATTCAAATTCATTATATTTGGCATCTGTCTGGCAATGATACGAAAACGCTTTAAACACTTCGAGTGTTAAATTCAATAAATTTGTCGTAGTCGACCTGTTCTCGATAAAGCCTTTTTGGTATGCCAATATAATAGAGCAGCCGGAACGAGCTATATTTTGAGTTATTATATATTCAAACAACTTAGGTATAAAACTTAATTTTGCAATTCCCCTATAGTTGTCGATATGACATCAATTACCGCTGATATAAAAAGGAAGAATGTAACATTCTTTCCACAAAGAGGGCAAATAACCTAAACGAAGGGCGCCGGGTATCCTCTTACCTTCCTTTTAGAGTTAACAAATTGGAAAATACACTTAGGGTTAGACTTAATTCTTATCCTCATCCTTGTTATAGAATCCGAATAGCACCCCCGGTTCACCGGATTATATTTACTCCGGGCCACAGTATACTTGACATAGTTAACTCTTTTCTCTATATTTGTTAAATAATCTACTCTTAACTCTTAAACTTTCTAACCGGAATGGAACATTATCATTGTATTAAAGAAAAATTATACATTGATAATATAAACCGTTTTATTGATGTAATGAAATATTGGCATTGATGTTATGATGATGCTATGAACATGTTTCATTAATGCTATGAGCATGTTATGAATGTCTGAATATGTCTCATTGATTGTATGAACAAGTTCCATAGTTGGTATGAATAGGTTTCATTGATAGTAGGAACAGGTTTCGTTGATGGTATGAACCGGTTTCATACATGGTATGAATATGTTATATGTTTCATTGATGGTAAAAGACAGTTTCCATAACTAAATGCAATTTTAACTTTTGCTACACTATCATGAAAATTAGAGGATGAAAGGGTGTAGATAGCAAAGTGGCTTGACAATCCTTAACAAGTCTACATACCAATTACGGTAATAGCATAAGGTAAAGTGTTTCCACGATCTATCGTAAATCATTCACAGCCGACTCGTAGATTACTGTACACTGTAAAGTAATCCCTATGTATAATAGGCCTCCGCGTGGTATCCTCTGGGGACCACTTTATCTTGATCATAAAGTGGAAGCGAATTCGAGCGGCCTCGAAATTTCCAGTCAGCCAAAAGATGTGTAGGGGGGTCAACATGATCAATTGATCGTGCCGTAACTTCATGTCTGATGGTAGCGCACTCAAGCATGCTCTTCTTCGGAGTACGGCTGGAACCCAACATCGTAGTACGGTCATGTCTCTGCTACTGATGTTGGTTACATGCGAGTGAAAGCGGAGAGATGGTTCACTCTCTTAAAACAAAACCCCCAATCTAAGGTGGAACAGCATATGCTCAGAGATGAATGGCTGGTGGGTAATCCAGTTCTAAATATGCGGACTTGGGGAACCGGGCGAAACCCCATTTAACGAAATGCCTTACTACGCCGTACAGGGCTAGGTGTAGTGGACCATTTACTTCCCTGTCTACTCGTGGGACCAAAATGGAAAAAATTACACAACAAAATGGAAAAAAGAAAATGGAAGCAGAAATTGCTTTAAATCTGGAGGATGAAAAACCTCAATCTGGAACTATGGAGACTGAAACAGCCTCAACTTCCAGAGCTGCAAGAAGCGCAAGTGAAGAAATCACTCAAAAAATAGAGAAATTAAATGTCAATAAAGATGACAATCAAAAAAGGCTAAGTGGAGCTGCCAGAAAGCGAATGAACTTTCTTCTCCGAAAAGGATTGAACAAAGTTGAAGCTAGAGCCAAAGCCCTTGATCCAGAGGAAAAGCAAAAAATTGCAGATAACAAGAGGCAAAGATCCCTAGAGAATACTCCTCCAGAAGAGTCATCAAGAAAACGTCAGAGGGAAGGAACTGTCAAAGACAAACCCATGGCCAAAAAAGTTTACAGACCACTGACAAAACCATCCTTTAAGGATGCACTGGTTGGTCAAAAAGTAGCGATACTTGCGAAGGACTTCCCAAACACAGTCCTATCAACAGCTCAAATGGATGAAATCCGAAACAGCATCATGGATAAGGTACTAGAAGAGGAGGTAATAAAACCTCAATTCCTAAACAGTACATACAAAGCTGGCTATCTGACCCTGCACTGCAAAAATGATGCCACGGCTGAGTGGATAAAAAAACTTGCTCTAAACATTAAACCATGGGCAACAGCAGACTTGTGGGCAATGGAGGAAACTAAAGTGCCTCACCCCAAAATTGCTGTTGGTTATTTCCCCAACGCTGCCACAATTGAGACCGAAAGGATTCTATCCTTTGTCCAACGGCAAAACGATGGGCTCAGGGTGGAAGCATGGAGGATGCTTCGAAGAGCAAACAAGGCAACGAATGCTATGCTGGTCTTCTCCATTGACCAAATCTCAGCTGTAAAGCTGGAGGAAACAAAGGGTCAGATATCATTTAAATTTGGCCAGGTCCAATTACACCTCAAAGAGGCTGGTGGAAAAGATGTGGAGGAAGAGGGAACGAATGATGCTGACTCATCATCAATGGAAAGTGGCCCAGGTGAAGGTGACTCTGCACCTATAAATGCGTCGGCTATTCCAACAACAAAACCATCAAAATGAAGTGTGTCCAGGCAAATCTTCAGCATGCTAAAGCAGCATCCGCCGAAATTAGCAGAGGGTTTGCCAAAAACACCTACAACATTGGTCTGATCCAAGAGCCCTGGATTAGATCGGGTAAGATATGTGGGCTTAATATAGAAAAATGTAAGTTAATCTATGATATAAATGTAGAAAGGCCAAGAGCCGCTATAATCTTGGATGAAAACATTAACTCTCTTCTAATTTCAGAGTTCACAGATGGTGACCTAGTTACCATACTAACGGAGGCAAATCAGATGGGAGTGAGGAAGGAGTTGATAATTGCCTCAGCTTATTTTCCGGGAGAACAACCCGAAGCGCCTACTGAAAAAGTGAAGGCGCTGGTAAGTTACTGCAGGAAACACAACAAGGCGCTAATAATCGGATGTGATGCTAACGCCCACAATAAGGTATGGGGAAGCTCTGATACCAACAAAAGAGGTGAGTCACTACTAGATTTCCTTATGACAAACAATATTGCAATAGCAAATAGGGGTAAAAACCCAACTTTTGAAAATGCGATTAGACAAGAGGTCATAGATCTGACCATTGTCTCACACAATGTTCAAGATATGATCAAAGACTGGAGAGTCTCACAGAATAACTCATTCTCTGATCACAAACATATTCTCTTTGAGTTGAAAACGGACCTAATGCAGAAAATCTGGTACAGGTCACCGAAGGCTACAAATTGGGAGGGGTATAAATCTGACCTTGAGGGTAGGCTAGAAACCCACGCGTCACCGATAATTTCAAGAGTAGATCTAGATGAATCGGTGGATAAGTTAACCGATGATATTTTGGAATCTTACGAAAATAACTGTCCTTTGAAAACTAAGAACACAAATAGAAAAGTCAGATGGTGGAATAAAAACCTTGAGAAATTAAGGCAATTGGCACGACGAGAATTTAACAGGGCAAAATCTAGCGGTAACTGGCAAGATTATAGAAAGGCCCTTACAAAGTATAACAAGGAGCTAAGAAAATCGAAAAGATCATCTTGGAAAACTTTCTGTGAAGAACTGAAGGATGTGCCAGAAACGGCTAGAATTCAAAAAGCCTTATCTTCACAGAAAAATCAGACAATAGGCAATCTCCGAATAGATGATGCAAATCAAACCTCATCCTTTGGGGAAACGTTGGAGCTTCTTCTTAAGACTCACTTTCCCGGATGTAGCTTTGATGAAGGTGATTCTATTAGGAACTATGAATCTGAAAATACAGTTAATTCTAACGACCCTATAATTAGACAAATCATAACATATGAAAAGATAGAATGGAGTATAAACTCATTTAAACCGTATAAATCACCGGGACCTGATGGGATATTTCCAGCTATGCTGGTAAATGGACCAGACTCACTGAGAAGACGACTGGTTCATGTTTTCAGGGCCAGTCTCGCTCTTAACCTTATCCCTACTAAATGGAAAAAAGTACAAGTGGTTTTTCTGCCAAAGGGGGGGAATAAACCAGCAGATCATCCAAAATCATACAGACCAATAAGTCTCTCGTCTTTCATGCTGAAAACGATGGAGAAACTTATTGATCTGTATATTCGTAATGAACTTTTAACTGAAAAGCCACTACACAATCTGCAATTTGCCTACCAAAAAGGCAAATCAACCATAACGTCGATACACAAACTAACCTCCATAATTGAAAAAGCACTGGAAAGGAAGGAAATAGCCTTATGTTCCTTTATGGACATTGAAGGCGCTTTTGATAATGCCAGCTATAATTCTATGGAAGGGGCGCTGATAAAACGAGAATCAGACCCAATAGTGATAAAATGGGTAAGCAAAATACTCTCACAAAGACAAATTATTGCTAATATGGGAAATACTAGCAGGAAAATAAACACTATAAAGGGATGTCCCCAAGGTGGAGTTCTCTCTCCGCTCTTATGGTCAATACTGGTTGATGATCTACTAGTAAAACTGAACGAAAATGGTTTTACCACTGTGGGATATGCAGATGATATCACAGTGATTGTAGAAGGAACACATGACGATACAATTGGAGAACAAATGCAAAATGCATTAAAATTAACATGGGAATGGTGCGAAAATGAGGGACTCTCTATAAATCCTAACAAAACCACAATTATCCCATTTACAAAACGAAGGACATTAACTATCCCTACGCTTCACATAAGAGATACGGAGGTTCAATTCGAGCAGGAGGTAAAATATCTTGGTATTATGCTGGATAGAACTCTCTCCTGGAATCCTCATCTAAACATGATACATAAAAAGGCTACAAAATCAATTTGGGCTAGTAAACAACTCCTAGGCAAAACATGGGGCTTAAGTCCAAAGATGTCACTATGGATATACAAACAAATGGTTCTTCCCAGTATACTCTATGGCTCGGTAATATGGTGGCAGAAAACCACTCAAATCACAGCCCAGAATAAATTGTCGAAAACCCAAAGACTAGCCTGTTTGAATATCACAGGGGCAATGAGAACAACGCCAACGGCTGCTTTGGAGGTTATCTTAAACCTTGACCCGTTGCATTTGGCAATACAAGGAGAAGCCTTTAAACAGGCCATCGAGCTTCATAAATTATTTAAATTTAAAGTAGGCGACCACACAGGACACCTGAAAATCCTTAATAAAGCTAATCATATTAAAGAGATGACTTTATGTAGTGATCAAATAGAGCCTGTACTGGAGCTGAAACGAAATTACACTGTTCTTATCCCAAAAAGGACTGAATGGGATTCAAACCCTATATGGCTACGTGAAGGAGCCCAAAAATGGTTCACTGATGGATCAAAAACAACAGAAGGGGTGGGAGCGGGCATAGTAGGACCCAGGTGTAGGCTCCAGATTCCCCTAAGCAAGGATTCTACAATATTCACAGCAGAATTATACGCACTCAACACGGCTACAGAAACGCTGTTAGACAGAAATCTAACAAGAACGAAAATAAACATAATGACAGATAGTCAAGCAGTTCTAAAGGCACTGAACAAACCCATCTTTCACCACAAATCAGTGTTGGAAGGCCATAGGGCCCTAAATCAGCTGGCAGAGAATAACAAGGTAACACTTGTATGGGTGCCAGGGCACAGTGGGATTGATGGAAATGACTTGGCTGACGAAAGAGCAAGACTGGGAGCGCAACGGCCATTCATAGGCCCAAATCCACAATATGGCTTCACTAAAAAGGACATTAAAACAATGATCACAAAAGTAACAAAAGGAGAATCGAAGGAGTTTTGGATCAAAAAAGGACCACTCAAACACTCGAAAAAATTCCTATCACCCAATGAAAAAAGGAGCAAGGATGCTCTTCAATTGAACAGACCCAATCTAAGGCTCCTATGTGGAGCTCTCACTGGACACTACACATGCAACTTCATGTTGAATAAGATGCAAATAGCGGAGGAGGGAACATGCAGATATTGTTTGGAGGACGATGAAACCATGGAACATATACTTGCGAAGTGCCCTGCTTTTGCTTACCAGAGACTTAAGATACTTGGCGGATCCGAAGTTATGGAGGACGCATATAAAAAACTAGCGGTGAAGGATATTGTAAAGTTCCTGAATGATACCATGAATTAAACTTTAATGGAGGGCGCACAATAGATCTACCTTGGTCGCGGTGCAGGAGGACACGTCTCTCAACCCAATTACATCGTAAATCGTAAATCGTAAATCATGAAAATTATTTGGAAAAAATGCACCCCGCGCCATTTACAAAAAACCAAAATCGAGCAAAATAATGGGATTTCAACAACCAAATTTTTTTTGTCGGCCGGACCTATTGGAACCCACATGTCCAAAAAATTTTAAAAAATCAAAAAATTCCGAAATCCAAAATTTGAATCAGAGATATTTCTCTCCCTGGCCCCCGCCCCAGAAAACCTAATAATCGTCGAAATAAATCGTGCCACAAAAGCCCGAACTTTGGTGGCCCATAACTCCAAAAATAGGGATTCCCTCTGACTTTTGCATTTTAAATTTTTTGCTTACAATCGTGTTTTCTACCCCCCCAACATTTTTTCTGACCATTTTTGGAATCTATGGACCCCATAGGTCCGGCCGACAAAAAATTGGCTTTTGAGATCCCCTTATTTTGCTCGATTTTCGTTTTTTTTTAAATGGCGCGGGGTGCATTTTTTCCAAATAATTTTCATGATAGTGTAGCAAAAGTTAAAATTGCATTTAGTTATGGAAACTGTCTTTTACCATCAATGAAACATATAACATATTCATACCATGTATGAAACCGGTTCATACCATCAACGAAACCTGTTCCTACTATCAATGAAACCTATTCATACCAACTATGGAACTTGTTCATACAATCAATGAGACATATTCAGACATTCATAACATGCTCATAGCATTAATGAAACATGTTCATAGCATCATCATAACATCAATGCCAATATTTCATTACATCAATAAAACGGTTTATATTATCAATGTATAATTTTTCTTTAATACAATGATAATGTTCCATTCCGGTTAGAAAGTTTAAGAGTTAAGAGTAGATTATTTAACAAATATAGAGAAAAGAGTTAACTATGTCAAGTATACTGTGGCCCGGAGTAAATATAATCCGGTGAACCGGGGGTGCTATTCGGATTCTATAACAAGGATGAGGATAAGAATTAAGTCTAACCCTAAGTGTATTTTCCAATTTGTTAACTCTAAAAGGAAGGTAAGAGGATACCCGGCGCCCTTCGTTTAGGTTATTTGCCCTCTTTGTGGAAAGAATGTTACATTCTTCCTTTTTATATCAGCGGTAATTGATGTCATATCGACAACTATAGGGGAATTGCAAAATTAAGTTTTATACCTAAGTTGTTTGAATATATAATAACTCAAAATATAGCTCGTTCCGGCTGCTCTATTATATTGGCATACCAAAAAGGCTTTATCGAGAACAGGTCGACTACGACAAATTTATTGAATTTAACACTCGAAGTGTTTAAAGCGTTTTCGTATCATTGCCAGACAGATGCCAAATATAATGAATTTGAATATTTAACCTTGATTAATTAGGATTTCCTCCATATCTTCTAAAATGGATGTCTTCGTATCTTACTAATCGTACACAGCAAGTAACATGTAAGGAGTTTTGTCTAAAACTATTTCTGTTATATCCGAGGCCATTTAGAGCCACTGTTATTTGTGCTTTGCTTAAATGAGATTCTTAGATTTAGATTTACTTAAATGAGATTATTAGATTCTATACAACTTTAATGTACGCAGATGTCGTTAAGCTTATCTTGTCGGTTACGGAATGACTTTGAACTCGAAGAAATGTAAAAAAATTTCTTTATCTAGAACATCCGTAATATCTCGTGCGTCCTCTATTGGTTCTGATGTTTTTTGAAAGTGTAATTTCTTTTACGGATTTAGGTGTATTGCTAGACCAGAACTTCGGTTTCACCTAATATTGATATATTAGGGTTCATAAAATGGTGATCTAAGGAGTTTAATGATTCTTACGTAATAAAAAGTATCTTTGTAAATCATGTAAGGCCCACCTTCGAGTATGCATGTGTCGTTTGGAGACCGTTCTATAATGCACATATAGATAGGATTGACTCAATCCAGAAAAGTTCCCCTAATTTGCTTTGCGTGGTTTAGGCTGGAGTCACTCGGAAAATTTACCCTCATCCGAAAGTCGACTCAAACTTATTGACCTCCCTACCCTTGCAAAGAGGATATTTTGTTTTTTTTATTTTTATATTTTTCGACTTTATTTGAGTTCTCCGTTCACAAACTGCCAGTAATCAAATTCTAACATAACTGTTCTTTTTGACTTCTACTCAATCATTGACTTTTAATTACAAATTTTACTAAGACTATGCTTTCTTACATTTCTAAATTATCGTCTAGGTTTGAGCAGATAGTTCGAAACCGAAAGCAATACGACACAAAGAGAACATTAGTGCTGTGTCACAATAATGTTTCACTTGCCTTCATTGTCTGGGGTCAGACACAGCAGTTTTACTTTCTTAATTCTTGAGTTTATAGGAGAGAGAGGGAAAGAGAATGGAGAGGGGTACAGACTTGCCCGTACTCTTATTTCCTTTTGTTTCCCCATTCGCAATTTTTTAGGCGAAGTTGGCTGCAGATAAAAATTGGACATTCCTCTTAATTTTTTGTTTCGTTGTTCATAAAATTGTGGGTAACAACAAAAAAAGTAAAAGTTTTTTGTTTGATTGATAGTATAAAGGGCTACTCCTATGCAATCAATTAATGTGGTTATTATTTATTATTTTCTTTCACTTCAATTTTATTCTTTACTTTTATGGACTATATTACAACCTCATGAGGTCAGACGTCTTACATATATTAATTAAACAAACAAATTAAACAAATTTCAACATATTCTTCCAACTGGCTCTATCCTTCGCCTTTTCTCGCCAGTTGGTAACACCAAGGATACGGAGGGATTCTTCTGCCTGGTCTTTCCAGCGGAGTCTTGGTCGTCCTCTTTTCCTGCTTCCATCGGGTACGTTATCAAAAATCTTTCGCGCTGGCTCATCTTCATCCATTCTGATAACATGGCCTAGACAACGCAATTGGCACACTTTGATTCGTCTAGCTATGTCCTCGTCAGAATAGAGATTATATAGCTCTGCGTTCCAGCGACGTCGGTACTCGCCGTTTTCCCTAACAGGACCATATATTTTACGGAGAATAGAGAGAGGGCTTTGTTCCTAAACTGTTTGCTGAGCCCAAAATTACATCTATTTGCAAGCACAATTCTCCTATCTATCTCCAGGCTGACGTTGTTGTCCTTGTTCACTGCGGATCCAAGGTAAACAAATTCATCTACCACTTCAAAATTAAATCGGTTGTCAACGTTCAAGTGCGGACCAAGCCGAGTGGTTTCTCTAGTCGTTGACACCATCAATTTTGTCTTGCCCTCATTAACAGCAAGACCCACCTTCGCTGATTCCTTTTCGATTCTTGAAAATACTGCAGTAACCTCTCGCAAATTTCGCCCAATGATGTCTATGTCATCAGCATACGCCAGCAACATATGGTTTCCGTGTTAATGATCGTGTTCGTATTTACTGCAGCCTTTCTCATTATTATATCCATTAAGATGTTGAAGAGATTGCACGAAAGTGTGTCGCCTTGTCTAAGTCCTCGCTTGGTACAGAATGGTTCAGTGAGGTCTTTCCCCACTTTCACTGCTGATTTGGTGTTGGTCACCGTCATTCTACAGAGGCGGATGAGTTTTGCCGGAATACCAAGTTCAGACATAGCTTCGTACAGTTTTCCCCGTATGGGGCTATCGAAAGCAGATTTGTAATCGACAAAAAGGTGGTATGTATCGATTTGCCTTTCGTGGGTCTTTTCCAGGATTTGGCGTAGCTTGAATATTTGGTCAGTTGTGGACTTGCCTGGTCTAAAACCGCACTGATAAGGACCAATCAGGTTTTCAATAATTGGCTTTAGTCTTTCACATAATACGCTCGACAAGACCTTATACGCGATGGATAAAAGACTGATACCGCGATAGTTGGAACAGACACACGGATCACCATTTTTGAATACAGGACATAATACACTGAGACGCCAGTCGTCGGGCATAGATTCCCCCAGCCATATACCGCATATCAGTTGACGCATGTGGGCTATCAGTCCTTCGCCACCTGCCTTAAAAAGTTCAGCGGGTAGGCCAACCGCACCAGCGGCTTTATTATTCTTCAGGCGGGAGATCGCCGTTCTTTTCATCAGTTGCAATGCGACATTCTTCGTCGTACCAAGGCTTATCCTTCTGCGGTTTTTGATAGCCAAGTTCAGTCATTGCAGCGATTTCCAAAGAATGGGAGATGTGCTTCCACTGCGCATCTGGTATTGATATCTCCGGTATTTGTAGCGTCTCAATATCCAGCTTTTCCTGTGTTCGGCTCCGTACGTTTTTCGCCCTGCTCAATCTCGTGCGAACTTTCGCAGCCACCAGGTAATGATCCAAGTCGATATTGGCATCTCGAATCACACGTACATCCATTACACTAGAAGAGTGCCTGCCATCTATTACCAAGTGATCAATCTGGTTCTTCGTCCGTTGATCAGGAGATATCCAGGTCGCCTTATGAATGTCCTTATGTTGGAATCGTGTGCTACTAACTACCATGTTGTTTGCAGCGGCGAAGTCTATTAGTCTTATTCCATTATCGAAGGTGGTTTCATGTAGACTGTGATTGCCGATGGTTGGTCGAAAGACACTTTCCTTTCCTAATTTGGCATTAAAATCGCCTAGAATAATCTTAATGTCGTGGTCAAGGCAGCGTTCATATACATACTTCCTCCAGGCGCTCATAAAATGTTTCTTTGACCTCATCATCTTTATCCTCTGTCGGTGCGTGCACACAAATTAACGAGATGTTGAAATATTTCGCTTTGATGCGAATTGTGGCTATGCGGTCACTCACTGGGTTGAACCTTGAAACTAGGTGTCGCAGTCTCTTGCCTACTATAAATCCGCACCCAAATTCGTGCTTACGCTCATGGCAGCTGTAGTAAATATCGAAGTTTTTCTTTCTGGTGCAACCATATCCTGTCCATTGCATTTCCTGGATCGCTGTGATGTCAGCTTTATATTTTCCGAGGACATCCGCCAGTTGGAAAGTGGCACCAGTCCTGTATAACGTTCGAACATTCCAGGTACATATCCTTAAGTCATGGTCCTTATAACGTCAACAGTTGGGGGGTTTCTTTGTTCATTATATTTTTGTGTATTTTCATTGCCGATGTAACGGTGGCGGGAGGCAATCCCAGCCCACCGTGGTTTGCATTTTACCTTCTTCCAGGATGATTATGTTTCAGCCGCCCATTATGGATCAGACGCTGACCAGAATGCAGTGTGTCGAAACTGGATTTTGGTTTCTTCAATTTTGATCCGCCGTTGGCCAGGGGTTTTGGCTCATCCGCCTTCAAAGGACAGAAGAATATGTCCACTACTTCGAAGAGCTTCAGTGACAGGGTCACCTAATAATCCTGAGACGTAACAGTGATCGCATTACCACTCAGGTTGCTCATTTGGTTTCGCCTTCTCACTTTAGCTAGCTAACGGAGGTTTCCGATAAGCCATTGCCCAGGACATACTGCGTGGAAGTAGTGAGGTGCTTGGACTGCCCAATGAAGGAATCATTTCTGGCCACTCCCAAGTGAATGGCTATCAGAAACTTTCCACCTCTAAGGACAGTCCCATGTCACAAATATAAAAAAATTCCCCTCCGAATAAATTTTTTTATAATTGAAATAAAATGGAATGTCAAAAATGCAAGAGCGTGGAAGCTAAAGAAAGCAAAAATTGCTCAAGCAAACTTTCCCTGTGTGAACATGAAAGCACGTTCAAACGAGAATTGCCAAAAACTTGAGCAAGTAAAATTGCCGTGTCTGACCCCAGACCAAGTCAAATTAAATGTGGGTGCGGAGCACTCTCAGAGCAAAGAGAACAAAGACGTAGTTATACGTACATATATAAAAATGAGATAGCAAGAGAGCAACGAAAATTGTGTGAAGTTGTGTAGCGTATGTACGAATATAACAATGTATGTATTTACATGTGTCTGTTGCTTTGCATTCTCTTTGTTTTTTTGTGGGAATAAAACAAAAAGTATGCTTTCCTTAACTTCCTCTATAGGTTCTCTTTGTGAGTTTTCCATTTAAAATTGTGGTATAAATGTACACCCAGGTATTTGTATGTGTCGACCTGATCTATGACTGTCGAACATGTATCATTGGGGTTCTCTACTACAGTGTTATATCTTGTGATTGAGTTGTGACATTCTGTCATGGAAAATAATTCTTATGCATATTTTATTATGTGTCACGGTTTGATATGCATCAACTTAGTTTTGGCAGCGTTTATAATTAGTCCATTATTATGGCACCATCTTGAAACAATGTTGAATTCATTTTGCATTAGCTGAGTAGCTGTATTTATGCATTTGCGTTGTACGACAATGGCTGTCATCAGCGTACGCAAATGCTTTACAATTTTTAAGAATTTTTAACATTTCATTCGCAGTATATAATGTACAGAATCGGCCCTAGCTTCGAACCTTGAGGTACTCCTCGGTCTGCTGGCATATCATCACTAATATTGTTTTCGATTTTAACTCGATAATGTCTACACCGCAGGTAGTTCGTAAACCATGCTAACCATTGACCTCTTATACAATGTTTTTCTAATATTTTTGTCAATTTTGAGTGCGACAGCCTGTCGAAGGCTTTGCTGAAATCAATGAACAAGGCTAAACAATGTTCATTGAACCCATTTCTTACCGGCGTGTGTTTGAACACACGTTTACGATATCCCGAGTTTTAGTGAATATAAAACATAGAAACATTTAAATAATAAAATGTGTGTATTGTTTGTGTTAAGTTTTGATCTGTTATCAAAAAGAAAAAAATTGTTTTGAAAATATTTCGTAATCCCCCCCTTTCACAAAGGGGGTATTTAAAAAGTGTCAAAAAAGGACTATTTTTAAACTAATTACATAATATATACACAAAAATTAAAATTATTATTTAAGCTTTGGCGTGTGTTCCCAAGAGTCCAAAAATTAACATAAGATATTTTACCCACCGTGTTGGTTTATATTCTTGCTGCTAGGGGGCACTAAATATTGACGTTTTTCACCACACACCGGTAGATTTGATATTTTCGTACTAGTTCGCACGTGTTTGTTTACAGAACAAGTGTTTTCTCTGTGCTACAACAACTAAAGGTATTATTTCTTAACAATTTTAAAATATTCTTTATTATTATGTAGTATTATATTATATTTATTGAATAATAGTGAAATTGTGTGAAATGTTGTGCCGAAAGTTCCTAACAAATACTGAATTGCAAGACGTCATTGATAACTGGAGCGATGAGGAATGTGACCATCCAGCAGAAATTGAGACTGTCATTTGCTTGCCCCCCGATAATACCACCGGTGATTCAGATTGTGAAATAATATACGATGACAAAATATCAACGAATATTATTTCCGATATCAGCCCGTTGACCGAAATAGCAGGTATAATTTATTACATTATTTATTTCGTTGTTGCTAATCATGGCTCATGCAGGCACCCTTGAAGTGATTTACACATCCACTATTGAGGAAACCCGAAGTTAAAGTTCATCAGATGGAACCGCAACCATAAACGTCAAAAGAAGTGCCCAAAAATAAATATCGTCCGGCAACCAATTTCAAGCCGGTTTGGAAAAAAACAAAGAGACCTGCCTACGACATTCAGCATGTGCATGAGCCACTGATAGAGGAAAAGCTAAAACCACTGCTCCAAACTATTAGCGAGAAAAGCTCGTTCGAATTGTTTAAATTATTCTTCGACGATGAAATAATTGATCTGCTTGTGGACGAAACAAATCGATATGCTGCCCAGCGAAATATGAGCAAACTGTGCGACAAATATCTAGTTCAACGTTTCATGGGGATACTTTTATTTTCTGGGTATCACAATGTCCCACAAACCTCATTGTATTGGAGTTTGGACCCAGCGTTTGGCATTCCCACGATTCGCCAAACAATGTCGCGAAACACCTTTACGAAATTAAAAGTTAATTTTCATATCGCTAATAACGACACTCTGGATACCACTGATAAGTTCGCGAAAGTTCGGCCTTTGTTTAATATGCTCAACAAACGTTACATTCAGTTTGGTGCTTTTGCAGAGCATTTATCGATCGACGAGACTATGGTTCCCTACTTCGGCCGCCATTCAGCGAAAATGTATATACGTGGAAAACCCTTTCGTTTCGTGGGCGCTGTGCTCCGACGATTGTTATATGTTCCAGTTCATCCCATATTCCGGTGCATCCGGCATTTACGATAAGAGTTTGGGGCTTGGTGCCTCCGTCATAATGGAACTATTGAGATATTGTAAGCATCTAATGCAATACACCATCCACTTTGACAATTTTTTACCTCCCATTACATGATGTGTCTGCTGAAAGAGAGAGGCTTCTGCGCAACCGGCACTGTTGGGTCTAATCGTGTTGCCGGTGCCCCTTTTAAAAACAGCATTGAAAAAACACGAAACTGACTATGCATATGATACGCGAAATGATGGTATGGTAATTCGTTGGCTAGATAATTCTGAAGTTACTATCGCAACCAATTATGACGCAATCGATCCTATGGTAACGGTGCAGCGATACAGCAGAGAAAAGAAGAAAAAAGTTGGAATTCAACAACCCCACGCATTCAATAATTACAACAGGCATATGGGTGGTGTAGACTTACATGATAATGGTGTTGCCATTTACCGTATCGGCATTCGTGGCAAAAGTGGTGGGGGCCGCTCTGGGTCCAATGTTTGGATAGTGCTGTTGTCAATGCATGGAAACTGCATTGCTTACTAGCAGCTTCAAAAAATGAGAAGCCTATGTCATAGCTAGACTTCAAAAATTCGCTTCGCTTTGCTTCTATCGTCGAAGGATGCCATGGATGATATTGAACATTCGTCTACTGAAGATTCAGACTACAGGCCGCAAAACCTTCCTAGAGTAGACGGATTGGATTGCACGTTCCATTGAGAACTAATAGTCGTCGCCGTTGCATTGTGTGTACACCAAAAGCCACCATATTCAAGTGTGAGAAGTGCAACGTACATCTACACTCAGAAACTTGTTTCAAATTGTTTCACGAAGACAAGCAATTTTATTTAAAACGCCGTGCAACACGTTCAAACAAAAAACCCAGAATTGAATAAATCAATGTTATTCTCTCTATATTCTGAAATAAATACTTGAATCTGAAATACATAAAAATTGTACTAACTTGTACTTACAGTTTTTTACCTGAAATAGTATTTCACCATTTAACTTCCCTAAATAATAAAAAAATTAACCGAATGTAACAATTATACTTATAGAGATAAAATAAGAGGTTTCTGAAAGTTTCATCAAAAAACTCTAACTTTGAAGTTTCTGGTTATTAATGGGTTAAGCAGTTGTTAACGTGGTTACAGAATTTCCCTAATAGTTGGTTTATGTTCTTTCCCTTCTGAGAGCCATATTGATTACAATTTATTATCTTGTATCGTACCAAAAAGTCATTTAGTCTTCTTACAACAATTTCCTCCAGAACTTTTTCGACCACGTACAAAATTGAAATTGGTCTGTAGTTATTATAGTCCGATTTTATGCCATTTTTGTATATTGGTCTTATAAAAGAAGTTTTTAGTAGCTTTGGAACAATACACTCATTTAAACTAGAATTGACCAGCTCTGTAATAATTGGCGGTAAGTATTGAGCATTGTTTTTGACATCCATAGGTCTAATCCCATCCGGTCCTGGACCCTTTTTAATATTAAGATTTTTTAATATGTTGTATATTTCATCATTATTTGTGTTTGTGATAAATATTGTATTTTGTTGTGAAAATCCGAGTTAGCTATTGTTTTTATCTCACAGTCATGTATTATGTTTTGAACATTTTCTTTAAAGTTGATTGCAAATTTTTTGGACACATCATTCAAATTTTCGTTTTTAAAGATTTTTTTTAATTGTTTGATCAATGTTATTTGTTTGTTTCCCAATAATTTCATTTATGAATATCCAGGTTCCTCTCATATTATTTCTATTTTTTATAAATTCATTTCTTATAAATTAATTTTTAGCGTGTATTAATTTTTTATTTAGTTTATTATTAAAGTTTTTATAAACACTTTCATGTATAGGATTAATTGCATTATCCTTAAATTTATTATAAAGTTTATCGCGTATATCACAACAGTTTAGTAGATATTCGTTCATCCACGGTTTTGACTTTTTTCTCCTTTTTCTGGACATATGGTAAATCTCATCGAATAGTTTGTATATGCTATTGAATAAATCATCTGTACAATTACATTTACTTAATATATTGTACCAATTAGAGGTGCGCATGGATCGATCCCAAGTGATCCCAACACATTTTTTTTTGTTTTTTAATTATGTCTGCATGATCCCTTTCTGGCAAATGCAAATTTATGGATGAGTCGAAACAAAACGCTACAAGAACAAGTAAACACAAATTATATTCCCAGCGAACATTTTCGAAGTGCGAAGATTTATGAGTTATAAAAACATCAAACCCGTAAAAACACAGTTTTTGACTATAAATTCCTTATATACGACACACAATTTTTCAAAAAAAATCAAAACAACATCAAAAGTACAGTAGGTGAAAGCAAGGTTTATGTATACGTACGGTTGCCAACTCATTGCATTACAGACATATTTTCATATGAAATCTTAGCTATCTAAACTAATAGTAGGCAGACATAGAGTTGACAACCCAGTTCATTTAGACGTCTGACTCCAACTACGTCATCTAACGGTAATTTTTGCTTATACTTATACTTTTAATAAATAACACAATAAAATTTATTTCATAATAACTTTATTAACTACTTTTATTTTTCAAATTTTCTTTCTCATAACTCAATTTCCAATTGTTTGCTGTGTTATGTTGGCAAGCATGAAATCAGACACACATACTCACACAAGTCACACATCCACTAGAAAGCTGTTGAGTACGATGGTTTTTGTCGCACAAGTGAACACACACACGCACGCACACATGCTTACGTTTTGCCTTTAATTTGTGTGGCTGTGTTCTGTAAATCTTCATTGAATGCAAAAATAGTGAGTCAATCGGATGGTACCGACGTTGAGTATATTAATGTTGAAGTCTATGATAAATATTCAAAAATTCTGGTTTCCTGTGTTTATAATCCTAACAGATCATGCTCGCCAGAACCATTTTTCATTGATCTAAGCCGTCGAATTATTGACTATGATTTTTATTTAACATGTGGAGATTTCAATACAAATTTACTGAATAATGATCAGTGCTGTCAATCATTTAGAGACCATATTAGCTCAGTAGGTCTTGCAGTAGTAAACAATTCATTGCCTACTCGTTTTCTCCAAATTCTGCTCCCAGTCTGCTAGACTTATTTTTAATATCTGACCTGAAACGGCTTTTTCTTTTTGATCAAATTTCTTTTATCTCTGATCATGATCTGATTTTCTGCTCGTTAGATATTAAGTTAAATAAATGTGAACAGCCTAAATTAATTAGTTATCGGGATTATAAATCGCTTAATATGAATAATCTGGTTTGTGATCTGAGCAACTCTAATATATCATCATGTTTGTTTGAGCATACTGTTGACGGTAAACTACTCGTTCTAATGAACATTCTAAAAGAACTGTTTGATGAACACGTCCCAATTCGCACTTTTGTTGATAGAGACTCATCATAGACGTGGATTACCGAGGCGGCACTAAGCAGCATACGGGAGCGAAACCGGTGTCATAGTGCTTGGAAACGTAGTCCTAACCCCTGGTCTGTATATACAAGAGCCAGAAACCATGCCAATCTTGTTCTAAAGAATGCTAAGAAAAGATATTTTGCTAGTATACTCAACGCTTCCTTGCCTCCGAGTAAACTCTGGAACAACATTAGGACATTGTCTATTCATTCGCGTAGTGAAACTTCTTGCTGTTTAAGTCCTGATGAGCTTAATTCTTTCTTTTGTTCTACTGGAAGTGCAGACAGTTGTCAAATTGTCAATGATAACAGAAGGGTTTGTATGAGCAACTTTGAATTTTCTTCTTTCACTGAGGATGAAGTGTTTAATTCTATTATTAACATTAAGTCGAATGCGGTAGGTGAAGATGATTTGTCAATTCGTTTTATTAAGCTGACTCTGCCTTATATTGTTAAGCCTTTGACACATATTTTTAACCATTGTCTAACTACCTCCACGTTTCCGAAGCAATGGAAAATTGCTAATATTATTCCAATTGCTAAAAAATCGACAGCCAAGGATCCTACTGACTACAGACCTATTAGTATCCTGCCAGTTTTGTCTAAAGCAGTTGAGTCGCTAATTAGCATTCAAATTAATAGGCATATTTTATCTAATGGACTTTTATCCCCTCTGCAATCCGGTTTCCGAGCTTCACACAGTTGTACTACTGCTGCCTTGAAAGTTATTGATGACATTAGGAGTAATTATGATCAGGATTATATAACGTATATGTGCCTACTTGATTTTTCTAAAGCTTTCGACAGTGTGAACCACAATCTATTATGCAATAAGCTTAAATTATATTTCGGATTCTGTGACTCATCCTTGTCATTAATAAGAAGCTATCTATCTGACCGAGTACAAAAGGTAAGACTAGAGCATTGTACATCATCTGCATTGCATATTACTTCTGGTGTGCCTTAAGGCTCCATACTTGGCCCGCTCCTTTTCAGCATGCTCATTAATGATATTTTTTCCGTGTGCAAATTTTCAAATATACATGGCTATGCAGACGATATACAACTCTATATCTCAAACAAAATTGGACTAGTTGAAGACCTAAGTTACAAACTTAATGATGACATTGAGGCCATTCGAATCTGGGCACAACGAAATCATCTAAAATTAAATCCAGATAAGTCCTGTGTACTTCCTATTAAACGTGGCGGTTTTGACTTAGAATCTCTTCCTACTGTGTTTTTAGGGAATACGTCACTTAAGTTTGTTAGTAAAACTAAATATCTAGGTTTCCATATAAACTCATATCTAGACTGTAAAGATCACATTAACAGTGTCGTTAGTAAAATATATCTTACGCTTCGCAACTTAAGAGTAACTGGTTCATTTGTCCCTACTGAGCTGAAACGCAAATTGTCCCCCATATAACATACGCTGCAGAGGTGTACAGTAAGCTTGACTCCCTAAGTCTCCACAAACTTCTAGTTTCATTCAATAATGCCACTCGATATGTTTTTAATGTGCGGAAATACTCAAGCATTTCGTCATACAACAAAATGATTCTTGGTATAAATTTGCAGGACTACCTCTGTTATAGAAACCTCTTGTTCTTACACAGAATACTCACTTATAAAGCGCCACACTATCTCTATGAAAAACTTGCAATTGGCACCTCATTAAGATGCAAAATGCTTATTTTACCGGAGTTTAACCTTTAACTAGTGACGTGTAGTCTCACAGGCGTAGCGTGTTTGGTAAATTCTTAGAATTGATGATTTCCCCCCGCTTGCCGCGACCCGGCGTCCCAGGAGCTGTTGTTTTAGTGCCAAAATGACCATAGAAGGGAGCAGACGTGCCGTCGGTTATGTAACAGGTTCGTAATTTTAATTTGAAATTCGATTGTAGCCTGTGAGGCTACATGTCCCTAGTTTAAAATGTTAAATGTCTATTAAAATGTTAAAATAAAGATCTCATGTCAATTAAGGCTGAAAAGTACAAGTAAGTGTTAATTATCATGTGTGTTTAAAGTAATTATAAAAACTGATTGAATTAATTTATATTTGTTTTATTACATTCCAACAAATAAATATCAACGCATTTTAAATCATTATAATGCAATTTTATGTCAAAATTTAAATTTAAAAGTAGTAGCCTGTGAGACTACATGTCCCTTATAGTGTTCTCAATTTGTCACGTCCCTAGTTAAAGGTTAAGCACCTTAACTCAAGTAGACTGTTTTTCATCAATGCCATCAGACTATGTAACTCTCTACCTACAACTATACGACTCATAAATAATGCTAGCAGTTTTAAAAAATCTGTCTTTGATCTATACAAAACTTAGCCTCAATCTTAATTTTCTCTATTCTTTTCTCTTATCGAAGTTGCTCTGGAAAATTGTCAGAATTTGATTACTCAAATTCAAATTATTAATATTATGTTATTATTATTATTATGTTATTATTATTATTGTGTTATTATTATTATTATGTTTTTATTATTTTTATTATTACTATTATTATTATTATTATTGTTTCTAATTCAAATTCTAATCTTGTTTTTTATGTGAAATTTTTGTATTTCTATTTGAATTTTTATTTCTTTTTTTTTTTTGAAATTATTAAATATGTTTTTGTTTGTCTTTAATACTTTATGTTTTTGAACTATAAAAGAATTTACTTTCTTAGTGTTCTAATGCTGTACAAACTAAATAAATAAATAAAATAAAATAAAATATAATAAAATAAATAAAATAAACAATGGGCGGGATCGCATTAGTGGGCGTGACATACATCTTGAAACTTTGTACAGCTGTATCTCATGTATCTCGGAGGTATGAATATGATATTTGGTGTATATGTTGTTTCTTACTCTTCGAATTACAGCCAGGGTGGAAGAGGGCGGAGCCACGCCCCCTTTTCAAAAATCGCTCTGAAGGCTTTTCTAAAATACCGATTATTATGAAAATTTCACAATACGGTACTGATGACCTGCTGATAGTCCTTGGCTATACTTGGAAGTGATTGTATAGGGGGGCGTGGCACCTCCATATAACTTGAAATTTAAAATGGCTATATATCTTGAACTATCAGAGGTATGAAGATGAGATTTGGTATATACAAGGTGGCGCAAAAGTAAACTTCCGATGTTTTTTGGCTGTAATTTAAAAAAAAAATTAAAAACTTTGATTCTTCTTGTGGATTATTTTTATTTGGTCTTTTAATTTTTTTTACATCAAGTCGAGAATATGATGTCATGTAAATGGCCGCCGCACCAGTTGATTGTCATTTGAGCCCTTTTTATGGCATTTTCCATCACTTTGGCCAAAACTTCCGGCGATAGGTCCTCACATTCTTGACGGATATTGTCTTTAAGAGCTACAAGAGTCTGAGGCTTGTTGACATTAACCCGCGACGTCAAAAAGCCAGGAAATCTGCGACGAAATTCACGTTGTGCCAAAGTCACCGACCGATTATTGGTCAAATAAATAGTCAGCAATATTCCGCGTTCTGGAGCAGTGTAGCGTAACATTGTTTATTAACGTGTATTTCGCATGTGTTTACTACACAAATGTCAAAACAGAACTGACATTAGGGGCCAATCCCAAAATTTAGAGCATTTTCTGATAGGAGGATTACTTTTGCGCCACCTTGTATGTTGTTGGTACAGTATGAATTACAGCCAGATTGGAAGTGGGATGTGACACGCCCCTTTTAAAAGAAATCGTTATAACAGTAATAATAATAGTAATAATAATAATAGAATAATGAACGCGCAACTTGAAATTAAATTTAAAGAGAATTCTGAAATTTTGGACGAGAAGCTAGAAATGAAGTCTGGCGAAAACTCAAGAATTATTCAGGACACATCAAATGCCACAAATGAGAAGCTGCAAGAAAGCTCGGAAGTTTGGAGATTCAAGTGAACGACCAGTTCGAGAAGGTTTAATAAAAGTTCGAGGAAATGGGGCATTAGATTGCAAACGTTGAACATAAGTTCGAGGAAGTCGAACAGGAACGTACAAATAATGTAAGGGAATTTCAAAGGAAAATTAATGAACCTCAGTTGCAGGGGGGGCCAGTGCGAGTAACTCCCGAAGGTACTAGCAGATTGAAAGCTCCCAGTTACGATGTTTCTACCCCATTCGATGTTTTTAAATTCCAATTCGAAATGGTCGCAATTAAGATCTTGTGGAGCAGCACCGATAAAGCCAAATAGCTGATCTTGTTTCTGAAAAACAGCTGAGCAGAAGTCCTGCAGAGCGAGGAGATATTAGCTGCAGTACAACGCAAGTGTGATGACGATCACGAGAAAGATATATACCGGATGTAATTATGAAACGCTACAAGATTTCGAACACGAGGTGGACCGTTTGGTGCTGTGACTTTACTTGTGAATGCAGCCCATTTCTGGATCAATACAAGATTGAGGCATACGTCAACGGCATCCGTGATCCTGACATAAAATATTTGCCACACAAAAGCAATATTCGCCGAAACCGTTTCGTTTGCATTAGCACAGGTGACAGCAAAGTTTGTCTCCAAGCCACAGCTATACAAAGTTCGATAGATCGCAATAGATTCGAAAGCGGGCGATTTGAAGGTTGCCATAAACTATCTTAAGGATTTAACTCAAACTCTCACCAAAGCGTGCTACAATTGCTACAAACCTGGTTATATCGCACAAAACTGCAGAGAGCCGCGAAAACGATCAAGATCGAACTCACTCCAACATAGTAACAAACGGGATAATTTTAATACACCAAATGAATCTCCGCAAAACTAAAATGAGCTAGCCCAGTGGAGCATAGATTGGCTCCCACAAACAAGTGGCCCACGATTTCCATCTCTATAATTCAACAGAAAAATAACAATCTCTCTGATTGCGGTTTTATCAGTGGTAGGAAGCGCATATTGACTATGGACACAGGCGCGTCACAATCTATTATTAAATCTGATTTAATAAAAGGACCAATGAAATAACTAGATGTGGTAAGACTCCCTACAGCAACGGTTGCACCAGCCACTGTACATGGTAAAGTAAAATTGAAGTTAGCTACTGCCAACATGAGCGTCGATCACGTGGTTATTGTCGTCGACAGTGTAGATGAAATGATAATTGGAGCAGATATTATGATTGACAAGGGCCTCAATCTAGATATGGGGCAGCAACCTATGATGTTGGCTAATGTGGAAATGTCACACAATGTGGGATACGACATTACAACACATATTAGAGGCTGGTTGCTAAAGAACATGTCAAATTGGCACCTGGTGGGTAGTTGAGATCGGCGGCTGGTGGGTAGTTGAACCGGCAAGTATAAAAAACAATTACATCATCACCGCCAAAGCTATAGTAAAATCTATTAATGAGCGATACTTGCCTGTAGGAGTACTAAACCTGCCCAACAACAAGGAGGTGATCGGCGAACACACAGAAGTTGCAGAATGTACTCCAGCCGGGCCGATCATCAAATATGAAGTTAATTCTGACTCCAGTAAACTATCAGCGAAGGAACAGAGACTACTGGAGTCGCATCTAGGTGAGTGGGTGCGACAACTAAAACCATCTGATACAAATAAGGCAAAGCAATTACTGTGAAGCCATGCGTCTGTCTGCCTTCACCCTGAAGACCAGTGTTGCCAGTTTAGCACTTTTTTTTGGAAAAACATGCTAAATTCTTTTTAGCACTTTTTTGGAAAATTTTTGCTAACTTTTGACTTTTCTTGCCTAATTTGTAGCATTTTTGGTCGATAAATTGCATTTTTTCGTTCGTTCTCTTATTTCGACTACGACTGTTTTGTAAAAGATTAAAGACAAAGTTGGCGTGTTATCTTTAATCTTTTACAAAACTGTCGTAGTCGAAATACGAGAACGACAGGCTGAATGTATGGCTGTTTTTCGAAATTGAACTCTGAAATAATGCTTACTTTCAACCAGGAATTATAACATATATATATATAGAATTTTCACGGGTGTGGATGTTAAATATGGACGTAAGATGGCATTTAAAAAATCCTTTACTGCAAAAGTATGTTGGTATAGACTTTTTATTAGCAATTTCTTTAAATGACTAAAAAACAAAAATAAATTTTAATTTGCTCTTAAGTATATTACTGGTCAAAATCGAATAGACGGTTCAACCGTCTAATCACTTGGTTAATCGCTTGGTTAATCGCCCAGCTTTTTTATGAGTCTAGTTAAGTACAACGTTACTGATTAATCAATTTCAGTCTACATGCTGATAGTTCCAACAACGGTATGAGACTGATTGACTTTGCCGCGGCAACAAAAAATGGTCGCTAGTGGCACAAGATTCCAGCATAAAGCCATTCACAAGGCTATTTGGGTATCCCATGATCAGAGAACGAAGAACCAAATTGATCCCGTGGTAATTGAAGGTAGCCACTCATCCAGTGTAATGGACGGACCAGTGATCAGAGAAGGTGACATCGATTCTGATCACTACCTGGTAGCAGCAAAGGTTCGCACAAGATTATGGGTCTTATCACATAAAACGATTCACCTCACTTTCACATCATTTTCCAATTTTTTAATCACATAAAACGTAGAAGTGTTCAACTGCGTTGAAAAACAAACTTCGCGTTGGATCACTGTATCACATTTAAAGCAGCCGTGACTAAATCGTCATATCTACTGTCATAATTCAACGCTGGGAAATTTGATGTGATTGCATTAGAAATACAAGTGATGTTTATTAAAATGTGGCCGTCGGTGGTGCAATGGTTAGTGTGCGCGGCTCTTGTACAAGAGATCCTGGGTTCGAATCCGGCTCTGACCACCTTCAAATTTTCTTTCGGCGGCGGTCACCTCGCATAGTGACGGCGACACTATCGAGTATCTAGCCATGAAAAAGCTTCTCAAAATACCGTTCGGAATCGGTGTAAAACTGTAGGTCCCAATCAGTGAGTGAAAACTGGAAAGCGCACAGCTCAGTGATTGTGAGAAGTTTCTCCCCAGTCCCTTTATGGGATGTAATGGGAAACTATTTATTTATGTTTATTAAAATTAATAAATAATGAAAGAAATATGCAAAAAAATTTATCGCATTTCTCAACATAATTTATTTTAAGTGTACCGTTGACAAATATTTCTAAATTTATGTTTTATTTGGGTATAAATACCAACAACAACTAATCAATTCAAACCTCACGGTGCGTTTACACGGGACAGTTTGAGACAAGATAGTTGAGAATATGTATTAGTTGTCACAAAGACAAAAATTCTTTGTGTGACGTACGCGTCCAGCCAGTTATAAAGACAGTACAGTTTTTAGCAACCGCCGAAAGTGTCGTTTCGTTAAATTTCGTGCTCTGATTTTTTGTTTCTTCGCTCTTTTGCCATTGTGTTTTGTCTCACTTCTCCAAATTACAATGGAACTGATGTACTCTGCAAAATTAGACATGTATTCATGTTTATATATTTGTATTGTCAAACAATATTTCAATAAAAATAAGCAAAATTTTCAAATACAAAAATATTTCCCAATTTGTAAAGTCGTTTGCGAGTTTTGCTTTTTTCTCTCAAATTACTACGAAACGTCACCGATATGGCCGATGACTGAACTAGTAGAGGTTGACGCAGTAGGATTTGTTGTAATTGTGTGAACCAACAACAGGCATTTAGTTTTTGTTTCATGACTCTAATCGTCAAATTCAATACAGATCCGTATGAACGAACACAGTAAACAAAAAAGTACAACAACAAAATAACTGAATTTAACAGATGGAGTCATAAGAAAGTAAAATCAGTTGTTCTATTGCGCCAACCTTTACTAGTTCAGCCATGATCTGGCCGCTTATGTCAAATCTCTTGCCGAAGTTACTGTCGTTGAAAAATCAGAGACTGTGGCGAGGCAAGTGAGAGAAGTGTAAGTGTGGTAATAAAAATGTGTGAATGTATTGCTACTTTCTGAGCAAAACTGTCCCGTGTAAACGCCACGCCAGGCAGGAATCAAACAACAGATTTGGTGTATTCATGTGCATTTATGTGTAGGTTGGTGTGGGTGTTTTGTTTACAAATGTTGACACTGCAACCCGTGTTGCCGCAAAAAAGTATGAAGCGCGGAGTGATTTATGTGATACAATTTTCACCTCCAGTGACTGAGTGTACGTCTGAGTTAGATTCATTCACTCAGAGTTATGTGATAAGACCCTAAGTATCGTGAAAATCGTGCGAAACCGGACGCAGAGAAAGCTATGCATCGGAAAGCTGCAATTACCAGATGTAGCCAAAGCCTACTCAAGGAAACTCTTGCAACTTTTGGCACAGAGCGCACCTCTCCCGATGACATTCTGAAGCGCAGTGGAAACCCATTTCCGACTCTACAAAAACTGCCGCAACAACCGTACTTGGTTTTGAAAAACCGCATCGCAACAAACCTTGGTACGATGAAGACTGTCGCATAGAAAATGATGAAAATAACGCTGCACGTATGGTAGTGCTTCAGTCAATTGTAACGCGAGCTGCGACTGAGTGGTATAACGAAAAAAGAAAAGAGGTAGTAAATCAGTTTAGCAAATAAAACCCAGCCAGCAATTTTAAACCCTGATGAGAACACCAATTTTCAATCCCAAACTAAGACTGGTTAAATAATAGGCAATGACAAAATTTCATTGTAGTCGTTAAAGGTTTACGGCAGTTACCATGTAGACCAGCCAGCATTGTATACAGACAGACGGGCATGGCTCAACTTCTGACTTCTTTTATGCGTTAAAATTTTTCCCGTATCAAATGATATATACTGCTATCCCTATGGGTAAGAGTGTTCGAATATGGATGGTTTACGAAATTGTTTTTTTTATCGAATATAGGCCGTAAAGTGTCGCAGTACTACAATTTTTGATTGTTTCGGTTTTATCACTTTTTTTTTGTGCAAATTTCACTTTTTTGGCATGTTTTTTTTGACAGCTTCTGGCAACACTGCTGAACACACTATGTCAAGGTAGAACATCAATGGTAAAGCATGAAAACAACACAGGTGAAGCGTAATCGGTGTATTCGGACCCTCTTGAAGTCCATGGGGCTTACCGGTGCTACTAGTTAAGAAGAAAGATGGAAGTATCCGATTTTGCGTGGACTATAGAAAGCTGAACGATGGCACTACAAAGGACAGCTATCCACTACCAAGAATTGCTGACACATTGGATACGTTGTCAGGAACAAAATGGTTCTCCACCCTGGACTTGCAAAGTGGTTATTGGCACGTAGAAATCAGCGAAAAAGGCAAGGAGAAACCTTAATTCAGAGTAGGGGATGGTCTGTGGCAGTTCAAAGTAATGCCATTTGGACTCTGTAACGCTCAAGCCAACTTTGAGCGATTAATGGAGTACGTGTTGAAAGGACTACTGTTCAGTAACGCAGCTACATTTTAAATCATAAATGTAATTTTATTACGCTGCTATATTATGTAGCATAGATATAATTGAACGTTGAAAGTTCCAAATGCAATGTAAGCAGCAGATGTCAATAACCGACCAAGTCAAATAAAGAATCGCATTTCAACATCAACGTTTGGTCAGGTTGTTGCCTTCTGCTGCATATAGTATGTAATAGATAATATTTTTCGCAAATGCATAAATACTAAGTCAGCATAAACCGAAATATTCTTCAGTTCATTTACGTACGTTGGACTTTGGTTTGGCTATTTGTTAAGTCATCACAACAACATAGCATAGGCTGTTAAAGTGCATCCTACGTGTGTTTGTCATAGGGAACCAATTAAGTTAGTATTATGATTATTCATCATTTATTAGTTATAAATAAGGTTAAATCAATAAAACATTATGCTAGAACAATTTTTGGTCTACATCATTATACACTGTCATACGGTTCAAGTACCCTGTGTCCCGTCTACAACTGCGTTTTGTTTGTACTTAGAGCAACCTTAGGTAAAGAATATTCATTGAATATTAACAATTATTCAACTACACTAACAAGCTTGCTGTACCTAGACGACATCATTGTCATGGGGAAAACATTTGATGAACACCTGAAGAATCTTAAACATATAAACGCGGCTGGATTGAAACACAGTTCGAAGAAGTATTATCTGCTCCAGAAAGAAGTAAACTACTTGGCACATCGGGTGACAGCAGATGGCATTTCCTCGATGAAGAGAAGATCCTGAGAGAAAGGATTGGTCACGACCACAGAATTTCCATGAATTACGCAGTTTTCTAGAACTCTCCACGTATTACAGACTGTTTTTGAGAGGTTTCGCCACAGTGCCTGCAAGTCTTCACGAGTTGAAAATGAAAAATCGGCGGTACTGTTGCGAAAAATATGAAGAGTCATTTCACCAACTGAAGTAATATTTGTTGCTGGTGTGAAATTCGTGTTGGATACTGACGCGAGCAGTTACGGAATAGGTGATGTTCTCTCGCAAGTAATCAATGGTCAGGAAAAAGTTATAGGGTTCTACAGCCAAACACGCTCAAAGCCAGAGAGAAAATACTGTGTTACGAGCTACTGGCAGTCCCAGAGTGTGTCAAACACATCCACAAGTATCTGTACGGAAAAACGTTTCAGAAAAGGACCGACCATGCAGCCCTAAGGTGGCTACTGCAATTGAAGAACCACGAAGGCCAATTTGCTCGAAGGATTGTAAGGCTGCAGAGCTATGACTTCAGCATTGAGCACAGAAAAGGAAGAAAACACGGTAATGCAGATGCCGTGCCGCATCGCCCATTCAAGCTGGAATACAAACAATGCTGAAAAGCTGCTTCGACTGGAATCCAACGAAGACTGGCCAGCGGCACAAAGAAGCGACCCTACACTGACCAAAATCATTTCCGCAAAAGAAGAAAATAAATGCCAACCCGCATATGCCCACACATTATACGGCGACATGTAATTCATTGCTTGATTTATTTTTTGTAAATGATTCCTGTAAAAATTTTCTCTATGACCAGCTTTCAGCATCCTGTACCTCGTTTCTGTAGTTCTCGAATCGAAAAAGTTTTCACATTAAGCATGAAACAAAAAATTCCATCGTTTCTCGATTTGTGAGTAAAAAGTGTTTCTGCAAATTACGTTTTTATTGGAATATTCCAGGAAAGCTGCCAATTAGTAAAAAAAAATATAAACAAACAAAATAAGCTAGTGCGAAAAAGAACAACAAACCGCTTAAATTCGCTTAATATCGCTTAGCTCCCCATATAAAGTGGTCGAAATATCAGTTAAGCAGGGAATGCTCAAAATATGCTTGTTTTTTAATTCCAGCTAAACTAAGTTTTCGACGACTTTGTATGGCGAGCCGCTTAATATCGCTTAGCTCCCCATATAAAGTGGTCGAAAAAATAGTTTAACAGGGAATAAAAAACAAATCTCGCACCGTTTTAATTTGTGAGTATTTTTAACGTTTAAAATTTACAATTACAGTACCTCGTTTCTGTAGTTCTGGAATCGAAAAAGTTTTCACATTAAGCATGAAACAAAAAATTCCATCGTTTCTCGATTTGTGAGTAAAAAGTGTTTCTGCAAATCAATGTGAAAAGAGGCAACACGGTACCTCGTTTCTGCAGTTCTCGAATCGAAAAAGTTTTCACATTAAGCATGAATCAAAAAATTTAATCGTTTCTCGATTTGTGAGTAAAAAGTGTTTCTGGAAATCAATGCGAAAAGAGGCAACACAGATTACGTTTTTATTGGAATATTCCTCTGCTTTCCTCAATATATCGCAAGCGGTCGACAATGTTTAGCATACAGGACTTATAACAAAATCAACAGATTACTACCAAAAGTGTATGTGGACATTTAAAGGTCATGTCTTGAAGACAAATACTTTCGAGTCAAGCAAAATAATAAATAAAATAAATGGTTTCCCATGACTGGGGAGAGCTTTCCCATGACTGGGGAGAGCATCACACAGCAAACATATTTTTTTAAGCAAATAGATTTGTTTAGAATTAATTGTCGCCCGAGCAGGGACCTGTTAAACGTAACAGGTACGGTCGATGAGAACAAAAAGTCAAGCCTTTAGAAGAGTTCCTGAGTGGTTTCACTAAATACAAAAAGGAGTGCACGTAAAGTCACAGCTCCTAAAGCCCGCGACGCGGTATTGTAGCAAGTAAATTATATTAAGTTAACAGTTTATGTGAACCGCGAAACAAAATCAAAGACAATTCGAAAAATTAAATTAAAATCACTAAGTGACTAAGCGAACAATTATAAAAACTCTTTTTGAAATAAAATAAGTGAAAATTTAAATTTAATAAGAACATAAATAAATTACGACTAAACAAAACAAACATTTGGTTAATAAGTTCAAATATTGTCATACTAATAACATAAATTAGTTAAAAAAAAACAAAGAAAGAAAATAAAAGAAAACATTTTTGTAAGTAATTACGAGTAAATAGAAAGTGGCAACCTTCTCAAATAAATATAACTGACGAAAATTGAAAAAAACTGTGACCTCATCAATTTCCAAGTGCCTATAAGAAAAATCGTCACTATCAAGGACACATCACCTACCTTCACCATCTATCAAGGAAAAATCAACGATGCTGATAATAATAACGTAAGAATAGTAATAAGTTATGTAGTTTTTGATTATATCGAAAAATTAAATAATTTTGTGTTAATCATATTAAAGTGTGTAGAATAAGTTGTGAAATAAAATATAACAAAAATTAAAATTCCAACTTTCTTGAAAATGCCGGATACTATCGAAGAGATAACGGAAAGATTAAGTAGGTCACTAACAATGAGCAAAACTGCTTCTGGTCCCTCTGGACTTAATGAAACTCAAAAACACGAAATTAGACCGATTATTAAAGAAGTCCTAGTAGGACAAGATTCCCTGACAGATGACGGGATTGATCAACCAATAGGGACACTGTCCACAAGATTAGAAGAATTTTACAATGTCCCGGACATTGTTAAATCTCTCAGCGAATTCTCGGGACAACCCGGAGAATTTGGATCCTGGCGCAAGTCAGCGGATCGAGTTTTAGAATTAAGCAATAGTTTAAAAGGAACGGGAAGATATTATGCAATTTTACATACCATTCGAAAATTACGGGTGAAGCCGATACTGCTTTAGAGTCTTATAGGACTCCATTAGACTGGCAAAATATAAGAAAATGCTTAATGGTTCATTACTCCGATAAAAGGGACATTGGTACCCTGGAGTATCAAATGAATATCCTGTACCAGGGACAGAAAACAGTTATGGAATTCAATCAAAATGTATATCAAATACTGTCTCTAATACTAGATAAAGTATCGTTCCTAGATTTAGATGAAGGAAATCTTAAGGCTATGACGATCACATACACTTTCATAAGGGGGTTAAATGATGATCTACCAAACTCTTGACCCAAATCCTTACCAGAAGCCCTTCACATTTGTCTTAGTTTAAATAACATGTCGTTAAAAAGGGAATATGTGCATAAAAGAGCTCCAAAGAATGATATGCGAAACTTAACTTCCAACGGTGGAACCAAGCCAAAATTCCACCCAGAATTAGTCAACATTCCATCATACGGAGGTAGGACAACGTTGACGCCTCAACATTATTACCCAAATCCACAGTTTTGGCAAGGACAACTGCAACAACCTCAATATTTGGGACCGCAATTTAATCAACCATCTCAATTTGGAGGACCTCAGTTCACTCAGCGTCCCTAGACAGTAGGCCCACATTACTTTCAACGTACTGAATGTGGAGGACAGCCTCCCAATGTTTCAATTATACGAAATCGCCCAGAACCAATGGAGATTGATAGGTCTATGCAAATGAAACCCATGCAGAACAATAATTTCAAAAGACCTGCCCAATTTTCGGTACAGAAACCAATGAATAAGGTCCAACGGAACTTCCATCTCAACACTGGTAATATACCCCAAAAATTATATCAATGATGTTACAACTGTGGATACTGAAATAAATGAGGCATGTGGAATGGTAACTTTTGAAACTAATACGGATTACCTTCAACAATGTCCTGAGGATACTGATGAACCTCAAGAGAGAAACTACACCGATATCCCGATTAACTTTGTAGACGTACATTTTTTAGACTAAGCTGTTCCTCTTTGCCATATTTTCAATGCAAAATGAGGAACGGAAAAATTCTAAGATTTGTGTTGGTTACCGGTAGCAACAAGAATTATATAAAACCCAATTTAGTTAAGAATCCGAAACCAAATAAGGAGATATTCAACGCAAAGTCCGTAGGGGGATGTAAAAATTATACTACATACTTTTCTGAACAATTTTGGTATCAACGAGATTCCTATAACATTTTTTCTCTTACCTGGTCTGAAATCCGATAACAATTTCACTGTTAAAGGCGGTAGGAAAATTCCTATCAAACAACGAACAACTCAGAATGTGAATAACCTCGAATTGAGAGTAGCACACCTATCAAAACATCAAAAGGATTCATTGGAAAATATTGTGGGGCATCACTCCAGCCTTTTCGCAGATCCCGCGAAAAGCTAACTTATACCACGGTAGTAGTCGGTGAAATACGAACAAATAATGACTCTCCGATATATGCAAAAAGTTATCCATATCCAATGGTATTAAAAGATGTCGTGGAAGAGGAAATAAGTCACCTTCTTCGAGATGGAATAATAAAAACCATCTAGGTCCCCTTATAATTCACCTATATGGGTGGTACCAAAAAAGGAGGATCATTCGGGAAAGAGGAAACATAGGTTGGTGGTAGATTTTTGAAAGTTTAATGCTGTGACGTCCCAGAGGTAACAGAAGTTTTGTCAAACTTGGGAGGGAATAAATACGTCACAGTCGTAGACCTTAAAAGTGGATTCCACCTAGGGATGCCAGATTTGAAATCAAAAAAAAAATGTACATCGAGGAAAACAAAGCAGTACAATTAAGAAAATAAAAGTACACTTTCTCTTATTAAAAATCATAAAGTTCAGTACAGAAAAATGACATATTAAGTTAAGAAATAAAAGAAAATCAGTACATAACAGTAGAAATTTATAAATTAAGGGGAAAAAACGAACAAACTAAGAGACCACAAATATTTTTTTAATAGAAACTAGTCAGGTGTTTCACATTTTATTTTTAAAAAGTAAAATGAGTGTAATCCATTCTATATTAAAATTGTTTAATACTGAATATAACCTGCTTGTTTTAATTATTTAAAAATCAAGGATATTATTTTACAACTTTTTGAACGAATTACAAATATTTATAGTTTTTGTGGACTTGATGAACTATCCCGTTTTTACCATTTTCTATTTTTAAAAAATTTTTAAACTCATTACAAGTGTACGTAAAATTAGGTTTTTAATTCATTTTCTAAATTTTGAATTAGAATAACAAATTAACAGATATTTCCGAAATTTGGAAATGACCCACTTCTAGGATCTCTTTCCATTTTTCTTAAACGGATTTTTCTTAATTAATATTTTCAGAATATTTTCAGAAAAAGCTTTTAAGGATATAAATTCGTCAAAGAGTTGATCCAAGCCAGTTTATTTGATCCCAGTTGGAAATTTCTTATAGACATCATCAATGACAAAGAACTGACATGTCAGAATCACTGCTGACTTTCCGCCCGCTCCCATACGAAAATCGTTATTACACCTCCTGACATTTTCATACATTTGTTCAAAAGTCAGCAGGAATTTTCCACAGTTTGTCAACAGTGGTCATTACCTTATGACATGTACACAAGACGTCTTGAGTAACCATTATTCATCAGTGGGTCAGTTACTCAATACGTCTTTAAATATGGTGTTTCGGGTCAGCTTGTAAGTACTTATTTATTGGAATTTATGTATATGTAGAAATGTATGTATCTGTTCTGGTGAACGATATTAAATAAAACCTGAAAGATAAGATGACAACTAGTGAGATACATACATTTATTATTATTTATTATTTTATTGAGTAGACAATATGTGACAATGTTTGTATTCGATAATCCGCGAAGCTTTTGGCTTGTCTGCATGGTCTGAAAATTAGCATATTCTTCTAACAAATTTCAAATATTTTGATATAAATTCTGATGACGTATGGCATATATTTCATAACTACAAATAAATAAAAAAATTCAGTTTGAAGTTTTTAAAAAATTTGAAAATGACTCGCAGTCGACAAATGCTGAAGACATCCTCAATCGACATTCAGCATTGGTCTTAATAAGAGTGAGCCATGAAAAAGGGCTGACAAATCAATAGGACGGTCTTACATTGATCGTCAGCCCCTTCACAATTTATGTCATCTAAGTCAAACCCACTGACATGCCAAGAAGATGTCTTATGTAAACTGTCATCACCTACTGACATGGTCCTAAGGAAATACTACTGACAACGGCTGCAAGACAAAATTCCCAACTGGGATTGAATATGAAATGAAATGTTTGAATTGAGGTTAAAAATGGAAAGTTTTTCAAATTTGTTATTTTTTAAAGTAAAACGGGCTTCTACGTAAATACTTATTTATATACGACTTTTGGTATCAATAAGAAGTAACGTTTTCTTATTTATTGTTGGCATAACAAAAAAGTACAAAAAGTAGATCAGAGGTTAAAAAGAAATAATTTTGCGTACTTATTTAGGTGCTATGCTGTCAGAAGTACAATTAGTAAAAAAAATGTACGCGTACTGCTGAAAACATTACGTCTGGTAACCCTAATTCCACCAGATACCGTTTCGAAAAGAGGATATGGAAAAGACAGCATTCTCAGTTAATAACGGCAAGTATGAATATACTAGATTACCCATCGGTTTAAAAAATGCGCCGGCGATTTTCCAGAGACATCCTGAGGTAATTGATCGGAGAGGTATGCTTCGTGTACATAGACGATACTATTATCTTTAGCAAAGACGAAAAGTCGCACTGTGAACACATTAGAAAAGTATTCTAAACGCTAGAAGCAGCGAATATGAAAATTCAACTAGATAAGTGTGAAGTTTTTAAGAGCGAAGTAGAGTTTTTGGGCTTTATAGTAACCACGAACGGTATAAGGACAAATCCGAAACAAGTTGAGGCAATACTTAATTTCACTCATCCTAAAATCCTTAAACAACTACGTTCTTTCCTAGGCCTATCAGGATATTATTGAAGATTCGTCAGAGGACACGCAGATATCGCGAAGCCATTAACTTCACTCTTAAGAAGGGAAGAAGGTAGAGTTTCCAAAACGGCCTCAAGTCAAATGCCAGTTGATCTAGCCTAATCAGCCAAAACCGCATTTGACAAATTGAAAAATGCATTGACTTCACAGGAAGTACTGTTGTCCTACCCAAACTTCGAAAGAGAGTTTCATCTAACTACCGCCGTACTGAGTTAGGAGGAACGACCAATAGCTTTCATATCCAGGACTCTGGATAAAACAGAGGAGAATTACGCCACTAATGAAAGGGAAATGCTGGCAATCATCTGGGTTTTAACCGCCTTAAGGAATTACCTGGCCGTCGGTGGTGCAATTGTTAGTGTGTGCGGCTCTTGTACATGAGATCCTGGGTTCGAACCCTGCTCTGACCACCTAAAATTTCCTTCGGCGGCGGTCACCTCGCATAGTGACGGCGACACTATCGAGTATATAGCCATGAAAAAGCTTCTCAAAATACCGTTCGGAATCGGTGTAAAACTGTAGGTCCCAATCAGTGAGTGATTGTGATTGTGAGAAGTTCTCCCCGGTCCCTTCATGGGATGTAATGGGAAACCATTTATTTTTTATTTATTTTATAAGGAATTACCTGTACGGTTTCAGAGATCATCAACCCTTAACATATTCCCTTAGTAATAAAAACAGCAAATCCAAGATGAAAAGATGGAAATGTATGCCTGAAGAATATAACTACGAATTAAAATATAAACCAGGAAAACAGAACGTAGTAGCTGATGCTCCTTCTAGAGTTGGACAAGAAGCAAATGGCCTAGTCTCCCAAATTAATCCCCTAACTCCCACGCAACATAGCGCTGAAAGCTCATCAGAAAACTTGATTCCTAGCGTGGAATCTGCTATCAATGTTTTCAAAAATCAGCTTTTCATAAGTATTGATCACACATCTACTTATTAATTTAAAATCATCTTCCCAGGATTTCATCGCCATTTAATTACTGAACCATATTACGATGAACAGAAACTGGTGGACATCTTGAAGGGGTATTTAAATCCATCAGTCATTAACGGTATAAAAGCTCCCGAAATGATAATGGAAAAAATTCAGATCGTTTACCCAAAACATTTTTCCATCTATAAATATAACATCCGAAAACGACCAAGACAATGTAATTATCCAAATACATAATAGGGCACATCGAAACGAAAGGAAAAATAAAACGCAAATATTAGAAAAATACTATTTTCCCGCAATGTCAGGAAAAATCAAGAGGATTATTAAAATCTGTGCCACATGTAAAAAGAATAAATACGAAAGGCATCCCAACGAGCTTCACTTGGGAGAGACAACTATTCCCACATACCCAGGCCTTACTATTCATATTGATATTTTTTCTACAGATAAAAATCGGATATTGACTTCTATCGACAAACAAATTTTCCAAGTATGCTCAGGTAAAACTATTAAATGGAAAATCAATACAAGGTGTTAGAAAACCACTTAAGGAGCTATTATTCTCCTATGGTGTGCCGAAAAATTTTGGAATGGATAACGAACCATCTTCACACTCAGCGTCAATATTATTCATGATGAAGGACGATTTAAAAAATAATGTATTCACCACTCCTACATATAGAAGTGAAGTAAATGGGCAAGTCGAACGCTTCCATTCAACGCTTTCCGAAATAATGCGATGCCTAAAGAGTAACGATACCTCAAGAAACTTCGAGGAATTACTCGAATGATCCGTCAATGAGTACAACCATTCTATCCATTCAACGCTGAATAGGAAACCAGCAGATTTGTACTTCGGTCGAACTATTAATTTTCTCCCCAAGATTATGAGACTACTAGAAGGACCGACATGGAGAGGATCAAGCAGAAACAAGACAAAGATTTGGCATACCATAATAAGAAAAAACACCCAATTAAAGATTATATTCCCGGATAGCTCGTATTCGTGAAAACAAACAAACGGTTAGGTACAAAATTAAGCGAACGTTTCAAAGAGGAAACGGTTAGGGAGAGTCGGAATACTACCATCCTTACTGAAAGTGGACGAGTTATATATAACAAACATATAAGAAATTAATTGAAAATTTTAATTACAGATTGCTTTTTGGATGCGCTTTGCCAGACTTCAATATCCTAGACTATTCTAACGCTAGACTGATAACAATCCAGAAAGGGACAGCTAGAATACAGAACGGAACTTTTAAAATTATACACTCTATCGACCTTGAACAATACAGAATCCTCACGCTACAAATAAAATCCATCCTTAACACGAACGTTACTAACAACCATCCGCTCCGTCCGTTTTTAAAACAACAAATCATAGACATCGTGGGACTTTTCCAACGTCTAAGCACCAGTAGGGCAAAAAATCCATAGATTTTATGGGTAGCGCTTGGAAATGGATTGCTGGGAATCCGGATTGTCAAGATTTTCAAATCCTAGAACAGAAAATTGACAATATTTTGGCAAATAACAATACACAACTTATTATAAACGAACTAACGTCTAGTAGAATTTTGGAAATTTCAAATATTACAAGGCAAAGAGAGGAGGTTGGAATAACGAATTTGTAAACAGTCTCGAAAGAAAATTGATGTTAATAGAAAAGGAATTAGAAAATGTCGAACATGCTATTCAATGGGCTAAGGCCAATATTGTTAACTCTTTTATACTTTCAAAAACCGGAATTGAAAATGTGAAATGTGAATAATATACTGCAATAGATGTGTTCTTGTCTTTTGGTTCTGTAAAAATTGTAACTAATAACAAGGAAATCTTATACATATTAAGTATTCCTATTACTCGATATGATATTTGTAAAGTATATTTAGCAAAAGCTGTAAAAAATGGATATTTAATAGATAAAATCGAATACAATATAATATTGGAATGTAATAACGAATTGTTTGCCAGAAAAACAGATTGTAAAAACAATTATGAATTAACAATATGCAATAGAGCCAATCTGATAGAATAAAATGATAAATATTGTATAACAAGTTTATTTAGAAACAGAATAGGGAACTGCACCCAGATTAACAATGAGCACATACCAACAGTTGACGAAATCGGACCAGATCTGTTGTTATTGAATCAATATGAGGGTCAGATGTTGTTATTAATCAATATGAAGCGTGAATAATGAAAACAACAAATTAAATGGAACCTATTTTGTAAAATATTACAATAATACAATACAAGTTAATGAACATGAATACTATTCTAAGGCGATCAGTAGCAACAAACCTCTTCCAGCATTCTTACAACCTAAAACCAATGGTGAAAGAGTTGAAGAAATCATATCCCTAGAACGCATCAGCAAACTTAATATAAAGAATATTAACCGCCTAGAATATCTGGAGAAAAAGAGCAAAATAATGATCGGATTCAGTGTACTCGTCATTACCATCACAATAACCATTGCTATTTGGCTAATTCGAAAGGGGTTCCTCAATAGAAAATTAAAAATCAATCACAAAGAAGAAAATACTGCAAAGGAAAGTTATGAAGAAAACTCCACCACAAACAACCCAGAAACAACAGTACAAAATCTAGAAACGAAGAAGAAATCATCAAGTATTTACAACATTTATCCATTCTGAGTAATCGGGGCGATTCCATTTTAGAGGGGAGGAGTTAACACCACATACATTCAAAATATCCAACTATCATCCATTTATTCAAATATGTACAATACCAAACGTGTACATTTGCTGACTCGCAAGTTCCCCCCACACATTCACAGACGCTGACAATGCAGACTTCTGCTGGTGGAATACCTCAATACTGATGGGCGAGTTGTGCCAACACGAGCCGGCATCAGATATGTATCAACAAAGGTGCAAAGTTTAGGGTAGTTTTTAATATTATTCGCTTTTGTGTTTTGAAGATCAATAAAGAACGTTGCTTGTGTGACTCGCGTCACACAGCAAACATATTTTTTTTAAACAAATAAATTTGTTTAGAATTAATTTATATACTAGGGTACCCATTTAATCGGGGTTTTTCATTAATCGGTTAATCGTCAATTTCAATCTGACAATTAAGCAAACAAAACGCAATCAAATTATTCGAACAATCGATTATTCGAATAACAAAAAAAAAAAACTGTTCAAACATTGTACTAGGTAAATTTATTAAAACAAAATAAAACGTAAACAAAGCAACTTAATTATATAAAGTACATGTAGGTACAATTCACAAATCGTAGTTGCAACAACATGAAAATTAGTGACTTTTGATAACAAGCCAAAATTAAGAAAATCTCAAAGTTTGGACCAAAAGTGCCACGCCTTCGGGTACCTCCCGTATATAGAGTAGGATTGCTATGAAACTATATCAATTCGATTGATTAATTTTGACCAAATTTTGCAAAACGTAATTTTCTGACTATTATCTTGATTTTACATAGTCTGACCTTTACATAGTACCCCCCAAACAATGTGACAAACCAGTGGGCCTTGAAATTTGAGACCACTTTTTTCTTTCCTTCTCTCAACAAACTATCAAATCTCTTCGAAATGTGTTAAGTTAATAAATTTGTTCGCAAATCGTTGTCATATGAATTGGCACATTGCAATAGTGTTTTAAGGCGGAATGCTTGCCATAAACACATACTTATATCTTATTAATCGATTAATCGCACTGATTTATTCGAATTAATCGTTAATAGAAAGTTAATTATAACGGTCTTCAAAAATGCTATCCACGGAAAAATACAACTCTGTGATATAGATTAAAAACTCACCGCAAAGCACTGCAACAGTGCGAGAACGCATGAGGAAAAAGAAGAACATGGTGGAAAAATGCTGTCTGTTCTTGTTGTTCGAACTATATTTCTTTCAGTGATGTTGATACTTAGGGATCTTCGATCGATACTAATTCGCACATGTGAGTTGCAGAATTGAGTTTGTATATATACGATTGATGACCAACCGATGGTATCAATTCAGGCACAGTAGTTAGGCATCTGATGATGAAATTGTCACGGAGTTCGAAACTAGTCATGCCAGTGAGTGTGTGTTGAACTGAATTGCCTATTATTTCCACAAAAACTAACCATTTTTCAATTAGAAAAATGTTCATGACTTGTAAGCTTGTAGTATGAATTTGTCATACATTAACCAAAAACTAACAAAAATCGGTCAATAAAATTTAAATTTAAATAAATAGCTATAACTGACACTAGCACGGCCTTCAAAAATGCTATACCACGGAAAAATACAACTCTGTGGTATAGATTAACACCTCACCTCAAAGCACTTCAACAATGCGAGAACGCGGAGAAAATAAGAAGAACATGGTGGAAAAATTCTGTCTGTTCTTGTTGTTGGAATTATAGCCCTTTCAGTGATGTTGATATTAGGGATCTTCGATCGATACTAATTCGCACATGTAAATTGCAGAATTGAGTATATATACGATTGATGATCAACCAATGGTATCAATTCAGGCACAGTAGTTAGGCATCTGATGATGAACTTGTCACAGAACTGAATTGAACTGAATTGTCTATTATTTCCAACAAAAACTAACCATTTTTCAATTAGAAAAATGTTCATGACTTGTAAGCTTGTAGAATGAATTTCTCATACATTAACCAAAAATTATTAAAACGTTTGGTTAATTTTATAAACGATTAATCGATTAACCGAATAATGATTAATTGAATGATTACCCAACTATATGCTCGATAGTGTCGCCATCACTATACAAAATAATAATTATTCGAATTTTTTGCTCTGTTCAGACGTTCGTGATGTCAACTAAGCCTCCAAAAACTTTATGTGCGAAGTGATTTAATTCGTTATATTATATGCAATATTTGTAAATATATTAAATGCAATATTTGTAATGGCAAATTTCATCATTTTTGCTCCGGTGTTGAAGAAAAAGATGCGGTTGAACTGGTTAATAAAGAAAGAAATATAGTGCATTTCTGCAACGATTGCTTATTTGCTTCAGCAGACATTGTTGCTGCAGTGTCGTTGCTCTCTCTTGAACTCAGAGAGATGAAAAGTATGCTGTCTGAAATACTACATATCAATTTCAGTGCAACTACAAAGTCATTTAAAAAGGCAAACTCAAATGAATCTGATAATTTGCCTATGCACAGTGTCTCTACATCACATCAGAGTGCTTGTTCTTTCCTGCCAAATTCTAACTCAGTTGCAGATAATTTAAATCATCATAATAGTGCTCTCGTGAGCACTAATGATGATAATTTCGTAGCTGATGTAGCTAATGTTATTCAATTCTTGTGTTGGGGTTGGTGATACAGTTCTAGCTCTGCAACCTGTAACTAGTGCTGGTGCTGAGACTCTCACTACGAATGCAGTTTTCTCTGGCTCTCAACAATCAATAGATGATTTAGATTTGGGAGATAAAAATGTAAACCCAACAAACAATGCGAGGTGGATTGAGGCTAAACAGAAAAAGAATCGTAAAAAAACAGTAGTATTTGACCAAAGTAATAATAATGAATTAGATGTGGTTGTACGAAAAAAGTGGGTACATTTATCATCATTCAAGGCAAGTGTGACAGAGGAACAAATAAAGTGTTATGTAGAAAAACACATGGATGTTAGTCAAACCCATTTGGCGTGCTATAAGTTAGTGAAGAAGGATGTCAATGTAGCTGAGCTGAAAATTATTAACTTTAAGTTGGGCATTTCCCCAGAATTTTACAATGAATTGCTAACGCCGTCTTTATGGCCATCAAGTGTTAAAGTCCGCCCTTTTCAAAATTTTCAATTGGATCGCCAGGGTCAAATGCTGACATAATCGCGGGTCAGAAGAATCTAAAACTGTATTATCAAAACATGTCTGGTATGAGAACGAAGTCAAATGCTGTTTTTATGGAAACCTCTCAATGTGTTTATGCTGTTATGTCCTTGTTGAAACATGGCTAACTGTTGATTTTAATGATGGTGAAGTTTTTAATACTAATCTCTATTATGTGTTCCGGAAAGACCGAGATGTGACAAAAACACGCTGCTATCGTGGTGGAGGCGTTTTAATTGCTGTTAAAAAAAATCCATTCAGTCGATGTTACGATATTAGACCTACCTAATAATGATTCTCTATTAGATCAACTTTGTAAACGTTTATGGGGTGGTGGAAATTCCTTAAGTATTATGGTCTCCTATATTCCTCCTAATAGTTCGCGATCTTTATACAATGCACATACTGAAAATATTGCTGCGATGGTGCCTGAAAATGCCAATGATGGTTTTATATTACTTGGAGATTTTAACTTTTCTAAATTAGTTTGGACGTGTTTCCCAGGAACTTCTTATCTCTATGCAAATAATGATAACCATGAACATGAAATTAATTTTTTAGACAGTTTATGTAGCTGTGATTTTGAGAAGATATTTAGATCTAATTTTTGTTAGTAAGAATTTAAAGTTCACTATTGAAAAATGTAATAATCCAATTGCACCTACAGATGTCCATCATGTTGCCATAAATGTAGATGTTGAGTTCTATAAGTTTTGTAAATTTGTTAATTTTGAAGTATCATATGATTTTAATAATTGCATTTTTGATTTGATAAACCAATTAATATCTGAAATTGACTGGATAAATACTTTTAAGGGCAAGATCTTATTATCTTCCTACAATATATTTAATGAAACAATTGAAAATATTTGTCGTGAGAATATTCCTCTATTGAAGCCAAAGGTTCACAAATTTCCATGGTATACTACGGGTCTAAAAAAACTAAAAAACTTAAGAAATAAATTTCATAATGCTTATAAGTCCACAAATTCTGAATTTTGTAATCGAAAATTCCTGCAATATTCAAGAGAATTTTCATTCTTGAATAAGTGTTTATACAAGCAGAATGTTACTGACTTTGAATCTAAAATAAAAAACAATCCTAAAGCTTTTTGGCATTATATTCAGTAGAAAAAATCGAGTAGTGATTATCCCTGTAGAATGGTCTTTTGAGAGAGGATTGCCAACTTTCCATCTGAAATAGCCAAATTATTCGCGAATTTTTTCAAGTCAAATTGCAATTCGAGTGGTGCTCTGTTAGATGACAATCTTTTGGACTCGGTTAAATCTGTAACTGATTTAGGTTTATACAAATATCTGAGGATGATATACTCTCAGCTGTGTTGAATCTCAAAGATTCCAGGAAACTTTATATGGATGGGATTTCTGATTTTCCTTTTTTAACCAGAAAGTGTTGTTATTCCATTTGTGTACCTTTAAAAATTATATCCAATAATTCATTAATGTATGGTCAGTATATAGATAGCTGGAAAACATCTGTTATTACACCTATCCATAAATCAGGCCCAAAGTGTGATATTAGCAATTACAGACCAATTTCCAAATTGTCAAACATATCTAAACTATTTGAGCATGTAGTTTATAAGCAAATCTTTTCAGCAGTGTGCCCAATCGCAATCCCAACATGGATTTACTAAATCCCGTTCCCTGTATCTAATCTTTTAGTCTTACCTAACTTTTGTATAAATAATATGGATATTGGTTCTCAGATTGATACTATTTATCTTGATTTTTGTAAAGCTTTCGATAAAGTAGTACACTCTATTCTCCTCAGGAAATTGTCTACGACTGGTTTTCATTCTTAATTGTTAAAATGGTTTGAATCATATCTTTCTGATAGACACTGTATTGTCTATATAGATATTGAACCTTCAGATTCATATGTTGCAACGTCTGGTGTCTCACAGGGCAGTATCCTTGGACCATTATTATTAATTTTATTTGTGAATGACTTTTGTGAAATCTTTAGGTTTTGCAAGGATTTTAGCTTCCTTATGTAGAGGATTTTTACCTATTATGTAGATGGTGTGACTTAAATCATCTTCCCTTAAATGTTTCTAAATGTCATCATCTTTCTTATGGAAGACGTTTAGAAATGTTTAATGCCGAATATTTTATTAATGACCAAATGTTGCTTAAAGTGGACAATATTTTAGATCTTGGTGTTGTTTTGCATATATTAAGCGCAATAGTAGTGATTTCAATGATCCTTATACACGTAAGTTACTATTTACTATGTTTGTTAGATCAAAACTTGAGTACGCTGCTATTGTAAAGCGTCTTATTGATTGCCGCTCTCTACTTTCGTTGACTGGTTTCAATATACCCACTCGATATTTGCGTTGTAATGTAATGTTTAATGTACCACTTCACAGGAGGAACTATTCAATGAATGAACCTATTTTGAGGTGATTAAGGAAGCTAAATTATATAAATACGTTGAATGACGTAGATTTTTCTCTTCCGATAATATCATTTATAAAATATCTAGATGAATATTTTTGGTAATTTTAAGCTAGTCTGTAAGGATTGTTGTCATCCATAGATTGAATAAAGAAGAAATGACAATGAAATGAAATGAAAATAAAAACGGGAGTGCTGTGAGGTAGTATCCTCGGCCCAATTTTATAGCTGGAATGTACGAGTGACTTGCCTAAGACGCGCCACGGTACATTCGTAATTCTGTTCTATATCGTGATCTTGGCATAAAACCAATAGGAGGTGAGATTTCGAATTTTGCAATTAAACACGATTGTAGGATTAGAAAGCACATAAATCCCGAAGCCAGAAATCTCAACAACATCACTGGTCTGCGACACTGACTGAGGCGTACGAACCTCCCTGACCTTGTTCACAATATCCAAAATACATATGAATAAAAACATGCATAAAAAAAATTATTTTGGGGAAAAAACTGATTGTTAGTTAGTTGCAGTGTAAAATAACTTAACATCTGCCCATGGTTGCCGCAGACCTCTGAGTGTGGGAGAGATGGACGGGGGGCACAGATTGTGTACGCGAATGGAAAATCTGGCCGATAGAGGATAGTCGGATATATATTCTTCTCTCTCTAGATAGAACCACGGTATCAATGCTAGTTTCAATTTTGACGGGCACTTGCTAATTGGTAGACATGCGGCAAGACCAAATGTCAGTGCAAATTATTTCTGTAGCAGTAATAACGATGAGGAAGGGTCCACTGAACATCTTCGTTGCACGTGCCCAGCACTAGTCGGCAGGTGGACGTCTACTATGGGATCTTAACTATTTAGAAACCTGGCAGAATTATCTTATATAGTCGTGGACAAGATCTGGAGGTTATATACTATGGGACCTTGCCTATTTAAACACCAGGGATTTTTATCTCAGATAGGCGTAGGAAAGATCTCGAGCTTCTTAGAGCAAACTAAACTGTCCTTCGGTGGAGCTATCGCTTAATCTCAGCATGTATAATTACAAGGGACTAATAAGTCTATCTCAGTCGCTCATCGACTTACAACACCAATATCTTGTTATTTTATTATTCGGTTGTGGGAGCTAGTCCAGGCCCCCTCGGGTTTTTCGCTTAAGTGTAACAGGGATTTTGTGACCGTCGGTGGTGCAATGGTAGTGTGCGCGGCTCTTGTGCATGAGAATGTGGGTTCGATTCCTGCTCTGACCACCTTATAAATTTCTTTCGACGGCGGTCACCACGCTTAGTGACGGCGACACTATCGAGTATTTAGCCATGAAAAAGCTTCTCAAAATACCGTTCGGAACCGGTATAAAACTGTAGGTCACAATCAGTGAGTGTAAAACTAGAACGCGCACAGCTCACTGGTTGTGAGAAGCTCTCCCTAATCCCTACAAGGGATGTAACGGGAAATCATTTATTTATTTATTAACAGGGATGCACTTATTACGTGCCACGCGGGGGTGAATTCAATCTTGACCGTTTTAGTGGCTCTCGGCAGATTCGTGCCGTATGACCTCAATTATAGCATTTTGTTCTGACAGTTTTGGTCACATTTTTAAGATCGCTTATGGCATTTCACTATCTGGGGCGTGGAGACAAATTTAGCTGTCTCCTGTGCCAATTCAAACGAAACGCTTGCAGCGAGTATAGTGGCTTGAGTGGCACAAGTCACATACTTTACTTAAGAAATACAAGATTTATTCGATACGAATTGACGGAAAAGTGCGGAATGATCTCTCTTACAAGCATTAATTTTTCTCTCCAATTCACTCACATACTTTTTCAATTTCTGTTCGATTTGCTCGAACTAATGTTCATTTAATTTCTCATTAACCTTTATTTTCATGTGATTCACCACTTCTGAAATTTCTGACAGATTCTCATTTCTCAATAATTACAGAATTTTCTCCAATTTCTTTTATAGATTCTCGTCCATCATTCTAGAAATTTTAGTAGTGATAGCACACATTTGGGCGCAATATACACCAAACTGTTTTGTTTACATTCTAATGTTCGTCTGATATAGAGATTCAGAAACTTGGCAAAATATAATAACTTACCTAAATAATTTCTGGTGCAGAACGTATGCACTAACATGGCCTGCATCTAAGTAACGAACTTCAACTCCAGGCCAAATTTCTTCTAGACCAGTACATCCCTCTCGGGGAACGTATGCATCGTCTTTTGCACATACAGCTATTATTAAAGATGTTTCTCGAGGAACTGAAAAATTTTTAAGATGTGTGCACTCGTCCATCATGCCCCTCATAAACTGCAACGCTTCTCGTTCCCACCAATTAATTTTAGTGATATCAATTTTGTCAATTAATTTTGATTTTGGAAGAATTAGCTTCATTAAACTCGTCAATGAATAATTATCACGTTCCCGACTTTGAAGAATATTGCCAGTTCCGTAAAGCTGATTATTTTGCAAAAGTTTGGTATATTTAATATCCTTTTTTAATTCTATCAGCGACTGGTTAAAGTTCCTTATAAAAATTTGCCCGGCAGTAAATGCATCATCAATGACGGTAACCATTTTTGAAAGACGTTCGCTGTATTTGCCATCCGAATAATATTGTGTTTCCAGCATGTCCCAATTAATAGACTGGCTCATGACACCCTGAAATATAAAACGATTTTGATAAACTTTTATGTCATTTGCATCAACTCAAATATAAATATAAAAATAGAGTAAAAGCAATTCAGTAACAAAGCATAAATATTTTTAACTTTTGTGTGATTAATGTAATGCTGCTACAGAATTTTTCAAAGTGTACAAACAATCTTCGAACATGTCATGTGTCAAATTATTGGGTACATTCTTATTATTTTTCAAAACCCATCTAGAGAAGAAAATTAAGAGAAACTTTAAACTACATATATTTATTCAACCACAAATAGCAAAAATAGTGGATTTGTGAGATCGTAGAAAACTTTTGAACGCTTCAGTATTCATAGGAAATACCCTTGTATATGTCGAAACATATATTGATATTAATTTTATATGTTAGTTTGTATTGATGTGAGCTTTAGAATGATGTAGATATATATTTATTGATTTATTTTTTGGAACAGAAATCAAATATTTCATATATACTTCATAGAAAATAATTATATGTGCAATATTTAAATGTAGAATTAATTCTTATTGATTAAACATTTAATTATGTAATTAATGACTTTGCGTTGGCCCTTGCGAATTAGAACTTGTTGTAGCCTGCGTAGCGTATAACACATCTTCATAATAAATGTTGTCCCATTCCGCCAGTAATGCATGTTTTAGTTCTCTAATCGTTGTATACTACATTGACTTTGAAAATTTCTTGGCGGGAAGAATCTACCAGAGTACTTCAATTGGAATGAGGTCGGGACTTCTGGCTGGCCAGTCCAGTAATGGTATATTACACTGTTGTGGTCGCAAAATTTATCAGCGTTCTAGTAAATTGTATCGGTAGAGGCAAGCCTACTGAGTTTATCGGTACCTTTGAAATGTCTGTATCACGTCAAAATTTTTGAAAAATTCGATTTTTACCAAATTGATTTTCCTGCACTTTTTTTTTAACAAAACAGATTTTTTTCATTTTTTCACATTACCCAAATTTTCAGGATACAGCGGTTTTAAATAAAGAAAACAATTATAAACGTTGTTATATGTTAGAAATGCTACAAATAATTACTACACCAACATTGAAAAGAATTAACTATAAAACAGATACAGATAATGTGGTCCAAATTTACAGACATTTAATTAGTAAAAAGTAGAACCATTTAAGCACAAATTGTTTATCAATCTAATATTTTTCTTTGGGTTAATTTATATGAACTTTTATAGGAACATTATTTTTGTTTGTGTAACTTCAGAAAATTTTGAAAAAAGGCGGGAGAATTTGTTTGAACATTTTTAAATTGACATAATTTTTTCACAATTGTTATTTTGTTTAAATTGTTAAATATTGTTTATATCTCCTGATGATGCTACACAAAGGAGTAGCGAAATATCGAGGAAAATAAATACAACAACAGCAAATCTGACCTCAACCTCGAAGAATATTGATTATTTATTGATAAAGAAAAGGTCGAACAACAGAATAAAAATATTAAAATTGGAGAGCACATCCAGACGAAAATGGGATATGGAAAATTCAAGAGGGATAATCGAACGAGATCAATAATTAACAGGTTCAAGACAACCAGGGACAAGATCGTAAGGATAAAGTCGACACTTACTTTTTTGATTCGTTGTCGAAAAACAGGTATTTTCCCAAATTTCATCTCAAGCTCAACTAGGAATATACAAAGAATCTTTTCTGAAAATGGGTTGCCATCAATTCAGCAAAATAATTCCAATTATACACAAGAGTTACACAACAAACTACTCAATCTAACAATCAAACAAAAGCACGCGTTACTAAGGGAAACTAATAATGAGATGGATACTATAAGAAATAATTTAGGCAGATATTTTTCAGAAGAAGAAATTAGAGAATTTATAGAATATGAGGATAGGATAACGATATCAAAAAATAATAGGACAAAGGAAATACATCAAAGGAAATTTAAATCACTTGTAAATTTACAAGAAAAGAATTTAGGGTTAAATTAAATGAAAAGTGGTTTGTTAATAAAACTGACGTAGACATTCTTAAAGAGGTGAAGTGGATTCTTTCACTTGGTCAGAAACATGCACTACCAGTAGAGAGGAAAGATTTCCCAATTTTGAAAATGCTCGCAGAGGGGGAGGATCTTGTACAAACCTTAGGGGAAAAGGAAGAACAGGAAATAGCACGGACTAAATTAACGACAATGTTAGATAGTCAAATGAATAAAATGAAACTAACGAGTACAGATAAATTAATTTTAGAAAAAGTGAATAAGGCAGAGAAATTCCTTAAAATTAATAAGGATATTTTAATTGTTAATGCTGATAAGGGAAATGCAACAGTAGCTATAAAGAAATGTGACTATGACTCGAGAATAGGCAACATTGTTGGAAATACATCAGAATACAAGCTAGTGAGCAAAGATCCTACGAGTACACTAGAAAGGAAGAATAATAAATTCGTTGAGGAACTTCAAAAAGTAGGAATTATTAATCAAATACAGAAGAATAAACTTAAAACAACAGTATCCACAGCACCGAGATTATATGGAGTTCCAAAAATACACAAAGAAGATTTTCCATTAAGACCAATTTGCTCTTTTGTTAACTCTCCATCATATGAACTGTGTAAATACATTACAAACATCCTTAAAAAGATAACGGAAAATTCGAAATATAATGTAAAAGATGCAATACAATTTAAGGACAGAATAAAGAACGAGAAGATTAATAGTAACGAAATTTTAGTTTCGTTTGATGTAGTATCTCTATTCCCGAGTGTTCCCGTAGACTTAGCTATCAGTATCATAGAGGAAAAATGGAACACATTAAAGCAACATACAGACAGTAATAAATCTTTATTTTTAGATATATTAAGATTTTGTATAGTGGATAACCGATATTTCCTACATGATGGGAGGATATATTTGCAACAAAGGGGACTCCCAATGGGTTCACCAGCTTCTCCAATAGTTGCTGACATCGTTATGGAAAATTTACCGGACTCTTGTATCGAAAAATTGGATATAAAACCAAAAATTTTGACAAAATATGTAGATGGAAAAAGAGTCAAATTCAAAACTTCCCTATTTGGACACATTGGTGGTCAGGAGAGGGGAAAATTTATCAATTAATTGGTATCAGAAACCAACGTCTTCAGGAAGAATAATCAACTTCCACTCGAAACATCTAAAAAGTGTGATTATAAATAAGGCGAAAAATTTAATAGAACGCGTTTTGACTATAAGTGATGTAGAATTCCACAAGGTTAATAAGGAAAGGATAAGAAGCATTCTCAAGGACAACAACTTCCCGGACCATCTTACCAACAGACTGATAATGCAATTTGATTATAAAGGTCAACCGAACAGGGTTACTACAGATGAGCCGAAAATTTACAAGTCAATAACGTACATACCTGGAATAACAGATAGGTTGGCGAAGTCAAAAATATTTAACGAAAAGAATTATAGGATAGCACACAAAACATATAACACAATGGGCAGAATATTTAGTAAAACAAAGGATAGTTTGGACAAATTAGATATGTTTAATATAGTATATGTAAGGGGAATGACAACGAGGTTTGTGACAAAGTATATGTAGGGACTACAAAAAATAAACTAAAAACACGAATTGCAGGACACAAATCAAATCAGAAATACAGGCACATTTCTACACAGAAAACAGCATTAACATCCCAAATCATTACCCAAACTTTCAGGATACAGCGGTTTTAAATAAAGAAAACAATTATAAACGTCGTTATATGTTAGAAATGCTACAAATAATTACTAGACCAACATTGAAAAGAATTAACTATAAAACAGATACAGATAATGTGGTCCAAATTTACAGACATTTAATTAGTAAAAAGTAGAACCATTTAAGCACAAATTGTTTATCAATCTAATATTTTTCTTTGGGTTAATTTATATGAACTTTTATAGGAACATTATTTTTGTTTGTGTAACTTCAGAAAATTTTGAAAATAGGCGGGAGAATTTGTTTGAACATTTTTAAATTGACATAATTTTTTCACAATTGTTATTTTGTTTTAATTGTTAAATATTGTTTATATCTCCTGATGATGCTACACAAAGGAGTAGCGAAATATCGAGGAAAATAAATACAACAACAGCAAATCTGACCTCAAGCTCGAAGAATATTGATTATTTATTGATAAAGAAAAGGTCGAACAACAGAATAAAAATATTAATATATTTACTTATATATGTATGTATGTACTATTCCTATTCACAATATGTATTTATATTGGCGTCGTCAAATTCCAACGTCAATGAACAACCGTTACAGGGGACAGTGACTGTCTGCATATCGAGGAAATTTGATATCCTCTTTTAATTAACTGTGTAGTTAATTGTGGTCAGTATTAGTGACATTTTATTTAAGCTACACCTCCGCCTTTCAGAAGAAAGGTCATATAATGTTTATGATCATTCTTTACATATTCCAAGTAAGATATATCTAATCTCCTTAAATCACGAATTTTATTATTACTGTTGTTATTTATATTGGAACTAATGGTATTATGGTTTTTCATGTTTAGGGATTATAAAACTTAATCCTATTCTTATGTACTATTTGCTCTTTATTTGTTGTTATATCTATTATATTAACATTATCTCTTAAAAGTAGTTTTTTAATTTTAAAAGGGCTAATGTATTTTTGGTCCAATTTATGCCCAGATTCATTTTTCATAATTTGTTTTGCTCTTTAATTGTTGTGCTATTTTGTGAGCGACCTCTATTCTAAATTTTTCTCTTTGGCATATTTGTCAACAATATATAGTGGTGATATACGATCAACTTTAGTAAATTCATGAAAACCGTTAGGGAGTTTTGCATACACTAACTCGTACGAGCAATAATTATATACCATTGAGGGCGTTGTATTGAAACAATACGTAAAATTCTTTAACCTCTCATCCCAATCGTTCCTATCCACAGATATGTAAGAACGTACGTACTCATTGAAAGTTCGGTGGCTCCTTTCGATGGTACCAAGTGTCTGGGGATGGTATACTGTCGATGTTAGTTTTCGAATTTTGATTTGATTGTCTCCATTTGTACCCTTATCCTGTCGCGTCATCGACCTCGTGGCGACTTTAAGTACACAGGTTGTCTCCTTGTTCATGTCCATAAGGTCTTCTATCATTATACGCGATAGCGCGTCAGCTACATAGTTGTCTTTACACCTAAGATATTCTACAGTAAAGTTGTATTCTTCTAAATCGAGTCTTATCCTTGTCAATTTAGAACTTGGGTTTTTCATGGAAAATAAATACGAAAGTGGTCTATGGTATATGTATGCATGTCGTCTGAAATGTATAATGCCGCAATGTATTGCAGTTAACTCTTGCTCAATAGTGGACTTGTTGCTTTCACCTTTTGTAAAATTTTGTGACGCATATGCCACGGGTAGATGTCTCCCGTCGTATTCCTGAGTTAGCATCGCGCCGCAGGTATGTTTGCTTGCGTCTGTGGTAATAAAAAACTGTTTCCCGAAGTCCGGGTATTGCAGTAATGTGGGACTCATTAGTGCCTTCTTTAGATATTTGAATGCAATATCACTATCATCTGTCCACTCGAATGTCACACCTTTTCTCGATAATCTCGTAAGATGTCTTGAGTATTCGGAAAAGTTGCTTATGAACCTGCAATAATAGTTACAGAAAGCTACAAATCTCTTTGCACCGCCTGCGTCTTTAGGTGTCGGGAAATTTTCAATCACCGAATATTTGCTATCATCTGGTAATATCCCTCTATCAGCGCATTTATGTCCGAGATATGTTACTTCTCGCATAAAGAATGAATATTTTCCGGGATGTAATTTGAGATATTCTAAAAACAAACATCAGTCAGGTTTGAAAGCATATGTTTTTCCGAGCATTCCAAAATAACCAAGTCATCCATGTACAATAATGCTTGATCCGGGTTTAAACCACTAAAAGCTAAAATCATCATTCTTTGAAAAGAATTAGGCGATATTTTCAGTCCGTATGGTAATCTAGTGAACCTGTAATAACCATTGCCTGTTGAAAATTACGTGAGATCCCTAGACTTTTCCTTCAATGGGATTTGGTGGAATCCTGACAAGAAAACTACTTAGCCCTTCCAAGTTGGTCTAGGTTGTCATCTATCCTTGGTAATGGAAATTTGTCAGCTACCAATTTCTTATTTATTTTTCTATAATCTATTACTAGTCTCCATCTCTTTTTATCAGAATTAGGCAGAGATTTCCAGAGAGAATACCCGGGTTAAAATAAAACCATTGTCTGCTTTAGGAAATTTCCCGGGATTACCGAAAAAATCCCTGGAAAGCGGGGATTGAAAATTAATGAAGTTAACTAGCTTTCCAAGACACGCCAGTACATACAAATTTATACAAAAATTAATGAGTTTTGTTGAGATTTGTGATATCATTTGTTCGGATTTTCTTTTATACATCTTATTAAAACGTTTGTATGTATTTGCGTATAGACTATGACCCGCGTTTGAATTTAAACGATTACTGTCGTACTTAAAAGCAAAAATTATGCTTAGGAGGTAAATCGTAGACCTCAGTTTCAAAGAAAAACGTAGGATTTCTTGAAGTTGTATCCGTTATTACACTACATTTTCTAATAAGAAAATACTAAACTAAGTGATCGAGAGGAACTGTAAGTATTTAAGTGGACTCAAACAAGACAGAATTGATATATCAGAACAATAACTGTCTATTTTTTCTTACTTTTGTAACATGGATATATAGATTCAGCCTGGCGGAATTTAGCGCCGTTTTTACTTGTTATTATCATCAATATTAAATATTTAATATACTTACCGTTGTAAATACTGTTGATGCAGTAGACCACGATAGGCAGGGTACTAAGACTAGTGGTTTGGGCCAATTAGTTGCTGCTAATGAAGCCATCTGAAAATATAAGAATAAAGGTGATTCAAAACGTTGGGTCAACCAAAAGTTACAGGTAGATAAAGCCCATGGCGGTTACGTTGTTTTATCTATTTTTAGTTTTTATGTTATTTAGTTTTCAGACAATAGAGACAAATCAACATGGCCAGTTACAGCGCCGAGCAGCACATGCGAATGATAAAACTTTATTATCAAAATGGGTGTTCTCTTGTGGTGAAGACGCCCATTTTTGGATCAACGGGTTCACCAACAAGCATTGCCAGATTTAGGACGATACCAGTTATTAAAAAGTGGCAGTTCACGCACAGAATGCCATTGTTTGGTCTGGACTGTCGTCCGGAGGCATCATCGCTCAGTACTTCTTCGAAGACGATGATGGCATTACAATCACCCTCACAGATGACTGTTACCGATCACGACAGGACGTAGCTGCCTGACACATAGCTGATGCTACAATGGACATTCTGCGAGACCGATCTTAGGGTTATCTCACGCAGATGCGACGTGAAATGGCCATATACACCGTGCATTTTACCAAGGTAGACTATTTCTTGTGGAATTTCCCCAAGTCGTAGATCTATGGCAATAAGCCAGAATTCAGCTTGATCTATGCGCCAGTTATGCCGGAACCTGCATTGTCTGGCATTTTTTGTTTTCTCTTGCATCTACAGGATTAAATAGTCTCTGGTTATACCAACTGAATGAAATTAAATTTCTTCCATATGTTTTGCATGTTATGTCGAAGTATTTTGCAGCAATCATACGTTTTCAATGAATACATATTGCCGTGGATTTATGGGTTTAGGCACTTCTTACAATTGGATTCTGCTTCCCATACCTTGCGATATTTTGTGGTTATAACCAATACAAAAGTAGAAGCACACTTAGCATATGTGGTCAATGAATATGAATACATTTTTGAAAATACTTCGCCCGTCAATTCAGTAATGCATCAATAGAAATTAACAGTTCTTCAAGATCATTAGCAACAAAAATGTCATATATCGACGAGAATGTCCAAAATACAAAAAAAAAAATAAAATGTCTGTGTACAGTGCTCTGCTTCGATGTAGGGTGTTAGAAGTGATTTGATAGGGATTTCAGAAGCGGGAAGTGTGATTCAGACTGGGGGACATGACGATGACATAAACAGACGAATTGACCAAATTTAATTAGGGTATTGCCAATATAACTTGAGCTAGGGCAATACAAAGGCTGTCTGTTTGCTTTACAGAATTAGTGGATGTAAGGCTCTGACATACGGAATGAGACTTCGACTGTGAACGTTTGCTTTTTATGTGAAATTATCGGATACTATCCATTATCCATACCATTTCTGACGAGTAGCCATCGCTTTTGTATATGTTGAAAACAATTAATATTCCTAGTTTATCAATCTGGCAATACCATTCATTTCCTAACAAATACATATTACTAGGAGTTGGATTTCCATGCGAATGCTTGTTCTTTCTCAAAACTCTAAAAGTAATACATGTATATCTTGACGAATCACACAACTTGCTGAAAAATTAGAAGGTTTTATGAACCTTTTTTATAGAAAGCCTCAAAAAAATGTATATAACAATTTTAGATAACTCGATTAATTACACTAGTCAACAATCAAAATGTACTCCGGATGCCATAATTTTTTCTGTGTAGATAACCTTGACATGAGCTCGAAAAACGCAATAAAATTTTTTTTTTCGTTTGGTTTTTTTTTGTTTTTTTTTTTTAAATTTTAAAAATTTTTTTTTGGTTAATTTGTTTTTGTATGAAAAATTGTTTCAGCAACTAACAAATCTCATCAAAATATATACTAAATGGATGGTAGTAGACCCCAAAACATAAATAATGTGCGTCTTCATTCATCGGCTAGCTACAGCGGTCGTAATCGGTTGTTGAATCAGGAATTTTAAAAAATTTTACCGAAAATTTACAAGTGAAAGCCCCTTAAAGCATTTTAAAAAAATGTTAATTCACAGAGTGCATTTTTTTTGTATTTTATACGCAATGTGGCAGGTTTTAGAAATCAAACAAGCTACTTTTTAAGAAAATCCTTTAATTAATAATGAAGTTGTGAATTTTTTCGCTAAAATCCTCAGAATCTACTTTTTAGTTCGAACATTGCATTTTACCTTTGAAATTATCTCACTAGTCAACCAAATGAAAAAATGTCATGTACTTCTAATGAAGTATTTTTTGCTGTGTAGATAACCTTCAGATGAGCTTGAAAAATGCAACAATCGCAGTGAGGGATGGCTCAATGTATGCGCACCTTTGCTGGTATGTATCACTTATAGATATTGCACTTGGGTATGTTTACAAAATAATAACGGAAGGTAGTAATGTCACTACGCAACAATGCGTTTTGTTGGTCACTCTGCTACCTCTGCAACTACCTTAACCACTACCTGTTGTGCCTGATTTGATTTTAGGTATTTAAAGGATGAACATTGCCAAATATCACTTACTTTCGCAAGTAAAAATGAGCAAACGTTCGCGAGGATTTGAATGCAATACCAATCCAAGTAATTTTTGTTACATGTGTGGAGAATACGTTTCTGAAAAAAACAAGCGTTGTTTTTCACCTAAATTGAGGGATTCATTTGAAGAGAGCTTCAATTTACAGGTCTCAAACATAGATGAGCGGTGGACACCAAGTGCTCTATGTCCAAGGTGCTACGTACAGCTAGCTGACTCAAGGTAAGTGTAGATTACGAAATTCAAGAACATATATAACGTATTATTGAAATTCTTTCAGACGACAGCCGCGAATCATCATGCCAATGCTTTGGAGAGAACCGCTTTGCCATGTAACAGATTGCTACTTCTGTCTTAGCAAAAAAACCGGCGTGGGAAAAAATATACGATGGACTTACGCTGCTGTTTCAACAGTGACTTTTCCAGTTCCATTTTCCGAAGAACCAGTGGACCCGCAACCGTCCGTTTCAAGATGGGCATCTAATAATGAGGCGATAGATCCAACATCAGATCCGGAGACAGTAGAAACCACATCAGAATGCGAGTTATACATTGCATGGAGGTCAACGCTTATGTTCGCAAGCAGAACTGAACGATTGGGTTAGAGAACTGAAACTCTCCAAGGAAGATGCAGAGGTGCATGCATCGCGCATGAAACAGTTCGGTTTCTTGGATCCTGGTTTGGTGACAAGAATCTACAGGAAGGGTCATGAACCATACGCAAGGTACTACACAAAAAAAGGCAACATCTGTTTTTGTAAGGATATTCGCGGATTATTTGGTGAACTCGGGTACTCTTACGATCCAGGAGAGTGGAGTCTTTTCATCGACAGCAACAAGCAGAGCCTTAAAGCAATTTTACTGCACAATGGCAACAAGAAACCCTCGATTCCAATTGCTCATGCCGTTGACACCAAGGAAACATACGAAGTCATGGAGAATCTACTAAAGTGCCTTAACTATAAGAGGCACGATTGGAAAGTTTGTGCCGACCTTAAGGTTATCGGTATCCTTTGTGGATTACAAGGTGGATTCACAAAGTACTGTTGTTTTCTCTGCCTTTTGGACAGCCGCGATCGTCAACATCATTACACCAGGAGGAGTTGGACAGAACGAGTTAACTTCATCCCCGGCAGCGACAACGTGAAATATACACCACTCATAAAAAAGGAAAATGTTTTTCTCCCACCTCTTCACATAAAGCTCGGACTCATAAAAAACTTCGTGAAAGCTCTCAACAGAGATGGTGAAGCGTTCGCCTATTTAAAAACCATTTTTCCTCACCTTTCGTCGGCAAAGATTAAGGAAGGCGTTTTCGACGGCCCGCAAATTAAAAAGTTGTTGCAAGACCAACAGTTTGAGCACATTTTACCACCAAATGAAGCTGCAGCTTGGAACTCATTTCGGCAAATTGTTTCCGGATTTCTTGGAAACAACAAAAGCTCAAATTACAGAGAGATCGTCGAACAACTACTCCAAAATTATAAAAAAAATTGGAGCAAATATGTCGCTTAAGATACATTTTCTACACTCGCACTTGGACTTCTTTCCGGACAACCTGGGCGATGTGAGTGACGAGCATGGCGAGCGTTTTCATCAGCAAATGAAAGAAATAGAGCACCGATACCAAGGATTTTGGAACGAAGCTATGATGGGGGACTATATCTGGTTCCTGATAAGAGAAACAGACCCACAACAATATAAAAGAAAGACAAAAGCACATAATTATTTTTAATTTCAAGCTTTTTATTTTTGTGTTTAGATATTTTTTTTAAAACTTTTTTATAATTAATTAATGTTGATATCCTTAGGATAATTTCTTGTACATATATCGAATTGTTTTTTAATTTAAAGTCATATATTTTTGTCAGCCGACAAATTTTAATTTTTTTTGTAATAAAAAAGAAAAAACCTTACCATAGACAAAGTTTTTGTTGTATTTTTCGAGCTCATCTGAAGGTTATCTATACAGAAAAAAATACTTCATTAGAAGTACATGACATTTTTTCATTTGGTTGACTAGTGAGATAATTTCAAAGGTAAAATGCAATGTTCGAACTAAAAAGTAGATTCTGAGCGCTTTAGCGAAAAAATTCACAACTTCATTATTAATTGATGGATTTTCTTAAAAAGTAGCTTGTTTGATTTCTAAAACCTGCCACATTGCGTATAAAATACAAAAAAAATGCACTCTGTGAATTAATATTTTTTTAAAATGCTTTAAGGGGAATTCACTTGTAAATTTTCGGTAAAATTTTGTAAAATTACTGATTCAACAACCGATTACGACCGCTGTAGCTAGCCGATGAATGAAGACGCACTTGTAAGAGAATTATTGGCTCCTTGAGCCATCAAAATAAAAACACGTTTGTTTAAAATATTCTTAATCTAATTCTTTATTTAATTATAAGAAAGGTTCACAATTTAATTAATTTACAGACAGGTCACTGTCTAATAGATAAACGATTTTAGCACCACGGCAGTTAAACAATTATCCGACAGGTCACTGTCTAAGTTTAAAAAACGATTGATAGCAGCACGGCAGTTAAACAATTGTCTACGTTGACTTCTTTAATTTGACTGATGTCCAACGATTGTTGTTTGGTATACAAAAGGGCCAGAAAGTAAATCATTTAATTTACTTTGAAATCTCCAAAAATTGCAATATCCAAATTTGCACAAACAACAATCATTGTGCACCGAAAATACATAGGATCAGCTGACATAACAAACAAAGTTCAATAACTACATAGGCAATAGACACTGCAGACGTATCTACGTACGTACATACGTATGCATGCATCGACGGACAGACCAACCAACTGATAGTTGGGACCGACGACTGGTGGAGACAAAACAACAACAACAATAGGACCAGTTAGCGGACCGACAGCTGATGAAGACAAAACACCAGCAGTAAGCGGACCGAAAATAAGTAGTAAACAACATTGCATGATGTTGTTGTTGTGATGTCATAAAAGAACATTTGCATGTTAGGGTGACCCGAAATATTAAGATTTTATAAGAAATTAAATTATAAAGTAGATAGATGAACAAAAATGAATAAAGATTTATAAAGTTATAGAAATTAAAGTAGAATTGACAGAAATTAACTAACTCATAACAAATTACATAATAAAATAATACAAATCTCCAACACGCACATTATTTTACAAATGTAAAAAATAGACGGGAAAATCTAAATAAAATTTTTCGAAAACTCGCCTAATTACCAAGATATTGAAAGTTAAAATGTATAAAAGATCTATTAATTTGAAACTAACAAAAAAATTGTAAAAGTGTGAATGTCTATTATTTTTTTACAGAATCCGAATTAGCATATTTTAGAGATGTAAGAGAGACCGGCTATACTGGTTTCAAGAAATTTCTCCTCTGCGGAGGGTCCGACAGATAAAGATTTGATTTTTTTTTATATGAAAATTTTCAATTTTCTTCAATATCTGCAGAATTTGTAGCATTGTAGTAGATTTATTCATTCACTTAAGTTGAGTAACCACACTAAGTTTTTGGAGGTTTCCCAGATAAATTATCGTGGTATCGTTTACCTATATCGTGGTAAATTAGTTGTCGTGCGTAGAGACAGGCAGATAGAGGAACAGATGGTTCCCCGTTACATTCCATGAAGGGATTAAGGAGAACTGCGCGCATTCTAGTTTTACACTAGGGTTGTCAAACGGGACTGTGTTTTAAAAAGCCGGGGCTTCGGGATTTTGAAAAATTAAATCCCGGGAACTCGGGATTTTTCGGAAGCTTATTTTTCAGGTTTAGTGTAAGAAATATAAAAAAAAATCAAATAAGTATTGCAAAAAACAAAAAGATATTTCATATTTATTTTAGGCATACACATTAGGGCGGGTTAATTTTTTTTTGATGAAGCGTATAGCAAAACCGTAATCTATAGGTGATTTTGAGAAATTTTGCTCGATAGACCATAGCTCTAAGTTCGATTTGTGGTCCCCCAAAATTTCAAAATAGATATTTTTCCATATATACATAGAATAATTTAATTAAATTCGTCATAAAATCGGATAGAATTATAGTAGATTTCTCGATGTGGGCTTGTTTGAAAGGTATTTTTATCACCTTTCAGAATCTATATTGATACCAATATTTTTTTTGTCGAAAAATAGCCTAAAATGATCTTTTAATTAATAAATTTTGAATTTTCTTCGATTTTGAAAGTTCAGATCATTTCCAACAACTTTTATTACGATAAATTTTTTTGTTTTCGAACTCCTTTTTGTAGGAAAATCGATCTGAAAATATCAACATTTTCAAGGTTTCAACAAAAAAAACACTATTTTTAAATTTTTAATTCAATTTATTTTTAAATATTATTCTCGACCTACAATTTAATGCTTTAACGTGGTAATATTATTTTTTAAGGTCCTTCTAACTTTCCATTCGAGGAGTTTTCTTACGACTTTGTAATGTCACTGCCATAACTCCATCAGGATTCTTTTCTATAACTCGTTTTGAAACACTCGTTAATAATTGTACATGCCTTTCTGTTCCTTGTATGTGCATTGGAATTTGTGGATCAGCCAGTGGTGGTTCATCGAAATCTAAGTATTCTACCAAGTGATCATATGTAATCTGTCGAGTTAATGCTGGTTCAAATAATATATCGTCGTTATTCATATCAACCATATTGACATAATCGGTAGCATCGAAATTTAAGATATTTTTGTTGTAAACTCTGAGTTCGAACAATTTTTTTCGATAGTGTAAAATCTTTTTGATAACTCTATCCCGTATTGCTTTTCGATCATCAAATAACATTGTTAATAAGATATTTTCTGGATTGCGTAATATGAGTTGTTTTGAATTACACCATCTACAATATTACGTAAGTTTGGTTGTAAGTATCGTGTCCAACGTATAAATTTTAATAAAAGTGCACTGCCGTACACAACAGCGTTATAAAACTTCACATTGAAGTACATTGGCACATAAACTGTAATAATATAAACTGCCAAAATTTTTAAATTGGTCGATGGTATATTAGTTGTTACATATAATCGTAGTAATCTACTTTCTTTGGTTAACCAACGAGAATGTGCAATTGGTCCTGGTTTAATGTTAGCTAAATCAACTGAAGCAATACCATTCGAAATTGCTTTAGCTATTTGATCGGTCTGTGGTGTGTACGTTATCCCTACGTCATAGGGATGAGGCCCCCTCGGTCGGTTGGGGCGGGTGTGAGTGGCGGCGATGGGATCGTTGGTATATAAATATTTAACATCTGTTGATAGTTCGAGCTCATGTTCATGATCCATCATTGCAGGCATATTCTCCAGTGGTATTGGATAAAAATCAGCTACTATCTGAAAAATGAAATGTTTAGATCAATTAAAATGCAATTATTTCATTTTAACTTTATTCCAATCGAAAAAGTTAAATAATGACAAAAAATAATGATAATAAATGATGATATTAAATAAAATAAAGTGTTACATCCCTGCAATTTCCCACGTTCTTGAATAGCTTTCCACTTGCTGCTCGTGGTCCACTGGTGACTGTGTTGTCCAATGCTGGATATAAATGACGAAATGGCAGTTCATTGAAATGAAGCAGACATATAAACCAGTGAATTGGTCTATTTAACTGTTTTTCAAATAATCGTAAAACACCATTTTCTGTTCTAGTATTTGCTAGCTCACCATCACTGCATATGCCAATTAATTGATCAACTGTTAATGTTTTATTGTTGAAAAATTCATTCAGTTTTCTGTGTTTGGATTTTGCATCTTCTTGACTACCCAAATTTACATATCCAAGTAACTCATTATAGGGCTCTTTCAGAACAACTAAATGCGGTTCTTTTACCATAGTGCTATGAAATTTGTCATTAATTTTCTCTGTAGTTAATGAGTCATATTTTCTACCATCGAAAGAGAATGCAGTTATGGAAGAATTTGTATATCGTGTACGAAGCACTGCATCTCTAGATTTAACTTTTTCTCTAGCCACTTTTGATTTATCTCTAATAACAAGATTACCATGAACATCTCTAAAATTTATATCTTCGAATAAAGCTGTCGCTAAACATGAAGCGACTCTATCTGAAACACCGAATCTATCACACATCATAGCAACATTTAAGGCATCGTATCTTTGAGTATAATGACCTCGTCTCATTTGAACAGTTGCTTCTGGAACTTCTGTTGTTGCTTAATTTTCATCTTCATCCATGTGTAATTCAGGTGGTTCGTATGTTTGATCATCGATACCAGTTGTAAGTGTTGGTATTGTTGTAGCTACTTCTTCAACGTCTTCCGAATATTCAGGTATTGCGAATTTTCTATCATTATGCTGGTCCATCATAAATTCTTTTAGATACTCTAGAATCAATCCACATGAGCATTCTGTTGTTTTTAATTTGTAATTACATTTGCCAATCGGCCTTATTCCCGTTGTCGTCGTCGACGTCGTCATCAGATTTTTGTCAACTTTAGAACGTTATAAATGTATTGTCACATCGACAACAACAAAGTTTTTGATGTCTATGATCCAAAAACAACCCTCTTAAAACATTACATAATATTTTTTTTCCAAATGCCTTCAAGTCGCCAATACAAATAGTGTCGAATTGTATTGACGTCGACGACGACAACGGGAATGTTGTATAAATTGTACTTACTCAAAACTGCCAACATATGACATTGTTATACGTATACTCTTATACTAAACTGTATCACTATTATTTATGAACAACATTGCACCTTCTCATCTAATAAAAGTCAGTCTTACCATGACAGTATATGGTGTCAGATGTGATTTTGAAATAATTTGAAAAGAAATAAATTCATTAACAAAAGAAAAGTGAAAACAAACGATCCGTCATAGACAATTCAAGTGTACCACAAGTAGTTAGTGAGCAAATAATGAATTTCGCGACAACGGTGCCCAGAGCTCGTAAACGATATCAACCAATTTTTTCTATGCTGTCTTCTCACCGAATAGACAGAGAAAAACGAAACAGACTCGCTCATGCTCTCAACAGAACACTTCTTTTTTTTTACTTTTGTGTTTTCTGTTTCGTGTTGGTCGGCGACAGAAAACAAGCAAGTGTCTTGCGAAAACAGTTTCAATGAGACATTGTCGTTCGGCGCTCAGTAACTGAGCATCAGCAACTGAGCAAAACGAGCCAAGTGGAAGCACAAAGTGTCTTTTATGTTGTAGTTGGGTTAGGTTTTTGTTATTGCTTTTTTATTTTAGCATGGTCAAGAGGAAGAGAGAAAGAGATAGGGCGCTATCTGGTGCAAATGTTATTGCGTATGCGTTAATACGAGCAAATTTAAAATTGCTATAACATGTAAAATAAAATTATCCGTCAACAAAATTTGATTACTAAATAATAGACAAATATATTAACTTAACGAATTTCATATTCTTTTATTATTGATAGTTTTGAACCACACACGTTGCATACAGATTGATTTTCAGTATTATCAAATTTAAAAAAAAATTAACTTTATCACTTACTTGACTCATTATTCTTGTAATTTAGGCACACGTTTCATTGAAATAAAAAAACTGAAGCACAAACGCGCAATCCAGACACAAACTTCCAAATGTGAACAAGCTGACACATACATTTGCAAAAGACACTTTTGGCAAATTTTCTCAAACAAAGTGTCTTCAAGAGAACAAATGCATATAGTGAGCGATCAAAAAGTCTCAGTGGTTGAGCACAGAACACGTTGATCACAAACGAAGCTGAAATGTTTTTTCGATTCCCTTTTCAATCGTGTCCGCTCGCAACAGGTTTTTTTATGACTGCCAGCAAATTGGGACCACTTTTTGCGAGCTCTGACGGTGCCACAAATCATCTTAAAGTCCAGTAATACGTCAGTGACATGGAAAAATTGGAAGACTCAATTTAAAATATTTATGCGTGCATCCAACCTTGAGGAGCAAACAAACCCAAGGAAGGTAGCACTTTTACTTCATCATATGGGTCCCGGCGCTCTGGAAATATTTAATTCGTTTAATGAGGATATTGACAATGTCACTTTTAGCCGCTTGTTGACATTGTTCGAGTCACATTTCGTGCCGAAAGTGAATTTGAGTATGGAGCGCCATAAGTTTTTCACCAGGATGCAAGGCAGTGAAACAATAGACGAATACGTTACGTCATTAAAAAACTTAAGCCAACATTGTGAGTTTGGATCACTCCGTGAAGGTCTTGTGAAGGACATCTTCATATGTGGTATATCGCCATCCCTTTCATACATTAAGGAACGACTGCTTAATGAAGATGGTTGCGCCCTTGATAAAGCTATCGAAATTGCTAGAAGCATGATTGCAACTAAGGGAAATTTAAATCAATTACAACAAGCGGAAAGTGAATTAATTGGAGCACTGCTCAAGACCTACCAAAATCGTCACAACCAACAGTCATATTCAAGATCAACAGATTCATGCAGCAAACATAATAATACTGGTCGACTATCATCATCAGCTTCGTCATCATTATCGTCACCGTCTTGCAGAAAATGTGGGTATGTACATCGTGAACGATGCCCAGCTTTTGGTGTTACCTGTTATGTATGTAACAATAAAAATCATTTTGCGAAAATGTGTTAAAAATAAAGTGTCACAAGCAAATGCAGAAACAAAAACAAAATTCAACGTAAAAGGCATTCAGCTGGAAGAAGAAACAACAGAAGACGACTTATTTCTGGCATCATTACATCTGTTATCTAAAAACCTGTCTACACAGTCATCAACATCACGCTGTTATCAACAGAGGGTCTCGTCATTAACAGAGAAAACATCAACAACAATATAGTACTACAAAGTCTTACCGGTGAGCCATTTGAACAACATCATCATCAACAACAAGATTACATCAATAACAAACTCATATGGAATGTAAAACTTAATTTTGAGAAAATGACTGTAGTGTTTCAAGTTGATACCGGGGCTGAGGCAAATATAATTTCTTTAAAAAACTTCAAATTGTTGCATTCACATGGTGTACAGCAGATATTAAATATAAATACAAATATTGTGACCTTTAACGGTGAAAAATTGCCACAGCTCGGAAAAATCAATTTGATATTTCAATATAATAATGCTTTATATTCAGATACTTTTTACATTATTAATATAGATTGTAAGAATATCATTGGAATAAAAACATATATTTTATTAGGACAGGTGCCAAATTTTGAAATCAATTCAATGTTTATTCAAAATATTTTCGAAACTTATTCAAAGGTTTTTTCTGGCTTGGGGGAACTAAAATCTGTTTGCAAACTAAAAATTAATCCAGCTATTCAGCCAAATATAGATGCGCCGCGGAAAATGTCGTTTAGTCTTCATAAACAACTAGCAAATGAGCTACAGAGAATGGTGTACTTAAATGTAATAAAACGCGTTGAGGAGCCTACGGAATGGGTTAATTCGATTGTCTTAGTCAAAAAACCAAACGGAAATTTGCGAGTCTGTCTCGATCCGCGTAGCCTAAACAAAGCTATCATGAGGCCTCATTTTCCGTTTCCAAACATTGACTATTGTAAATCAAAACTAAGTGGCTCGAAATTTTTTACAACCCTTGATGCTAATTCAGGATTTTGGATGATACCATTAGACGAGAGTTCATCCAAGTTATGTACGTTCAATACACCGTTTGGGAGATACAGGTTTTTGAGACTTCCTTTCGGAATAAATGCTGCTCCTGAAATTTTTCATGGAGAAATGATGAAGCTTTTTGGTGACATTGAAGGTGTAATTATTTATATAGACGATTTCTTAATTTTTGCATCAACACGAGAAGAACATGATAAAATATTGCACAGGGTCATGAGTCGTGCATTAGAAGTCGGGCTTAGTTTCAATAAGGCAAAGTCACGTATATGTACAAAGGAAGTAAAGTTTATAGGTCATATTTTTAACGAGAGTGGGGTAAAACCTGATGAGTCCAAGATTAAGTCAATAATAACATTACCAAAACCAACAACTGTCAGAGAATTACAACGCTTTTTCGGCATGATTAATTATTTAGGTGCTTTTATCGAAAATCTGTCTGAAAAAACTAAAAATTTACGAAATTTGCTAAGGCAAGATGGTTACTGGCAATGGGAAGAAGTCCATGATCGTGAATTTGAAAAGTTAAAAACAGAAATAACTAAATCTCCAGTGTTAGTCTATTTTGACCCAACAAAACCTTTAATTATTTCAGTTGATGCTTCTAAATTTGCTGTTGGCGCCACTATAATGCATGATAGGAACCCAATATCATATGCATCTGCATCATTGACGTCTACACAAATGAACTACGCGCAAATAGAAAAATAACTTTTGGCAATTCTTTTTGGGTGTAATAAATTTCACCAGTATATTTGTGGCCTAAAAGTTACTGTTGAAACTGACCATAAACCACTGGTCCCTTTATTCAACGAACCACTTTTTAAAATACCGGCTAGGTTACAACGACTTATGCTTCGCTTGCAATGTTATGATTTAAATGTAATTTATAAGCCAGGGAAATATATGTACATTGCCGATACCCTTTCAAGAGCACCCCTAAGCGCACAAACGTCAATCGAAATGGATAATGAGTTGTCTCTACACTGCGATATGTTAATGTCTGAAGTTTCAAATAATATAAATATAGGAAAAGTTAGGCAACAAACAAAGGAAGGTGAAGTTTTGAATATTATAGTAGACTATATAAAAAACGGATGGCCCAAACTAAAGAAATAGATTAAGAGTTCGGTACTAAAAAAAAAATATAAATGTAAAGACGATTTGCATGTTGTGAAAGGTCTTTTACTAAAAAATAGTGATCCCAGTACATCTAAGAAAAGAAGTGTTAAATTTACAAGAGGGACACTTAGGTATCCAAAGGTGTACGGATATGGCGAAACAGTTTGTTTACTGGCCAAGCATTAATAATGACATTTTCCATATGGTCAGTGACTGCGAAATTTGTCAAAAATATCGCAATGCAAATCCAAAACAAGAGTTATTGCCACATGAGATAATAAAAATCCCATGGTTTAAAATAGGGTGCGATATATTCGAATTTAATAAAAAATCATATCTTTTACTTGTGGATTATTATTCAAAATTTGTTGAGGTAGAACTTCTAAGTGAGGGATATTCCTGTACACAAGTTGTAGATAAGATGAAATCTGTATTTTCTCGTCATGGTATCCCATCAGTATTGATTTCAGATAACGGTCCACCGTTTAATGCAAAAAAATTTCAAGAATTTTGGAGAGCATGGAATATTCAACACTTAACGTCTAGTCCTTATCTTCCCAGATCGAATGGATTAGCTGAGCGCACAATACAAACAATCAAAAGAATTTTTTATAAATGTAAAGATAGTAAAGAAGATCCTTACATTGCTCTGCTTCACTACAGGAACACTCCAAAAGGTATGTTTCCAAGCCCAGCAGAATTGTTAATGTCAAGACAGCTCAGAACAAAAATTCCATGCACTGAATATATTTTGAAGCCAAAACTAATCGACGAAGGAAAATACAATAACATTATATTGTTTGTCTATGTCTTTTTTGGGGCGATGTATTAATTTTTCTGTTTCAGATTTTAAATGATATATTTTTTAAAGATTTAAGTAGATTGTTCTTCGCTCATTTATTCTTTACCTCGTCGCTTAAATTACATTTAATGGCTTAAATCTCTTTCATGATGAATGCCAAAGCTGCATCTGCTTTCCAAAGTTTCATGACTGATCGTCATAATGATCCGACCGTTTCTTTTATTGGATTGAGAACTTTAATTGTTTTATGCAGCAAGCTATATTCTTTATTAAATATTGTTTTAGATCTATGACCACATTTTTACCAGGCAGGATTTTCAAGCTAAAATTAACATGAGGTCTTTTCCTTTGGACTTTTTCGAAAAGGTTAACATATTTCTCGGACCTTTTCCATAAGTGGTCTGATGTGTGATTTTTCTGTAACGGGGTTTCTTGTTTCTCCTAAATAAATGTCGAAAGATTATTATTCTTCGTCATATTCTAAAGAAGATAATTCCACAATGGCCCATGCTGAAAAAACGGCCCAGCAACATATTGCAGGGACTATGTACATGCTTGCGACCAATGTTTTCATGAATTGAAGATCTGCTGCCTTTTTGTTTCTTTGTTGTCTGTCACGGTTTTGGTTGCCGCAGTTTTCAACAAACAAATGTATATTTGGGTCGCAAAACCATATATTATAACCTATTAATCATTATGTCTCTAACATGTAATATTGGGTTTGGACACAAGTATACTATATTTGCGACCGATTTGACCGATTTTCTAACTTAAAAGTGCAATATTGCGAGATGGACGTACACTTTTTGCTTTGGAACTGTAAGTTTTCAATTTTTACCATTAAGTAAACCCGGCAATGTCTTCGCCATATGACAAGCTGAACTCTATTAAACGCCCTTCAATAAGTTGGACCGAATTTTCTGCTGTTCCCACCTTATTTAATCTTACTAGTCCGATGTTTAACAATTTTTCGTTTAGTACAAATTAATTGTGTCTCATATAAACGATTTTTTGTCAATTTCAGATCACTATTTTTAATTTAAAACCCGAAAACTCAAGTCCCGGGATTTTTGCAATCTAGAAATCCTGATTGACGTCCCTATTTTACACTAACTGATTGGGACCTACAGTTTTACGTCCGATTCGAGCAGTATTTTGAGAAGCTTTTTCATGACTAATTACTCGATAGTGTCACTACGTGAGGTGACCGTCGTCGAAATAAATTTAAGGTGGTCTGAGCCGGGACCGAACCCACGTTTTCATGTACAAGAGCCGCGCACACTAACCATTAAACCTTCGACGGCTACCAGATAAGCAGATAGACAGGGGTAAATCGACTATTTAGGTAATACTGATTAAGAATATACATGTTGATATATTACGTTACAAACTTGATGACAAATTTAATATACCCTTTCCAAATTATCTAAAGGTGTAAACTCGTTCTAAGGGTATAAACACTTTAAGGTAGAGAGACATAAACAAGAAAAACGTGCGTAACAACAACAATAATTTAAAAAAAATGCATAGAAGAAGACGAACCAAAAAGTACAAAATAAGGGAAACTACATAATTCTTAGCGCAAAAAGGACACAAATCAGTGTTCGGTTTTTGCCGTTTGATTTTATTTGTTTAATTTTTCCTCGGAGATTATGTTGTGTAGGTTTTAGAATGAGTCGATATATGTATATCGTTTGCCCACGAAGAAAAAGTTTGTTGCTCTTTTCCTGACAGTCGATATAAGTGTCGTTCTTTCTTTGAGCGTGTCAATTACAAACTTTAAACACAGTTTTGTGAACACCGATTTCAATACTACTTCCCAGTTGAAAATTTCCTAAAGATATCATCAGTGGCAATGAAGTGACATGTCAGAGTCCCTGCTGACTTGCCGATCCGGTCCCATATAAAAAACTTCATGACACCCCCTGACATTTTCATATATTTGGTAAAAGGTCAGCAGGAATTTTCCGCAGTTTGCCAATAGTGGCGATTACCTTATGAATGTACATGTACACAAGTCGTCCTTAAGTCACAATTCATCAGTGGGTCAGTTGGCCACCACGTCTCCAACAAGTGGTGACCTAATGTAATTTTCTATATATAAAGTATAATTATTATTTTAGAGTCTTTGAGATGGATGATTTCTAATTTAAAAAAATCTAAAATAAATATTATACTTATATTGATAATAAGAAATAAAATATTAAATAAAAAATATAATTTTAAAATTTCCAACTAAATTACGGTTAAAAAGAATCGGTAACGAAATTTCTCAAAATTGTAAAAATCTTCTTGGTTATATCTGATGAAAAAACTCAGGCATTCCGCAGGCCTTATTTTATGAAGACATTACGACGGAACCTTTCCGCATACCTTATTTGTGGAAGGCCTTGCCACTTCCGCCGCTGGGATATATAATTCCCTGTAAATGTGCATATTCTTGAAGAAATTTTCAAATATTTTTGAAATTAATTCATAAAATTTATGACATACTATTCAAACATATTGTTGTTGTGGTCCGATCTTGTCAAATGTTGTATATACCAATTTCCAAGATGTATCTAGTACAGGTGGTAGCGTTAAACAGCAGATTAACCTGAAATAAATACATCTTAACAATTTCGATGAGCTGAATTTGACAAGGTCGGATCCTGAAATATAAACAAAATGCCTTCAATACCTACTGCTTCTACCTTACTTATTTTGCTATGGACTTCCTCTATCGATATTCAGCATTGGCATTAGCAAGAGTCAGCCATAATGCTGACGAGTCAATAGGACGGTCTTACATAGATTATTAGCCCGTTCACAATTTACGTCACTCAAGGCAAAACTAGTGACATGACCTGCTGTCATTGTCCCAAGGAAATTCTACTGTCAATGTCTTCACGACAGATTTTCCAACTGGTTTGTTTCGCCCACAATTTAAAGTAATTTCCTTGTTTTAATATATAATAAAGTCAATTCCAGTGGCTGCATTGATACGAATTCCGAATTGATGTTAGTTACCAGTTTCTGATGTTGAATGGGTAGGATTCGAACTCACATTCACTGGACGATCGTTTCTATGTTTGTGAAGCATCAACTTCAGAGCCTCTAGCTCGTTAAGCCAAAATAAAATGTTTGATAAATAATTTCGTTAGATTCAACTATAATACCCTTATTGTGCACATAATTGAACTAAACGATCATAAATTTAAAAATTCCAAATAAAACAGTTTTTTGAGGACGAAATCTGGAAAACTGTGTCGCATCTCCAAAAACAGTGAAAAACAGACAAATCATATGGTAACACTGCTAACGACCCATACTATCTAAATGGTATTTTACCTTCCATATGAATGCTCGGCTCAGAGATTATTTATTAAATTTTTCATCTACTTAAGTATCGTGCAGTTCAACAGCTTGCCTTAGTCGTAACTAATTATATATATAAAAAATAAGATTATCAATAATAATAAAATAAAATAACTAAGTAACTATTCTCGTGTCTCAATCACCAACTCAAAAGCAGCACATCTCAATTGTACGTGTGTTTTAAATTTTGGTGATGTTTGCAGCTATTTTCGGGTTTGCGTATTATTAGTTTTTCCAGATGGTGTATAATATCCTTCCGGGAAAGTCCAGTAATCTGTTTATTTGCCTTATTTTTATTTTGACCCGAGTCTTCTGAAGTGCATCCGAAGTTTTTTGGGTTATCTTCAGTTTCGGATAAAAAATAAATGGTTTCCCATTACATCCCATAAAGGGACTGGGGAGAACTTCTCACAATCACTGAGCTGTGCGCTTTCCAGTTTTCACTCACTGATTGGGACCTACAGTTTTACACCGATTGCGAACGGTAATTTGAGAAGCTTTTTCATGGCTAGATACTCGATAGTGTCGCCGTCACTATGCGAGGTGACCGCCGTCGAAAGAAATTTTTTTTGAAGGTGGTCAGAGCCGGGTTCGAACCCAGGATCTCATGTACAAGAGCCGCGCACACTACCCATTGCACCACCGACGGCTCAGTTTCGGATATGGATATGTATGTATGTGGATTGTCGCAGCTTCTTCCACGAGTGTAGTTTGACGATGTTGCATCGTCATTAGTGGTTGCGGCTTGGAGTGATTGGCCAATGGAATTGTTGTCACGTTCCAGATCTGTCGTTGCTCATTTGGCCGCAGTAACGAAGGATTAGATGTGACCGGATTTGTGATCATATTCCCTGCATGCCGTTGCTCCTTTTGTTGAACTAAATGTGAACTTGAAGGGCCGTTATTATGACGGCATACCCTATCATGCGTAGTCTGGCTTCCTGCGGTGTGATTGATAGTACTGGTGGGGGTTAGATCCTTGGTGGGCTTAAAATGTATTCTTCGTGGTAGAGTCGGCTTACGGTCCATCGTGTTTCTTATGTGAAACCTGGTTAAAAAATAACAACAAATTGTATCATCCTAACTATAATCGTATACGCATGGATAGAGAAACTACTGGTGGAGGTGTTGGTATACTCATTAGAAAATCCATTTCATATATAGAATTACCTGTTCTTAGGACAAAAATAATTGAAAATGTTAACCTCAAAATTACATCGAATGATTATGGGTCATTAGAACTTTTTAGCAATTAGTCCAATAAATCAGGAATGAAACAATGCATTTAATTCGGACTTATGAAAGTTGTTTTGTAGCACTGATCCATTTAATTTCTGTGGTGATTTGAACAGCAGGCATTGTGTTTGGGTGTGCAATCTGGCGAATAGCTGGGGTAATATTCTTACTGAAATTACATCTTTTTCCCAATTTCAATAATTAGATCTGACGGACCAACTTCTTTATCGTCGCCCCAACATTAGATCTGGCCGTTAAAAATGTTCCTAATCTTGTTTCCCAGCTAACTGTGGGAAACGTTTTCAACTCTGATCATCTTCCAGTCTAATCTGATTTAAGTTTTTCCTCAGATCTCAGCGAAGACAAGGAGTTTGACTAGAGTAAAGCAATTTGGGTAGGATTCAAAACCTTATTAAAAAATGAAATCCCTAATTATAGTATGCATTGCAAGAGTATTACAATACGGCAAATATACGAAAATATAGTCCAACTAAGAACGTATTTGTTGAAGGCCGAAAAGATGTTCGTTATATGAAATCATCTTAAGTTACCTGCGGAAATCTTGAGGATAATCAAACTTAAGAACATTTATTGGAGGCAATGGATTAGATACTGGCAGACAGACAAATGACCTATTGGTTATGAACAGTCTTATAGAAACCATTAGGGAACAAATTGTTTTATTTCGAAATGCTGGTTGGAATAGAAAGATTTCGGCCCTCACAACGGGGGACAAAAGCTTTTGGAATATTTCTAATTTTTTTAATTTTTCCTCTCAAATCGGAAAACTTTTTGAAAAATCACAAAATTGCGGACCACCCTGGTTATCAATATTCTGCTTCAATTATTGATAGATTCACTGAACGTTTTGACTCAACGGAAGCCGAAATCACTAATTCTGACTTGGTCTTTCTTTCTTTCTTTCTTTCTTTCAAAGCAATCACCAAAGGCTGTTAAAAAGTTTATAACATATACATATCTTCAATTGCTGCTTATAGAATAACTATACCTATACGATAATAAAAACAATAAACAAAACGACAAAATGTGCAAAAGAAAAGAAGGAAACAATAACAACATCAACAAAGGCTGTTTACGTCAACCACACGAAGGGCTTTTATGCCCCTCTCTGTGTGGTGCATTTGTTGTCCCCCGCTCCCTCTCCTATTCAGTACAGCATAGACTGTGTTTTCTTCGTCTTCTCGTTGCTGCTCAGTGCTTAAGGCATAACACTAAGCATTGTGTGGATATCAGCGGGAAGGGGGGGGACTCACTGTTTGTGTTTACTGCTGTGAATTTGTCGCAATGGTGTGTAATTTTGTTATACATTGTGGTAACATACGTCGGTTGAGAACGAATTTTTTCGGTGTGTACTCTCATATTAATATTCATCGGCCTGATGTTCTTGCTTTATGTGAAACCCAGGTGCGCGAGGATTCTGATCCACAGGATTTTCACGTTCCTGGGTACCACACTTGTGGTTCATGTAAAAAATGGCATAGTGTTTCAGAGTCAGCGACATTTCGACTCACATGATCCAGAATTTAACTCTATTTGGGTAAAATTCAAGATTGGAACACATGTCCTACATTTCGGATTTCTTTATAGAAGTCCTAATGCGGGAAGGGAGGCATCCTTTAATGGCTTTGACACCCTTTCCGATTCCATTTCTGAGATATTGGGGAATTATCCAGACAGTGAAATCGTTGTTGCTGGTGATTTCAATGTCCATAATTCCTCCTGGTTAACGCATTCAAGCCATACAACTACGGAGGGCCAATACGCTGAGCTCTTCGCCGCGCATAATAACTTAACGCAATTGGTGAATGAACCGACGCACATTCCGTGTGTTCAAGGGCACAACCAAAATTTACTTGACCTCTTCTTAACTTTGCACCCTGAAAAGTACGAAGGTAACACGCATGCACCTCTGGGTAATTCGGACCACTGTATCATTTCAGCGTCCTTTTCGTATTCAGCTCTTCGTCTCGCTTCAAACACAGTCCCGAAGCGAACTATTTTTATCTACGAAGAGGCACGTTGGGCTGAGCTCAACAACTTTTATCAGCATTTTAACTGGAAGCTTTGTTTTCTGGACAATGACATAGATGCTGCTGCTGAAATGATCGAGAAGATAATTTTGATTGGTATGAATTCATTCATTGCGACGAAAATTATTTCGGTTAAACCATCGGAAAAAAGTTGGTGTAACCAGACATGCAAGAATGGTGTCAGATCCAAAGAGGACGCGTTCAGAGACTGGCGTTCTAATAAAAACGTTGATACTGAACTGCTACGTAAACAGGCAAGATCCAAGTGTGCCAAAGTACTTCGACGCGAAAAGTTTCTTCACGAACAGCGTATTCGTGCTAAAGTCCTTTCTTTCCCTAGTGGAAGTAAGATCTTTTGGTCATTTGCAAGAAGAATAAAGGATAGTTCTTCCTCTATCCCAACTCTTCTTAAAGATGACATAACATTCACTCAACCGGTTGATAAAGCTAACCTCTTGGCTGAAATGTTTGCAAGGAACTCTTCCTTTCCGGATAGCAATCAACCACTCCCCGTGATCAATTACGTATCTTGTTCCATGCCCAAGATATTTTTTCGAACGCGAGGAGTTAAAAAGGTTCTTGTGAATCTCGTCGTAGGTAAATCCCCGGGCCCGGATGGCATATCTGCACTGCTCTTGAGTAGGTGCTCTTCGACACTGGCGTGTTCACTGTGCAATCTTTTCAACCTTGCATACCGTGCCGGAGTCTTCCCGGCGCGTTGGAACGTTGCTAATGTCTAGCCAATCCCTAAAAAAGGTGATGCAAGTAACCCTGCAAATTACCGACCAATTGCAATTTGTTCTGCGCTCTCGAAGGTTATGGAGAGCATGGTTAACCACCATCTAGTGAAATATCTTGAGTCCAATGACCTTCTTAATGATCGGCAGTATGGCTTCCGTAGAATGAGATCTACTGGAGACCTGATGGCGTTCCTTTCGGAACAGTGGAGTCGATCCATCCACCGGCTTGGTGAGAGTAAGGTAGTGGCTCTTGATATTTCCAAGGCCCTTGGCAGAGTATGGCACGATGCACTCTTGTCAAAGCTCGCTGCTTTTGGTGTCGGTGATAAATTCACTCGATTTATATCGAGTTTTCTCAGAGATCGCACTATACGAGTTGTTGTAGATGGGGTTTCATCCGACGAGCATAAATTGACTGCAGGTGTACCACAGGGCTCTGTTCTTTCTCCTTCTCTTTTTCTTATTTTCATTGACGATCTCCTGGGTCAGACTGTGAATCCAATCTACTCTTTTGCCGATGACAGTAATCTCTGCCATTCTTATTCATTCGATCGTAGGCCAAGTCTTCAAGAGATTGAAGTCAAACGCCGGACGATGAATGAAACACTCGACCGCGATCTGGTGTCCATTGTTGAATGGGGTCGAATGAATAGAGTAGATTTTAATGCGAGTAATACCCAGTGTTGTTTGTCGTCGCATAAACGTATTGCTGACCCAGGTGTGTCGTCATTGTCTATGGCTGGTGTGGATATTGATGAATCAGACGCTCTTGATGTTCTGCGCATGAAAATACAATGTGATGTCCGTTGGGCAAAACATGTATTTGAAGTGTCGAAAGATGCATTCAAGTGTCTAGGCTTTTTAAAGCGGTGCAAGAAATACTTCACTCCATCTGATCTTCTCAATATCTACACCATCTACATCATGCCAAAGATGGAGTATAACTCCCATATATGGGCAGGTGCTCCTGGGACTTCTTTGGAGCTTTTCGACCGTGTCCAGAGGAGAACGACGGTGTTAATAGGGGACAGCAGGGTATCCAACTCTATTGCCTCCCTTGAGCATCGTCGAAATGTGGGTTGCGTGTCACTGTTCTATCGATATTTCCACGGTATGTGTTCCTCGGACATCCGTCAACTTATGCCGGACGTGAGGATATTTAGCCGAAGTACGCGGCTTTCCAGGAACTCTCATCCGTTTTTTATCGAGTGGCCGATTGACCGCACTACACAGTATAGAGAAAATTCGTTCTTCAGCCGTACAGTCCGTATGTGGAATAACCTTCCGGCTAGTTTATTTCCCACCAATTGTGACATACAAACATTCAAGGCAAATGTCAACAGACACTACTCCCTCTTCCCACCCTCTCCTACCTCAATTTTCCTTAGCCAACACAATGCACTGCATTTATAGGGGCATCCCCTCAGTGTTGGTTCGATAAAAAAAAAAAAATTTTTTTTGCTGAAAACAGTTTTTCAGAACATTATTTTGTACGGCTGTCGAGCATGGGGATGATGTGCCAAAACAAACATTACCAATTTGTCAGAACAAGCTTCAAAAAATGAGGTTAAGATTACCTTATTATTTTTCTACAACTAGACTATATGTAATGATCCACGTCAATTTATTGGAGATAAAGCTAATGAAGCTATTGTAACTTTTAAGATGCGCTGTAGTTTATCTGAAAATCGTGTTCTTCAAGACCTAGCCATTTGATTTTATTATTATAGCAGCTCTTTAAATACACTATTTCAAATGTTGAATATAATTCAATTAATACCATTTAATATCTGTTAAATAGTACTTGTATATAATTAGATTTTAAATTTAATTACATGTCCTGTCTTACATGCGAAGGTTTTTTGAATAGTAGTATTTTCCTTCGTAATTTTCTAAATTTTCTTCTGATATTATATAAATTGTATCGTAACAATTTATAAAGAATGATCTAGGATTACGGTATACACCATTTCTGTAAATTGTACTCATATATTGGATAAGGATTTTTACTACTGGAATAAAGAATAATAATAATATAATAAAAAAATGGTTTTCCGTTACATCCATCCACGTTACATACACACATATTGTTATTGTTTTTTCTTTTAAATTCGCGGAATGCGAATTTTTTAAATGTCATTACCACCCTGCTTGGCCAAAATGTATTGATTGGCTTTTTAATACTTCGGAATTTCCCAAATGATATGTTTAGGCTTGTGTGTTGTTCATGCAACCCTTTTCGTTTTCATACACACATCTTGTTATACCTACTACCTACACACCCTACTATCGTACGTTAATATTTTTTTCGAACTCTGATATAAAGGCCATTCGAACCAGCCTCGTCCGCATAGCAAAGATGACGCTGAAACGGATAGTGCGAAAACTTACATACTACGTTGTATGTAAATGCAGACCAAAAGGCTCCACTCTCACAGCATTCCTACAATCCATAAAATAACTACTTTATATCAGAAAATGTAAATGTGACTTGAATGCAGCTCTTGCTCATGTGGATTGATTCCAGAACAGTTCATGATGGATCAACATAATGACAGAAAATCTACGATACCGGAATACGAGACAGAAATTGAAGAGCAAGTACAATAATACAAACATTTGAAGAGAGCCGGGGTCAAACATACGTACCAGAAGAAGATAAGGATATTGATTAAGAGCATAGTACACATTTAATAGGACCACAAGATGCATCTCCAACGAGACGAGGACCATGTACTCCCAGATACAATGCTTTGAACTTTGCTATGATGTGTGACAGATTTGGTGCGTCTGATAGAGTAGCATCAACATTGGCAACATCTCCTGTGGAAGACATTGGTGTTGAAGATAATCGTGGCAATCTTGTCATTATGGATGAGAGTAAAGTTCGTAGAGAAAAAGCTAAATGTAGACAAAATGGGCTTCTTAATCGATATGACGCTTCCAATTTAATTGCATTTTCATTCGACGGAGGACAAAATGATTCTTTAACGATGGAAGAAATCAATAACAAATTTCATTCAAGGATGGTGAAAGAACCTCATCTAGGTGTTTTAAAGAAACGGTCCTTCCTATACAATCTCTAGCTCTCATCTTGATCAAAGAATTACCCAGGTAAATGTTTGTTAACTACAAGGAGTTCTTGCAATTAAGTACGAATATCCTTAGCATGATAAGTACCGAGAGATTTACCATCTAAATCAACTAAAACGTAGTAATGACTCCCTACGTTTTCCTTTACCTTAGCTTTAACAAAAAGTGGAGCAAACTTGGCATTGAATCGGTTGGCCATGTTACTTTGTATGAAATTTCGCCGTAGAACTTCCAGACCTATTTTAAACGTTTTAGGCCGTGCCCGTAGATTATATTGTTTTTGGTTCTATTCATACGCCTTTCTAAGATGTTTTGCAAATCTTTTCTAATTAACTGTAATTGATCGTCTCTGTTCAGTCTTATCACTGGCTCATCTAACAACTTTAAATTTTTCACTAGGGCGTACGACGAGTTAACATGTCGAATCCGTATAAAGCGTGATAAGGGGAGGTATTAATTAATTGATGGTAGGAATTTGTAAGCGCACAGGTAATGGCACCTTTTCACCTTTTAGATAAGCACGAATAGCAGCGATAACAGAACGGTTAACACGTTCCGAAGCATTGGATTGCGGAGAGTACATGGTGGTATAAACGTGATGTATTCCTAAACTTGTGAAGAAAGCATTTAAGTCGTTGGCCATAAATTGTGAGCCATTGTCGCTGACTATAGACTCCGGTACACCGTACACATGAAATATTTGTTTCTGTAAGTAATCTTTTATAACTTCTGATGTAAACTTCTTAAGGGGTTGTAACCAGTGGTATTTCGTTACATAATCTAGTACAATTAATATGCCTACATTACCTGATTTACTACGCGGATAAGGTCCTTACAAATCTATAAATAATCGCTGAAAAGTGCGGATGGTTACGATTTGCTGACCCATTTCCGGTCTTAGAACAATGTTTGGGGCTTTACTTACCTTACATATTTCGCAGTTTCGAACAGCAGTTCGGACATCTTTCACCATACCACCATGAGAAGAAGTCGAAGTATCGTGAAATCGTGAAAGGAGATCTTGTCTAAGGCCGGAGGGTATCTACAGCTTCCACGCTTGTCTCTCGCCCGCCTCACTACCATCGTAATGTTCTGTACGAATATATACGTATCGATCGACAATCTTTATGTCCGGGTATTCATCCTGATTTTGTCGCACTTTAGTCTTCAAATTTTCATATTCCACTTCTTCAAAAAGGGCCGAATTCAGATCAACTTCAGTTCCTTGCAGTTCTAACGCCGATAGCTCATCACAGGGAATTCTCGACAACGCATCTGGGACTATATTGTCCCTACCCTTGCGGTGGCTAATAGTGAATTTGTATGCCTGCAACTTTAGTGCCCACCGTGCTAATCTACCACTCAAATTCGGTTGAAGCATGAGACATACGAGACTGGAGTGGCCGCCAGACACTCTCGTTCAGTTACACTGTAATTGCGCTGGGCGGAATATAACTAATTACTCATGAAAGCAGTCGGTTTCTCCTGGTTCTCGTCATCCAATTGTACAAGGACTGCGCCAATCCCATAATCACTCGCGTCGCAATGCACGTAGAACTTCTTTTTAAAATTGGGATTGCCCAGAACAGGAGCAGAAGTTAATAAGTCTTTAACTTTTTGAAACGCAGCCTCAGGAGTCCATGTGAATTTTTTCTTGGTAGACAAAGTATCTGTTATGGGACAGACAACGCTAGAGAGCTAGAGAAGTTTTAGACAAATCGTCTATACCAGCCCGCTAGTCCCAAGAACCCTCTCACCTGTTTTAAGTTTTTCGGAACAGGCCATTCACGAATCGCACTTACCTTGTCATCGTCGGTAGTGATTCCACCGTTACCGATCACGTAGCCAAGGTATTTTACCCCCGTTACGCAAAATCGGCTTTTGGACACATTTAGGGTGAGGTTAGCCCTCCGAAATTGCTCAGCAATGCGAACTAACACTGACAAATGATGTTCGAAGTTGTTGGAAACTATAATTAAGTCGTCGAGATAACCCAAAAAAACAGTTTTTAAGATCTGGAGGTATGAGGTCGTCCATTAACCTGCACATCGTTTGCGATGCGTTAGACAGCCCGAAAGGCATCACTGTAAACTGATACAGTGGCCTTCCCGGGATTGTGAACGCAGTTATGGACTTTGAGTCTTCTGATAAGCCTATTTGCCAATAGGCATCTTTTAAATCTAGTTTAGATATCAAATTTGCCCGAGGTAAACGCGCAAAGATGCCTTCTATTGAAGGTAAAGGATACGCATCTTTTCGAGTAACTGCATTTACCTTTCTCGCGTCTAGACAGAGTCTCACCTTATTTGTTATTAACAGCCTCATTGGTGAGCTCCAAGCCGAAGATGATGGCTCAATTACACCCAATGTCAACATCCGATCTATTTCTTTGCATATGAGTTTTTCCACATTCGGAGAAACGGGATAGAACCTTTGTTTGACAGGCTTAGTATGGCCAACATCTATTTCATGTTTTATCAAGCTGGTTCGACCTAGGCCTTGGCTTTCAAAACTTGGAAACAGGGAAATAACTGTCTTCAGCTGTTGTCTTTGATTCGAAGTAAGCGAGTAAAAACGATCCTCTGAATTGTCTGAATCAAATTCCCCTAGACTTGATTGCTTGTTTACGGACGGACTATCGGACTTTATTTGTTTCTTTGTGAGGGACTGTCGGACTTCATTTCTGACGGACTTTCGAACTTTATTTCTGACGGACTTTCGGACTTTCTGCACTCAGGCGTATTCGAAACTCGAAAACTAAATGCAGATCTATCTATTATATGAATCGGCTCAATGATATCTGGGATTAGGCTAAACTTTTTCCAGAAATCGATTCCCACAATAAGACGGTGCGATATAGAAGGAATCACAAATAGGTTGAATGAATGACACATAGCCTTGAATTTAATATCAACTTTAAGCCAGCCAACAACCTTTTGTGATGCCCCATCCGTAGTCTTGACATACGTATGGCATTTTGAAGAAGAAGGAAATTGGGAGAATTTTTCCATCACTAAATTTGACCCTATGCAGCTAATACTGGCTCCTGTGTCTAACAGACCATATTCCGTAGAATTTCGAAAATAGACTTTAGAGTAGTAACGACTATCGTTAGGATTATTCACAATTGCGGATATTAACAGGTTAGAGCACGATTTTCGATTTTTGTAATATTTTCTCAATCTGAGAGTAGTACGTTTTGGGTTGCGTCGAATAGACAATTCAGAAATGTCAAAATCATTGAAAGGTAATAATCCCATCTTTTATGGTAAGGTAGCTTGGGGTAAAGAATTTTGGAAATATCAGAATTTTCACTGCGCTGAGTATTCCTTTTTAAAATTTTAACATTTCCGAAATCAATATTAAAGTTATCTGTGAATTCATCATCGGTATTAACATTGTAGGTGCTTGAATTAAGAGTATTATCAACAACACTGGAAGGTTTATCAACAACAAGAAGCGATTCAGTATTTGCACTTGATGCTACCGTACTTCTTTCGGGTGAGTGCGAGGCTTTTCGTTTTTTGAAGCCGCACGCGCAACGCACTTATGACATTCTGGCTTGTAGGTGTTTTTAGTCCCACAACCGTAACAAAAAACAGTTTTCTCGCTAACACAATCAATCCAAGTGTGGCCTTCACGATCACAATTCCAACAACGTAGAATGTTTTCCGATTTATAAACAGCATCCACAGAAATTTCCTGCCCTTCTGACAAATCAAGAACTTCATCAAAACTAACTTCAGCTACTTGTTTGCGAGGCATAAATATATTGGGATTAGGTGCAGAAACGGACGTACTCATCGCTAACAAAACATTTGTACTAAGTTCTGAAATAGAGTTTATAGGGATATATATAAGTTCGTGTCTGATTTCAGGTCGCAAATTGCGTGTAACAATTTCAATCTGTTCCCGTTCTGAAAAGGGGTTTGGAAGCCTGTTCATAATAGAAAAAATCGATTCATAAAATTGATCAAAATTCTCACCAGGCTTTTGTTTCTTATTTCTAATTTCTTCTCTTAAATCAAAACTAGATTTACAATCTTTGTATTGAAGTTTGATGGCGTCACAAAATCTCTCCACACTATGGTCTCATTTTGCTTGTGGTAGCACCAGTACCAGTTACGCGCTTTATCAGTTAACAAAATGTGAAGATTTTAAGTGTTTTGAGCCGATATAAAAAATCTTCTGCACGCATCGAATTTCAAACCCCAGTTCTGGATAATCGAAGTTATTTTTTCCGGACTTTATGATACAACAGAAGTTACAGATGGGTTCGAATTTGTGCGACTAGTATGTGAATTCGATAAGTTAGCATTATTATCGTTAGAGTAATTTGCAAACAACTGTTCCACTGTAAAAGAAGTAGGTTGACGGTGAGTTTGCACGAATTGATCTGAACTAAAATCTCTTGGTGGTAAATTTGGTACAGGATTCCTACCGCTATTGCCATTGGAGAAAACTGAAGCACTTGATTGACCAGTAACTTCATTAAAAGGAAAGTGGCCTTGTGGAATCTGATTATTAGTTGAACTAGTGGTATTTATAACATTATTTAAGTTCTGTGTGGGGTTTGAATGTGAGGATTTGGAATCAGATTAAAATTTTGCAAAACGCGATTCAAATTCATTTCAATTATCTTATTCAGATCATCATATGCCACTGGAAGAGATAAAACTGTTGATGGTAAAGAAGGTCTAGTTTCACTTACATTGGCCGGAATAGTTCCATTGAATGGTGGCAGATTCTGACTAGAACACGTAGGTGGCAGTTGATTACTTGGAACTAAAAGATCGGGGGCTTGTCAATATTCTGAGCTGGTAAATTCAGTGGCTGCTGAATATTTGGAGCCGGACGTTCAAGGCTCTGCTGTGATGTTTGACCCGAAATGCTTCCAAGTGGAGCTTCATTGCTATTTGTGGACAACAAAGCATTTGCTGTCTCTTGAACCAGATTTCGATTAGAAATCCTAATAATATACTGTTTAGAAAGTGCACCACGGGGTCGCCCCTTACGTTTGGGTCCCTGATTGGAAGGAAGAGTAAACTTCTGGAGATCTGCTAAGTCAAATGTAATTTGGCATACTGGGCACGCAGATTCTGTTGCTAAATGGTTTTCTATGCATGCTCGGTGATGCACAGACTTTTCCCGTCCAATCTTTCACTACAAATATGGCAAAGAGAATCGAACAAATAAGCATTAGAGGCTTGGCCTAGAGAATCAATGACGAAGCTTACTTCCTTATTTGGGGTTCTTTGAATATTCATTTTATCAAAAACTTTTCAAATAATAATTACTCAAGATTAAAATAAAGATTGACTTTAATCATTTGAATGACGTACACAAACAATAAGGTATTATTTTCTAACTTCAATATTTATTTCCTTAACGAAAATAAATTAGTATTGTTCTCAAGCAATAATCCGTACTAAATGTTTTCTATCATGGATAATTTATAACGGAAGGGTAGCAAAAAAATAAATAATGATCAATACTGGATTCAAAACTAGGCTGTGGAGTATTACTGCTACATCTAAATCTCTCGGATTTGGTAATATATCAACTTGTAGACCTTATGAAGCATAAACAGAATCTACTGAACTAATGCTTACCGGATGCTAATTCTCACTCAGAAAAGTAACATTTTCCGTTGTAATCAAGAGTTGTCGAACCACAGTTACACAACTCGAAGAGAATGTGAATGAACAGCATTCATAATATTTCATGCTGATTTATAAATTCGATTTCTGATCCCGGAAAGAACATGTAGTGATGTCACTCGTACACAATGTTATGCATGCAATGACTCGCTTAGTTTTTCCTTATTGTTGAGAAGGTCAGGTTACCTTCAAATATTTGTTCCATGTGTTTAACGCTGTGTGTGGGCATGTAAACTAACTAATTTTATGTCCCACTTATTGTCCGTTATGTTTATTTCTGCTGATCGCATTCTTTCGAGAACGTTGACTTCTTCACACTTCGAGGGCATGCACATGGATAATGAAAGCAAAACGAACAAACACACACAAATGCATTATGTCATATACAAATGAATGACGGAATGACAGAGCGGAGTATTGATGACTGTTTGGGATATTGGGTTAGATTCGAACTCGAATATCCCAAACTAAGCAAAACACAGAATATGAGAGTCCAACTTATAGATAAACAAGCAACTCCATGTGAAAAGTGCTCATGTACGTAAAACTACTTTATAAGCCTTAGATAAATATTACACATACATATAAGATTAACGTTACTTTGTAAGTCTTAGATATAATTCAAAGTTTCTAGATTAAGAACAAATGTATCTAGATGTAAGTACAATTGGTGTATAAAAACCGGTGGCAACCCGGAAAATAAAACAGATTCCAGTTGGGAACCAAAGCAGAAACTTCTTTGCTTGATTTATTTTTTTCCCACCCTAAAGCGACCCTTTACCGCTTTTAACACAACTTACCACATGGCGATCATGCCAGGAGTGTAAGTGCATGCCAATATAAAAAATGCACTACGTGGTGAACCTGCAAGTCATGCAACTTTAAGTGCACTGGGCAGCCCAGCAATTAAACAAGGAAAAATTATTTTCTCGTAAGATCCTTGAAGCGCATGGACGAAAGGAACAATAAACCACAAAGAAGCCGATTGAGACAAAAGGATGAAAATTGGTCCTCAACCACTCACGCTGGAGGAGTATAGAAGAAGGAAACAGTCTAAGAAGCAAATTGAACAGCCAAAAATATCCAAGATAACAAAGCCAAAGAGACGTGGTGGACGAATTCTGCGTCTAAAGAGGGAAAGAGCCATCCTAATAAGAGCCGTGAATGCAAAACCACCACCAGCCTGGGAGAGGGCAACAGAGGTGTGGAAACGGAGTGACGAAATAGAGTTCCTGATAAGGCAGCACGCAGTCCAATTATTTTAATCATTAGATTGTAGATGTAGTGCAGAGTAAGATCCGCACACTTAGGGTAAGTAAGCGTTAACCGCTGTAGGCAAGCTTTTTATTGTGCTTTAAGCTGCACTCATAGGGAACAAAATGAGAAAAACCGTAATGATAACGATTGTATTAGTTATCATTATAATAGTCTATATAATAATTAAAGAAAATACAAAAAGCTCATATCAAGAGCAATTATTGAACATGGCAAAGAAGGCCATAAATAATATATGGTAAAAAAAAAGTATGTTACCAATAATAGTAGTAATCATTAATGAAGATACTAAAAGATATCATTAGAATATTACAGGAAAACTACATAAAGATTATAATAGGAGAGACAAATAAAGTCTTAAAGAATTGAAAGAAAAATTAAAACAATTATATAATGATTACATAGGGTGGTTAGTAGTAATAATGATAGTATTCCCCCTTGGATTGTTGCTTGAAGTAAAATTAATAGGAGCTATAAGAAAATTGATAAACAAAACAAAAATTTCAGAAAACATTTATTTTTGGAAAAATAAATGCACTAATGGAAAATTCGTTAGAGAAGTTGAAGTCATTAACTCTTAACGCAAGAAAGAAATTAACCAACCGTATTCTGTAGAAACAATAGAAAGCAACTACCTAACTTCATAGCAAGCGTTGATATAGTCCATGACACGGTAGAATCAGGAAATAGACAATCTTTTTTCTCATTTATCTTTAGATCCAGATTGGATTTAAAGGTGCAAAACAGAGTTAAACAAAACTCGATACCGACAACTATAGATGAGCTTAAGACAGCCTTAACAACTTGCTATAAACCAGTAAAATCAGCAAATAGTGTTTTAAATGAGCTAACCAAGATTGTCCAAAAGGGCAACAATTTGATGGGATTTGCTGGAAAGATAGAATCGTTGGTCATAGAACTAAATGAAATACAAATTGCTTAAGAGGGTGAATCAAAGAGGAGTAAGCACTAACAACAAAGTAGCATTCAACGCATTCATGAATGGCTTAAATAATGCACAGATTTTGGCTACCATTGACGCAAGTCAAGTTACAACATTTTCGGAAGCTCTTAGTATTGCCGAAAAATTTGATTCACGTGCAAAGCAGGGACAGGTGCTTTATCAAAAAGCACAAAGGAGCCAAGATGAAAGATCAGAATGTAGAAAATGTGGAAGAAAGGATGGTGACAGATGCCCAGCTCTGGGTAATAAATGTTATAAGTGCGGAAAGGAAAACCACTTTGCAAACAGGTGCTTCAACGGAAATAACAACAGTAATAACAGAAATAATGACAACAACAACAACAGAAACAACAACAACAATAGGAATAACGGTAATAATAACAGGAATAGCAATAACAGGAATAATAACAGAAATAATAATAATAGCGACAGGAACTACAGATCCCAAAATAACAGGGGAAACGGAAACAACAGAAATGTAAACCACGTACAAAATCAGGAAAACTACCAGGACCCGGACACCGAAAGACCAGGGACTCCGGAGGGAACTTACTAGATACTGCGAAAATATACAGCATTTCGTCCGATCTTAAGTACTACTTGAGATTAGAAATATTGGGGGCAGACAGAACACTTACTTTCCTAGTAGACACAGGAGCAGATATCTCACTGTGTAAGGAAACATTTCTGCACCAATATAAAGAAAATTTGGATGACAATTGTAATCTATCGGGAGTTTCCAGAGAGGTAATAAAATCTCTGCGTTCCACGGAAATAAAAATGGATATAAATGGTAGTGTAATAGAACAGCTAGTTAGTAATGATTTCCCTATAAGTACAGATGTAATTTTGGGTAGAGACTTTCTATCCAAACACAAATGTCACATAGACTATGACAACTATGTCTTAACATTCGACATAGATAGCGAGACTATAACGGTCCCAATACATGACGATAAGTTCAAAATTAATCATGTAAAAATACCACCAAGAAGTGAGATCATAGTACCGATCAGGATAGATGTGAAAGAAGATGCTCTAGTTTTAAACAGAACGGTATTCAACATATAAAGATACTAAATGTCACAAGTAAAGAAAGAAGCGTGGAAAATTTGAAGATAGAAACAGTCCCATTAAAAAATTATGAGATTTGCTCATATAGTAAAAAGACCGGTGCAAACAAGTATTCGAAAGAACAATTCGAAGAATTGTTAGAAAACTTTAACGATATGGATGAAGGCAATAAACAAGAGATTATTTCAATACTAGAGAAATATCAATCAATATTTCATAGGGATGATGAAAACCTCACAGCCAACAATTTTTATAAACAATCGATTACATAAAAAATCGGTATACATAAAAAATTATCGTTTACCACAATCACAGACTTCAGAGATAAATTCACAAGTACAAAAACTTTTAAAAGATAACATTATAGAACCATCCATAAGTCCATAAAATGCACCACTGCTATTAGTCCCAAAGAAGGGACAAACAGATTTAAAAAAAATGGAGACTTGTAGTTGATTTTAGGAAATTAAATGACAAAATAGTTAATGATAAGTTTCCTCTAACATATTTAGATGACATTTTGGATAAACTTGGTAGAGCCAAATATTTTTCAACGCTAGATATGACAAGTTCATTTCACCAAATTGAACTCGATAACAAATCTCGTCCGTACACTGTATTTTCAACAAACAATGGCCATTATCAGTATACACGACTGCCATTCGGAGTAAAAATATCATCGAACAGCTTTCAACGCATGCTTACGATAGCATTATCTGGATTAGAATCCGAAGCGTTTCTATATGTTGATGATATTATAATTTTTGGACGTAGTCTGAAACACAATAATGACAATTTGGTCAAAGTCTTCGAAAGACTTAAAAAGTACAACTTAACGCTTAACGCAAGTAAATGTTGTTTTTTAAGACCAGATGTTACATACCTAGGTCACCTCATAACTCCAGATGGTATAAAACCGGATCCTGAAAAGTTTGATGCAATAACGAAATATCCAGTTCCGAAAAATGCAGACGATGTGCGAAGATTCTTCGCATTTTGTAACTATTATAGACGTTTCATTAGCAACTTTGCTAATATCGCAAATTGTCTAAATCAGTTGCTAAAAAAGGATAGGAAATTTGAATGGACTGATCAATGTCAATTAGCTTTTAAGACATTGAAACAGAAATTAATAAGTCCACCTATTCTGCAATATCCAGATTTCGAAAAGCCATTTGTGTTAACGACAGATGCATCGGATATTGCATTAGGAGCTGTATTGTCACAAGGTGAAATTGGTAGTGTCAAACCGATATCGTTTGCTAGTCGTATGCTAAACAAACATGAAAAGAACAAACCCGTAATAGAAAAGGAATTACTTGGCATACACTGGGGAATACAATTTTTCCACCCATATCTTTACGGTAGAAAATTTATAGTCGTGACTGACCATCACCGCTTGTCGCATTATTCTCGCATAAAAATCTAAGTTCCAAATTAACGAGAATTCGACTGGAGCTATCAGATTATGACTTTGATATAGTTTACAAACAGGGAAAGAACAACACTAACGCTGATGCACTGTCAAGAATACAAATAGATTCTGACGTCTTAAAAGCAATGACCCCACAGGAAAATGATGAAACTGTAAAAAAAACGCTGGTGATGACAAGAAGTATGAGGAAGAATAGGATACAAAACAAAGCTATTAGTAGAAATGGTACTGTACGTTCTGCAGAGTCTGATCAACTAAATATGTGGGAATGCGCGTCCATGAATGATAAAATGAGATTTGAAGACGCTGCTGCTTTAAATCAAACGTACGTCAGATGTAGCTATAATCGCTATTACTTAGGTAATCAGTTAGAGAAACTACTATCTGGATTAAACAGATCACATGTTCGCACTAAGTCAATTCAGTTTAATAAGCCATGAGCAACTGAAAGAAACCATAAACAAAAGTAGTTGTAGAAAAGTTAAAATTCTACTCTATAGTGACCCTCAGAGAATAGATAATCCTGAGAGGCAAAACGAACTAATAAGCTTGTATCACGAAACACCATGCGGAGGTCATAGTGGAGTTAGTAGAACTCTAGCTAAGGCAAGACAGAAATACATATGGATGAATATGTATAAAATGATAAAGTAATTTGTCAGAAAATGTGACCTTTGTCAAAGAAACAAACAGGTCAGGGATACAAAAGAACAATTGTGTGTTACAGACACACCGACAGAAAGTTTTGAAACAGTAGTCATTGATACTGTTGGACCACTCCATCCGTCCGATGGTCAGCGATACATATTAACAATGCAGTGTGAACTCACTAAATATGTAATCGCATGTCCAACTGAAACTAGAGAAGCTAAATCCATAGCGAAAGCGTTGGTAGAAAATGTAATCCCAAAATATGGATTATTTAAAAAACTCAAATCTGACAGAGGAACAGAATTTGTGAATCAACTCATGAAAGAAATCTGCGAATTATTAAAGATAGAGCAAAAGTTCTCTACACCTTACCACCACGAATCGTTAGGTACTGTGGAACGAAATCACAGAGTCCTAAACGAATACTTTCTATCATTCGTGAAAGGTTACAACTGGTGTTCTTGGATACCATACTATACATTCGCATATAACATCACGCCACACGTTGATACAAATTACTCTCCATTTGAGTTAATTTTCGGCAAACTACCTAGTCTTCCAGGAGACATTACGACTGTAAACACAGAAAAAATATATAATTTAGATAACTACGCTAACGAATTAAAAGAAAAGAAAGAAAAGGCAGAAAATATCTGAAAACACAAGCAATGAAATGAAACTCCAAATAGGAGATTTAGTACTGATGAAGTTGGAAAGTAGAAAGAAAAACCAACCACCATACAAGGGTCCGTATGAAATTATAAGCATAGACCACCCGAATGTAAATATACAAATAAACGGAAAAACAAAAACTGTACATAAGAACATTTTAAAGAAATACACATGTTAAGAAGAAAAAAAAACAACAACAATTTTGATTACCTAAATATAAGTAGATATAAACAAAATATTATTTTTTTTTGTTGTACACACAAATAAATGAATAACCATTAAATAACTATAAGAACAAAAAATGAGTACTCGTATTACCATCACTTCACACCAATGGACAAATGAAAAATCCTACAGTTAACACTTAAAAGAAACTGTATGATTTTTTTGAAGGTTTGGGGTGTAGTGATGTCACTCGTACACAACGAGCAATGACTCGCTTAGTTTTTCCTCATTGTTGAGAAGGTCAGGTTACCTTCAAATATTTGTTCCATGTGTTTAACGCTGTGTGTGCGCATGTAAACTAATAAGCAATTTTATGACCCACTTATTGTCCGTAATGTTTATTTCTGCTGATCGCATTCTTTCCAGACCGTTGACTTCTTCACACTGTGAGGGCAAGCACATGGATAATGAAAGCAAAACGAACAAACACACACAAATGCATTATGACATATACAAATGAATGACGGAATGACAGAGCGGAGTATTGATGACTGTTTGGGATATTGGGTTAGATTCGAACTCGAATATCCCAAACTAAGCAAAACACAGAATATGAGAGTCCAACTTATAGATAAACAAGCACCTCCATGTGAAAAGTGCTCATGTACGTAAAACTACTTTATAAGCCTTAGATAAATATTACACATACATATAAGATTAACGTTACTTTGTAAGTCTTAGATATAATTCAAAGTATCTAGATTAAGAAAAAATGTATCTAGATGTAAGTACAATTGGTGTATAAAAACCGGTGGCAACCCGGAAAATAAAACAGATTCCAGTTGGGAACCATAGCAGAAACTTCTTTGCTTGTTTTATTTTTTTCCCGCCCTAAAGCGACCCTTTACCGCTTTTAACACAACTTTCCACAAACATAAAGAGGTTTTCTGGTTAAAGTACTCGATCTTTCATCCTCAGGTATTTAAATTCCGAGAGAACATTTATATACATATATTCACGACACGAGATTTTAATACTATAGAAACATAAAATGTGTGTAAAATGAACTCTAATTGATTTCACAAATGCTGGGAAACGAAAATAACCAAATTATGGATACTTTCGCCTCACTTTGGGCGCCATTTATATATGTATGTAATAAACAAATACATTGTCCCATGAGAGTTTAATAAAACTCCATTTTTTTCTGGAGAAATGTTGAAAAGATGGCATTAAAATAAATTTGTTCTCCTTTAAGCGAAAGATTAGAAGAGGTCTGTGGGAGGCTTATTATCGCTAGCGATCAGTCGGTGCGGGGTTCATGACCTTTCTATTCTAACCTCGTTTCCATTACAAATCATTTATATAGACTCCCTATTTATTAAGAAAAATAAAAAAACATTCGACTCTATGTGGCCAGTAATAGTCAGAATCAAATAAAAAAAACTATGCCCCCTTTATGACTACTATTAAGAAAAAAGTGTGACTCTAAACAAGTTGGTATTGATGAAGATTTAAACAGAATTCGCTATGGTTTCAGGTGTTATTGGAAACCATTATCATTATCATTATCCCCAATTACAAAAGAGGTTATTCTGGGATCCCACATATTAGCCTACCCTAACATTTTATCCCATGATAGAAACAAAAACTTTATCTAGCAATGGTAATAAAATGGAACCTTGAAAGTATTATTTAATTCAATATACTTTTAATTTGCTTAAGTTTAGTGTTTTTTAATTCCAATATGATCGCTTAGCATTAAAATACCAAGCTTAATTTAATTTATCATTCGATCATTAATTTATCAGTGGTTCAATAGGGTATATTATTATTGAAAACTTAGTAAATTATAATATTCCCGGAAGGCCTAATTGTTGTTATTTTACTATTATTTAAAAACTATTTAGTTTACTATTACTAATAAGACATTATATAGTTTGCAAGTACTTGTGTGTTTTAAAAAAAATTTAAAGTTTACATGCTACGTACCGTATCGTAGCACTTTCGTTACGTTACGATTACGTTTAATTAAACAAGAAGACAAACAAACTGCAAAATCTAATAGTGACATCTAGAAACTGGAGTAGTCAGAAATTATCAAGAATTGGAAAAGGGTATTATCAAAACAAACAAAATTAAAAGAGAATTGAAATTTAACTCTCCTAAAATGATGACGTCATAGCCTTCATTGATAATTTCTACCTCATTGGTTCATTACTTGGTTTTACTATTTGCAAGAATTGTGACAAATAGTTTGTTTTTGTTTAATTCACCCAGCTTAACAACGATGACGAAAAGGCCTCCTCGGTATCAAAGATGATGTTGCTGTTGATGATGACAGTAATTATGTTGCTAGAGAAAGAGGAGTAGTAGATTTTACACAGTTCTTCCTTAAGATGGAAATAAAGTTTGTGGTGTTTACCTCGTTTTAAGAAGGGAATTACTATACTTGTGTGTTTAAATTAATGTTAAAATTGTTGAGATACAAGAAATATTTTATATAATTATAGTTTAATTCATACCACTCTAAAGCTCCACATATTTTAATATTTACTGGTTATAGGGTTTTTTCCATTTCACTTTATGCACGTTTCTACTTATTATTTACTTGTGTGCAGTGGGATAATTACATTGACAATGTGTACTCGAAAAGTTTTAGCGTGACTATAATTTTGTTCTCGTCTTCATCAGCAGCAGATTCTAACGTAATATTTGTTGTGACACACTGAACTGAGCTTCAAAATACGATTTACGGTGATGTTCAATTCAACAGTAACCTCTGGTCGATTGGATCTTCACACGCTTGTCCACTATTTTAACCCAATAGGACACTTTGAATTTATTATGCCTTTAGACACTCTGAGACTTTACTGAAGACGGGTTTACTCCTGCGGCGAAACTTCATCATCTTGGTACATGCAGCGATACGATGAATAATACTTTATTAGGGACTACAGTGGTGCACAAGAACTTATAGTGTGTAAACTGATGTTGTGTGAACTCCTGGAAATCGCAGAAGAGGTTCCTCCACAATAGACTGCGAACAGCGTTACCTCACTGGTGGAATATGAGAGGCTTTTTCCAGCAAAGGTCTTTCCTATGCCAGTTTAGAGTTCTGCAGGATAGTAGAGTAACAGGTTAAGGAGTAGAATTTATGTTCTCTTCCCAGATAATTATTCCAATCCTCTACGGTTTAGAAGGGATAATCGGAAATCGTGTTTTTTTGCCTGAGGAAAAGGTGTTCGATTTTCATACCTATCACATGATTTATTTTGACCTACGATTAATTAGCCCCAAGATAAATTTACAGGAACTGAACTTCGCAGAATGTTATTTTTTTTATTTGAGTATTTTTCTGAGAAATATTAGCTGGTTCCGAAAAATTTTGTAAAAATGCTCTACATGAGAGTTATAGAAACGTTAGTAGCACTTTTGCGAATATTTTCCTAATAGGATTTGCTATTTTACTTAAGATTTATTTTTCACTATTTAATTGTTCAACTTCACAGTCTCGTGTCTTCGTTGAAAAGGAAGCACATCACATTTTACATTTAGCACATAAGCTCGAGCATACAAATGAAATGTCATTTAGTACAACTGAGTTTCGAGAGTCGATTACTATCGGTTTGACTTGACAGATTGTGACCTGGTATCTAGTTCCTTATGTCAGTCGAATGGTATCAGCTTTTATTACTTACAGACCTAAAATCTAAACAAGCCTTTTTGAAACTTGTTTGGTTTTCGACTTTGTATATTAAATACTCGTATTATACAAAATTCTAAATTATATGTAAACCAATTGGTAACCGATTATAACGCAATCGAACAAAATGCAAACCACTAGGTTTCAATAGCAGCAATGCTCTTTCTGAGATGTTTGGCAACCTGATAAGTTAGCAATATGATAAGTTCACAACATGTATATAAGTTTGGTGGTGTTTGTTCCAAAGGGCAAAATAATACATTTGCTGTTCGATGTATACACTCGAGAATTGGGCTGATATAAACCCTTTTCGGCCGTTAATGCAAAGATGAATATGACATATATAACTAAAAAAATAAATTGCACATAGCCCATGAACAAATCATACAATTGTCAGACGAAAAAATGTTATTGTTCGAAATGCTGACATCGTTCACCACAAATGTTATCCGCTTGTCTAAAATGACACCTAAGTATTTCACATTGTCACACAAAGGAATAGAATGGTTAGATAACTGCAATAGAGATGAAGACAAATTGCATGTACTTATTTTTCTTGTGAAAAAGATAGCTTGCGATTTTCCATTTGTTTCAAGTACTCGTATATTCTGTATAAGGAATTTTGAAGTTTGAAATATATTATATCCGGGGATTCTCGTATAATGAGCAACTGCAAAATTGAGCAAAATCTGCAGTGTAAAATATGTACAAAAGCGGTCTAAGTACAGACCCCTGAGGTTCGCTAGCAGAAATTTGCATAGTGTCAGAAGATATATTATAATTAATAACATTAAATATTCTGTCATCCAAAAAACTTTTTCCCAGTTTAACAGTGTGCAGCGGAAAACCAAAGTTATCCAATTTAAAAATAAGGCCGTGGTGCCATACTGTGTCAAAAGCCTGTTCCTCATATAAAAGCACAAGCCCAGTAGACTGCTCTCGATTCAAACTGTAGCTAATATAGTTGCATATTCTCTTAATCAGAAGAGAAGTACTATATTCGAAGTACTATATCGAAGCAGGAGGCTTTACAGGTTTTAAAATAGGAACGATTTTAGCTGCTTTCCAAGCTCTAGGAAAATAGTAATTCTTTAAGCAGCAATTGAAGATATATGTTATAAACTTTTTAGCAGCCTTTGGTGATTGCTTTGAAAGAACAGACTTAATGTTATCTTTTCGGTGAGATTTTTTGTATCCTAAGAACTTTATATGCTGTTCAACACAATCCAAGCCTACCAAGTCAGAATTAGTGATTTCGCTTCCGTTGAGTCAAAACGTTCAGTGAATCTATCAATAATTGAAGCAGAATATTGATAACCAAGGTGACTCGCAATTTTGTGATTTTTCAAAAATTCACTAGCCAAGGCATTTGTTTTGTCTAAACTTGTAACTAAAAGGCAGTTTTCCGTTTTGAGAGGTGTCATGCGAGGATATTTTCTTCTTAAAAAATTAGAAATATTCCAAAAGTTTTTGTCTCCCGTTTTGAGGGCCGAAATCTTTCTATTCCAACCAGCATTTCGAAATAAAACAATTTGTTCCCTAATGGTTTCTATAAGACTGTTCATAACCAATAGGTCATTTATCTGCCTGCCTGTATCTAATCCATTGCCTCCAATAAATGTTCTTAAGTTTGATTATCCTCCAGATTTCCGCAGGTAACTTAAGATAATTTGATATCACGAACATCTTTTCGGCCTTCAACAAATAAGTTCTTATTTGGGCTATATTTTCGTATATTTGCCGTATTGTAATACTGTTGCAATGCATATCATAATTAGGGATTTCATTTTATAATAAGGTTTTGAATCCTACCCCAATTGCTTTACAACTTAAATCAGATTTGACTGGAAGATGATCAGAGTTGAAAACGTTTCCCACAGTTAGCTGGGAAACAAAATTAGGAACATTTTTAACGGCTAGATCTAATGTTGAGGGCGACGATAAATAGGTTGGTCCGTCAGAACTAATTATTGAAATTGGGAAAAAGATGGAATTTCAGTAAGAATATTACCCCAGCTATTCGCCCGATGGCACACCCAAACACAATGCCTGCCGTTCAAACCACCACAGAGAATAAATGGATCTGTGCTACAAAACAGCTTTCATAAGTCCGATTTAAATGCATTTTTTCATTCCTGATTTATTGGACTAATTGCTAAAAAGTTCTAATGACCCATAATTATTCGATGTAATTTTGAGGTTAACATTTTCAATTAATTTTGTCCTAACGACAGGTAACTCTGTATATGAAATTGCCTTGCTTATTATTCAATTTTTTACTAATTTTATTAGATTCCTATACTATAATTATAAGATATAAATCTTGTTGTATAGGATAAGCAAATAAATAAATAAATAAATTTTCTAATGAGTATACCAACTCCTCCACCAGTAGTTTCTCTATCCATGCGTATACAATTATAGTTAGGATGATACAATTTGTTGTTATTTTTTAACCAAGTTTCACATAAGAAACACGATGAACCGTAAGCCGACTCTACCACGAAGAATACCATTTAAGCCCCCCAAGGATCTAACTCCCACCAGTACCATCAATCCCACCGCAGGAAGCCAGACCGCGCATCATAGGTATGCCGTCATAATAACGGATCTGTAAGAAATTTTCAAAGGGGAAGTATTCTTGAAATCGGTGTTCACAAAACTGTGTTTAAAGTTTTCAATTGACACGCTCAAAGAAAGAACTTATATCGACTATCAGGAAGAGAGCAACAAACTTTTCTTCGTGGGCAAACGATATACATATATCGACTCATTCTAAAACCTACACAACATAATCTCCGAGGAAAAATTAAACAAATAAAATCAAACGGCAAAAACCGAACACTGATTTGTGTCCTTTTTGCGCTAAGAATTATGTAGTTTCCCTTATTTTGTAATTTTTGGTTCATCTCCTTCTATGCATTTTTTTTAAATTGTTGTTGTTGTTACGTACGTTTTTCTTGTTTATGTCTCTCTACCTTAAAGTGTTTATACCCTTAGAACGAGTTTACACCTTTAGATAATTTGGAAAGGGTATATTAAATTCGTCATCAAGTTTGTAACGTAATATAGATAGATATCAACATGTATATTCTTAATCAGTATTACCTAAATAGTCGATTTACCCCTGTCTATCTGCTTATCTGGTAGCCGTCGAAGGTTTAATGGTTAGTGTGCGCGGCTCTTGCACATGAAAACGTGGGTTCGGTTCCGGCTCAGACCATCTTAAATTTATTTCGACGACGGTCACCTCACGTAGTGACGGCGACACTATCGAGTAATTAGTCATGAAAAAGCTTCTCAAAATACTGCTCGAATCGGACGTAAAACTGTAGGTCCCAATCAGTTAGTGTAAAATAGGGACGTCAATCAGGATTTCTAGATTGCAAAAATCCCGGGACTTGAGTTTTCGGGCTTTAAATTAAAAATAGTGATCTGAAATTGACAAAAAATCGTTTATATGAGGCACAAATAATTTGTACTAAACGAAAAATTGTTAAACATCGGACTAGTAAGATTAAATAAGGTGGGAACAGCAGAAAATTCGGTCCAACTTATTGAAGGGCGTTTAATAGAGTTCAGCCTGTCATATGGCGAAGACATTGCCGGGTTTACTAAGGATGGAGCGCCGTTAATGGTAAAAATTTAAAACTTACAGTTCCAAAGCAAAAAGTGTACGTCCATCTCGCAATATTGCACTTTTAAGTTAGAAAATCGGGTTTTTTTTTGTTTCTTGTCGCAAATATAGTATACTTGTGTCCAAACCCAATATTACATGTTAGAGACATAATAGTGGTCTTCATGAAAGCTCGAAAGAACCTCGTAAACTCGAAAACATCGTAAACTTGCACAGCAATTGTCAAAACAAACAAATTTCCCATACAAAGCGACTTGCTCAAAAGTGGAAAGTTTTCGTGGCAAATTTGCTGCGCAAACGTGGGATGGAGAAACGTGTAAACTTTTGACATTTCGTTGTCATCTGACTAGGATGGATAAATAAGGTGATAGCACTAGAACAGTAGGAAAAGTACACATACATAATACATGCAATTACTACTGCTACCACCTTATGTATCCATCATGGTCAGCTGATATGGTTTTGAGCACAACTACGCTGAGCAACTTTACCTGGTGCCTCATGCAACAGTGCGAGGGAAACTTGCGCTGAGCAAAACTTCTCGGCTTTCACGTTTGCATGAATGCCGCTAATGATTAATAGGTTATAATATATGGTTTTGCGACCCAAATATACATTTGTTTGTTGAAAACTGCGGCAACCAAAACCGTGACAGACAACAAAGAAACAAAAAGGCAGCAGATCTTCAATTCATGAAAACATTGGTCGCAAGCATGTACATAGTCCCTGCAATATGTTGCTGGGCCGGTTTTTTCAGCATGGGCCATTGTGGAATTATCTTCTTTAGAATATGACGAAGAATAATAATCTTTCGACATTTATTTAGGAGAAACAAGAAACCCCGTTACAGAAAAATCACACATCAGACCACTTATGGAAAAGGTCCGAGAAATATGTTAACCTTTTCGAAAAAGTCCAAAGGAAAAGACCTCATGTTAATTTTAGCTTGAAAATCCTGCCTGGTAAAAATGTGGTCATAGATCTAAAACAATATTTAATAAAGAATATAGCTTGCTGCATAAAACAATTAAAGTTCTCAATCCAATAAAAGAAACGGTCCGAGCATTATGACGATTAGTCATGAAACTTTGGAAAGTAGATGCAGCTTTGGCATTCATCATGAAAGAGATTTAAGCCATTAAATGTAATTTGAGCGACGAGGTAAAGAATAAATGAACGAAGAACAATCTACTTAAATCTTTACAAAATCCACACATGTATTCTGGCTTGGATGATTATATGAACATAAATATATAACAGAAAAATTAATACATCGCCCTAAAAAAGACATAGACAAACAATATAATGTCAGTTTTCGATCAAACTGCGATCGATGTAAACCAAAATGTTGCGGTAGATTAAAATGAAAATGTTTCTAAAGGCAATAAATGTAACGACGGTATTGTCGAATGTAAAAGTCCTGTAAACATTCAATACAAATCAATGTTTTTGTTTCAGGTGCAATAAGAAGCGATAATTTGCAAGCTGTATACAGTTTTTTGTTGACGATTTTACCAACACCCATCGACTGTGGCATATGTTTTCGTCAGCAGCTTTTATACCCAAAAAAATCGGTTCGAGATTAGCAGATGGCACTTTAAATGCTCTAATTCTTTCGCAGGCTTTCCTGACAAAATAATTCCTTTAATCTTAAATTTAATATACGCATATATTACACATATCTAAATATATTAAAAATAAATTGACTTTTTCTTTATGTGTATGCCTAAAATAAATATGAAATACCTTTTTGTTTTTTGCAATACTTATTTGATTTTTTTATATTTCTTACACTAAACCTGAAAAATAAGCGTTCCGAAAAATCCCGGGTTGCCGGGATTTAATTTTTCAAAATCCCGAAGACCGGGCTTTTCAAAAGACAGTCCCGTTTGACAACCCTAGTATAAAACTAGAATGCGCGCAGTTCTCCTTAATCCCTTCATGGAATGTAACGGGGAACCATCTGTTCGTCTATCTGCCTGTCTCTACGCACGACAACTAATTTACCACGATATAGCTAAACGATACCACGGTAATTTACCACGTCTTGAGAGTGGGAAACCTCCAAACCTTAGTGTGGTTACTCAACTATGCTACAAATTCGGCAGATATTGAAGAAAATTTAAAATTTTCTTTTAAAAAAAAGTGTGCCTCCGGCAATGAATTTCAAATCTTTATTACTCAAAAAGTTTATTCCGAAGCAGCAAAGCTAGTGTCGGACCCTACGCAGAGGAGAAATTTCTTGAAACCAGTATAGCCGGTCAATCTTACATCTGTAAAATATGCTAATTCGGATTCTGTAAAAAAATCATACTTTTACAATTTTTTTGTTAGTTTCAAATTAATAGATCTTTTATACATTTTAACTTCCAATATCTTGGTAATTAGGCGAGTTTTCGTAAAATTTAATTTAGATTTTCCCGTTTATTTTTTACATTTGTATTGAAAAAAAAATTGTTATATACATTTTTTGACTTATTTTGAGGCCTTCTATAAATAAAGGTTCACAAAACCTTCTGATTTTTCAGCAAGTTGTGTGATTCGTCAAGATATTGCCAGATTGATAAACTATGAATATTAATTGTTTTCAACATATACAAAAGCTCTTTGTAAGGTGTTTTTTTAGCTCTGGTGTTACGGTTGCCAATTGTAGGGAATGTATTCTCAGTGATGACGTTTTGACACGATGGCCAGTCGTCAGAAATGGTATGGATTCTTACAGCTTGAGAACACATACAACCGTATACATAAGTTATTCGTGTCAAAATGAAGAAATAATATATAGTATCCGATAATTTCACATAAAAAACAAACGCTCACAGTCTAAGTCTCATTCCGTATGTCAGAGCCTCACATCTACTAATTCTGTATAGAAAACAGATAGCCTTTGTTTTGCCCTAGCTCAAGTTATATTGGCAATACCCTAATTAAATTCGGTCAATTCGTCTTCCCGCTTCTGAAATCCCTATCAAATCACTTCTAACACCCTACATCGAAGCAGAGTTTGACTAATTTTTTAATAAAAAATTGTTTTACATATTTGTTGGATTCAGTCTTTAAAATTTTTGAGATCATATACGAAAAACAAATAAATACTAAGTCAATTAACAAAACTGTTAAAACTGACAAAAAAAAACAGTAAAAAAAAACAAACGAATAACAATTCAGACTAGTTCAGATACATATCCATATAGAACATAAAACACTAAAACTTTATAGTTTGATGTGAAAAAATATTTTGAATAATAGTTTGCTAAGTATTTGGTTTATAATATTCTTTTATTTTGTTTCTGCCTTTAGTAATGCCGATCCTTTTGGGAGTTTGGAAAAACTTTTGAAAATCTTTGCAAGATTCATGTATATTGCTTCGTATTAATATTTCAGATCTTATTACATCGAATGACATTCGATTTCTTTCCTTAGTGTACAGATTATTTAAAATACTGAAAATCCTTTCACAAAAAGCATTGCTTACGGGTATTGAAAAAACGAAACAAACAATTTTGCATACATTTTCTAATTGGTTATTATCACTTCTAGTGAAAAAGTGGGACCATATTTTGTTATTTGAAATATCTGTCGGTAATATTCCGTAAATTTTACGAAGGCAGCAATAATCGCTATATAACTTATATATATCTATAGCTTCAGATATGTGAAGAGTTTGTGGAAGTTGTTACAAATCCTCCCATGTAAATAATTTTTTTTTTAGATTTAAAAATCTAATTTTTTTAAAAATAGAATCGTCTCCAAACTCGAAACGCTTTCTAAATAACAAACAGCTGTTTTTAAAAAATTTTCTGCTTCTGCCATAAAAACTATTTCGTCATTAGGCATAAAATATATCCTTTGAAGTTTCACTGGGATCGTTAGAAAAGTCTAAAACTTGCTTACGAATTCCATATTCGGGATGAATATACTGAACAGCATAAGGGAATGTTTTATATTACCAATATTGGAACCATCGCTACTTACAGATAAATAATACATTTTATTTAATTCTTTAACAAAGGCTTGTTGTGAGCAGTGTTGCCGTTTTGGTCGGACCCGACCAAATTTGGACGGAAAAAATTAAAAATTTTTAATTTGGTTGGATGGTTGGACCAATTCAATTTTGGTCGGTTTTTGTCTCTAATCACAAATTATTTTTTTGTGAGTAAGGGGCTAAAATATTTCTGGCAATTGCTGCTGCTTTTGTCATCCCGCAAGTAATTTTTTTGGCGATTTTACTATCACAATATAAAAGTGGACTGAATCGAGGCTATTGTAGCTTAGTCCGAGTACAACGTTTTCTTTTTGAAGGACCAGCTTCTTCATCGATATCCATTTTAACAAGTGGTTCTGGAATTTATAACACTTATTTTTATCAAACAAAAACTGTGTAAATATAAGAAAACTAACTTACGCATTTTCCAACAATAATAAATGTTAATTAACAATAATAAGCTGTTCAAGAATTGGCATACATATATATTAAAGGATTGCAGCGTTCCATTTCATTCACTTGTACAAACAGATAAAACAAGTAAGAACCTGATATTATCGGTACAAATACAACAAAGAGTAGAACACAACATGTGCTCATGCGTTTTGGATTGAGTAGAGATCGTATCATCTCTTTCTCTGGCTCTCATTGTAGTGGAAGTTTTTTTTATCTTTATCTGTTCCACTCAGTGAAGTAACTGTTATACCTCTTTTTTAAATGGATATATAAATTTAATTTGGATATTCCAGATCGTACTCTTTGCGTTGATGCTGTTCTCTTACTTTTTCCATTCTTTTTATCTGTCGCAAATTTTAAGGAAAAATAAAACAAAAATGTCTGAGGTAAGTAAACACACGCTCTCCTCATATTCCAAGCACACATAACAAGAATACCGATATGTCTGTTTATTGTGTATGTAATCATACAAGTATTTTGATACTTGGTACTTTCACTCTCTCATACCTATTCCGTCGATATCTAAAAGAGAAATATTCCATACGCACTCAATCCAAAGCGAGCGAAACAGATACAAGCAGATATACATAGGAAAATGAACAACAAGCAACATGTGTGTTTAGGTGGTTCTTTGCAGGCCTTTAATATGTATGTTGTCAGGATATTTCAAATAAAAAAATAAATTCAAATTCAAATAACGGCGAAGAAATGCAATACATACTCAAATAAAATGATACATAAAAAGTATATTACGTTCGTAACATAAACGTCGCTGCTCTTATTTAGGTTCACAAGCAAAACATGACACTATACAACACTGTCGTGATCATATGTCTGAAATGCATAATAACAAAACCAATTTGAGTTCAACGTAAACATAAAATGCAGACAGAAATAATTGAAGTGAAATAAAGGAGTAATAACGAACTATAATCGAAAATGTCAAAAAAATATACTCAAAAATTCCGGACGGAGTGTGTTTACGTTAAACTGTAAACTCCTTTTCATTTGAAATTAAAGAGATATGAACGTCCTCATATCCATGAATTCCTAAAATCAATGAAAAAATTCCCAGATACAAAAACTTGACAGATATACAAATACCCAACTAACTTGATTGTCACTCTTTTTTCGTCAAGTTATTATGTCGGGTTGCATATGCAGTTTCCGCTGAACTAAAAGATATTGCGTTCTGTTTCATTGTTGAGCTGATACTGGTAAGACGTTCCCCAAATCTAATCCAAGAAAATAAAACAAATCCAAACCTTTTTCTAATCCATTTCTGCGTTTTATTTTCTACTCTGAACTGTATTCTTACGAACTGGGTTCCTGCTTCACCATTATTGTGAAGCAACAAAATCAGAGACATTAATTCTCTGACTTTGTTTTGGTTAGTAAGAGTACTCTCTCATATCTTCCACAGAGATTGACTACAATCAGATCTTCACCAACCCCATTTAGCTAAGTTGTCAACTTAACATTTGGTCCATCGCGAACCGGATTGAAGCTGTTGAGAGCAATCTCTCCCTAAAAATTCAAGATCTAACGGCAGCAACGTGTTTACAGAAAAGTCTGGGTTTATTCTTTGTTGGATCATATATTTATTACATACTGTACGCGCATGTGGTCACAAGAAACAGCAGAAAATAAGAATTTTGCAAAAATATTTTGAGCGGGAAATAGTGCTGCTAGCACAAAGCACATTTATCACTGGCAAAATTGCAGCGGCGAGCTTACATATAATTGGCTGACATTGGACGATAGGGCATTTATCCTACACTTACTGGAAATAATCGTGGTGAGAGTTGACTTTTGGAGCGCCAGATTTTTGTTTTGTAAGTAAATGCCCCTCAACTTTAAAGTGAAAAGTGATTAGTGTGTTGAAAAGGAAAAGGTAAAATCCTAACTATCCGTACGAGTGTCGTCCAGTAATTTTTGTTTCCATCGAAATAGAAAAGAAAAGTCAAAGTTTACGCAAATTTTTTCTCAGTGCGGTTCAATTGTCTTTAACAGCGGGCTCGATATCTTCATACACATTCTGATATTTACATGAACAGAATCCAAATATGTATGTATGAGCGTTTCGTTATTACAGAAAGATGGAACTTATTCTCTTATACTCCACACTTTGTAAGCTTTTCGCGCTCTTACATTTTAAGAGGTAGTTCGATATCACTACGTTCTAGTTTTGGTTGTTTCACAGTTCTCCTTTGTGATATGGTGGAACTGAAATATCACACTCTTTCTTTAACTGTCTCGTCGACTAATGACGACTAAGAGCATATATATATATAGATGCATATGGCTTGTTTATCACTCGCTCTCAAATTTTAAGAATATTTATTTATTTATTTAAGAAAAATTAACTTACAATAAAAAATAATAAGTTAACATGAAAGAGAGAGGCTATGACAGCAATGGTCCTAAGCCAATTGGAACATGAAGGGATATAATATTAATTTAAAGTAAATTTATTAAATCATTTCTAGTCAAGAATGTTATTAATTTATTTACATTTTCATCGTTAAGCAAATTCAGAAGTGTTGTTGGTTTCAAGTTTCCGAAAATTTGATTTCTATTGTGCTGAAACTTCTGACAGTGGTCTAAAATGTGCTCTATCGACAGTTGACTGTTGTTACAAAATGAACATATTGAAGATAGCGTCTTATCAATGTAAATCCTGTGTGTAAGTTTGGTGTGGCCAAGTCTTAGGCGTATAAGTTTTGTTATGTAAGTTTTGTTCATCCTATTAAATACGTTTTGAGTTAAGTAATTGTAAATTGTGTTTTTGTCAGAGTTAATATTTTTGTACCAATTTGAAGTTTTTTGGAATTCGGCTTGTAATGTACTTTGAAGTTGAGTTCTAAATAATTGATTAGTGTCATTGAGATTATAATTGTATTGTGTCATCAAAGGAGATCGTAAGCCTTCCTTAGCAATTTTATCGGCAAATTCATTTCCTCGAATGCCAGCATGTCCTGGAACCCACATTATCTTAATAAGGTAGTGGCTATTAAGGATAACGTTTCTGATGCATTTAGGATAAAATGAGTTATTATTAACGTTTCCAATGGATTTTATTGAAGATAGCGAGTCCGTGCAAATAATGCAATTACGTTTCAATTTATCCGCATAATTAACTGCTAAAAGAATTGAGATAATTTCGGCTGAATACACTGACGATAGGTGTTCCGGAAGTATCCCAGTAAGAATGACTGAATTTTCAGTCGTAACACTAAAAGTAGTCATGTTGTCATTTTTCGACCCATCAGAGTAAATGAATTGGTAATCCTTGAATTTATCTCGAATTTCATTAAACAGCGTCTGAAATACAGCCGCAGTCGTATGATTTTTACTGTGGGAACTTAAATCATTTATAATAGAATAATTTATGTTCCAAGGAGGAAGTTTTGAAACCGGAGTAATTGGAGAATTAATTGGTATATCTAAATCATTGCATTTATTTACTATTTTAATGTTGGTTGGACATAATTTGAGTTGTCTTTTCCTGTTAATCATTTTTCGAACTAACTTAAAATTTGGAGTGTTGTTATTAAAAGCAATATGTTTATACAACTTGACAGTTGAATAATTCCTCAAATATTCAATGGAGGGTAAATTTGCTTCAAAGCGTAAGTTACTTACAGGAGTTGTACGAAAGGCTTTAAGAGACAAACGAATCGAGCTATTATAAATAGTTTTAATCTTACTTAGCATACTACGAGAGCAATAACCATAAAGAAATAAACCATATTCTATTTTACTAATAATTAGAGCTTTTACAACTGAAAGAATTGTAAGAATATTTGTTGAAAATTTTTGTGAACTAAGACACTTTATAATATCAAGTCGCTTCGGAAGTGATGAGACCAGATAACTCACATGATCTTTCCATGTATATCTTGAGTTCAAAACTACACCCAAAATTTTTAAAGATTGTACAGTCTGTACACAATTCTGATTTAAATTCAAAGAGAAAGTGCAACTGTGCTTGCGACATACATGCAAATGTTTACACTTCGTAATAGACAAAACAGCACCAGAATATTCACACCACTCATTAATCTTTTCCACAACAGGATTAAAATCGTAATTGTACGTGTTCTTAGACAATTGCTTTATGATGACAAAATCATCTGCATATGCACAAAAGGTTACATCTTTAAAAATTTTAAGTTTGTCACACAAGCTGTTGTAAGCAATTAAAAACAGTATTACGGAAATCGGTGAGCCTTGTGGTATGCCGTTAAATAAGGAGAACGACTTCGAATAATGGTTATCAATCCTAATTTTTATTTGTCTATTTGTCATAAAATTGTAAGCGTATTCAATAATTTTGGGACCGAGCTTCCACGATTTTAACTGGTCTATGATGGCATGAATACCAATTTTATCGAAAGCTGTTGTGAAGTCTAAAGATATTAAAGATAAATGCTTTCTTCCAGATAATGAGTCTGTAATCAGATTATCTATATGTAAAAGATTATCAGCTACGGATTTGCCCTTACTAAATCCTATTTGATGACTGCAGAGTAATTTATTCGACTCAATAAACCACTTGAGCCTGTTGGAAATTATTTTGTCCAGTATTTTGGAGCAACATGAATTTAACGAAATTGGCCGATACGATTTTAACAATGTTTTATCCAACTCTGGTTTCCTAATAGGAATAACAGTGCTTATTTTGTATGACTGCGGAATATAACTATCAAAAATTTTATTGAAGAGGTTAATTAATCTTACTTTGACTTCATGAGGCATCTTATCAAACATAACATAGTTGATGCGATCTTCCCCAGGAGTATTACCACTCAGAGAAGATAAGACCGAATTAAGTTCTATAATGGTAATAGGATCCTCAATGTATTGCGCTGAATTAGATGGGGAATAATTTATAAATTTATTGGTGTGAGTTTTTTGTCTAATGAATGTAGAGGGGAATTTAGAGTCGCGCGATTCATCCGACCAATATTCAGCAAATGCGTTGGCAATTTTTGATTTTTCAGTAATACATTCAGCATTATGCTGGTCATTTATGCAGTGTATACTATGGTTGTTATTCAGTCCACAAAACTTCCTAATATTGCACCATATGACCTCCGTTGATGATTGAGGGTTAATCACGCTGGTAAATTTCTGCACACTCAATCGTTTAGCTAGTTTAAGTTCTCTCTTAAATTTGGCGTTCGCCTTTTTGAAGCTTAACAAATTCTCAGTAGTCATGTTTCTCTTGAACTTGTTCCATGTAATATTTCTCTCTTTTTTTAAAGTTTGGAGATTATTAGTCCACCATGGAACTGTATAATTACGCTTACTAACATGAGTCTGTGGAATTGAAACATTAGCAGCTTGGTGTATAATTCTAATTATGTTAGCAGATTCTTTATTAACATCGTCACTAACCGGACGTAATGAACTAAAATAAATTAACTGATTCTGATATTTGACCCAGTCCGCACGGTTAGTGACATATTTAGGTTTGGTCTTAGCTCGATCATTACACCTGTTCGGAAACAATATTGTAGAAATCGGGTAATGGTCACTACCATGTAGGTTTGGAAAGACATTCCATTCTGAACCAATTGCTAATTCTGGAGAACAAAGGGCTAAATCAATGTTAGAAAATGTATTATGAGTGGAAAAATGTGTGGGTGAACCATCATTTAATAGGATATAATTAGATTCATTGATGAATTGGGCCATGATATTGCCTCTAGAGTTGTTATCGGGTGAACCCCATGATTGATGCCAACCATTAAAGTCACCAGTAATAATAATAGGTAAACTGATATTGTTAAAGGTGTCACGTAATTGTTCTATACTAAAATCTCTGTTTGGTGAGATGTATGTAGAAGCGATTACAAATTTAATTTTGGATTTAACTTTAGCAAATATTATATCAAATGGTGAATTGGGAATGTCTATCTCATGTTCAATCTTTTTGTGTATCAACAGAGCAGCTCCGCCAAAGGAATTGTTCGAATTGTTAACATTATATAAAATGTAGTTCACTGGCACAATAATATTATCGACTGTTTTCAAATGAGTTTCCTGTAATGCTAAAATATGAGGATTTTCTGACTTGATAATAAGAAGTATTTCGTTATAGTTATTAATATATCCCTTCACGTTCCATTGAATAATTTTAAATGTCATAGAAAAATAAAAGAGAAAATTTGATTTAAGAGAAAAATGAAATTGAGAGAGTGTATATAACTTATATCTAAAGTAAGATTTGATGAGCTTTGAATTATGTATGGTTGATGGCTTCTTGGGAACCATCAGAGTAAATATCGTCAACTTCGGCATCAGTATTGTGTTTAATCTTACTCTTCGCTTTTGACACGAACTTTAGTTGTCTCTTTAGACGTTGCGATGCATTACGAGGCAAAACCTTTACCGTCTTATTTGTTGTTGAAATGTTGCTCACGGATGATATGTTACTAGAAGTAGTGATACTCTTGTTGTGTGGAGAGGAGTGGGAAACTGATGACGTGATAGTGTTGTTGGTGGTAGAATTATTGTTAGGGGCCGGTGTGTTTACATTGTTGAAGGGTTTGGTGGAAGTGGATGAGGAATTTTTGTTGATTGCTTGCGGTGATAGGTGAGCAGCATTTGAAAATGTCGTCAGAGTGTTGTAATTTGTTGTTGTTCTCAAAGACGAAATAACAGGTTTATATTGTAGTCTGTTTTGATAAATTTGTTTAGCAGTTTTGGTGTCAACTTTCTGGAGAGTTTTAATTGCTTGTATTTCTTTCTCTCTCAAAAATATTGGGCACTTTCTGTCCAACGAATTGTGATGTTTGTCTTCAATATTATTCTTAGCACAATTTACGCAAAGCATTGGTAAATCACATTTCTCATTCATTTCAAGGTTAATGTGGAATGATTTATTACAGTTACAGCAACTTTTTTCATTTTTACAAAATTTTGTTGGATGACCAAACATGAAACAATTGAAGCAACGTAGGGGGTTAGGAATGAACGGGCGTACTGTGACATTCTCATAGCCGGCGTAGATATCAGTTGGAGGTTCAGCAGTGGAAAATGTTAGTGTAATGAGACCCGTTTCATTTGAAGATATGCCAACATTTTTCATTATTTTTCTTACTTCTGTTACATTATATATTTTTAGTCCATCAAGAATCTCTTCTTCGGGAACACCAATTAAATCAGAGGAGTAAATTACTCCCTTTGAACTGTTGAGGAAATTGTGTTCACTGACTTCGACTTCAATAGTTGGAGATAGATTCATTAATTGAATAAGCTTTTTGGCTTGGGTTTCATTTTTTGTTTTAATTATGACGTTGCCGTTTCTGATTTTTTTACACATATCCACTTCACCATTGCACGTATAGTCAATAACTTTCTTTAATAAGAACGGAGAGACCTTTAACAAGTCGCCACCATTTTTCCTTTGCATTATCAGGTACTTAGGACCTGGACTATTATTTTTCAATTCTTTTAGTTTATTGTACATTTCCGCATGTACTCTTAAATCTGGGGGTTTATTCATGGTAAATATTTCAATTCAATATATCAATTATTAATCGCTTATAGTTTTTAATATTTAGCGACTGTGTATTAAACAATTCGATTAAAGAAATTAAAATCCGAGTTAGCTTGGAATTTATCGAATTAATCAACGAAAGAGATTATCACTGTAAACAGAGAGCAAGAACTGTTGTCACGGTGTAGTAAGCGACAAACAAGACCGATCACAATGAAAGCTCATACACGACAGAATTTTAAGAATTAATAGGCACGGATTCTCTTATCATTATCGGTACTGGGAAAATCATACTTTTGTACATATTTGTACTATGCGAATTCAACATCGACATTCACAAGTGAAGTTTAGATTGTGAACTTATACCTCATTTTTCGTTTCTTAAAGCGGATCCCTACACAATATGTATTTACATCATAATATCTGCACGTACGTCATAAATTGATCAAATTAATTGAACGTATGTAGTTTCTTAATAATCTATCCATCGCGCGGCTTTACTAGGACAACTATGGTTTAGGTTGCTAATACTAATTATGTACTTGAAATTTATGTGAACAGTTTAGTACAGTCGGCCTAATCTATCATCTCCATTGAATTTGGCAGTTCCTCTGCGGTATTAACATACATACATACTTCTGATCTACATTCTCTTTATTCCACACACTCTGCAGAAGGGAAAAGAATTCATCATCATAGTAGACGATATTCCAGTTGTTCTTAGGTCAATGACCGCTGAGAGTTTTCTGGGTATGATGGCACTGTAAAATATATGATTTGCTTTCAAATGAGTTTAACTGATGTCGTCATTTCAGATATTTATTTTTGTATCCTCGGGATACGTTTTTTTGTTCTATCTAGAACCTTTCTGTACGCAGATAAAAGGCAGAGGGTACACTACTGTTAATAAATATAGGCTAGTTAAATTTTTTTTCTCGAAATAATATATTGTCGAACAGTAATATTACTCCAATTTGTTGATTCTTGTCGCCATTTGGGTGAAAGTCGTTTTCTTATTAGCTGAACACACTTCTTTCCTAACATTTTACGTACAATGCGTTTGTTTACGAATTTTTAACCATCTACAAATTAAATCTTTTAAAATATTGTGGGCAAGCCCGTGAATATTTTTGGCAGATTCGCACAATAAGTCCTTAACTCTTAATTTCGAGATCAGTATTTACATTACAGTATGTCTCTTGATCGATTTATCCGCATAACTGACAGTTTGGTCGAGTTTGAGGCGGCGTTTAATGACAACAAACTACCAGTGTCATCAGTGTTTGCTATTGAAACACAGAAGGATGAATTAAAATCTATTTGGAAGGCATTGAAGCAAACGTACGAAGTTTGTTTATCGGACATTCAAAATAGCGAAGAAGCCGACGAGGAGGACGGGGCAAAGGATATAGAGACTGTAAAGGATAAGTATAACAGCTCCTATGTCACCTTTTGCCGCTGTGTTACGAAGCTTAGCGAGCTTGTTTGTAATTTAACTCCAAAAGCAAATACTTCCAATGTAAATAGAGAACACAATTTCAGTCTTCCACCTTGTGAAATTCCGGTATTCAATGGCGATTACTCCTCTTGGCCTACATTTCGCGATTTGTTTACAGCCCTATGCGTAAAAAATTCCAGGTTAAGTCCTATCGAGCGTCTCTTTCATTTGACGCAGCAAACGCAGGGGGAAGCTCATGACATAGTATCTCGAAGTCCATTGACAAACGATGGGTTTAACTCAGCATGGTGTAATCTTTGTGAACGTTACGTGAATAAAAGAGTTTAGGTAAACCTACAGCTTAAGGCACTTTTAAATTTGCGAACTATAACAGTTGAATCCGCAAGTGGTATTAAGCAACTCCAAAGAGACATCAACTCTTGCATATCAGCTCTCAGACTGTATGGAATTGATGTCACGAGCTGGGAACCTCTTTTTGTGTTTATTTGCTCCAATCGACTTCCTGACTCCACTTTAATTCTTTGGGAACACACCTTAAGTGAAAGACGATCATTCCAAAATGGTCATGCGTTTTTAATCAACAGACATCGTACTTTAGAGTCTGTGTCAGATTTAAAAAACGAATTTCAGTCAAAGCCAAAGATTACCCAAAGGGTTAAAGAGAATACCAAGGGCCTTCATGCATTTCAAACCAAGGTTAGTGAAACTAAATGTCGATTCTGTCCAAAAGAGAGTCACATTATTCGAAAGTGTCCAAAATTTCTTAAGATGGAGCAGCCTCAAAGACTTGCTGAAATTAAAAAGGCTAATTTGTGTCTAAACTGCTTTTCTAGTGTACATTCGGTACGTAACTGCAAAAGCAAAAACAACTGTTTTAAGTGTAGCAAACGTCACAATACGCTTCTACACAAGGAACTTGACCCGGCCGGTTCCACGACTCACATGTGTAAAAATCCAAATACGAGTACTAATCTAACTTCTACATCTGCTTCATTTGTTCCATCTCTACCATCTAATCAATTGCAGTCCACTAAAGCATTAAATGAAGTCCGAACATATTTCTCATCCGATTCTAGAGGCATTCTATTGGGTACAGCAAGGGTTATTGTTTGCCACGCGGGATTAGCTTATTCGGCCCGAGCGCTGATAGATTCAGGCTCTGAAGGGACATTTATTTCTGAGAAACTTTTTAACTGTCTCAAATTGCCTTTTAAGCGCATTTCGGCGAAAATTTCCGGTTTAAATAACTCACATTCTGCCGATGTCCAGAAACAATGCACATTCTCGTTGAGCTCCACCATACATGAGGATATAGAAATCCAAACCACAGCACTAGCTGTACCACAATTGTCCGGAAATCTGCCAACGCGTGCTATAAACATTGAGATGTTTTCAAATCTTCCCAATTTAAAATTGGCAGACCCACAATTTCATGAAAAATTGGCAGACCCACAATTTCATGCTTCCTGGATTCAAAAGTGAAATTTGTGGATCCTTGATGGCCCAGGAAACAGTTTTTGGGTGGATCCTCACGGGGCCCATACCATCCAACACTCTTTGTTCTCTATCAACCTGTATCTCTTATCACTGTGAAATTTCATTACAAAAAGAAATTTCTCGCTTTTGCGAGGTGGAGGACTTTCCAAGGAAACATTTGTGGTCAACTTCTGACCAAATATGCGACGATTTGTACACAAGAAGTACTAAAAGGACTGAAGAGGGACGTTACATTGTCTCACTTCCCTTTAAAGAGGGATTTCCAGAGAAATTCAGCTTTGGACATTCTAGAAATTGCGCTTTGGCTCAATTTTATAGAAATGAAGGTCGTCTTTTGATAAATCCTGAGTTAAAAGGGGAATATGACAATGTTCTTCGAGAATATATGGCATTAGGTCATATGAGTCCAGTTACACCTTCAAGAGCATGCGAATTTTCGGAACATTTCTACATGCCACATCATGCTGTGGTTAAACCTGAGAGCACTACCACAAAGGTTCGTGTAGTATTCAATGCCTCGGCTCGTACGTCCAATGGCATTAGTTTGAACGATGTTTTGTACACAGGACCTGTCCTTCAGACTGATCTCACAGTGCTTATCTTAAAGTGGCGATTGTTCCGTTATGTTTTTAGTGGAGATCTCCAGAAAATGTATAGGCTGATACTTGTCAATCCTGACCATACGAGTTTCCAGAGAATAATTTACCGAACAAGTCCGACGGATCCCCTTAGAGACTTCGAACTCAACACCGTCACTTTTGGAGTTAATTGTGCCCCATATTTGGCCATCCGCACACTCTTGCAGTTAGCAGACGATATCAGTGATAAATATCCCGTAGCAAGTCACATTTTGAAACATTTTATGTACGTAGATGATGCTTTGCCGGGAGCTCATACGATTCAATCTACAATTCAAGCTAAAAAGGAGCTAATCCGTGCTCTTAAGTCAGCAGGTTTTCCAATAAGAAAATGGACAGCGAACTGCAAAGAGATACTGACGGATATTCCGATGGAACACCTTCTTGATGAAAATTTTCTTAAACTAGATGACAGTAGTTCTGCTAAAACTCTAGGTGTTCGCTGGAATGCGGGTTCTGACTGTTTTTATTTTTTTATAACCCCATTTCCCGTTGTAACTAAATATACGAAAAGAATAGTGATTTCACAAATTTCAAAGCTTTTTGATCCGGCAGGATGGTTGGCCCCAGAAAAGGCATATATATCCGTGTAGCCAAGGAAAATTCCATATACACTCATCTTATGCTATCTAAGACAAGAGTGGCTATTAAAACCCTATCGATTCCACGTCTAAAGTTGTGTGGAGCGGTTCTTCTTGTTGATATGATCGACACTAGACTTCCCCAATTAGATGTCAAAAATTACACTGTTGGTTGTTGGACAGACTCCACTATTGTGCTGTCTTGGTTGGCAAAACCTCCGGGTACTTGAAGTACATTTGTGGCCAACAGAATATCCAAAATTATTCAAGTAACAAATCCTTCTGAATGGTTTCACGTAAAATCTGAAGACAACCCTGCTGACCTAGCGAGCCGCGGTGTTCTGCCCCAAGAATTAGTTGAAAATAACCTTTGGTGGAGAGGACCCCAATGTCTCTCAGAGCCTTTATATTCGCCATTGTATAAACCTAAAGACATTTTTGAAGACACAGCTTTGGAAAAGAAAACCATAGAAGTGAACTTCTTGTACTTTTCAAACTATACTGACATTCTTGAACGATTCTCTTATTTTCCGAGGGCTCTTAGAGTTTTGGCTTATGTATTCCGTTTTCTCCATAGCACGCATTCAAGATATCGTTCAAGTTATCATCGGGAGTCAGTCACCGTATCTTGCTTGGAAATCCAATTTGTTCGAAATCGGTTAATAATTGTGACTCAACAGTAGGGGTACAACTTTTTGCATTTTTTGAAAAAAAAAAATTTACATGACATAACACGATGAGGAATAGTAAAAAAATGATAACTGCGTTTTTAGTTTTTCGATTTATTTCAAAAACTTCACGCAGAATTTAAATTGAAAATTCGTATGCAAATTTCATACATATGCCAAGAAAAAACACCATATGAGATTATGTTCTTTTCTTTGTGTCTGTTTTGTTTTGCTCTTCTTCTGTTATTCATCGTATTTTTGCATACGACAAAAGTACATAACGGTAAATTTGAGTAAATGCTTTATGAATGATTGAAACTTCGTATAAGCGTCGCGCCAGTTGCTTTTATTTAGCTGTCGATCTCTTATTCGGTGCGTGGCTGCTTGAGTGAAAGTGTATTTTTTAATTAACAATGTCTTTTAAAAAAAGTGGTGCTGAAGTTTTAAAAAATTCAAAAAAATGGGAAAACAATTTAATAACATTTGAAAAATCTAAGAATAAGAGAAGAGAAATCAATAACATTGAAAAACCCTTGAGTGAATTGTGTAAGATTCCAAAACAGACCGTGATTATAGGAAGGTATAATGAATTAGCAAAAACGGAGAAATTTAAAAAGAAAAGATGCCAGATTATTACAAACGAAATGATTGTATTGTGGTTGAAACTAAACTTTCCGAGCATAACACGTATAGCTGCAGAACGGAAGATAACAAAAGTTTTAAATGATTATTCAACATTTTTAAAATTCCCGGATGGCAGAAATGTTACAATGACGTTCAACAAGTTAGTTGATATAACTGATTTAAATGGTGTCTGGCTAGGAACTGAGGACAAAAAGATGTATGAACTCCAAACAACTACAAATGGAGAAGTTGAGTACACGACAGCTAAAGCAGTTAATGTGCATCCCTCCAAAGCTGCCCTTTCAAGAAAAAATGTTCAAAGCACCTCGTGTTTAAATAAAGTGGCGCTCAACACGTCAACATCATCAGCTGAATCTGTCGAGCAATCACATTCTCCACCTGTTGCTGAATATAAAGCTCCTCTTCCAAGAAAAATAAATGCGAAGTGTTCAACAAAAGAAGCAGTGACAATGGTAACAACAGCCCATGTAAGCACCAAAAATGCCGCTAAAATATGCAAAGAATTGTCCAAAGAAGGAATAAATATACCAACACCAACACAAGCAGGTATTCACAAAGCGATGATTAAAGCAGCGCTGAACTTGGAAAAAAATTATAAGAATTCCTTAAGAGATGACATTTGGTGTATTCATTTCGACGGCAAGAAATTTGGGAAGAAAGAAGTGCAGGCCGTGGTGTTAACAAATGAAACTAAGGAAGTCAGAGTAGCGGCAATGGTTCTTGAAAACGGGAAAAGTTTGTCAATTTTTGAAGGTTTCTATTTAATAATATATTTTTAGAGCATTAATTAACTTTCTATAACTTTTTTAAGGAATAAGGAATGTCTTGGATAAATTTAACCTTTGGAATTCCATAAAAATGATTGTTAGTGACACAACAAACGTTAATACAGGGGTTAAAAGTGGAGTTGTTCGTTTACTGCAGAATTGTTTTAAGGAAAAACATTTGTCCCCACCGCAGTATATTGGATGCCAACATCATGTATTAGATTTAATTTTGAAGCATGTGATGAATGAGTTACTAAGTGGAAAGTCGACATCGCCAAACATCAGTTATGACATATTTACCGAATTGATTATGAACTACGAAAACCTAAAACAAAACTACAAACAAAACGAAGAAAAGTTGACCTTAAGATCTATTAAATGGCGTGATGACATGCAATTTTTATATGAACTAGGGCAATATTTTAAATATTATGAAGTAAGCAACAAGTTCCCATACATAAAATGTAGAGTTTTACCAGCGCTCAGCAACGCTCGATGGAATTCTAGAGCTATTCTAGCGATTTTAACGTTCATACTAATACCGGAACACAGAATACAACTTTTGCCAATTTGCCAATTCATATGCAGCGCATGGTATGATGTTTGGTTCTCGGATCACCGTTTTCATAACAATGATTTTGAAATATTGGAAAAATCCGTCAAGCAATTCGGAACTGCGCATAAGTGTTTTCTAAAACACTAGGTAAAGGAAGATTCTGCCATTCTGAATTTAAAAAGATCTAATATTTGCGCTGAAAGAGCCATCAAAGTTATTCAGGAAATTTACCCTTTCTGTAAATCTGAATATAGTTTAAATCTTAAGTTTATCTAAAATAATATAAAAATGAATTAAATAATGAACTAAAACGTATATTTACTATAGTTTTATTGCTTCTAAATCAAAATTTGTCTTCTTCTTCTTCGCATATAACATATGAATTTTTTCAATTTAAATTCTGCGTGAAGTTTTTGAAATAAATCGAAAAACTAAAAACGCAGTTATCATTTTTTTACTATTCCTCATCGTGTTATGCCATGTAAAGTAGGTGTTACAAAAATAGACTACCCCTACTCAACAGGCATTATATCCTAAGGAATACTTGTCATTATCATCCAAAGAGCAAATCCTTAAATCCAGTCCACTTTTGAGCCTTAATCCATTCCTAGATGGAGAGGGAATAATGCGAATCTGCGGGCGCTTGGAATACTAACCCGCATTAACAAACAGTTCTCCAGACTTCTCGTGAACTTCATCCATGAAATAAGTTTACATGGTGGAAACCAGTTGGTACTGAGACTAGTCCGTACGAATTACTGGATCCCTAAAGTTCAAAACCTTATTAAAACAATTATTCACAAGTGCAAACCCTGCGTTCTCTATCGGAAAAGGTGCCAACAGCAACTCATGTCAGCTCTACCACCAGAATGAGGTGAAATATTTCGACCTTTTACGCATACTGGCCTGGACTTTGCAGGCCCATTCGAAATAAAGACATACACCGGAAGAACATATCGGGTGACAAAGGGATACGTTTGTGTATTCGTATGTTTCTCCACCAAGGCAGTCCATCTATAGGTAACCTCAGACCTCTCTACGCCTGCATTTTTGGCAGCCTTCAGTCGATTTACTTCCCGACGAGGGTGTCCGCTCCATTTACACTCTGATAATGGTCAGACATTCGTAGGTGCATCGGCCAAGCTTAAGAAAGAATTTTTGGAAACCTCCATGCAAGCCGTTACATCAAATTACGCCCACCAAAATATCCAATGGCACTTTATCCCTCCTGGAGCTCCTCATATGGGCGGTCTCTGGGAAGCTGGCGTGAAGAGCTTTAAACAGCATTTCAAAAAGGTTGCGGGGGTCTCCAAATACTCCTTTGAAGAGTTTAGCACACTTTTATCCAAAATCGTGGCATGTCTAAATTCCAGACCGTTATCTCCTATATCAGAAAATCCTTCCGATCTTACGGCGTTAACTCCTGGCCATTTTTTGATCGGATCTCCAATTCTTAATCCAATCGATGCCAATATTCAAGAGGCTCCTACGTCAATCCGAAACCTCTGGCAGAGACTCAAAGTTATTCACCAGAATTTTTGTACTCGTTGGAAAAACGAGTATTTGAAAGAGCTTCACAAACGGACCAAGTGGAAGAGTCCAGAGGACAATTTGAAAGAGAATATGATGGTCGTTGTAAAAGAAGATAATTTACCTCCAAACTGCTGGCGCTTAGGTGGCGTCCAGAAGGTTTTTCCCGGCCACGATAATCGCGTCCGTGTTGTAGAAATTTTAACCCAACGGGGAACTCTTATTAGGCCTATCACTAAATTAGTTGCTCTACCATCCTAATTCACGGTGAACTTTACCGAACAACTTTAATCTGATTCTTTATTTCTTTAATTCATGTAGGTATGTTACTCATAATTCTCCATCCTTTACTCCTTAGCATTATGCGTAATAACAGGCGCCAACTGAGTAAAACCAACAGTGGGAATAAGTTTGTCTGCAGACTGTGCAGGAAGAAGCATCCTCTAAGTACATGCCGACGATTTTTAGATATGAACATTTCGGCGAGGAAAGATGTGGTCAACAAGTATGGTTATTGTGGAAATTGTTTGGCACATTCACACTCGGAAGGTGCGTGTTTCACAAAAACCGGGTGTCGGTATTGCAACCAGAACCACCACTCCCTACTTCATATTCATCCACGGCTGAGTCGGGAAACAAAAACAACATCATCTCAACCTCGCACATCTATAAGAGTTGCATCCAAATCTCCAATACAGCGTCCATCGACATCAGCATATACTCGTCAAAACCGTGCACATTCAACTTCCAGGCCCTATGCAGCTTCACTGTCTGCAATATTGAAGCAGAATATAATAACATTGCTACCAACGGCAATAGTAAAGATCGAAGCTAAAAACAGCAAACACAGTGTTCGATGTCTCTTGGACTCCGGCTCCAAAATCAGCTGCATCTCTAAAAGCTTGGTGGACAAGTACGACTTAACTACCTTGGAGCTAGATGGCGAAGGAATTTGCCCGCTCTTTTTACAATCAATGGTTGACACCAGTTATACATTGGAAGTGACATTGAGAGTCAATAACCGAATATGCACCAGGACGCCAAATGATACATTGCCCGCATCCATGCGTAAGCACTTCGAGCATTTGGTTCTGGCTGACAAATCATACTACAAATGTTCCTCCGTTGATGTCATTCTGGGCGTAGACATATTTTCCCGCATTATAAGAGAAGGCATTATTATCCGAACTGGCCTCCCGACGGCCATAAACACGGAATTCGGCATAATATTGTTTGGTGCTCTATCAATTAAAAAAAAAAAAAAAATCTATTTTTTTCTTAATTAAGTAATCAAAACTTTAGTGAATTACCATATAGCAATGTAAAAATAATTGAATTTTTGTAGACTATAATGAACTCCTACATATTCATTAGGTTCATTTTTCATTATATTTTTTCATTATATGTATGTACATTAGGGGTAGTCTATTTTTGTAACACCTACTTTACATGGCATAACACGATAAGGAATAGTAAAAAAATGATAACTGCGTTTTTAGTTTTTCGATTTATTTCAAAAACTTCACGCAGAATTTAAATTGAAAAAATTCATATGTTATATGCGAAGAAGAAGAAGACAAATTTTGATTTAGAAGCAATAAAACTATAGTAAATATACGTTTTAGTTCATTATTTAATTCATTTTTATATTATTTGAGATAAACTTAAGATTTAAACTATATTCAGATTTACAGAAAGGGTAAATTTCCTGAATAACTTTGATGGCTCTTTCAGCGCAAATATTAGATCTTTTTAAATTCAGAATGGCAGAATCTTCCTTTACCCAGTGTTTTAGAAAACACTTATGCGCAGTTCCGAATTGCTTGACGGATTTTTCCAATATTTCAAAATCATTGTTATGAAAACGGTGATCCGAGAACCAAACATCATACCATGCGCTGCATATGAATTGGCAAATTGGCAAAAGTTGTATTCTGTGTTCCGGTATTAGTATGAACGTTAAAATCGCTAGAATAGCTCTAGAATTCCATCGAGCGTTGCTGAGCGCTGGTAAAACTCTACATTTTATGTATGGGAACTTGTTGCTTACTTCATAATATTTAAAATATTGCCCTAGTTCATATAAAAATTGCATGTCATCACGCCATTTAATAGATCTTAAGGTCAACTTTTCTTCGTTTTGTTTGTAGTTTTGTTTTAGGTTTTCGTAGTTCATAATCAATTCGGTAAATATGTCATAACTGATGTTTGGCGATGTCGACTTTCCACTTAGTAACTCATTCATCACATGCTTCAAAATTAAATCTAATACATGATGTTGGCATCCAATATACTGCGGTGGGGACAAATGTTTTTCCTTAAAACAATTCTGCAGTAAACGAACAACTCCACTTTTAACCCCTGTATTAACGTTTGTTGTGTCACTAACAATCATTTTTATGGAATTCCAAAGGTTAAATTTATCCAAGACATTCCTTATTCCTTAAAAAAGTTATAGAAAGTTAATTAATGCTCTAAAAATATATTATTAAATAGAAACCTTCAAAAATTGACAAACTTTTCCCGTTTTCAAGAACCATTGCCGCTACTCTTACTTCCTTAGTTTCATTTGTTAACACCACGGCCTGCACTTCTTTCTTCCCAAATTTCTTGCCGTCGAAATGAATACACCAAATGTCATCTCTTAAGGAATTCTTATAATTTTTTTCCAAGTTCAGCGCTGCTTTAATCATCGCTTTGTGAATACCTGCTTGTGTTGGTGTTGGTATATTTATTCCTTCTTTGGACAATTCTTTGCATATTGTAGCGGCATTTTTGGTGCTTACATGGGCTGTTGTTACCATTGTCACTGCTTCTTTTGTTGAACACTTCGCATTTATTTTTCTTGGAAGAGGAGCTTTATATTCAGCAACAGGTGGAGAATGTGATTGCTCGACAGATTCAGCTGATGATGTTGACGTGTTGAGCGCCACTTTATTTAAACACGAGGTGCTTTGAACATTTTTTCTTGAAAGGGCAGCTTTGGAGGGATGCACATTAACTGCTTTAGCTGTCGTGTACCCAACTTCTCCATTTGTAGTTGTTTGGAGTTCATACAACTTTTTGTCCTCAGTTCCTAGCCAGACACCATTTAAATCAGTTATATCACATAACTTGTTGAACGTCATTGTAACATTTCTGCCATCCGGGAATTTTAAAAATGTTGAATAATCATTTAAAACTTTTGTTATCTTCCGTTCTGCAGCTATACGTGTTATGCTCGGAAAGTTTAGTTTCGACCACAATACAATCATTTCGTTTGTAATAATCTGGCATCTTTTCTTTTTAAATTTCTCCGTTTTTGCTAATTCATTATACCTTCCTATAATCACGGTCTGTTTTGGAATCTTACACAATTCACTCAAGGGTTTTTCAATGTTATTGATTTCTCTTCTCTTATTCTTAGATTTTTCAAATGTTATTAAATTGTTTTCCCATTTTTTTGAATTTTTTAAAACTTCAGCACCACTTTTTTTAAAAGACATTGTTAATTAAAAAATACACTTTCACTCAAGCCGCCACGCACTGAATAAGAGATCGACAGCTAAATAAAAGCAACTGGCGCGACGCTTATACGAAGTTTCAATCATTCATAAAGCATTTACTCAAATTTACCGTTATGTACTTTTGTCATATGCAAAAATACGATGAATAACAGAAGAAGAGCAAAACAAAACAGACACAAAGAAAAGAACATAATCTCATATGGTGTTTTTTCTTGGCATATGTATGAAATTTGCATACGAATTTTTAATTTAAATTCTGCGTGAAGTTTTTGAAATAAATCGAAAAACTAAAAACGCAGTTATCATTTTTTTACTATTCCTCATCGTGTTATGCCATGTAAATTTTTTTTTTTCAAAAAATGCAAAAAGTTGTACCCCTAATGTACATACTTATATACAAAAAGAAAATGTATTTGCAACCATACACTAATCTGTATTGTAGCCATACTGCAAGGCGGGCGGCAATGTTTACGTTAAACTGTAAACTCCTTTTCATTTGAAATTAAAGAGATATGAACGTCCTCATATCCATGAATTCCTAAAATCAATGTAAAAATTCCCAGATACAAAAACTTGACAGATATACAAATACCCAACTAACTTGATTGTCACTCTTTTTTCGTCAAGTTATTATGTCGGGTTGCAGATGCAGTTTCCGCTGAACTAAAAGATATTGCGTTCTGTTTCATTGTTGAGCTGATACTGGTAAGACGTTCCCCAAATCTAATCCAAGAAAATAAAACAAATCCAAACCTTTTTCTAATCCATTTCTGTGTTTTATTTTCTACTCTGAACTGAATTCTTACGAACTGGGTTCCTGCTTCACCATTATTGTGAAGCTACAAAATCAGAGACATTAATTCTCTGACTTTGTTTTGGTTAGTAAGAGTACTCTCTCATATCTTCCACAGAGATTGACTCCAATTAGATCTTCACCAACCCCATTTATCTAAGTTGTCAACTTAAAAGAGTGGTTAAATCATCCGAAACTTAAAGAATGGATAAAGGAGTCTGAAAGTTCCAATAAGGCATACTGCCAATATTGCAAATGCGATATTGTTTCAAATCTGTCAGACTTATTGGCTCATTCTGAGACGAAAAAACAGATTAATGCCATTGGATATACAACAAAAAATATGCCGATCCCATTTAAATCAATGAACTATAAGCTTCAGCAACAGGAGGAAACCTTGAGTATGTATATAGCTGTACATAGCTCCATAGCACCAGTGGATCATTTGGGCAAAGTGTGTAATATTCAGTTTGACTGTTCTTCACTTAAGTTACATAGAACAGAATGTAGCAAGTTAATCAAAAACGTACTCGCACCACATTTTAATGAGGACTTTTCGACTGATATTGGAAATTCATTTCATAGTCTTTTAATTGACGAGTACGTCTGTAGTATCGTTTTCAAAAATTTTGGGTAAGTTTTAATTTTTTTAAATGGACTAAAACAGCATATCATATATTCCTCGATTTTAGGTTTAGTAATAATATACTTCAGCAAAAGCAAGATTATTTCCACTTTTTTGTGTATAGAAGAGCTTGATAGTGGTACGGCAGATAGCATAGTTATTGGTATTAGAAGTGCACTTCAAAAATTTCAATTAAACATTACAAATATGGTCGGCATTGGCACCGACAATGCCAATGTAATGATTGGCAAAAATAAAAGTGTTTATGTGGCCTTGAAGAAAGAAGTTCCTGAATTTCGCTTCAGCTGGCCGTGAATCAGTCACTGGACGAACATTTGCCTGACTGTTTGGAGTTTATTGTCTATGAGACTTATAATTGGTTTTCCAAAAGTTCAAACGGCCAGTTTTTATATAAGACTTTGTACAACAATTTGAACGGAAATGTAATTTTCTTTAATTTATATGTATTTTTCAATAAATATTAACTTTGGGATTTTGTAGGAGCCTTTAAAAATTCCGAGAACGTCAGATACCAGATGGCTATCTATAGAGGCTGGAGTCTCTAGAATATTATCGCAGTGGGCTGAGCTGAAGTTGCATTTCGAAATGGCAAGCACAAATGTAAAATGCCACAAGCCAACAATTTTAAGTGATATGTACAATAATGAGACAATTCATTTGTATTTAATATTTTTAAAACCGATATTGCACGAGGTGAAAACTGTGAACAAAGTATTTCAATCCAATGAAAATGATCCAACACGTCTTTTGAAAGAAATAACATTACTTATAAATTTTCTTAAGAAAAAGGTACTGGGCGATGCTTACATTGATGTTTTTTCTGAAGACTTTGAAACCAATATTTCATTAAATTGTTATCTTGGCTTTGAATTCGAAGCATTCGCCAACAAATTGAAAGAGTCAGACAAATTAAGTTCCAGTAATGAACAAGAAATTAGAAACAAATGCTCAGACTTCATTGTTGGACTAATCAATCAATTGAAGCAAAGGTATGAGTTTGATTTCATATGAATATATTATATTGTAAAATGCGTAAATATTTTCTTCATTTTAGATTACCCGACAATATATAATATAAACATTGACCAGTTTTCTGTTAAAAACATTTTAAGTACCGATAAAGAAGATATAAGTTTATTAATATTCAATTTATAAAATGGAAGAACACAACTAATACTACAAAGTTTTGGGCGGAAGTATTTGAGTATAGAGATGCCGCTGGAAACCAAAAATTTCAAGAAATATCGGTCTTTGTTCTGAAGCTGTTATGCCTTCCTTGGTCAAATGCAGACGTAGAACGAGTTTTTAGTAATATTAATCTTGTGAAGACTAACATACGCAATCGAATGCAACTTCGGACTACAAACTCTATATTGACAATTAGGTAACTTTTTGTTATATTTGGCGCTTGCTATAATTTTACATACATAGGTACTTACATTAGCATTTAATTTGTATTAGGTATGGTTTGAAAAGAAGCGAAAAATGCTGTCTTCAGTATGAAGTTCCAAAAAGATATCTTAAAATGATTGGATCAAACGAAAGTTATGACGAATGCGACAACGCCAACGATGATGATGGTGATTGGAATTTTTGAATTTTTTTTTTATAAATGCGCTTAGTTAAAGAATAGTATTAGTCACATATTAACTATTAATAACTAAAGATCTCATTTACCAGCTTTGTTACTTATAGTATGAAATAAAAATGAATTCTTCTTACTTTTTGTTACAAAAGTAATAAAATATTCAGCTTTTTTTAAGATTTTTTTTCTCTTTTTTTGGTTTTTTTTTCTCATAAAATCTCTCTTTTTAAAAAAAAAATTCTGGCAACGCTGGTTGTCAGTGATGATAAAACAATGACAACAAAGGAGATGATACTTCTTTCCATAAAATTTGTACACATACATATGTACAATTAGTGCTGATTTACATATATTATATTAGTTATGGTTACAAAGTGAAAATAAAATGACACTTGCAAACGTTCTAATATATGTATTTATAAGTTATAAAGTCTTTGTTTCATTCTTTGTGGAAAATTTATATTTAGCTGGACAAACTTTATTTTACTTGGACACTGGACAACCATTAAAAAAGCTGGCCAATCCAGCCCGGCTGGCAACCCTATAGTAATGCCATCATCGTCTTCGAAGAAGTACTGAGCGATGATGCCTCCGGACCACAATCAAGACCAATCAATGGCATTCTGTGCGTGTACTGCCACTTGGTAATGACTGGCATCGTCCTAAATCTGGCAATGCTTATTGAACCCGTTGATCCAAAAATGGGCGTCTTCGCCACAAGAGAACACCCATTTTGATAATAAAGTTTTATCATTCGCATGAGCTGATCGGCGCTGTAACTGGCTATGTTGATTTGTCTCTATTGTCTGAAAAATAAATAACTCAAAAACTAAATACATATAGATAAAATAACGTAACCGCCATGGACTGCCAAAATCTACCGGTCCCTATTGGAAACCACCTTATTTATTAGGCGCGTATAAGCACTTTTGGGATTTTCAGTTGTTTTCTTTATTTAGCGCGTTTTAGCACTTGCTGGGTAGTTCGACGACGCGTTTCGTTACTGCAGAGTTGGCACCAGTGTTTACAGCACAGGGCTATACTGTAGAAGAGTTTACAAATTTATCTCTCTCTTTGGTACAATACATTAGTTGCAGAGAAAATATTATCGGAGATATTTAAGAATACGAATTATGTTCCAAAAGCTATGGATATTATAGAAACAGATAGAAAATTAAAAAAAAATGAAGTTACGTATATAATGTCAAGGTTACAAAAATGATGATATTAGAAATTTTATATCACTACGGTGCTGCGTTTTTTGTTTGTTTTTTTTTCAGCCATATTCACAGGGAGTGATGATGGAATTGTTTCTCGGGGTTCTCCGGCTTCTCGGGTTAGAACTAGGAGTACTTAAAAAAATATTATGTTTGATTGACTCTTTTTTTTATTTTATAATTCAGTACGAGTATAATAGTTGTAGTGGTGATATTTTATTATCACATAACTTTTTATTTCTGATCATTTCAAATATTTGGTTCATACATGATAATTTCTGTTCTTCTTTTTTTTAATTTGATTTGTGAAATTATATTTTTTGTATTTGTTTATGGGTCTTTTCGTTCTCTTTACTTTATTTTCAGTTTGTGTTACTTAAGTTTTTTTATTTCTTGTATAACTAATTATTAAAGATATTTCTTGTATTTCGTGTTTCAGTGCGGTTACATCCCGAGTCAAATCATATTGTCGGGATTAATATTTACAAATAAATGTAAACGAAACTGCTCAAAACGAAATTACAGAACCAGATTTTACTAAACCAAGCCATCATTTTTAAAACAAAAAAGCTGTTGTCTTGTCACAGCAATTTCAGAATAGAAAATTAAAATGGCAATAACGGTTGTCATGCATTCGAGAATAGCACCGTTAGTAATGGGCGCTACCACCCTTATGGAAAATAAATTCAAACAGACATTGATTGATAAAGTGACCCCATATACATAATTCAAAGAAATTGAGTCACATTGATCTCTTATAGCGCCTTTGCTTCACATTGCTTTCCGTCTTCTTATACTATTCGAACAAGCCACACCCAGACATTTTCAATTAAATTTAGATCGGGTGAATATGGGCGCCAATTAGAGTTTGGGGTTCAGGAATTCCCGTGATTTTTTTAAATTCCCGGGAAAAGGTGAAATATATATACGTCTATAGCGCAAATCACGGTACAAATAATTTTTGGGCAAAACAACGTTTGCCGTGTCCTTTTTTTTTATAAAACCACACATTTAATGAGATACAAATCAAAAGTTTAAACACAATGATGAGTACTGAATAGCGCTTTTTTTTAGTAAAGTGTTGACATCACTCTTAAAATACAAAGGAAAATAATCAAAACAAAACAAAAAATTAGCTGTTAAAAAATACACACATGAATTTCAGCAGTATAGTAATTTCCAGAAGTTAAATTAATCACAATATTTTTAGTAATTATTGTGAAAATTTGCCATACAAAACTTCCACAGACATCACAAAATTTATGGTGGTACAAACACTTCCAAAAATCATTTCCAGATTAGCTGCAGTTGACGGCATGTCAATTCGGACTATAACAAGAAGTTCGTTTATACGTCAAAGTTTTGCGAGTAAAAATATGAAATTGCCAAAATATGAAACCGATGTAAAAAAGCTAATCCTTAAATTATATGCTGGCGTAAAGGAAAAATTGTTAAAGCAATTAGTTCCGAAATTTCTAAAAATGAAAAATAGTTCTATGTTGGAATCATGCAATCAGTTCTTGAAGTAATTTACGTCACAAAAGATTGCAACTATTCTGAAAGCGAATCTGAAGATAGTAACGAAGACTTTGAACCTGAAAAATATGACGTTATTGGTAAGTTGGAATAAAATCATATTCTCATACTTTTATTTTGCAAATTTAAATCAATTTCAGGAAATTATAAAGATGCTATATTATCGACAAGAAAAATTATGAAAATGTTCAAACGACGTGCCGATAAAAATGCGTCTCTCCAGATATATGTAATCGATGAGTGTGGTAAAGACGTCTGTTTAAAAATAGATGTCAGGACCAGATGGAATAGTATGATACAAACTGTTCTAAAAATTAAAAACCCTATAAAAAAAAATTTAATAGATTTAAATTCAGCAAATTTATGGGTGGAAGAACATGTACCTTTTGCAGAAAGGTTGGTGGAAGTTTTGAACCCAATTAAAGACGCAGTGGAGGCTTTAAGTCGACGAGACTCCAACCTTTTTATAGCTGATTTAATTATCAATACCCTTCATGAACAGCTGTTATCATCAAATACTTACCTTTCCCGAAAAAGGCTGAGTCATTAAAAAACAAAGTTAACGATCGACGTGATAATAAAATATTATCATTGATAAATTACTTAAAAAGTCCTTCTAATATATCAAAAAACTTTTTGAAAATGTATGCGGAACAAATATATAAACGCCTGTTTGTGGAATGTGACTCGGAAATATCATCATCCAGTGTGATGATGATATTTTAGAAATCGACGTCAATCAAAGTTTTCAAAATAAGTTGGAAAATGCAATTGATAATGCAAAAGCCATGCCTAAAATTTATATTTGATTTAATTTTCTTTATATTTATAATGCTCTTCTGACAATTGTAATGTACACGAACTAAAAGTAGTTGATGATGCAGAGTTCCATAATTTTCCAAATCCATCTTTGAGCTTGGGAAGAGGTAGGACTGCGGGAGCCTTTTCTGTTCTAGCAACAGTCGGGTTGGGGGGGGGGGGGGGGGTCTCGTCCGTCTTCATCCAAGCCATGTTCCCATTATCAAGATTTATTTTAGACTCCCTTTTTATTTCGTAAAAGATAACACAAAATATTGACCAAATAATCACAAGTACCCGACACAAAAATAAAAACAAGTTAAAGCTATTTGAAATTGAAAATGGTACTAGTCGATTGCCTACAAGAAAAATAGCCCACTCTCACGTGACATTGAAAATGGTCGTCTCTTTACCCTCGCCTGCCTTTGTCCTGATGACGAAAAAGTATATTATACGACCCCTACTCACCATCACTCCAAACTTAAGTTCTCATCCCTCTTATAAGAAACGTATTATAAATATTTAGCAATTCATCGCGAAATATAATGGAATTTATTCAATGTAGGATATCTGTCCATAAAATCTAATTCACTAAATATTAACTTAAACATTATATATTACGCACTCTGAGTATGAACTTCCTTTTGTATTATTATGTAAATTTGCAAACTGTTTAAGATAATTCAAGAAATTTGCATTACATCCCATAAGGGGTTAATTAAAACATAGGGGAGAAAACAAAAGAAACTAAATTAAGTTTGGCTACCAGAGAGTTACGGAGAGAGACCATATGTGTGAGAATTGAATAAAAGAATTATACCATACAAAATTATAGAAGCACAACAACGCTTCGAAGACTAATGGGGATGATCACACTCTAACTCTCCAATGGTATATTTTACGCGCAAGATGTTATCAAAGCATGAAATTTGTGTTCTCTTATTTCAAGGTTTGTTTTGGTTATTATAAATTTTTTTTTGTCTTAAACTTACCAGCAATCTCCGCTCATGATGAAAATTCCATGCTATGATATTCACTCTTGTAACAAATCTCTATCATGCGACAAAAGAAAGAAATTATATGTATAAATATTTGTTTAGGGTTAAATTGTAGGTTTGTTTTAACTTATTATACATTCTCTCGCAGTAATATTAGGTGTGTTTTAAATTCAATTGGAATTTAAGGATTTTAAGTACACCATGTTTTACGATCAGTATGAAAATAGGAAATTATTAACAATATCACTAAACATTTGTATAACAAGCCAAGTTCACCTCTATTTACTATTTGATATACTTAAACGTGACTCTTATGTATGTAGGTAATGATCGAAATCTCCGAGTACTTCTTAATTTGATACGTAGACGTCAGAAAGCCTATGATGATAGGGTCGATTTATTCGCGTTGTACTTGACCATCGATTTCTGTAGGATGCCGGACTGGGATTATTCTGAATTCACCGGTGTGCAATTTTGTCTCGTGGCAACGTGTTTGGAATTCCCTCGGATAATTGGCAAGTTCCAGCGCGGAATAATTTGACGTCATGTGTATCATATAGGTATGTCGAGAAAGACCATACACAACCCTTATAGCAAAATCTGGACGCACAGTTTATAAAGCCAGCGTGCGGTGAGTGAGTTTTGGAGATATGTGATGTCGTCTATAGTTTTAGGTGTCGGTTAGAGAAGGGAATTTAGGTTGACGCACAAATATTGAAGATTCGTATTCTCAGCATATGGCGTGATCCTGTTATTTCTTGTTCTTTGGGGAACCATCTAGAGAATCCAATTGCTGGACCATGTGGGATGATTTCCCACTGCTCAACTTTTCAATTTTCATTTATATGAAAGTCAATGTACGCTGCGTGTTAAATTCGTCTTAGCGTAATTCTTATCACTCGCGATTTGGATTAACTTCAGGATGTTAATTCAAAACTTCGAATTTATTTTGCCGATTTTGATCTTGTCGAGTCAAGACTAGATTGTCAAAGATGATGTTCTTCCATTTTTCCCGCCATTATCTCGACCTCCTCCCGTCATACGAAAAACTGTTCAAAAAGAATAATGTCAAAACTACGAGAATAATGGAGTTGCCAATGTCTGGGACAGGGATGATATGGTACATATTATCTATTATAACATCTTGTTTTTCCGAAATAAGATCTATCAGGCTTGAATTTTTCATCTCCGGGTTGTTATAAGGCCATTTGATTTTGACTGATCAATTTGTACACACAAAAACGTACACTGTGTTTGCCAAATTGGTCACAGTAACTATTTTCATCCCTTATATAAGTTAAAGCTACGCTTTGTCAACACCCTTTAGCAACATTGTTGCAACACTTTCCCACAATAAAAATGCACCTGTTCATTCACATATTAGCTTCCCACATTATTTGCTGACGTTGCGTCTGCACTGTTGTCGCAGGTGACACAAAATTCTAAAGAAATATTCTGCACAAAGATTCTGTGCTAATGCTTCCCACGTTTAGCTGCTTAGGGAAGAATTCATGCTAAGGCACTGGGACTGAGACAAATGGTATCGTGGCAGCAAACATAAAATTAAGAGATTAGTTATAAGTCTAACTCGATGTAAAGCACATAGTGCTGCTCCGTAAAAATAAATAAATATTTTTTTAACCCTTTGTAAAACAAAGTGTTTAATTGGCGCCCGAGCAGGGACCGCGTCGGAAAATTTGAATAAAGTTAAATACGCGGCCGATTAACAAATTAAAACCTAAAAGTGGCCCCTGAGTATTTGAACGTTAGTTCTAAAAAAAGGAAGGACTGTACTGTCCAGCCCTTTGAGGTAAAAAAATCGTGAAAATCACATAACGAAAGTAAAAATTAAATTAAAACATCGAAAAGTAAACGAACACGAAATTAAAATAAAAACCATAAGTGAAATTGGTAGTAAAAGCTAAAACAAGCAAAGTTAAATAAAATATAATTAATTAATGAAACACTAATAAAGCAATAACGAATTTAAGCAAAAACAAAAACCAAAAAGAATATTCATTAGTAACAAACAGTGACTATAAACAAATCGCATGTGACTCCAAGACGTAAATATCAACAAACCTCAACATCAACTACAAGAGGAAATCAACAGCATGACCATGGGAATAATCATTTTTTTAATGTAAGCTCATATTTCTAATTTGTGAAATTATAATAGAAACAAAGAATAACATTTAATAAAATACAAAATGAGTCAAGAAGAAGATATAGTTGCATCCTTGTCAAAGTTAAATTTAGGCAATTCTAATCCTAGTCCCATCCCATCATCCTCCACATTTTTCACAACCAATCAAAAAAAAGAACTTTCAAAAATAATTGAAGAAACAATTAAATCAATTTTACACCCAACCATAATAGAAGAAGGAGAACCAAATATCGATTTTAGTAGAAATGTGGAAGATTCTGAAAGAGTACCGGACGTGGTTAAATGTCTCAGGGAGTTTTCAGGGAAACCTGGAGAGTTTAGCTCCTGGAGAAAATCTGTAGACAGGATTTTCCAAATGTACGGGCAAAATAGCAACACACCAAAGTATTTTGTGATTCTTCACACTATTCGGCACAAAATTGTCGGTGAGGCCGACGCAGCACTTGAATCTTACCGAACTCCGCTGAACTGGGGTAAAATAAAAAAATGTTTAATGTTACATTATTCTGACAAAAGAGATGTTGGTACTTTGGAGTATTAAATGACAACTCTTGCCCAAAGGGGAAGTACTGTTGAAGAATTCTACCAGCAGGTCTATCAATATCTTTCTCTAATTTTAGACAAAATTGATTGTTTAGAACTTGGTGAAGAAGCCTTACTTACATTAGCATCAACTTATCGAGACAAAGCTCTCGATACCTTTATCAGAGGACTCAACGGTGCCTTACCTAGTCTCCTGAGTGTAAGAGAGCCAAAAAGTTTGCCTGAAGCTCTTCATATGTGTTTAAAATTAAGCAATATGAATTACAGAGCCAATCACGCCCATAACACGACTTCAGGTTTTAAAAATAAAGCCAATAATAATAATCGTCAACAACAGAATACCCCACAGTATCAGAAATTTTCAGGTTCACGTCCTTTCTATCCAGAGCTTACTAACTTCGCTCAAAAACAATTTCAAAAACCAAATCAAAACCCTTATTATAATCAAAAACAAACATATTACGCACCTCAAGCACATTCCAATCCACCGCTTCCACCCAAACCACAAGTACCCATGGAAATAGACTCAACCATACAGACTAAACAAGTTAACTACCAAAATAGACCATCCCATAATCATCAAAACAATTTTCAAAAACGTCCACACTCCCAAAATACCCACCAACCAAAGAAATTTCCAAAAGTTTACAATGTAGAAACAGTGACAGATGACCCACAGGAACAAATAGTCGAATACACCGAAGACACCTACACAGAAAATCCAGAAGACTATCAACTCGAGTATGAAGGGGAATATGTCGAAGATGAAACAACAATTGACGACATTAATTTTTTAGACTAAACGCTTCTTCATTGCCATATTTCAGTTTCAAAATGAAGAACGGCAACGAAGTCAAATTCCTATTAGATACTGGTTCTAACAAAAATTATATTACTCCAACACTCATAAGACAACCCATACCCAATAAACCATTCTTTGCGAATTCAGTAGGAGGACAAGTCAAAATTACTCATCATGCTAATATTGACATTTTTGGCAACAATATAGGGAAAATAAAATTTCATATCTTACACAACCTAACAACCTTTGAAGCCATTATAGGAAACGATACATTAAAAGATTTAAATGCTGTTATCTCCACAAAGGAAAACTACTTTACCCTCTTAAATAAGTACAGTTACCCTATGCAACAATTAAACATTAACTCAATTGCGCATACCTTACTACGGATAACCCATCTTAGTTCAGAAGACAGCACTAAACTGAAAAAACTTTGTTATACCTGTCCAACTTTATTCTCCGAACCAAACAAACGCCTAACCTTCGTAACTAATGTAAAAGCGGAAATTAGAACCAAGAGTGATAGACCAATTTATTCAAAAACATACCCATATCCTATGCCTTTAAAAAATGAAATAGATAAACAAATTGAAGAATTGTTAAAAGATGGCATTATTCGTCCATCAAAATCTCCTTACAATTCTCCGGTATGGATCGTACCGAAGAAACAGGATGCTTCGGGTTTACAGAAATATCGTATGGTAATTGATTATCGAAAATTAAACGAGGACACCATACCCGACAAATATCCGATTCCAGATGTAACCACAATTCTCTCTAATTTGGGAACAAACAAATATTTTTCCACAATTGATCTTAAAAGTGGATTTCATCAAATTGCGCTCAATGAAGCAGACATTGAAAAGACTGCTTTCTCTATTGCAAACGGAAAGTTTGAGTTCACTCGACTTCCATTTGGCCTGAGAAATGCCCCTGCTATTTTTCAACGCACATTGGACGATGTCTTAAGGGAACACATCGGTGTCCGATGTTATGTATACATCGATGACATCATTATATTCAGCAAAAGCAAGGAACAGCATTTTAATGATCTCAAAATTATATTTGACACATTGGAAAACGCGAATCCAAAGGTACAATTTGATAAATGCGAATTTATCAAAGAAGAAACCGAATTTCTTGGTATTATAGTAGGACAAAAGGGTATTCGTACCACCCCTAAAAAAGTAGAGGCCATAAAAAACTTTCCCCGTCCAAAAAATATCCACGATTTACGTTCCTTTTTAGGAATGGCAGGACATTACCGCAGATTTGTAAAAGCATATGCCCAAATCGCTAAACCTCTAACTGAAATTCTTAGAGGAGAGTTGGGACGAATTTCCAAACACATGTCTAAGAAAACTGCAATAAACTTATCAGCGCAACAAATAGAAGCTTTTAAGCAATTGAAAAATTGTCTAATATCGGAAGATGTGATGCTTCACTATCCCGATTTCAATAAAGCCTTCGAGCTTACCTCGGACGCTTCTAATTATGCATTAGGAGCTGTTCTTTCTCAAGATGGCAGACCAATATCCTTTCTTTCACGAACATTAACTAGAGCTGAAGAAAATTACGCAACCAATGAAAAAGAAATGCTTGCAATCATTGATGCCCTACAATCCCTCAGATGTTTTCTTTATGGATCAAAGAAAGTAAAAATATTTACTGACCACCAGCCATTAACTTTTGCTCTCAGCAACAAAAACATAAACGCAAAAATGAAAAGATGGAAGGCTCAATTAGAAGAATATAATCATGAATTAATTTACAAGCCAGGAAATACAAATGTAGTAGCCGACTTACTATCCAGACCACCGATAGCTACAATAAATTCGTTAACTCCCACTGTCCACAGTAGTGATAGCTCCTCCGAAAACTTAATATACTCTGTAGAAACTCCTATTAATGTGTTTCAAAATCAAATTCTCCTAACCGAAGGGTCTACGTCCTCTTACAAGTTTGATATCATTTTCCCCATGTACCATAGACACACAATCGAGATAAGTGACAACGACGAATCCTCACTTATAGAAATATTAAAGAATCACCTCAACCCTGCTATAATTAACGGTATAAGGACACCCGATCAAATAATGCTAAGAATTCAGGCTATTTATCCACTTCACTTTGCCAATTACAAAATCAGATTTACACATCAAATGGTAGAAGATGTGACGGACACAGAGGAACAAAACAAAATTATTATTGAAACACATAATCGAGCACATAGAAATGAGAAGGAAAACCGTTTACAGATTTTGGAAAAATACTTTTTCCCAGCAATGGCTAAAAAAATCAAAAACATAACTAAGATATGTCGAATTTGCAAAGAAAGCAAATATGACCGTCACCCAAATAAAACAAAATTAGGTTCCACTCCTCTGCCCGAATATTCAGGGCATACGATCCATATAGATATTTTCTCCACAGATAAACACAACATACTCACTTCCATAGACAAATTTTCAAAATTAGCGGTTACAAAGAATATAGATGGTAGAAGTATGGAAAACATTAGAAAACCTCTAAGAGAAATCATATTTCACTTTGGAGTACCTAAGAACATAGTTTTTGATAATGAAAAAGCGTTTAGCTCACAACCAATTAAATTCATGTTAGAAAATGAATTTCATATTAATACTTTCATTGCTCCCCCTTACAAAAGCGAAGTAAATGGTCAAATTGAACGCTTCCATTCCACAATAGCCGAAATCATGAGATGCCTCAAACAAGAACATACCGACAAGAATTTTGACGAATTATTAGAATGTTCAGTAAACGAATACAATCACACCATTCATTCCGTCACGGGTAAAAAACCAGTTGACTTATTTTTTGGGAGACCAACTTCATCCGACCCTGACAATAGAGAACAAATAAGGACAGCTAATTGCGAAAAGCTTAACCCTGCTGTTAGATTAGGACCATTTGGTCCAAATTTTTTCTGTTTTCCCTTGTAACTTTGGAACGGTGATATATACTGACTAAATTTTTCTGCTAATGGGGTCTTTTAATAAAACAATGTTATGTGCGAAAATTAAATTTTCTAACTTTATTCAGGACTGAGAAAAATACAAAATGACGAATCTTAGGTTAGAGGACCATTTGGTCAATAGTACATTTTTTCATTACCAAGCGAATGTAAATTCATGTCAAATATTTAGAAGATGTTTTTGATATGTCAAATACTTGCTTTAGAAATTATTGAACCAAAATAGTTACAAAGGATAAGATAAAATTATTATTTTGGATGAAAATTCCAGTATGGACCAAATGGTCCCTCAACCTAAGATTCGTAAATTTTTTCATTACCAAGCGAATGTAAATTCATGTCAAATATTTAGAAGATGTTTTTGATATGTTAGCGGATGTTTTTGATATGTCAAATACTTGCTTTAGAAATTTTTGAACCAAAATAGTTACAAAGAATAAGATAAAATTATTATTTTGGATGAAAATTGCAGTATGGACCAAATGGTCCCTCAATCTAAGATTCGTAAGTTTTTTCTAATCTAACAGCAGGGTTAAAAGAAAACAAGGGCAAGACTTGCAGTACCATAACAAAAATAAATCTGAAAATACTAATTACGAGGAAGGAAACAAAATTTACGTTAAACAAAATAAAAGACTAGGTACCAAACTTTCAAAAAGATATAAAGAAGAAATTGTTAAAGAAAATAAAAATTCCACAGTTACAACAGAGTCAGGGAAAATAGTACACAAAGACCGTATAAGAAATCAATAAAATACTATCTTTCAGATCACTCCTTTTCATCATCAACAACCACTTAGGACAAGGATCAGTCGAAATATCAGAATATTCGCAATCAGAAATAGTAACCATCGATGACGGCATTGCGAAAATAGAAACCGGAACTTATAGGATTTTTCACATCATAAATCTTACAGAATTTTCCATCATTACATCTAACATACGACTTGCTTTTATCAAAACTATCCCAACATCCCATCCTTTATTCCCATTTCTGGAGGAAGAAATAGTCTACATTGAACAATCTATAGACAATTTAACACCTACAACTAGAGACAAAAGATCATTAGATTTTATAGGTACAGCTTGGAAATGGTTAGCAGGAAGCCCTGACCATAATGATTTAGTAACAATAAATGACAAATTTGAAGAATTAACAAAAAATAATAATGATCAAATTATACTAAATAAGAGAATAATTGAAAGAATAAATAATATCACAGATGTAAGCAACAAAATATTAAAAACCTTAAAAAGCGGCGAAGAATTCAGAAATACATTCATATTGCAAACAAAATTTAAAATTGATATTGTCAAAAAAGAAATAGAAAATATAAAAAGAGCCATACATTTAACAAAAGCAAATATTATAAATACATTTATCCTATCCGACTCTGAAATATTACAAATAAAAAATATCTTTACTAATGAGAATATGCCTTTTGAAAGCTTAGAAGAATCATTAAATTTCGCAGATATTAAAATCGCTGTTAAAAATGAAACAATAATTTACATTATAAAAATACCTAAAACGGGAAAGGAAATTTGCCAATCTATGATCATAAAACCATTAAAAAGAAGAGAATTTATTTTGAAAATTGAGCATGAAAAAATATTGAAATGTAACGATGCTTATTATGGTGTAAAAAACGTTTGTAAAACCATTGACAATATAAAAATATGTAAGCAAAATGAAATCTTAAATCTAAAAAACGAAAATTGTATTGTAAAAATTTTAAAAAATAAACCCCACAACTGCACCATCACAAATAACGATCATATAAAAAACATTGAAGAAATTCAAACAGGATTAATTTTGCTAAATGATTTCAAAGGGAAAGTCAATATTGGAAACAATACTAGAAGCCTAAATGGATCCTATTTGATAAAATTCAACAATGAAACAATACAAATTAATAACTATAAGTTCGCCACAAACGATATTGTAAACCTGAAACCTCTACCGGCCTTAGTACAACACAGCAACTCCAAATCAGATTTCGAAGAAGTTCTTTCGCTTCAGCTTATGAAGCAACTAAATTTAAAAAATATTGGGAAAATAAATTCTTTAAATAAACTGGTTAAATCTAGCTTGTTTACCAACCTTGGCCTCTTGGCCACTGTAATTTTAATCATTATAATTCTAACAGTAAAAATGAAAAAATCTTCTAATATAGAATCACACGTTATTACTAATGCAGAACCTCCACAATTACCTCAACAGCCTCAAGGAATCCAAATTCCTACACCCAAAATGGGCAAACTTACGAGTTTAAACACTATCCCATATTTTTAAAACCAATCGGGGACGATTGGAATTTCAGAGGGAAGAGTTAAAGCTACGCTTTGTCAACACCCTTTAGCAACATTGTTGCAACACTTTCCCACAATAAAAATGCAGCTGTTCATTCACATATTAGCTTCCCACATTATTTGCTGACGTTGCGTCTGCACTGTTGTCGCAGGTGACACAAAATTCTAAAGAAATATTCTGCACAAAGATTCTGTGCTAATGCTTCCCACGTTTAGCTGCTTAGGGAAGAATTCATGCTAAGGCACTGGGACTGAGACAAATGGTATCGTGGCAGCAAACATAAAATTAAGAGATTAGTTATAAGTCTAACTCGATGTAAAGCACATAGTGCTGCTCCGTAAAAATAAATAAATATTTTTTTAACCCTTTGTAAAACAAAGTGTTTAATTTATATAACCACTATGTTACACCAAGTCTCAACGCCACCGAGCAAAACAAAGAATATAACACAACTTAGTCTCAGCTGATAGTGCCACGCATGCCAATCAAAAGTAAAACAAGACCAAACTTTACGAGAACGAAAACATTCATTGTAAGGTGTCACTCTGCGCCGATAATCTGTAATAGGAGATCATATTGACGCACGTACCTATATATTTATTGCTGTAAGTACCCGTATATATAGATATTGCGTGAAGAATCACCAAATTTATCTCTGTAAACTTTCAGAAATTTGACCGAAGATGGAGTTCTAAAGGAACAGAATACCACGTATAAGACGCTAGGCCAGAAATTCAACATGGTCTAAGGGAACTTGCAATGAAGTGAAATATGCCGTAAATCTGATTTGAGGGAGCATTATCTGATGCAAATAATCTACGGGCTGTTAATGACGTAATTTCTGTCGGTGGTATATGACCAATTGTATATGACCAATTTAACAAATCTCCAGTGTAAATTTATGGTTTGGAACTTACAGCCAAATAAAATAGTTGTTTGTATTAGTTGAGTCATACAAAGACTCAAGATTGTCACCAAATTATTTAAGAGGAATTATGGTATGTTAAATAGTGTGCAATTTAAACAATGTACGAGAGGTCCACTACACAATAAAACCTACTTCTGTGGAAAGTGAAAAGGGATTTCTGTGTTTCTGGTTGCATAGTAACTAAAATCAGAAATACAACATCAAACGATTTGTTAAATGCTTTAAGCATTGTGAAAACAGAGTTTTTAATGAAATAGCTGTATATTATTTATCTTATGTGTTAATTTTTAGTGTTATTTCTTTATTTTAATACCGATTTACAAAATACAAATTATTATTTAGTTTGGTTTTAAGTTGTAATTCTTAATATACAAACTGAAATTGAACTGAATTTGATACAATATATATTATTTGTTTTTAATCAAAGTTTGTTGATATCAAGAAAACTGTCTTAAATTTTTACAAGTTTAAAAAATTTCCCTGGATTCCCGGGAATAAAAAAGTCCGGGAAATCCCAAACCCTAGCACCAGTGCAAAAGTTCCATATTTAGTTCATGAATCCATTGTTTTAGTGCTCTGGCAGTATGAGTTGGTTGGTACGTTGTTGGTAAGTCCATGCTATTCCTCCTCTCAGCTGGGTCTTCGTTGCAAAAATTTTGTTCTTTTCTTAAATTGTAAAAATAGTAGTTGTATACATCTAGTACATAGATATTAAATTTTTTCTCGTCGGAAACCCCTAATTTCGACCACTAGTCTGACCATGTCATTGTATTCTTAGCAAATTGGAGGCTTTGAGCTTAAGTGGCGGCGGTTTTTGCAATTTTGGCCGTTTTGTCATTTTAGTGCGCCCTTTCATGTTTGTTCCATATTTGTCGATATTATTCAAATAGTAGTATTCAACTATTTCTCCTCTCTTAATTTTGTCTGTTATTTGAAATACATTTAGTCTTTGGATTTCTCAGGCGTTAAGAGATTTTGCGCGTCCCATGTTGGTTGAAATTTAAAACATAACAGTTAAATTTTAATTGTATTGATAATTTTAATACATAACAATCAAGAATGATGTTATACTTGATCAATATAACCATTAATTTATTGCATGTAAATAAATTCAATTCAGTTTTATTAAACAAATAAAAAATATTTTTTCTTATTTTGCTACTTACATAAATAGTAAGATTATAATTAAATTAAGTTGTCTAAGATCCTCGTTATTTTTAAAGTTTTAATTTAGACTTTATTCGTAGCGAATTTCGAAATTCTTTTAGTATATCCAGTTGAAATGGTATTTACGTTCAAAGTTTGAGAAATATAATTCCTTACTTAAGTGATTCGCAGTGTAAGACGAGCAATATTTTTTTAAACCAAAGTTCACATACAACTTTTAGTGTCATAAAAATAGTGCCGATGAAATCGAAGCAAACGCAACGAAAGAGGAACAACAGCACAAATGAAAGAATGCAGTGGGAACGAAACGTCTCAAGAATAAGTGGACAGCACGATGGTTACGGCAAAGGTGAATAATCGACTTGTCTCATTGTTGCTCTCAGTTTGAAGTGTTTTAATTTTGCTCACAGTCTTATTTGTTTCTCTTTCAATTTAAGAAAATGAACTCAGAAATATCGCTTTTACTATAGGTCCGTCATATAATAAAATGGTCAAAAAGATGTTTGATGTTAACCAGTTTTTTCCATCAATCAAACCAGTTTCTTCCATCAATAAAACATACGAGTATTAATTGCAACAATGGAACATATTGATCACAGTAATAATACATATTCGTCTTAGTGACGAAAGTTGTCAGCTTAATGAAATCGTTTTCGTTTCGGCGATGTATCTTTGAATATATCTAAGCCATACATGCCTTTAGATTTATGTCAACATTTTTCAAAAAATATAAAGTTGTATTTTGGCAAGATCTGAAATAATTTTAAATAATTTACAAATCTGGCCTAGAACTGATGAAAAGAGTCCCAAACTTCGAAACGATCGTCTGCCAACGAGAGTTCAATTCCTGGTTAATTTTTTCTAATTGCAGACAAACACTGATCTGTATAGATCAAAGGAAATGCAAAATCTTCTTCTAAGAAATAGTTTCAAACCGAATCATATATAATAAAAAAAACTCAATAATAATTTGATTTTAATGTTCTGTATATATCATTTCGATAGCATACTACATTTCAGAAATTCGCCAGATTATATACACCATTAATTTCGCATCAGATTGTGTCACAAAGCGGTTAAAGTTAGAAATGAATTTGTCGCCGCTAGACAATTGTCGATTGAATATATAAACATAGCGAATATATAAACAGATAAGCGACAATGTATACAAAAAAAATAAATAAATGGTTTCCCATTACATCCCATGAAGGGGCCGGGGAGAACTTCTCACAATCACTGAGCTGTGCGCTTTCCAGTTTTCACTCACTGATTGGGACCTACAGTTTTACACCGATTCCGAACGGTATTTTTTTGAGAAGCTTTATCATGGCTATATACTCGATAGTTTCGCCGTCACTATGCGAAGGTGGTCAGAGCAGGTTTCGAACCCAGGATCTCATGTACAAGAGCCGCGCACACTAACCATTGCAACTCCGACAAAATGCGTTATATTTATCAACATCACTTATAGATTTAGCTGGGGTTGGTGTCAGTGTTGCCGTTTTGGTAGAATTCTACCAAATTTGGTCGGACGAATTTCAATTTTTTAATTTTGGTCGGATGGTAGGCCCAAACTGATTTTGGTAGATTTTTGAATAAAAATTTTAAATATATAGTTTTATTATAATTTACCATGTGTTGCACATAATTTTATATATAAATATTCACAGTTTACAAAATCATTACTATTTGTGAAACGCCATCTATGGAACGAGGCCAAAGTACAAAATCATTTGCCTTTTACTCTGATGTCTTAGACGTCGTAAACAGCTTATGGCCTCTGAACTGTGTTATGCTTGTTCGCGGTATTTAAAGACTAATAAATCTAAACAATAGCACGTACGCATGAACATAAAAGAAATGTATAGAAAGTAAAAAAAAGCCAAAAACATGGACAAGTAAGTATTGAAATATAATTATTTTAAGTTTTGAAATGATTTTCATAATATTTATTACAGATATATTACAAAGCAGCAAAAGCAAACAAAAACAAATGCCGCAGATAACAACAACGATGATTCGTGCAGGTAATTATTCATTATTAATTAAATGTGTTCTCAGTAATTTATTTGTGCTATTTACCTGCAGTGATGCAAATGATATTCCGCAGAATTTAAAGCGAAAGTTCAGGCAAGAGTGGCAGAATTCATTCGATTGGCTGCAGAACAAAAATGGAACAGCATTTTGTATGGCGTGTTCGAAGACTTTGACAAGTCACTTGACTCATCTAAGGGCACATGAAAAAACTTCTCTTCACGTGACAAATTACAACAACCAAAAAAGAAATCTAAAAATACAGACTTTTTTTAATGAAGATGACCAAGCGCAGAAGAAACTTGTTCGTTATGCAGAATTGACATTAGTTATGTTTTGTATAACACACAATTTGCCATTTTTGCTAATAGATTATTTGCCAGCGTTACTGGTGGAGTGCTGTCCTGATTCAGCAATCGCAAAACTTATTCAATGCGGCAGAACAAAGTCTACTCAAATTGCAGATATAATTGGGAAGCAGGCAAGTGATCAAACTTTATCCGACCTGAAGAAAAAAAAGTTTTCCTTGATTGTGGATGAAACTACGGACGTTTCGACAAAAAAATGTCTCGTGCTTGTTGCGCGCTATTTTGATACTAATTTTGGAATTCTAGATAAGTTTTTGACTTTAATTGAAATCTCAAAAGCCGATGCTATATCAATTTATAATGTAATTAAGGAGTTTTTTGTGTCATTTTCAATTCCAATGCAAAATTTAATTGGATTAGCAACCGATGGTGCTAATGTCATGGCTGGAGAGGTCGGCGGATTAAAAGCTTTGTTATGTAACAAAAACGATATCTTTTACATAAAATGTACATGCCACTCCCTACACCTTTGTTCAAGCTACGCTTGCAAACAAATGCCCAATTCTTTAGAAAGTCTTTGCCGAAATATTAACAGTTATTTTTCTCATAGTCCTAAAAGTATTGAAGAGTTCAAGGAGTTCCAAGACTATTGCTCTGTAAAGCCACACAAAATATTAGGTGTGTGTCAAACGAGATGGCTATCCCTGAGGGAGTAATTTTAAGAATAATTGAACAATGGGACAGTCTGAAACTATATTTTATTTCCTGTTATTATGAAGTACAGGGAGTAAAACCAGCGCATATAGCGGAAGAAATGACAAGCAAAGTAAAATGCTATTTTTTGTTTTTATCTTATATTCTCCAATTATTAATAATTTAAATAAGGAATTTCAATCTGAAAGTTCCCGTTTGCCGTATTTATATGCGAGTATTAAAACAAATTTTCTTTTAATACTAAGCAATTTTGTAAAAAGAGAATACATAAACAATAATGTTGAAATTGATTATAAAAATAAAGCAAATTTAATTGATATTTCAAAAATTTTCATTGGTTCAAAAGCGGAATTTTTTTTAAAAGCGAACTTAACTGATTCTGAAATATATGAACTTAAGTCTAACGTTTTAAATTTCTATGTTGAATTTTTGGATCAATTAAAACATCGATTTGATTTTAAGCGCGAAGACATTAAACTTTTAAATATAATAACGCCCCCAAGAGTAATTTCTTCGGAAAATTTAGATATATTGCCTCTTATTTTAGATTTTTCTAGTCTTGTTGAATGTGATCCAGATTTAAATGTGACAGAGTGGAATTTATTGCGCCTCAGCGAGACATCTCTTTCTCCTGATTTAGGTATAGACATGTTTTGGAAAAATGTATCTGCTATAAAAAATGGTTTGAATGAACATTGTTTTGAAAATTTAGTTAAATTTGTCTTTAATTTACCTTCACTACCACATAGTTCAGCCGCTGCTGAACGAAAGTTGTCGTCTCTATCTCTTATAAAATCTAAATTAAGAAACAAACTTGAAATTAATACCATTAACAGTATCATTAAAAAAAGAATTAAAATAATAGACTGAATTTATATTATTTTTTGTTTAATTAATAAAAGTTTTTCTATAAATTAAATATTTGGTAGGATTTAGAAACAAATTTGGTCGGAAAAAAATTTTCTTGTGGCAACACTGGTTGGTGTGAATGTTATGTAAGTTTCACAGAAATATGGCTGCCAAATTTAAAATAGAAGTACGTCACCGTCAGTATTAGATGCATAAAATATTAGATTCCATTTCACATTGCAATGCACATAACTACGTTATTAAGGTGTTTGCACTATTTTTTCTCTTCTGCGGTATACAATTTATTTATTGTTCCCCCTTTCCCGGGAAATGAAAAAGTCCGGGAATTTCCATTCCCTAAACATGAGCTTAACTCCTTTACAGTTTTCCTTTCATCTAAAGTAACGAGATATTTATATATTACTGTACAAATTTCATTGCAAACAAAACACAATCCATTCCTTGTCCCGTTTTCATAAATACTTAAATTATAATACGCGTATTTTATTGAATAAAATAGTTAAATATTTTTGCTGTGGGGCGTGTTCAAAATTGTTTGAAGGTCGAAAGTGCCCTCCGTCCAAAAAATTCCTTGATTCGATATTTGTCCATTAAATTTGACTTAAATTCTTCTGTCACGCCGTGACTGCTGCTTTTTTCAGCAAATGAAAACCTATGTGGAAAACATAATTGAAAATGTTGTGAAAAACTCTTAAAGACAATGGCGAGTTTGAAAGATTTTGTTCTTGTAAATGGTGGATATAACACTTATAAAGTATAATGTTGAATCGTTGCTGAATTCCTTGGGCACATATAACTTATTGCTCTTGTTACAATAGTTTCAAAATTGAAACCTTATATTTGTTAGACTTATTGTGTGGTCTATAGTACATTTTAGTGGTCACTGAATTCACATATGACACAGCATTTCTAATCATATATTGTGATACATTTAAAGTTTTTAAACGAAATTCCTGGCAATATTTTCGCTGCAAGTTATTCAATATTCATAAATAAATTGACGTCTCTACTATTCTCCGTTCTTCGACTTCTAACACTTTCTTGTCTTACGTCTGAAGTCAACCAAGCTCTTTGTTTAATTCTACTCATGCTCCAAAAATTTTCGAGAATTTCCACATATTTTGTTGAGCCAAGAATTTGATTGGACACATTTTTGAGCACAGTTTGCACGTAGTTTTTTTTCTTTTCTATAGCCCCGTTTTCCAAAACAAGTCTCTTGTTCGTATGCATTATTATCAATATTTGATTCACTGTCAGTGCTACTGTATGGCACAAGAGACATTTTGACCGCCTACAACAACAACATAAGAAAATTAACAGCATAATAACTTTTTAACACAAAACCCCAAACGAAACACATTTTACTATGTAACACTACACACAGACATTAGTAAAATCAACTAAATCAATGAAAAATAGACTTTTGAATTACCTGGTATTATTTAATAGTTTCAAAATAACATTAATTAGCAAATATTAATTTCTGTGAACCTAATTCGGGATAATCGATTTTTTTTTCTTGAACTCCACTCTGCGCGGCTGATGCAATTATAATGTAAGTTTCACAAAACCGTAACATAAAAAACATTAGAAGATAAAAAAATGAAATTAAATAGAAGATAAAAATCTTATAGTTCTGTGGTACTTATGGTGTTAGGCAAGAATATTTTGCATATGAATCTGAGGCACTTGTTGATACATACCTGAGGCTTTTGCGTGATATTTTGCGATTCAAGGCAGGTTTCACTACCGTACAACAGAGTTGATTTAACACATGAGTTGAATATTCTGAACTTAGTTCGTCTGGATATGTGTGCGCTTCTCCATACAGACTGCAGTCTCCCGAAAGTCATCCTTGCCTTATTGAGCCTGTTGACCACATCTGTATCTGTGCCCCCGTTTGTAGACATTATACTTCGTGGATAGCAGAAGCTATCTACTTCCTCGACTGGTAGTATTGTTGATTCTCATGGCTTTGGTTTTCTTGATATTTATCTCAAGTTCAAACTTGCGACCCACTCTTTCCAATTTTCCAGTTTCGACTGCATATGAGAGATTCTACGCGAGAGTAGGCAAATGTGATCCGCATAATTCAGAAATTCGAGTTGACGTGAGAGATTCCATGTTATTCCCTTTCTCTTTGAACAGACTTCGCTCATCATGTCATCAATCACGATGGTGAATAGCTGAGGTGATTGTGGGTTGGTTGGTTGAATAACTTTCCCCTTGTGAAGAACTGAGAGTTGTGCATCCTCGTACATAGCCCTAATTATTCGAATAATTTCATTTGCTTCTTAATGCTTTCCGTGTGGCAGTCCGTTTGATGGTATCAAAGGCGTTCTTGAAGTCGACGAAGAGTAGATGCAGGGGGAAGAGTGTTGGCTTGTTCTATGCAGGTTCTATTTGGCCAGAAGCCTGCTTGTTCGTCTTGCAATACGTTCTCTATTTTCTTTGAAGCCTTATGACTGCGAGTATCTTGTATACGGTGTTAAGCAGAGAAATTCCCTCCAGTTGTTACAAGTCGCCAATTTTTGGTAACTTTACAATGATGCCTTTCTTCTAAGTTTGTGCAAGTCTTTCTTCCCCCGTACTGATGTGATGTGAGGCCGTAGAAGTTCAGCCGTTGTTTCGATAGCAACCCGTAGAATATCCGGTGGTATTCCATCTTTACCTGCCGCTCTATTATTTTTCAATTTCCAATCGCTTCTTCTCATTCAGGTTGGGAGGGCGGCTCGATATCCTTAAGTTATTTTCTGCGGGGCTGTTCTCGTCTATTTCGTTGTCCCCAATAGCATCTATGATGTTGCTTATTTCATTGAAATGAGAGAGAAATAGGGTTGCAATGAAGATCGCCTCCTCGCGATGCAACCTGGGTAACTCTAAATTATCTTTTTCCTCTTTGGGACAGACTCTGCTACGACCCTGGTTCACGATTTTCGTAACTATTCGATTTTCTGCTCTCGACCTCTCGTCCTGTGCTCTGCGACCTGAGTAGGCAGATGTGACACTGTCGAAATGGCTCGTGACTAAGGTACCGTTCGTCTCCGCCTCCTTAAAACTTGGCAAGTCTTGTAGTAAGTTCGAAATCCTTCACCGTTAAGTTTGTGGTAATGGTGAGGTTAAGATGACTCCCTCTTTGGTTCGGCCTGGCTCTGAACACTCTGTCTCATAACGCAGTGTGTCAACCCTCGCGTGGAGCTCTCTGCTTCATAGACAACCACGGGGCCTTTCTTTTTAAACACATTGCATCTTTACGGACGTAGATAGCGGCTACAAGTTGAGGCCCAATCAACGTGAAGATTAATATTAAAAAGTCTTCGGCCATAGGAAAACCTGTGACTTCCCCCGAGCCTACGGGCTCTTCCTCGAGCACTAGTGCTCGTAAGTCTTCTGCGGTCACACGCAAGGGGCCTCTGCAACTGCGAATAACGCGGGCGGTGGTCAACCCTCCCAACTACGGGGAAAACTAAAAATCTCTGCCCCTCCCGGAAGCGGAGAGCTGATCTTCGACTGGCCACTAGATTGGTTAGTCAACTCCGCACGACCAGTCGCCGCACTCACTCCTGTACAAGTAAACACCTTGGAATGGGCTAAGGGCATGTGAGGGCTCCAACTCTTTAGGGACAAAACCTCCACTGGTGTTACTAAAAGACAGCGTACAGTGGAGGAGGATAATAAAACTACTAAATCCCCAAGGATAAATGGCGCTTTGTAGAAGGTGCCGTTCTTACGGTGTTCATGGACATCGTAAACGACAACCCTGGTCCTGTGGCAATCTGCGAAGATGCGGGATGGTTCCAGGGAAGTATTAAACTTATCGACAGCTCTGGTGAACGAGCAGATAGATTGTATAAGTACGCCGTGAGTCGGGTAGGTGAGGTTTGGCCGGGGGCCAAATTCAAAGCCGTGGATGGGAAGGATATACCTTCCCATCTAGATACCTTCTACCTTCTAGATCACGAGACAACCATGATCGAGGTACCCGGAGTTGGAGATTCTGTAGATGATGGAAGTCCTCCAGATAAATCTTCATCGCAGTAAGGCAGCATCTGCCAACTTCATTCTCCATCTTGCGAAGGGTGGAGCCGTTGTGGCCCTGATACTAGAACCATGGATGGTCAATGATCGTATATGTGGTATCAGGTACAATGGACACAATACCTTCGTCCTATCAACCCCAGGTAGTCCAAGATCTTGCATACTCATTAAAAACAAATTTAACTCTCTTTTATTGCAGAATTTTAGTGATGGCGATACAACCGCCATCAGCCTCTCGCTGGAAAGCGGCCAGCGGGACATCTGGCTAGTTTCATCGTATATGGCGCACGACCATACTGAATCACCCCCTCTGAAGTGCGTCAGGGATATTGTTTCGGAGGCAAAAAGAAGGACTTGTAGCGTCATTATAGGTGCCGCTGCCAACGCGCACCTCACAATTTGGGCGGGTACCGGCACCAATGATCGAGGTGAGTCTATTTTTAATTTCATTATAAGCGAAACCTTGACTATATGTAATAGAGGCGAGGAACCAGCATTCATAACTGCGGTTAGGAGGGAAGTACTAGACCTAACTTTACTACTTGGCTACGACTATGTAACTATATCCGATTGGAGCGTACTTTCTGATCACTCATTTTCTGATCATAGATATCTACAGTTCCACATAAATATCGAATTATAGGAAAACGGACTGGAACGCTTATCGTGGGCGCCTAAGGAAACTCTTAGGTAACCATCCGAATATTCCGACTAAAGTGCCAGAGCTGGAAGAACTAGTTCGCAAATTTACTGATGCGTACCGAAACGCGCTCAATGAGTCCTGTAAGACCAATGGATATAATGCAGCCAAGGGTAACAAAAAACCTCATTGGTGGAACGCTGAGCTTCAGGATATAAGATCGTCCCTTAGGCGGCTTTTTAACAAGGCCAAAAAGAGCGGCGACCAAAGGCATTGGGATTTTACAAGATTAGTCTTAATCTACATAAAGGTGAAATCAAGAAGGCCTAACGGAAATCCTGGCGAAACTTCTGTGAATCCATTGAGGGAACCAACCAGACTGCACGCTTAAGATGCGTGCTCACTAAAAACCCACCGTGTGCGGGGTTCTTAATGAAAGACGATGGAACGTGGACGTATTCGTCTGAAGAGTCTCTGGGGATTCTCCTGGATATCCACTTTCCCAACGATGACCGGAATGCTGGTCACCAGTCAGAAGAGCTAGGCGGAAACTCACCTAGCTTAGAAGAAGTTCGCTCAGTAGTGAGCAGAACAAATCTGATATGGGCCATTTGATGCTTTAAGCCCTATAAATCAGCCGGACTTGTCGGGATAATTCCCGCGCAACTACACGAGGCAGTATACCATCTTGTAGTTGGTTGGAGGCAATCTTCAGGGGCGACCTTATGTTGGGAGTCATTCCTAGCATTTGGAAGCAAACCAAAGTGGTTTTCGTCCCGAAAGCGGGCAAATGCTCTCATGTCAAACCATAGGACTTTAGACCAATCAGTCTATCATCCTTTTTTCTTAAGACATTTGGAAGGTTACTGGACATTCACGTTCGAAGTAATCTTCCACAGAATTTACTATCGAGTTCTCAGCATGCTTATATCAAATCAAGGGCAGGCCAACTGAGACGGCTGTCCACTCTATAGTCAGCATAATAGAGAACTCTATTGAGAATAAGGTCTTCACTCTAGGGACCTTCCTGGACATCGAGGGAGCCTTCAATAACATTCAACCTTCGGCGATTAGTAGGTCGTTACAGAATCTAGGAGTCGACAGCTTAGTGACACGCCTAATTGGGAAGCTTCTGGTGGATAGATCCGTCAAACCTGAATGGAATGGTGTTCCAATTGCTGGGAACGTTAACAAGGCGATACCGCAGGGGGAGTTCTGTCTCCACTATTAGGGTGAACTTCTGTCAATGAACTGCTTCTTGAATTGGACAGGGCCGAATGCCAGGTCTTTGCCTATGCCGATGATATTGCTGTCATATGTACGGGTAGAAACCTCAATTTACTTAGCATTCGTGCAACCAGCCTACTGAGTCTAATTTCGAACTGGACCGCTACCAACGGACTATCACTTAACCCACTTAAAACCGAGCTTATCTTGTTCTCTCGGAAATATAAAATACCCGCATTTGAACTGCCGTCAGTTAATGGGGTGCAATTACAGTTGACGGAAAAGGTTAAGTATCTGGGGATAATTCTCGACAGAAAACTGTCTTGGAAACCGTATGTGGAGGAGAGGGTGAAAAAGGCATCTGTTGCTCTTTACTGCTGTAAAGGGCGATAGGAAAGCGCTGGGGACTGTCTCCTAAGATCACCATGTGGATTTATAGGGCAATAGTCAAACCAATAGTACTCTATGGCATCGTAATTTGGTGGAGGTCCCTCCAAAAGAAATATATTCTGAGTTCATTGATGAACATTCAAAGATCAGCACTGATTAGCGTTAGTGAGGCAATGGGCATGACTTCAGGTACTGCACTTCGTGCTATCCTCAACATCTGTACTCCTGATATCATGGCCGAATCGGCAGCCGCTACATCCCTGGTGAGAATCAGAGATTGTGGCGTTTTGATATCGGGACATTCCGGACACGCTGAATTACTACACCGGATCAACTCTATTCCCTTAAAAACGGACTACTGTATCCCCTACCTTTTACCAGCGACAAATCTAAGGACTTCTATTCTGAACAGGAATACCTGGGAAAAGACACTGGAAGAGGATACCAGTAGTATGACATTTTTCACGGATGGATCAAAGTTGGACGAGCAAGTAGGCTATGGGGCCCATTCACCGGACCTAAATATAAATATCTCCTTCAAGCTGCCTGATCACTGTAGTGTATATCAGGCGGAAATTACCGCCATACTGGAGGTTGCTGAACTACTGAAAAATGGTGTCACAACCCTCCGGAGAATATGTATCTACACAGACAGCCAGGCTGCCATAAAATCCCTGGAAGCCATGTTTGCTACGTCCCTGACGGTGAAAGAATGCCACTCATCACAGGGTGATGGCAGAGTATTTTGACATCAAGCTCATCTGGGTACCGGGACACAGCGACATTCCAGTCAATTGCGTAGCGGATGCATTAGCTAGACAGGGCACTAGGGCACAGGTTCTTCCGGCAAAAGAAGGTGTTAGTCTGCCAATCTCTACCTGCCGTTTGCAGATCAGGCAGTGATTCTTCAAAATTCCAGAGAATGAATGGAGAAGAAAGAAGTGGGTTTAAATGTGTAGGAGGCAGTTCTCAGCAAACGTTCGCATATGTGGAGATAATTTTTTGTCCGCAGATATTATAAAAGGGACAAAATTAAATACATTTAGCACACCAGAATTGTTAAAATTATGATTATTTATTGCTATTTTCTTAATATAGTTGGAGTCCTCCATGTTCTGATTTAAACAACAACTGTGATGTGGTCCTAAATTTGGATATTTCAATGGAGTAAATATCGGAAAGTGTATGTATTATGAAACATTTAATTTCTTTATATAATTTAAATAGGGAGCATTGTGAGGTGCCTGAAATAATTGTGGAGTATGTAGACGGTCAAACTCAAACAGAGTAAGGGTACACAAATTCAGTTATGTGCTTTTATTATATTATTCAAATTTAAATTGGGAGAATTTTGAGGTGCTGAAAAAAGTTATGAAACATAAAGACGTTCAAACTCAAACAGAGTAAGCACACACAAGTCTAAATTTATTACATTATTCCTGTTTTTTTTATTATTTTCTAATATTTGTAACCAATTGTAATCCTCAAGCCGTACAATTCTTGAATGCACATCGCTAATACAAAATTAAGAATTTGAAAAAATTGTGAAGAACTTACAAGTGGAGAATAAGCAATTGAGGTATAAGCTTGCCGAAAAAGTACGGTCCTTGAAAAGATGAGCTCAATAGTCGCCGAAGGGCAAATAAGAAAAATGCTGACATCTGGTCACGTTTGATGGAAATGGGAAGACATTTCAAGCGCGATATGCTTGCACCGATCTGGACCGCGGGCATACAACCATATTTTTAACAAAGGCTTTCCATTACCTAAGGTCTCTACTTTGCAGCGATGGTGTCGCAAGATCAACGTACGCGAGGGCTTACTATCTACATCATTAGACTTGATGAAATATAAAACAGATTTCACAAGTGAAGTCAAGATATGTGTTCTTGTTCCAACAAAGTATGTACAGGTTGTAATGGCTCGAGGATTAAGGAAGTCTTGGAAGCTACCAGTATGCTACGATTTCGACTGTCAGATGGAAAAAGATATTTTACATTCCATAATAACTGACCTTTACAATGCAGGATTTACAGTAGTAGCTATGGTATGCGATATGGGAAAATTTAGGTGTGAGAATTGGTAAATTTTTTCTAATTATTCAAATTGAATTTCTAAATTCTATTTCAGAAAGACCTTGGTTTCCATATCCCGTAAATCAAGAAGAGAGTATTTGCGTTCGCTGATGCACCGCATTTACTGAAGCTAATACGAAACCATTTTCTGATATATAATAATGAACTGCTAACACCACGAACAATTGCAGACTAGATAAAACACACTTCAAACAGTTCAAGTAACCGATGAACACCTATCGGTCAAAGGCGCAGGAATTTGTATATTGAAAAATATAAAATATATTGATATAAATCATTAAACTGAAAATTTAGAACGACAAAAGGTAATCTTACCAATACAGCTGTTTTCTAATACTACAGCTAACGCTATTAGGCGCTGCTATTACATTGGTATGGGCATTTACAAGGCAAGTGAAACAGCCGATTTGATTCCATTAGTGAACGATTGGTTCGATGTACTGAATTCAAGTATAAATACATATGGCTACCCTGGAAATGTACATTTTGTTATTTTTCATTATGTATGACCTCATTTCCATCTCTTAAGGAACCATATGGCCTTGCGTTGGAGGAGCAGCAACGGATTTTTACCCGTATGAACCAATTTATGTCATCGATTATAATAATAGGTTTCCTATTTGGAAGCATTATTTTCTGGATCAGTGCATGTTGTCTGCCATCATGGCTCAAAAAAATGATTGATTTCTTAATAGTGGGATCACAATAAATCAGTCAGAGCTTTATACTATCGTAGGGTCGGTGTCAGTTATCAAACTCTTAAACTCGTTTCTAATGACAAAGGACTTTACCACACATCACTTAAGATTTTTCTAGCCTTTAAATTACCAAAATTCCAGTTCCTCTGTAGACTTTGCGCACATCATTTCTGTGCGTATATCCTCATCGATAATATTTTCCTTTTCCAACGTTGTTACAATTGCTTCAGCCCTTTTGCGAAGACTGATAATTTAAGTATAGGTATTCTTAATTTCTCGCAACTGTTCCGGTTGTACTTATATGATTAATTAAGTCGCGATGATAGCGACATATAATTGGAATAGTATTCTCATTTTCGAAAAGATAACCAATATTCCTAGACGTTCTGGGTTCAATATTAGCTGATTCAGGCAAAAGTTCATCAGATGTCCAGACTACGACGAGCTATAGGGAAAGTTATGTTTATTTAATACAAATATAAAATTCAAATGATATTTTAACTTAACCTAAAAACTATCTACCTTGAATTCTATGTGGTCTTGCTACTTCATCACATAGACTATAATCGAACACCACCTGTTCCTCGGAATAAGATCTTCGTGGCCATCGGTTTTCATGCAGTTACCTATATTTTCTCTGGCGTTTCTTCAACATACGAATCATCCTTATCGTCCGACATATCTATAATTTTAACAGCTCGGGCAGCAGCTTTTCTTTTCGGCCGCATAGATACAGACAAGTTTTAATGTACGCATCCATATTTTGGTATGAAACCCGTTGGGTCGATGAAGCTTTTTGTTTCACAGTTGGTCATACCAAGCACTTTCTTTTATTGATTGCAGCAAATATAAATATATTTTTCTGCAGCTACACTTATTGTCCAAATGTCTGCTTATCAAATTTTGTTTACATTTTCGTAATTTTTAAATCAGCTGATATTGACATAAACTACACACCAATCAAAAATAGAATACCTGTTGTTGTTGCCTTGTTGTAATTTTTGTAATGAGTATTAATTCTACCTTTTCAATCTGCCTTGATGGAGACGACACAATAGCTTTGTCTGTTTACTTTTCCAGCAAGATTTATCCAGTAACTTTTTGCAGAGAGTAAAAAAAATTGTACACTCTTTTTTTCCCTATTCCAAAAAGTAAACAGACAACATTTTGTGAAATATTGCAAGAAAACAGCTGATCGGTGTGTAAACAATTGAAATAACAAAGCAAAAGAATTTTAGCATATGTTTCGCACGGTCGCACTGTGTATTTGCACGTTTCTAGCATGAAGTAAAATGTTTTGTTTATTATAATTTATTATAAACGTTAAAACTCAACACAATTCTAACTACTTACCTCTGACATTGTTAAATTTCAACTTTATTCTTCTTTTTCACACAAAAATATTGCAATCAAAATGTAAATAAAAAACAGCTGATCGAACTTGCAAAATCTTGATCCAACTGTCAAAAAATTCACTCTTTGGCTCTCTCGTTGCAAAAGTTTTGCAGTAAACAGACAAAATTTTGTAACATTTTGTACAATATTGCAGTAAACAGACAGACCTAATATTAGTTATGGCATTTTACAGTTATTTCAGAATTGGGTATGTGGTAGAGATGGGCACGAGTCACGTGATTGGCGTGAGTCACGTGAATAGCAAACCGTGCGTTGAAGCAGGGTGCAGTTAGATACAATATTGTGAAGGCCTGACTTCTTCCCTATAAATACCTTCTTTAAGATAAAAAAAAAATGGTGTCCCTTAATATCCCATGAAGGCATGGGGAGAGCTTCTCACAATCAGTGAGATGTGCGCTTTCTAGTTTTATACTCACTGATTCTTTAAGATAAAGGTGATAAAATGTTGTTCCTGTATAAAAGGGCTTAGTTCATTTGCTAAATTAATTAAAAACTACACTTAATTTAACTAAGGCATGTACATATAAGTGTAGTAATGTCTAATTCCTGAATATGATCCCAATTAACGTATTTAAGAAGTTACTTTTTACGAACACTGTTTTGTATAGTCTTTAATATTGGTTTGAACACAAAGCAAGTGGTTCATGTCAAAACCCTGTTTTATTTTGTGAGTAATTTTTGCGTGATTGTTGTGAATAACGTGAATCACGCGTGAATGTGAGTAGGATCAAATTCTGCTCACGTGAGCATGAGTGAACGTGAGTACCGACAAAATCTTCGTGCGTGATCGTGCTTGAGTGGCTGTGTTCCTTTCGTGAGCGTGAGCCAAAACTTACTCACGTGCCCATCTCTAGTATGTGGGGTAATTTCATATGCATTAATTTAGTTTTTGTGGCATTAATTATCAAGCCGTTGTCATGATACCACCTAGTGATAACATTTAGTTCAGATTGCATCATTGGTACTGCTGTTGGGAGATCCTCATGAGAAACAATTATGGCCGTATCGTCATCCTAAGCAAAATTGGTGCTATTCTTTAACTGATTCAGCATATCATTGGCAATATCAAATACAGAATTGGGCCAAGTTTTAATCCTTGCCGTACACCCGTTAGCATAGGTATTTCTTTCTTTCTCTACCACGGGTAAAATGGATCAGGAGTTTGGGTATGGTGCCCTAATTCAGACTTGTATTTACAAGTGCCGTTATTGCTGGTATAAGTTGTTGTGCATTTAATCTGATATCCTTTGGACGAATTCTGTCTGCTAGTGCCTATTTATTACTGTTTATGTTAGTGCCTATTTATTACTGTTTATGTCGACTTTTTTCCAATAATATCATTTATTACTATCCAGGTACCTCTCATGTTGTATCTGTTTTTTTTATGAATACTTGTCGACGGTATTAATTTTTTGCAAATGTTATTTTATGGTTTACTTACTTACTTACTTATCTCGAACAACCCCGAGGGGTCAGGGACCTTACAAAACGAAGATAACATATTTTGCCAACCAGTTCGATCTTTTGCGTATCTCTCCAGTTGGCAATACCAAGTGTACGCAGGGATTCGTCTACCTGATCCCTCCATCGGAGTCTTGGTTTTCCTATATTTCGTATTCCTTCGAGTTCGGTTTCGAAAACCCTTCCATTCTACTGACATGGCCTAGCCAGCACAATCGCGTTATATTGATATGTTTAACTATTTCATTGTCGGGATATAGCTCATACAGCTCATGGTTCATGCGTCGCCGATACTCGTCGTTGTGCTCTCGAAGTATTTTTTGTATGAGAGTCTGGTATAGTTGGACTTTTGTTACTCGAGACCACCACCTCGAAAATATAGCGGTTATCATCGTTCACGCTTTGGCCTAATCGCGTGGAGGCCCTGCTCGTGGAATTGAATTGAATTAATTTGAAATTAACTGAGTTGAACTGCATTGCATTGAACTGAATTCAATTTGATTGAATTGAACTGATGGGAATTCAATTTGATTGAATTGAATTGAGTTGTATTGAATTGAATTGAATTCAATTGAATAGAATTGAATTGAACTGAGTTGAATGGAGTTGAATAGAATAGAGTTGAATTGAATTGGATTGAATAGAATTGTACTGAATTGAATTAAATTGGATTCAATTGAATTGGATTGAATTGAATTGAACTGAATTGAATTAAACTGGATTGAATTGAAAAGAATTGAACAGAATTCAACTGAATTGAATTAAATTGGATTGAATTGAACTGAATTGAATTGAACTGAATTGCATTGAATTGAATTGAATAGAAATGAATTGAGTTGAATTGAATTGAATTGGATTGAATTGAATTGAACTGAATTGAATTAAACTGGATTGAATTGAAATGAAAAGAATTGAATTGAGTTCAACTGAATTGAATTGGATTGAATTGAATTAAATTGAATTGATCTGAATTGAATTCAATTGAATTGAATTGAATTGGATTGAATTGGATTGAATTGAATGGAATTGAATTACATTGAATTGAATTGAACTGAATCGAATTGAATTGAATTGAATTGCACTGAATTGAATTTAACTGAACTGAATTGAGTGGAATTGAATTGAATTAATTGGAGTTGAACTGAATTGCATTGACTTAATTGAATTGAATTGAAATGAATTGAATTTAACAGAATTGAATTAAATTGGATTGAATAGAATTGAACTAAATTGGATTGAATTGAAATGAATTGAACTGAGTTGAATTGATTTGAATTCAATTAAAATAAATTGAACTGAGTTCAATTGAATTAAATGGAATTGAATTGGACTGCTATGCATTGCAATGCATTGAATTGAACTGGACTGAACCGAATTGAATTGAACTCGGTTCAATTGGATTGAATTGAATATTCTTATTCGCGTTTCAATCTCAAAATTTCATCGCTGTGTCTTAATTTGATAATCGCGATTAATTTTTAAATTAAACTTAGACTCATGTTCCAATTTGGAATGCATGTTTTAATATAGACTTGATAATTTTAATTCAAATTCACGTCAAACTCATTAAAATTTGAAAGTTATTTTCATGTATGGAAATTGTATAAATAGTTAAATATTAATATACAGGGTGGTGCGCAAATTGTGCTACAAAAATAAAACGTAATAACTTTTTTTCTGTATGAGTAATAGAATTGAATATTTTTTATTTTATTTATTTTACAGGTTACTATTTAGCTTTATTAAAATGGATGCTTGGGATACCGAAAAGAGGATTTGCAGCGGTACCATCCTTTGCAGTCCTTCATTTCCGTCCAAAGGGAATTTAGGCGGCACTCCCCCGAGTAGATGAGGTTATGAGGTGGGTAAACATGTTTGCCGAATCTGAAGTATCGGACGAAGACCGTACCATCAATTCAGGCAAATCGAAGCGTTTCGACTCCAAACTTATCGGCCCAAATTTGAGTTAGCAGACAATCATAACAACGGATAATTCATGATGACTTAATCTTGTCACCGTATAAAGTCCAAATTACAAGCAAGTTAACCCTCTGTATTTGCCTATTCGCCTAGAATTTTGCCAGAAAATTATTGAAATGGCCAAAGAAGACATAAACTGCTTGTTTATGTCTTTCATCAGCAATGAGGGTAAAGGAACCGATTTTTAAATAATATTCCTGATGCTTTCATTTAGATATGGATTTAAAGCGCTGCAAACACTCACTGAACCAACGCTTCCAAAAGCTTTCCATCATTTGGCGAATAAGTTGTAATCGAGATAGTCTTGAAACTTTTAGATCCAGAACCGCATTCAGTGTGGACCCAATTAAGAAATGGCCAGGAGTAATTGCGTTAATATCGGAAGGATCATCAGACAGGACGAATTAAGAACTGCCTCGATCTGGGCTAGAAGAGTAGATAACTCCTCAAAGGTTAAGACAGTGTCACCAATTATTCTACGTAAGTGATACTTCACCGACTTTACACAGGCTTCACACTTTTTCGCACAACGCACACATCGACGATTGAAAGGTTTAATGGCTAATCGGCCACCTAATATCCAGTAGGATTGCCATATATATACGCACATGACTTGGATACCGCCATGGAGAGTCTTCTCGTGTGCTTCTGCAATTAATAGATTGGTGAATGCTGATTTGGATGGCAAGAGAATTGGATGTATCGCGTTTGGATCGATAAGGGCGTTACGTAGCCGCCCGCCAATTCGAAGTATGCTGAATGCATCAAAAAATTGCGTATACTTGCTGAGAGGATGAGAACTTGGTAATTGCTGACCTCTTTGTAAAACCTTAATTTCTGACGGAAAGTAAGCATTTTGAGTCATTTTTATCCAAAACTTATGCTCACACTCTAATTCTGTAGGACTTAATGGTTGCTGAACGATGGACCTTTTGAGAAAGATGGACCGAGAAAGTTTTTAGAATTTGCTGACTAAGTCACATATAGGTTTTTCTTGTAGGCGGCACACTATATTGCCAACTCGATTAGATTCTCTCTCCTCCAGATCAATGTTGTCTACATTTATGGTTGGAGTTGGCCAAAATTATGAATGTTGTATACGCCAATTTGGTCCGTGCCACCACAAGGGATGGTCTATGAGCTGCTGAACTGCCTGTCCTCGAGATCCACAATCCGATGGATTGCATTTGCCTGGAACATGATGCCAGTTTGCATGGGGTAGAGCATCCTGAACACGGTTGGAAACATAATCCTTCCAGCGAGAGGGATGTCCCTTTATCCATGGTTGAGCCACAGATGAGTCCACAAATGTGTGGATACTAAGGTGGACCTTGAAATGACATTTTTGCGATATATTGGCAGATGAGGGCTCTATTCCGTGCCTTTTTGAAAAAAAATGACAATGCCGAAAAAAAAAATTAAAAAAAAAAAACATTAGGGGTTGCGCACGAGCCGAGAAAAAGGTCCACTTTGCCAAAATTAGGGGGGAAATTGCCATAGGTCATCAGGGGTCACCCGTAGGGGGGAAGAATGTATGGCCGACCCCCATTAACTTTTTACCGCCAACATTTTCCCCCAAGACACCCACCCCCTATCTCCTCCCCTTAGGGGGGTCACCATACAAAAATGGAGGTTGCTCAGTATTTTCGAAAAACACCATAGGTCATCAGGGGTCACCCCTAGGGGGGCAAAATATATGACCGACCCCCATTAACTTTTCATCCCCAACATCTTTTCCGAACAAACTTACCCTCTATCTCCACTCCTTGAGGGACTCCCCATACAAAAATAAAAGAAGCTGTAATTGAGTAGTACTACTAAGCACTCTTAATATAATATAGTCAAATTAACATATTTTTGTTCGCTGATGGGTATTTCTTGCGGTAAGAATCGATAACATGTAGTAAATACTGTTTCTCTTCTTCGCCTTGACACAGTATTCTATTATAATCTTGTATCATTTTTACTCCTCTTTCGGCAGTGTCGTTCACAACGCGCAAGTTATTTACAATTCTACGACCTTCTTGATAGTCTGCGCGAGATTTCCAGGTTGCTGGATTTGCAAGAATGAAATCTTGCGATATTCCAAATCGTACAAATAAATTTTTGGTATTATGAGAGACGAAGTTGCTCAAGTCTTTAGCCAAGAATTCCTCATTCACATCTTTGAATTTCACCTCGATTTTTTTAACGCTGGTGCTTTTGATTACGACGCGAGGAGCTGGGGGAACCGGGTCGTCTTCTTCACCTTCTTCGTCTTCTTCATCTTCTTCACCTTCTTCGTCTTCTTCATCTTCTTCACCTTTTTCGTCTTCTTCATCTTCTTCACCTTCGTCATTCTCATTTTCTAGCAATGCTTGGGCCATTTTGGCCTTCAACTCATTTGAAACCTTGTCATCGAAAAAGGCAAGGGCTATGTGCTCATCGGCGAGATACCATAGGTCCGATAATTTGACCGATAAATTTCTTTATCATTACCCGAGATAAATCCTGGTCAACGGACTTGTACTCGACGATGTCCTTCAAAAACTTCCAATCTTGATTCGGCGCCTCAGCTGCTCGAGAAGAACCAAACCATGCCTTGACGTAAAGTCGCACCACAAAAATACAAACGTGTCGAATACCATTCAATTCACATACAGATAAGTGAAAAGTTCTCCGAAACAAAAACATCTTGAGGCTGTAAATGGCTTTTGCCATCCATCGAGCATGGGAAACGGGTCCTGGAGGTCGGAAATGGTAATTCTCAAGTTTTTCACCCAGAAACAAAAGAATTAATTGTAGCATTTCTTTGTAGTCATCGCGAGGGTGTTTCTCCTTCAATTGATCTAAGCAAAACTTCTTTATGCCGACTTGCATTGCCACAGGAATTTTTCTGACGACTTGATCGTCTATCAAGCCAGAATGGAATGGTTTAACCTTTACAGCGTCCCATTCCTGTTTGAAACGGTCAAAGCAAGGAACGCCTGGTGCACTGGTCTTTCCCATTTTTGTCTCAAAAACTTCCCTTAGCACCAGTTCGTATACGTGGTGTCTGCAAGGTAAATATAAGATTTCTCTCTCCAACAGCCGCTCAAGAGCAACTGCGGCTCCGGAGAATGGGCCACTGTTCGTTGATGTCGTGTCGAAAGAAAGTCCTTGTATTCGATGTGTCATACGCCAAGATGCCAACAGTTGATAAACGGCATGTGCTATTCTCCGGCCTTTTCCTTTCCCATCTTCTACTTTGGGAACTCCAAGAAGTTGTTCTTTTTCTCCGTACGAGACAATTACCGGTAGACGGTCCACCTTCTTTGTACCCACAAAATCCAAAAGCATTTTGCCATCCCAATGGACTACGAAGGATTTAGCTGCGACAAGCTGGAGATGAATGAAACGCGTTGAAGAATAAGAATTCTGAATGAGAGCAAATAAATCTATGCGATCTTACTTCTGGATTGTCTTTCACATAACTCAGCATGTTCTCTCGATTTGAACGCCGACATCTCCGAAGCGACGTACGGTTTATTGTGTATTGTTGAGGATCGCGTCCAAATGCTTCTGCCGCCGCTATCATAATGCCGACCGCGTCTCGGTCAGTCACTTTGCACTTGTCCAAAGCTGATAGGACTCGTTCAGTAAAACATTGTTTGTAACCTCTTCTGTCACCAACATTTGACGGGCCAGCTTCTGCCGGGAAGTTTTCGTCCTGTCTCCCATTATCATCGCTTGAATCACTGCTTGAAAATTTAACCACTGCAATTGAACGAATTTCATTTGAATATAAACATTGGACGAACACACAAAGCGCGAAATAGCTTACCGCCTTTAGCGAACCGATCTCTACTAGATTCCGTTGCACGTTTGCGTCGCAACTCTTCTTGTTCTTCGCGCTCAGCTTTTCTTTTCCTCGTTCGAGTATCAGTAGCGTCCACACCTCCCATAGTTCATGGCCGGCCATCTTCTCTTTGCTTTAGCAGAAACTCAATGTCTTCGGTATTTGTCATTTTCTCAAGGGCGTTGGCGTGTGCGATGTCGAAAAGATTATCCAAGCTATCAGAAAACGTATTCTCTTTTTCTCTAGTGGACTCAGTCTTTCTGTGAGATGACTTTCTTAAAGCATCCCACTCATCGTGCAGCGCAGCTATTTTTCTTGTAACATCTCCTCTGGCTTTCGTCGGAATAGCTGCTTGGCGCCAAAAAATCATCACTGCGTCCGCGACTATAACCGCACTATTTTTCTTCGACATGTTTCGTTTGCGAATGTTGAAGAAATGCATTCTTAGCACTTGCTTCTTCGACGGTAATTTGTTCCCCGTAATATTCATGCTTGGATAACCAATCAAAAAAATATCGTCGCGCGATCTAAGTCTTGTTGTCATCTTAACTTTTAAAAAACGGGAGAAAAATCAATTTACTTTTCGCGGCCGTCGGCACTTGTTGAATGACAACAATCGATGAATGAACTGCTATTTATAACTACTACGTATTTTGCAATATTTTACTGCCAGGTACTGATGAATGGGGGCATCTGCTAAGGGTGCCTATGTACCTGATTCAGCACGTGTGCGTTTCAAATTTTTCAAGACTTTCCAAACAATGACCACTCTTGAATATTGGTGGAATTTCTGTAAAAAATCAAAAAAAAATCAAAAAAATCTCGATATTGTGCAACTGTAAATACATAGATTTTCAGTATTTTTGTATGGGGAGTCCCTCAAGGAGTGGAGATAGAGGGTAAGTTTGTTCGGAAAAGATGTTGGGGATGAAAAGTTAATGGGGGTCGGTCATATATTTTGCCCCCCTAGGGGTGACCCCTGATGACCTATGGTGTTTTTCGAAAATACTGAGCAACCTCCATTTTTGTATGGTGACCCCCCTAGGGGAGGAGATAGGGGGTGGGTGTCTTGGGGGAAAATGTTGGCGGTAAAAAGTTAATGGGGGTCGGCCATACATTCTTCCCCCCTACGGGTGACCCCTGATGACCTATGGCAATTTCCCCCCTAATTTTGGCAATGTGGACCTTTTTCTCGGCTCGTGCGCAACCCCTAATGTTTTTTTTTTTTAATTTTTTTTTTCGGCATTGTCATTTTTTTTCAAAAAGGCACGGAATAGAGGCCTCATCTACCAAAATATCGACACAAGGTCCACCCTAGTGGATACGTGTAGAAGGTTAAGGTTGGCTTTCAAATGAGCCACTCTTTCGGTGAGAATGAGTCCGGAATTTAACTCCGGGCGTGGGATGGTTTGCTGTTTCGTTGGAGCCACCTCAATAAGGTGCACCGATACGGAGTTAAATTCAGTGATCATACGCATATATATGACGGCATATATATCCATCGAGGTTTTGAAATCTTGTTGATATTTTCTAAGTCGCTGTAAATTTCACCCACCTTCCGCCAAGTCTTCGTTGACTACTTCGTCCCAGTTTGTTTTCGAGGGGCAAATATTTTGCATCAATACTTTGGCTTGAATCGTAACTGGTGAAATCCAGTCATGGGGGTCAAAACGACGCTCTATAATGGACAAGATAGAACGTTTTGTAGGTTTGTTTGTAGTTTCTGGTGAAAATGGTGATGAGAAAACGAATGAATCTTCTTCTGGGTGACAGAAAATCCCTAACGTATAAACGGGTGTATTTTCTTGGAGTTGAACAGCATCTTTGATCATGCGTCGATCCGAGGAAATGCTACAGATCACACTAGAATTATTTGTGGACCATTTTTGTAAGCGAAAACCGCCCGCCATGCACAGTTTATCTAATTAAATTGAAGCAGCTTCAGCTTCTTCTAATGAATGTGTCCACCAAATGTGTCATGGACATAGGTGGTATTTTGCAAAATTTCAACTGCCAAAGGATAATTAGCGCCCTCATCAATTTATAATGGTTTTAAGACCCGATTAGAGAGGTATGGCGCAGGGCCAAGACCAAAAGTAACTGTTTTTAGATGATAGGTTACCAAACTCGAGGAGAGTGATGGTTTCCATAAGATTTGCTGGTATGTCGAGTCTCGAGAATCAACCATCACTTGCCGAAACATTTTTTTAAATGTCTGCTGAGAAAGCATAGCAGTATTGACGCCATCTGGATATAACATCGGAAATCTCTAGCTGCAGTTTAGGTCCAGTATGCAAAATATCGTTTAGTGATAGACCGCTAGTAGTCTTACATGACCCATTAAATACAACCCGCAGCTTGGTGGTTGTGCTCGACTCCCTTAAGACACCGTGATGTGCAAGAAAGTATTCTGCAGCGTGAGAAGCTGAAGATGCAGGAGCCATATGATACAAGTCCTCGTACTCTTTAAGAAACTCAGAGTAAAGTCGAAAAAACTGAGGGTTTGTTTCAGATTTCTGAATCATTTTTGCTACCATTCGCTCTGAAGCTTTACGAGAATCACCAAGCAATTTCGGTGAACTTTTAAATGGCAGCCTCAGTATGTATCTGCCTGTTGAATCCCGTCGATGAGTAGCTTAAAAATGATCCTCGCATGCTTGCTCCTCTGGAGACAAAATCGATGTTTTGGTTAAGCCTTCTTCCTGGGTCCAAAAACTCTGCAACAAGTCATCGAGGGTGTAATCTACATGGCACTGACCTGCTTGAGCACGATGGTAAGGGAGTAGTTAGCTTAGGCAGGATATATGCGGATACGTCACATTCAAAGTTTGACTCAACATGTGGACATAGCTTAAAATGTACTAAACCTTTAGTCGCGCCAGATTCAATCGCGCCGACACCAATAAGGTTCAAACTTCCTTTATGTCTTTGCAAGTGGAGTTTCTGAACCAAATATTCACTAATAAGCGTAACTTCTGATCCTTGATCAAGCAAAGCCCGAACAGTAACTAAAGCTGTTGATTTTATACGTACTAGGGCTGTGGCTAGCAATATTTTGGATTGAGAGTTTAAACTTGATGAAGAAGCATGATTGCTAACAGATGGTGCAAGCATATTAGTTTGGCTCATAATTATATTTGTAGAACTAGAGGCTGCGGGTTGAAATCGATGACCGTGAATAGACGAATGATGACGTCCATTGCAGTATCTGCAGCGCTTCAAATTCTTGCATTGATCAACCCCATGAGGCCCAAGGCAATTGTTGCAGAGATTTTTCGAGTTTACAATATCTAGTTTCTGTTGAAGAGTTTTTTGTTTATAGATATCACAGTTCGAAAGATAATGATCGGAGCTGCAAAGAGAACAAGAATTACTACTTGATCGGGAAGGTAACTTATTCGGAACCTCAACAGGACATTTTGGATTTTCAGACGTAGCCACGTGTGAGTTTGCCATTGATTTTTTAAGAGCTTTTGAGGAAACCGTACGTGACTCCACGCTCTCCAACCCTTGAATACGGCCACTTAAAAATATCTCCAGTTCAGAATATGTTGCAGGGCTTTTAGAAGAACTACGACAAATCTCGCAAGCTTCATGTGATGATGAGTCCAAACATCATAAAGCCATATATACTAATATGATCCCATTTTACCACTGGTGAACCTAAGGCTCCAAGTGACACCTTGACCACAGAAAGTAGGTTCTTTAAATCGGATGATGATTTTCGTTGAAGGCGAGGCAGATCGAATATGGCGTCCAAATGTGAATTAATGAACATTCGAGTATTTTCGTATTGTGCACATATACGATTCCAAGCTGGAGCAAAATTTCAGACGAAACAGGTAGATTTGAAATGACGAGGAAAGATTTCTGTAAAGTAATAAATGGGCTGGCCTTAAGGCTTATTTAAGTTATGTATGAAATTAGTATATCCAGAACTGTCTACGGATGCTGGATGGAGAAAATGTATTTTTTAAATATATTTAGATAAGACCAATAGAATTAAATGTAAAAGAATATGGATTAATAAACGAGAATTGAAATTGAAAAATTGCCACTGAGACTGCTTCTTAGATAATAAAATTTCTCAACGGCTGACAAATCGATACTAGAGTGAATCATAGAGGTAAACAAATCAAGAAATGGCATCCAATCATGATAATTCCCTGAAAACTTGGGCAAGGTTATTTTTGGTAAAGAGCGCAAATGAGAGGAACTGCCAATGGATTGATTCATGATGCTGTTATCAACAGGTAAATTACTGCACAACTCCTCTAATGAAGTCTGCATTGCTGCTCTAGCATTGGCGTATGCTTCTTCACATTCTGCGTATGTATCCTCAGTAAAATATTTATTCTTTTTCACATCCTCGGAAACCCGGGAACGAATCAGTTTTTCATGGCAATTTCGAAACTTAGTCCAGCTTTTGTACAAGCCTCCTTGGGAAGTGCAATAAATTTCGTCCGGGCCAATTGTATATAAGAAAATGTCATCTCCTGCCCGATTAAAAGTGTTCCTTGATTTTCGCTCATTTTGATTTATGTGTTTAAATATATTTATTAATTTTTGCTTTGAACCGCAGCAAAGTGATAATAGTGATAATCTAGCAAAGTGATTGTTAGTGATAATAGCAGAGGTGGATGTTCCAGCGATGAGAATGCCATAGAAGATGAGCGTGCCTGAATTTTGTGAAGTCAAGAGAGCGAGAGGTTACAGAAGAATATCGGTCTAGAACAACGCCAAATTATTTTTTATACATATCTACATATGTATATGTATATTTGTATTTATATACAGGGTGATTCAGGAAGTTCCGGACAAATTTCTCCAGCGTATTCCGTAAATGTGTACTGTTATTTCGCTTCCAAAAACAAAAACAAACATTTTTGCATTTCAGTTAAATATAACTTTGGAACGGTAAAACCTCTGGGCTTCGTTTAGGTCATTTTGAAAAGGTAAGAGGTATGGCTATCTTTCAACAGAAAAAAAACATAAGTACCCTGCTATCTGGCTTAGCAAATTGGGGTTATGTGAATTTTTTCTCCATTTTTTTCCCCGAAAGCTCTGTATCGTGGCGATTTGACTTTTTCTACTTCTTTTTTAATTAATTCTGAAAGGTCTCTTAAAATCCGGCCACTAGCTTAGAAGTTAGCAACTTTACCCTACTACCCTACGACCACCAAACCGAAAATGTTGAACCCGCTGCCATTTCGCACCCTTGCATTTTCGGACATGGTCCTAGTGGACTTTTCTTCATGAAATGAGCCAAGGAATTCACTGGAGAAATTTGTCCGGAACTTCCTGAATCACCCTGTATATGTATGTGATAAAAGAGACAGTACGATAAAAGAATATATACAACAGAGAATTAAAATATATAATTTGAAATAAAGGCTTTCAGTATATACGTCCATCGAGAAACTTACATAAGTACCAAAAACAGTATACACATATGTATGTAAACCAGTGATGGCCACACTAACCCTAGGAAAGTACGTTTGTGTGCGTGGAATAATAGGCAACTGCGCTGTACATGAATGCCAAACAGCAACTGAGTTCATTTGAGTAAACACGTTGTTTTGTTGTTGCTACAATCAAATGAGCATGTACGTGTGGGAGCAGAGCGTCAGCAGCATTTTTCGTTTCATACCACATGTGGTATGTTTTTCAATTTTTGGCCATCACTGATGTAAACCAATATAATTAGACTTCCTCGTGGATACAGGGAAGTAAGCGCCCCCTCCCCCATAACAAATGATGGACTACAATAAGAAACACATTGATTGAAAAAAAGTTATTTGAATTTCTTATTTGTAGCACAATTGGCGTTTAGGGTTTATGTAGAACGTATTCAAGCTATACAATTATATTTGGAAATACATACGAGCCCTAACCACTATTAATTCATACACCAAGCATATTTATGCCAATGTAACATTTAAGGGTACATATTTTACGAAATAATATTGACAACACCAATTATTTTTATTTGTTTCGCTATATGGGAAGATGCAACTTCATGTTGAAATACACATTCGCCACAGTCAGCTAACTTTCGTACTGACGGAATGAGATGTTCTTGCTATATATTAATATATTTTTCTGCATTTATGGGACATCAATAAAGTGAAGCTGGCCGACACCCTTTGAGGACATTCATCCCCACACCATAAGGCAAGCTGGAAACTTAACAGTACGCTTTAAGCAGTCTTTATGATATGCCTCTGTGTTTTTACGAATCACCCTTTTTCTGGCATCACTTCAAACTTCGATTCGTCGCTAAATATAATGGTGTTCCATTGCCTTTGTACCCAAGAACGTCTTTCTTTTGCCCATAACAAACGTTTTTTCATTCGAAGTGCAGTAAGTAAGGACTTTTCTTTGGCCTAAAAAGTTTAAGTTTCAATAAATGTTTTTCGCAACACTTACTTTATAAAAACCATAACCTATATCTTTCATTTCCTGACGCGTCCATTCACGTTTAATGGTTTTTCCAACTTTTTCTGATCACTCTGAAACTATGTCTCTAACAGTGCTTCGACGACTTTTTTAATTATAGCTGCTAAAGCTTTTTTGTCGCGAAATTTTATTTTGGAGACCCGGCCTCTGTTTGCAACATTATTGCTACAATTCCCATATTTTTCGTATTTTTGAACAATACTTTGTACTGTAGATCTGGGAAGCTTAAGATCAATCGATATTTCGCCATAGCTTTTCCCGATTTGACTTTGTCAATAATTAATAATCGAATTTCTTCACAAACTGGCTTACCACGTGCCATCGTTTAATAATTAATCACAACTTAAAAAAAACAACGTGAAAATGTTCGTCTTATTGTTCCATTGCATTTTTTTACTCAAATAAAACGGTAAATTTTCCTTATTTGTTTACATTTTGATTTTCATAGTTGTTTTTAGCTAAATTTATACACTGTACGAATTAATAGTGGTCAAATTATTTATATCAAAATTAAAGAACTTTCGGTTAATTTCTGTTTTCACAACTTTTATCATAATATGTGCACATAATTGTTTATGAATTTAAAGATAATAAAACAAACTTTCAAAAAAATATAAAGTTATTGATGTTGTCAATATAATTTCGTAAAATATGTACCCTTAAATGTTACATTGGCATAAAAATGCTTGGTGTATGAATTAATAGTGGTTAGGGCTCGTATATTGTTACTTAATCCACCAATATGAGGGTATTTGTATGGTTTAGATTTTAAATTTTTGTAAAGCCGGTTAACGGGCGTCAAATAACCGGTTTCAGTTTCATTCGAAAAGTACTTTCTTTCTACAACCGACACACGGTTAATTGCTAAAAACCTGGTTAACCGATTTCGCTGGTTTAGACCACTCTCATTGAAACACTTTGTGCGCGTCGGTGGTGCAGTGGTTAGTGTTCGCGTCTCTTGTACATAAGATTCTGGGTTCGATCCCTGCTCTGACCACCTTTCATTCGGCGGCGGTCACTTGGCATAGTGATATTCAGGCATTGGAAATTCTATTCTAAAGTCTATATTTTGATTAGAATTCATAATTGTCATACAACATAATTCTGTGCCCACAAGGAATAACAGCTAAAATCGAGTTAGGACAAAGTTGGCTTTGTTTTGTTTACTTCTCTCAAGTTAATTGTTTCTTCATCATAAATTGAATTTCATATTTAAATATAAAATTGCTAACATAGAACTTATAAATATTAGTTTAATCAAAATTCCCTAATTTTAAACAACGATATAAAAGTTTTAAAATTCTCTGTTGAACACTGACCGAAATCGAGTTTAGTTATTATTCCTTGTGGGCACAGAATTATTTGCCGATGATATTGATAATTATAATTTTTTTTCTTCAAACAATCTCATAAGTAAGAAAGTCGCTAAAATAAAAAAAAAAATGGCTATATCTCGGAAACGGTGCGTCCAATCTCAAAAATAATAAATTTTTTACCTCTGGAAGGGTTTAATCTAGGAATGTCTTCAATACGGCATCACTTTTATTTTTAAAAAATTGCTAAAAGAAAAATTTTTGGAATCAAAAATCGCTAAAACACCCCTATGCCAATATCTCAGAAACGGAGCGTCCAATCAAAAACAAAACTATGTTTTACGAGTTCATTAAGTGGTCCAATCGTATGGAGAACATTTTGTTCAAAAAATCATGAAATAATGAAAACATAATAATTTTCTTACCTCTATAAGAGACTGGATGGTATGGATGTCTTTAGTTACCACTTATTTAACAAAAATCGCTAAAATCTCTATTTTAACGATTTACTTATTTTGACGCGTTTTTAGAAAAAATTCCATATGAATTGGACCACGTTATGAAAACCCCTTAGAAATCCGAAAAAAATAGTTACGTTTCGATTGACCGCTCCGTTTGCGAAATATATTCATGTAGGGTGCCACTTAAAATCGACCTGAACTTACAAAAAACTAACAAGATTGACAAATGACAGACGACAAAACGAAGATCATAGGTTATGACATTTAAAAAGAGAATAGACGAAAACGAATAGCTTTTGACGTGCACGAGACAGAAAAACGAGAGAGTTGATTTATAGACGCCAAGGAGTAAAGTCGTCGAAGTTGTACGCGCACAAGTGACTGAGTGGCCTTCTATAATTTAATAATCACATTCTAAAGTTCTAATCTTTATTTTAATCAAACTAAAACTGAAATCATTTAAATAAACTATTATTTTGTTATTGTTTACAAATAACAAGTGTTTCATTTGGATAACATTGAAGGTATAAGAGAACGGAGTGGTAAAGTCATTCCTACATTCATAATTGTGGTTTATCGATGTTTTATTTTATTATTTTTATTTCAAAGTGATGCCGTAGTAAAGACATCCATTGGTTACAACCTTCTATGAAGGTAAAACATGTATTATTTTTTGCGATAGGACGCACCGCACCGTTTCGGAGATATATCCATTTTTGTTATTGTAGCGATTTTTTTATTTTGGCGAGTTTTTGAAAAAAAGTTATTTCATATGAATATAGAATATAGAATTTTTGACACATCTTCGATCAAAAATGGGCACGAAATAAGAACCCTGGTTATAAAAAATAATAATTTTGTTTATATTTAAATATAAAATACACAATTTTAATAAAAAATTATTGTTTTTACTTCTTTTCTATAAAATTTATAACGGGTTAAAGCACCACCAAATGGTTGTGACAGCCATCAAATTCAAGTAATTACTTTAGTTGAGCATACTACCAATATATTATTTGGTACAATCGAATTAGCTTTTACATTTTTCGTTCATCCAACTAATAGAATATTCACCACACAGGATAATTTCATTGCTAGAACTAAAACTTGATTGTCAGATCACATTTATTTCTTGCTGCTTTGGCTTCAACTAAATATTTCAGTACTCGCAACCAAAACTAAATTACGAATCAGTGGATATGCATAGTATATAGTGACACGGACCACAATTATTGGTAATCACAACTTAATAATGTGATAGTCCACGGAACCGCCAAATTTTAGTTGGCTGTAAATATAGTTGTGACAACGAATCTCTTCTCTGTATGTAGAAAGCGCACAGGTCACTGGTTGTGAAAAGCTCTTCCCAATTCCTTCATGGCATGTAATGTTAAACCGTTTAGTTTCTTTTTTAATTGAAACACTTTCTTCACAGTTATTATCTCATGCAATATCGGTTTCAAAAACATACAATATAAATGAATTGTTACCTTATAGTACATTTTCTAAAAATTGTTGCCTTGCTGCATTTTACATTTCGAAATCTTACTACAATACCATTCTAGAAACACCAACCTCTATCGACAACCAACTGGTATCGCATGTTCTCGAAATTTTAGGGCTCATTTAAAAACAAAGCTAAAATTTATTGAAAATTACAAATAAAATTAAGAAAATTACATTTCTGCCCAAATTGTTGTACAAAGTCTTGTACACAATCTAACGGTTGGAAATTTTGGAGAACCAAACCCAAGTCTCATAGACAATAAACCCTACAGATTCAGGCAAATGTATTGCATTTGTTGTCGCTATTTATGTAATACTAGCAAACCCGGCAGACATCGGCCTGAATTTTAGTAGGGATTGTTTTTAAAATCAGTATATCACTCAGTGATAACGTAGCATTCTACTGGTGAAAGAATTTTTAAAATCGGATGAGTAGTTTAGAAGATTACCCCCCACATACAACCCCACAAAAATTTCCTCTGTATAATGTTAGTATAGATTAGTTACGAGTATAATAAAATTCGCAGTATTAAAAGCTAAAAAACCTAAAAGTCGTTGACGAAAGCTCAAAGTTAAATTCCATTTTCTCCTGCTAAACGCGTTAAAATCAGAGACTGTATCGATTATGCGTATGAAAAAAAATTTACATGATATAAATTGTCAATTAAAATTATTTATCAACTTTTATTATAAAGATTTAAAATAAAAATTGATTTAAATTTTTTTTTTAATATCCTTCCGTTGGTACATCATATGTCCTTAAACGATCAGTATTAAGGATCCCACAAATTTGTTTCGATTCAATGCAGGTGTTTATAAGTTCGAAAATGTATACGACAGTTACAAAGGCAAGATATAATGACAAAGAATTTTCATCGCACTATTTATTCAATCTGACAAACAATATTTGATTACCTGAAGCCTAATGGAGTCAATTTTAGGGCAGCAAATGCTCTTTCTACCGAAACTTCGATTACAGTACTTAGATGATAGATGATATATAGATAGATGAATATATCAATATGTTGTGTTCCTAATATTTCATTAAATCCTCATTTACAGCAATTAGTGTCCGTTTATTTTAGCCACTGCCAAATTAAATTCTGACTCCTCACTCCCAGAGTATACCTCAATTGAATTGAGAAACTCGTTTAAAAGGGAGCACGTGCATTGTGACGTATTGTCAAGTTGACAGTTGTCCATTTGTATTATAAAAATTAACAATAAGACTTATTTAGCATTTTTAAACAGAGATTGAAATAAGACTCTTATTTCATACATGTTTGTTTTAGGATAAAAAATTAAAGTTTAAATTAATTAATTTTAAAAATATTAATAGGATAAATTTATCCCTCGATTGGATAGGCCAATAAAAAACAGGATACGCGGTGTTTTCACAATCCACTACATCTATTTGTTTAATCCCACAACAATTATTTGCGATCCCTGGTTAAATTAATGCTAAATCTAGTGGGGCTGAAGCTAAATTGGCAACACTGATGCCCACATCCTCGAAAAATACCGTTCTCATTCAAGAAAATTTTCTTAGAAGAAAAATTAATTTTACCAAAGTTTATAAAATTCAAAGAAGGTTGAGTTCATATATTTCATCATACAACGTGTAAAATTTTATTGCCATTGCATAACAACAACATTCGAACACAAATCAAATTTGTAATTGCTCAGAGAACGGAAACAAATTCAGTGTTCAACAAATATAATTCTGTGGTCACAAACAATAACAGCCTAACTCGAGTTAGGACAAAATTGAGAAAAAAAATTTGAGAAGTCACCGTGCTCAAATAAGCAACTCTCTTTTGTTAAGAAGTAAGTAAAAGAATTCGTTTCCTTGTTATATGTAACAAAGTTATCACAAAAACTCCGACTACTGATTTCCAGTAAAGATATTAACCTTTAAACTGCTCTCCCTGAAAAATTTTAGAATCGAATTAGGCTGTTATTGTTTGTAACCACAGAATTATGAGTATTAATAGAGTAAAAACACTCTTGGTTTATACTCACATGTCCACCCATTGATAAGCCAGTTAATCCTAAAGGGCCAAAACCGTTCCGTTCACACCAGTGAAGTAGTACAAGGCATTCCAAAATTAAACAGCCTCCCATTACAAATATATCGGATACATTATGCAAGTTTGACCTCCTTTAAAGAGAAATAAGAAAGGTGTCACAAATTACGCTACCATATTTTAAATTAAAAATTCATAATCTTATCAAATAAATACTTCACAGTCCGTTTCATCAAAACTGCATATATGTATTGTTATTGTTGAGAAAAATTCCCTTTGTTTAACAACGATTTCAAAGAAATGAAATGAAAAGTGTTCCTTATTAAACAACGGTTGCACAGAAGTTTTTTTCACTGTAATAATTTACAACAGGTTAGCTTGAATACTTATCCGAAGATTTGTGTTGTTCACTCGATGAGAGAGAGATTCAACTTAAAATTCTGATAAGAATAATCATAATAGCATAATACATTACATAAAAACCTACCTAATACGGACATAACAAATATTCGCATTACAAAACAAATATTCGCAATTCTTCATACTCGTATGAAGTCATTGACTACATAGCCAACTCAGCATCAGCATCGCTCAGAACAATCATATATCGACGCCAATGTTAGCGAGGCTTAAGGTATTGGCAACGACCAAACGTATGTACGAATTAAAGCGTGCGTTCCAGTGTTGCCAGGAGATGTCAAAAAAAAATATGCCAAAAAAGTGCAATTTGCAAAAAAAGTGCTAAAACTGAAACAATCAAAAATTTTAGTATACAAAATTAAAGAAACAATTTCGTAAACCATACATATTATATTATTTGAAATTGTAACGCATAGAAGAATTTTTGAGACTTGAGCCATATCTGTCTGTCCTTTAACGACCTCAATGCAATTTTGTCATTGCCTATTACTTAGCCAATCTTAGTTTGGGATTGAAAATGTGTGTTTTGATCAGGATTTAAAATTGCTGTCTGATTTTCATTGTTAAACTGATTTACTGACTGTGACTGCGAAAATGAAACAGAAAGGGGTATAATTTTAGAGCTTCGATCTTCCTTCGGTATGTCTCAAATTTCTCACTCTCGCGCTTTCTCTACTGCCCTTTCTTAAACCTAAAGATACGGTTTACCTCCTTCCTTTTTTCTTATATCGCACAGTCGCAGCTCGAGTTTCAATTGACTAAATCATTTCCATACGTTCAAAATCAAGTACGGTTGTTGCGGCAGTTTTTATAGAGTCGAAAATGGGTTTCCACTGCGCTTCAGGATCGCCATCGGGAGGGGTGGGTCCTTTGCCAAAAGTTGCGAGAGTTTCCTTGAGTAGGCTCTGGCTACATCTGGTAATTCCAGCTTTCCGATGTCTAGCTTCGTATGTCTGTCGATGTCTAGCTTCGTAAGTCTGGTTTCGTACGATTTTCGTGATTAGAATCGATGCTGGCTCCTCTGATAACTCGTACGTCCATTACAATGGATGAGTGTATTACAACGTCAAATTGGTTCTTCGTTCTTTGATCAGGGGATACCCAAATAGCCTTGTGAATGTCTTTATGCTGGAATCTTGTACCACTAATGACCATGTTTTTTGCCGCGGCAAAGTCAATCAGTCTCATACCGTTGTCCGAACTGTCAGCATGTAGACTGTAATTGAATAATCAGTAAAATTGGATTTCACGAGAGAAAATTGGCGAGGTCACTATGCGCCCCACACAAAAGCTGGGCGGATTAACCAAGTTAACCGATTTAATTAAAGCTGTTTCCGTTTTTTGAACTTGTTAAAGGAATTATACGGTTGAATCGTCTATTCAATTTTGACCAGTAATTTACTTAGAGGCAAATTAATTTTTGGTTTATAGTCACGTTCTCCGTACATAAAATTTAATGAAATTGCTAATAAAAAGCCTAGACCAAAACACTTTTTCAGTGAAGGATTTTTTAAATGCCAACTTACGTCCATATTTAACATCCACACCCGTGATACTTCTATAGTTATATATAAGAATGTTATATTTCCTGGTTGAAAATAATCATTATTTCAGAGTCCAATTCCGAAAAACAGCAATACATTATAGAAAAAATGCAATTTATCGTAAATAATGCTAAAAATGAAGCAAGAAACGTCAAAAGTTAGCAAAAATTGCTCAAAAAAGTGCCAAAAAGCATTTAGCATGTTTTTCCAGGAAAAAGTGCAGAAGCAAAAAAAAAGAAGCTTGAATTGCACTTAAAGTGCTAAACTGGCAACACTGGTGCGTAGAATCACACGCAACCAGTGTTGCCAGACCCCGACCAAAAAATTATGGCAAATGTTCTCAAAAATTGTGCCGTTTGCAAAATCATTATGCTAAAATTGACTTTTTGGGCTCATTTGTAATTCTGAGTCCAAATTAGTTACAGACCCTCCAAGAAATGAGTGCGGATGTTATACGTTAACAGTTCAGCTTAAAATGAAGTATTATCAGCACTACAGCAGGGTCATTATTCCCCCTAGAACACCATCGTATCCCACAAATGCCGAAAATTGAGAGTATGCGTTTTTAGCAGGATCCGTCTTGGACACACCATCTCTCTCATGAACACACCTTTAAAAGAGCCGGTCTTGAAACAGTCTTACCCTTAAGCACATGTAGTGAACGAATTAAACTGAACGATTTCAGTTCATACTTTAACTTTCAAAACCGAATGCGGTTACGGTTAGGGTTTGGTATGACCTAAATTACAACAATGTATTTTTACAGCCATGAGTTTGTTGTTGACATTTCAGTTTTCTGACTCATCCATACCTTTCTTGCTTCCATATAAAATGACCCACTTCCTTTCCATCTATAACTTCAAGCGATAAAGAAGTCAAGAATTCTCAAAGATAAGTCCAAGAATAATTTAAAATTCTCAAAGGCATCACAGTCGGAAATTAAGTACTTATATGTACGTGATCATGACTTCGTAAAAGCAATTGGTTCCTCAGAATATTGTGATATATTCCAACATTAGTGAAACTATCGAAGGTACATGTGCGAACTATTAGAGTCGATCAGTATTCCACCCTAATTCTACCCAGCAGACAATCGCAAATATTTGTGTAAACAACGGCCACGTGAAGTGGCACCGAAGGCTGCTTGAGTATATTCTGCGACGTGGAAGCTGAAAACCTTGACTCCAAACTGCTTGAGGAACATTTATTTGCACGTGGGATAGTTTGTGGAAGGTGCATAGAAGGGGACAACTCCTTGCATCTGCAGCGGACCAATATTCAAAACCGATCTAAATACTCCAGACAACTTAGATCAGCCAAAGTGATACCAGGGAGAATTTTGTTTTTGTGGCAAAACTCCTCCATAAGTTTTGGAACAGCACGAGAACAGTCCTATAAAATCCATATTGAAGCCATGAATTTGTCTTGCTTCACAACCATTTCATTGGATAACGTGGTTTAAAGTGGTTTAAAATTAAAGTTGTTAGTTTAGTATTATTAATTGTATAATGTGTTTCGTTACATTCCGTAAAACCAATTTCCTGAGTGCAAACTAGAGAATTGAGTAAACTTAATTATTATCTTATCCACCAATAATAATACCACATCAGAGAAGATCTTATGAGCAAACTCAACGATAAGATATTAATCAATTTTACACAATTCCATCCAAAATTGGTTCCATTTCTAGAATTTTCTCAAATTCACATTTCTCTTCATGTTCCAACATGATCTTTAAATTCCTTACAACCACTTAATTTTAACTTTGGAAGTAATGGTATGAATATTAGTTAAAATGTTTAAAAGTATTAAAATATCAGACAATTATATACCTAAATCTTTAAACAGCTAAAAGCATGCAAAACAACAAATAAACAAAAATTAATGGTCATTATCGTATTGCTCTAAACATCATTGGCAATCAAACATCGTTAACGCGAGAGAATATCATCATCATACAACAACATAATTAGTTTAAGTCCACAGCACTCTAAACATCGAACATCTGAAGGCCTTCTTACGTCGATCGGGTGAGTACTTGCTGTTATATTCATATGTATATATATATAATAATGACATATTATTTTAACACTGTTGTTTTGATTACGTTCTCCGCATAAGTTACCAAACATGATTGTTACATGCATATATATAATTTGCTTACACTATTTTTTTTGTACAATTTTGTTTCGCATACGCTTTAATTCTTTTGTTTTGCTAAAAGCTAACTTCAATGATTACAGAAACCGGAATCGTTACCGAATTCTACTTATCCGGTATAATAACCGTATAAAGTTAAAATTAAATTAATTTATAATTTCACATTATAACCACTATTCAAATCTTTAAGATTATTAAAATCTCTACTCCAATTAATTAATGTTTTCTTTAAGATAAAATTATTATTGATTTTTTTTCCCAAAGTTTTATAATATAAGTATTAAATGCCCTGAATAAATTTGTTAACTCTTTATAATGAAGTGCTAAAACAATCCGAAGTGTCTTCAAATCGATAATGTGGTAGACGCTGGTTTGGTAATTATGTTAGGGATCCTGATAATAAGTAATAGCGCAAATCAGGATAATGGTTTGGGAGGGTATTTATGCGCTCTTGTTTCATAACATTTTTGGGATATCGTGATTGCTGAACTGAATATGATTTGTTTCTTTCTTTTGACTATTTCCGGGTTTATTTTTATTATTTTGATAGTCATTTGTGCCACGTAAAGTAGTTTCCGTATATATACGCTTTACACTAAATAGGGAGTCTACAAAAAAATTTGTAATTCAACTTCTTCTGACTGGGAAAGGACGAGAACCCCCCACCCGACTGAAGCTAGCTACTAAAGGCTCCCGTAGTCCTTCTTCCGTCAGAATTTCTTTACCACCAAGAATATCTACACATCCTGGCATTATAGGGCCTATTACATCTTATTCATTCGGATATTCAAAGATACCATTATGGTACATTACAAAGAATGGCGCCCAACGTGGGGCCGATGAAGTACTTTTGTGCTTTTAACGCCCATTAAATTAATATAGAATTAGATTTCATTACGTTTTAATTGATAAAGGAAATTTGCAGCGCTTTAACTTTTGACATACATATCTGTGCTTTTCTGGATTCTTCGATTACACTGTGATAGTCGAAAAAGTTAACTTTGATGAACTCTTTTCGAACTATTAGGGGGGAGTCCCCTGAGTGCGAAAGTAAATTTGGAAGTGTCAGATTGGCTCCAGTTTTTGAGAAATCGGTATATGTATATGGATATAGGTAAGTATGCGCTATTTAAACAAATTTTACCGGCCATAAGCCAATTTTTTTTTTGGCCTAAAAGGGCTTAAAAAGTTTATTAAAATAGAAAAAACAAATGTTTGCGCTCGGTCCAACTTCTTGAGATATGGGCCTTTAAAGCTTGAGTATATAATTGACCATATCTCACATATTTATGGTCCGATCTGGTTCCGGTGAATATCATTACAAAGACCATTAAAAGCTCTTTAAATCTGCATATAAATATATTACATTTTGTTAACCCATTGGGGACAAATTTAAAAATTACGATTTTTTAACCTCACTTGTTTGCTAAAAATCTGATTTTCTCAAAAAACAGCCCTAGTAAACCTATTTTCTACCTAGGCAACACTTCAGGCTTTGTTTTAAGGTATAATACTTCGCATTAACCCTTCTAAGACCGGAGATATTTATGTTATAGTTCGGGTAAATTGACCGAAAAGTCTCAGGTTTGCATTGTCATTAGTTAATATGCAGCTGTCTTTCTTTTGTTACTAGTATAGTTCATACGGTTCACAGATATCGGGACGTGGATACCGGCCCTTTTATCTTCCCGGATTACGTTTATGAAGCATCTTGCTCTTAGATGTCCAGAAGATATTTGGATACAAAGGAGGAGAATACACAGAGAAAGTCTGGTTTGTCTATAATTTGAGTACCTAGAACTGTTTTACTGTCATAGCCCAATTTGTTTTATCCCAATATTCAATTCCGCTCGTACAGCGCCTTACCAGCAACCACTCGATTAGAAAACACTAAAAAGGAAAAAAAATCTCATGACTCTTTTCTTAAATTTGTATAAAAAACTAATAAACGACTAGAACAGATCGTCTAATTGCGTACCAAATTATTTTAAGTGCCACATATGTCACTTCTTCGTTCACCAACTCCTCAGGCAACAGCTTCAAATGAGCCAAGCAACGCTTGCACTATTTGCAGCGAAGTTTTATTGGAAGATCAAGATTGTCTTTATATTGCTCACTGTAAACACATGTTCCATCGTCCTTGTATTGAAGATTTTCTATCTCATTCATCACAGTGTCCAATGTGCAAACGGCACTGTAATTTGTCCGAATTGTGCGCAGGAAATGTCCAAGGCTCCTTTCAAGATATACAACTTGAAGCACCCCGGGAAAATACAAATTCAAATCCTGTTCAAAATGCTCCACAAAGTACAAAACAAAATGTTCAACAGAATCAAAAATCGAAAACCTCCTTTCGAGGAAAGGCACGCAACGCGGTGCACTTGCAAAACACTACAACACTAGAAGCTCTAGCAAAATCCTTTTCCAAGATCCTAACCAATCACAGACGATAGATTTGAGTATGGCTAATGCAATAGACGGACCAATACTTCAAGCAGTTTCTACTCCGACTGCTCATATTAGACCTAATCCAATTAGTTGGCAAACTCGAACAACTCAAGGTCAACCCGTACTTTCATCGAACACCATAGACGTTGATCAATTTAATCAGTTGCTAGAGGCTAGTCTACCAAGAATTTTAAGAAATCTGAATTTGAACAATCATCCAGTTCAGCCTTCGAATACTAATACAAACCCATCAGCTGTCCGACAGCAACATCCTGCACTAGATAATATAGGCGTTTCTACTAGTTCGGGGAATCGATCCTCATTTACCCATTCGAATTTTTCTTTAAGGGCAGATAAGATGACGACCATTATACAAAATTGGAACCTTAAATTTGATGGTTCTACACAGGGTCTTAATGTAAAAGAGTTCCTGTATAGAGTTAGAACACTGACTGAGGACAATTTTGATAATGACTATTCCATTATATGCAAAAACCTTCTCATCCTTAAAGAGATAAAGCTCTGAAATGGTTTTGGAGGTACCACAAAACGGTTCCGGATATAGTTTGGGATGACTTTTGTGCAGTTATTCGTTATCAGTATAAAGATTTTAAGTCCGATTTTGATATTCGCGAAGAACTTCGCAATAGAAAACAGAATCCGGGCGAAAGTTTTGAAAGCTTTTTTGATTCTATTTCCGGCATATTGGACAGTTTAGGTTCATCAATTCCCGAATCGGAACTAATTGAAATAGTAAGCAGGAATTTACGTCCAGAGATTAGGCATGAGTTACTTTATGTTCCTCTTTATTCCATTGCTCACTTACGAAAGTTAGTACAAATGAGGGAAAACTTACTTAGTGACGAGCAATGTCGGCGACCAATTCTCCAAAAGCCGAAGTCGATGCGATTCAACAAATGGCAATTGTTGCTAAATGTTGGAATTGCGATGAACCAGGCCACGTTTGGGAAGACTGCATGACAGAACGGTCTATTTTCTGCTACGGTTGCGGAGCCAAGAATACCTACAAACCCAACTGTGCAAAGAGCTCAGCAAAACGGCTCATTTATTCAAAAAACTACAATCCTCAGAATCTAAATACAAAACTCTCCTAAATAAGCCCACTGAATTCGAAAATAATTCTCCTCAGAACAAAACCATAACAGATAATTCACATACTACATTAATTGCTACTTCTAATGATAATCATCGAGATAGTTGCTTAACCATCCTTAAACGGGATAATGTTCCGACTGAGAATTATAAATTTGTTTTTCCTATTCGCCCGTATCACCAAAAGCTGACTGAATACCTTGCTAAGCGAGCCCAAATATTTAACGTAACCTCCTTATCGTTCCCAACACTACAAAATCCTAAGAGATCCACTATGCGCCTTCGGAAATACTTCCGCAGAAGGAAAATATCGTCCAAATTCATAATTTCGACCATTGTGAGTGATAAACAGGATCAGAGATATGATGCCAAAGTCAAATTATTAGATGTTTGCGAACACGGTCTTTTAGATGTGAGCTGCATTGGATCAGAATTAGCTGTACATGATTTTTCAAAATACCCTGAATTCCAAAATCTTACAACTTATGTCAAAACCACAGATGGCAGCCATCAAAAAGTGTTAGGATATCTAGATACCGAAGTAATTTTTAGAAATCAAGTGCAGCGTATCAAATTGTTAATTGTTCCATCTTTAACTCAAAAATTGATATTAGGTTTAGACTTTTGAAAAAATTTTAAATTAGCGCCTGACGTTTTTGAGTCAGTAGTTGTGTCTAGTCGGTCCGTTAGCGATGAAATGTCCAAAGTCCGAAATGCCGATTATCCAGAGTCCGAAATGCCGTCTGATAAAAAAAATATTGATTCAAATGAGAAACATTACCCATTAACTCAGTGCCAACTCCATCAATTAGAAGCCGTAAAAGCTTTATTCCCTAATTTTGAGAAACAAGGGTTGGGAAGAACCTGCTTGATTAAGCACGAGATCGACGTTGGCAATGCCAAGGCGGTCAAACAGAGGTTCTATCCAGTTTCACCAGCTGTGGAGAAACTGATGTACAAAGAGATCGATCGGATGTTGTCATTAGGAGTTATAGAACCATCTACCTCCCCATGGAGTTCTCCCATGCGTTTGGTAATCAAACCAAACAAAGTCCGACTGTGCTTAGATGCCAGAAAACTCAACCTCGTCACAAATAAGGATGCTTATCCGTTACCTAGCATTGAGGAAATTTTCGCAAGACTACCTACGGCAAACCTGATATCGAAACTTGATTTAAAAGATGCATTTTGGCAGATCGGCCTAGCCGATGACTCAAAACAGCTCACGGCATTCACAGTTCCCGGAAGGCCATTGTATCAATTTGCTGTGATGCCTTTCGGACTGTGCAATGCCCCACAAACGATGTGTCGATTGATGGATGAGCTAATACCAGCAGATCTTAGGCATTGTGTTTTCGGCTACTTAGATGATTTAGTTATAGTCTCTGAGGATTTCTCGACCCATTTAACAGTACTCGTCAGAATTGCAGAACAATTTAGAAAAGCCAATTTAACACTCAACGTGACCAAAAGCAAATTTTGTGTCACTGAGTTCAAGTATTTGGACCGGATAAAATTGACTCTATTACAACGTGGCCTGTTCCAAATAACCTTAAACAAGTTCGTGGGTTTTTAGGAATCTCTGGGTGGTATCGCAGATTTATTGAGAATTTCTCCTCAGTCGTCTTCCCCATAACTGAAATTTTATCCACTAAGAAGAAATTTGATTGGAATTCTGAAGCTAATGAAGCCTTTCAGAAAATTAAAATCCTCTTAACGTCAGCTTCGGCCTTAACCAATCCAGATTTTTCCAGAAAATTTTATATTCACTCTGACGCGAGCGATTTCGGAATCGGTGCTGTCTTGGTGCAATTAGACGATAGCGGTGCTGAAAAGCATATTGCTTTTATGTCGAAAAAGTTAAATACCGCGCAACGAAATTATAGTGTGACCGAAAGAGAATGTCTGGCGGCGTTGGAGGCAATAAAAAGGCTTCGGTGTTACGTAGAACTACAGGAGTTTGAGGTCATAACAGACCATTCCAGTTTAGTTTGGTTGATGAAACAACCAGATCTGTCTGGAAGGCTTGCTCGTTGGGTTTTTAAATTACAAGGCTACAGGTTTACAATCAGTCACAGAAAGGGCACTGAGAATACGGTTCCTGATGCCTTGTCTAGAATGCATTGCGATGGTATTTTTACCAACAAATTCGCCTCACTTTTTCGATCCTCATTATAAGGCGCTGAAGGAAAAAATCTTGGCAACTGTTTCTATTTATCCTGATATTAAAATAGAAAGAAAACAATTTTTGTCAATATTAGGACAGAACATTACAGTGGGGTAAGGGAACAAGAGGAAATGGCGTGGAAGTTATGGGTTCCGTCCCAAATGCGTGAGAATATTATCAATTGTTTTCGTACGAAATTACTTTGGCATAACAACCCTGTAATTGATTTCGCAAAGAGGTTAGTGAGTACATACATAGATAAATAAAAACCATAGATGATTCATTTGCTGACAAAGACTGTTTCCGTGCGACAATTTTTCATTCGGATGCGATGAAAAAGCACTCAAAAATCATTTTTATTTCGATTCTGTTGTTTAAATTTGAAAATAGAATATAAATAATAGCATGTCGCTTTCGATATTTGTTGACAATACAGAAGGCAAAAAAGCATGCTTAATAAGTTTTTTCAGTAGTTTTTGTTTCCAGGGAAATTTGATTAAACGTAAACTTCAACGCGACTAATAGTATTTGGTGTGTTTTTTTTTGTTGCAAATTTTTTACTTTTTTGACACAAACGTAAGTAAATTTGGCATTGCAAGGCAGGAATATGGAATGATCGTAATAAAATTTGTTGTCGGCAAGCCAAAACATTAGGTGGCCAGGATCATAGATAAAGAAAATAATAGATATAGCGCGACCATTGTCAACTTTGTTCACTAGGTGCTGTCCTTCACTACTGGCACTTTCATTGAAGTTTCCCATAATTCTCACTGACGTTTATTCAAAATTGTGGGAAATTTTTGCAAAAGTAATTTAAACAATGGAAAATGTGACAAAATTTAAATGATTTTACATAAAATGATATATAAAAAACATTTCAAAGCCATGAGGCCGGTGGTGAGATATCAATATATACCCGTAAGACCGCCCAAAGATGAAGAACGCCTTTTTACTTTAAAAAGTTCCCCACCGAAAAACTGTAGTAACTTCTGTAGTCGCAGACGCCAAAACCGTTAGAGTTTCTGAGGACTCTCAACATGGAATGATAGCTGAACCGGAGGAAGAGCCAATTTATTAGGAAATATACGGTGTTGACATGGCTTTTCAATTCGATGGCTATTAGGTATTCTACTGTAAGTAAGTATTCTTGTTTCGGAGTGTCGAAAATTACTTTTTCTTTTGACGTCATCTAGAAAATCAACGCCATCTAGAAAATTACCCATTAGACTAAAATTTTCCAAACACTTGTGCTTCATCTATTAGTTTACTTTATCTATGATATCTACCAATCCGGCGCCATCTAGAAATTTGCCTTTACTTTCAAATCCACCACTCATCTTTCACCATCTATGGGTTTTTATTTATCTATGGTGAGTACCAGGCAAATATACCGATAAATATGCAGTAAAAATTGATTTTTCCGATAAATTAAAAGGAGAAACTTTCAATACGAAAAATTGTGCCGTTTGCAAAAATATTGTGCTAAAAAACTGCACTAAAATTAAAAAGATTGGAAAAATGTTGAGAAAATTGTGCTAAACGGCATTTGGCATAATTTTTCAAAAAACAAGTGCCAAAACCAAAAAATTTTTGCCAAAACGGCACAAATTATGCCAACATGGTAACACTGCACGCAACCGATTTAAGAAAACTGGAGCATATTTTGAAGAGAGATGGGCGACGCACAAGCAACCAAAAATATTGATTGACCAGAGGGAAGATTAGGGATGCACAAGCAACCAAAAATAACCAAACGATGGATATGGACCAGAGGGGTGATTAGGGACGTACAAGCAAATGAGTATGGACAAACAGATATTGGTTGTTACAGTACTGATTATAACTATAAGATCACTTAAATATTTCTACTAAATTTACTCATAATATATCTTTGACGTTTGGGAATAAGGTCTTAAGTGAGAAACTGTAGTTTTCGTAATGTTTAATTGGAAATTATTTATACATATATGAATTTTTCTGACTTATTGCCTAAAGAGCAAATGATTACGATTGGATGCAGTAGTGCTAGATTTAAGTTATTAATACCAAACGAAACAAAAATTGAGTTAAACCCAATCAAAAACTCAAAATGCATTTTTTTTGTCTTAAGACCTTATTCCCAAACGTCAAAGATAAATAAATTCATTATGTTGATGAATGTTGTGATGAAGATGAAATAGTTGATGAAATGCATATTTCCGTCAACAGTTATAAACAGTGTTTAGGAACCCGGTTTAATATTTCAAATACATGTTATGGTACCAAATGGTTATTCTATATCTGGTGGCTAAAGACACATACTAACATCACTGTCGCTGCGGTCATTGAGTAAGTGTTCAGGGAAAAGAGAGAATAAAATGAATTGGAACTGTAGATTCATTTGCACTTTGCCTTCATTGGCTTTTGTCTCTAATGGTAATGAATGAAGATGATGGGCATTCTGAATTTTGCTACCATCGCACGCGGTCGTTCGGGCTTTCACTCAATATAGAGGAATTATATCCCATAAAGGGATATTCCACTGACCAGAGCTATCAAGGAGGAAGTTGCCCGAAATTTACAACCGCCGGTGTGAAGTTGTTCTGTCCATCAGCGCACAGGGTTCCTGGCGAGCATTCAAATAAGACGTTCCCGTTGACAACCGTGATTACTAGCTGCACATCACCACGTGCTGAGCCTCCAACTATTATTTTTTTTACTGTGGCACAAAATCTACATTGAGAGGCCCCACGAATAGGCAAAATTACAAAGAGTGCTTCATTCCCAAGTTGGACTGTCCAGTTATATACCCAGTGGCTACATTGGTGAAGTGAGCGCAGCGTGATAATTTTTGTTGGGAAATTGGTGCCTGAAAAGTGAAGTCTTCAAACGAAAGCGTCAAGGAAAACACGGTGTGGTGTATGGGAATTCGCCAGGGTTGTACATACTATTGGTAGTTAGCATGTAGTGATAGTGTTCCTGGTAAGAATCATTTGCTGGCGTTTCCATGTGAAGAAGTTCTTATATTTGTAGACCTAAGCAGAAGTGTAACATATTTTGTGGTAAATAGATTACAATTTTGCTAATTAACATACAATTAATTATATATTGGTACAAATCATTGGCACAAAGTAAGTTTTTTATATAAATTTACTAATAATTTTCTTAATTTTTCTGTAACAGCCCAATCACTTAGTCGTCACACTCTAATTCATCCACAAATGAAATCCTGGGTCATCGACGCTCTTGAGCGCTCAATATCGAACGGACGGGAAAAAAGAATAAATAAATCAATTCTGAACAATAAAAATTACACCATTATCACCGGTCATCCCATGTGGATAAGAGCATGTAAGTGATCTGTTTTCTAATTCTGTTGTTGCGATTGAGGTTAAGATACCGACTCATGAATTTCGAATCAATTTGTTGATTGAGGTTATGTTTGTTATGTAGTTAATACCACACCTGATTATTATTGCCAACGATTTTGATAATATTAAGACTTTGCTAAATCTTAAAGAATTTTGGAAATTTTTTAAATAGGCCCTAAGCAAATATATATAAATATGTTTTACTGAATTAAAATTTGTTATTACTATGAAGTGGTAATAGTTTCTACAACGACAGTGATGTGCATTCCAACGTCGATGAACTTTTGAGTGCTGTGTGATAATTTTGGTTGCCTGGGCTCTGGAATACACTTAATAAACATTTATGTTGCATTTGTACAGCTTTATAAATTCAATTTGTTCAAATCAATTTAACACTCATATAAGATAACAATGTACTGAAATAGTTTTAATAAAAAAATTACATAAATATCGTATTATTTATATACTAAAATTTATGGTCTGTTTAAATCAAAATTTTTTTTTATGAAACAATAATTTTAAGATAGGCACCGCAAAATTTTTGGTTTTTGACGTTAGTGCAGTATCTTTATGCGGTATGTCAGTATTGTGTCTTAAATCACCGACATTGTACGTTGTACTTTTTACTGCTTTAATATTTGCCCGTCTGTATATATGATATATGACGGGAATCCCATTTGTGTCCTCGATATAGTTTTGTTTGTCCAGGTATATTAACGCCTCGGTTGGGACCAGTGCTGCCGTTTGAAAAATTTTTTTCCAACCAAAATTTTCCCAAAATCCGACCAAAATCGTCTGCTTCCGACCAAATTTGAAAATTTAATTAATATTTGTGTTTTGTGATGCACATTTTATTTAATATTTAAGTAAAATAAAGATTTCAGATATAACATATTTGCATTAAAGAATTGAGGCATGTAAATTAATATTTATTTAATGTAATTAATAATTAAATACATTAAAATTGTAAATTGTAAGTAAAAAATTTTTATTCAGTTTTTTTAACATAAGTGGTTTTCATTTACTTATGTTATAATTCAGGCATGTATTAAATACATCACATTAAAAATAAAAAGTTAAAGTTCTTGAGTTTACATTTGGTTATGTAGGTCCCTTTTGGCTGACCAAACATAGTGCGGATTATTCATTTTGATAATTTATTTACACGACATAATACCGTTGACAGTATTTGCTTCTGGTTTTTTCCTTAGTTTAGTTTTTGGTAGCGCTAGTGTGGAAAATTTGCGTTCAGCGGCGGCGGAACAATATGGCAGAGATAACAAATTAAAAATAAAATAAGAAATATTTGAGAAATTTTTGTCATTTAATCTGTTTTTCACAGAAGCTATTTCTTGCCAAAAATCATTAATGTTTAAATTGGCCAAAGTTTTTCTATCACTGAGCCGCAGCAAATTCCACTCAGTAACTATTAAATCGGGATCACAGTCAACCAACTTAGGGAATTTTAAAGCAAGATCCAGAATTGCTAAGTCGTCGTTTGAAAGTACCTTATCAGGAGTTATCATATTTAACAGTTTTATACTATCGTTTTTGAAATATAATCGCTTATTGATCTGATCCAGAAATTCTATATAAAATTCTAAAACAGCAGATTTTATTTCATATTTTTCAGTCTTTTTTAAATAAGTTTCCGCATTTGTTTCTGCCTTAGTGCCAATAAATATTTTACAAGTATCAAGCTGATACTGCTTATTTTTGTAATCAATTTCGATATTATTTATTAGTTATTTTTTAATAAAATTGCTTAATATTAAAAGAAAATACGATTTTATGCTAGTGAAATTCTTTGTTAAAATTATTGGCAACGGGTAGAAAATATGTCAAAAATAACATTTCATTTGGCTTGTCATATCTTCCGCAATAACACCAGCAGAAATTCCTTGAACTTCATATACACAGGAATTGAAATATTAGGCTATCCCATTGCTCAACGAATCTTAATACAACGTCTTCCAGCGAAAGCCAACGGGTGCTGCTTATACCTAACATTTTATACGGTGCAACTGAACAATACTCTTGGAATTCTTTGAGTTCGCTGACGCGTTTGGGACTACGAGAAAAAAAAGGTGTATATGTTCCGACACCAGTTTTCGATAGACGATGGCAATTTTTTTGTGGCGTAACTGGAACAGTGATGTAAAGCATAACAGGAACATTTAGTGTAAAATTAGTGTAAAATAATTCTACTTCTTTTTCAAATAACGGCTTAAGGCCTCTAACATTACCAGATATAGCATTTTCTCCGTCTTTTGACAATCCTATTCTTTAATTTTATCAAATGCTGACTGCCCGCGTTTGACTTAGTTAATTCCAATATTGTTAGAAACTTATCTTGGATTTCAAATGCTGAATTTACATAACGCGCAATTAAAACAAACCATTTCTTCGTAGAAAGGTCGGTAGTTCCATCCACGATTAAAGAAAATTTTGTTTTTTGTAATGTGGATATTACATCATTCCTTGCCTGCTTTCCAATTTTGTCTGCTATTTCTGTGGCCTTTGTCCTTCCGCAATGCACAAGTTTTGCAATTGCAGAGTCCGGGCAGCACTCAACCAATAATGCAGGAAGATAGTCCATCAATATGAAAGGCAAATTGTGCGTAATGCAAAACATGACTAACGTGAATTCTACATGTTTTACCTGTTGCGACTTTCTTTGTTGTTCGTTGTTAAAAAATTTGTCGATATGCAAATGTTTCTTTTTGGTGTCATAATTTTGTACATGCATTGTTGTCTTTTCATGATTTTTCAAATGTGACAAATGTGCAGCAAGTGGCTGGGACCATGCAGTACGAAATGGAGTACCATCCCTTTCCTGCAGCCATTCGAAAGTAGAAAGCCATTCTGTTCTAAATTTCCTTTTAGAACATTGCGGATTATCAGCAAAAACATTTGCATCACTGTAAACAAAAATATTCATTATTTTATCAAAATTTGTTAATTTAAACAACTTTACCTACAAGCTGCCTCATTGTTGTTTTCGGTTACAGCTTCAATTTTTTTTCTTTTTTGTTATGTATCTAAAATAGATGTTTGTTAATAAAAAAAAGACTTTGTTGATTAATATTTATACTAACTTATCCATAGTTCAATCCTCTAATGCACATGCAGAATGTTTTATTGTTTTCCTATTCAGTGTTTTGTTCCAAAATGCTGACATTCATAAGAAATAGGGCGAAGAAGCATAACACAAATCGTTGTCACTAAATTAAGCTAAACGTCGTTTATAATTTAATGGCAAACAGCAGAATTCGGTTAACGTTTCGCACAGTTTACTGTCACTGATCTAATATAAACGTTGTTAATAACTACTTACCCGTGATCGAAGTGCATAATTTATTGGTAAATGGTAAATTGTTGTACAACGTAGTATATGGCTTCTTATTAACTTTATGATGTAATTGTCAATTCGAATTACATTTGCCTTATTATACTTATACAATTTCTTATTTGAAATATACTTTTTGTACTGACTTCGTGCTGTTCCGTACAGAGAAGTAGAGGCTCTTAAACAATTCCTTTCGAATATCCTCAATTTTTCCATGACCGCTGGTGATACGTTAAACCAGACAGGACAACCATATGTTATGACGGGACGAATTAACGTTTGATACATAATAGTTTTGACACGGGAATTTATATGTTTCCTTGCCTTTGAGACTATCTCCTTTATATGTTTATAAAAGTATAAGTATTTGTCCAGGTACATCCCCAGATATTTCATTTTGTGTCAGATCTCAAAAGGTTTGATTTGATTCCAAATTGTTTCCAATTCCGTTTTACGTCGATATTACATTTTCCTACTGGTGGCCGAAATACAATAGTCTCACACTTGTTAGTGTTTATTTTTAAATGCCAACCAAGGGCATACTCCTCGACCATGTTGAGTGAGTTTTGAAGTCCTTCATTAATATTAGATATTTTCTTATCAGCATGATAAATAACAGTATCATCGGCGAATGCCGACTAGTTTGATCTTTATTGTTTTTATCGAAATCCGTATACGAATGCATTGATTATAAAAAACCTCCTACTGCATCATGCATTTCCTCTTTTATTATCCTTTTCTAGATCTTGCGTGTTTATTCCAGCTTTTCTTAGTATATTCCTTTCAGATTCGTGCACAACTATTTTAGTTAAATTGAGTGGATTAATTTTTTTAATATGTTCCTACCTTGGAACATTCTTACTGGATCTGTATGATCTAATCTCTCCAGGTTTTTCTGAATTTCTTTATTACCTATTAATATAAAATTTTCATTCAATTCGCTATCGTAATCCAATGTTTTGAGGCAGTTTGACATTTCCTTGACTTTCATTATATTTAGCCTGGAATCCGTTATGTATAAATCGTGGTATGAGCCCGATCGAGGAATGTATGGTGCTATAGAAGCGTAAAGCTTCCATCTGAATTCTGTATCGTTTTCCGACAACCATTCTTTTAGGCTATTTCCTTTTGCCGTCAATTTTGAAGATCCATAGAATGAAATAATCTGCTCGTATTGAATTTTTATTGCCGGCCGGATAGTAGTTGTTGCAGTCAATGGGTATCTTTATGGCGCAAGTCTGTAAAGCATCTAGCGACTATATACTTTTGTTATCGTAACTGTAGTATTGTATGTGATTCTTGATTAATACAGCAGTTCTTTAGACGTGTTGGAACTAACTAGTACATAATATATAGCGAAAGGAACTTCGTTCCAACCGGGACACCTCATGTAATTTTTTTTTGTAAACTGTTTGGAACCTAGACGCAGAACTTACGATCTGGACTAAGCAAGGTTAAAATCGTTAGTAAAAATATGGACAACTCATTTTCATACCGCGCGATCCAATTAAAAATCTACTTCATAAGCTCGAAGAAAGTAATATTTAAAAGTAAACTAGCTGCTTCGAATTAAATTGTATTGAAAGTATTTTATTTACACGGAAAATAGATTTCACACATTTGAGCTTTTCGATATACAACGTTGTTTGTTTTGTGTCCGGTGCGCAGAGCTCGCAAAAAGTGGTCCCAATTTGCTGGCAGTCATAAAAAACCTGTTGCGAGCGGACACGATCGAAAAGGGAATCGAAAAAACATTTCAGCTTCGTTTGTGATCAACGTGTTCAGTGCTCAACCACTGAGAGTTTTTGATCGCTCACTATATGCATTTGTTCTCTTGAAGACACTTTGTTTGAGAAAATTTGCCAAAAGTGTCTTTTGCAAATGTATGTGTCAGCTTGTTCACATATGGCAGTTTGTGTGTGGATTGCGCGTGTTTGCTTCAGTCTTTTTATTTCAATGAAACGTGTGCCTAAATTACAAGAATAATGAGTCGTCAAGTAATTGATAAAGTTATTTTTTTTTTAAATTTGATAATACTGAAAATCAATCTGTATGCAACGTGTGTGGTTCAAAACTATCAATAATAAAAGAATATGAAATTCGTTAAGTTAATATATTTGTCTATTATTTAGTAATCAAATTTTGTTGACGGATAATTTTATTTTACATGTTATAACAATTTTAAATATGCTCGTATTAACGCATACGCAATAACATATGCACCAGATAGCGCCCTATCTCTTTCTCTCTTCCTCTTGACCATGCTAAAATAAAAAAGCAATAACAAAAACCTAACCCAACTACAACTTTGTGCTTCCACTTGGCTCGTTTTGCTCTTACTGAGCGCCGAACGACAATGTCTCATTGAAACTGTTTTCGCAAGACACTTGCTTGTTTTCTGTCGCCGACCAACACGAAACAGAAAACACAAAAGTAAAAAAATATGTCTTCTGTTGAGAGCATGAGCGAGTCTGTTTCGTTTTTCTCTGTCTATTCGGTGAGAAGACTGCATAGAAAAAATTGGTTGATATCGTTTACGAGCTCTGCCGGTGCGTTAACAAACAATGCTGGCAGACGACTTTACGTCACGCGAAGAGGGGTCTATACAGTGTTGCCAGAAGCAATCAAGACCAATGTGCTAAATGACCAACAACAAATCAGCTTTAACCCTTTTCGTATGGCTTTCCATTTGCAATGCTATATTGTAATTTATTTATTCACAGAATTAGTTTGTTAAGAAAATACGGTGGTGCTATGGTGGATGGACTCAGGAGGGCTGGTAAACATGTGTACCACTTAGCATGACTGGTCAAAACCAAAATTGAACCGAACTGAAGTTAAAAACTTCAACTTTAGTTGAAAAAAACTTTCAATTAATACGGTTAACGTCCGCCACTGGCAACAAAATTCATAAACTGAGCTGTTGTTTGCAATGAATTATTAATAATGAAAAAAATCGAAGAGACGAAATCTTACATTTGGCAACCAAAGAGCGTGATAATACTACTTTTAGGAATGTTTAAAATTGATGGTACATATGTGTACCATTCGTACCGAAAGGATAAATAAAAACGATGCTACAATTTTATTTTACAAAAATTTATTATATGTTTTACCTATTATAAAGTTTTGAGTTTAATTTTCAATTATTTTTTTTTTAAACTAAATTTTTAAATTTAAACTAAATTTTTATTTCCAATGGAATATCACTTGTGTTGACTTTTGTCTAATGTATCTCCAACTGAGACGGCTTCTCTTTACAATAACCTTTAAATTAAATTTTTGAAACACTGTATATTTTGGAATTTTCTTTCTAATGTATTTCTTAGAGTCTTGTTGTTTTATTGCATCCTGTGGCATGTGTAAATTTATGGTGACTAATAATACGTGTTTATAGAATAAATCACTTAAAATCAAGTTTATTTATTTTAATGACTTAATTAATTTAATATAAAAACTGGTTAGCTTGGCGAATCAAATTAGCTCCATTGCGTTGGCTAGGCCATGTTATCAGAAGGAACGAAGATGAGCCAGCACGAAAGGTTTTCGATAACGTACCCGATGGAAGCAGGAAAAGAGGACGACCAAGACTTCGCTGAAAAGACAAGGCAGACGAATTCCTCCTTATCCTTGGTGTTACCAATTGGCGAGCAAAGTCGAAGGATAGAACCAGCTGGAGGAATATGTTGAAATTTGTTTGTTTAATTAATATGTGTACGACATCTGACCTCATGCGGTTGTAAAATAGCCAATGAAATAAATTAGCAAAGTTAACTCTAGTTGTATTTCGACAACTATAATTATGTTGCTTTTAATTAGTTTCAGAACATATGACTATCATTAATCAAACAAATTTGAGTTTTTAACATTCTTTCTGATTCAGTTTAATCTTAATTTAAAAACCATGTTTTTCACTGACAATCAAAATAAGAGTAATACATAAGTATGTATATGAAAATTATCCGCAAATTTGCAATTCCTGTGTTTTTACTTTTCGTAGTTTCCAAATGTTTCCCAAAATATAAATGGTTTCTACTACCTCTACAGCAATTACACAGACGGAGCAACTAAACAGATGGAGCAATTACGCAGACGGAGATTGGAGCATTATTAATGTTAAACACCAGAAAAAAAACACGCCGAAAATCCTGATTATACAATAATTTAGTGTGAAAAAAATTGCCAACTTGGCAACACTAGTTCTATTGTCGATACAGAAGGAGTGTTTTTCGTAACATATATAAAAGTTAAAATAAACAGTTACGATAAAACGCATAGCCGATAAGCTTGGCATCACTCAATAACGATTGTTATGTATTTGTCAGTTTCATTATTTCAAAGTCAAACTAAAAAAATATTCAAAATTAAAATTGTAAATAAATCATATTTCTGTATTTATTTTTAAAGATGTTGTTGAATTTAGTGAAAACCCGGACCAATTGTCCTCTTACTGTATTCTTAAATAATGGATAACTGTATTTTTCCATAGGAACGCAAGTGCTAATATGAATTACTTCAAATGATACAAACTGCACCTTGCCAAAATGCGAACCGCAATTTAAAGATGGTGTCTAGTATTTGGACTAGTGACCCAGTGTGGCTGCAACAGAGAACATCTCTAGCTGGGAACTAAACAGTTCACACAAATGAATATCTGCTGTCTCTTTAGCATTCCAGACAATAAATTGGATAATACTTTTATAAGAGAGGTTAACAGGGTTTAGCCTCTCTGGATGTGGTTGCTTGATTAATGCAACGGACGTCAGTTGGTTTCTAGTGGACTGTATTGGTTTTGTTATGTTAACTCTTGAGTGAGCTTGGGTTGCTAAATGGCTAGAGATTTTGGAGATTTAGGACTTAGTTATTGATTTGTATAATTTCTCATAAATCGAGAAATTATACAAATTTTTTGGTTGTTAGTTATTAAAACGAGAGAGTGAAAGAAAACAAAATGAATTAGTAAAATCCAAGATGTTTTTTATTTGGGCAAAGATTGATGCTCACCAATGATCAATGTATTAAGAAGTGCCAGAGTTTTCTCAGCGAACTTAACAAGAAGTTACTTTTTTTCACAATACATATTTATATATATTTATCCGAGTACAATGTACTATTTTAAGTATTTTTAGATTTTAAATAGTATTAAGAATTCATTTACGGTTTTAAATTGTTCAATTCGGTAATTTAGTTATAAGTAGATTAATTTTAGTTTTGATTAGTAGCTTTTTTAACAATACAAATTCATATTTAGCTCAAATATAATTTAACGTAATAATATAAGTATAATCTTTATAAGATTATACAAATTGCAATATTTATTTTTTTCTAATCGTAGAACGATTCTGTGTGCCTATAATCGCAATTTAATCATAATAGAGTGTGTATAACAAACATACTTATGATAATAACCATTATGCATAATTATCTTGGATACATTATTTATATGTACATTATAGGGTTTTGCGTTACATGTGCATAGATCATTTAGTAATTTGTTCCCGTTTAGTATTTACGAGTATCAGCGCATATACATATGCTGACGCCTAACGTGGTTGAAATGAGCAAATCCGGGTGCCCTGATCTTACAGCAGTAAAGATAGCGGGATATATAGGTGGAATTAGGTGCGACGTGACACTTGTTTGTGGATCATGTAAAGTGGCCCTGTCACCTTGTTATTGTCGGTCTTAATTGTATCAGCAGGCATCTGATTAAGACATGGGTTAAAAATAGAATGGGTTAAAAATAGTGTATGCCGTGTAGTGTATGCGACTGGGATGATTTGGAACTTTTTCAATCACCTTTTTCGCCTCTTTATCTACATCACTATTTGTACCACATTCCCTATCTTTCAAAAAGAGTTTTCTCGCATATAGAAATTTTACGCCTTTTTGACCTTTTTAATCACATACCTTTAGTTCTAAGTCTAATTTATACATTACACCGCCTCACAAAAAAATTTATTTTGCCACCCCCCAAAATGGTCGTTGGTGTGTTTTATGATGATTCCTAATATCTTTCGGGTCCAGCAGATAGGTCCCGTAACCTGAACCATTTTTAAAGAACTTATACTTTTTATAGTTTTTCAAAACTACAGGAGAAGGTGCACATACTGTTGGAGATGAGAAATGGCGTTATGTATAGGAAGTCAGACAGAGACGAAGCGCTACAATTTTATGTTCCGCATGAAATGGAGCGACATGTGATGTTTAAATATCACGATGAGATGGGACATATAGGAATAGATAAAATGACTGAGCTAATTTCGAGAAGTTATTGGTTTCCACAGATCAGGAGAAAGGCGAGTGATCATGTGGGGAATTGTTTAAAGTGTATTGCATATTCTGCCAAACACAGAAAGGAGGAATGATTCTTGAATAGCATTACGAAGTCGAGAACGCCTTTTGACGTGGTTCATATTGACCATTACGGTCCTATTGTTGGTAGCAGGACATTGAAACACATACTGGTTATTGTAGATGCGAGTACTAAGTACGTCAGGCTTTATCCGACTAAGACCACGAATTCTAGACACGTAATACGGCATTTAAGGAACTACTTTAGGGCCTATAGTAGGCCACGATGTATCGTAAGTGAGAGAGGAACGGCTTTCACGACTTCTTAGTTCCGTGAATTTTTCGAAACGCAAGGTGTCGAACATGTGAGAATTGCAACGGGTTCCCCACAGGCAAACGGGCAGGTGGAAAGGGTTAACAGAAGTATTGGTCCCATGCTGGCAAAATTAGTATCTCCCGGGGGAAATCTGTTTTGGGACACTATAGTAGATAGGGTTGAATACGCGCTGAATAATACTGTGCATAGGATGGTTGGGGAATCCCAGTATTTTACTTTTCGGAGTCGGCCAAAGGTGTTGTGGAGGATTTCCTACGTGATGCTCTTCCTGGAGATGCTGGACACATTGACCGAGTTGAGTTTGAGAGGGTAAGGTAAAGACCCGCGAAAAAACAGGAAAAGTTACAACACTATAACAAGGATTATATTGACAAACGCAGACGACCTGCAACTGTGTATGCAGTGGGCTTCGATTCGCATGGCGGTGTTTCTCGTAAACTAGTTCCTAAATTTAGGGGTCCGTACAAAGTGTCGAAAATTCTGGGAAACGACAGATATTTAGAGGAGGATGTTGATGGCTTCCAATTGTCTCGCAATCCGTACAAAGGGGTTTGGGCCGTTAATAACATTCGTCCATGGTTCAGTGGCCGTTCGGGTTCTACTCTTAGCCTAGCTCAGGAGATCTAGTATGCAGGATGGTCGAATTATAATAATGATCGCACTTATCCCGTATCCACTGGACCATATTGATTCCACATACTTATATATGTATATGTAAATATCGGGTTTTTCGATAAGAGCGCTACAAAAGTTTTTTTAAATAAAACAAAACCGGTTTTAGATACCAATGAAATTCTTTATTCCTGTGAAAGTACGTTCGATGCAATTATGTATGGAACTCGATTTCTTTTGCATGGCCACCACGGGCACGTTTGCAGAAGTCCAGATGGTGAACCCAATTTTCGACGGTTTTCAAGCATAAATCGGCCGATACTGCTGCAATTTCACGTTCGATATTCGTACGAAGTTCATCAATCTTCGTGGCTTGTTGGAATAGACCATAGACTTGACGTAGCCCACTGGAAATAATCTAACGGCGTCAAATCGCACGACCGAGGCGGCCAATCGACTGGGCCAATTCGTGAGATAACACGTTCACCAGTGGCCGTCGGTGGTGCAATGGTTAGTGTGCGTGTGACCACCTTCAAATTTTCTTTCGGCGGCGGTCACCTCGCATAGTGACGGCGACACTATCGAGTATCTAGCCATGAAAAAGCTTCTCAAATTACCGTTCGGAATCGGTGTAAAACTGTAGGTCCCAATCAGTGAATGAAAACTGGAAAGCGCACAGCTCAGTGATTGTGAGAAGTTCTCCCCGGTCCCTTCATGGGATGTAATGGGAAACCATTTATTTATTCTTTAACACGTTCACCAAACTTGGTTTCCAATAAATTGATTGTGGCATTCGCTGTGTGGCGCCGTCCTGTTGGAACCACATGTCCTCCAAGTCCAAATTATCCAATTGGGGCCAACAATATTCGGTTATCATTGAACGGTAGCGTTTCGCATTCACAGTAATGTGCCGGTCTTGATCATCACGGAAGAAGTACGGCCCAATGACGCCGTCGGCCCATAAACCGCACTGAAATACTGAAGAGAAATGTCAAAAGAGCGGGAAAAAATATGGCGTCGTTTGCTGTCCCTATCGATTTACTTTCGTAGCGTCTCTGTTGAAAAACCCTTATGTAGATTAGTAGATTGGGTACTTCTTAGATTATTTTTTGATATTTGTATTAGTTTTTAATTTATTTTTAATACATATTTTTCTTCTGTTTAACTTAAATGAAAAACAACATTGCCTAGTCGAGGACAACATACGCGATCCTAATAGTTCTCTTCAGGACTATACGAAGGCTTTACTCTTCGCGAGTACTGCACCTTTGATATTTCCACGGCTTTACCCCTCGTGGGCACTGCATCTTGGTTATTACCACGGCTTTGCCCCTCGTGGACACTGAACATTGGTTAATCCTGATTTTAAAATCGTCAAAAAATCTTTACACAAAATTTACTCCTTTTATCCTGTCTGTAACCAACTAATGCAATAAAACAATAAAATAATTATTTTAACGTTTTATTTAAAATACATTGAAAATTAATTTAAATAAATATATAAATCTATAAAACAACTTAAAAAACAACCAAAAACGTAAAAAACATTACAATAAACAAAAAATAAAAGAGGTTACATATTAATAATTTTTTATATAATTTTTGTTAAATTGTACTTTTAAAACGCGATAACTTTTCTAGTTTTCTCAGTCTTTTAGGATTAATAAAAATAATTTTATTACTTTCCTCCCACGTTTCCTTGGGTATTTTCAAACATTTTCAGGGATTTTTATTGAAACTATTTAAACAATTTTTTAGTAATTTGAATTAAACATTAATTTCCAGCATTATTTTCTTATTACACTTACTATTTAATTAATTACATTTAACTACAAAATTTAAACTGGCACGCGTAACATTTGACATACATATACAGTAGTAACTCGATTCTTGCACATACTTGATACTTGCACACCTCGATTCTTGCAACAAAGAAATATTTTTCATTACGTACTCAGTACTTGCGACATCCGAAAATTTTTAACTTGATACTTGCAACATTTTTGTATTACTCTTACGTGCTGCTTTGTTTACGTTTTCTTAGACTGAATACATTTCGGGAAATCCCCGTCGTTTTATGCTGCTGATGAAATGTTGTAATTTGAATCAGTTTTAAGCTGACTATTGAGAGGTGCGGTGTCATAAACAGATGTATGCGCTTTTATTTTGTATGGGAAATTAATACTCGGTGCTTGTGACAACCTCGAAACTTGCACCGAGCCGGGTTTTCATTACGTGCAAGAACCGAGTTTCTACTGTAAATATAACTACATTTACTAAAACAAATAACAAACACTGTCTTTCAACCTTTAACTCGCAGTCACTTCTGAGTAATTTCAGTTCTTCTATAGTGTTCATTGTTTTTTCACCTCATAGGTCCCACAGACGCATAAATTTGTTTCGAAATAAGTTTAAACCGTTTTGCTACAGACACGATAAATTTGTTTAATGATTTCATTTTGTGTTTACTCGTCGTCACGACGACATGGACAGCGGAAAAAAGCAGTCGCCTTGTACGACATATAATTGAGTCTGAAAAGACTTAAAAGGAGGCAAGGCAAAAAAAAACGATTGTGGATGCAAGAATGGCTGAAAGATAGAAAAACTTTTTCGCATGCGATTTTGGTAAAAAACTGGAATTAACCGCACCGGGCGACTACAAAAATTTTTTGAGAATGGACGTAGCGACTTATGAAGAATTATTGAATTGAATTATTTTTCCAGCAAAATATTCCACGAATTTTGCTTCTCAACTCTATTTTTGTAAAATAATATGGAAATATTACAGGAGGGGAAACACCATATTATTGACGTACCTAGTGGGAACAGAAGAAACTACATAACTGACACTGACAACTATGCACATATATACAGACATGTAATAACAAGACAAAGACGAGATAGAAAGACAAAACAGTTGAGACGCACCTGGAACAGTGTTTAGAAGTTTGTGTGTTAATGTAGGTAATGTATTGCACTTATTAGTCATAAATAAATAAATAATTTTTGTAATGATTTTTTAAATTAGATCCTGAAGATGATCGTCAATGACGGTCGAAGTATTGAAATAAAATAAAATATGATAAAGAATATAAATTGAAAAACATTTTTATATTTTATTTACGTGGACCTTGAGCCGGAAAAATTAGAAATACTATACACAAAATTATTATTATTTATAGCCAGTGCCCAGTTCGTGCCCATTTTTGATCGACAATATGAAAAAATTGGAAAAAAATCTATATCTCGAAAACGAAGTGTCCAATTGAAAAATAACAAATTTTACGGGTTTCTCACAAAGTGTTCCACTTCACATGAACAAATTTTTTACAAAAAATCGCCAAAATAAGAAAATCGCTAAATTAAAATAATGGTTATAACTCGGCAACGGTCCGTCCAATCGCAAAAAAAATAAATTTTTTACCTCCATAGGTATCACGACATCACTTAAAATCCGTAAAGCTAACATTTTTCAAATTAAAAATCGATAAAACACACATTGATATGTATTAGCAATTTTTTTAAAATAATTGATCTCATATTAAAGAAATCCATTGGTTAAAGCCTCTTCTCTTATAGGGGTTGGACGCACCGTTTCCGAGTGATAGCAATTTTTTATATCAGCGATTTTTTTAAAAATAAAAGTGATGCCGTATTCATCCATAGGTGAACGTACAAAATGTATTATTTTTTCCATTGGACATTTTTTATTTTAGCGATTTTCTTATTTTGGCGATTTTTTTTAAAAAAAAATATTTCATGCGAATTTTTCTTCTAAATTTTTCATATTTTCGGTCAAAACTGGGGATGGGTTACCCTGGGTATAATATGTATGTTTAAGGTAATTTTTGTCATCCACAATAATTATGGTAATACTAGTAAAATAAAAAAAAAAAAATGCGATTCAGAAGTGGCAGTGGGTATACTCGTATTTGTCTTCTCGAATACATGGACTTTAATGACCTTTTGATTTCGTATTGAAAAATATATGTCAACCATTGTTTTTGTCCAAAGCATATGAAATTCTGGGTCTATATATCGATACACTTTATTGTTTTTTCACAACTTTGTTTATCACATTCTGTTTAAACTTCTAGATTTCCTGTAAAGTCCTCGTGTAACATTCAAATATATGTAGCTCTCTCTTCTCCACTATCTCGGCTCCACAGAGCACCTTGCGGGGTAGTGTGACAAATCTCAGCGAGGCAACCTTGGAACCTTTCAGTGTGTGCTGATACTTAGGGATCTTCGATCGATACTAATTCGCATATGTAAATTGCACAATTCAGTTTGTATATATACGATTGATGTTCAACCGATGGTATCAATTCTGGCACAGTAATTAGGCGTCTGATGATGAACATGTCACGGAGTTCGAAATCAGTCATGCCAGTGAGTGTGCTTAGCTGAATTGTCTATTATTCCAACAAAAACCAACCCGACCTTGCAAGCTTGTTGTATTGAATTTCTCATACATTAACTAAAACTAACAAAATCGGTCATTAATTTCAAAATCAAAGACAACGAATATCACCGTTGGGCATTTTTACACGAACGCACAAGTTAGAAGCATAAGCCTTGTCAGAGACGTCGAAAAAGCCATGTTATTCTATATGATTTATAGAATTATAGGCTATATAGCGGGGTATTTTGAGATTTCCGATATAAGGGTAATCATCTAAAAGCTTTACCCACTGGGTACCAGTTTCCGGATTAAGATTATCATCCCAGTCGGTCGGATCTTTCCAAATCTGTTGCATTATAATTTTCGCAACTATTATTTTGGTGGCTAGCTATCAGGCGGGGTCAAAAGCATCGCAACTGACGATAGAACCATGCACTTAGAGAATATTTTGTGATCGGGGTGCTTTCCGGAGGGAAAATATAAGTGTTCACCGCCAGTATTCTGCCACTCGTGTGTGATAGTTTCAGGAAGGCAGAGTCTAGTAAGTGATTGGGGGGTATATCTTGTAAAAGTGTATCATTGTCAGATGCCCACTTTCTAAGCGCAAATCCAGCTGATTTTAAGGCCTTTATAAGATTACATGGGACTGTCCGTGGAGGTGGAAAGTTTCTGATTGCTATTCACTTGCGAGTGGCCATAAATGATTCCTTCATTGGGCAGTCCAAGCAGCTCACTACTTCCACGCAGTATGTCCTGGGCAATGGCTTTTCGGAAACCTCCGTTAGCTAGCTAGAGTGAAAAGGCGAAACAAATGAGCATCAAATCAGGTTTAGTAGGTGACTGATGTCACTGAAGCTCATCAAACAATCGGGCATATCGATGGTGTTGCGTAAAAAGGGCCAATCTGCTGTTTCCAATTGTCTGTAAGATATTCTTAGATTATAACGTAGCAAAAATGGTTATGGCTATAGAAAGTTACGGTTGGGTTCTTCGAGCAGTATAATTATCTACCTATTTCGTTGCAGATAGACCCAAGCAGTTTCGCCCTTTTGACTTGTTGTGACAAGGTAAACAAAATCAGATCGGCCTTCGTAAAAAATGCAGATTGGCCCTTTTTACGCAATACCATCGACATTCTTTTGTCCTTAGAAGGCGGATGAGCCAAACATACGGGCCAATGGCGGATAGAAACTAAAAGAAGAAAATCCAGGTTCAACATATCGCATCCTGGTCAGCGTCTGATCCATAATGGGCGGCTGCAATCAAATATCCTGGCAGTAAGTAAAATGCAAAAACACGATGGGCTGGGTTTGCCTCCCGCCACCGTTCATAATGGCAGTGAAAATACGTAAACGAACAAGAAAACATAAACAACCCCTATTTGTTGACGACCCCCGCAAACGTTATAAGGACCACGATTTACGGATATGCACTTGGAATGTAAGAACTCTATATAGATCCGGTTGAAGGATCCAACTGGCAGATGTCCTCGAAAGTTATATGGCTGACATTACCGCTATCCAGGAAATGCGATGGACAGGACATGGCTGCACAAGAAAAAGAAACTGCGATATATACTACAGTTGCCATGAAAAAAAAACATGAATTTGGTTGCAGATTTGTAGTTGGCAAAAGACTGCGACATCTAGTCTCTAGGTTCAATCCTGTGAGTGAACGTATAGCCTCAATCCGCATAAAAGCGAAATATTTTTATATTTCCCTAATTTGTGTCCATGCCCCGACAGAAGAGAAAGATGATGATGCCAAAGCCATATTCTATGAGCTCCTAGAGGAAACGTATGACCGCTGCCCTGGCCATGACATTAAGATTGTACTAGGAGATTTTAATGCCAAAGAAGGAAGGGAGAATGTGTTTAATCCAACTATTGGGAATTTCAGTCCACATGCTGACAGTTCCGACAACGGTATGAGACTGATTGACTTTGCCGCGGAAAAACATGGTCATTAGTGGTATAAGATTCCAGCATAAAGACATCCACAAGGTTACTTGGGTATCCCCTGATCAAAGAACTAAGAACCAAATTGATCACGTGGTAATTGATGGAAGTACGAGTGATCAGACGAGCTAACATCGATTCTGATCACTACCTGGTAGCAGCAAAGGTTCGCACAAGATTAAGTAGAGCGCAAATCGTACGAAACCAGACGCAGAGGAAGCTGGACATCGGAAAGCTGCAATTACCAGAGGTAGCCACAGCCTACTCAAGGAAGCTCTCGTAACTTTTGGACAGAACCCACCCCCTCCCGATGACGATCCTGAGGCGCAGTGGAAACCCATTTCCGACTCTATTAAAACTGCCGCAACAACCGTACTTGGTTTCGAAAAACCGCTTCGCTATAAACCGTGGTACAATGAAGAGTGTCGCATAGCAAATGACGAAAAGAACGCTGCACGTATGGTAATGCTTCAGTCAATTGCAACGCGAGCTGCAACTGAGCGGTATACGGAGAAGAGAAAGGAAGTAAACCGTCTATTTAGGCGTAAGAAACTGCAGTGGAGAAAGCTCGAGAGTGAGAAAATTGAGACATACAGAAGGAAGAACGAAGCCCGAAAATTCTACCAAAAATTTAAAAATGGAACTAATGGACATGGGTCAGGGCACCCCTTCTGTAAAGACAAGGACGTAAATCTCGTCGCAGATGTGCAGAGCATGTTGGGAATATGGAGAGAGCAATTCTCCGCGCTACTAGTACCTGAGATATCCAATGACGATGGGACAATCGATCACAATATGGACGACGACGTCGATTGCCCACTCCTAACCAAGACGAGGTCAGAACAGCTATTGCCCAGCGTAAGAACAACAAAGCCGCAGGACCCGATGGATTACCGGCGGAGCTGTTTAAGGCTGGCGGCGATGAGCTGATAAGGTGCATGCATCAGCTCATTAGCAAAATTTGGTTAGATGAATGCATGCCCGGCGATTGGAGTCTCAGTGTACTATGTCCCATATTTAAAAAAGTCGACCCGAGTATCTGTGCCAACTACCGTGGAATAAGCCTTTTATCCATAGTATATAAGGTTATATCAATTATAATGTGCGAAAGACTAAAACCAATTATCGCTGACCTGATTGGGCCATACCAGTGTGGGTTTAGGCCTGGAAAATCGACATCTGACCAGATTTTCACGCTACGCCAAATCTTGGAGAAGACACACGAAAAACAAATCGACACCTATCATCTATTTATCGATTATAAAGCGGTCGATAAATAGATGATAGATGAAGTAATTTCTGAGCTTGGTATTCCTGCAAAACTCATACGCCTTTGCAGGATGACCTTGACGAACACCAAATCCGCAGTGAAAGTTGGTAAGGATCTTACCGAACCTTTAGAAACAAAGCGAGGCCTCAGGCAAGGCGACAACCTATCGTGCGATCTCTTTAACATCTTAATGGAGATCATTATGAGAAAAGCTGCAGTCTACATGAATAAATCCATCAGCAGCAAAAGTCACATGCTGCTCGCGTATGCTGATGATATTGATATCATTGGGCGCACAATTAGAGAAGTTACTGCGGTTTTTCGAGAATTGAGAAGGAGTCAGCAAAAGTGGGTCTGACGGTAAATGAGGACAAGACAAAATTAATGGTTTCAACGAACAGGGCCTCCACGCGATTAGACCAAAGCGTGAACGTTGATAACTTCGAGGTAGTGGACGAATTTATATACCTCGGATCTGCCGTGAACAAAAACAACAACGTCAGCCTTGAGATCAAGCGGAGAATTGTGCTTGCGAATAGATGTTATTTTGGGTTAAGCAAGCACTTTAGAGATAAAGCCCTCTCTCGAGTAACAAAAGTCCAATTATACCAGGCTCTCATACAACCTGTGTTGCTTTATGGCGCAGAATCCTGGGTCCCATCGCAAGCAGACGAAACATCTGTAGGAGTCTTCGAGAGAAAAATACTCCGAAAAATTTATGGCCCTATAATGCACAACGGCGAGTATCGGCGACGCATGAATCATGAGCTGTATGAGCTTTATCCTGACATTGACATAGTTAAGCGGATCAAGATAACGCGATTGTGCTGGCTAGGCCATGTCAGTAGAATGGATGAAGATGAACCAGAGCGAAGGGTTTTCGAAACCGAACTCGAAGGAAGACGAAAAATAGGAAGACCAAGACTCCGCTGGAGGGATCAGGTTGACGAATCTCTGCATACACTTGGTATTGCCAACTGGAGAAATAAAGCAAGAGATCGAACTAGTTGGCGAAATATGTTATCTTCGTTTGACCCCCCGGGGTTGTCCGAGACCGGATAAGTAAGTAAGTATAAGATTATCTCTAGCTGCGAGTGCATCAGAAAGATCGTTCGAACTATAATGGCCAGGTTGGGGGCACAGTTGACCTCGAAAGTTACAGTGTTCAACTCAAAATCATGGGGATCTTGATGGGGTTCATGTCGATGTATAAAAAGTTGATTGGGGGTATTGAATTCGAAAGCAAATTTTCTTCAGTCGCTTTTATTTGTGTTTTATTAACAACCGTTCATACTCGTGTAGCGCTTAAAAACAATTTGTCGCTTTCGTATTTAAAATCTAACTGATTTCCCTCTTTCCTTCGTTGCCCGTCTTAGGTTATTCTATTGAACATAAAAGAAGTCACCGCCGTTAGTTAGCAACGTATCAAGGGGCTACATACTTACAAATACAATATTTAAACCATGTAAGCACGGGAAAATTTGCAGATCCTGTTTCGACAAAATAAATAAACAGCATCAGGAAACCGGGACTTTGACTTTATGTCCGTTTTGTAGGCAGATCGTTGGAAGTGTTGAAGAGTTTTTTATTTAGTTAAGTGTGGCATTTTAATATTGGTACATTGAATTTGTTTAGTTAAGAATTTTGTTTTTGTTAAGAGTTTTGACATATTTTTTAGTTAAGAATTTTGTTTTTTGTTACGAATTCCGACATATTTCCGTTGTAAATAAATTTATTATTCATTTAACCAAAAAAAATAATTTTTTAAGTTGTTTTCTTTCTGGGGATTGTGTCCGAAAATTTTTCGGACATAATCCCCACAGCAAACGGTCATACTCCCCATGGGGATTGTGTCCGTTTTGGAAGCGGACATAATCCCCACTTTATTATGGGGGTTATGACCGTAAAAAAGCGGACATAATCCCCATAATTACAATGGGGATTATGTCCGTGGGGATTATGTCCGGGCACCTGCATAAACTACCAGTTGTGGCAATGATTTTGTTCAATAAGGTACCACGTATTAAAGTTTTTCGTAAATTTTGGATAAATTCTGTTAGTGCCGCTTTATAACTTTTAAAACTTCTATGCAAATTTAAAAAACTAATGATGCATTCTTAAAGACTGATAAATTCGAAACAATTTTGTAGAAAAGGTTTTAATTTGCTGTTACTGTTCCAGAGTTATACCATTTTATAGTTTTTTTCCCCATTGTATGAACCTAAAAATATTATAAACTGTTTGCCATTTTTGCATCGGATTTGCTATGAAAATTTAATGATGCACTTTATAAGACGGGTAAATGCCAAGCAATTTTGTAGAATTGTTCCAGGTGCATAAACCAAGAATTCATTTGTTATTACAGGGTACTTGGGACCGTCTAATGGGAGCGCAGTGAAACGAGATAATTTGTCTACTACCCTTGTTTATTAAATGTCACTTCTTTATATACTAATACAGATAATTCATTATTGCAAATTATGCAAGTAATCATATCAAAAGAATAAACAATTATCTAAAGAATAAACAAACAAATATCTAAAGCAATGCAAGCTAATAACCTGACTAACAATTCTGTTGTGAAATTGAAGTGCATTTGAAGTAAAATAATTTATAGTGATACATTTATGCCTAATTAAATAGCACTAAAATTAATGTTGATCCTAAAGAGTAAACTTCGACTCCAGGCACATATCCCACACTCCGACTCCACAGCACTACATTCTTGGAAAAATTACGGAAAAAAATTTGAAGTATATTCCACGAATTTCAAGCAATCTTGGTATTTTTTTCACATACATATATGTTTAATTTCATACAATTAATATTATTTGAGAAATAGTGACAGCGGTGTGGGATTTTTTCTCCGAAAACATTTGTTTTTAAAATGTTGCTTTCCTGATCAAAACTATGTGTACGATCAAAAAATTTTTTGCCATGTAGCTAACAGTATTTCTGTCTAGAATTTGGTTTAAAAAAGCATAAAAATCAACAAGCGAAACTTTTTGTAGACCCTAATGGTTTTTAAGGGGGAACTCTTAAAAGTCAACATGATTAAACAATATTAAATTTAAAATTCGCTCTTAATGCGACCTGTTGATTTCCTTTTTAAATGCACAATGTCTTCTTTATTTTCTAAAATGTCTTACAAGCTACAACAATAACAAATTTCCCAAGCGGGTAGGAAACGCAAAGAAAATAGATGACTTTACGTTACTTGAGATGAGAAAAAATGCATTTAAGAGGGGGGATTGACATGTACGGTAAATAATGCAATTAATAGATACAATTAGAAAAAAATAATTTTAAAGTTTTATTGGGACCATCATCTGACCAAACACCCCGGCCCCATGGAAGGACACCGTCGTCATTCATCTGGCAGCAGAGCCAGCTTATGTTTTGGGCGTCTATAAATGCCGCCCCTAGTCTTGACATATGTCACCCTTACCTTGCCGTCTTCCCCGTATATTACGGCTTGTACCCGGCGTGTCATCCAGTGAAGATGCGGGCGATTGTCGTCGTGCACGAGCACGAATTTGCCGGCGACAAGGTCTGGACGCACCTCGAACCACTTCGTTCGCTCTTGAAGCCCTCGGACGCAGTCCCTCTCCCAAGTGCGTCAGAACGCCTGCTTGAGTGCGGAGATACGCTGCCATCTCTTCAAGTACGTAAGCTTGAGCGTTTCGTCGTGACTCGATGCGGGCAGAAGCGCGCCTTGAGCCTCCCCGATGAGTAGATGCGCGGGGGTAAGTGCCTCTCCGTCGTTGGGGTCGCTGCTGAGTGCCGCGATTGGCCGGCTGCTGAGAACCGCCTCCATTTCTGCTAACTCGATTGGCAACTCTTCTGCCGTCAAGAGCGCTGTATGAAGCCGAATTCTACCCCTTTCTCTGCGGCAAATGATACGACCTTCCCCCGATCGGCTATCTTCTCCCTCCATCGACGCAGCTTTGTGTTGGCACCGCCAAAGTTGGATGCGTTGTCTGTGTATATTTTCGCAGGCACGACTCGCCTGGCGACGAACATTTGAAGAGAAAGAATAAACGCATCGGTAGTTAGATCGGACACTAATTCTATATGTACCGCCTTAGAAGTGAAACAGAGGAACACAGCTACATATATGCATTTTAACTGGAGGACGGCCTCTAATTTTCAATGTTACGTTTATAGGGCCACAGAAGTCGACTCCACATATCTTAAAAGGACTTTACACCCTCACCCTATCAGCGGGCAAGTTTCCCATAATCTGGGCCATTAACTTAGGTTTATAATGGAAACAATGTAGACATTTGCGGATTGTCCTGCTACAGTGTTCTTTCACATTGACTAGCCAAATTTTATCCTGAAGAAGAGCAACTAGTGCCTTGACACCAGCATGACAATTTTGTACGTGCAAGTCTCGCAAATATAATGCCACAAACGCAGACTTCTTTGGCATAAGAAGAGGGAATTTTGCATCATATTGAAGTGACGCATTAAGCAACCGCCCGCCTACCCTTATCAAATTAAAAGTAAGATTTTCATCCTTTAGTTCGTGAACAAAAGGGTTAAGTTTTTGCAAATATTCTAGACCAATGCAATTCTTTCGGTGTAAGAAGTGTGGAATCGTACTTCATTTTGTAACGAACTCCCTCGACAAATCGTTATATGTTTTGGATATGAAGATATTTTGTCGACCAATTCTAAAACTGAATTTGGCGTATTTTTGACAGCAGTAAATACAACTGATTTTCTCTTTTCTAATGACTCTTGTTCAGCAGTTACCTCAACATGTTTGTTAATTGGCCACGACCATTGAAACATAAGGAGTCACTTAGCTCATCAACATTACATCTCCTTGAGACGATATCGGCAGGATTTTGCTTGGATGGTACATGTCGCCAATTAATATGAGCCGACGGTTCCTGGATATCGCTTACTCTATTTGAAACGAAAGTTGTCAATGTTGATGGATGCGTCTTAATCCAATGAAGTGTTATTTCAGAATCGGACCAAAAAGTTACACTCTCGATTTTGCCAGATATCGTTGGCTTTATTTTCGACCATATTTTTTTTTTTTTTTTTTTTTAAGTTTGTTTATTTATTTTCAATTATTTCATACATTTATATACTACAATAAACAATAGTTATAATTTACAAAATTTACATATATATATCGACCCACATGGGGTTCTCAAGTACAATTTTAAGCGACGTTTGAGATTATTATTAATATACCAATCTTATGTATATATATGTGGGAATGGTAACCCTGTAAGACAGATACATGACAAAGACAGACAACGGACAGCATAACAGAGACAAGAGAATTCGGACAGAGTTAGTTGTGAAGAGAGATTGGCCGAGTAAAGACGTAAAAAAAAAGTTGAATAAATGATAAAGAAGTTACTTAAAGACGTAAAGAATTTGATTAATGTTAAAGAAGTTAATTAAAGTTAAAGAAGTTAAAGAGAACAAAAAAGAAGCATTATAAACTTAAACATTTTAATTTTAAACAATAGTGAATTAATTTTATGTTAAACTTAAATCTATTTTATTAAAAAAACAAACCCTGAATTTAATAAAACTCTTGATATAATAAAAACCCTAAAGTGTTCGTGTAAATTTATTGGTTAAAAAGTAAGAACCCACAAATTTGGTGTCATAAGTGCAAAAAAGATCTTTGTGCAAAATAAATGCGACGAGGACAAACATCAACAAATATCGAAAATTTGACAACAGCGCATAAATTCAAAAGCAACAAAATTAACGACGAAAAGACCAATAACAAAAACAAGTGTTATCCCGTTACCAAACAATACATACATTACAACAAAAACAGAGATTTCCTTCGCGCAAAGCATAACAACAACAATGTCAACTTTAGCAGACTTTGAATACATTCGCATGAATTTGCGTACAGCAAAAAAATCAATTGTTGGTGTTCTCCATCAATTTGTTTTCGGTCGAGATGACGCGCGCAGAAATCGAGACAACTTAAGGCAGTTTGAAGGGTTTGACTTCGATGAGAAAGACGCAAAATTTCAAGCTATTACGTCTTATGTGGCATCAAACATAAAAGAGAGTGATCTTATTGCTATTTGTAATTTCCTTGACATAAACTATGACGTCGACGACGTATTTCTACACATTTTTAAAAATCTAAGCAAGGGCCAGTTGATGTGCGATAATGGCAATGATGAAGATGAAGACGATAATGATGTTGTAGACGCCGATGAAGACAACAAAAATGACGACGAAAAAGGAGAACAAGGCAGCAAAAGAGACAACGCCAATGAGTACGATAGGTTTACCAACGACGACGCCGCAAGCAACAGAAGCAGCACTAGCAGCATCAATCATGAGAACAGAGTAATGGCTAGATTTGCGATGAGTTTTAGAGATGTTGAGGACTCTATTCGTATATTCAACGGAGATGACAAAGTACCAATTGAACAATGGCTAAACGAATTTGAGGAGATGGCGGTGATTATGCAGTGGGACCAATTTCAAAGATTTGTGTTTGCCAAAAAATCATTGCGAGGCTTGGCGAAAACGTTCATTCTTGGTGAGAAAGGCATAACTAATTTTGGTAAGCTTAAGGTAGCATTAATAAGAGAATTTAAATCAAGTGTAAATAGTGCACAGCTGCATAAAACATTGTTTGAAACTCGCATGACAAAAGATGAAAGTGTCAGAGAGTATTTTTATAGAGTTCGGGATATTGCATCAAGAGGCAATATTGAAGACAGCGCCTTAATTCAATATGTAATAGACGGAATAAACGATTTGCATATAAATAAATCAATTTTGTATGGTGCCTCTAACTTAAATGAATTTAAACACAAATTAAAAGATTTTGAATCATATCGCGCTAGAGTAAATAGAGATCAAGGCCGATACAATAAGAATAAAAACTCTAATGTTAATGTAAATGAAAACCGAACAATCAGAAAAGATGATATTAATAAAGTAAAATGTTTTAATTGTGGTAATAGGGGTCACGTATCTACAAACTGTGAAAATAAAGAAAAAGGCCCCAAATGCTTTAAATGCAATAATTTTGGGCATAAAGCGAAGGATTGTGACCACTACGACCACAAAGATAAAAATACTAACATAAGAAAATTGAATGAAAAACCTAGTCACATGAATAAACATATTAAAATAAATGGTCTGAACTTTATATCATTATTCGACACTGGTAGTAAATATAACGTCATTACACACAATACCTACGAACTTCTTAACAAACCGATTTTCAACAAGTCCAGTTTAGTATTTGTTGGTTTTGGCCCTAAAAATTATAGAAATGAGACGAGATCGTTAGGTAAACTTAATATGACAGTTGAAATAGATGACGAAACATATGACGTACAGTTCCACGTTGTTCCTACAGACTGTATCGACGTTGACGTAATACTTGGAGAGGAATTTTGTCGACAATGCGAGATAACGATTAACCATCGGGGTTTACAAATACGAAAACTTGAACCTGATACTTTGGAAGTTGCGCCCATCATGAAAATCGTACCGTTAGAAGATGAACTGGATATAGATCCGTCGGCGAACAAAAATGCTGTAAACGACGTTCAGAGCATAATGAAAGGCTATAAACCTGATAAAGACTATATTGGTTCAACAAATATTGAAATGAGTATTATACTACATGATGAAACACCTATTTATTCACGTCCGCGAAGATTACCTTTAACAGAGAGACATATAGTTGATGACCAAATCGAAAAATGGCTTGAGGAAGATATCATTGAGTCATCGGAATCTGACTTTTGTAGTCCGGTTGTACTTGTTAAAAAGAAAGATGGAACCCCAAGATTATGCGTTGACTATAGGCGGATCAACAAGGTGATTGTGAAGGACTGTTTTCCATTACCACTTATTGAAGACCAGCTTGACAGGTTGCAGAATGCAAAGGTATTTAGTACTTTGGACCTCAGAAATGGATTTGTCCATGTTCCAGTTTCCGAGTCCAGCAGAAAGTACACATCTTTCGTTACACACAATGGACAGTACCAATTTAAAAGAGTTCCATTCGGATTGTCAAATTCACCTGGTGTATTCCAGCGGTACATTAATTCAATATTTAGAGATCTCACCCGACAAAACATTGCGCTGACGTATATAGATGATATTATCATTCCAACTGAGGATGATGAAAGTGCTGTAAAAAATCTAAAATTGGTAATAGAGCGATGCGGTGAATTTGGGTTACATTTGAATTTGAACAAGTGTGCATTTCTGAAACGAAGAATTCAGTTTTTAGGCCATATAATCGAGGACCAGAAAATAATGCCTTCAACATCAAAAGTCGACGCCCTTGTAAAGTTTAAAGCTCCTCAAACATTGAAACAATTAGAGAGTTTTTTAGGACTTGCAAGTTATTTTCGCAAATTTGTACCGCAGTTTTCGATGATAGCTAAGCCGCTAACAGATCTCAAGAAGCATAATGTAAAATTTATATTTGGCGATGAACAACAAAATGCATTCGAAAGATTAAAGTCTATAATGATTGAGTCACCTGTCTTGAAAATATTTAATGCGAAGCACGAAACGGAATTACATACAGACGCTTCAATTGACGGCTACGGATCTATTCTATTGCAAAAGTGTCCCCAAGATAATCAGCTTCATCCTGTGTATTATTTTAGCCGCAAAACTTCAGATGCGGAACGTAAATACTGCAGCTATGAACTAGAAATCCTCGCTGTAGTCAAAGCCATTGATAAGTTTAGGATATACTTGCTCGGTAGACACTTCAAACTGATCACGGACTGTAATGCGTTTGTCAAGACTATGCAGAAAAAAGATTTGTCGACCAGAGTGGCAAGGCATGTTATCTTTCTGCAGGAGTTCGATTTTGCAGTTGAGCATAGATCAGGATCTCAGATGCGTCATGTGGATGCTCTTAGCCGGAATCCTATTATGTTAATACAGGCGGATGACGTGGTATCAAATATATGTCGCGCTCAAGCAGATGATGAAGATCTAAAGACGATTATTGATATTTTAAAAGAAAAGGAAAGTTACAACGATTACTTTATGAAATCTTCTGTGCTCTATAAACTTGTAAATGACGATGAGTTGTTGGTAGTCCCAAAGGGAATGCATCGGGAAATAATTAGAAGAGCTCATGATCGAGGCCATTTCGCAGTCAAAAAAACTAAGGACCTGATTGACAAAGATTTCTATATTCCAAACCTAGAGGAGAAAATACGCAGACACATTACGAATTGTATCCATTGTGTAATATACAATCGCAAGCAAGGTAAACAAGAAGGTGAATTACACCCCATTCATAAGGAAGGACAACCATTGTTTACATACCATATTGACTTCCTAGGACCTTTGGAGACAACAAGTAAATCCTATAAGCATGTTTTCGCTATAATAGACTCTTTCACTAAATTCTGTTGGCTGTATCCAACTAAGTCGACATCAGCTAAAGACGCCATAACAAAACTGCAAATCCAGAGCAACACTTTCGGAAATCCTTACCAATTAGTATCTGACCGTGGTACAGCTTTCACTAGCGATGAGTTTAGGATGTACTGTGAAGAAGAAAACATAAAGCACTACAAAATAACTACTGGATTGCCTAGATCTAACGGTCAAGTTGAGCGTTTGAATGCGATTATTATTAGTGTCCTGGCAAAATTAAGTATTGAAGACCCAGGTAAATGGTACCGATATGTAGACAAGGTGCAACAGTGTATAAATTCTACGTATTGCCGGAGTATTGGCACAACCCCACTCGAGCTTCTAACCGGTGTGAAAATGAGGACTAAAGAAGATCTGATGATAAGACAGCTAATAGATGAACAGCTTATTTCTGATTTTGAAAACGATCGAGACGAGTTAAGACGAACAGCAATGGAACAAATCCGGAAAGTGCAAGACGAAAATAGGTACAATTTCAACAAGAAGCGAAAGATTCCAAATCGTTATAAAACTGGAGATATTGTTGCAATAAAACGTACACAATTTGGAGGAGGGCTGAAATTAAAACCTAAGTACCTCGGACCGTATGAAATAGTTAAAGTAAAACCAAATGATACTTACGACGTCATGAAAAGTGGAAATGGTGAAGGTCCTCTTAGAACAACAACATGTGCAGAGTACATGAAGACTTGGCCTAACGGAACAGAAGACGATTCGGACGGAACATTCGAGGCGAATGAAGATCAGGATGGACGAGTTGTGGGAATGGTAACCCTGTAAGACAGATACATGACAAAGACAGACAACGGACAGCATAACAGAGACAAGAGAATTCGGACAGAGTTAGTTGTGAAGAGAGATTGGCCGAGTAAAGACGTAAAAAAAAAGTTGAATAAATGATAAAGAAGTTACTTAAAGACGTAAAGAATTTGATTAATGTTAAAGAAGTTAATTAAAGTTAAAGAAGTTAAAGAGAACAAAAAAGAAGCATTATAAACTTAAACATTTTAATTTTAAACAATAGTGAATTAATTTTATGTTAAACTTAAATCTATTTTATTAAAAAAACAAACCCTGAATTTAATAAAACTCTTGATATAATAAAAACCCAAAAGTGTTCGTGTAAATTTATTGGTTAAAAAGTAAGAACCCACATATATTTTAAATTTAAATTTATTAATCATTTCCTTGTAATGAAAGTTCAAAAAACATTACGATTTAAATTATTTTAAATAAAAAGGGTCAAGAAGTAAGAAGCGGAGGTGTTTTTATTCTTTATTTAGCCACCAATATTTCTGCTTATCCAATTTTATGATGAGATCTTTGTCCTTTTGAGGGATTTTTTTTATCAAACCTGAGGTTTTCAAAATCTCTTCTATTGTAATCAATAGCTTTGATATTTGCCCTTCTATACAAGTGATAGAATATTGGGATGCCATTTTCATTCTGAATTATACCTTTGCTATCAAGGAACAGGAATGCTTCGGGCGGAACAAATCCCTTGAGAATGGAAGACTTTATGTATTCTACATCTGTATAATAATTTTTGCTAATAGTTGAGCTGCACATAACTCAAGTCTTGACAAAGACTTGGTTTTGACTGGAGCGACCTTCGGCTTGCCAGTCAGTAAACGGCCCGAAATTTTGTTTGAAGTAAAGCTCCGTATGTAAATGCAACAACCATAGGCTCGTATTGAAGCATCTGCAATACCATGTATTTGGTAACTAGAGGTTGTAGATGTTAGGACATATCTTGGAACTTCTATCTGGTCAATGAAATATACATTTCGTTTGAAGTTGTCCCAAGTAGTGTGAAGATGAATTGGAATAGATTCATCCCAATCTAACTTATGTAGCCAAAGTTTTTGTATCAACGTTTTGGCCTTAGTTACCACGGGGCACACTAATCCATGAGGATCATAAAGTCTTGCTACAACTGACAGGATATTCCGTTTTGTAGCTTTTTCAGTTTGAAACGTATAATCTAAGCGATACTTAAGGAAGACAGTAGGCGCCCAATGCTTGAGTGGCATCGTCGCTGAATTGCAACGTTATTGCAGCGGTTGCTGGACACTCGAAGTTCGCACAATTAGAAAACAATTTCATCAGATTGAAGCACGCTGACGACAAGATTTCAGAAGTTTGAAATCGTATTTCTTCCAGCTCTTCCAGTGTTTCCGCTCCTGTCAAAGGGTCGTCGACATAAAAGTTCTTTCTGATGACTTCAGAACCATTTGGGAATTTGTCTTTGTACAAATCGCTTAACTGTTTAAGGCATCTTAGGTACCGTAAGGGGCCGTATTCATTCTGTAAATGTTCAGATCGTCACTGGGATTCTCGCGATATAAAATTAACTGGAAATCTCTGTGAGGTGTTGGAATTCTGTGAGGTGTTGGAATTCATGTTTATTTGGGTTTGAAGATTTAGGCCTCGAACTTGAAGACTCCTCGGCTGAAATATGTTGATATCTTTTATTTAATTCCGCTTCACAATCACTGCAGACAAGCAATTTCTCATAGTCTAACTGTTCCTCCCATTCTGAACGAGTGATTGGGTCAACCTATGCCTTGACGAGATGTATTATAATAGATTAGTTATTCTTTTATCATCGCCAATTGACAAAAGTGAATCATAAATAGCAGACACCGTGTCGATCATGCTCCTCAAGGCGGAAGACGACGGCTTTGTAACTTCTTTTATTGTGTTGTAGTGTATTGTCATAAACTCTTTTTGAATTTGCCATTGCCTTGGAATAATTCTCATCGGTTATTTGGTATGCTTTTACCGCTCCCAGAGCTTCATCCGACAAACACGATATCAAGTGGTTAAACTTCTCAATATCCGTCAATGTAAGGTCATTATCCACCAGATTTGTAAAAGGACCAATAAAGTTCTTATAATCTGAGTATTTTCCACTAAATTTGGGAAGCTTCATACTCGGAAGTCTACTACTATGAGCTGGGTAGGACATGGTCGAATTTGCAAAACTTTTTTTTTTTTTTTTAACGAACCATCCCATCGCCGCCACTCACACCCGCCCCAACCGACCGAGGGGGCCTCATCCCTATGACGTAGGGATAACGTACACACCACAGACCGATCCGTAGCGGGGAGTAACTGAGAGGAAAACGTGCAACGGCTACATAAAACTTCACAGCCGATTAAAGCAATACCAGTTAAAAGAGGAATAAAATCCGCAGATTACCACTATATACTTATTGAAAAATAATAAATCTTAAAACATAAAACCATAAATTATCAATACACCATTAATACTCGCACATAAAATACTACACACTAGCTATTTAGATGATTTATAATAAAAGACTTTATCGTGTCCGGTGATAAAGAAAAGTCAATAAACTGATAAACATCATTAAAATCTGTGCACATTCTCCGAACCGGTTCATTCAAAGCATAATTATAGCGTCGAAAACTAATATACAGGGGTTTATAGTTCCTAGAAGTTCTCGAAGGAACATTTATCGAAATACGACCAAGAAGATACTCAGAGCGTATATCGCCCCTGAGAATCTTATATATTGTAATCGAATTAAGCATAGTCCGTCTACTAGCCAGAGTAGGTAATTTAATCAAAGACAATCTACTGACATATGGAGGAAGATGGACGTTAGGATCCCATCTCAGGTTCCTAAGACAAAAAATAAGGAATTGTTTCTGTACCGATTCTATCATATTCACATAAAAGTCATATTGTGGATCCCATACCACTGATCCATATTCTAATATGGGCCTAACAAGGGATGTAAAAAGATTTTTCGTGATATATGGATCAGAAAATTCCTTCGTCCAGCGCTTAATGAACGAAAGTACGCCATAAGCCTTATTAACAGTAGCAATAATGTGACTATTGAAAGACAATTTCCTATCAAGTAAAAAACCTAAATCCAAGAAAGAATTGACCAATTCTAATGTAGAACCACCTATTGAATACCGGGAGGTAATCATACGTGATCTGTAAAACGCCATATGCATACATTTACCCAAGTTTAACACCATAAGGTTATGATTGCACCAACTCCCAAACCGATCCAGATCATTTTGAAGTAGAACATAGTCTGAAGCAGTGAAGAAGTAATATTTTCTAACATTTTTTTTAAATATTAATATTCCCGGTTGTTTCAATGCTCACCACAGCATTTCATCAGCACCCTTTGTCCACAAGCACTCCAGAACATTATCGCCATTATATGTGGAGCCAAATCTCAACCGAATGAAAAGCGGTTCTTACATAAAATGAACGAAAATTTCTGCCACGAGTACCCTCCGACAACAAAAGCAATTTCACAAGTCCCCTGTACTCCACCGAAGCAAATGCATTTCACAAGTTTTGCTGATAATTGTTTTATTTATTTAATTCATTTTAAATAGAAAAAATTTTTGATCTAGAACCGGATTATGAAAAGAACCTCATCATCAAAATATTCCCATTGACATATTTTTTGGCAGAGTAGCACACTAGCTGAATAATATTAGACTATCAGAAAAAAAAGCAATTTATCATTCATATCCACATTTATTTTGTTAACCAATTGAAAAAAAAAAACAAAATGATTTTCACAAACTAAAATTCTGAAATTTCATACAGTAATACATATTATTGAAAAGTAATTAACTCATTTAAAATATTTCCAAATAGCTTCTTGGTTTTCACTATATTCTGACGGTTTAGATTTTCTCACCCTGGTGTCATCTGCCGAGTTATGGTTCCTCAACCAACTTGTTACATAGGGAACTGCGTTCCAAGTTTTCAATGGGCGACCAATTAAATTTAAAGTCATCAGATTTGATATATTCTGTACAGTTAATCCGGCTCTTTTATCTGTCATTATGATATTCATCAATGAAAATCCTCGTTCTGCCTCAGCACTACTAACAGCTATCGTATTAATATTTTTTGCCTTTTGAATGTTTTCTGGAATTTTATTAATTTCCCGATGACCATTGCTTATTATATTTTGTAAATAATTACGAAAATCATTCTTATCGATGTCAAAAATGAAAACTTTTCGAAATTCATCAAAATTCTCTTCGGCCTCTAACCACGGCACTACAATATCTTCAATTTTCCAAGTGTTTAGCTCTAACAAATTGACTAACTCATAAATTTTGCTATTATCAATATTTTTTTTGCTACTATTCAATTCTTCTTGAGAGAAACCAATCAATATTAATTTCAAATTTTTTATGATGCTGTCAGTAAGAGAATCTCTGGGAAAGTTTCCATAAATCTTATTTTCTACGAAGGTAATATTTTTGAATGCTTCAGAGTTTATAACTTCATCGACTTTTTTTTCGTAATTACCGAGACGATGTTTAAGAATTTCAAAAGCATTAATTGTTCTTTTGATCAGTTGTTCTCCTCTGCAAATATTTATATTTCTAGCTTGAAGGGCATTGGATAGTAAAGAGCACTCCTGAAGAATGTCAATCATTAGAGCTAAATCCGTTAGGAAATATTTGTTTTGCAATCGTTTTGCCATTCCAGTAAATTTTTGGTTAGAGTTACAAGAAAAGAACTTATACAAGCAGGGTAGCTTCGCCATACAGCAAGAACAGCCCATCGTGGTCCTAAAACTCTTCCAATTTTAATTATTTCCAAAGTAAGCCCTTGGGAAATATTATCTAATTCTTTTTGGTTTTTATTAGATTGGTGAAAAATACTATATAGTTTGTCCATGAAAACTTTAAAATGATTTACTTGCTTGATGTCTTTTATGGAATCATCTAAAACAAGTTGGAGACGGTGGTTGAGACAATGCCAAATAATAATATTTGGAAAAACTTCTTTCATTCGTACGCTGACTCCAGATTTACAACCGAGCATTACGCTAGCACCGTCAGAACAGAATCCTATTAAATTCTGTTTTAAATAATTTGTATTAAATCCAACACCAAGCATCACACTCAATAAACTTTGGAAAATATTTTGCGCATCTTGTGCTTCAAGTTCCACAATATCAACGAATATTATTGGGGATATTTCTGAAGATTCTGCTGAAGAAGATTCCACTTTAATAAAAACTATTAGCGTTGACTTATTGGAGATGGTGGAAGCTTCATCAATAATAGTACAAATTTTTAAATTCCTTTCAATAACTGAATTAAACATTTCTTTTTTAGTTTCTTTCGCAATATGCTCTACTATGTTACTTGCACTATGTCGAGAATGAAGTCCAATTCCCATGTCCAAACCGTTTTTTACTTGAAGTTCAATTTCACTTTCCAGGTCAAAAAACGGACGGTTTCTTTTCGCTAGGCTGTAAACAGTGTTAAAGACTTTTGCAGTAGAATTAATAAATTTCTCGTTCATCTTATCGATACATAATGTAAAAGTTCGATTTTCAAGATTTTGGTATGTTCAACGGCTAGCATGTGTGCGTGTGATTCAAAATGTTTTTTCATTTTTTTCCTTAAAGATGTTTGTTGCACTTTCTTGTTTTGCCCCGATGGCGTAACAGTACATTCTTTCCATTCATTAGATATTAATTTTGATTCCATTTTTAAACAATACTCGCATCCCAATTCCTGATTACTGACAAAGAGGCCATCATATTTCATTTTAAACTCCGTCAACTGTGTCTCATTCCAACAGTTTGTTAAATTGTTAGTGGCGTTATTTTGGAGACTCGCAACCTCTAATGTTTGTTCCTGCGATGCTGATGAAGATGAACCTGCTTCTACCGTTGGTATGGGCGAGCTGCTTTCATCAGTTACTGATGTTTCCGCTCTTATTTTTTTTTTTGAGAAATATGTTGTTAACTTATTTTGTCTCTTCATCTTCGAAAAATGAAATAGGGATAAAAAATAAATTATGTAAGGTAAAATATGAAATATGTAAAATGAACTTACCTTATGCAATTTTTTTAAATATTCTTCTTTATTTTTTTAAAAATAGTATATAATATACTCTTTAACCACGAAATCACTTGAGAGTGGCTGGTTCGAGGCCAAGGAGGAGACTTCACCGTATTGACCACTGCACAAGAAGTTTGCAGGCTAGGCCGGTTCCATGCATTCCAAAATTTTTGTTAGTATTACAACTATCATTTTTAGAACAAAAGATTTACAAAAGATAAATAAATGGAATTAAACTAAATAAATGTATAAATAAACGATCTCAACTTAAAATGATCACAACTTTTCGTGAATTACCTTTTATTTTTTTGGTTTTTTACTTTATTTTCACAACAAACAATTTTTTGGCAAAAAATTTTCTATTTCCTTAAAAACCAAATGTTGTAAACCGATTTTCTTTATTTTCACTTATTTATTTCACAATCACAACAATTTCAGTATGTATGCGTCAGAGAGATAAATGAAGAATGAAGGCTAGTTCCACATAAATTTGTTAAAGCAAGTAAGAATGTACTCCACACTTATTTCTAACTGTACTTTACTTTTCTGCCATACGTATATGTCCCGGTTCACACAGGGCAATCGTGCTTGCTCAAGTTTTTGGCTATTCTCCTTTGAACTTGGTCTCATGTTCACACAGAGCAAGTTTGTTTGGGCAAATTTCGTTTTGTGTAGTGTGTTAAAAATTTGCGTATAAGAAATCAAAACGAAATACGAGTACGGCAAATATTTAAAGCAACCAACAACAACAATTTTCTGCAACTCAAACGCGGAACAGTTGAACGTGTAAAAGCTTTTTGAAACACCAAAAGAGAATCATAGAGGACGTCAGCAGTATTGCAATAAAAAAGTTGCACGTGTAAAATCGAACTTACCAAAAAATGATGCCTCCGTCTTCGTAGAGATCGCTTTTATCGATATAGAAAATTTACCGAGGATTTTTGAATATTGGCGCCATAAATGACGAAATTTGATAGATATTTGAAAGAAACAGTTACAAAGCATTTGGTAGAGAAGACGTGTTTTTGAGTAGCTCCCGATTTCTTCATTGTTTTCTGCCGGTTAAACGATTTGAAACAAGTAAAACCTGATAAATAATAACAATAATCTAGAATCATTAAATTACACAATAGAACAATACACTTCATATCTGATTTCTTGCATTTTTAAATAATTAAATAATCAAACACAAACCAAAAACTCAGTGCAAAACTCTCATCATCAACACATAAACACAAACCAAACAAACAAATTTAAATTATAACAACAATTACAAAGAAAAACAGAAAACAGTGCAAGAGTAACAAAACCGCAAGAGTAACAAAACCACAATAACGAAAATCAATATGAGTACTACCCCACGCCGCGTAACTAGAGCAGCTCACCACGCTCTGCTCTCATATAATGACGAAAGTGAGTCACTAACATCAAACTCTCCTTTCCGCGCGTTTAACGTCTTAGACCGACGATTTGATAAACGGACTTCACAACTCACTAACAGATACTCTCACGAGGATAATAAAGGCAGAGATATCACAATGTGAGCAGAGAATCATAACTGAAATGAGAGTGGTAATAGACAACATTGGCGAGCTCGTTGCAAGACTGGAAGCAACGACAATAACAAATGAGATGCTGGAGAACAAACTGTTAGACATAAGACAAGAGATGAAAGTAAACACTTGTAATTTAAATGAGCGCGTAACAAAGCTTGAGGCCCTCACAAGTGAAATAGTAGATGACAATCTGACGGAACTTAGGAATGACATCAATAATGTGAAAGTGGGGGTAACAGATGTGGAGACAAGTAACGTCAAATCGAACGGGGTTGCCGTGCCTGACGTCATACAAAACGAACTTTCATATTTGCGGGCACAAATTCTGCAACAGGAAAAGTCGGCTGTATCGTGTGAGTTGCGTATAAATGGTATCCCGCAATATGACCGTGAAAATACCTCCAAAATCTTTGATGCGTTATGTGAAAAACTGGGAATTTCAGCACCAGACATTAATCAAATTTACCGAGTGAAGAATAAAAATCAGTCGACAGCTGCTACAATTCTAGTGAAACTCATGCGCCCTTACGACAAAAACTTTGTGTTGAGAGCAATTTCCACATATCGCCGTAGAAACAATGACTTATTAAGATTAAATTTGTTGAATTTTAATTCTAATGCGCCGTTCTTCGTGAATGAAAACCTATCAGCGGCTAACTACAAAATTTTTAATGAGGCACTGAAATTGAGAAGACTAAATCCTCTTTTTGAAGTATTTACTATGCGCGGAATTGTTCACATTAAGAAAAACGAAGATGATAAGCCAATTTCGATTGATCACATTGACGTACTGAAGCAGTTTTTTCGTGATGACCAAGATGAAGCTGGAATATAGGATTGATTCAGTAGAATATACATTTTTACTTTTTAATTTATTTGAAATTTATCCGAAGTTTTTTTTAATTTTGTCCCACATTTATTTATTTTTATACATTGATTTTATTATTATTTTTTCTTTTAATTTGTGCTTTTGTTTTGTCTTAGAGAAACACGAATACGTTGCTCTGAGTTGTTTTGTTGCTGTAGGTTGTTTTGTCCACAATTTTATATTTCAGGGTGATGATTTCGTGTGACGGTTCAAGTCCCAGAGATGTAATGACAGACATGATAAAAATACTTGCTAAGCAGAGAAATGGCTTAAACGTGTGCCATATAAACGCCCAGAGTTTAAAATGTAAGATTGATGAGTTCAGATTAACGTTCGAGAATTCTTCTATTGACGTCATATGTATATCTGAAACGTGGTTTAATGAAACTACAACTGACAGCTTGATATCATTGAATGGCTATAAGGTTTTTAGACATGATCGAAAGAAACGTGGTGGTGGTGTAGCGATTTATGTAAGGCTTGGCATATCTTGTAAGTTTATAGCTGAAAGTGGAGATGATGATAAAATAGAGTTTCTGTTTCTTGAGATCTCGGCAAATGACAAAAGACTTCTTGTTGGATGTGTATATAGGCCATATTGTTCGATTTCTTTTGATAATTTTAATGCCAGGTTGGAGGTGATTGCGAATGTGTACCCGAGCGTCCTTATCGCGGGTGATTTTATTCAAATTTATTAATTGATTCTTCACTTATGGATAACATGCTGTCTCTTGGATTATCTGTGGTTTTCTAATATACCAACACATTATACTGTGACAAGCAATACTTTACTCGACTTATTCTTTGTAAACGACTCCTCTAAGATATTGCTGTACGACCAACTCTCAGCGTCATGTTTCTCAAACCATGATTTAATATTTATGGCTTATGACTTTAACTTGGACGAATCTAAACAGACATTGACATATAGAGATTTTAAGAACATAGATTATAATTGTTTGAGGGAAAATCTAGGACAAATATATTAGAGTGACATATATACTCTGGAATCAGCTAACGACCAACTTGATTTTCTCGAAGGTAATATCATCAAACTTTATGACATTTCTGTTCCAATAAAAACTAGAATAATAACTTCTAATTCAAGACCATGGTTTAATTTACATATCAAATCCCTAATAGAGCATAGGGACTTATTGTATTCTCGCTGGAAGCGCTATAAATTAAATGATTTTAGGGAGGAATACAAAATTGCTAGGAGAGATGTAAATTTAGCTATCAAACGAGCTAAGATTGAATATTATGCAAGCCGTTTTACTTATTCTATAAGTGCAAAGCAGAAATGGAATACAATAAGGGAAATTGGAGCTGGAAAAAATGTTGACACTTCTGAATGTATCACTGACGTCGATGTATTGAACAAAACTTTTGTTAATATACCTATGCATTCTCCTAATGCATTCTGCTGTATTTTGATGTATTGTGGTCCCCATATTAAAAAAATGGTCGAAATTTTAAATTCTATGGATAAGTTTTTTTTTTTAATTTTTTGTAGTAAAATTGTTCATTTTTGAAAAGCTTGTTCCACGAATTTTACCATAACTAAATAACGATTGGTCTCACTTCGTTAAGGAACATACCAAACAATTTGCTACAAGTTATCTTTACATTATTTTTTAGCCTGCACAAGAGTTTCGTAGTTATCTAAAAAGTTGTGGTGAAAAATAATGTTTTTCTGCCAAAATTTATAAATTTTTTTTAAAAAAAAATCAGAAAAATAGCAAATTCATTGGTTTATTCTTTAACGAAGTGAGACCAATTGTTATATAGTTATGGTAAAATCCGTGGAACAAGCCTTTCAAAAATGGACAATTTTACTAAAAAGATTTAAAAAAAAAACTTATCCATAGAATTATCTTATCCATAAAATGTCGACCATTTTTGTAATAGGGGGATCATAATACATCAAAAAAAATAGTGGTTATAATTATGCATTTTGGCTGTTGCATAGTGTAATAGCTGAGATACGTCGTTCATATCAGTGCATTCATTTAGACACATGGAAAAGAATTTGAAGTTAAGTATTCTTTTCTTAATGTTTAATGATAAATGTAGTGATATTCACATTCCGACGAATAATTGCTTGAGAGGACAGTGGAATCAGTGGATCTCTTACAGCCTTAAAGGAAATTACAACTTTAAATATAACGAGGATCTAAAACAACTAAATTTGAAACATATGGTAGGGCCAAACCAAAAACAGAACGAGACAACTACAATTAGAATAGTTCGTTCTATAAATAGAACTTTCCAAACTTCTGCATCAGTGCGTGTAAGTAGGAAAGCGGGTTCAGCTGTACTCCACTTGGTACCATCTTTTCCAAGCAAAAAACCGTCTGCAGCTTGAGTTGGTGCATTCAAACATTTTTCTTCGGATTCTTCATAGCTGTCGAATATTTCATTTGATTCAATTTCCAATTCATATTAAATGTCCGAGGCGTCATCTTCGGACACAAAATCGGTGTTTTCACCGCTTTGGTCTTTAAATAAATCTAGTTCTTCGTCTGCTTCTGTGTGAAGTACGAAATCACGCTGTAATAGTAATAATTTCACTTTAGTTTCCGCACAAAAAATTTAAATTTCGGACTGTCGATGTTGTATGTTCAGCATTCAATAATAAACTAACTGAACTCAAAACCAAAATCACAAACGAAAGAAAGAAATAAGAGAAAAATTAACACAAAAACTACCTGGATGCAAACATCTGCATTGAATTCACATAAAAACAACCCAAAATTTAAAAAAAAAATACCTGGAGACAACAACCTGCATTGTGTTTGCAGAAAAATAACCCAAAATGTGTATAATAATAATTTATTTCATACAAATTGTATAGGGGTCTGGCCAGGCATATGTGTTTGTTCGAAGGGGGAACCCTTTTTTGCAGTTTTCGTCGTATTTTAAGCGGTTACCGGGAACTACAGGTATCTACCGAAACTAGAAGTATGTTTAATTAACGCTGAAAATAGCTTTTGACCAATTCGCGGACAATCTATTCGTAGTTTTCAGCTTTTTTATTACCAAGAAAATGTTCTATTATTCCTTGTAAACTACTCCATGCATTCCTTTCCACTGGTATTAATAACTGCGGAAACTCACTGGACTTCATCAGTTTATTTAATTGAGGGCCATTAAAAATACCTAGGGATGTAAATGCTTAGTGTTATGGTAATCATCCGAACCATGTTTAAAACTTTTATTAAACACTGTTTTACTGAAGAACATATGTTAGCAGTCTTCTTCTAGTTCCAATTCAATAGAGTACGGGTATGCATTTTCTACTTTGTCAGAATCAGAGGCACTATCCTTATAATACGATGGCTGATGGTTTTAAGAGATTTATTACTTCTGGTGGAAATGTATTTGTTTGTTCTGATATTTCTTTTAGAGATACATAAATTACACAAAACTGGATCCGAAGAATCCATATCTCTAATAAAGACATCAGTTATATTGCCTGAAACGAAATTTTTGGAAAAATATTAAGGGAACATTAAGAAGGATTGATAGCTTCGCATACTAGCTAATGTTTAAATTGATTGAACATCCACCGAACACAAGTACTTTAAGGTTAGGGTTTTATAATATAGCACACCACATTAAACACATAATAAAAACAATGAAAAAGTCACAATAAATATATGTTTCTTTGCAAATAACTTCCCAATTTTTTTCCATATTACAAGCTCTATTTCCACTGTTAAAATCTCAATTCAAAATCACAAATGTTTTATAGGAATGAAGGCAATAAAAAACTTCAAAACATGTGATCGAAAACTTTACCTATTGAAAACAGTTTGCCAGTATCATAAAATATTATGGTGCATGTAAAGCCGTATTTAGAATGCAACCATGAATTTTCCATGCAAGCCCTCCCATTCTCACTCAGGCTATTTCATATAATGACCTTCATGTTTAAATTCTTTATATTAACTTCACCTGATTTTTAACCCATTTCCCGTGAACCAATCGAGCTGAAACTTCGCAGGCAAACTAATGGCGACTACAAAAATGAACTGTGGGGGGGATTGAACAAAGGGGCGTGGTACCTCCCATACAAATCACAAATTATAAATCCATTATTTCTACACCTGTTAACGGTATTTGAACGAAATTAGGTATGATGGTTAGGTGTAAAAATTCTAAGATCTTTCTGCAAATATGGACGGGATTGGACAAAGGAGCGTGGTCATATATAATGAATTTATAGTCAAAAACTATGTTTTTTACGGGTTGGTTTTTTTATTCAAGTGAAATTCTACTCCAGCAACAATTTTGTTCGAAACACTATTATACCAATCACAACTAGATGGTACATCGAATTTCGTTTTAAAACTTAAAAATATCAATGCAAATTAAAATTATTTTATTCTCAAAACTCCAAAAAAATAAAGATAGGAGAAGAAATACACATGCATTTGGTTTTTGTTTTGGGGTTTTCCGATAAAAAATAGACGCATTACATAACTGTTAAGAATACATACGATCAATATCATTCTGATCACTAACCGAATGTGGTTTAATCATGAGGACTAAGTCGAAAAACCTAAAAAATTTGATTTTTAATTGGTAAAAGTTGCAAACGCCGCATAAATAACATGCTAGGGGATCCCTTAACAAGCAGTCTTGCATTCACAGCTTCATGCACAAATATAACTTTTCCTCCATGATATATAAGCAATTTTTAATTTTATTATTTACAAATGCTATATATCAAACTACAATATAACAAATACAAAGGATGAAGAAATTTTATTTTTATAAAATGGTTTTGTTCTAAGATCTTTGAACGTTATTTATCATATAGCATTTAGCCCATTTACTTTTAAATTCGCATTAATCTAGAGCCGCAAAGATAAACATGCCGTAAGCACAATAAATTATGGAGAAATTCGTGAAAAAATGTTCGATTACTATGACGCTTCATTGAAATAGTACTTCAAGAAAAGCTTTTTGTTTATGATTTCTGTATCGTCCAGAGTGTCAGCTTTTTAAAAATGTATCCTTTTTTTAAGCACTATTAAAAAGTTTATGGCAAAAAAAAACTTGATTTTAGACCCGTGTGCAGTGGAGAAATTATAATTTTAGAAGACGGCACAAGGGCGTGTTCTCAATGCTACCATACCCTATCTGATAACTGGTTCGAGCCTGCCATAATGAAATTAGCGGCATCGACCCTCCCAGAGACACAAAAAACCTTGATGTTTGCAGTAGCCCTTTTTAAATTCTTCATATTAACTTCACTTGTCTCTATGCATGTACATATGTATGCCGAAAAAACTTTGGATTGAATTTTATCCCTTTGCCCGTGATCCAATCGAGCTGAAACTTCGCAGGCAAACTAATGGCGACGACAAAAATATGGGCGGGGCTGGATAAAGGGTCGTGGTACCTACCATACAAATCACAAATTAAAAATCCATTATTTCTACTCCTGTTAACGGTATTTGAACAAAATTGGGTATGTTGGTTAGGTGTATATATTCTAAGATCTGGTGAAAATATGGGCGGGATTAGGCAAAGGGGTGTGGTCATATATAAAGACTTCATAGTCAAAAACTATGTTTTTTACGGATTGGCTTTTTATACCAATGAGAATGGCTACAATTTTAAGGTCGCAACAAATCACCCAACAATGTCTCTCATAACTTAATAATTCCAAAATTGGTTTCATGTTGTCTTAGTTTTCTACTACATCGGTCCCATAAATGCAGGCACTGGCGTATATAGTCATTACCAATATGTAGCAGCACTCCTTCGAGACTTTTCACTGAACCATCTATAAAGTGACGTCATTCATCAGGAACGTAGGGGTATCAAAAAGTTGTTCAATGTTCCTTCCATATGTGATCCCAGTGCGGTCATCCAAGCAAAAACAGTCATCAAAGGAGCGTTTGTTTAAACGCTTTCGAGCAGCTGAGGTATTATACAGGGTGATTCAGGAAGTTCCGGACAAATTTCTCCAGCGTATTCCTTGGCTCATTTCATGAAGAAAAGTCCACTAGGACCATGTCCGAAAATGAAAGGGTGCGAAATGGCAGCGGGTTAAACATTTTCGGATTGGAGGTCGGAGGTAAGTAGGGTGAAGTTGCTAACTTCTGAGCCAGTGGTCGGATTTTTTTGTTTTCGGCCTTGTTGGATAGGTCTTTAAGGTCGTTAAGACAAAATTCTATCAATGAATACCTATAAATACTACTTACTTTTTTAGGCACTGATGAATGGACTGGAAAATGGACTCTAAAATAAAATCTTAAACGTGTTAATTTGCAAAAACAAATAAATGTGTGCTGTTATTTCGCTTCCAAAAACAAAAACAAAAATTTTTGCATTTCAGTAAAATGGTAATAACTTTGGAACGGTAAGACCTCTGGGCTTACTTTAGGTCACTTTGGAAAGGTAAGAGGTATGGCTATCTTTCAACAGAAAAAAAACATAAGTTACCTGCCATCTGGCTGAGCAACTTAGGTTATGTGAATTTTTTTTTTCCATTTTTCCAAAGCTCTGTACCTCGGCGATTTGAATTTTTTCTACTTTTTTTATTGGTTCTGAAAGGCCTCTTAAAACCCTTTCCAACAAAAAAATCTGACCACTGGCTCAGAAGTTAGCAATTTTACCCTACTACCCTCCGACCTCCAATCCGAAAATTTTGAACCCGCTGCCATTTCGCACCCTTGCATTTTCGGACATGGTCCTAGTGGAATTTTCTTCATGAAATGAGCCAAGGCATTCGCTGGAGAAATTTGTCCGGAACTTCCTGAATCAGCCTGTATATACATAAGTTTATTTTTTTTCATATTAAATTTTGTTAGGGGGAGACTTGAAATGGTTGTTAATACTAAACTAATGAGGCCTGAAATTTGAAGTATATTGAACTGTATTATACATGCTTAAAAATATAGTTTCCTAAGATAATTTCATTGGAAATCTTCAAGGATAAAAATTTCAAAGGATATTTTTCGTATTTTTACGTCGTGATAAATTAAACCAAATTTTTTTTGAAGTAACAGATATCATCCTCTTTCATTTGATATCCATATCGCCATTGTAGGACTAGTAAAAATACGAATAAAAATTACAGCAGACCGTTGTCCCTGCCATCTGATAAGACAGAAAACATATATAACAATAAATTCATTTGCTTATATTATTTATCATTTATTGTTATATATGTTTTCTGTCTTATCGGATGGCGTATTCTACGTTAAACTTAATGGCCGTGTCTCTGACACAGCCTGCAGGGACAGTCCGTGGCCGAAGGCCTCGGACAACTGTCTGCTGTAATTTTTATATTTACCAACGGCATTTGATTCAAGTCCGTTTAAAAAAAAAAATATTATGTTCAATTTTTTTAAACTTTATTTAATTTATGTATTTTAATTAATATTTTTATTGAAATAAGTTCTGCGAATGTTGAGAGGGCCGCCCTAATATTAAAAAAGGTTTACCTTATCGAGTCTTCGCATTAGCATTCGAGCGTTGTGTGAAGTCCTTTAAAAAGGAGACAAGATCACGAAATGAAAAACTGAGCACGCAGTTGTACTACGTATGGTCTCTAATTTCACTTTTATAAAGTTTGGATCATGGTTGTCCCACGGTTTTATTTTAAAATTTAAAAAAAAAACATTTACTAAGGAGTACAACGTAACTTACATTGTAAAAATCTGTTTGTAATTTAAGTTTTGGTTTTAGTATTTAAGCTTTGGTTAAAACAACATCTTTCCTAAAATGACAAAAATCTAATGAGGGCTTATTGCATGTCTACATAAAACAATGTTCGCAATTTGATTACATTAAAATTAAAGTGTGCAACAAACGTAATAGGTTTTGCTATATTTAGAAACAATATGAGTGTGGTAGAAGTGTACAACAAACTCTTCAATCGCTCTTATAACACCGCACTACACACTTTTGCACACATGCAGAAGACCTATATATTCGGAGTCTACATCGAAAAAAATAATATCCTCCTAGTATTCCTAGATCAATTCGTATTTTCACGAAAAATGTGAATACATCTTTGGTTAAAAATCATTGATTCTACCCTTTTTTTCACAAGCTTATGTTGTTTTAAACAAAAAATAGTATAATATTCATAAATAAATGCAACAAATTCAAATATTACGTTACACACATATTTTTTCTCCCGAAAAAATTCAAATTTCCAATAACATATTTTCAAACTCTCTCTCCCCATGAAAGTGATATATGAACATTAGGGTGGGTCAATTTGTATGGGACCAAAAATCTTAACAAAGAGTATAGCAGAAACGTAATCTACAGCAAATTCTACGAAAATGTTCCCAAGAAACCATGGTTCTAAAATCAAAATCGAGCCCGCGAAATTCGACCTAAAATAAACGTCGTTGTAACGGCAGCAACGAGTAGAATATATGTTTGAAATGTCATTGAAATCGAACAGTATCAAGTTTCAGAAGAATGGCTTTTGGGTCGATTTTTTACGCTAATATGTATAGAAATTTTCAAGTGAAAAATTGCGGGCTCGATTTTGATTTTAGGAAAATTTTCATAAAATTTGCCATAGATTACGTTTCTGTTAAATAAAATTGACCCACCCTATTGAACATGTTCGTACACGTATATTCTGGTTTTTCGATATGAATTTGGAAAATCGAATTAAAAAAGTATTATCTTAATTATTTAACTAATGTATTCCATTACTGATAAATTGTAAAGAGCATTCGCTTAAATCCTTCGTGATTCATAATGATTAGCAGAGCTAGCCGAACATATTGATTGGCTTATTTAATAATAGGAGCCATATTAGACCCTCAGTATCTTTGGTCGAAATTCGTTTTGTGTTCGTCTATCTGGCTGTCTGTCAAACACGATAACTGCATTAAATGTTTATCGATCACAGCGAAATTTTGTCAGTAACTATGTCCAGTAACTATTTTGTCCATGGTTAGTTTGGGATTGAAAATGGACGTTTTGGCCGCGCCCCTTCTGGTACCTACCATACAAATCGACACATTTACTACGAAATCATGTTTCACGTTTTTCTGGTAGATGTGATTAGCTTCAACTCAAACATTGGTTAATAATCTGTAAATATCTACTTAATTGAAGAAAATGGGCGAAGTCGCCACCGCCAGTCTGGTACCTCCCATGCAAAAGCTTGGGGTCGTCCGTGTTGTCAGTGCGATAAGTCGAGTGAAACACTTCCGATCTTAATGAAATTGGGTATAAGCTTCATGTCAATAAACGCCAGTCATCGATTAAGACAAAGGTGGTTTTGCCACGCCTATTTTGGTACCTCCCATACAAAAGTTGTTCGGCCTCTGGCTGTTCGTCCAGATAACTCCCGTAAATCTTTGCCGACACAATGATATTTTGTTAGTGACCATTACTTGTCCACACAAATCGACACATTTAGTACAAAATAATATTTCTCCTAAAACTTTTTCCTGGTAGATGTGATTAGCTTCAACTCAAACATTGATTAATAATATGTAACTGTCTACTTAACTGGAGAAAATTGGGGAGGTTGACACGCCCATTTTGGTACCTCCCATACAAAAGCTTGGTGGTCCTCCGGTTGTCAATGCGATAAGTCGCGTGAAACACTTCCGATCTTAATGAAATTAGATTATAGGTTTCATGTCATCAAGCGCGAGTCACCAAGTAAGACAAGTGAGATTTCGCCACTCCCATATTGGTGCCTCCCATACATAAGTTGTTCGGCCGGCTGGTTGTTCGGCAAGATACTAGACAAAATTTAGTCAAATGTCATTCTTCTTTGGAAAATCAGTCGTTTTGCCACGCCCATTCTGGTACCTCCCATACAAAAGCTTGGTGGTCGTCCGGGTTGTCAATGAGATAAGTCGCGTGAAACACTTCCGATCTTAATGAAATTAGGCTATAGGCTTCGTGTCATCAAACGCCAGCCACCGATTAAGACAAGGGTGATTTTGTCACGCCCTACCAAGATAAGTTATTGGGCGGACAATCGGCTAGTAGTCACGATAACTCCCCATAATCACTTCGGATCGTAATTAAGTTGGGTATGGAATAATATTTAGCGCAATGCCATTCTGCTTATGAATAGTAGCACATTTGCCAACATTCAATAGAACTCGATCGCAATGGATGACTTCGGGTGAGGGTAGGTTTAAGTCGGTTCACCCGACTGAAATTACTGTACTGGTTTAAATATACCTTAATGTAAAAATATGCAAAGTGTGTTGTTTTAAATTAAACTAGCTACTGTGCTTTTTTGCAAACATAGTGACAAATGAAATTGTTGCATTGACTTAATCACCCTTATTATGCATGTCGTAGTTACGTTGAATGTATGTGGTTGTTTAAATACAGCATTACCGATGTCGAATTACGACTCTCTCATAGATGTATTACAATTTTGATATTGTGTATGTCGTTTATGACTGGGAAATTCGAGGAAAACAGTCTTAGTGAATTTTAGTGGTGACAACGTCGAAAAATATAATATCACGGAAAAGAGCGCAAAATTTTAAAATAAAAAATGGACAATATCTAAATGAAAGTTCAATTATTAGCTTTATATCAGATATATACTAAAAAAAATATTTTAATATATATTTAAGGATGAACAAACTACACCCAAACAATTTTAAACTCTTGTCGACTTTATGATGGAAAATGCGCCATTGGCAAAGGGATAACATAAACACACGGAGAGAGCACAGATTAAAGAAAAATGGAACAATCTGAAACGAAAGCTTAGTACTATTGGATGAAAAGCTTAGGTTGGATGAAAATTTGCCAGAATTAAACCCTGTTGTTAAGAAAAAGGTCGTCTTCGAGAAAGCAGAGATTCAAGCCACTGGCGGAGGTACCTTTAAACAACAGGTGTTGACACCCTTTTGAACGAATTAGACGAATCGGTGACAGGAACTCCAAGACTCCGCTGGAAAGACCAGGCAGAAGAATCCCTCCGTATCCTTGGTGTTACCAACTGGCGAGAAAAGGCGAAGGATAGAGCCAGTTGGAAGAATATGTTGAAATTTGTTTGTTTAATTAATATGTGTAAGACATCTGACCTCATGAGTCAATAAAAGTCAATAAAAGTAAAGTAAGTAGTTTTTTGTAGTATTAAGTTCATGGTATTGAATATTTTTTTTCAAATTATTTGTTTTTATTTTACTTTTATTCCTAAATTAATTAGAGTTTTAATATTTTATTACAGTTTTAAGTTAATCGTATATAATACCTTATTTGATTTTTTTTATTATAAGAACCAACAGCGATTTGATCTCGTTCATATATGAATTAAATACAAATATTCAACTTTACTTTTCTAATATTATAAATTTAATGAATTCATTATGTTGCACCTTTATTGGTAGCTGTGATATCAGCATCATTTTGTTGGGTATCGTCTTCGGAATTCTGTTATTCTAATGGAACATTATACTCATTACAGTCAAGCTTGTAATAAATACATACATATATTGTGTATGGCTGCACACACTGCCGTAATCTTTCCAGCCGTTTGTGGAGAGTAGTGGAACTGCCTTGCACCAAAGCAGTGTTTTTGAATGTTTGGTATTAAAACGGCTCTCAGAACTGTCTTCTGCTGCTGCCCTAAAAGGGGTAATCAGGTATGGCTCAAGGGGGTACCCTGCATCACCTTTAAATTTACGAATGTAATAATTATCGACTTAGAGAACTATATGAATGCTTAATATAAATAAATCCATGTATTTCTTTCGCCGTTCGCAAACATTTCTTTACAATATTGCCTTAGATCCATATCAGAGAATCATGCGCTGAACCTTATGATGTGGTGAAAGGTAACGGATCCTCAATACATGATCACAAACCTGTTAGAAATCTGAATAATTAAAGTTCAACATATGTTGAAATGAAAATATGATTGACTTTTACTTACAACCATTACATTCAGACTATAACATCATTCTCGGTTATAGCATTTCCATCGCTCTGACAGATGTGGAGCTAAAATCTTATCGAGTGTTCCATCGACACAACCAATTACACCAGGAGATCCTGTCTTTTCATAGAAGTATTCTTTTTTCCCGTCTTTTCTGACTCCCATTTTAAACGAGATCCACTTGGCACAAAGTTCATTATAGGTTGTGCAAGGCCTAAATTGAAATCATTCCCAGCACCCCTTTGATAACTTCCTTCAGCAAGGATTCGTATTGTTGCTGCTAGTCGAAATGTCTTACTCACTCGCGTTGGCCTCAACGATTCTGAGAGTTTACCTGATATTGGTTTTAGCACGTACCGGAAAGCGCCCTTGTTCAATCTAAAGTTGCTCAGAAATCCGAAGACGAACTCTTACATTTTAATTATCAGATGAATGCACAATAAACTTAGACCGAAACCATAATTGTAACCGATAATTTATAAGTTATCTGCCCAGGCATTCATGTTCTTCATTAGAAGATGAAAAATGAGTCACACTTAGCATTTTTGACTATTTGTTTTAAAATTTACTAAAGAAACACACGAATTAATTTTTTTCTATCAGTTGATCTGTTTTAGTAGCAGGGTTATACAAAAATTAGAAAAATGTGCACCACAATTTATTACAAAATCAGTCATGTCGAAAGTGTTACACAATTCCAATAAAATGTAAATTCGGTTTCGACTACGACAGTTGTCACGTTTTCAAGGCATTTTTCGAATAAATTTAGTATTCAATAATGGAATGTCTGAATCGCAATCATTTTTGTTACGTCTGTGGTTTATTTGCGCCTAAAATATATTTGAGAAATATAAGCAAAAGTTTTGTAATTTTTCAATATTTCATGTGTTCCAAACCTACGCACGGAAAGTTGTTTGTGAATATTGTTATCGTTGTTGAATGGGAATAAAATGCATTTTAAATCGCCATAAAATTATGTATGTCCGAACCACAATTTGGCTGCGACGAACTGAACATTCTTCAGAAGTTTGCTACTTTTGTTTCGTAAAACTTTGGATTAAGATAAGCACTCGCAATCAGATTGAATATACTGATGTTGATTCCGTTATTAAACCACAAGAAAGTTATAATGCTGGCGTTTTCGAAAAAATTTCCACACAAGAAAGAAAAAGACGGCGGAATTAATAGGTTCACGTTTAAAAGAATGGAATTTAGTATCTGAAGATTTCAAAATTGCAGCTGCTCGTAAACGTGCGAAGACAATCCATTTAATGAACATTTCATTATGCACGAAAATTCTGTAATACAACTTTGCTACTGTCACAACATTGATGCATTGTTTACAGAAATTGGTCACTCGCATATTCCAGATAAGTGGAGACTTTTATTGACTCATCTACATCGAGTCTGGAGGTCGTACTTTTGCATATTGGAAATATATACTAGGGTAACCATTCAATTAATCATTATTCGGTTAATCGATTAATCGTGCTATAAAATTAACCGAACATTTTAATAATTAACTTTTTCGATTAATGATTAACTCGAACAACCCATAGCGATGAATCGATTAATAATATATAAGTACGTGTTTATGGCAAGCAGTCCGTCTTGAAACGCTCCTACAATGTGGCAACTCATTTATTTATGTATTCAGAAATTTATTGTCTATGCAATTTATCCTTATAGACTATTTACAAATTTATGGTAGTATAGAACTACACAGCACATTCCAAACAAATCATGAAGGATTTAAAAAAATTATTATATTGTTTTTAATTACATTAATACTCGTACCAAAATCAATAAGGCAATACAATTTATTCAATTCCTTACACATTCTTGTTAGAGGATCAGCATTCGCGTAATTTGCTCTGCAAAATTACTGGACACTGGTTTTCTTCTGAAGAAACTCATATATTTACACACTCGTGTTCCTCTGCAGATACTTTTGTTCCCATAATTGACTGTAGCTCAGAAAAATCTTCATATCATCAGCATACATCAAGATATTCGAGAAGTTAATAATTTGAGGTAAATCATTAATAAACAGTGAAAACAGAAGAGGACCAAGATGGCTAACTTGTGGTACACCCGATAACGTACATTTTGTTTACGGTTTACCAGATAAGAGTGTATCCATTTTAAGCTAAGGTCAGTAAAACCCATCCAATTTAATTTCTTTAAAAGAAGCTCATGGTTAACCTTGTCAAACGCCTTGCTGAAGTCTGCATAGTTTGTTTTCCTTGAAGAAAGCCACGATTAATTAAAGTTATAAGCTGCAGAAGATTTGTAGAAGCCGAGCATCTTTTTTGGAAGCCGTGTTGGAAAGGAGATATTAAAGTGTTTACGTGATAGTATAGCTGATCCGTTACAAGTTTTTCGAAAAGTTGAGGTATAGCACTTAATTTTGCAATACAGCGATAATTGGTAATATCCGATTTGCTTCCAGATTTAAAAAGCGGAATAATGTAAGCATCCTTCCATATTTTCGGAAACTGTCCATATTTAATTGAAGCATTAAAAAGGAGAGTCAGTGGAATAGCCAGAGCATCAGCACATTGAACTAAGATAGTGCTGGGGATTGTATCAGGTCCACTGTTATAGGAAAAGTTAAGCCTTTTTAAACCATTAAAAACCATTGAAGTATCCAGAAGTTGAATAGGTATTGCTTGATTAGATGTCAGTGGGAATGGGTAAGCGGTAGAATCATCAAAAACTACATCCGAATAAGTTGTAGAAAAAAAATCAGCAAATAAGTTACTAATGACACCATCATCCCCAGATTCATTATCTTGGAGTTTTAGAACCGCAGGGGAGCTAGTTGATTTTTTTTAGAGTTGACGAATTTGTGAAGCGACTGGATTACGTTTCAAATTGTTTTTCATTTTAACCAGACAATTTGAGTAACATAATTTATTCAGCGAGCTATATTTAGCGCGACTTATCAAGTATCTTCTATGTTCGATAATAGAACCAGTTTGTTTGTATTTTCGGTAATGTTTATTCTTTTTATTTTTAGCTCTAGCCAGTTGATTAGTATTCCATGGAGGTCCAGAGAGTTTTTTAGTAATCAGTTTAGAGATACAAATGTCCATGAAAGAATATGTCTTGTTGTAGAAAATCTCAGTTTATCTATTGTATCGGTAGGGAACGATAGCAGATTATTCCAGTTTGTATAATTTAAAAGTTCATTTAACAAAATGTAATTAGATTGTTTGAAACAGAAAGGGACAGCAACTATAAGTCCTGGCGAAACATATACATTTATTTTAATGGTAGGGTGATATCGATCTTCAGGTGTTGTTATTGGGTTAGGACGTTTGATGTAGCATTCTGCAGTTTTATTGGCGAATATTAAGTCCAGTATTTTAAAATGATCATTAAGTACACCATTCAATTGGAAATGGCTTAAGTCGTATAATGTGTTGAAAAACTCTACGGTGTTATTGTTTGAATTTAACGGAACGGAGGTAAATTGAAGTCCCCACTTACAATAGTCAAGTCTTCCGGATTAGCAGCAGAAACAACAGATTTAATAGCTGCGCCATATTTATCATACAATGATTGTGGGGAATTTGGAGGAATATATGAGGACGTTATAATTAATTTTTTGTATATTAGTTTGATTAAAACTGCGATAAATTCAATGCCGGGGAAGGAATCAACTATTATTTCCTCAGATACTAAAGAGCAACACACTGCAATAACAACACTACCGCCATTCTTCATGGTGACACGGTCGTTCCTAAAAATAATATATTTATTCGACAGTATTTCCGAATTCAAAATTGTGTTATTGAGCCAGGTTTCAGAGAAATCGAGGATATGATGGTTAAAGCCAAAGCTATTCATATATAAAGATGTCAGTTTAGTTCTTAAGCCGCGAACATTTTGATAAATTATTGAAATGTTATCACCAGTAAACGCTTTTAGTTTTTTGGAACATTCATATCGTGTTGTGGGAGATGACCGATATTTGGCCTGGGTTTTTCCCTGTATGTATATGTTAACACCAAAAATGTTTGGTGGGTCAATAACCAATAATGCTGACGCTGTTAAGCGTGCCACAATTGGAGCAACGATCGCAGACGTTGTGCCATAAGTAATATCAAACAATGCTGACGCTGTTAAGCGTGCCACAATTAGAACAACGACCCCAGAGGTAATTTACGTTATGCCAGCAGTCAACGCGACGGTGCACATTTTGCGACGTCATCATTAGTTGGTAAGGTAGTTATCATTAAGAATTTTGTAATTAATTTAAGTCAGTTCATTTTGAATCATTAAATAAAGAAGTCGCTCCTCTAAGCAGCGCAATACAGGAATAAACTTTAATCTTGTTAATTGGCGCCCAACTAAATCAAGTACCCGAACAGGCTACAAGTGCAACTAAATCAAGTACCCGAACAGGCTACAAGTGCAACTAAATCAAGTACCCGAACAGGCTACAAGTGCAACTAAATCAAGTACCCGAACAGGCTACAAGTGCAACTAAATCAAGTACCCGAACAGGCTACAAGTGCAACTAAATCAAGTACCCGAACAGGCTACAAGTGCAACTAAATCAAGTACCCGAACAGGCTACAAGTGCAACTAAATCAAGTACCCGAACAGGCTACAAGTGCAACTAAATCAAGTACCCGAACAGGCTACAAATTCAACACAATCAGCAGGAAGAGACCGTAGGACCTTCAACTGAGAGCAGCTGTGAAAAATTGACCCCTGAGTACCAACAAAGAAAAAGGATTCTGTCGACCTTCCGGCTCCCAGTATGCTAGCAATTATTTTAGTGTGAGTATAGTGATAAGTGACTAGAAGCCACTACGAATCCTACGGGACCCTCTAGCGGCAGTAAGAAAATTGTAAAAACCAATCCTGTGTAGTTTAAACATAATAAATAAGTGATTAAAAATAAAATATTCAAAATATAAAAGAAAAGAAAAATATAAAATGGCAAACCCAAGCAATTTAGTGAGACCCCCTATCCTAAACATCCAAAATCCTCCCATACCCCAAATTCAACCTAACGTGAACGCGATTGATATCGACGCGATAAGGCAAATGTGTGCAGAACAATCCCGAAATGTAGTCAGGCAAATTCTAAATCCAAACGCAGATATTTCGGGAATAGACCAAGACATAGAGGAAAGATATAGGGGAAATCTTACCGAACTGGACAAAATTCCAGACGTGGTTAGGTGTCTTAGGGAATTCTCTGGCAACCAATCCGAGTATAGCTCCTGGAAAAAGAGCGTGGAAAGGATTTTAAAACTATATGAATCCTATAAGGGAACGCCGAAATATTTCGGTATCCTCAACGTTATCAGAAATAAGATTATTGGCAGCGCTGACGCCGCCCTAGAATCTTACAATACTCCTCTAAACTGGGAATGCATTTCCCGCTGTCTGACACTGCATTATGCAGACAAAAGGGATTTGTCAACCCTGGAATACCAAATGATATCTATTGTACAAGGCAATTGTACTATACAAGAATTTTACCAGGTGGTATACTCCCACCTGTCTCTAATAACAAATAAACTCTCCAGTATGGAGATGGGACGTGAATCGTTAGATATTCTAACACAAACCTATAGGGACAAAGCGCTGGATACATTTATCAGAGGACTTAAAGGTGATTTGCCCCGTCTTCTGGGAATAAGGGAACCCACAGACCTTCCTCAAGCTCTGCATTTGTGTCTCAAATTAGAGAACCAACAATATAGAGCACAGTATGCAAATTCCCATGCAAAAACCGAGAAATCTCAACAGCAACCTCCACCTCGTAAGAACTATAATCCGAAATATATTAATCCAAATCAAGGATTTATTCCACAATCCTTCAATCAAATACCTCAAGGGTATTTTAACCAAAACCAGCCATCAATATCTCAACAACAATTCTTTAACCAGATGCCTCAACGGCAATATTATCAAAATGGCTATGGTTTCGCTCCCCAACGTCCAACGGCACCGAAGCCGCAAGCCAAACCAGAACCAATGGATGTAGATCAATCCATGCGATCGAAAGCGGTCAATTATATGAATAGGCCGGTGCAGGATAACAAGTTTGTAGGAAAAAGACCTACCAATCAATCAGCACAGGTTCATCAACCAGCGAAAATACAAAGGAATTTTCACCTCCAAACAGATGCACCTCAAAACGATTCAAATGAAGAAAACTATGCATCGGAAATGTACAATTATGAAAATGATCAAGAATTACAACCATTAGATGAATATGTTAATGAATATAACACCTTCAATCAAGAGGATGAACAGAATGAAACACAGGAATTCATTGATATTCATTTTTTAGGCTAACAAGCTCGTCCCTACCATATATCGAGTGTAGGACGAGCTCAGGTCAAACACTAAAATTTTTAATTGACACGGGATCAAATAAAAATTATGTCCAACCCGAACTTATCAAAAACCCAATTCCAAATAATGAAACGTTTTACGCGAATTCTGTTGGTGGTAAAACCAAAATTACACACCATACGTTTATAGATCTTTTCCATACAAATTCTAATGGCACTAAATTTTTTCTGTTACCAACGTTGAAATCTTTTAACGCTATCCTGGGAAACGATAGCTTAAAGGAATTGAATGCGGTTATCTTTACTTCCGAAAATTATATGTTAATAGATAATAGAACAAAGGTGCTAATAAAGCAACAATACTCCCAATCCGTAAATACGATAAACATCAGGAACAACCATATGACTCAAAAACAAAAAGTCAACCTAGATTTAATTGTGAAGAGGTATGAAAAATTATTTAGTGACCCGAATGAGAAATTAACTGTCACCACGTCGGTCATGGGTGAAATACAAACCAAGGACGAAAATTCGGTATACTCACGGTATTACCCATATCCACTGCACCTAAAAGATGAAGTCGAAAGTCAGATTAAAGAATTATTGGATAACAATATAATACGACCATCTCGGTCACCATATAACTCGCCGATATGGATCGTACCGAAAAAGGCTGACGCCTCAGGGAAAAAGAAATATCGTTTAGTTATCGATTACAGAAAACTAAACGATGTTACTATACCTGACAAGTACCCAATCCCGAATATAAATGATATCTTGCCACAACTATCCAAAAGTAAATGGTTTTCTGTAATCGACTTGAAGAGTGGTTTTCACCAAATACCGCTAAAGGAAAGTGATATGAAAAAAACTGCATTCTCTGTGAACAATGGAAAATATGAGTTCACAAGACTTCCCTTCGGGCTGAAAAATGCCCCTTCAATCTTCCAAAGAGCTCTCGATGATATCTTACGTGAGCATATAGGGAAAATTTGTTTCGTCTACATTGACGATATCATCATTTTCGCAGAGGATGAAGAGACACATATGAAAAACCTGCAAATAGTCTTTGAGACCCTACAAGGAGCAAATATGAAGGTCCAGTTGGACAAATGTGAGTTCCTAAAAAAAGAAGTAGAATTCTTAGGGTTTATCATATCAGATTCGGGAATTAAGACAAATCCGGAAAGAGTAAAAGCGATTCAAAATTTTCCGATTCCCAACACACTTAAAGATCTCAGATCCTTCCTCGGACTTGCGAACTTTTATAGACGTTTTATCAGGGACTATGCTAAAATAGCAAAACCCCTGACAATACTTTTAAGGGGGGAAAATGGACGCATGTCCAAGCATGTTTCGAGTAAAATAAAAGTAGATCTTGACGAAGAGGCTTTAAATGCCTTCAAGAAATTAAAGAATACACTGATATCCGAAGATGTCTTATTAGCTTACCCAGACTTCGAAAAAGAATTCCAATTGACTACGGATGCCTCTAACTTTGCCCTCGGCGCTGTATTATCCCAGGATAATAGACCAATAATTTTTCTATCAAGAACTCTCCATAAGCCCGAAGAGCACTATGCGACGAACGAAAAGGAGATGCTCGCAATAGTATGGGCTCTCAAGTCTCTTAGAAATTATCTTTATGGCGCAGCCAAGATGAAAATCTTCACGGACCATTTACCTTTAACGTATGCGTTAAATAATAAAAACTCGAATTACAAACTGAAAAGGTGGAAGGCCTTTTTGGAAGATTACAAATATGAATTAATGTACAAACCTGGAAACACTAATGTTGTTGCAGACGCACTGTCAAGAATTCCACAGGAGGTAACACATATTAACTCCATGACAGCAACGCAACATAGTGATGAGAGCTCATCACAGAATCTAATCCAGTTTACAAATGCACCTCTAAATGCCTTCAAAAATCAAATCATAATATCTACCGGCAGTACAGCTTCCTACAAGTTTGAGATCGTTTTTCCCACGTACCATAGACATACAGTTTCAGAACAGGTTTTATCAAAGGATATTTTGGTTCATATTCTGAAGAAATATTTAAACCCTTCAGTAACGAACTGCATTAAAACTACAGACAAAATCCTTGGTGTGCTTCAGGAGATATTCGGACAACATTTCAGTCAATATCAAGTGAAATACACTAGGATTATGGTAATAGACCTCATAGGCGAGGAAGACCAGGAAAGGGAAATTATAACAGAGCATAACAGAGCCCATAGAAGCAGTTCGGAGAATAAGTCTCAAATTCTAACAAGATTCTATTTCCCACAAATGCACGCAAAGATTAAACGTTTAACAAAATTATGCAAAGTATGTAAAGAGAACAAATATGACCGCCATCCCAACAAAATTATGCTCCGGGAATCACCAATTCCCCAATTTCCAGGGCAAATTGTTCATATTGATATCTTCATCACCGAAAAGAAACCCATTTTAACGGCAATAGACAAGTTTTCAAAATACGCACAAGCGAGACTGTTGAAATCCAGGGCTACGGAAGATATTAAGCAACCATTAAGCGAAATCCTCTTGGCATTTGGCATGCCAGAAATTGTGGTAATGGACAATGAAAAATCTTTCAACTCAACAGCCATTACGTTTATGCTAGAGAATCAATTTAACGTAAAAATATTTAAAATACCCCCATATGCTAGCTCGGTTAATGGACAGATAGAAAGATTTCATTCCACACTTGCAGAAGTAATGCGGTGCCTTAAGTCGGATGGTGCCCACAACTCCTTATCGGAACTCCTCCATAGATCCTTATACGAGTATAATAACTCCATCCACTCAACTATACGCAAAAAACCAATTGAAGCTTTCTTCGGTAAACGCATTCATTCGGACCCTCAAGACCTAGAAAAAAATAGACTGGAAATTGTTGAAAGATTAAAGGAAAAGCAAGTACGAGATCTGGAGTTTCATAATAAAAAGAAATCACCTAAGAAGGATTACGAAATTGGGCAGAAAATTTATGTAAAAATTAATAAACGGCTAGGGACTAAGTTAAGCAAGACCTATTCTGAGGAAATCATTAAAGAAAATAGGAAAACTACCATTGTTACAGAATCCGGACGGATCGTGCATAAAAATAACATAAGAAACTAATTAAAGATTTCTTTTCGGAATCATACTTGCTCTCACAAGAGCTGAAGTGCAAATTCTTGACTACTCGAATTCACAAATCGTCACCATAAACACCGGTTATGCCAAGCTCCAAACTGGAACGTTCAAACTAATACATGTAATTGAACCAGACAATTATCAAAATCTAATAGACAAAATACAACTGACCCTACACCACAACGTGAGCACATCCCATCCTCTGTACCCCTTCCTATCCCATGAAACCAATCAACTCCAAGCTCATCTCAATAGAATTAAACCCCGAGTAAGGAGATCGCTTAATTTTATAGGGTCTGCATGGAAATGGATTGCTGGTAATCCCGACCATGATGACTTCGAAATAATTAAACAAAAAATGAATAATGTTTTGCGAAATAATGATAGACAAGTAATTGTAAATAAACTATCTATAGATAATATGAATGCTCTAGCTCAAACAACTAATCAAATTGTAAAGTATTTCAATTCTCATGAAATAGTCAATGAATCACAAGTATCAACTCTTAAATACAAAATAAAATTATTAAAAGAAGAACTTTTAAGTATTCAATATGCCATCCACTGGGCAAAAGCTGGAATAGTAAACTCATTCATTCTCACAAACAACGAAATAAATATTGTTAAACAAATTTTTGAAAAGGAAGCCATCCCTTATATTAATTTAGAAGAAGCATTCGAGTTCTCTGAAGTTAAAATAGCCTCCAGCAATAGTCATCTTATTTATATTGTTACCATACCAACTACCGATGTAAATTCATGTAATAAATTAATAGTTAAACCTACTAAATTTGGAAAATACGTTAATAAGATTCTGTATAACGAAGTATTGTTATGTAACAACTCAACTTTTGGCATAAAGTACCCCTGTAAATCATACAATAAATTAACCATCTGTAATAGTATTAATGTTGAAAATATAAATAATGATACCTGCCTAACAAATTTACTGAGAAGTCACACTTCAAATTGCACATTAATAGACAATGCCGACATACCCACTGTTGAAGAAATTGTTCCTGGAATACTCCTACTAAATCAAATCAACGAAACTATTCATATTAACGAAGAACCACGGGATCTGACCGGAACCTACATTCTGCAGTACCATAATGCATCAATAGTTGTCAAAGACAAAACATATAACTATTTCCAAATGATGGATGTTCAACCTTTACCACCTATTTTACAGCCTAGATTACCTGGATCAACGATTGAGAAAACGCTTACCTTACAATCAGTAAAAGAACTTCACCTCAAGAATACCGAAGAAATCGGCCTCCTAGATGTCAAGAACAGATGGACTTCAGGAATTAATTTTGGATTATCCACCATTATCATACTATTCGTAGTGATGCTTGTGAGAGGAAGAAATCAAACAAGCAAAGAAATTGTAACCACTATACCAGCAGTACACCTCTCACTCCCTGAAGTTGCCACCACAAATTTTATGGAATCGCAACAGACCCCAAGATTGTCCCAAATACCATATTTCTAAAATGTCACGATCGAGGACGCTCATAATTAAAAGGGGAGGTGTTAACACCAAAAATGTTTGGTGGGTCAATAACCAATAATGCTGACGCTGTTAAGCGTGCCACAATTGGAGCAACGATCGCAGACGTTGTGCCATAAGTAATATCAAACAATGCTGACGCTGTTAAGCGTGCCACAATTAGAACAACGACCCCAGAGGTAATTTACGTTATGCCAGCAGTCAACGCGACGGTGCACATTTTGCGACGTCATCATTAGTTGGTAAGGTAGTTATCATTAAGAATTTTGTAATTAATTTAAGTCAGTTCATTTTGAATCATTAAATAAAGAAGTCGCTCCTCTAAGCAGCGCAATACAGGAATAAACTTTAATCTTGTTAATTTATATTCTCGCAGTATTTTCAGGCCAAAATTTTCGATCAAGAATACGTTCGAAAAGATCAGCTGAGACGGCAATTTTAAAAGATGTGATAGATCTTTGTTGCGAGAATTTAAATTTATATGTTGAAAAGTCTGTCTTAGAGTTTATATACGAATTAACAGCTTCAGAAGTGGTTTCAATAGCCAAACGGGAAACGAAAACAGTCTTTTTGGGTGGAACAGCTCTAAGCGTATTATGGGCAGTTTGATCAGAATTCAGAAGAAGAACGGGTGGATTTGAAGTTCCGTATGCATTGGCCAATGCCATTTTTTCTACACCATCTAATGGCATTTCAGCATTTTCCGGTATGGAATCGGGAACAAAATTAAGTGCGGAAACCCCACGTGTACTCATACTAGCAACAGAGTTCCCATGCTTATCCTTGTTAATATTCCTCGACGATTTGCGGCGTTTTGGAGAAGATTGTGGCGGAGATTTTAAATTATCTAAGGATTAAAAATCTTCAAACATCTTTCCATATTCAGAAATACGCTCAATTAATTTAGAAGCTTCCTCTTGAATTTCCAAAAATTTTTACCATGTATCTTGGAAAAGCGGTAGAACGTTACCCCAATTTGCCTGCAGTTATTACAGCGCCAGTGTAGACCCTTATCATTTGTCATGGCATCTGCAACTAGTCCAGAAAGACCACTGCATTTGGCGTGACGCAATTCATGGCATAACCAGCAGGTAATTTTTCTTTCCCTATCAGATTCGATATTGCAATTTTGTTATCTAGCACGACATAATTACCAGTGATTTTTTCTCGAGTGTACAGAGAGAAAAAGTTATTTAAGTTTATTGATATCGAGAGTAGTAGGTATTGTTGGATGTGTGTATGGACTTATGTATGAACGTAAATGAACGACTGACTCTGCTATTGCTGTTATTGTTGTTGTAAAATGAATGTGAAGAGTATGAACTTGTTGTTTTCTCTTACTATTTGTGATTTATTTTTGGGGTTTGCTGTTATTGTTGTTATGATGAGAAGTTTTCTGATTCCTTTAAGTTAAATTAGTTTGTGATTTATTTTCGGGTAATGCTGGTATTGTTGCTAATCATAAAACCCGATTAAATGGGTACCCTAATATATACCCAACAGTTCCGATTGCATACATCACTTCAGTGCGGGAGACCTCCTAAGACATGAATATAATGTTAGGTGCCATAAATTACAACGAGCAAAAATGGAAAGTTTGTTGCGATCTTAAAGTTCCATATCCGGGTATCCTGGTATGTAAGGAATTTTGATAAAGGCGATAAAAAAAAACTCGGTACAGATGTAAAAATAGCAATTGGCGCTACAAATATTGGTACCAAAAATTTATTATGTGGATTCACGTGTATTTTATTTTTTGCTCTTCTTCAGAATATACTAATTTCTTTCATGTGTGCAACCAAAGGTTTTTGTAGAACGGTGAAATACCAGCTGTTGGTACGAAACAGACTTTGCTTGTGAATATATAAGTAGGTGTGTTTATAAAAATGCAAAGTTCAACCTCCACTTTGTTATTACTGTTGAAAATGTAAACCTTAAATTCACATTATGGAAACCTGAACCCTATTGATGGTAAAGGAAAGAGATTTGTATTTCGTCACGATAGTTCGTCAGTAATTTTGCTCCGATATGCTTATTTTTTGGTTTTCTTTTGTTAGGCTAAAAATAGAAACGTTCATCTCACTGTTGGCGAGAATCTCTTCCAAATCTCTACATTAAATGTTACATACGGAGAATATACAATAAGTCCCGTTAAACTTTTATATTTCTCTTTGAGTAATCCTATCCCATCACATGACAATATGAGTGAATGGACTAAAGCGTATTTCGATTGATCCCCACATGACAGAAAAAAAGTGATATTGACTTGTAATGACGAAGTACAGTCTTCTGATCAAACCCTAACATACTTATATATTTCTAAAAGTGGAATACAAATTTACAAAAATTGTTTTTTTTAATTCAATGGCGAATCTTTCAAGAAAGAGGCGGATTTCATTAGTTATGAATTGCTGAGGCAGGCAATTTTCCAACAGCAGCCGTCGAGTCACCAAATTTGAAAGTGGAGTGGACCAAATTTAAAAAAGTTATATTTTTTAGAAGAATATTTATGAGTCAATCGAAGTCATTATGTATACGATTTGTAAACATGCAAATTTATGTTATTTGGAAAAAATTCAATTCAATTTCCACAAGAATTAACAAAATCTAAAATATCGTTATTCTCGTCAAAAAGTTAACTTCAAAACTGCAAAATAATACAAAATAAGCTTGTGTTAGTTAGGTATATGAGTTTAATCGCATCTAGAAATATTTTTGAAAAACTAAATACCAAATAAAAAAAACAGAGGAATACCCATAATGTCGTATAGAATGTTTTTATTGTATTAAATCATAAATTGCCTTATAAAGTTTGGTAACGATCTATATACAAATTGAAAATTACATTACTTATAAGAAATGGTTTTCTATCGGAATCTTAATTATTTTAGATCAAAAATATTAATTAATTTAGGATGTGCCTAATAATAATATTAATAATTCAGATTTATATAAATTACCATTTGTTTGTTTTTAATTACCTCTATTGACTACATAAAAAAATTTGTCTGAGTGTATATAAGTAGCTCCAGTAATTGAAATTATTCTCAGTAGAGAGTTGATACAGGGTGGTTCAGTCACGACTGAACAAATTTCACCAGCGTATTCCTTGGCTCATTTCATCACAATATGTCCATCTACGACCGTCCCCGAAAATGCAAGGAGGCGAAATGGTGGTCGGAGGGTACTAGGGTAAAATTCTGAGCCAGTGGTCGGTGCTGGGCCCATCCATCATAAAAACATTATCATAAACACATTAACTCTCTTACGAAATATAATATTTCCCAGACCAATCCCGTAATGCTTCTCTTAAAAATTCAGCCAGTATATTGTATAGGTTGTTTTTCTCTCTCTCTCTAATTTATGGATAAGAATTATTCTCTTATTGAAGTAAATTGTTTGCTTTGTGAAATAAATTTAGCGTTTGTTGTGAATATGAATCAGAAATAAATCATTTAGTATGGGAATGACATCCAGATCGAAATGTCTTATGTATCAATAGGGGCAGTGTATAAAAATCTGGTATTAAGATTGTCATTGGCGTCTGGCTTAAGCCAGTTGGGAGGGAAGCATTGTACCCCTAATGACATAACACCTTAGCCTGGTAAATCTGTAAACCTCAAGCTACGTATATATTTTTTTGCTCTACATACGGTATTTTAAATTGACATGTCTTGTAGAGTTATACATATTGTTAGCGCCACCTCCCCATAGTTTTGGCAACGATCTGGCAACACTTTTATAAATATAAAGTTTTCAGATTGTCAATTCATTATTTTTTAACGAAACCTTTTAAATATCAATTAGCGTACCTAAGGCTTCGCCATTTTCAACATAAAAGTACTTTATACAAGTTGGCTAAATACGCGGTGCCTCAGGGACAAATAGCTAGTTCCAATTTTAAAAACAATTTCTAGTGGTTTTCATACCAAAAAGTAGGTGATAATTTATATATAATTTTTTCATTTCAAATTCTTATATTTTGTTTGTTATATGTATACGAATTTTAATATAAATACATTTTGTGGAATAAATCAAGCCTTTTATTACGCAATCTGTGTTTTATTCAAAATCCCCGTGGAAATCACTAGCTCCGGCCTACCTGCCTTCTCAACACATATGTTTAGGCGCTACAGAAATAACAGAGTTAAGAACTACGATACCAATTCCGAATGAAGCTGTCTGGGAACTATAACTATATTCATGCCTATTAGCCTTTTTTTGCATGCTTTTGAATTTCTTTTACTGATTGAATAGGGTTTAAATTTTTTTCATTAATAAATTTAATCGGCGCGTTACATATATGGCGCCCAACGAAAAGCTAGTGCCTTCTACTTTTAGAATGTATTGGTATGAGAAACTCTTTTGTGACCAATAACTACCAACGATTGCATTTAAACTACTAAAAGTATCAAAAAGTGTTTCTTCACCTAAGTTACCTTGAAATTACAGAAGATATTGTGTTTATTGGGTTTGAAACTTATTCTATTTACTATTGTCAATACCGTTATCAGGTATCATGATTGTGTAAGCCTTAGTGTTATGTGTTTGCCTAATGTGAACACAGCGTAACATCAACATAAGTTTTCTGTACAACATACGGTAACTTTGTACTTAGACTTAAGATTATTTGATTTTCAATAAAAATACATTAAGTTAACAACCGTGCTCAAACGCGTTTGATTTTCCCGCATACATAACAAATTGGCGACGAGGATAAAAACGTGTACGTATGTAAATACATACAAAATCAAAAGTTAAAGTGAAGTGAAAAACACTTTAACTTTTGCAATAACTTAAAAAAAAGCAAGTTAAATAAAAAATTGATTTGCAATTGTTGAACTAAAGAAAACGTTTGAAGAACATTTCATAATATGCATTATTCGCAATTGTGAGTGTGGTCAAAAAAAAGAGATAAAAAACGCTCTAAAGAAATAAAAGAAGATAAAAACAGTGCATAATATGCATATAAACTAATTGATATTCAACAAACTCCAACAACTCGACAGTTAGATAAACAAAAAATTCAACAATATTAAAATAAAACTTTAAATAAAGTTACAAAAACATTAAAATACCACAAGCACATAACGGGTCCGCCAAATAAATTTTTTTTTTTGAAAATGCAATAAAAAAAAATACTGAATATTTTCTCAAATTTCTTTCTTTATTTGAAAGTACAATCCTTCCGGTTAATATTGCAAAATAATTTCATTCAAATGGCTGCCTCGGCTGGCCATGCAGTAGCCTACACGATCGGTCCAATTTTTGAGCACATTATCGATTGTGTGCAGCTGTATTTCACCAATGGCTTCACGAATATTGTCCTTTAAAGCGTCAAAAAAAACAAGCAAATTTGGGGCACAGAAAACCCGCACGCATATTGAAAAGCCGATGCACCCAGAACGAGTCACTGTTTGGTGCGGATTTTGGTCCAGAGGCATAATTGGGCCATTTTTCTTCGAAAATGAGCAAGGAGTGGCCGTTACAGTCAATGGCGATCGTTATCGGCAATGTTGAACAAATTTTTGTTCACAAAAATTGAAGAGGAGGATATTGGCAACACTTGGTTTCAACAGGACGGCGCTACGTGCCACACAGCCGAAGCTACACTCGATGTTTAGCGCGCTGTTTTTGAAGATCGCATTATTAGCCGCGGAGCTGATGTCGTTTGGCCACCTCGGAGCTGCGATTTGACACCGTTGGACTATTATTTGTGGGGTGCCCTCAAAGATAAGTGTTACGCCGACAAGACAGAGACAATTGACGCTTTAAAGGACAATATTCGTGAAGCCATTGGTGAAATACAGCTGCACTCAATCGATAATATGCTTAAAAATTGGACCGATCGTGTAGGCTACTGCATGGCCAGCCGAGGCAGCCATTTTAATGAAATTATTTTCCATTATTAACCGGAAGGATTGTACTTTCAAATAAAAAAAGAAATTTGAGAAAATATTCAGTAGTTTTTTTTTATAGCATTTTCAAAAAAAAAAGTTATTTGGCGGACCCTTTACATACATACATAACACCTACCAAAATACAACAGCACCAAAACTTCACTAGCCGATGTACATTCATAAAAACTAACAAAATACAACATCAAAAATTCTGCTAGCTGACATAAAAAATCCAACAATCATGCCATCAGACGGGACAGCTTCCAATGTAACTGATAGTACATTCACCATTTTCCAGTCTAGCACAATTCCACATTTTGTACCGCAAAGTGAGCCTTAGTCACTTTGGCAAGAGAAATTGGAAATTCACTTCTGCGAAATTGGTTGCGTAGAAGAAAACAAAAAAAAAGCTATTTTGTTGAAATCTATTGGTTCAACACCTTATGCTGTGCTACATAGTCTTTGTAGTCCAGTCTCACCAGTTCAGAAAAGCTACAAAGAGATTTGTGAAATGTTAAGGTCGCAATACACTCCCCCAGTCAGTGTTGCCAGATAAAGTCGGTCACAAATCGTCAAATTGGAGGTGCAGAAATCGTCAAATCGTCAAAAAAAATTTTCGTAATCGTCAAAAAATCGTCAACATTAAAAACTGCAATTGCTGTACCAAATATCAATACAGTAAAACAAAGCAATTAAATCAATATGTTATAGTAATATTTTTAAAATTCATATATCTTTATTTAAACTCTATTCCGAAATCTCTTCAACTATTGGTCAAACAACCAACGAACAGAGTTGACAAATATGTGTACGAACACAATCGGAGCGATAACGTAGGCGGTACAAATTTGTACACGTATTCTTATGGAAGAAAAACAAAAGCTGGCATTTGACGTCGCTTCTGGCGTAAACGACAAAAATTAGAATTCTTTTTATTTCCCTGGCGTCAAGACGCAGAATGTTGGCGGCTTAATACAAAAATAAAACAACACTGGAGATTTCTGAAAGAAATGTGAACAGGAATTGTAAATTTATATTTTATAGGGTAAAAAAGAAGAGTCGATGCAGTTTTTGTCCTTCATGAATAATTTTCATTAACCCCTAATTGGCTGACCCCCGATTCAATTGTGTGAATTTGATTAAACGTCACACAGATAATATTTAGGGTATTTACATACATATGTATGTATATTATTGACACGGTATGTTTTATACATTAATATCGTAAGTTTTTAATAGTTCTATACTTCCCCAGCCCGTCTACAAAAATGTAATCTCGATAATTCTATTATTTCATAAATGGTTCCATTTGTGGGGAGTTTTTCTACCCAATATCCCTTGATGGGTTAAGTTTATGTTTAAATATAGTATATAGCTGTCGCTCTTGCATTACCAACAATTTCAATTTTGGAATAGACTAAAAATCGTCATTCCAGAAGCTGAAATCGTCAAATCGTCATTTATGTTTTTGTGACTAAAAATCGTCAAAATGACGATAAATCGTCACTTCTGGCAACACTGCCCCCTGTTATTGTGTACAGAGAGCGAAAAGCTTTTCATATGGCTGCAATGAAAGGAGAGGAGAGTGTATCTGATTGGTTCGCGAGGGTAAAGCAGCTTTCACTCAACTGTCATTTTGGTACTCAGCTTGAACATTTTGTTCTCAACCAGTGTTGCCAGAAGTGACGATTTATCGTCATTTTGACGATTTTTCTTTTTTCACTTTCACTTTAATAAGTCTTATATTTTACTATCAAATCGCATTACTTACTTTACGGGGTTTAATAACAAACTGAACTCTCCTTTCCAAAGACCTCCGCTATTTATACCAACTCACCATACTCAAATGTAGTTATCTCTAGCGAATTCAAGAACCTTCTAGTCGTTGTTGTTATTTATATTTGCAGATTCATCTCGAATGGTGGAGAATTATCTTAACTGAGGCGAATTCATGCTACTGGTTTAGCGAGCTTGTACGTTGTTACAATGTATACTTTCAGGCTCAGCACTAACCGCCCTGTTATTAACATAATGTTAGTATGGTCATTAAGAGCAAGCAAAAGCTTTTACCTATTCGTAACAATATAAATGTACATTAGGGTGGGTCAAATTTTTTTGCGACAAAGGTTCATCGCGATTCTTATTCTATGGGTCATTTGAAGAAAGTTTGCCGAAGAAACCATTTGTATTTCCTCTAGTTAAATGTGTATTTGGGAGTTTTTTGGGTAAACGAATCTATTTTTGACATTTATTTTTATTTGTGAGTACCGCCAGAGGGCGCTTTCGCCAAATTTTTGAGATTTTATCGCCCGTTTTTGGGGAAAATTGACGAAATCGCCGAAATTATCGTGAAACTTGACGAATATTTGAGTTTCTCATAATGCAGTCCCAAATTTTAAATATGTTCAGAGCTATAATTAAGGTGGGGTACTTATTCACGATCTATATCGATTTCATTCAGTTTAAGACAAAGAATGAAAAAAACATACTTATTCCTTATTTTATCTTTTTTTTTGAAATGCATGCATATAACTGCAAAACCCACCCCGATTAAGCAAGACACGCAACCCTTTTCGTTTTCATACACACATATTGTTATTTTCTTCTTTTAAATTTACGGAATGCGAATTTTTTAAATGTCATTACCACCCTGCTTTGCCAAAAGATATTTTTTGAATTGTGTGTTGTTCATGCAACCCTTTTCGTTTTCGTACACACATGTTGTTATACCTACTACCTGCACACCCTACTATCGTACGTTAATGCTTTTTTCGAACTCTGATATAAAGACCATTCGAACCAGCCTCGTGCGCATTGCAAAGACGACGCTGAAACGGATCTTGCGAAAACTTACCTCGGCGAATTAACATTCAAAAAACCTACAAACCGATCCTCCAAAATACAGTTTTTTTTAAAACTAAACATTACCAAAAATATTTTGAAAGGTACATAAAATCACAATGTTGCTGATTTTGGTATGTCTTCCGATTTGAGTAGTCTCGTCTCAATCTGTCAACTAAACAGGATATTGTAAGATTTTATTTTTTTTGCCGAACGTGCTACTCCCCACGTGACAGACAAATTGATTGAAATTTGGAGCAAACTTAATATTGAAATTACATGCAAATGAAATTTTGTTAGAAAATTTAATACTTTGCTTGACAAATACTACGTTGAAGGTAAATGTAGACGAAAAGGCTCCACTCTCACAACGTTCCTACAATCCATAAAATATCTACTATGTATATATTGGAAAATGTGAATATAACTTGAAAGCAGCTCTATGCTCATGTGTTTTGATTCCAGAACAGTTGAAAGAGTTCATGATGGATCATTATAATGACAGAAGATTTACGATACCGGAATACGAGACAGAAATTGAAGAGCAAGGCGGTAAACGGTTTTGAGATGATCACACTGGAAAATATATTAAATATATCTGATTTAAGTACTGTTGAGAGTTTACAAGAAACCTACAATAAACTTCAATTGCACGGATTGTTCGAATATAATTGACATGAATGATAATTCAATCATATTCGAACCACCATTTACTGTAGACATTCCATATGAAAATCTACAACAATATCTGGAAGACAATGAATGATCCGTCGCTGCCTGATCCAAAAACTCCCTTACACAAACAAAGAACGGAAAGACACATTCAATTGCTCGCTAGCGTGTCCAAACGAGTTTTGCAACAGCATCGAGAAGGAGTTATGGCGGTGACACTAGAAGCCGTGAAAAATTCCCTAGACTTGAAAGCAAGATACACTTACAAAAATAACTCCGTCTCTATTATTTTCTTTAAGTAGTGTTTCTGTTCCTTTTATTACTGAATTCAATTGAATTTTTTTTCATTTATATTTTATATGCTTTTATTTTTTTTAATGAAAAACAATAAAGTAATATAAGGAAAAAGATGTTTTTTCATTCTTTGTCTTAAATTGAATGAAATCGATATAGGTCGTGAATAAGTACCCCCCTAAGTTATAGCGCTGAACATTATGGGCTATTTAAAACTTGGGACTGCATTATTATGCAAATATTGGTCAAGTTTCACAATAATTTCGGCAATTTCGTCAATTTTCCCCAGAAAAGACGATGAAATCCCAAAACATTGACGAAGCCGCCCTCTGGCGGTACTCAAATATAAAAATAAATATCAAAAATGGATTCGTCGACCCAAAAAAAAAAAACCTAGAGGAAAAAAAATTTTCTTTTGCCTTTTTAGTCCGATATCTAACTCGATTATTGAATATTTAAAAGAAAAACCTATTTCAAAAACTCCGGGGGCTCGAAATTTATTTTACAACTATGGTTCCTTGGCAAACTTTCTTCAAATGACCCATAGAACAAGAATCGCGAAGAGCCTTTTTGCATTTGTTCAACCCGCTACAATTTGACTCGCCCTAATGTCCATACATGTGTAGATAACAATTTCATCATTTTATTTAAAAATTATGGAAATTAATCAATATTTATTTTATAAACTTACAATAGAAATTGATATAGAAAGATATAAAAAAAATAATAAAAAAAACGGTTTTAAACTAAAATAAAAACATACGACTTTTTTATTACAATTTCTCTATCTTAGCTGAATTTCACCCAATATCACATAACTTTTACGTTCGCTACTTAATAAACAATATTTCAACTCAGGCTTCTTCAAAAAAGCATTTGGCAGTTTGGCAGTTTGGCATTTTTTGGTAAGATATGTTTTTAGCATGTTTTAACACTCCACTTTTATACTAAAATGAAACTAAAAACGAAAATGTATTTTAAACCCTCCATTACTTTTTTGCTTATCAGTCGATTTTTACGTTTAATCAAAGGCTAAAGACCCACATACAAAACAAACAAAAAACCGTATCAAAATTCCAATCCAATCACAAGTTATAGATTTTTGAACGCCTTCTCGCCGGTCAGATTTGTGTTTTGCGTACACATTCTGCGTCCCTTGCATGCCCTTGCAGAATAATCGCATAGAAGCTTTAGAGCAGAATATGCTTATAAGTCCCTAGGGGCATGCTCCAAATCATATGGAACTATTAAGATAGTCCCTACTCTTGTCAGCTCATCTGATCAATAATTCTCCAGAATGTCCCTGGCACATGAGGCACAGTGGTTTTTAAATCTAAAACCAGTACATAAGTTTCAGTCGGGTGAACCGACTTAATCATACCCTCACCATACCGTACCTCATCCACTGCTTGGGAGTTCTGTTAAAAAAACGTCCATACTCAAAACCGACCATATTGAACAGCAGATTGACGACATTGCGCTAAATATTATTGAATACCCAAATTAGTTAGTTTCCCTCCGAATATTTATATGCGAGGTTCAAAAATGGGCATGTCAAGTTGTTGCCAAAATTTTGATCAGTACCAAATTTTATTAAGATCGGTTATGATTTATTGGAGATATCGAGTCGGCAAACCCGAAATACGCCCAACTTTTGTATGGGATGAACGAAACTGGGCGAGGCACAATATTCAGTTATTAGTTACACAGTAACTTTTAGCAAACTATTGCCTCGTACCGAATTTTATTAAGATCGGTTGTTGTTTATGAGAATTATCGTGTGGATCAACCGCTCATCCGCCCAACTTTTATATGGGAGGTACCAGAATGCGTGTGGCAAAACAGCTCATTTTCTATACGAGAGCTTTATTTGGCTAAATACTGACTAGTACAAACTTTCATAAAGATTGTTTTGGTTTTGCGGGACTTCTCATGCCGAACAACCAGACGCCCAAACAACTTTTGTATGGGAGGTACCACAATGGGCGTGGCAAAATCACCCTTGTTTTAATCGGTGATTAGCTCTTGATAACGTGAAGCCTTATACCTAATTTCATTAAGGTCGGAAGTCTTTCACGCGATTTATCGGATTGACAATCCGGTCGAACACCCTGTTTTGTATGGGAGGTACCAGAATGGGCGTGACAATCTCGCCTATTTTCTCCAGTTAAGAAGGCATTTACAGATTATTAATCGGTGTGAGAGTTGAAGCTAATCACATCTACCAGAAGAAAGGTTTAAAGAAATATGATTTTGTGCTAAATGTGTCGATTTGTATGGGAGGTATCAGAAGGGGCGTGGTCAAAACGCCCATTTTCAATCCCAAACTCAATATTTGCAAATAATTGACACTGACAAAGTTTCATTGTCATCTGTAAAGATTTACGGCAGTTATCGTGATGACCAGCCAGACAGACAGACAGACAGACGGATATGGCTCAAACGTCTTAAAAAGTCGTAAAACGAATTTCGTCCAAAGATACTAAGGGTCTAACTTGGTTCCTTCTATGTGTTACATTTTTTTACGTATTAAATGATATATACCTCCATCCTATGGTGCGGGTATAATCATTGGTCAGGGTTGAGTGCACATATTTTGCTACGCCCATCCCTTTGGGCAGGACTGGTTAAAGAATCGAGGAACAAAATAACATTTAAGAAACAACATGGACAATTATTTGCCAAAAGTAGGCTTATATTATACATTTGGCGCAAACAAATTAAGTGGCACAACCAAATTAAGTTGAGTTCAAATGTTGAAACCTCTCAAAATGTAAACTTTTTGGATTCTCTCACCTAATTTTACACAAAATGGCGTAAGTAGTTGTTATGATTGTTGAATAAGAGGAGAAATAGATTTATTTAAAATATAAAATATTTGTACAAACTTAAATTACAATAAATTCACAACTAGGTTGGGGAAACGTGCCAATCGTCTTATCCTCTTTAACCTATGTGCGTAGGGTGGCATTTTAAGGTCTGTGTAACATCTCACCCTTTTTTGTAGCTAAATCAGTGCATATTTGTGTACCCGCTGGCGTTTACGTTGTGAACGACGCATGGCATTGGGCATTTCCAGTAATGGTGCTCCCAGGGACCAGCGTGGTAAATTCATTTGGATCATCCTTAATTGTCAGCTGCGGACAAATGGAGGAAAGAATGTCCTTCGGTTGGTGTTCATAAACTTCGAGAGCGGATGCCCAAGATTTTGTCTGGTCTTCAGAAACGTCCATATCCATGGAGCCGCGTTGCCGAAGTTGATTGATGTGTGCTCGAATAACTTTTCCATTCGTGAGTTGTACATTGCTTTTTTTATCAATTACGGCTCCTTGAACCCATTTGAAGAGGTTAGGTCCTTGTGGCATTCTGGCAAAAACCGTATCGAATCTTTGAAATTCTTTTGGGATTGTGCCATGTTTCCGATCAAACTGTGCTTTCATTTTAGCGGCAGCCTCAGAAATCTGTTTCCCTTCTGCCGGAGGTTGTTTGAGCTTATCCAATGTCGTGAGGATTCGTCTTCCCTACATTATTTCAGCTGGGGATTTATTACCGGGAACATTTGGATTTTCGGTTGAGCGATATGTTTGCAAAAATGTTTGGGTGTTCTCTATGACTGTCCCTTCTCCTTCCATTTTTTAAGTTCTCTTTTAAACGTATCCACAAATCTCTCTGCTTGTCCATTTGACATCTGGTAGTATGAGCTTGTGCATATGTGTTCAACACCATTGGCTAGTAAACATTTTTCAAAAATCTCACTCTTGAATTGCGTTCCGTTGTCGGACACAACCATCTTTTGTATGTCGTTCTCAATACCCGGCCAATATACAAAACTTCTAGCAATGGCTTTGGTTCTTTCTATGCCAGGATGTCCTCGATGAATTTGTTTTCGGACGCGATTTCGGTAAATTTTTGGTACGACTAGCCTGTCATCATACATGACGCAATCATTGATTTGTGTCAGATTAGCTTTCCTGTGAAATAGAACTTTAAGTTCATCTGAATCACAAAGTTGCTTAGGCCAGCCTTGTTGTAGGTATGTGGAACAACAAAAGTTGATCTTTTGCTGTTTCGTATTTAACCATATTAAATGTGAGTGGCATCGATTTGATAACGTCATTAACAATGTTGTTTACTGCGCTCTCAACCTTTACATCTGCGTACTCAATGCTGTTGGTGTTTACAAAGCTGATTTGAAAATCATATGCCAGTAGTTGTACGGCCCATCTTTGTAAACGATTAGCCTGGTGAGCTGCTATAACCGTTTTGCGTCCAAATATTGCCAAAACTGGTTTATGATCCGTTTGTAGCTTAAAGCGTCTACCATAAACCATTTTATGGAATTTTGAAGTCGCGAACATAAGAGCTAAAGCTTCTTTTTCGACCTGGCTGTATTTTTGTTCAGCGGGTGTCAATGAACGGGCTGCATGGCAAACGGCTTTAATGGAGCCATCTGCGTACTCATGTAAAAGACACGCACCGATTCCATATCCGGATGCATCTGCTGCTACTACGATGGATTGTTGCGGATCGTAATGCGCCAATGTTAATTCTGACGTCAATATGTCTTTCAAACGCTGAAACGCTGCTTTGTGTTTTGCAGACCATTTGAATAGTACGCCTGATATCAGGAGTTCGTCTAATGACTCTCGATGTTGTCGCATGCTGCTAACAACTTGCCATAAAAATTGATTGCGCACAGAAATGCTCTCAGTTCGGTTACGTTGCTCGGTTCGGGCATTTTGACGATGGCTTGAATACGCTTGGGATTTGGTTTTAAGCCTTGTTGGTCAATGACATACCCCAAGTAGCAAATCGAAGTGTGGTAAAATTTGCTTTTTTCGTACTTTAGCTTGAACCCGTACTCTCTTATGCGATTTAAAACGGCATGCAGATTCGCAGTGTGATCACTTTTATCCTTTCCTGATATAAAAATATCATCTATGTATGCGGCGGCATTTGGAATACCAATTAGCATTTGGTCTATAATCTGCTGGAATATGGCAGGAAAAGTCTTCACTCCGAAACCCATTCTGTTGTAGCGGAACAAACCGATGTGCGTATTAATAGTCAGCAATTGTTTGAATAAATCATCGACTCCAATTTGAAGAAAAGCATTCGACAAATCAAAATGACTGTAGAATCGTGAGTTTGCCAATTTTGAGAAGATGTCTTCTGGCAATGGCAATATGACTCGAGGCGTTCATTTAGTCCCGTCGAAAAATCTCCGCAGACGCGTATGCCACCAGTTGTTTTTTTGATTACAACTATAAGTGTAATTTACAGGTGATATGATGTTGCTGTCCTGTAAAGGTTTTAGCTCGGTCTCAACTAATTGCTGCATTGCATAAGCGACAGGTCGTTTTGGGCGGAATACCGGCTGAGCGTTTGGCTTGACTTGCAGTATCGCTTTTGTCGTGTTGCAAATTCCCATTTTGCCATTGAACACATCTGAAAAGGAGGACTTTATTCGTATGATTTTGTCTTAATTTAATACTAATTGATCACTTTCCTCAAGATTCTGTATTGTGTTGCAAACAGAATTTAAAACTCGATCTTTTAATCTAGTCCCATGACGTTAAGATTAGGTATTTAAGACACACGACAAATTAAATGTCATCTTTCTCCTTGAATTGTGACTAAACTTCGAAATTGAAACGCGAGGGGTAGCTTGCCTGTTGCGCTACGTGCTGCTTGGTCAACTGCCTCTGTTTCGCCGATCGCAAGTCTATTGAATGTTTGTTTGCTTATTACTGTAATGTCCGAACTAGAGGTGTCAAACTATCGATAGTGCCACCATCGATATTTCTTGATAGTTTAAAAGAAACTATCGATACATCGATTCCCAACTATCAAAACTTATAAAAACTATCGATATATCGACGATACTATCGTGATACTATCGGATATAAAAAGGTCACGAAGAAAATATATACATCAAACATATAAAAATGTCATATTATACACCTTTTTCTAACAAAACAAAAATGTATTTCTTACTTCATTAAATAACAAAACAAAACAAAACAAAAAGTATATCCATTTTCTTAAGATAAAAATGTTAAATGTGAGATCAATGGTCAGTCAGCCAGTTATTTTTGTTTATAAAAAGCAGCATATCGACATTTGCGTCCTTTAATTTCGTACGCCTTTCTGAAATTATTTGTCCAGCTTTGCTGAACATTCTTTCAGACTCAGTTGATGTAGCCGGGATGCACAAGTACCTAAGTGCAAGCACTTGCATTTCTTTCATATCGGTGGATCGGGTCTGCAAGTGAAGCAAATTAATAATGTAAAAAATATAAGTTCAAAATAAGAATTACCTTCCAGTACTCCAACGGGTCCATACTTATGGGTTGATTTGGCTTTTCAGCATATTCGCGTAAGGAAATAATTGCATCTGCCCGGTTAGACACGGCTTTAGTTGCAAGTTTTTCCTTCATAAATTGGAAAATGTCAGGTACCTCGTTGTTCTCTGCTGTTGGCGATTGCTCCCTGTTTTCTTTTGACCCAATAAGTCTTCTGATGGTAACCAGTTCATTTTCAAGCATTTTGTATCCTTGTGTTGCATTCTGAGTAGACCGAAAGCCTTCTTTTTTGAATCTAGGATCCAAAATAGTTGCAAATCTTGTGACACTTCTAGATTCGTAAATAAAAAGTCGTTGTTGGATTTTTTCGACCAAATAGGTGCATGATTCCAATCCAAGTTCAGTTTTCATGTTAGGTTTAAGTTTCGTTATCGCGTAATATAAACCTAATGCTACGGGAATCACTTGTGAAATAGTAACATATTGATTTCCGGATATAACATTTGTATTAGTGTCGAATGGTTCCAATAATGAACATATGTCTTCCAATTGCTCTATTTCTTCTGCCGTTAGAATCTGAGGGGACTTAGGGGTGCTTAATAAAACCGAAAAGATGGCATCTTTGGTAAGTAGAATTCGCTTCACCATTGCAAATGCGCTATTCCACCTAGTGTCCACTTCTTGAATAAGGCTGTACTGTTTATCTTCGCTCTGTTTCATTCTGAATTTTGCATATGCAATAGTGCTCTTTTTAAAATATGTGACTATGGTTTTACATTTAGTCATTAATAATTTTACTTTTTCAGTTGATATTACATCTTGCACAACAAGGTTGATGGAATGAGCGAAGCAAGGAAGATTTTTTTTTCTCAAGTAGTTCACAAGCCTTAATCATTGAAGCTGCGTTGTCTGTTACGATGCACGAAACTTTGTGGAATATATTCCATTTATTAAGGCACACTCGCATTGATTCGGAAATGTTCTCAGATTTATGATTTAGCTCACTAACGAGCTTTGATGTTGTTAAAACGGCCGATCTCAGTTTGAATTCACTGTCAACGAAATGGCACGTTACAGTCAAATAACTTTCGTTTGCCCTCGATGACCAGCAGTCGGTGGTTATAGCACAGCTCTCGATTTGGTTAAAAACATCATGCAATTTTTTGCAGCCATCAGCATAAATCTTTTTCAAAAAAACATTTCGAATGGTGTTTCGAGATGGTAACACATATCGTGGATCTAGACAGTGCACGAACTCTCGAAAACCCCTGTCTTCAACTATACGAAATGGCTGTACATCTAAAGCGATCATTTTCGTTAGAGCCAAATCTAATTCTACTTTTCGCGCCGAATTATTGTCGTATGTGCCACTCTTTTTATAATAGTCTGTTATTACAGGGTTCGATGTTGTTGGTTCTATACGCAAAGGATGACTACGCTTTAAATGGTCCATCAGATTTGACGTATTCCCGCTTGTTTTATACGTTTTTTGGCATGTCAGGCATTTTGCGTGCTTTTTGTCTGGAGCTAATGCAAAATGCTTCCAAACGTCCGACACACTTTTTCTGGGTCTTTTACTGGCTTGAGAGTCTGTTTGTAAAGGAATGGATTATATATGCGCTATCTCCATTTAAATAAAAGCATAATATACCTGTTGTGTTAGTATCGTTATTTTCCATTGTATACTAACGTTGGAGGAACCGACAATCCACCTGCTGAAATCTAAAAGTTGTTTTTTTGTCTACGTTTAAGAACTTGCCGCGCTTTATTTCACAAAACTAGTGGTGGATAATTTCCGTTGCACTATCGATAGTAGCTAAAAACTATCGATAGAAAAAATAAAATCTAAAATCTCAAAAAAAAACAATCGATAGTCTCAAAAAAACTAAACTATCGATACTATCGATAGTCCCATCGATAGTTTGACACCTCTAGTCCGAACCTGTGTCATACTGCAAACGTACACACTTGCCATTCATACAATGTCAATATATTTGCGTTGACTTTGCACGTTGTTGATCACAAAAATACCGTTTGACTGCACAGTCTGCTTATTGTGCTTTGATTTATTTTTTGAACCCTTTGAGTTGTGTTGTTGTTGTTTCAAGTTGTCGTTGTTGTTTCTGGCTGCACAATACCATTCTTTATGACCAACTTCCGTGCACTCTTGACATTTATGTCTTTTGTATGGACAAAAACGTGCATAATGAAAATCGCCACAAAACCAACAATATGTTTTTGGAACTTTTGCCTTTATGTTGTTGTTGTTGTGGTTGTCACTCGCTTTGATTTTATTAACAACTGTGTTTGGCTGATTTGCAATGAGTGCAGTGTCAGTTTTTAAATTTAACATTCGTTGACATTCTCGTGATAAACAATTCAACGTGATAGAAGTGTCTTCGCTCTCTAATTTGTTGAGCAGCCTTGTCCGAATCTCAAAATCTGATTGCGCTTTGAGTCCCATAACAAAAATTAGGTACTTACACTGATCAATTGATAATTTGTTCAAATTAAAAAGTTCACATTGTTTATTCACAATGCCTGCATATGTCATGTAGTCCATGTTTGGTTCCTTTGCAATCTGCAGGCAGTTGTAACGCATGTTGAACTGTGACACTTGCATTCCAAACAGTTGTTTCACCGTTTCAGCACAATTAATATCCCTGGAGTGCTTTGGAAGTATGTAGTTGGCGTACTTTTTGCAAACTTCTGTGCTCACTTTTCGTAGAAGTAGCCTTGTCTTGGCCGCGTCATCCAATTTGCTTGCGTCGTGCTCGAAAAGATCCTCGTACCTTGCAAACCATGCATCGAATGTGAGGTTCGACATCGTATCGAAATTCCACGATGCTTGATCCAAGTGGTTCTATGATGTATACTGGGTTTCCAGCAAATTTTATGTCACTTTTAGAATCGTTGGATGGAATTATCTTCGATAAGATTCTTTGCATTTGAACGTTGTCCCTATACTGCTGCTCTTGCATTTTTGCAAGTAAACCTACAATGGTTTCTTCTAATGCTGCCATAATTCACAAATAAAAGAAAATCCACAAGCAGATTTATGATGCGAGTTTTCCTCGTCGCCACTTTCTGTTATGATTGTTGAATAACAGAAGAAAAATATTTTATTTAAAACATAAAATATTTGTACAAACTTAAATTACAATAAATTCACAAATAGCTTGGGGAAACGTGCGTTTGCAACTGCCTCACGAAAATCAATCAATGTAAGCTGCTTGTTTGCCAATCGTCTTATCCTCCTTAGCCTATGTGCGTAGGGTTGATTGATTTTACGGTCGGTGTAACAGTAGTTTTTAGTGCCACCCAATTATTCAATAAAAATGTTAAACCGAGGTTCTGTAGTTGTGATTGTGGAACAATGCTAATTTAGGATAGAAACAACAAGGTGTCGATAACAAATGATTTTTAAACTTCTAAACAGCGATCTGGTTATTTGCAGCCATCACCTGAGTTATTATGGATTAAAGCCAAACTCTTCATAGTACATCAGTAAGGGGAATGATATGTACATCAGAAGATACCACAGTAAGACTGGGACGATATATAAGGTATAGAATTCGCGTTCTCTTTTAAAAGTTTCTATTTTAAAAGTTTGTCAAAGGCCTTTGAGACATACATTTATATTAGATTTTTAGCTTGGAATATTGATAAAAAATTTTGTTCAGGACGTAGAACTTTTATTTATCCAAACAAAATTGAGTCACTCCAATTAACCGCTGTCCAGTAATTGTGCGGTAAAAAATACATATAAAAGTTAGTATATTATACATTACACTTGATTATCAGGCTTTCGGGAGCCATAAAAAGGGTTTTCCAGTATAATCGATCCAATGTTTGCCTCACGTAGTAGCGGCTTAGCAATCAAATTTCGCCGCCTCCAAAAAAACTAAAAATAAAAGAAATGTGTAGTTGATTATAGTATCAGTATGTGGACCCCTGCGTGTTTTTATAACTAAATAAATTTGTCCTATTATTGTCCCATTGCACATTACTGCAAAATCCCAATACATTTTTATATTTTGCAACATAAGGGTTTGAAATTAAATATGTAAATGAATAATACAATTTTATCACTTTCGCTGGAACCGTAACAGTTACAATTTTTATAATACAAATCAAACTTTAAGAGTTACTTTTCGACTTTTATTTAATTACTGAGGAAATAAAAGTTATTTTCGATTTTTATTTTATAAATCCGAAATATCAGTTACGTTGTGATTTTTAGTTATTTACACCATTACAAACAGTTATTTGTGATTTTTAAAATCAGTCATGACTTTTATTTTCAAAAGTCATTAATAAATATCAGTCAGAAACTTTTATTTTTTAAGTCCCAATATTAAAGTCATCTCCATTAAATGCAGTAAAGGAGTCAGAAGAGTCCAAAATCTGTATATATTATGTATATACTATGTTATCAGCGACAAAATAAAATAAAAATCTAAACTAACTGGCATTAATAGAGAAAAAAAACAAAAAAAAACTGTTATTTCGGATTTATTGAATTTAAAGATAAAAATAATTGTTATTGTTTTTATTTTACATAAAAATTGCAAGAAAAAAGTTTAGTCTTAATTTTGATGCTCAGTGTGGAAAGAAATCCATTGGTATACAATATGTGGTTGTACAACATTTACTCCATGGGAAGTTATGCAAATCAAAATTTCATAAATAACTGTTATTACCGGTCCCAGCATTTTCCCTAAAATTATGAGTATCGGTTTGTTTGTTTAATAAAATATTCAATTTCTTCCTTTCGCTCTATATTCGACTTACTTAAAGTTGTTGCTGTACCAAGTAAGTGAATAGAATCAAATATGTAGGCCCAAAATAAAGAAGCGACAGTTGTCATTAAGGAGTAAAATGAATAGTTACAGTGTTAATTAAATAGTTGCATATGCAATGTTTGATAGGTACGTAATTAATAGTAGACGTACGTTGGTAATATTGCATACACTATAATATCATTCAGCTCGTCATTGCATTCCTGGTCTAGGCCGGTCGCCAGAGAATATGAAAGCTGATCCAGTTGCTGGTCATATGAATCCCCTAGTTGGGCCCATAACCTGATGACGGTGCCAATTCGCACATTACAAAACTGTGGGAGATTATTAGGCTTGATTGATGAAAATCTAGTTAAAAGCAGTTCTAATGCCACCATGCGGGCTGCGATTTTTCTAATCAGCCCACTAGGTGAAAAGTTTCCAATTCCATTTGGTGGTTTCCAAGATTTCCCGTTACATTTGGTGAGACCCTGCGGTTGAGTTTGACGTAGTCAAAGAATTGGCTGATGAATGATTATAATCATAATTATAAATAATTATTTTCGGCCTCTGGCTGTTGAGTATTTGGTACTACTTTATGTTGAACTTGAGATTTTGAATTTGTCTTTATCATGGCATGGAATATCTCAAAATACTCCTGAGCCAGCCATTGTATTTGATCGTAGTATTCGTTTTCAAAATACCTAATGTTCAATGGGTCCTCTACTAGGGTGTGTAGCTCACCACCCATCTTATCAAATCGGTATCATTCAAACGGAAAGCGACGGAAACATTCTTCAAAGTACGAACAACTTGCTTTCCTCACTCCGAATCCTTTATATAAATAGTTGCGGATTATATTTCCCAATCACCAATATCATGACGCCTTGTTAGCGTCCTCTAAATGTTGCCCTGATGCCGTGTCAACATCCGCCAAAGGGCATTTATAAGTTTCTTACCACTGGTGGGAGAAACTTGAAACTTAAAAGTGTTTACGCGAGCATCAAAATGGTTGAAGTCCTTCAGCTGGTGGAGGGAAACTTTAAATTTACCAAAATATTTATTTAATGTCTAATATTTAATGTCAAAATATTTATGTAATGCACTATTATAAATAAATATACTCCCATCACATACCATGAAGGGATGGCGGGGAGCTTCTCACAATCACTGTGTTGAGCGCTTTCCAGTTTTCACTCACTGTTTCGAACCTACAGTTTTACACCAGTTCCGAACGGTATTTTGAGAAGCTTTTTATGGTTAAATATTCGACAGTGTCGCTGTCACTAAGCGAGCTGACCGCCGTCGAAAGAAATTTAAGGTGGTCAGAGCAGGGATCGAATCCACGTTCTCATGCACAAGAGCCGTGCAAGTTGCGTAGCTTCCCATTGTGACGACTCTGAATATACCATTGATATTGTAGCAATTATTTACAATCATATGTCAAATAGCATACCGTTGACCATTATTGAATCTCTTTCTCTGCTTTGGCGAAAAGAGTGGCAAGCAGTACAGAAGTTTCAGTCGGGTGAACCGACTTAATCATACCCTCACCATACCGTACCTCATCCATTGCGTGGGAGTTCTGTTAAAAAAACGCCCATACTCAAAAGTGACCATATTCAACAGCAGATTGACGACATTGCACTAAATATCATTGAATACCCCAATTAGTTAGTTTCCCTCCGAATATTTATATGCGAGGTACAAAAATGGGCATGGCTAGTTGTTGCCAAAATTTTGATCAGTACCAAATTTTATTAAGATCGGTTATAATTTATTGGAGATATCGAGTCGGCAAACCCCAAATACGCCCAACTTTTGTATGGGATGAACGAAACTGGGCGCGGCACAATATTCAGTTATTAGTTACACAGTAGCTTTTAGCAAAATATTGTCTCGTACCGAATTTTATTAAGATCGGTTGTTGTTTATGAGAATTATCGTGTGGATCAACCGCTCATCCGCCCAACTTTTATATGGGAGGTACCAGAATGGGTGTGGCAAAACAGCTCATTTTCTATAGAAGAGCTTTATTTGGCTAAATACGGACTAGTACAAACTTTCATAAAGATTGGTTTGGTTTTGCGGGGCTTCTCATGCCGAACAACCAGACGCCCAAACAACTTTTGTATGGGAGGTACCACAATGGGCGTGCAAAATCACCCTTGTTTTAATCGGTGATTAGCTTTTGATTACGTGAAGCCTTATACCCAATTTCATTAAGGTCGGAAGTGTTTCACGCGATTTATCGGATTGACAATCCGGCCGAACACCCTGTTTTGTATGGGAGGTACCAGAATAGGCGTGACAATCTCGCCCATTTTCTCCAGAGTTGAAGCTAATCACATCTACCAGAAGAAAGGTTTGAAAGAAATATGAGTTTGTGCTAAATGTGTCGATTTGTATGGTTGGAACCAGAAGGGGCGTGGTCAAAACGCCCATTTTCAATCCCAAACTCAATATTGGTAAATAATTGTCACTGACAAAGTTTCATTGTCATCTGTAAAGATTTACGGCAGTTATCGTGTTGACCAGCCAGACAGACGGACATAGCTCAAACGTTTTAAAAAGTCCTAAAACGAATTTCGTCCAAAGATACTAAGGGTCTAACTTGGTTCCTTCTATGTGTTACATTGTTTTACGAATTAAATTATACATATATACCCCCATCCTACGCTGCCGACGTTATTGACAGTCCCTGCGTCATAGTAATCACGTCTGGTGACGACACCTCCAATGCACTATACACTCTCATTATACTTTAGTCTTAAGATTCACATAACTTAATAAAGATCTGAAATCTATTATTGAAGTTTTAATCTATTATTGAAGTCTATTATTGAAGTTAAAATCGAAACTTGGAAGAAATGGAAAATGGAATGGAACAGAATTACCCAGCCGGAGCAGGTAGTACAACAATTGGAGACCTTTGTGCAGCAGCAACAGCAACAAAATCAGATATACTTGCAACAAATTCAACTACAGCAGCAACAAATTCCCATTATACAACCAAATGATTCACTCGCCGAAAGATATTGTCGAACAATTCCGTCACCTGAAGCCTTTAGATGACGGATATTTAATGCAGTTTATCTCCTCAGTAGAATCCACAATCAGTCTATGCAATCAAAACAACAGCCTGATCAGATACGGAATACAGATAGTATGTAACGAAAAAATTTTTGGCGACGCTGGACACTTGGTGAGGCAACTTGGACCCCAACCGAACTGGCCCGACGTAAAGAACAAGCTAATACACTTCCTACAACCTAAATGGACTTATGCAGATATTTTCAACTATTGTCGTGTTGTTAAGGTATTTAATTTGAAGGAACTATTTAGTATTTTGGAACAAGCAAAATTTGAGTTAGGTGAAATATACGACTTCGACGAAAATATGCCTGGAATTTATACTCCAGCCAATGTTGACAGAGATCTAGTTCACATAATGTTAAGTAAAATAGATGCACCTATAAGAGCTCATCTCCAAGGTAACGAATCAATAATTGACATTATCACGAAGTACTCAAAACTTGATCTATTACAAGATAAACGAGCTATAGACTATCGACACAGAAAACAGAGAATTACTTATAATGATGGTCAAAATAGGTCTGTCTGTTTACTGCAATATTGTACAATATTGTACAAACTGTTACAAAATGTTGTCTGTTTACTGCAGAACTTTTGCAACGAGAGAGCCAAAGAGAGAATTTTTTGACAGTTGGATGATAGAGAACTTGCAAAATGTTACTGGAGGAATTTCTTCTATCAAGATTTTGCAAGTTCGATCGGCTGTTTTTTATTTACATTTTGCTTGCAATATTTTTGTGTGAAAAAGAAGATTAAAGTTGAAATTTAACAATGGCTGAGGTAAGTGTTTAAAATTGTATTGTTTTTTAACGTCTATTGTAAATTAGAATATAAAAAACATTTGTTTTTATGCTAGAAACGTCCATACAAAATGCAAGTGGCTTGGTCATTTCAATTGTTTACACTTGTTGCTGTTTTCTTGCAATATTTCACAAAATGTTGTCTGTTTACTTTTTGGAATTGAGAAAAAAGAGCGTAAAATTTTTTTTACTCTCTGCAAAAAGTTACTGGATAAATCTTGCTGGAAAAGTAAACAGACAAAGGTAATAATGACAACAAAAACAATTCAACAATTTTAGGTCTGTCTGGGTAATTTTCCAGTAAGAAATATCCAGTAACTTTTTTGGGAGAGTAAAAAAAATTTTACTCTCTCAGTAGAAAATATCACAAAAAGTACACAGACGACATCCAGTAAAAACTTGCAAGAAATTAAAATCAGCTGGTTCGTAAACAGCTGATTGCAATGTAAACAACTTAAAAGACAACAAAAGTACTGAATTGAATATGAGTAGCGATAGACAACTCGATGTGCATTGCTCGCCAGGAACATTTAAGAGGGTTCAAGATGGTAAGTATAATAATGTACAAATTAAATATTTGGAAAAATATTTTTCCGTTGCAGATTAACAATACAGGCAAGCTGTAGCACTTCAAATGGCAGGGACAGAAAGCTACGACGCAACTGTCTTTTCCCCAAACGAAAATGCAACAACATTTTATTTATAATAATTGCATATAAACGTAAAAAAAACAACACAATTCTCAAAATACTTACTTCTGCCATTGTTCAATTTCAACTTTATTTTGTTTGTTTACATAAAACATATGATTCAAAACAGCTGTTCGAACTTGCAAATTCTTACTGCAAAAATTTCTCCAGTAAAAACTTGTAAGTTCTCTATCATCGAACTGTCAAAATAAACTCTCTCTAACTCTCTCGTTACTGGCTTTTTGGTGTACACAGACAACATCCAGTAACAATTTGTACAAATTGTTACAAATTATCAGTACGCAGACAGACCTATTATGAAAATAAATCCAGGAACAATAACAGTCATAATAAATCTGATAACGATCACAATAATAAAAATAGTAATCGCGATTATGGTAAAAGTAATAATAATAATGGAAAAATTAAAATAATGGAAACAACAAAAATGAATATTTGTCTAATCGTACAAAAAATTCACATATGAGTGTAGAACAAGTGGAGAACATCGAAGACGATAGCTATATGGATGTTTCTTATGGAGAAGAAAGCGAAGTACCTTTTTTAACATTGCCTGCAAATGCAAACTACCAATAGTACTTATTACTATTGGGAAGCAAACAATTAACTGCCTTATTCATAAAAAACAGTAATGTAGCTCTAAAGCATTCATCAGTTATTAAAAGCTTTAAGATTTGGCGAATGTTTTATTAGAACCGTATTCATAATGAGTATTTTAACTAGGGAACAGATAATTGACAGACAACCCTGTTTTATATATTTTCACAGTGCTTGTGATGTAAAAACAAGATGAACAATAACCGATAAACCGAATTATTTTTTTTTATTTAAATGCGTCAATGCATTTTTCCAAAATTTTAAACATTAATGGAAAGAACTATTCAATAGAAGCATCAATTAATATTTGCTATATTCATAAATTTGGAAGAAGTTTCAAAAAATCATATTGAATTGGATTTCAGTTTTGGGTAGTCCAATATAAAACCGGATAATAGGTTGTAGATTCGATGTTTTGATTTTATATGCATCACTATGGAAACCAAAGTTAATTTTGGTTAAAAATTTTAATAACACTACTCAACAAAATGAAAAAAATTTCATGTACTCCGGATGCGATAATTTTTTGAGTGTAGATAACCTTGACATGAGCTCGAAAAACGCAATAAAATTTATTTTTTTCGTTTGGTTTTTTTTTGTTTTTTTTTTTAAATTTTAAAAATTTTTTTTTTGTTAATTTCTTTTTGTATGAAAAATTGTTTCAGCAACTAACAAATCTGGTCAAAATATATACTAAATGGATGGTAGTAGACCCCAAAACATAAATAATATGCGTCTTCATTCATCGGCTAGCTACAGCAGTCGTAATCGGTTGTTGAATCAGGAATTTTACAAAATTTTACCGAAAAGTTAAGCCCTTTAAAGCATTTTAAAAAAATATGAATTCACAGAGTGCATTTTTTTTTTGTATTTTATACGCAATGTTGCAGGTTTTAGAAATCAAACAGGCTACTTTTTAAGAAAATACATCAATTAATAATGAAGTTGTGAATTTTTTCGCCAAAGCCCTCAGGATCTACTTTTTAGCTCGAACATTGCATTTTTCCTTTGAAATTATCTCACTAGTCAACCAAATGATAAAATGTCATGTACTTCTAATGCAGTATTTTTTCTGTGTAGATAACCTTCAGATGAGCTCGAAAAATACAACAAAAACTTTGTCTATGGTAAGGTTTTTTCTTTTTTATTACAAAAAAAATTAAAATTTGTTGGGTGACAAAAATATATGACTTTAAATTAAAAAACAATTCGATATATGTACAAGAAATTATCCTAATATATGTACAAGAAATTATTAAGGATATCAACATTAATTTATTACAAAAAAGTTTTAAAAAAAATTATCTAAACACAAAAATAAAAAGCTTGAAATTAAAAATAATTATGTGCTTTTGTCTTTCTTTTATATTGTTGTGGGTCTGTTTCTCTTATCAGGAACCAGATAGTCCCCCATCATAGCTTCGTTCCAAAATCCTTGGTATCGGTGCTCTATTTCTGTCATTTCCCCCATCATAGCTTCGTTCCAAAATCCTTGGTATCGGTGCTCTATTTCTTTCATTTGCTGATGAAAACGCTCGCCATGCTCGTCACTCACATCGCCCAGGTTGTCCAGAAAGAAGTCCAAGTGCGAGTGTAGAAAATGTATCTCAAGCGACATATTTGCTCCAATTTTTTTATAATTTTGGAGTAGTTGTTCGACGATCTCTCTGTAATTTGAGCTTTTGTTGTTTCTAAGAAATCCGGAAACAATTTGCCGAAATGAGTTCCAAGCTGCAGCTTCATTTGGTGATAAAATGTGCTCAAACTGTTGGTCTTGCAACAACTTTTTAATTTGCGGGCCGTCGAAAACGCCTTCCTTAATCTTTGCCGACGAAAGGTGAGGAAAAATGGTTTTTAAATAGGCGAACACTTCACCATCTCTGTTGAGAGCTTTCACGAAGTTTTGTATGAGTCCGAGCTTTATGTGAAGAGGTGGGAGAAAAACATTTTCCTTTTTTATGAGTGGCGTATATTTCACGTTGTCGCTGCCGGGGATGAAGTTAACTCGCTCTGTCCAACTCCTCCTGGTGTAATGATGTTGACGATCGCGGCTGTCCCAAAGGCAGAGAAAACAACAGTACTTTGTAAATACACCTTGTAATCCACAAAGGATACCGATAACCTTAAGGTCGGCACAAACTTTCCAATCGTGCCTCTTATAGTTAAGGCACTTTAGTAGATTGTCCATGACTTCGTATGTTTCCTTGGTGTCAACGGCATGAGCAATTGGAATCGAGGGTTTCTTGTTGCCGTTATGCAGTAAAATTGCTTTAAGGCTCTGCTTGTTGCTGTCGATGAAAAGACGCCACTCTCCTGGATCGCAAGAGTACCCGAGTTCACCAAATAATCCACGAATGTCCTTACAAAAACAGATGTTGCCTTTTTTTGTGTAGTACCTAGCGTATGGTTCATGACGCTTCCTGTAGATTCTTGTCACCACACCAGGAGCCAAGAAACCGAACTGTTTCATGCGCGATGCATGCAACTCTGCATCTTCCTTGGAGAGTTTCAGTTCTCTAACCCAATCGTTCAATTCTGCTTGCGATCATAAGCATTGACCTCCATGCAATGTATATGTTGACTCGCATTCTGATGTGGTTTCTACTGTCTCCGGATCTGATGTGGGATCTATCGCCTCATTATTAGATGCCCATCTTGAAACGGACGGTTGCGGGTCCACTGGTTCTTCGGAAAATGGCACTGGAAAAGTCACTGTTGAAACAGCAGCGTAAGTCCATCGTAAATTTTTTCCCACGCCGGTTTTTTTGCTAAGACAGAAGTAGCAATCTGTTACATGGCAAAGCGGTTCTCTCCAAAGCATTGGCATGATGATTCTCGGCTGTCGTCTGAAAGAATTTCAATAATAAGTTATATATGTTCTTGAATTTCGTAATCTACACTTACCTTGAGTCAGCTAGCTGTACGTAGCACCTTGGACATAGAGCACTTGGTGTCCACCGCTCATCTATGTTTGAGACCTGTAAATTGAAGCTCTCTTCAAATGAGTCTCTCAATTTAGGTGAAAAACAACGCTTGTTTTTTTTCAGAAACGTATTCTCCGCACATGTAACAAAAATTACTTGGATTGGTATTGCATTCAAATCCTCGCTCATTTGAGGTTACTTGCGAAAGTAAGTGATATTTGGCAATGTTCATCCTTAAATACCTAAAATCAAATCAGGCACAACAGGTAGTGGTTAAGGTAGTTGCAGAGGTAGCAGAGTGACCAACAAAACGCATTGTTGCGTAGTGACATTACTACCTTCCGTTATTATTTTGTAAACATACCCAAGTGCAATATCTATAAGTGATACATACCAGCAAAGGTGCGCATACATTGAGCCATCCCTCACTGCGATTGTTGCATTTTTCAAGCTCATCTGAAGGTTATCTACACAGAAAAAAATACTTCATTAGAAGTACATGACATTTTTTCATTTGGTTGACTAGTGAGATAATTTCAAAGGTAAAATGCAATGTTCGAACTAAAAAGTAGATTCTGAGGGCTTTAGCGAAAAAATTCACAACTTCATTATTAATTGATGGATTTTCTTAAAAAGTAGCTTGTTTGATTTCTTAAACCTGCCACATTGCGTATAAAATACAAAAAAAATGCACTCTGTGAATTAACATTTTTTAAAATGCTTTAAGGGGCTTTCACTTGTAAATTTTCGGTAAAATTTTGTAAAATTCCTGATTCAACAACCGATTACGACCGCTGTAGCTAGCCGATGAATGAAGACGCACATTATTTATGTTTTGGGGTCTACTACCATCCATTTAGTATATATTTTGACGAGATTTGTTAGTTGCTGAAACAATTTTTCATACAAAAACAAATTAACCAAAAAAAAATTTTTAAAATTTAAAAAAAAAAAACAAAAAACAAACCAAACGAAAAAAAAAGTTTTTATTGCGTTTTTCGAGCTCATGTCAAGGTTATCTACACAGAAAAAATTATCGCATCCGGAGTACATTTTGACTGTTGACTAGTGTAATTGGAACGAAACCATTTGGTTGCTTAATAATTCCAATTGTTTATATCGCATAAATATTTAAGTACGGCACGCGTGAAATGTAAAAAAATATTTCTTTTGTGTATTAATACGGATAAAATAGCCTTAAAGAAGGATTAAACGTTCAACAAAAATGGCGACGTTAGAGTACTCTTAACAGAGGAATTTTTCGATTATGAATACAATTTTTGGGGTTCACCTTCTTAAACCTTTAACAAACCCATGTCAACTTTTTATGAAAAAGGCCGTAAGTGTCTAATAGACACGGGGTCAAGTACTAGTATTATTAAGCGTAATTGTCTAATCGAACAATATCCTAAGCAAACATTGAAAATATCTTGTTTCTATCGAACCTTAAACGGTGTGAATAAAATACACTTTTTTGTGGTTACACCATTTCCAAAAGAATTTCCTTTCACTGGCACCCTTCAATGGAAAGTAGTCGACTTCACTAATGAAAATTGTTCTGCTATAATAGGGCAAAACTTCCTTATACCTCTAATGGCCAATATAAATAATGAGAAAAAATTCATTGATATGTATGGATACAAAATATATTTTGAAGAGTACAATTACCCAAGTTATGTCGAAAACGTTTGTTCGATCGAACCACTTAAAACTGAGAATAAGGCTTCAAACTTCAAACTCGATCATTTGAATTGCGAGGAGAAGACATATTAACAACAAAACTGATGTTAGACTTCGAAGATCTGTTTTTTAAAGAAGGTAACATTCTGTCAGCGACGAACGAAGTGCAGCACGAAATTACTACAACAATAGACAAACCATTACACACAAAAGTCTATAGATACCCCCAAATATATGAGTTAGAAATTCAAAAGTAAATCGATGATATGATCAGACAAAATATTACTAGATAGAGTCATTCGCCGTACAACAGCCCATTATGGGTCGTTGAGAAGAAATTAGACAACTCCGGCATTAAAAAGTATAGAATAGTAATAGACTACCGCAAATTAAACGAGTATACAGTCGACGACAAATTTCCTATTCCAAACCAAAACTGTTTACTTGATAAATTAGGGAAATCACAATATTTCACCACGATTGATTTGACAAAGGGTTTTCAGCAGATAATGGTCAGAGAAGAGGACACTAAAAAGACAGCTTTTTCAACACCTACAGGGCACTACGAATTTGTCCTTATGCCGTTTGGCCTTAAAAATACCCGTCAACCTTCCAAAGGCTAATAAATAATAATCGTGTTTTGGTTACACCGCTTGCTTATATATTAGCTTGTTTTGTATAAAGCACTTAGCGAGAACTTAGCGACGAGAATCATTTTCGCTAAGTTTAAACAAATTTTTGTTTCACATCTTTTACCGTTTTCAACCCTTATTCATATTTTTTAATAAAATGACAGTTAAACAGCTTGAAATGCATTTTTAGTGCTTTGAGGAGAGCAAAGTTAAAAATTCAGACCGACAAATGTAACTTTTTGAAAAACGAAACCCAATTTTTAGGGCACGTTTTGACAACTAGGGGCGTTAAACCGAATCCGGGTAAAGTTTTAGTAATACGACAACTTAAAATACCTACCACAGCTAAGCAGATCAAATCATTTTTAGGTATTACGGGATTTTACCGATAGGCAAAAATCGCCTATCTTATGACAAGGTATTTGAGAAAAGGTCAAACAGTTAACATTAGTAAGCCAACTAAAGGAAATAATAACTTACGCACCTATCCTCAGGTATCTTAATTTCACCAAGATTTTTAAAATAATAACTGATGACAGCAATTTCGCAATTGGCTCCGTCTTAACACAAGACGAACACCCAATTGCCTATGCATCCCGTACACTATATAAGCATGAGACCAACTACTCAACAATTGAAAACGATTAGTTGGCGATAGTTTGGTCAGTGAAATATTTTAGGCCATATGTCTATGGGAGAAGGATCGAACTTGAGAGCGACCACCAACCTCTTAAGTGGCTTATAACTAAATACTCCTTAAGAGATATAAGCCCCAGACTACAGAGATGGTTGGTCCTCTTAGGAGAATACAACTTCAATCTGGATTACATAAAGGGCAAGCATAATAAATTTGCGGATTTCCTTAGTAGAATAGATAATTACGAGATTAATCTTATATCCTAGGACAATTTTACTGAAAGCTTTAAAAGAATATTTGATTGCAACATAATTGCAGAAGGAAATGATAACGATAACGTAAATTCAATGGATGCCCAGACAATTCATTCGGAAGAAGAATATTTATGAGACTACATCCCCATTTTGAATACCGTAGTGAATAGGTTAAAAATTCAAATCATAATTGTAGTATCGAAGGAAACTTGCGTTACCAACATTTTCAAAATCAAGAGAATATTTATAGATAAAAATCACATAGAAAACGGCACAGTTATAGATGTAATTCGTTGGGAAATAGAAAAAGGAAAAATCGGTATATACTCCGCTCTTGATGACAACGAATATAACTAGATTCAAAAATTACTTGTAAATTAATATTTTCAAATTCACAGGACATCTAGGGACATCGAGAATGAAGAAGAATTTGACAGGCAAATAGCTCTATATCTATATATATATAGCTCTATATGGCCACTGCGGAATTGTAGCCACATATGGAAGTTTAAAGAAACAAATTTACAATCCCAACCTTAGGGAACATATTCACAAAATTATTAATAACTGCGATAGTTGTACTGGAGCGAAATATGATCGAAACCCGATAAAACACTAATTTTGCCTTACAGAAACTCCTATAACTACAACTGAAATTGTTCATATCGAAACCTACGTTAACATCAAGCAGTCTTTTATAGTTTTCCTTGATAAATTTTCAAAGCATGCCACAAGCTTTCCACTAACGGACAGAAATAACACAACCCTAGTAGAAAACACGACAATTTTTGGCAACTAGAGGACAAGTGAAGAAATTTGTTTTCGACAACGAATTTAACACTACCTTGATAAAATAATTTTTAGAAGGAGAAGGATTTCACTGTCATGCCACAAAACCAAATAGCCACACTGGCAATTCCGATGTGGAAAAATTCAATAGCACCGAGAAAATCAGAACATTTAATTTAGAGAAAAACTTCCTATCATAACTCACATGAATAAAGCAATAAAGTCGTACAATAAGCGTGTTTTGGTTACACCGCTTATAATCGCTTATTTTGTATAAAGCGACGAGAATAATTTTCGCTAAGTCTAAAAACATTTTTTTGACACATTTTACCGTTTTCAACCATTATTCATATTTATCGCTAAATTTACCTTTTCTTTGCAACTTAGCAAGCGATAATCCCTTGCTTGTAACCAAAACACGACTAATAATAGTTACCATAGTTCTTTAAAATGCACTCCGTTCGAGATACAGAATAATAAAATAGACCATAAGATAATATATGAGTAGCTTAGGAATTTAAAAGAAAACTATATCAAAAAGGCTTACGAGAAAAGAGAATTATATCAAGAAAATAGGGAAATTGGATTTATTAAAAACTATAAAAGCCTAAGGCATAAGGAAGAACCTAAATTATGTAAGAAAAAATTAAATAACGTTCATGTTTGTAACATATAAAGGAAATTTAAATATGTATTAGATTCGCCAATAACAATATTGCCAACAGTCCAAATTATATGTAAAATCTTTTTTAACTCTCCACACTGTTTTACTGTAGGTACTAGAAAAAAAACTATTGTAAAATTGTCCTACCTATTATATTAAAAAACGATCGAACAAAAATTAATAAATGAGGTACAAGTTTAAAATATTATATGATTAAGATTTATATTAAATAATTACACTTCCATTTTTATATTCACATTAAACAATTATACAATCAATTTGTGTTTTACAAGCATTAAATTCGGGAGAATTTTTGACAAAGGAGGGAGGAGTTACGTTCCTTCCCATTGTGACGACTCTGAATATAGCATTGATATTGTAACAATTATTTACAATCATATGTCAAATAGCATACCGTTGACCATTATTGAATCTCTTTCTCTGCTTTGGCGAAGAGAGTGGCAAAAACGCTGCCGACGTTATTGACAGTCTCTGCGTCATAGTAATCACGTCTGGTGACGACACCTCCAATGTACTATACACTTTTATTATACTTTAGTCTTAAGATTCACATAACTTAATAAAGATCTGAAATCTATTATTGAAGTTTTGTTTAATTTTCTCTGAAGAGGAAACGTGTTGAAATATAACTCGCACACTAACCTTTGCACCACCGGCGGCCTATTATGCGTATCAATTGCATACGCCTTCAGTGTTGCATCTGAAGTGTCACCAGTTTGTTTGTCATTGTCTTTCCACACAGAAAAAAAATGGACGACTGTAAAATTTTAACAAAAAGATACGTGAAAAATCTCAGCACTCAATTACATTTTTCATTATATACTGACATATGACTCAAATATTGAAATGAAAATCGATAAATGATACCAACAAAAAAATTTAAAAGAAATACCCCAATATTTAGCGAAGTAAATACGATACGAACAACCACATAACTTCAGTTGGAGATAAGTTTGTACAGGCCGTCGGTGGCATACCGGGCTAGACGCTGCTCGAAAAGACGCTGTGTCACAAACATCGAAACGATCTTCCAGTTGATGTGAGTTCGAATCCTACCGCGGCTGTTTAATTTTTTTTTTAAATAAATAAAATTTCTAAAAATACTTCGGATCGAAGACAAAACGAAAACTGAGATACAATTTAGTTTGTTAATATTTCAAATTCTTCATCGACTAAAAACGAAAATATTTTTGATAAATAACGTACAAATATTTTCGTAATAAACAACCTACAAACATGGTAGCTGATACGTGATTTTTTTTATCAATTAATATTTTGTTTGAATTTTGAATTTTTTAATTGAATTGAAAAATTATTTTTTGCTGTGCAGCAATTGTTACTGAAAGGTTCTAGGTTATTCAATAAATGTAGTTAGTCAAAGAGTTTGCGTTTCTTGACTGGTGTTTTCAGACATTTACTGTATATTTATGTTTTTACATTTTATATGAAATTTCCGTTCTCATATGGATCAGTAATTCTGATTTGCACGAACATGAACTTGACCGCTTACTCCTCACCAACATTTCAGCAAGAAACAGAAATGCATACTAGTGTGGGTGGAAATAAAAATGTAAACGAGCCACCCCCTAGTTTTGAAGATTATCTAGAGACAATTGCGGAACCACAAACAACATTTTTTTCTGTGCATCCTAACTATCGCCGTGTTAGTTTTGTCATTTGAAGTCCGATTGTAATAGGAAGCATACCCAGCGGCGGAAATCGCAAGGCCTTCCACAAATAAGGCATGCAGAATGGTTCTTTTGTAATGAATACCTAAAATAAGGCCTGCGGAATGCATGAATTTTTTCATCAGATATAACCAAGAAGAAGATTTTTACAATTTCCAATTCATTTTAACCGTAATTTAATTGGAAAATTTAGTACAAATTTTAAAATTATATGTTTTATTTGATATTTTTCAGGGTAATTTTAAAATGTTCAATTTGAAGTTGGGCATGGTAAAACTGTCCAAGATATATACATGCATACTTATAAATAAATATGTAGAAGTGGATAATAATTTTGTGATAAAATAAATTATTTTAATTTTATTTTTGTTTAACAAAAATAAATTAAAGTAAATGACTTCTCTTTCATAAACATTGGTTCGGTTTTGCGGGAGTTTGCTCGCCGAACAACCAGCCGGCCGAACAACTCATGTATGGGAGGCACCAATATGGGCGTGGCAAAATCACCCTTGTCTTAGTCTGTGACTGGCGTTTGATGATACGAACCACACAATCTAATTCCATTACGATCGGAAGTGTTTCACGCGACTTATCGCATTGAAAACCCGGAGGATCACCAAGGTTTTGTATGGGAGGTATCAGAATGGGCATAGCAACTTCGCCAATTTACTCCAGTTAAGTAGACATTTATAGATTATTAACCAATGTTTGAGTTGAAGTTAATCACATCTACCAGAAAAAGTTTTAGGAGAAATATGATTTTGTACAAAATGTGTCGATTTGTATGGGAGGTACCAAACCTAAGTTTGGACAAGTAATGGTCACTAACAAAATATCATTATGACCGGCAAAGATGTACGGGAGTTATCTGGCCGAACAGCCAGCCGGCCGAACAACTTTTGTATGGGAGGTACCAAAATTGGCGTTGCAAAACCACTTTTGTCTTAATCGGTGACTAGCGTTTATTGATATGAAACGAAATAAACAATTTCATTAAAATCCGCCAAACAATAAAAAGGTATTTGAAATACGTGAAATCAACCAAGGTATTGTGCAAATAGAAGCACTAAGAAACACAGATGATATCGTTCAGTGTCACCGTTGTCAACAGTTTGGGCACACGAAAACCTACTGCAGGAGACCATTTGTGTGTGTAAAGTGTGGACTTGGTCATCCAACGCCTAATTGTCCAAATGACATTGCTGCTGCCCCTAGATGTACTCATTGTTTAAAACAACATACAGCCAATTATAGAGGATGTACTGTTTACCAATCAATTTTAAAGAAACGATTAACAGAAAAGCGACATATCATTCATCCTCAGTTTTCTATGAACAGAAACGATTTTCCTCATATAAATGCAAATATGAAAAATAACCATAGCAATGTTAATTCAGGTTTTAATAATATTTATTCGAGTGAAACATATGCCAATGTTGCAAGTAACAACGAAAATAATAGTATAATGAATGACATTAAGCAGTTACTGCAGAAACAAATAGAGCTTACTAACACGCTAATGAACATGATGTCTCTTCTTTTAAACAAAGTATGCAAGTAAACCTGAGAATTGCTGTTTGGAATGCGAATGGAATGACAAAAAAATTGAACGAAATTGAATTTTTTATGAAAGAAAAACATATTGACATTTTTCTTATTTCGGAAACGCACTTAACTACGAGGTCCTACGTAAATATAAAAGGCTATGATTGTGTCTTTACCAACCACCCAGACGGAAAAGGTCACGCTGGAGCTGGCTTATTCATAAAATCGTTCCTTAAATACGCCATTGCTGAAGAATGCAAGCTTGATTATTTACATGCTGCTGGTGTCAAAATTGTGTGCAACAACAGGCCTATTAATATCTTTGCTATTTATTTTCCACCAAGACACAATGTAAAATGTGAAGAGTACGAACAATTTTTCAAGAGTTTAAGTCCTCGATTTATTGCTGCTGGGGATTACAACGCAAAACGCACATGGTGGGGCTCAAGGCTAACTAATCCTAAAGGAAAACAACTGTACAAATGTATGATGCAAAACAACTTAAGCTCGTTGTCAGGAGGAAGGCCAACATACTGCCCCCAGACCCGAATAAAATTCCGGATCTTCTAGATTTTGCTGTTTATGGTGGAATATCCAGACAGTCAATTGACATCTTAAATGATGATGGTTTATGTTCTGATCACTCTCCAATTATTATTAACTACAATGTTAACGTAGATCTTGCGCCTAAAAAAGTCAAACTTATAACCAGAAATACTAATTTAAACCTCTATAGCGAACAAATAGAATCAAAATTAAATTTGAACACCACGATATCAACAGGAGATGATCTAGATGATGCTGTAGAAACGCTCACTTCAGTTATACACGAAGCCCCAATTTGCCAGGATAATCGGAACTTAGGCCGTAAAGTTCAGTCATCAGCAACAGCAAGAGGCATCATTAGACATTCAAGACGGTTAAGGAAAATTTGGCAGCGTACAAAAAATCTAAGCAAATTAAGCCCGCACAATAAAAACAAGGAACATGATCTATACAGAGCCACTAAATATCTCAAGCGACCTGTTAAAAGAAATGTTCCCATCAAAAATGTCAATGGAGTTTGGTGCCGGTCCGATGAGCAAAAGTCTACAGCTTTTGCTGAACATTTGGGGAATACGTTTAAACCTAATTACACAAACACGAATGATAGTGATATTATAGATTTTTTGGATGTTGCGTGCCAGCTGGAACGACCAATTAGACATATTACCCCTCATGAAGTTAAACTGGAAATTAATGCCCTTAATAATAACAAGTCAACAGGATTCGACAAAATTGATGCTAAGGCAATTAAATCGCTACCTTTTAAGGGGCTAATGTTTCTCACATTAATATTTAATTCTATCTTACGACTTCAATATTTCCCGTCGCAGTGGTAGTGTGCCGAAATAATCATGGTTGTTAAACCGAATAAACCTGAAACTATTGTGTCGTCCTATAGACCAATAAGCTTGTTGCCTATCTTTTCTAAAATATTTGAAAAGCTTCTGCTGAAACGACTACTGCCACTGCTTCAAGAGAAATGCATTATCCCCGACCACCAATTTGGCTTTCGTCATAAACATCGAACACCAGAACAATGTCATCGCATTATAAAGGCAATAAGAGATTCAATGGAAAATAAAATGTATTGTTCTGCGGTATTTTTAGACATACAGCAGGCTTTTGACAAAGTCTGGCACAGTGGGCTTCTTTACAAATTAAAAAATATTCTTCCAGCTCCTTTCTATACATTCTTTCTGTCTTATTTAAATAACAGATGTTTCTACGTAAAGGTCAACAATGATGTATCGAACATTTATCAAATTGATGCAGGTATACCACAAGGAAGCGTATTGGGTCCTGTATTGTATACTCTTTTTACGTATGATATGCCCTCTAGAGACGACATCACTGTTGCAACATATGCCGATGATACCGCATTTTTAAGCTCGCGTCCTTCCTCATCTGAAGCCTCAAGAATATTGCAACTTCAGCTCGACAACCTACAGCAATGGCTTACTAAGTGGAATATGATAGTTAACACTGAAAAATCTTGCCACATTTCGTTTACTTTACGGAGAGAAGACTGTCCGCCAGTGCTCTTGAATGGCAACGCTATACCTAGCAAAGATACTGTAAAATATCTTGGACTTCACTTGGACCGACGTCTTACATGGAAATCCCATATATCAGGAAAAAGAAAACAACTAGACATTAAAATCAATCAAATGCATTGGCTGCTAGGGCCGAGATCAAAACTTTCCCTGCAAAATAAAGTGTTGCTTCTGAAAACTATTATCAAACCTATCTGGACATACGGTATTGAGCTTTGGGGAACGGCCAGCAACTCTAATATCGAAATTCTTCAAAGATTCCAATCAAAATCGCTGCGACTTTTAACAAATGCGCCTTTTTACGTTACAAATAACGATTTACATAAGGACCTTAAAATACTTTTTGTTAAATCAGAAATAAAAAAATTAAGTTCCAATTATTTGCAAAGACTAAGTAATCACTCAAACATTTTGGCAATCACACTGTTAGATGAGACTGATGAGGTTAGAAGACTCAAACGAAAACATGTGTTAGATCTTCCATTTATATAATATTTCAATTGTATAAACATTAAAAAAAAAAAACCTAATTAAATTACTAAAATATAGAATTAAATACTACTTATTAACGTATAAGATATTTCATGGAACTTATGTGCTAACATAAGTGTTTTATATTGTTGGTTTTGATGAAAATCAACATATCATGTTATTGTTTAAGATTATCAAATTTGCTTATTATTGTTAAAATAGATTGCAAATAAAGAAAAAAAAAATTTAAATCCTAAGTGTTTCACGCGACTTATCGCATTGATAACACGGACGGCCACCAAGCTTTTTGCATGGGAGGTACCAGAATGGGTGTGGTGACTTCGCTCATTTTCTCCAATTAAGTAGATATTTAGAGATTATTAACCAACGTTTGTTTAACCTTTTTCATATCTACCAGAAAAAGGTTTTTAAAGAAACTTGATTTCGCACTACATGTGTCGATTTGTATGGGAGGTACCAGAAAGGTTGTGGCCAAAACGCCCATTTTCAATCCCAAACTAACCACGGACAGATAATAAAAATAAATAAATGGTTTCCCATTACATCCCATGAAGGAATTTGGGAGAGCTTCTCACAACCAGTGAGCTGCGCGCTTTATAGTTTTATACTCTCTGATTGGGACCTACAGTTTTACACCGGTTCCGAACGGTATTTCGAGAAGCTTTTTCATGGCTAAGTACTCGATAGTGTCGCCGTCACTAAGCGAGGTGACTGTCGTCGAAAGAAATTTTAAGGTGGTCGGAGCAGGGATCGAACCCAGGATCTCCTGTACAAGAAGCGCGCACACTAACCATTGCGCCACCGACGGCCAGATAATAGTCAGTGACAAGATAGCAGTGTGATCGATAAATATTTACGGCAGTTATCGTATTGACCAGCCAGCCAGACAGACGAACATGGCTCAATCGTCTTTAAAAGTCTCAAAACGAATTTCGTCCAAAAATACTGAGGATCTAATATGGTTCCTTCTATACGTTACATTTTTTTCCGTATTAAATGATATATACCTGTGGTACCTCCTATAGGTGAGGGTATAAAAAGCAGCTGAGCAGCATTTATGAGTCAGACTGTGATTAAACGTCGGAAAGTATGCAACGCGAAGTATTAGTAAAAAGGTTGAATATAGGCAATTGTAAATGTTAAGTAGTGTAAGTAAAGTAGTAATAAATAAAATATAGAGGGACCTCAAATAATGAGAATTGTTCTTTTTTTAATCAAAAAATCAATCACTGAGATAATTTTTCAAAATAATAAACATTTTTGGACAATCTTTGCATTTCCGCACTGATTTTGAAATTTTTGATTTTTAGTAGTCGACATTTTAGAAAGTCGTAAATTGAAAGGGAGTATTATTTAGAGCGGAACAAATAAAAATACAAATCATTATCATTTTTCAGTTTTATTTTTTGGCTCAAAAATAATGATTATGGGCTGATTTTTATATTACTCAAAATGAATCATTACCATTGAAGAAAATCCTTAAACCTCATACTATTATTTATATGTAATATCATAAATATGTAATTTTTATAATAAAACTCATAATGATTACGGTCCCTGAAAATAACTAATTATCGTAATTCAAAATGAACCTTGTTTTATTAACGGGACAACAAAATCGTGACAAAATCATTCGAAACTTATGTTGAATACATAACATCCCATGAAGGGATAGGGGAGCGCTTCTCACAATCACTGAGCTGTGCGCTTTCCAGTTTTCACTCACTGATTGGGATCTACAGTTTTACACCGGTTCCCAATGGTGTTTTGAGAAGCTATTTCATGGATTATTACTCGATTATTACCTTACGAATTTTACAAATTTACCCCAAATGAACTTTTAATTGAAATAGTGAAAACATATAACACCTTATATAATAATTGTGAAATTGAAGACAATTTTCTAAAAAGTGTTATATATCCAATTTGGAAAGAGGGAGACAATTCTATACCGAGCAATTATCGTGTAATTACAGTTATGAACACTGCAGTGAAAATAATGATGGGCATATTAACATACAGATTATCGAAATGGGTAGAAGATAAAAACAAGCTGAATGAATTCCAAGCAGGTTTCAGAAAAAATTATTCTACAGCAGATAATATTTATAACTTATCGTCTGTAGTTCATCTAGATTTCCAAAGGAACAGATACACATATGCTTTCTTCGTGGACTTTAAGGCCGCATTTGATAGAGTTTCCCGCAAATCCCTTATTTACAAATTGCATAATATCGGGGTATCGACAAAGATCGTACGATTTATTGAGAAGATGTACGAAAAAACAGTATTCGCAGTGTGGAACGGCAAGGATCTATCGGAAGAATTCTCACCATCCTTAGGTGTTAAACAAGGATATAGTAAACATGCTATATATTTGGACGACATACACGATTTCCTAGGAGGAGGTACAACTATTGAAGATATCGATATACGTCTACTACTTTATGCTGATGACATTATTATATTAGCAGATGAAATACATGTACTTCAGAAAATGATACACAAGTTGGAAGACTATTGTTAAACGTGGAATATGGAGGTAAACTTAAGCAAGTGTAAAATAATGATATTTAGAAAAGGTGGGAAGCTAGCCGGAAATGAAAAGTGGACACTTTATGGACAGGACATCGGAATAGTATCTGAGTATTGCTATCTAGGTGTGACCTTGACCCCTAAAATGGTTTTCAGGAAACATGTGGAGGCAAGAAATCTCGCTGTAAAGAATAACATAAACATGACATGGAAAAACTTTCCGTTGAAAAGCACAATATCAATAAAGGCAAAATGGAAACTCTATCTGGCAGTATGTCGAGCTGTACAAACATATGGTGCACAAGTATGGGGTTACTCATGCTTCGAAGAAGTCAACAAGTTGACAGTATATTTCTTAAAACGAATTTTACGATTGCCGAACTTTACACCTACATATATACTAATGCTGGAAGCTGGAATAGAAGATGCTCACATATTTACCCTAGATTTACATATGAGATACATTGCTCGGATAATTTTTGACTATGATGAGAAGAGACTGCCATTTTATCCAAGAAATATTGGGCTAAAGAGCTAAATGCACTAGGATCAGAATGGGGAATCTCATGGTCAACAGATAACTGCAATACAGAACAATGGATGTTTAATGCAAATACGCTCTTAAAATTACTACAATCAAAGAGTATGCAAATGAACATAGGCAAAACACAACAGACAATGCGCAGCAAATGCACAGACAATACTTGATTCCTGCATAGAACAGATGACCATAAAACCGAAAATCATTACTAAATAGTAGACGATTTATTCTATATCGTTACAAATAGTGCTATATATAATATTTTGACAACATGTAATAATTTTCATCCTAATATTAGGTTTACAATTGAAGAAGAGTGTGGATCAAGACTCCCTTACTTGGATACCATAAAAAAATAAATAAATGGTTTCCCATTACATCCCATGAAGGGACCGGGGAGAACTTCTCACAATCACTGAGCTGTGCGCTTTCCAGTTTTCACTCACTGATTGGGACCTACAGTTTTACACCGATTCCGAACGGTATTTTTGAGAAGCTTTTTCATGGCTATATACTCGATAGTGTCGCCGTCACTATGCGAAGTGACCGCCGCCAAAAGAAATTTTTTTGAAGGTGGTCAGAGCAGGGTTCGAACCCAGGATCTCATGTACAAGAGCCGCGCACACTAACCATTACACCACAGACCATGGTAATACGAAATGGGGAGAATTTATTAGTGTATTGGTACACAAAAACCAACTGCTTCTAGAAGGGTTATCAATTACCACTCCAAACAGCAGAAATTAATGGTTTTCAATACGGCAAGGAACCTAATAGAGAGAGTTTTGAAGATAAGCGGCGGGAATTTTCACAAAAAGAATAAGGAGAAGATTACAACTATATTAATGGACAACAATTACCCAATAGGGTTAGTCAATAGATTAATAGGCAATATGAAAATAAGGGGCAAGGTAACCAAAACCCAACGGTGGAACCGAAAAAGTTTAAATCATTATCTTATGTGCCAGGATTTTCTGAGAGATTAGAAAAATCCAAAATATTTGATACTAATAATTACAATATGGCCCATAAAACAACACACACACTAGGTAGATTGTTTAGTAAAACCAAAGATAGAATAGATAAATTTGATAGATCTAATATAGTATACAAACTACCTTGTGGAGGAAATAATAGTGAAAGTTGCAATATGGTATATGTAGGTACAACTAAAAATAAGCTTAAGACTAGAATTGCAGGACACAAATCAGATCAAAAATATAGACACTGTGCAAACTTAAATCATTTTCCAAACTTTCAAGATACGTCAGTTTTGAATAGGGAAAATAATTATAAACGTCGTTTTATGTTAGAAATGTTACAGATAATAAGGACTCCAATAGCGAAGAGAATAAACTTTAAAGCAGATACGGATAATGTAGCACAGAATTATAGACATTTTATTAGAAAATGTAGAACATTTCACCGAAAATTGTTTGATGTACTCGTAACATTGAATTTGTCACTAGGTAACATTTTTAATATATCCGGATGTAACTTGTAGAATTTACCATTATGTACATATTTTCATCAACCAAATTATTGTTCTGGCTGTCAATTAGAGAAACTATTTCTACACAAACATTTTTCTGTCTGTAACTTAGTACATTTTTCATATGACAAGAAAATTTCTTAAATTGTTTAATTTTTTAATTTTTTGTTACTGTTGTTTTTCAAATGACTTGAAAACAATTTTGTTTATCAATTGTTTTCATTTCTAATTAATAATTGTGTATATCTTCCTGACGATGCTATCCAAAGGGTAGCGAAATATCGAAGAATATAATTAATTAAAAATACGACCAACCCAGCAGGAAAGCGAAGAATGCATTACATTGAGAATGAATTATATAATGCATTATAATAATTGCATTATATAAGACATTACAAAGAAACGAGGGGGTAATGTTATTTGACAAAATTGCACATTGATTCCCCCTACATAGCGCGTACAAATTTTACGTTTACGTTTTGTTTGTTGTTTTATTTCTTGACAATTTTGTCACAACAGGGATATTGTTTTTGTTCTATGACTCTAAATGTCAAATTCGACACAAATACATATGACCAACCAAAGTAAACAAAAAAGTACAATAACTAAACAAACTGAATTTGACAGATATAGTCATATGAAAGCAAAATCAGCTGTTCTAATGCGATCAGCCTTGCATGATTTCTCCCAGTGCACTCAAAATACACTCGCCACTACACACACATTTTTAAGCTGGTTCTCTTTATGATGGATCCTGGTACAGACACATTAATTCTCTCATCTGACGTTTTCTTTCACACTCTTCGCCGTAGGTTTTTGGAAATGAGAGAAATTCGTTAAAAATTAACTTACAGCAGGTGGAGGTACAATAACTATTTACTTAACTTTTTCATTTCGTTTTCGTATAGAACTAATAAATTTAAATGTATTTTGCACTTTTTTGTTGACTTTTTACAGTTGTATTGTATTTAACACAACTATTTTGCCACAAAACACGAAATGCAGTTGGTGTTCCTTTGTTGGACGTTGTGTACTATTGCCTCTATCTGGTATTATTGCACCCATGCAATACCCATGCACCATCCAATGTTTACTTGCAGCCATACCTATGTATGACGTTTAATTTATTGAGAGAATTAATGTGTCTATAATAAAATCATCTATGAGGCAGACATAGAGTTGGCATTCCAGTTCTTTTTGAAGTTTGTCACAAAACGTCATCTAACAGGAAATCTTTTCTGATGGCTTAACATTGTATTTATAAACCATGCATTCGTCCACATGTTGCTATTAGAATCGCGTAAATAAGTCAGTTTTGGTGCAACGTTTAGAGGCGAAGATAGATAATAGTTTATGTATGTCGGGGGAGTGCATTGTATAACAAATTCTTAATTCATTAACAATAGTATGCATTATAGAATTCATTCCTTATATCATGTTAAATAATGCATTAACAAGAACGAATTATATAATGCATTATCTGGACACATTAAAATAATTCATTCTTTCCCTAGGACATCCCAGGGTTAAGAATAATGCATTCTGGAATCAACGTTTTGTACACGCTACACATTACCTTCTCGATTCCTATTCATTCCCTTTTCCTGCTGGGAAACGCTCGAACAATGTAATTTTTGAAAAAGTAGTTTGGACAAATAGAAAAAACCAGCATTGCGTTCCGAACATATACCGGCGACGTTTTCATTCCTTAGGGAGTAGTTAATTTGACAGTGGAGTACAAAACAACAAATGTATACTGTGACCTGCGTCTAAATAACTGTTTTGAAAGATTGCAGAAATATCCTCTACATATCAACAAAACAAAATGTGAGTATTTTAGAGAGCAGTTTCGATATTTGGCGTAATTTGAACCTATAATTCGATTTTAAAACGCCCAATGAAAACAGAAGCGATTGTAAGACTTCCATGTCGATGTAAGAAGATTTCTTGGGATGATAACGAATTATTCCAGATTTGTACCAGATATGGCAAATGCAAAGTAGCATTTAAATTCCTCAAAAATCATACATATGTGTGCTGATTCAGCTGGTTTATTTCTTTTGTTTTTTCTTTTTAATCTGTTTTCGGTTGGTTTGTTCAATTTGATGTATTTCGAAATAGTTTGGGTCAAGAGCCTCATTACAGTATTGATTTAATAAACAGTGGTTTAGAATTACATTTAAGTCACACTTTGCTTTACTCAGTGCATTGGCATTTATGCCTTTCTCTTGGTCTGCATAATTTCCATTGCACAATTATTAGGGTTTTTTGTTACTTTGGAATTAATTTTGAGTGGGGAAGTTGTTGTGATTGTATTTGTTTGTGTTGCTGTTTTGAGTGGTGGAGTTTTTGTTATTGTATTTGTTTGTGTTGTTGTCTGTATAGACGTAACTCCTCCTTCCCTTGATAGAAAATTCTCCTGAATTTTTATTTTAATTTTTTATAAATACAAATTACAGCAATTATTATTATGATAATTAATAAAAGTATGATGGTAGTGTTTGAAATTATAAAACTATAATGTATTGTTCTATGGTTCTCTAGTTCTTCAATTTGCTTTATATTATCAAATTCTTTAAGGACTATTTCGTCAAAGGTAAGTGTTGTTATGCTTTTATTTAAATGTATATCGGGAGTTTTGATAAAATGATCTATCATAATTCTTAAGTGTTAATTCATTTATTTATATTTCGCAATTACTGAATGTTATCAAGTGATCATTCATGAGTGTAATATTTCTGTCGTCACAATTGCTTAATAGTTTTGCATTATTTAAATTTTTTGCACATATTAATCCTGGTTCAATTTAGATTATTTCTTCTTTGGTGTTTTTTATTTTTGTGCATATCTTATTATTAAACATACAAAGGTTTGATTTCTTTAATAAGTTTATATCATTCGTTTGGCTGTATTGGTATGGAACATTACTATAGTATATTATTTGCTGTGCTTTAAAATCAATTCAAATCAATACGTTTTTGTCTTTTATTGGTGTAATATATGATCTCTTTGAAATTACTGTATCTTTAGGAACTTTAAGGATAAACAACATTTGATTTTCCTTGTATGTTGCTACAGTTAATTGGGTAAATTAAAGTTTAAATAAATCTATATCGATAGATTCGATTTCCTGTATTGTGAACATGTTGTTGATCATCATGTTTTGTTTTGCTGCCATTATATTATTTTGGATATGTTCAATTTGATCTGATAAAATTTTAATTTTTAGAAGGGTGTCTACATACATAGTTTGAGATAAGGCTTTGTCGTTATCTTTATCGATGTTATTAAATCTGTATAAAAACTTTGATCTGTCATTTTCTATAGTATTTTTTAAGATTTTAATTGTTTCGGTAAAGTGGTTATTTATGAGAATGTTTTGGTTAAATCCTTCAAACATATTGTGGTTATTTTGGAGACGATTTTTCGTGTTTGACCTATCCTTGTCATCCATTGTGCCAGCTATCCACTTTAAACCCTTACCTACAATGTTGGCTAACCCTCTTTTGGTTCTGTGTACTTATAAAGTGTAAAATTTTATTTTTGCTTTATTTAATTCGGATTGTAAGAATTGTTCATTTGACAACATTTCAATTTGCTTTATACTTGTTTCGATATTTCCTATGGCGGTTTTAATTTATTTTATATCGATGATGTGTAGAATGATTGTATAATTGGCAATAAATTGAATTTCGTCTAATTTTACTTCGACGTACCCATTGTTGTTATTGATGATCGGCTGGATTGTTAGTGTTCCCATTGCTAGTAGAAGCATCATCATAAAGGTTAGGGATAGTGGTATCCAATTGGCCTGTAAATGTAGTTTTTCGTTTAATATTGGGAGGGTGTACGTTTTTTAGGGTCAGTTTTCTGTATCTTGATTCGTGTTTATGTCTTAAGGCTTTGTAATTTTTTACATATCCTTCTTGATCGTTTTGTGTTATGTCTTTTCTATTTTCATTCCTCTTTGTATTGATTTAGTCTTTCGCTACTTTCAATCTATTGAATATAATATTTTAATCTATCTTGCCTTCTGATATGTCTATAGGTCGTTCTTTGGTGGTTGAATGTATGGACTTTTTATACCATTCAATGCATTTAAAAATTTTTTCTTGAGCTAATAAATCTGAGTTTTGTGCTTCTAAAGTTCTAAATTGTTCGGATAATGTGCTGTGTAATCTTTCCACATCAGCGTTGCCTGTATGGTTGTTTGGTTTGGTGAAGTGCACTTCTACTTTTTCTCATCTGAAAAACTCTTTTATGTTTATTGAGTTAAATTCATTGTCTGTGACGAATTTCTTTTGTTTGGTTTTGGAGAGAAAAGTACATTCTGATTTTTTTCTACTGGTGTTTTATTGATTTAGTGCCGTAGCATATTTGGAAAATGTGTCAATAAAAGTGATAAAACTATGTTTTTTATTTGTATAAATGCCCATGTGAACTATTTGATTTGAATCTCAAGGGGTTTCTGTGATTGCAATTGGAGACCTGCAATATTTCGCTTTATTGCAAATGTCACAATTATTTATATATTTTTGTATGAAATGCTTTAGATTTTTGTAATATATTTTTGTTTTTAAGCCGACATAGTTTTCGATAACTCCTGAATGTCCAGTTTCGTTTCTAAGATACTTGCCGATTTGTGTGTATAAGTCATTTTCGTTGTCAATATCTCTTGCCATGAAACTACATCTAACGAATTTTATATTGGTGCCGAAAAGTTCTATAAGTTTTAGTTGTACTTCATTATAAAGGTGATCAGATAGTTCGGTAAAAATTCCTATGTGTCCGTGGGTAATGTGTTGACGAAATAGATCTGACATATAATTGGTTTCGATGTCTTTAGTGCTAATGAAAATTTTCTTATTATTGTTTACTAATTGAAGGTCTTCTGTTTTATGATCTGTTAATATGATTTGCGTTTTGAATGTATTGATCACTGTTGCAAAAATTGGGAAATGATCGTTTTGCTCTGATTCTTGTGAATGAATAGTAGCGGCCTAATTCTAATATTTCTCCGATTGTGTTGTCTATTCTGCTCATGAAATCCGCTACTTTATTTTCTTTTCCTTTGATGTAATTGATTTTAAAACTATATTCGCCCAGTTTTAGCAACCATCTTTGTAGTCTTGGGTTTATGTCTTTACCCTTTGTTTTAGTATGTAGTCACACTAATGGTTGATGGTCTGTTGCTAGTTCGAATTGTTTACCATATATATAACTATATATATTAGGGCAGGTTAATTTTTGGGGGCTCCAAATCCGACTTAGAGCTATGGTCTCTTGAGCAAAATTTCTCAGTTCACCTATCGTGACCGTCGGTGGTGCAATGGTTAGTGTGCGCGGCTCTTGTACAGGAGATCTTGGGTTCGATTCCTGCTCCGACCACCTTAAAATTTCTTTCGACGACGGTCACCTCGCTTAGTGACGGCGACACTATCGAGTACTTAGCCGTGAAAAAGCTTCTCAACATACCGTTCGGAACTGGTGTAAAACTGTAGGTCCCAATCAGTGAGTATAAAAACTATGAAGCGTACAGCTCACTGGTTGTGAGAAGCTCTCCCCAATTCCTTCATGGGATGTAATGGGAAACCATTTATTTATTTTATTTACCTATAGATTACGTTTTTGCTATACGCTTCATCAAAAAAATCGTTCCATACAATTTGACCCGCCCTAATATATATATACAATTGCAAGTAGTTCTTTTTCCGTTGTCGAAAAGTTCTTCTCGTGGTCATTCAAAGTTCTGCTCGCATAAGCAATTGGGTGTTCGTTTTGAGAAAGGACTACATCCAATGCGTATTCGCTAGCATCTGTTGTTAATGTAAAATTTTTTGACCAATCTGGGTATTTTAGTATGGGTGGATTTGTTAGAATGCTTTTAAGTTTCGCAAATGCGTCTATGTATTGGGAGTCATTGATATTTACTTTTGAATTGTTTTTTAAATATTTAGTAAGGTTGTTGCGATTTTTGCATAATCTCTAACGAATTTTCGATAATATCCTGTTATGCCAAGAAAAGATTTTATTTGTTTTTGGGTCGTAGGAAGTTTAAGTTTCTTAATTGATTCAACTTTGGTTGAATTTGGTTTTATACCTTCTGGAGTAAGAGTGTGGCTCAAATAATCAGTTTCTTTGCAGAAGAAATTGCATTTATCAATTTGCAACTTTAATTTATGTGCTCTTCAATACTAGTGCTAAAAATCAGTATGTCGTCAAGACAGACGACACAGATCTTATTAATATATTCACGTAATTCTGAGTTGATCAATCTTTGGAACGTGGAGGGTGCATTCTTCAGTCCGAACGGCATTCGAAGAAATTCGTAGTGGTCGAAAGGAGTCGAGAATGCAGTTTTTCGTTGGTCATCGTCTTCTATTAGAATTTGATGAAAGCCTTTTGCTAAGTCCAAGGTTGAAAAATAGTTGGCTTTCCCTAATTTGTCCAATATATTTTCTATATTGGGAATAGGGAATTTGTCACTGATAGTTATTTCATTAAATTTACGATAATCGATGACTATTCCAAATTTCTGTTTGCCTGATTTATATAGTTTTTGGGTACTATCCAGGCCGTCGGTGATGTAATGGTAGAGTGCGCGGCTCTTGTGCATGAGGACGGGGCTCCAATCCCTACTCTGACCACCTAAAATATCTTTCGACGGCGGTCACATCGCTTAGTGGCGGCGACACTATCGAGTATTTAGCCATGAGAAAGCTTCTCAAAAATACCGTTCGGAATCGGTGTAAAACAGTAGGTCCCAATCAGTGAGTGTAAAACTAGAACGCGCATGCCTCACTGGTTATGAGAAGCTCTCCCTAATCCCTTCATGGGATGTAACGGGAAACCGTTTATTCTTTTTTTTAACCAAATTTGTGAGTTATAAGGGGAATTGCTTTCTTTAATGGTGTTTTGGTCTAACATTTCACCGATTTGGTTACTTATTTCGTCTTCATGTATCTTCGGATACCGTCTTCATGTATCTTTGGATACCTATAGATTGGCCTGTCAGTTTTGGTTATAATACTGTGTTTGATTTCATGTGTATGTGAAATTTGTTGACCTTCTTGATAAAAAATGTCTGAATTTTCTTTTAAAATTAGTTTGAGAGATACTTTTTCTTCCTTATTCATATCGATTCTATATAATTTTCAGTGGTATTAGTTGCTTCTACGAGTAATGTGTGAATTTCCTCTGTTTTGTATGGGCAAGCATGGAGAAATTTTATTTTATTGTTATTTATCTCAATGTATTCTCCTTCAAGATTAATTTTTGCTTGTAGTGTTTGTAAAGTATTCTGTCCAATTAGACCATCAAATTTTTAATTTTTAAATTCTGTTAATTTCCATAGCATTGAACAATTGTTTCTGAATTCCTTCGGGACTTCAGTGATAATTTCACTGTCTACTTTTGTATAACCTGACAGAGAATTGAATAAAATTGGGTTTTCGAGTCGGATGCTTTCGTATTTAGGTAGACAATTTTTGTTTAGGAGTTTCGTTGTCGAGCCTGTGTCTATTAAACATTTTATTTTCCCCTATTGTTATTTCTATTATGGGTAGTCCAAACTCGACGTTGCTGATTTGAAAATTTACTTCATTATCTGTGAGTTCTTCTGTTTCTATGTTTTCTTGTAGACGGTCTACTTCTATTGGTTTCCAGGCTTGGTTTGTTCTTTGACATTAACCTGTCCTACGTGAAGTTGAGTTGTTTTGGTTATAAGTTGTGTTTGTATCGTATTGTGGTATCCTGTTTTGTCTGGATATTTCTGAATTATTTTGTCAGTGTTGTCCGGAGTTTCTACCTGTGTTCTTTTGATTGGTGTTGTTGGTAACGTTTGTGTTTTGTGTGTAATTATGAGTTCTTTGTGTTGTGTAGTTAAGGTTAGAATAAGTATTTTGAGTGCTTTTGTGATTATTTTGTCTGTTTTCGAATCTGCTAGTGTATTTTATTAACCCACATTCTTCTAAACAATAATAGGCATTCCTGAGATTTGTTATCTTTCCGCTATATACTATGCTGGACATATGTGGTGGAATATTTGAAAGAAAAGTTTTTAAAATAAGTGATTCGTTTACACTAGGTGAAAATTCAATGGGTTTGGATGAATTTTGGTAGTATTTATTATTAAGCTTGTCTAAATTATATCTCTAAAATATGTAATTATTGTTTCGCACATTGAGTGCCTTACGGAAGAGTTGATGATAGGATTCCCGTATTCCGAAGTTCTTCAGAAGCTCTTGTTTAATCTGCGACCATACTGGGTTGTTTATTGTCCTGATAACATTGGCAGCTTCTCCTTGAATTTTTTTAAACGTATCGTATCGTAAACAGATCCACTTCGTTTTTAAACGAGGTGACATTATAAGTTTTGTCGCCCCTGAACTCTAGAATTTTGGCAGCCTCTTTTAATGCTTCTGATAGAGGTAGGTTTTGTTCCCTTGGTGTATTTGGTGTAAATGTTCCTGCTGTTGCATTGTCTGCGTGTTGTTTCGATGAGCTAGGTGCAAAGTCTAGCGATTGCATGTAGCTATTGCATAGTATGGCTTATATGTTTCACTTGTCTTGTCGGTGTCTTTTGGAATTTCTTAAGAGTGTTTATTTCTGTTTTGTGTGTTTTAATTGTTTCATAATTTTTTTGTAATTTTTGGATTTAGTTTTCGCTTCGTTTTTTGATTATTTTCAGTTTTTTTGTGTTTATCTCTGTAGGATTTGCAATAATAGTTTTGTATTTTTCTTCCGAAAATTACCGGTAGCTTTATAAATTCGTCTACCACCTCGAAATTATAACGGTTATCAACGTTCACGCTTTGGTTTAATCCCGTGAAGGCCCTGCTGGTTAAAACCATTAATTTTGTCTTGTCCTCATTTACCGTCAGGCCCACTTTTCCTGACTCCTTCTCAATTCTCGAAAACACCGCAGTAACTTCTCTAACTGTGCGGCCAATGATATCAATATCATCAACATACCCGAGCAGCATGTGAATTTTGCTGCTGATGGTTTTATTCATGTTGACAGCAGCTTTTCTCAGGATAATCTCTATTAAGATGTTAAAGATATCGCACGATAGGGTGTCACCTTGTCTGAGGCCTCGCTTAGTTTCAAAAGGTTCGGTAAGATCCTTACCAACTTTCACTGCGGATTTGGTGTTCGTCAGGGTCATCCTGCAAAGGCGTATGAGTTTTGCAGGAATACCCAGCTCAGACATTGCTTCGTAGAGTTTCCCCCGTATCGGGATATCGAAGACCGCTTTATAATCGACAAATAGATGATAGGTGTCTATTTGTTTTTCGTGGGTCTTCTCCAGGATTTGGGGTAGCGTGAAAATCTGGTCGGTTGTCGATTTTCCAGCCCTAAAGCCACACTGGTATGGTCCACTCAGGTCAGCGATAATCGGTTTTAGTCTTTCGCACATTATGCTTGATAGATCCTTATATGCTATGGATGAAAGGCTTATGCCACGGTAGTTGGCACAGAGACTCGGGTCACCTTTTCTCAATATGGGACATAGTACACTGAGACTCCCATCGCTGGGCATGCATTCATCTAACTAAATTTTGCTAATGAGCTGATGCATGCACCTTATCAGCTCATCGCCACCAGCCTTAAACAGCACCACCGCTCCGTCCATCGGCTCCTTCGGCTTTATTGTTCTTAAGCCGGGCAATAGCTGTTCTGACCTCGTCTTGGTTAGGAGGGGGGCAATCGACGCCGTCGTCCAAATTTAGATCGATTGTCTCGTCATTGGATATCTCAGGTACCAATAGCGCAGAGAAATGATCTCTCCATATTCCCAACACACTCTGCACATCTCCGATGAGATTTCCGTCCTTGTCTTTACAGAAGGGGGCCCTGAACCATGTCTATTAGTTCCGTTTTTGGCTTTCTGGTAGAATTTTCGGGCTTCGTTCTTCCTCCTGTATGACTCAATTTTCTCACTCTCGCGCTTTCTCCACTGCAGTTTCTTACACCTAAGGAGACGGTTTACCTCCTTTCTTTTCTCCCTATCCCGCTCAGACGCACCTCGCGTTGCAATTGACTGAAGTACTGCCATGCGTGCAGCGTTATTTTCATCATTTGCAATTCGACACTCTTCATCGTACCACACTGAAAGACAAACGCTTCATAGCATCAATGAATGGGTTACATTAAGGGGTTTACATTGATGCAATGAAAAGTTTCTTTGATGCTATGAAATGTTACATTACTTCAATGAACTCCTTCATTGCTGCAGTTTTTGAATTTGTGGACCGTCATTAATGCTAAGAACCCGTTTACATTGATGGAATGAAGTATGTTTTTCATGTAAAATTGCAGACATTTTATCGAGATTGTAAAGTAGAATCTATTAAATAGGCCATCATTTACATTACACACCTTTCATTGAATTTTAAAATATTTTTCCTAAAAAAGCAATAATGAAACATCTTTCTTTAATACAATGTTCCATTTCATTAATTTTGAACGATTCATTAATTTGGTTAAAGGATAATATGTATGTAGGTACGCTTTGTATAAATGTATGAATGTATGTATTACATATGTACAGTAGTTGTGACACAATATATGACTGCTAGTATGAGATAAGGAATAAATAAGAAAAAATAAAATGCAGAATCCCGCGCCATTTAAAAAAAACCCGAAAGTCGAGCAAACTAAGGCGATTTCAAAAACCAACATTTTTTTTTCGGCCGGCATTTTTTCCAAATAATTTACATGATTGTGTGGCAAAAGTTAAAATTGCATTTAGTTATAGAAAATATCTTGGAAACTTAATATGTATGTAACATTAGGCGAAATTGTGGTCATATGTTACATATGTATGTATATATAAGTGACAATATTACGATGGACGTACGTACTACATACATACATATGTATTTCTGAAGAAAATATCCATCGGACGTTTTTGGATTAACGTCATTGGACAACGCTCTTGTTTAAGACGGAGCTTTAAAAAAATTTTTTGTATGAGAAATTTTTATTTTTGCAAAAAGAGTGTACCGCCCCCTCAAATTGTTCCTTTTTACGCCAATAGTGAAATTCCAAAATCTTAGACTGATTGCCCTAGTTTAAGGCGTGGCACATGCCCACTAAAGTGGCTAAAACTGGTTTATATGGACTTTTCAAGAGACAAGGCACGAAAAAATACGTAAAATGTTTCATATATATTTGTAATATATTATTTTATTGAAATTAACTTGCGTTTAATGATTACTATTCTTGATAAACATATTAACTTAATCGCAAAGGTCTGATTTATTAATGCTACCGTACTATTCCTATAATCAGTTACTGTTTGCAAGATATATTGTTTCTCTTCTTCGTTTTTTGTTAAAGCTGCATTATATTCTTCCATTAGTTTTACAAAACGCTCTGCAGTATCATTAACAACATGTAAGTTTTTTACAATATTCATTCCCTTTTGAAATTCGCATTCATTGTGCCACTTGGAAGGGTCAAGTTTTAGAAAGTTAGTTTCAATATTAAATCTTTCGAAAAAGCTCAATGTTTTTTTATTAACAAAATCTGAAATGAAAGACCTTCTGCTTCTGGTGTCAGGTACCACAAGTGATCCGAGAACTTGCGCGTTACTTCATTGCTTATTATTTCATTCAATTCATTGAATTTAATAAAATTTAAATCATTTAAGAGTGCTTTCGCGGCAATTGGGCTTCAATTCACGGTCTCAAATAAATTTTCAAAATGAACACAATTATATCTTGTATAGCATTTGCCTCATCTGATGACATTGAGAATTAGTGGCGGAAAAGTAAAATCTTAAGCGTATATATCGCTTTAGACATCCATCGGGCATGATGCATCGCTCCAGGTGATTTAAACCTTACAGGCTCTGTGTTTCGACCAAGAAATATAAGACTCAATTCCAATAACTCCTTGTAGTCTGCCCTGGGATGTTGTATAGTGACACAGTTATGAGAAAATTGAGCTAATTGGTCTTGTTCAGTTTTGTTAAGCGCAAGATTTATTTTTTATCCACCATTGCAAATTTTTGTTGATCGATTTTGGGCCAATTTTTTTTTAAAACGCTGGAAAATATCTAATGGTGGTCCTCTTAATTTTAAATCATATTTCTCGAAAGCACTTTTCAGCAAGTGTTCATATATGTGATGACGGCAAGGGAGATATAACAATTCTCTTTGGAGGTGTTGTTCTAATAAAATACAAGTACCTTGTAATCAAAACATAAATCTTGTACACTGCTTGGAAAGAATGTTGTTTATATATGGGTGATTCCTTGGAAATAACGTTTTCTTTGTCCATCACGTTTATTTCCATGTAATTAAGGGACGGTAAATAAATAATCGCGTAATTTCAATACTTTTATGGTACACAAGATTTTCCACAACAATATTCTCACCTGCGTCGCGCTTATTCGATAGAAACATACAGAAACTAATGAAAATATCAGAACCGTGGCGTGTCCATTTCATAAAAATCAAGGTTTATACTATATTCACTCCCTCATTTCGCAGGATGGATTGATATTTTTTTATGGTCATTGAAATTGCCTAGATAGAGGATATTTTCATGTATTTACCGAGCGTAAATCTCCTATTTAGGCCCGACTAACAAGATCTAAACTTTGTCCACGCATTTTTGCCTAATATCGTACATTTACGTTTTACCGCTGTGGCGCCATGTTGGATGGGTATAAAGGCGCCCTCGCTGTGAGAACTCGACCACTGTATATCAAATGTTATGTTTACATCAATCGCTGACAGATTTATCCACATTGAATCGATTGGAGTGAAGTGTTTTCTTTACGAAGGGTAAGTCACAAAATTAGCAGTCAATACCATGGTACCGCTTTTTTATTGCGCAATATAATACTCGCCCTCCTAGTGACGAAATTTGTTCGATATTTAGTCATAGAAATGTGATTTTCAAAGGAAATTATTTGACGTCAATTTGGCATAGAATGAAGTCAATTTAAATATGAAATGTCAATACCGTGGATGTCAGAATCGTGGCAATTCTGAAAATTATAGTATAAAATATATTGATAAATGTTTTAAATTGTTGTAGTACAATAGATGTTGGTATACACTATAGTAGTATATATAAACAAAAACTGTAAAAAAAATCACATTCGAGGTATGTTAAAAACTAATAATTTCACCATCCGAAAAAACGTTATTTCCAAGGAATCACCCATATACTGTTATACGAAATTGTTTTTTAAATACATTTTCTGTTAGATTCCATTCATTCAATAGTTTGAGTATGACGTCTGTCTGTTCTTTTCCAGTACCACCTGACAGGATAGGTACTCCAAGTAGATGTTCAATGCCATTTGTTGTTATCACAACTGGTAATCTGTCCACTTATGCATTTCCTGTGATCGATGGTAAAAATTTTCCATCCCAATGTACCGTAATTTGATTTATATATTTGTTTTTAAATCCATCATCAGATTTGCAGCAGTTTCCGAACGAAATTGTTTACGGCAAAGCCGAATCGATGTATTACTGATTACTAATGTACTGATATCAGAATACGTACTGCGTCCCTGTCACTTACCTTGCACTTGTCTAAGGTCGCAACAAGCTTTGAAGTTTTTGAGAGTTAAAGTAAGCAGTTTGATCAGTATTATCATCACTATCGTATTCATCAATTAGTTCTTCTGTATTGCCACTCAAATCATTCGCTGTCAGGAATACTTGGAATTGTTCTTCGCCCTGCTTTTCTTTTCGCATTACCTCTTTCTCAGTACGACTATTTCTTCGCTTTTCTTTTTCAAGTAATGAACGATCGCATCCCACCATTGCACCAGGTCTACCTTCTTTACGTTGATTCTTCAAACACTCTTTATCTTCTTCTATTTTAATTAAATCTAACGCATTTCCCTGCGCAATGTCAAATATGTTATTCATATTTTCAATAAACTCATCTTCTCGCCTTTTTTGAAGTGGTGTGCTGCGTTTGCACGTTTTTTGCAGATTTTTCCATTGTTGACATAAAGCTTCAACTTTTTGAACATTTCTATCAATTTGACGAACTGGGTTACGGACTTTATTCCAATAAATTTCACTTTGCGCATGTTATAAAACAACACTTTCAAAACTTGTCCGTTGGAAGGCAGCTTAGATCCAACAATTTGGCTTTCGTCATATTCTAATATGTAAATAAATGTTTCCACTAGCTCTTGTGTCCATTTTGCAAATACCATTAATATCAATTCTCTTTATAGCAATAACGTTTCAATGATTCAAAGCTCAAAATATCTACACTTCACTTTTTACACACTTTTAATTGCCACGTGGTTGACTTTACTCTGTTGTTGCCAACATTTTATTTAGAAATTAAATATTTGTTTACAGAGTTGTATTTTTGCGATTTGTTTTTAAAAGCTTAAGGTCCTTTTACACGACATTTATTTTGCATATGCATTGTCACTTTATCAACTCTGAAATATCAAATTGTCTGAAATATCAATTGTTATATCAACTGCAATCGCAGTAATAATGCTGCACACTGCAATTATGCTTTTATGTTGACGACTCCATTTCACAAAATTTCTTCAATTCTGTTTTGCGAGATGACAACATCAGCTATTAATGACAAGCATGGGTTAAGCTATGTGGAATTGCGATTAAGTTTAAATGTTTATCAAGAATAGTAATCATTAAGCGCAAGTTAATTTCAATAAAATAATATATTACAAATATATATGAAACACTTTACGTATTTTTTCGTGCCTTGTCTCTTGAAAAGTCTATATAAACCAGTTTTAGCCACTTTAGTAGGCATGTGCCACGCCTTAACCTAGGGCAATCAGCCTATGATTTTGGAATTTCATTATTGGCGTAAAAAGGGACAATTTGAGGGGGCGGTATACTCTTTTTGCAAAAAAAAAAATTTAAGTCCGGTCTAATGTACATATGTAATTCCACCTAATCATAAAGAATGTGAAATACACATGTACATGTATGTACATATATATGTACATACATACATGTTTTTTATTTCTTATGCCTTTCTTATGAGAGTCGTCGATCGGGTTGTATACCTTGTAAACCTGTTCATACTATCAATGAAACCTATTCATACCAACAATAAAACTTGTTCATACCATCAATGAAACATGTTTGTACATTCAATGAAACGTGTTATACCATCAATGAAATATGTTCATACAATCAACATATTCAGACCTTCAATGAGACATGTTCATACCATCAATGAAAAATGTTCATTGCATTAATGAAACATGCTCATGGCATCAATGAAACATGTTCATAGCATCAATGTAACATGTTCATTACATCAATGACTATATTTCATTATATCAATGAAACGGTTTATAATATCAATGTAACACATTTCTTTAATACAATGATAATGTTTCATTCCGGTTAGAAAGTTTACATTAATTTCAGGTCTATGAAACATTTTTCGTTTAATGTAACATTGTTCATAGCATTAATGAAGCCCGACATTGGCTCAAAAACAATGGCACTTTTAATTGATGCAATGTAAGAATTCATTAATGGTATGAAGGTTTGTCTTTCAGTGCATGGTTTCCTGCGAAGCGGCTTTTCAAACTCAAGTACGGTTGTTGCGGCAGTTTTTATCGAGTCGGATATGGGTTTACACTGCGCTCCAGGATCGTTATCGGGAGGGGTGGGTTCTGTGCTAAAAGTTGCGAGAGCTTCCTTGAGTAGGCTGTGGCTACCTCTGGATATTTCCGATGTCAAGCTTCCCCTTCGTCTGGTTTCGTACGATTATCGCTCTACTCAATCTTGTGCGAACCTTTGCCGCTACCAGGTAGTGATCAGAATCGATGTTAGCTCCTCTGATCACTCGTACGTCCATTACACTGGCTGAGTGCCTTCCATCAATTACCACGTGATCAATTTGGATTTTCGTTCTTTGATCATTGGATACCCAAGTAGCCTTGTGGATGTCTTTATGCTGGAATCTTGTACCACTAATGATCATGTTTTTCCGCGGCAAAGTCAATCAGTTTCATACCGTTTTCGGAACTGTCAGCATGTAGACTGAAATTGCCAATAGTTGGATGAAGCACATTCTCCCTGCCTACTTTAGCATTAAAATCTCCTAGTACAATCTTAATGTCATGGCCAGGGCAGCGGTCATACGTTTCCTCTAGGAGCTCATAGAATATGTCTTTGGCATCATCATCTTTCTCTTCTATCGGGGAATATTAGAGAAATATAAAAATATTTCGCTTTTATGCGGATTGTGACTACACGTGCACTCACAGGATTGAACCTAGAGACTAGATGTCGCAGTCTTTTGCCAACTACAAATCCGCAACCAAATTCATGTTTTTTCTCATGGCAACTTTAGTATATGTCGCAGTTTCTTTTTCGTGTGCAGGCATATCGTGTCCATCGCATTTCCTGGATTGCGGTAATGTCAGCCTTATAACTTTCGAGGACATCTGACAATTGGATACATGCACCGGATCTATATAGAGTACTCACATTCCAGGTACATACAAATCGTCAACAAATAGGGGTTGTTTCTGTTTTCTCTTTCATTTTGAATTTTCACTGCCATTATGAACGGTGGCGGGAGGCAAACCCAGTCCACCGAGTTTTTGCTCTGTTATCTTACTGACGAACAATTTTTTTAACAATATTTAACTTCGCTTCTTCCGTTTAAGGGGAAGCATAGCGGCAGAGCTGAAGTACTTACAAATAAAGTTTATCACAAACAAACATACATATATATGTGTGTTGATTCAGCTGGTTTATTTCTTTTGTGTTTTCTTTTTAATCTGATTTCGGTTTGTTGTTCAATTTGATGTATTTCTAAATAGCCTCACTACAATTATAAGGGTTTTTTGTTACTTTTGGAAATTAATTTTGAGTGGGGGGGTTGTTGTTATTGTATTTGTTTGTGTTGGTGTCTGTATAGACGTAACTCGTGCGATGCAAGCCCTTCTGGAATAGCTTCAGTATTAACTCATGCCACGGACAAAGAGAAGACCCTATTGCATTTATATCTAGAGGTTTAACAAACTTATTCTACTTTACTTTTATTGACTATTATACAACCTCATGAGGTCGGATGTCTTAAACATATTAATTAAACAAACAAATAAACATATTTCTCCAACTGGTTCTATCCTTCGCCTTTTCACGCCAGTTGGTAGCACCAAGGATACGCAGGGATTCTTCGGCCTGGTCTTTCCATAGGAGTCTTGGTCGTCATCTCTTCCTGCTTCCATCGAAAACCTTTCCCTCTGGCTTATCTTCATCCATTCTGATAACATGGCCTAGTCACCGCAACTGGCCTATTTTGAGTCGCCTAGAGATGTCCATGTCAGAATATAATGCCAGCGACGTCGGTACTCGCCGTTTTCTCTAACACGACCATATATTTTACGGAGAATTTTCCTATCGAATACTCCCAGGTTTGTCCATCCGCTTGCGATATGACCCAAGTTTCGGAGCCATATGCCAGAACTGGTAAAATTAGAGTCGGTATAATTATAGGTGGACCTTTGTCCGTCGAGAGAGGGCTTTGTCTTTAAACTGCTTGCTGAGCCCAAAATAGCATCTATTTACAAACACAATTCTATTTTCTCCAGGCCGACGTTATTGTCCTTGTCAACGGCGGATCCAAGGTAGACAAATTCATCTACCACTTCAAAATTAAATCGGTTGTCAACGTTCAAGTGCGGACCAAGTCGAGAGGTTTGTCTAGTCGTTGACACTATCAATTTTGTCTTAGCCTCATTAACAGCAAGACCCACCTTCGCTGATTCTTTTTCGATTCTTGAAAATACTGCAGTAACCTCTCGCAAATTTCGCCCAATGATGTCTATGTCGTCAGCATACGCCAGCAACATATGGCTTTTCGTGTTAATGGTCTTGTTCGTATTTACTGCAGCTTTCTCATTATTATCTCCATTAAGTTTTTGAAGAGATTGCACGAAAGTGTGTCCCTTGTCCAAATCCTCGCTTGCTACAGAATGGTTCGGTGAGGTCTTTCCCTACCTTCGTTGCTGATTTGGTGTTGGCTATAGTCATTCTACAGAGGCGGATCAGTTTTGCCGCAATCCTAAGTTCAAATATAGCTTCGTACAATTTTCCCCGTATGGGCCTATCGAAAGCAGCTTTGTAATCGACAAAAATATGGTATGTATCTACACCAGGGTCCATCATAAAGAGAGGCAGCTTAAAAATGTGTGTGTAGTGGTGAGTGTATTTTGAGTGCACTGGGAGAAATTTCGTGCTACATATCATGGTACAATAATATGTTCATGGTAAAGTCGTAAGAACAGCTGTTTTAATTTTTTTCATGAGGTTGTTCGCTTCGGCTGTCACACTCACATGTATTTTGTTTTTGTACTCTTTTGCATTCTTGTGTTGTTGGTATGTATTTGTTTAGAGTTTGACAGCTGAAGCGAATAGAACAAAAACAAAATGCCTGTTGTTGCTGCCTACAATAACAACAACGCGCGCTGCTATTACCATGAAGATATTATTGTACCATGCTACATATATTGAGAAATATTTTTATATAAACACAAATGAGTTCGTATACATAAAAATTTAAGGCAAGTTTGAGTAAATGTTTGATTGTATGAAAATATGAATGCTTAACTTCGCTTCTTCCGTTTAAGGGGAAGCATAGCGGCAGAGCTGAAGTACTTACAAATAAAGTTTATCACAAACAAACATACATATATATGTGTGTTGATTCAGCTGGTTTATTTCTTTTGTGTTTTCTTTTTAATCTGATTTCGGTTTGTTGTTCAATTTGATGTATTTCTAAATAGCCTCACTACAATTATAAGGGTTTTTTGTTACTTTTGGAAATTAATTTTGAGTGGGGGGGTTGTTGTTATTGTATTTGTTTGTGTTGGTGTCTGTATAGACGTAACTCGTGCGATGCAAGCCCTTCTGGAATAGCTTCAGTATTAACTCATGCCACGGACAAAGAGAAGACCCTATTGCATTTATATCTAGAGGTTTAACAAACTTATTCTACTTTACTTTTATTGACTATTATACAACCTCATGAGGTCGGATGTCTTAAACATATTAATTAAACAAACAAATAAACATATTTCTCCAACTGGTTCTATCCTTCGCCTTTTCACGCCAGTTGGTAGCACCAAGGATACGCAGGGATTCTTCGGCCTGGTCTTTCCATAGGAGTCTTGGTCGTCATCTCTTCCTGCTTCCATCGAAAACCTTTCCCGCTGGCTTATCTTCATCCATTCTGATAACATGGCCTAGTCACCGCAACTGGCCTATTTTGAGTCGCCTAGAGATGTCCATGTCAGAATATAATGCCAGCGACGTCGGTACTCGCCGTTTTCTCTAACACGACCATATATTTTACGGAGAATTTTCCTATCGAATACTCCCAGGTTTGTCCATCCGCTTGCGATATGACCCAAGTTTCGGAGCCATATGCCAGAACTGGTAAAATTAGAGTCGGTATAATTATAGGTGGACCTTTGTCCGTCGAGAGAGGGCTTTGTCTTTAAACTGCTTGCTGAGCCCAAAATATCATCTATTTACAAACACAATTCTATTTTCTCCAGGCCGACGTTATTGTCCTTGTCAACGGCGGATCCAAGGTAGACAAATTCATCTACCACTTCAAAATTTAATCGGTTGTCAACGTTCAAGTGCGGACCAAGTCGAGAGGTTTGTCTAGTCGTTGACACTATCAATTTTGTCTTAGCCTCATTAACAGCAAGACCCACCTTCGCTGATTCTTTTTCGATTCTTGAAAATACTGCAGTAACCTCTCGCAAATTTCGCCCAATGATGTCTATGTCGTCAGCATACGCCAGCAACATATGGCTTTTCGTGTTAATGGTCTTGTTCGTATTTACTGCAGCTTTCTCATTATTATCTCCATTAAGTTTTTGAAGAGATTGCACGAAAGTGTGTCCCTTGTCCAAATCCTCGCTTGCTACAGAATGGTTCGGTGAGGTCTTTCCCTACCTTCGTTGCTGATTTGGTGTTGGCTATAGTCATTCTACAGAGGCGGATCAGTTTTGCCGCAATCCTAAGTTCAAATATAGCTTCGTACAATTTTCCCCGTATGGGCCTATCGAAAGCAGCTTTGTAATCGACAAAAATATGGTATGTATCTACACCAGGGTCCATCATAAAGAGAGGCAGCTTAAAAATGTGTGTGTAGTGGGAGTGTATTTTGAGTGCACTGGGAGAAATTTCGTGCTACATATCATGGTACAATAATATGTTCATGGTAAAGTCGTAAGAACAGCTGTTTTAATTTTTTTCATGAGGTTGTTCGCTTCGGCTGTCACACTCACATGTATTTTGTTTTTGTACTCTTTTGCATTCTTGTGTTGTTGGTATGTATTTGTTTAGAGTTTGACAGCTGAAGCGAATAGAACAAAAACAAAATGCCTGTTGTTGCTGCCTACAATAACAACAACGCGCGCTGCTATTACCATGAAGATATTATTGTACCATGCTACATATATTGAGAAATATTTTTATATAAACACAAATGAGTTCGTATACATAAAAATTTAAGGCAAGTTTGAGTAAATGTTTGATTGTATGAAAATATGAATGCGTGTATGTTTGAATATGTGAATTTATGAATATTGCAGTTTAAGTGAAATCAGTTGAAGAAAATAATTAAATTATCTTCACAAATAATTATTTTCTTCCAACATATTTCGAATATACATATTTAAATTGCAATATATATATATATTTAAATTATAAAAAAAATAAATGGTTTCTCATTATATCCTATGAAGGGACAGGGGAGAACTTCTCACAATCACTGAGCTGTGCGCTTTCCAGTTTTCACTCACTGATTGGGACCTACAGTTTTACACCGATTCCGAAAGGTATTTTGAGAAGCTTTTTCATGGCTATATACTCGATAGTGTCGCCGTCACTATGCGAGGTGACCGCGCCGAAAGAAATTTTAAGGTGGTCAGATTATTTAAATTATATATTTAAAATATAAAAATTACAAAAAGAAAAAAGTTTTCCCACTCTACTTCCACAATAAGCGAAAAATATTCCAAGTGTACTGATAATACTGTCGAACTTCCTTATAATGAATCTGCATGGGACCAGAAAATCACTTCATTATATAGAAACTTCATTATAAAGAAATTATATTTTTTTCCCCACATTTTATTTAAAACAATAAGACATATTAGTTTGGGTTACACTTTTAGATTTTTCTTCCTCAACAAAACCTTCGAATACCAAATAACAAAAGCATTGTATAAAAACTATATTTTTCCATTTTTATTTAAAATAATCAGGTATTTTAGTTCGAATAACACTCTTCCATTTCTCCACATCAACAAAACCTTCTTGTATATTTAGAGACTTAAATACATTAGTCGGCATGTTACTCCTCACCCGCACAAAAGTTCGAAGTACATCAATTGATGAAGAAACGTGCTCCAATGTAGGTATCGTCGCATTGACATCAGCCAATTCTTTGCCCGCCGGTTCTTCTTCATCGTTACCTGAATCAGTAAACGTAGAAGTAATGTTAATCGGACATTTATTTGGCATTAGGATTAAAATATGTATGTAAGCACACAAAACTAATAAATAAATATGTACCTGCCATAGCCGGAACTCCACGAGTTTCCAGAACACTGTTGAGAATATCCTCATCGGACGGGATGCCCATGGTCTGCACATCAATATCAACATTGACATAATCTTCAAATGATGCATCAGCTAACGGAAGAAAGTCTTCGTCATCCCAATGAGCCTGCATTCCATCTTTCGAAAATCCTGCCTTTCTGAAACAATTCGCAATTGTTTCTGGTTTTACAAAGGCATTCCACACTGTGCTTAAATTTCGAATAGCTTCAAGCAAATCTACGGCCAAAACAGGTTCGTTCTCATCCATTTGTGACAATATGTTCATCAAAATTCGTTTTCTGTAAAGTTGTTTTATGTTGTAGATAATGCCTTGGTCCATTGGTTGAAGCAAGGACGTTATGTTGGGTGGGAAATACTCAAGCTCAATATTTTGCAGCTTGACATTTATCTGCTTAGGATGCGCAGTGCAGTTATCAATAAAAAGTAAAACCTTCCTTTTTTGAGAAACGAATTTTTTGTCAAGCTCTAAAAGCCACTTCGTAAAAATGCCAGGCTTTTTTGTTGAACTGATAATCCACATCTAGAGATCTTACTCCTTTAAAACATCTGGGATTTTTGGCCTTTCCTATCACAAGCAGTTTCAGTTTCTCCAAACCAGTCATATTGCTTGATACTAGGACAGTAAGTCTCTCTTTGCTCTGTTTTCCTCCAAAGCATTTCTCATTTTTTAATGTTAGTATTTTGTTTGGCAAACATTTGAAAACCAAACCAGTCTCATCGGCATTAAATATGCCATTTTGATCATATTTTTGTATCAATCTCGGTAAAACGTTCATAATCTATTCATCACAATCTCTTATGTTGGCGTCAGCACTTTCCCCACATAAGGTTTTTGCTACAATACCATGCCGTTTTTTAATTTTGTCTAACCATCCTGTGGTAGCTTCAAAATCTTCGTGACCCTATGAATCAGCGAACTCTTTGGCTTTTTGCTTCATTAATGGCCCAGATATAGGAAGATTTTTACCACGTGCAGCAGTGACCCATTTGAGCATTGCTTCATCAATATCCTCAAAAAGGCAGGTTCGAAGCCTTTTGCGTCTAGTGCTCAATTGCTCGTCTTCTACATTTTTTAGAATCACTGCTTTGTTTTTTAAAATATTTGATAACGTGGTAGGAAGAATTCCAAACTGTTTAGCTACATCTTTTTTTTTACTCCTTCTTCAACTTTATTGATAATTAATAATTTGCTTTCAAGAGAAATGCTACTGCGCTGCGTCATTATCGATTCACTGAACACTGGCAACTGATGCCAAAATTGTTATTGATGTGACTTTCTTCTTTTTTTTGTTTTGATTTCCCTCATTTGGGAATCCCCTAATTATATGTGACTTCATTCTCTTTACACAGAGCTGTTAGCGTGCGTAACAGAAAATTGCTTGAAAATTTCATTATAAGGAGACAAAAACGCATATGAGTCAAATTTACACCTGCAAAATTGTTTCATTGTATAGAAAACTTCACTGTACAGAAATGCATATAAGGAGATCGAAGTACGAGAAAATGGGAAGCAGAAAGCTGTGTCTTTGAAATCAATTCATTATAGGGAGAGCTTCATTGTATAGAAGTTCACTATAGAGAAGTTCGACTGCATTTTGTTTTTTCGTTAAGCTGGCATACAAAATTAATGTGTTTAGTTTTTGTTTTTACAAACACATAGCTACACCGACCTGCTTCCTTGAACGCTATCATACAACTGAATGAAAATTATAGTTTTTACGCTCTTTGAACAGAGTTTCGTTAACAGTCGTGTTGTGTACGTGTAAAAAGCCGATCGCGTTCGGGCCCTGGGGCAATAGCATGATGACCACTGATGTACACTCTCTTTCACAATCATTACCTCCTTATCTTCTGTGTAAGAATCTGAGCGGAGTAGTGTGGGAAAATGGTCTCACTATATTCTAAGCACACACTGCTTATCGGTCACCAGATTCCTATTCTCGTCTTTGCAGAAGGGCAGCCCATTATTCGGTCCCTTATTCGATCGTCTTTCCCTCTAGAAAAAGTTCCGGGGTTCGTTGTTCGTCCTGCACATTTCGGTCTTTTCACTCTATCTGCTCCCACTGCCATTTTTTTTTCCTTAAAAACAGGTGGTTTTCCTCTCTTCTCCGCTTCTTATACCGCTCATTCGCAGCACGCGTTGTAACTGACTGTGTCGTTGCCATACATGCAGACTCTTTTTAATCAGTTGCAATGCGACATTCTTCGTCGTACCATGGCTTATCCATCAGCGGTTTTTGATAGCCAAGTTCAGTTCTTGCAGCGGTTTCCAAAGAATGGGAGATGTGCGTCCACTGCGCTTCTGGGTCCTCAGGAGGGGGAGTATTCTGCTCCTGTATTTGCAGCTTGTTGATATCTAACTTTTCCCGTTTTCGCCCTGCTCAATCTTGTGCGACCTTCGCAGCCACCAGGTAATGAACCACATCGATATTGGCACCTCGAATCACACGTACATCCATTACATTAGAAGAGACCCTGCCATCTATTACCAACTAATCAATCTGGTTCTACGTTTCCCGATCAGGATATACCCAGGTCGCCTTATGTATTTTCTTATGCTGGAATCGTGTGCTACTAACTGACATTTTCTTTGCAGAGGCGAAGTAGATCAGTCTAATTCCATTATCGGAGGTGGTATCATGTAGTATCGCTGGTTTGTCAAACAAAAATTCCTTTCCCAATTTGGCATTGAAATCGCTTGGATAATCTAAATGTCGTGATCAGGGCAGCGTTCGTATAGTTCATCCAGATGCTAATAAAATGATTATTTGACCTTATCGTCTTTATCCTCTGTCGGCGCGTGCACACAAATTAACGAGATGTTGAAATATTTCGCTTTGATGCGAATAGCGGATATGCGTTCATTTACTTGGCTGAATTCGTGCTTTCTCTCACGGTAGTAAATATAGCAGTTTTACTTTCTGGAACCATATGCTGTCCATCGCATTTTTATATTTTTCGAGGACATTCGCCAGTTGCAAAGTGGCACACGTCCTGTATAGTGTTCTCACATTCCAGGTACATATCCTTAAATTGTGGTCCTTATAACGTTTACGCCGGTCGTCAAAAGTTAGGGGGTTCGTTCGTTTACCTTTCATGTGTATTTTCATTGCCTATCAGACGCTGACCAGAATGCAGTGACCCGAAACCGGATTTTTGTTTCTTCAATTTTGATCCGCCTTGAAAGGACAGAAGAATATGTCCACTAGTTCGAAGAGCTTCAGTGACAGGCTCACCTAACAATCCTGCTCATTCGTTTCGCTTTCTTACTTTAGCTAACGGAGGTTTCCGATAAAGCTATTGCCTAGAACATACTGCGTGAAGTAGTGAACTGCTTGGACTGCCCTACGAAGGAATCATTTCTGGCCACTCCAAAGTGAATGGCTATCAGAAACTTTCCATCTACAAGGACAGTCCCATGTCCCATGAGCTTTAACAAAAGAGGAACAAAATTACAGCCAACTCGTTAGTGAAACACTAGCTACAAATTTTCTCTGTATACATTTTATAAATAATAAAACTTCACGGGCGAGAATTTACACTTCTTACAGACAATCAAACACTTTCAATAATTTTTCACCAGAACTCAAAAACACCTGCGATGACGTCGGCAAGGTTACTACGCTATGCTTCATTCCTTCAAGGATTTAATTACAAGATTGAGCATAGGAAAGCAGATCAAAATGGTTCATGTTAACTGTTTGTCTAGAGCACCAATTCAAAATTCAGCACATATTAAACATTTTCTTGACAAAGAACTCAAGCCATCCAAGATCCAAAAATTAATGACATTTCGACTAATAAATGGTGATAATTTCGATCCCGACCATGAGATACAAAGCGGCGTGTTGGCGAAAATTTCAAACTGTCTCCAATAAATCATTAATAATATTTTAGCTTATAAACTAAACTTAGCTTTAAAAACATCTTAATTCAAAAACTTAACATTTAGATTAATGATAAAATTAAGAATGGAGGTGTGTACCTAAACTTATTTACAACAGAGTAACTGGGTCATTATCTGAAAACGTATACATTTGAAAAAAAAATATTAGTTTTTTGTTTCCCGATTCCGACCAAGATTTTTTTTATTAACATTGTCATTATTTTAAGAATACAATTCCAGTGGGTGCAGCGAATATTTGCCATTATTGTGCAAGTTATTTTAAAAATTGTTGCAAAAACTCATAATTTATGTCACCTACGTTACGATAGAAAAAAATTAGATATCTATTACAATTCAAAAAATAATTTATATTTGTTATTACGTTGTCTTTTTAAAGATTTAATTGAAGATTTAATTACAATTAATAGAAATATAAAATTCGATTTATCGAGAAAATTTGGAATTTTTGTCAACTTTGTTACCAAGATTGTGTTTTCGAAATTTCCTACTTAAAATAATTCAAAGAAATGTAATGTTTTAAAAAGGACTAAAACAAAAAACATAAATAGATATGTTTCTATTTTGAATATTGCGTTCAAAACCACAATTAGAAAATTAGTTATTTAAAAAAAAATTATAATTGAAAATATTTTTTGGGACAAAAAAGTAACGCAGCGGAAAGAAGTAACGCAATTGACATAAGTTTGTGAAACAGTTCATTTATTGATTGATTTATCAAAAGTAATATTAGTATTAGTAATATTAGTATAAAGTATATTAAAATAAAAATAAAATAACATCAATTCAAATATAATAAGTAACAAAAAAAAATTAAAAAAATTGTACAGGAAAAATCTTTCATGTATTATAGCTTGTTTTATAAGTAATTAATATTTTTTTTTATTCTTCGGAACACATGAATATTGTTTCGGCTGATAACAATCACAAAAACCTCTACCAAATTTATTATTTGCGCAAAAGCAGCTAATGTCGCGATATTGTATCATACTCTTTTCGCGTTGCATTATCTAATGCAAAGTCATCGTTCCCTTGAGTACTGGAATTTTGTCCGGTAGGGATGCCTTAATTTTTTCGATTTGTTCAGTGCCAACTTTAAATAGCTTCACGCTTGTCTCCTTTTGCACAAGATCAAAAAAGGTTTCGGCGTTGGAAATGTCCTCTCCATGCGCAACTATGCGGTCAGCTGTTCTTTTAAGAACCCCACCAATTCCATCAGCAGCACCTTTACCGTGACCAGATTCAAAAAATGGCCAGGTTGCTTGGTCAAATCCTAAACCATGAAGATTTTTGGAAAACAGATAAAAGTTTTGTTTCTGCCGATATTGTGTTGCAGGACCATCAGAGAAAAAATGAATCGTTCGTATATTGGACTGCTCTTCTTTTACCATCTTCAGTATAGGATTTAAATGAGCCCAAATAGCCGATGGACCATGTTCGTTGTTTCCCGAAATTGTGCAAAATGAGTACGGATTTTGACTTGGCAAATAAAGGACACCGGTGTGAAGAGTTATTTGTTTTCGGGATCCTCCAAAATGGTGAGCTTGTATTTCTTCTGCAAACTTGCAGTTATAATTTTCACTAAAATCAATGTGCAGTGCGGCCTCGTTCGGTTCAAGATTATTAACGCAAATTCTATAGGTTTCATATTTGTTTTTAACGTTGAAAATATGTTTTATAATAGATGCTAATTCATTATTAAATTTGCCTTCAAAATCATCTTTATTTGCAAATAGTTTATCCTTGGTAGTTTTGAAAATCTTTACCGAACCTCCGCTTTTTTCAAAAATTTCGAGCTTACGCACCCACTCATTGAATTCAATAATTTTGGGATCACTTATCCAGTTCATCGATATTGTGTTATTCTGGCATAAGTTGCAAAAATTATAAATGCATTCTTTTTTAGCTGTATCGCATACCAAAGATTGGATGAGTAGCGTAAGATTTGTTGTTTCTAGGGCTTTATATTTTTTAATCTATTTTCAATTTCATGTTTGGGTGCGATCTACAGGCACAAGTGTCACGCATGTTGATTGTTGGATGGACCACAAAAAAAGGACGATTACGCGAAAAAAAGACATACGAACACTTCATTTCAGTATCAGCGATAAAGTTTTTGTAGAGGGATTGCACTGTGTCTAGCAGGTATCGTTTTTGGATCTTATTTTTATTTTTTGTAATAGTTTCTTTTTTTCCTGCCGTGGCTCGACTTACATCATCCGTACAAAAAAAGTTCCTATAGCTTCTTTTATATTACTGAATGATTCACTGCTCTTACGAAAATTATTCCTGAAACGAACAGATCCTTTGACACCGAAAGTATCCCGTCCACATGATCTGTAGACTTTGTATTTTTTGAGCAGTTTTTTTTGCCATCAATGATTTAAGATTTTCTTTGGTTGAATTATTAGAAATGCTATATTTTTCTTTCATCGATTCTGTTAAAGTGTAGTACTTTAGAAGAGTTGGCCTAAGTGTCTTGGCTGTTGCGGATTTTGGCGCAATCTGGCTCTTATTAAGTAAGGCATTTACTTTAGATGACGGTGTCGATGATACGTTTTGTTTTTCAGTTAACCTCTGTGCTCGTTTTTTATATTTTTCAACACTTCTTTTTAATTTCTCGTTTTGTTCTTGTAACGCCATATTTTCTCTGAACATCTTAGATCTGTCTCTTCTTGTTTTCTTTCGTCCCTGACAAGCTCTTAGACTCGGCAAAGAACTATTTTTGGTGGATGATGATGGAGTGTTATTTAATACAACAGCTAATTGTTTACCTTTAACTCTTCCATTTGCTTTGCAGGACCTCCATTTTCGCCTGGTTATTCGCTGTTCCCTTGGTGTTTTCTCTGCGATTAATTTTTTTGTTTGGTGATAACGAGCTCTTGCTTTTAGTTTTTGTTCATTTTCCTTTTCACTGTTGTTCTTCAACCGTTGCCGATATTGCCTTTGTTTCTCCGCTGGTGTTAGTGGCATATTGGTACTAAATAATATTAAATACAATCAAAATTAAAAACTATGAAAACTATTCATTTTAACTCATTGCAATAACATAAAGTCAACTATGTTACTTATGTCAGTATCGTTACCAAATAAGAATAACATAGCTGACCGGTAACGCAGTTGAAATTTATTGCGTAAATGAGCTGCGCACAATTCATGTACACGATTTAGAAAATTCTTGCTATATTATGTTGAAGGTGAACACAATATTAATACATTACGTAAGCTAAACTAAAAGTTTTACTATTATATTATAAAAAATTATTGGTAACACAGTTGAATACTAATAAAAATACATACCTCCGCTTTAACAAAAACTGAACACTACAGAACAGTGACACTTGTTCAACTGACTCGGATAAACTAAACAAAACAATGACGCATGTCTCCACACGTTGCCACTTATTTCTACGAAAAACAAATGGTATTTGTCGTTACTTTGTCAGTAACTCAGTTGAAGCAACCCACTGGAGAAATTATAGGGACGCAACTTCTCTCACAATAACAACATAAAAAAAAATTGTTAAGTAATATGATTTAAGTTTAACAATTAAAACAGATGAATTGAGAGTATTGCAATTATATATGATTTTTAAATTTAATGTTAAATACTTTAATTGAATGCTACATTTTGATTTTGCTTACCAGGACAGGTCGTTTTTGACAAACCAGCAACAATCTGTATAAATTTTCGCGGATTATTATTAACGAATTTTCTCAAGATGATGTTTATTTTTAAGGAAACTATTCAAACAATTCAAATCTTTTATTAATTTTATTAAAGAAATTTAAATGGAAGTAGGATTCAAGTCATAACCTCTGGGACACCAAAGTACACGTTTTCAGATAATGACCCAATGTAATAAGCGAAAACTGATGTAGGGAAATAAAAAGCAATATGTGTCTTCGCTTTTGTTCCATGTAGAGAACTCTTTATTTTCCGGGCTAGCACCGGCTTTTATACAAACGCTTTTCTTACATCTAGATACATTTGACAAACTTATCTAAGTCTTATAATGTAAAACTAAATCTAAAATCAAAAGTATTATTTCTATGGAGTTGCTTGTTTATCTACAAGCTGGACTCCCATATTTTGTATATTATTATTAGTGTGTGTGGTGTGTGGATATTTGAGTTCGATTTCTAACGTAACCCTATATCCCAAACAGTCATCAATGCTCCGCCTCGTCACTTTCATTTGTATATGACACATCACATGTGTGTGTGTGTGTTTGCTCTGTGTTTATTACTCATATGAATATGAAGTCAACGGACTTGGAAGAATGCGATCAGCACAAAAATCACAACTGACTATAAGTGCGTCATAAACTTGCCTATCCATTTACATGCACATACACGGCGTTAAACACATGCATTCAAATATTGAAGAGATCTTGACCTTCTCAATGTTTCATTGTATGCATGCACTGTAAGTACCCTGTAGGAAATCAAACACATTTGTAAATAACTTTAAACTGGTTTTTAAATAAGCACAACTGGTGGTTGAAGTGACTATTCTCCTTGTCGCCGACTCACTATATTATCATTGCCATGTCATAGGCAATAGTCAATTGGTCGTCTCTGCATGACTTTTAAATTGATTACTAATTACTTATTTTTCAACCAATTAATAGTCAGTTTAATTTCAATTATTTAAAAACCAATTATTTATTAATTAATTTGTAAACATTTTGCTTTAAATTCATTTTTAAATGGTTTACTTAAAATTTATTTTTAAACAGTTTACTTCAAATTTATTTTTAAACAGTTTACTTTAAATTCATTTTTAAACCGTAAAATTTCAATACATTTTTCACTTAAAATAAGGCATCTTATTACAAAATTAAATTAAAACTCAGATACTCTTCATGAGATACTATAAAAGTTGTATTGTAAATAAAAAACAAACGATGGATGGCGAATTGCACTTATTAAAATTCACTTCAAAGACCACGTGCGCTTTGGTTGTAATGCGGCATTTAACTGGTTTACAAACTTCTTTTGTTTCTTTTATTTTCTTCCATTTACTTATGTATTTTGCTTTACTTATATTTTTCCACATTACGTGTGTATCTATGCAATATGTTTGGGTGATATCTGCATGAGATTTAAACCAATTTATAGTCAGTTGTAAAATAATTTATTTATAATTAGTGATTTTATAAACCGATTATTTTATTTCCTAAAGGGTACAGTATGTTGATGTAGCTATCATGCATACACTACACCAACTATATCAATACGTCGAAATGGTTGGCTTTGTTTGATTTTTTGTCATTTCTCTTACTCACATGAAGCTTTACAAACATATACGTACCCAGTAGAAAATCTTTAGTGGTTTGGAAGCAGGTCAGGACGAAAGCAGTAAAGTAAGTAAATGAATATAAAGAAATACGCAATACAACCTGCTTCTGGGTAAGGGGTAAAATTGAAAGTTTGTTTATGTTTGTTTTAATTGTTTATCCCTTACGTCGAAGCAGTAAGTAATGTCTTTAAAAATGACCTTACAACTTGCTCTTTGTAAGGGATAAAATATTTGAACTTATGTTTGTCCCTTACGCCGAAGCACTAGGTAATGTGTTAATTTTATACACGAAAAACACAAACTTTCACGAGAATTTGCAGATTGTTTACGATGTTGCAATTAAAAAAGATGTCATTCAGTTGCTTATGATCACGTGCGTAGTGCGTACACACGTGCGTAGTTGAGTTTTTAAGTGAAAAATAATAAATACGTAATATATTTAAAACATTAATTAAATAAACTTGCAAATGCAAATAGTAATTATTACGTGTTAATTTACATCACTAAATCACTAGCGAAGCGCTTCTTGTAAGCACGAGCGAAGCGCTTTCAGTAAGCACAAGCGAAGCGCTTCCAGTAAGCACTAGCGAAGGGCTTCTGTTAAGCACCAAACACACATGAATTCAGCGCTACGTTACGCCATGAAATACGTGCTTCCTTTGTAAAAAGGTATTGCTTCCAAGTGGGAACAGCCCATAAACTCATGCCTTCCGTAAGGGAGAGCGTACACTTACAGAAAAATTCGGTTGAGACAGCCGAATTAGCCGTAACCGAATTAAGAGGTTGTCACAACCGAATTAGAGGTTAGCACAACCTCATCAGAGGTTGACACAACCTCATCAGAGGTTGACACAACCTCATCAGAGGTTGACACAACCTCATTAGAGGTTGACACAACATCATTAGAGGTTGACACAACCTAATTGGAGGTTGACACAGCCTCATTAGAGGTGGTCACAGCCGAATAAGAAGTTGGCACAACCTCATTAGAGGTTGACTCAACCTCATTTGAGGTTGTCACAGCCGAATTAGACGTTGGCACAACCTCATTAGAGGTTGTCACAGCCAAATTAGAGGTTGTCACAACCGAATTAGAGGTTGTTACAACCGAATTTAGATACTGCATAAATGAATTATTAAAGTTTTTTTTTATTATTAAGTGATGATTTATTTTCTTGTATTTTTATAAATGAATTAAAAAGCGAGAAAATAAAGTCATATATATGGGGTAATCTATATAAGTAGAATAATACATTTAATTTACATGCCTCTTCCAACCATTATTGAAGTCCCGGCCATCATGGGACACCGCACTAATTCTGACGTGTTGTATCGGTTGCTCTAGGCCCAAAGCCGTTCTGTATCCAGACTACCGCATATATATCATCTGTTGATATCTGCTTAAATAACATCTGCAAAATAAGACGGTTTAATACAAAATATATTTTACTTACCTTTTTAAAATAATATTTGATTATAAAATTTTAAACGTCAGATTTTAAATACATAGAATTATGTTGTGGTAACCGAATTGAAAATGAATTCGGTTGTACCTACAGAATTCATGAGAAATCCGGTTACAGGCACCGAATTGACGCCAAATTCGGTCGTTGCAACCGAATTAAGGCTAGATTCGGTTATTGCGACCGAATTGAACCAAATTCGATAGTTACAAACAAATTGATGTCAAATTCTGTTACTACAACCGAATTGAGGTTGGTTAAGACCAGATTCGGTTACCCCAACCGAATTAGGTACCAATTTCGGTTGTTGCATCCGAATTAATTTGAAATTCGGTTGTTTCAACCGAAATTTTAAAAAATTTAGTTGACTGAGCGAATATAATTTGAAAATTCAGTTGTCACAACCGAATCAGTTATGAAACGAGGTTGCTTCAACCGAATTTCGGTTGTGGAGACTAAATTCGGTCGTAACAACCCCAATCCGGTTGTGGTTGTGGCTACCTCAATTCGGTGGTAACAGCCGAATTTACGGTTGTTACGACGTCTTTTCAAACAATTAGTTCTCTAAGTGTAAGGGATGAAATTCGATTTTTCGATTACAAACCTGCTTACCGGGAAGCCCCGTTTTTTGCTGGGTACATAAATATGTATCCACTACTGAGAGACAATTATCAAATCTCCAAGCGACAAATTTGCGTACAAATGTATGTACAATACTACGTACATATCACACGTCTAACCACTTCCTGAGTGATCGTAAAAATATTTAGCCTACATTTACATCTCGAGTTGGTTTGTTCATTTATCTTATATTCTGCATGAATAAGTTCTGCATTAACTCGAGATTTGAATATACTTCACATTGGGGGAAGAGAGTTGTTTTATTGCCCTGCATTCGGAATTCATCTAGTTACACTCAAGATTAAACTAATTAAGAGTAATATTTGGTTTATGGAGAATAAATTGAATTTGCTTCCTTCTTCTGTTTGGGACTTTGGAGCTGTGAACATCAACCACTCGCTAAGTATTGATAATCTTTTTCTTACATCGAATGTATAAGTACTTTTGATACAGCAACAAATTCTGTACATGACCTTGGGCAAATAGGACAAGTTGCCTTCTTAGCTACCGCGAATAGGTTTGCTATTATTCAAGAGAATTTACTCAACATAATTATTGGTGCCGAAACCCGGGAACTAGACCGAGGACTTTAAAATACTTTTGGAAATTTGCTCCCTATTGATTTTGTGGAAAGTAATATGTTTTGGTGGTGAACCTGAGGATAAAGTGGAAAATTTTGTGATTCGTAGTGTGTGATTGTGTAACCATGAGTGATCTTGATACTTTCGTAGGGAACAACGTGGCTTGTTAGAGTTATTGACGAAATACGAAGGCCTATTTGAGGCAAAGGAATGTGCAGAGAAAACTCGTGATTATGTTAGTGCACTAGATGGATGATATTTACAATAATTTTGAATCTCAACATGACACAATAGTGCGCCTTATACATGAGACTTCTTTGAACGTTAGTGATGTGCCTTATATGAGCGAGGACGTGTATTTTATATTTTCGGAGAAATATTTAACGTTCAAAGGCAATCTAAACGATTCTCTGAAGAAAATTCAGAAATTATATTATCTAAGGAATACACTAAGCGGCAAAGCTGCCAATTTAATTAAAAATATTTCTGCCACGGAGGCAAATTATGATACCGAGTGGAAAATTTTGGAATCCAGATACCACAACAAGCGAATGCTTGTTGGTAGTTTGATTTCAACTTTGTTCAATATACCTAAATCCCATGGTGGATTTCAATCGATCAAAATGTTACTTGATTCTGCTCAGGAGTGCATTTCTTCTCTGGAGAATTTGGATATTAACACCCATTCCTGAGATCCTATTCTTATACACTTGCTTGCACAGAAGTTGGATCTTCAGTCCCGTAGGGATTGGGAACAATCATTGAAATCATCTATCGAACTTCCACCACTTTCAGAACTTTTTTCTTTTCTGGAAGGAACTTTCCGTTCCCTTGAGTCATTAACTGATGAAATTCCCTCTTCATCTAAACCTAAATTCACGAAGAAGGGCACAAATTTCTCCCAAAACAGAAATGCTTCGTGCTATTCTGGGAAATTTTCCAAACAAAACGTAACTTCATGCTTATTTTGTGAGAGAAATCACTCACTTTCGAAGTGTTTTAAATTTTTAGCTTTGCCCTTAAGATCGTAAACTGAATTCTTGTCTGGCAAGAATATCTGCCGCAATTGTTTTATGATCGGACATGATCATAATAAGTGTAACCCACCTTTCCGATGCATTACATGCAGACAGCCACACCACACAGTGCTTCATTCAGATGAGCCTGTGAATCGGGTTTCCATTCCTGTCAGTTCAATGACCTCATCTAATTCTAACTCGAGTCCATCGAATCATTTTACCTCTCACAGTGTGCGGTGTTTTCACTCTGTTCTACTTTACACGATTAGGCTGATCGTGGTGACACATCGTGGTAGATTTCCTTTACGGGCTCTTTTGGACCCTGGATATCAGGGCAGTCTGATTTCCGAATCAACTTTTGGGCCTCGAAAATAACAGATCTCATTGCACAGTGATTGGTGTTGGAAATGGTTGTGAAAACTTGTCAAAATATTCAGTGAATATTGACTTATTTTATCGAAAACAGGTGCTTGTACTTTCATGTACAGCCCGTGTTCTATCGAATCTTTCGTCTTATGCTCCAGATCCCTCATCTATACATATTTCTATGCCCAGTATAGAAATTGATAGCTTGGCGGATCCATTTTATTTACAGATTTGATTCTTGGGTCAGATGTCTGCTCCAAAATAAAGATCCCATCAGAATCTTTTATTCATAATGGCCTGTTCTTCCAAAATACAAACTTTGGTTGGATATTTTCTGGACCTAACAACCCCTTATCTTCCAACAAAGTCCACATTCATAATGTAAACTTGGATGCTATACTTAGATCCTTTTGGGAACAATAGGAAGTGGTAATGAGAATTTGAAGAACAGGCGTGTGAGGATTATTTCAAATCTACCACAAATCGGACAAAATGGTAAATTTACCATTTAGATCAATTTTGGATCATAATTCTGAAACTCGACTTCAGAATGACATCAACAGTGCCTTCAGGCACTCATGGCAGTTAGAAATTTCATTTTCTAAACGACCGCACTTTTCTGAAAGTTAAAAAGCTCTCCCCTGTCCCTTCATGGGATGTAATGGGAAACCATTTTTTTTATAAAGACTTTTTGCGAGAATTAGAGTGTTTGGGCCACATGTCGAAAATTGGTACTTATCCTGATGATGTTCGTCATAATTCATATTTTTTACCACACCGCGGTGTTCTGAAGGAAAGCAGCAGTACGACTAAATTGAGAGTTGTTTTCGATGGCAGTAGCCATTCAAATTACCATAAATCTCTGAATCAAGAACACTCTGCTGGTCCTGCCCTTCAGAACGACCTTCCAGGGATAATGACCAAGTGGAGAAGGCATAGGATAGCTTTTGGAGCTGATATCGAGAAAATGTTCAGACAGATCGATGTCTATCCAAGTCACCGCAAATTTCAACAAATTCTGTGGCGTTTCAGTCCATTTGATAAAATTTCAATATACGAGTTAAATACAACTATGGTACAACTTCAGCACCATATCTTGCTATGCGCGTCCTGCGACAACTCGCAGAAGATTTTAAACTGGAGATCCCAAAAGCCTCTCAGGTTTTATTCTCTGACTCTTACGTCGATGACATAATTTCTGGCTCAGACAGCCTTGAAACTGCCATTCCTTTGTATGAAAATTTGTGTGAACTTCTTAGGAAAGGCGATTGTAATCTTCGTAAATGGTTTACGAACTCCAAGGAGCTTCTGGAACAAATTCGTAGGGAGCATAGAGATACGTCTACTACTCTCGAATTCGATCATGACAATATTGTCAAAACTCTTGGTATACAATGGAATACAGATTCGGACTCATTCTCATGCAAGGATAATTTTGGTAAGACAAATTCTGTTACCAAACGACATATTCTCTCTGAATCTGCCAGATTGTATGGCCCATTAGGATGGTTAACGCCCTGCACCGTGGTGCCTAATTCTCTATTTAAGGAGTTATGGGAACATGGCTTAGATTGGGACACGCAAATCCCACATGAGATTGAGCAGCGATGGTTCAAGTATAGGACATCTTTACCACAATTATCCAATATGAAAATTCCAAGGTGGATTCAATGGTCTCAAGAATCTAAAACGGAATTCCATTGCTTTTGTGACGCATCTACCATAGCTTACGCTGCAGTCGTATATTCAAGAGTTATTACTCATAAAGGCGTATTTGTGAATATTTTACAGGCTTAATCCAAAGTTTCTCCCATAAAAACTGTTTCCATCCCAAGATTGGAACTTTGCGCTGCCAAATTATTAGTACTTTTGACTCAAAAAGTAAGAGAATCTCTAAAAGACTTTAATATCCAGGACCTTTATTACTGGAGTGACAGCTCCACAGTACTAAGTTGGATTCGAAAGCCACCTTCAGGCTGGACTGTCTATGTTGCGAATAGAGTCGCAGAAATCCAACGTTTAAGTGATCCGCTGAAATGGAAATATGGTCCCTCTGCATTGAACCTCGCTGACTGTGCTTCAAGGGGAATTTTCGCTCAAGATCTGATAGAAAATCAGACTTGGTGGTTTGGTCCACAATTTCTATGCGAAACGCAGTCTTCATGGCCAAAAGGTCTACCTAACTTGGGTACTAAAGAGGAAAGGAAAGCTAAAATTTCCACTCATACTGGCGTTGAGAAAGTCTATAAAAAAATAAATAAATGGTTTCCCATTACATCCCATGAAGGGACTGGGGAGAACTTCTCACAATCACTGAGCTGTGCGCTTTCCAGTTTTCACTCTCTGATTGGGACCTACAGTTTTACACCGATTCCGAACGGTAATTTGAGAAGCTTTTTCATGCCTAGATAATCGATAGTGTCGCCGTCACTATGCGAGGTGGCCGCCGCCGAAAGAAAATTTGAAGGTGGTCAGAGCAGGGTTCGAACCCAGGATCTCATGTACAAGAGCCGCGCACACTAACCATTGCACCACCGACGGCCACTGAGAAAGTCTATCCGGAAATAATTACCAAATTTTCCAAATTGAAAGATTTACTTCGAACAATGTCCTATTGCTTCCGTTTCATTTACAATAGTCAAAATCCTAAATTTAAACGAGATGGCATTTTAACGTCATCCGAAATTAACAAAACATTAGGATATTTTGTTAAAATTTCCAAGAAAATCGATTTCCCCCATGAAGTCAGAATGCTGTCTGCGAATCAAGAACTTAAACAAAGTTCCATGCTGAAATTAATGTCATTTCTCGATTACAGAATTCAGATTTACCATACGACGTGAAACATCCAATTGTTTTATCAAAATCTAATCCACTCTCAAGACTTGTAATTTCAGAATCACACGAGAAAACTTTACATGGTGGTATTACTCTAACCATGTCTTATGTGAACCGTAAATTCTGGATAGTATCTGGCAGTCAATTACCCAAATCGATAATTCATAAATGTATGCAGTGTTTTAAATATTCAGCCAAAACTTCTCAACAGATCATGAGGAAATTGCCATCTGTACGCTTAAATGCCACTCGACCATTTAAACATAGTGGTGTCGACTATGCCGGGCCAATTTCAATTAAAACATCCACCCTAAGATCAAGTGCTGTCACCAAAGGCTACATATGTTTATTTGTATGTATGGTCACTAAAGGCATTCATTTAGATGCAGTTTCGGACTTGACGACAAATTCATTTTTAGCCGCTTCAGGCGTTTCACCTCCCGAAGAGGTGCATGCACGGATGTATACTCCGATTGTGGCACAAATTTCGTTGGAGCTTCGAAAGAACTGCAGGTTCTTTATCATCGCAGTCAAAAGTCTCTACCCGAAGAATTTCTTCAAGCACTGAGCTCGAATAATACAGACTGGCACTTCATTCCACCTTCCTCACCAAATTTTGGCGGTTTGTGGGAGGCAGGTGTCAAATCTGTTAAATACCATTTGAAAAGGATTACAAATGATCGACTTCTGAACATTGAAGAATTAACCACTCTACTCTGCCAAATTTAGAGCTGTTTAAACTCGCGTCCATTGTGCCCTTTATCTTCTGATCCCTCAGATTTCGACGCACTAACTCCAGGGCATTTTCTCATTGGAGAACCGAACAATTGCATTCAAGAGGAAACGCTACTGGACCAGAACATCAGTCATCTCACCCGCTGGAAATATATGCAAAATTAAGTCAACAAGTACTTAAACCGTCTTCAATCTCGTCCTAAATGGCTGAAACTTACAGAAAATGCAAAAATTGGAGACTTAGTACTCATAGCCGACGAGAGGTGCGGTCCAGGGCAGTGGCTACTTGGTCGTATTACAAACATTCACCCAGGGCCCGATGGACGAACAAGGGTGGTATCCATTCTAACAAAAAATAAAATCCTAAAAAGATTTACATCTCAGTTGGTTTGTTCATTTCTCTTATATTCTGCATGAAGAAGTTCTGCATTAACTCGAGATTTGAATATACTTCACATTGGGGGAAGAGAGTTATTTTATTGCCCTGCATTCGGAATTCATCTAGTTACACTCAAGATTAAACTACCCAGTGATAAAGTCGGCGAAGTACTTAGCAAATCATTGATGATATCATATGTTAATATAGGAAAATTTCAAAGTACTTTAAAAGTAAGCTGACTCTAATATGAAGATTCAACTACCTACAGAATTGCATAACAAAATCATTGATGAGCTCATGATGATATTTTAAAAATAAAACAAAGTACTTTAAAAGTAAACTATCTCTTTGGTGTAAACGTAACTATTTACGAAGCTCGCTTAAGATGTAATAAGTAAGTCATCACTGATTTGTGAACTACGCGTAAAATACTTGATATATAAACTGCTAATAATCTAACGATGCAACTACTTACGAAACTCCCTTAGGACGTAATGACAAGCAAATGGGGTACCCAACACTTTCGTTTGTTTTCAAAACACTAACAACAATGCACACACAAATAGTAACTGTAAAATTAAAGCATACTTTGTTTTTATCGGTTGATTGGCTGATTCAAGTTCATTTATGTTGTGTAATTCAAGGTGTTTGGTCGCGATTCTGTAAAAAATAAGTACAACTTTTTTGATTTGCATTCGGTGAGTAGAATAAATTTCTTTATTTTAAATGATGGAAGGTTTTTCGTCGCGAAACTTATTAAGATTGACAAAAAAGGAAAGATATAAGTTAAAACTGTCATCTGTACACGGCAAAGATGAACATTTAAAAATGCCAGTCACCCGTTCATCTCATCAATCCAACTTGCCCGATTTTCCAAACTGTCATATTGACATCCTTCCATCCAATCGATTGTGCGATTTTTCAAATAGTCAAAGTAACATCAATTTATCCTGTTCGTCCGATTTCCCCCGCCAAAGATTATGTGAAAGACAACTAGCAAAGTGGTACAAAAAACATAGCCCAGGCAGAAGGTGTTGTGACGCCCTTTTAGGTATTTTAATTTCTGAGGGAATAAATGTACCATCATTAACAAATGGTCTACTGAAAGTTCATAAAAACAAAAAATTAATACTCGGACAATTGCCCCTGGCCAATATTTTCACGTCGGTATAAAACCTTATTTGGACTCAAATATACAACAATTAAAAGATATAAGAGTTCTATACCTAGACGTTGGCATAGACGGCATCCCTCTATTTAAGAGCTCGAAATTGTCATTGTGGCCAATTTTAGGCCATTTTTCGAACCTGGAAAACTTAAAGGTTTTTTTAATTGGATCATATATAGGCGACCAAAAGCCATTGAATGTGGACCAATACATTCATGACTTTGTGCAAGAAATTCCTAATTTAATGTCTGATGGATATATTGTTGGCTCTACTCACATTAAGGTGGAAATATCTGCGATGCTCCAGCGAGGTCATTTGTATGCGGAGTTGTAGGTCACAATTCATTCAGTGGGTGCTCAAAATGTAACCAAGCAGGGGTTCGTATAAATAATGTAACAACATACCAAAATTGTGTAGGGGAATTACGGACTGATGAAGATTTTTCTAACAGGAACTACTTGTTACACCACAGTAGCTATTTCCAAGAAAAAAATCTAGTCTTGAAGAAATAAATGTTAAAATGGTGACTCAATTTCCACTTGATCCCATGCACTTACTAGACCTGGGAGTTTGCAGAAAAGTTTTAAATTGTCTGGTTAATCGGGACACCTTACGCTGTAAATTACGATTTGAAGATATTGCTTTAATTTCTGAGAAATTAATCAGTTCTAAGCCATATATACCCGTGACCGTCGGTGGTGCAATGGGTAGTGTGCGCGCCTCTTGTACAGGAGATCCTGGGTTCGATCCCTGCTCCAACCGCCTTAAAATTTCTTTCGACGACGGTCACCTCGCTTAGTGACGGCGACACTATCGAGTATATAGCCATGAAAAAGCTTCTCAAAATACCGTTCGGAATCGGTGTAAAACTGTAGGTCCCTATCAGTGAGTGAAAACTGGAAAGCGCACAGCTCAGTGATTGTGAGAAGTTCTCCCCGGTCCCTTCATGGGATGTAATGGGAAACCATTTATTTATTTTTTATTTTAAGCCATATATACCCTCTGAATTTGGTAGAAAGCCTCGAAGTCTTGATGAATTGGCTCGCTGAAAAGCTATAGAATTTCGTCAATTCATTTTATACACGTCAATTGTAGTTTTTAAAAATATTTTGAACGAGGATTACTATTATCATATATTACGTTTTCATTCTGCATACCGGCTATTACTTTCCAAACAATATTTATTCAGATTGATGTGGTTTTTTGCTATCGTTTATAGAAACTTTTTCCATTTTATATCCAATTAAAAAATTAACATATAATGTCCACAATTTATTACATATAACCCAATGCGTGCGGGAAATGGGATACTTTCAAGCGTTTTCTGCGTATAAGTTTGAAAACTTCCTTCAAACCGCTAAAAAATCTATTAGAAGTCCATCCAATATATTACAGCAATTGTCAAATACATTTGCACATCAAAAACATGATGATACCAAACAGTTCGTTGGTTTAAAAATCAAAAAAAGTGGTTGTATAACGAATTATATAAACAACGATTTAAATTTAACAGCAAAAAATACCAAATAGAACAATTACTTCCGATTTCCCAAATAAATTATAAATATATTCGTCTACCCTACATTGACGAATTTGTTCTAATCCCCATCATTCATACCTTCACATAAATAATATCATATAAAATTTTTTTTATATATGGGCAAAAACGCCAATAAGGGGCGAATCCACGTGCAGGTTCTTTTCAGCCCCAACCAAGGAAAAATTAAGGTTGATATGAAGCGGACTTGTTAAAAGTGTTTACAGACAAGTAATTTTTACAAAAAAACTTAAATATGAGGCACTCTTGGGAAGCTGAGCGGCCAGAAACTACGTGAAATGTCCCCACCGTGGCTTGTCCAAATCATAAATTCTTAAATATTTTGGCCAACCCGTAGACCGGGGCAATCCTCGAGCAATCATGCATCATCACAATGCATTTTTAGGATTCAAACCATGAACTTTTCCACCATGAGACGGTCCGTGATGATAAAATACCTTACTCCCCCGCGATCAAAGTTTGTCCTATATTTTTAAAAAAAAACCGACGGTTATAGACCCCCAGCGTGGACATAAAAGAACTGGACTTTGTGGCTCCCTCTCCAGGCGGGAACTATTCTTCGAAGTGTCAAAATTCAAGTTTGAGTTTTCACGTTCGATTGAAATTTTCCCTCCCTCAAATTTCCACCCACTTTTCCAGTGGATTTTGTGAGGCATATCAGAACACGTCCCCACCGTGGCAGTGCAGGATCGCGCATCAGTTGAGTGAAAATGCCCAGAAAAGTGAAAATTTACATTGTTTTATCGAGGATAAAGAACTGGTAAGCGGAATATTGTTCACTATTTTTCCTTTAATTGCAAATCCATGGTGAAGTCGATATGTCCCCACCGTGGATGTCCCCACCGTGGTACTGACACTTGTTATTTACATTAACATTTGATTAAACGTTTATGGTATTGGGGTCTTTAATACAAATGCGACGGGAAAGCAAAAAGAGTCAAGAATCAGAACTTCGAGGGGATTTTTGACATTTCTCTCTCTCCACTCTCTCTCTCTCTTTTACCGGTATTGACATCAAATGTTTTTGACATTTCTCTCTCTCCACTTTCGTGTTTTTACATGGCGGTAAAGCTTCATGGGGACTGTCAAGGGCTCATAATTAGAATTAGCGCAAAAACCGGTCTGGAAATCAATCCCGCTGTGACTAAAACCGAAGAGTATTCAGAGCCGAAGGCGAACATCATCAAGATTTTTAAAAATGATCTTTCCAATTTTATCCAACATGAATTCAGAATTTTTCACCAGTATAATCAATTCAGTCAGTTAAAACAACAATTAAAGGATTCAGAAGTTTTCATTACGATGGATTTTAGTGAAAACTACTTGTGCAAATATACTACTGAGGTGCAAGCGGTTCACTTTGGCGCTAGTCGCCAACAAATAACAATCCACACTGGATATTTCTATCACTCACAGCTAAAAAGGGGATTCTGTACCATCTCGCCATCGCTTGATCATGACCCATCAGCAATAATCACTCATTTGAAAGAAGCGCTAAAATCTTTCTCACCTATACTTGACACAGTTACGACAATACATTTTCTTTGTGATGGACCGAATAGCCAATATAGAAATAAATCTCTCTTTTACCTTATTTCCCATGATCTGATGAATTGGCTTCCCCAGTGTGGCGGGCCATGGCAAAAGCCCATGCGACGGTGTGGGAGCCGTTCTGAAGAGAACTGCAGATGATCAGGTGAAATTTGGACGAGATATAAACAATTTCGAAATGTTTCACTCTGCGTTGCTACAAAAAGGTTTACAAATTAATATTTCCTCAGTAAGCCAAGAAGAAATAAAAAAATGGGAGATATTCTAGCAAAGGCGACATTGAAACCATTTGTTGGGACGATGAAAGTTCAGCAATGGACCTGGAGTCGCAATCATGCCAGAACCCTCTATTTCAACTCTCTGAGTTGCTTTCAGTGTGCCCCAGGGTCGGTTTGTAAACACTTTTCACTGGGCCAGCTGAGTTACGAAGAGACAAATTAAGATTTACCTGTACATTACTGTTCACTTAAAAAAAAGAAAAAATCATTCTTAACACAATAAAAAACCAACCCGTAAAAAACATATTTTTTGACTATAACTTCTTTACATACGTATGGGAGGTACCACGCCCCTTTGCCCAATGCCGCCCATATTTTGATCGTCGCCATTAGTTTGCCTGCGAAGTTTCAGCTCGATTGGATGACGGGAAAAGGGTTAAAAATCAATCCAAAGTTTGGATGACATACAAACATACATACATACATACAGACAGGTCAAGAATTTAAAAATAGATATATTTTCACGTGCTTTGAAGCTTCCTTTTCACTATTATATTTTTTTCACTAATTATAAAAACTGCGCAGAATTTGTCCTGCTGCCATGCAACATTCAATTTTATAAAACATGTGTCCCCACCGTGGTAGCAGAAAAACACAAAATTTGTCGCGGTAACTCAAAATAGCGTCTGTATGTAGTCCCGTCTATGAAAATAGATGGGTTCTGGCGCTATCTACCGAATAAGTCGGCTCACCCCATGCCAGACACATTTTTTATTTCCAATATTTACGCCGAGGAAATATCCCCTTGTTGGCGTTTTAGCCCATATACAAATTTCTATTTTTTTTTTAATTTTATTCACAAAAAGTGTTTGAATGATTTTGATTTGAAAAAATTCTCAATAATTATTATTGAAAGAAAATCGATATAAAAATCAAAAATAATTGTTATTTCTGAGAGATATAATAAAAATCAGAAATGCTTGTTATTTTGGGTGAGATATTTATTACTTGTGGGGTGGTATAAAACAAATCAAAAATAATCCTTAAAAACTGATTTTTATTTTAAAAACTGTTCTGTCCCTGCTTAAAACGCATACATTTTTATTTTACTCAGTCATTTTGAAATTCTGTCTGCAGCACGATGGATAATAAAACAAATAAAATATATCAAAGAACATACATTGGGAGCAGTGAATTCTGTCCAAGCTGAAATGATAATATAAACGACAAACTGCAACTCATTTTAGAAAACCAGGCCCGAATGGAGCAGAAAATACACGGTAATATAATATCTTCACTTTTTAATATTTTATACATATACAAAAACAATAACATATTTCAGATAAGTAATTTTAATCAACTATGAACATTTATAAATAATTAACCAATAAACAATTATCTATCTATTTAGAGAAAAATCTCACAGGTCAATCTAAAATTTTGGCAGCTTTGAACCAAATAATTAAAAAAATGTTAAAGTGGACAATGAAGTGGAATTTCCAGTGAAATCGGTGGAGGATTGGGGTACTGTAAATGTAGAAATGTCCACTGATATGGATAAATATGTAAGCCTTAGTAACATATCCTATCATATAGTATATAATAATATAATCGTAACGTAGCATCTACGTATGTATGTATGTGAATTATATAATATCATATCACATCACATTATATCATCATATCAAATATCATTTCATTTAGATTGCCATTATAAAAACTATTTGTTCCCAAGGAGGACTTTACAAAAAATTTAATAGATTATTTAGTAACGAAATAATTCTTAATTATAATCACGACGGCATGAGCAATAAAACAGCATTTAAAACGCTTCATGCTTTAAACACTGCACTTTTTGGTAAGCAATAGCAAACGATATATTTTATTAAATTTAATCACATTTTTTAATATTTATTTACAGATGCAGTCAAAACGAATGGATATTGCCATAAGGAATTTGTTTTAGAGTTGCGAAAATCATTTAAAAAGGAAGACACTTCCGCAAAGTTTGTGTTGACAAGTATAATAATACAATAAAAGAAAATCAAAATTAAAGCTCATGCATATTTATTTGTGGTATACTTTTAGGATTTAAAAAATATGTAGCACCTCATTTACATTCAGTTACAGGGTAAACAAGAAATTAATGAGGGGTCATGATTATTACATTACATTTACGTATGACACTAGGAGCAGTCATCATCCAATTCTCAATTACGAAGTAATATGAACGAGAGATTAGCACTGATCCAAACGATGCTTACAAAGTCAATGAAGTGATAATGACCACTCATGACATGTCGCTTAGTCGGTAATCTAAGGCAAAGTACTTGATCGAGCTATGACACCTCCACGTAAAAGTTAAGCGAAAAGTGGATAGATGTGCAAATGGGTTTGCTCTACAAAATCATTGAGACATCGTCGATGATGTAATTATATGTCTTACCACTGTAATATTTGGTTTATGGAGAATAAATTGAATTTGTTTCCCTCTTCTATTTGGGACTTTGAAGCTGTGAACATCAACCACTCGCTAAGTATTAATAATCTTTTTCTTACAGCAAGTGTATAAGTACTTTTGATACAGCAACAAATTATGTACATGACCTTGGCCAAATAGGACAAGTTGCCTTCTTAGCTACCTCGAATAGGTTTGCTATTATTCAAGAGAATTTACTCAACACCGCGTATTATTCAAAGGGAACCGCGTTATCAGTCCTGCCACTCAACGCGATGAAATTTTAAAGAAATTACATCACACAGATATCGGCATTGTACAAATCAAACAGATGGCAAGAAACCACTGTTTTTGGAAAGGCATAGATAACGATATTGAACGTATGGTGAGAGAGTGTTCTAAGTGTGCAATGGTAAGAAACAATGCACCGAAAGTTGAACAAAACCACTGGGAAGATCCGAATGAACATTTTTAACGTGTGCATATAGATTATGCTGGACCGTTTCTAAACCACTATTTTATATTACAGAACGCATGGTTTACCCGAAATAATCGTGCCTGACTATGCTTCTACTTTTCAGGAATTTTTCAAAAATTTATTGCACCGGGTCATCCAGTGAATCATCGTGTTCAAATATTAAAGATCAAGCTAAAGTCGATGAAGAATGAAAGTATACCATTATCCACGATAGTGCAAGAAATTCTTCTGAGATGCATGGCAACTGCATTAGTATGTGGACAAAGTCCGGCAAAACTGTATCTTGGTCATGATATTCGAATAAAATTACATGCCATTTGGCATCTAAAATCAGGTACGATTACTAAACCAACCATCATCCGCCATATTAATGTTGGGGAGAGGGTGCAAGTGAGATGGTTTGATCGAAACAAAGAGACGTGAAAATTTAGCATCGTAAAGAAAAAGTTGTGAAATTGTCATTACTACGTAATATTACAAGTCGATGGTACGTCAGCAGCCTGAAGCTACTTTGAACATACACGACTCCCGTCCAAATTCATGAAATTACTGTCGACCTTCATAGAACAGAGTCAGAAGTACAGCCGCACATTCAAAACTCACCTGCGTCTCAAGTACCTCCTCTTAGAAGAACGAAACGAACAATCATAGATCATAAGCCCAAATCCCTATCGATTGTACTAAAATGTATCTGTCATCACGGTATCTCTTTTTTCAAATTGTTACTCACATATACAAGCCGTTACCTTTTTGCTTGTTTTCATGGCAAGGTGTACCGGCCATTTTTTAAAGCTTATTGCATTCCGCATATATATGTAAGTCAATCGAGTCACAAGCACCGCCGTCACTTTTTGTTTCCTTTTTTATATTAAATTGTTATTAATACAACACAACGTTGGTCATTAATATTCGACCTTCAAATACAACATAACAGTATCAAATGCCTTCGAAAAGTCTGTGTAAATAACATTACAATGGGACCCTAATTCCATAGAACGAAGGCAAGTCAAGTAACGGGTTAATAATATTAACTAAGTAGAAGTAGATCTCCCAGCCATAAAACCGTGCTGACAATGAGACATTTTATCTTTTACTAGTTCGAAAAGCTTATCTTTCAATATTTTATCGAAAATTTTAGCAAATGAACATTGTTTGACTATGGGTCTGTAGTTAATGACTTGACTACGGTCACTAGATTTAAAAAGCGGGACTGTAGCGAAAAATTTCCAACAGTTCAGAAACGTTTCATGATTCATGCAAGTATCAAAAAGAATTAAAATTGCTTCTGAGATATTCAACGAACACTGTTCAAAAAACATAGAAGGGTATGTTCCTACAGATCAATTAGATTTAATTTGTAAGAGTACTAACCCCCGAGAATATATCTTAAATGTTTATATGCAAATTGGGTATGCTAATGTGATCTCAGAGCTCAGTGCAATTCGAATTCGGCTTAACAAATGTAGTTTGAAAAAAATGTGCAAATAAATCGCCCGACTCTTCATTGCCATCATATTTCAAATCATCATAAAACATTCGTTTAAGAATACCATAATTGCTATCTTTTTTGCAATTTATGTAATGCCAAAATGCGCAAGAATTCTCTTTAATCTTATTTTCCATTAGACAAATCGTCGGCTTAATGCTATTTTGGTCCTTACGCCATTTTCAGATTTTTTGAGTTAGAAAAGTACATCTTGGTTTCTGAATACGCTCTTTCTCAATCTGCAATTAGTTGTTACTTATCTTCCTTAGTTTTCGAGATATTGAGTGTCAAATTTGATCCATATCTACTTTATGCAATATTTTTTCCATTTTTTGGGCTATATCCAGTCTTGTGGCGTATGGACCACATAGACCAAACATTTTTTGCAACGAAAAAATTCATTATATTGTGGTCCATGTGCACATTTGGTCATTTTGAGAAAATTATATTTAATTTATTTATGCGAACATGTGTACAATGCAAGATAAATAATAATATGCAATCGTCAAAGTTGGTAGCGTGCTCGCCTGCATGCGTGGGGGTCATGGGTTCAAATCCCGGATCTTGCCAAAAGCTAGCTAAATAGTCTTTGACACTCGACTTTTCCCTGGTGTCGTAAAGTTCGAATATTAATTTAATTTTAATGTAATTAATAGCAATCAGATTCCATAGCAACCCTGAATGTAACCGTTTGATAGCCATTGAAGAAGATTACAATTTGAAAATAGTTGTAAAGAACGTTATGAATTGTCAAAGATCGTTCAGTGGGCATTGTATTCCATACGTATCACTCTGAACTATAGAAGTAAACTAACTTCAGTCGTATCCGAGTTTTTGAAGTGAGTTCACGTGTATTTCAAAAGTAAGTTCTATTGGTTCCACGATAATTTGTTTTGCGGAAATGTAACTTGTTTAGCCACATGCCCGTTTAAATGTACATTCAAATTCAGTGACGTCGGCAGAACTAAAATTTTTGACGACTTCCGAAACTCAATGATAATGAGAAAGTAGGATTTTATTTCAAATTCGTAAAAAGAATTAGCGTAAAAAGACGCCGTGCTCGGGAGTCGACCAAAAAAACTTTTCATTTCTGTACTATTTCCAAGTTGATGATTGCATCAACAGAGTTTGTAGAATGTTTTTCTGAACATTAACAAAAAAAATTAATGTGAGTCCGATCACAGGGGAGATGTGTAAACATCTAGTAATGAAAAATTTTTTTTAAGTTGGAAGTACTTATGCCTTTAGTATATTTTTTTAATTAATCAATTAAAAGTATCAAAACTTTCAATATTGTAAATACCAGGTGGCGCAAAAGTCATCCTCCTATCAGAAAATGCTATAAATTTTGAGATTGGCCCCTACTGTCAGTTCTGTTTTGACATTTGTGTAGTAAACACATGCGAAATACACGTTAATAAACAATGTTACGCTACACTGCTCCAGAACGCGGAATATTGCTGACTATTTATTTGACCAATAATCGGTCGGTGACTTTATCACAACGTGAATTTCGTCGCAGATTTCCTGGCCGTCCAACGCCTACTGGTGAAACACTGCGACGTTTAGCCGCTCGCCTCGAAGAGACTGGCACAACACGAGATGCTGCCAGGCGTGGCAGACCCCGGAGTAGCCGTTCTGCAGAGAATATTGCTGCTGTAGCCGAGGATGTCATGGATGCGCAGTCGACATCGACCAGAAGACGTGCCATGCAAATGGGTATCAGTCGACGGTCTTTACAGCGAATTTTGGTACAAGATTTGAAGATGTTTCCGTACAAAGTCCAGACGGTGCATCAGCTGTTAGCTGCTGACCGGCAATCGCGTCTAACATACGCTCAAGCCATCCTTAATCACCACCAAGAGGAAGATGATTTTTCATCAAAAATAATCATGAGTGATGAGGCCCATTTCCATCTTAGCGGGTACGTAAATAAGCAAAATTTACGCTTCTGGGGTACTGAAAATCCGCGTGTAACCCACGAAGAGCCGCTCAAAGTCACTGTATGGTGTGCTGTTTTCGCTGGAGGAGTTATCGGACCTTTTGATGTGTAAACATCTATACATTACTTTTTTTTTTTTCTTCGAACACGTCGCGGGCCAAACCGTTACTGTGAATGGTGAGCGCTACAGAGCAATGATCAACGAGTTCTTTTTGCCGCAACTTGATGAATTGGGATTGGAAAACATGTGGTTCCAACAGGACGGTGCAACGGCACACACTGCACGTGCCACAACCGATATGCTGAAGGATGCATTTCCCGGGCGCCTAATCTCCCGTTTTGGCGATTTGCACTGGCCAGCAAGATCGCCTGATTTGACCGCTCCAGACTTCTTTTTGTGGGGCTGTTTGAAGTCGCGGGTTTATATCAACAAGCCTCAGACTCTTGCAGCTTTTAAAGACAATATCCGTCAAGAATGTGAGGACGTATCGCCGGAAGTTTTGGCCAAAGTGATGGAAAATGCCATAAAAAGGGCTCAAATGACAATCAACTGTGGCGGAGGCCATTTACATGACATCATATTCTCGACTTGATGTAAAAAAATTAAAAGACCAAATAAAAATAATCCACAAGAAGAATCAAAGTTTTTAATTTTTTTTAAATTACAGCCAAAAAAAACATCGGAAGTTTACTTTTGCGCCACCTTGTACATAGGAATTTGCTGGTTTTTGTTTGTTTTATTTAACTTATTTGGTTAGTAAATGGGCCCACTGCAGTATATATGTACTGCATTAAAAGTTACAGTAAGCAGTAAATTTACTGATTACTGAAAAAATTCAGTAAATTTTTACTGATAATGAAATTTTATTTGCATTACCAGTCAAATCGTAGGGCCGTATTCATAATAATCATTAATCGGGCATTACTGATTACTGAAACTTCAATGCACCTCATCGTAATCATGTAGGCACTTTATAAAAATTGCTGAAAAAAATTTTAGTAATCAGTAAAAAGTTACTAGTTAAAGAATTATTTTTACTGAAATTTTAGTAGTACTGCAAAGTGCCCATCTATGGTAAATGCCTTAAGTACAAATAGTTAATATTGGCTTATGGTAACTAAAATAAGATATATAATTTTTTGACTCGATTGTATTTAAAAATCTCTGGAAAACTGCATCTATAGTAGTGGAATTGTTAGTTGTGGGGGTTTGTGGAGAATTGCTCGCATGCAAGTGGAAAACGTCAAATAAAAATTTTGTTAAAGCTTGCGACTGTGGGTTTGCAAAATTTGTATTAAAATCTCCACCCATAATAATTGGCATGAGATGGAAATTGTTACCCAATTGTCGTGCACCAGCTTCAGTGTAAGGCAACAGTACGTAATGAAGATATGTTATAATCTTAACTTATATTGGAATCTAATAGAAATTTTATTAGAATTAACATTACCTCCATTCAGCTTTGATACGCTTGGTGTTGTTTTATGTTCTGAGTTATAATTTGTTTGGTGTTTTGTAAAATATTTTATTATTTTGTATTTGTTGCGGTTGACAAGTTATTAATCAGCTGTTTACTGAAATGTAATGTTATTTTACAGCAATGGTTTTCGAAAATTAGTAGCTAATATTGCACGCTAGATGGTGCTTATATGCAGCTGTTAAGTATGAATGACAATCTCAAAGATGAAGAAAACTTTTAGTTTTTAGTTTTCCTTATTTTGCTTTGTTTTAGTAAATTTTTTATTAAAAGTGCAAAAAATCTTTTTAAAAGTTATTAAAATTAAATGTTTTTGTATTCATTTTATTTATTTGTTTTCATTTGCCTACGATAACATAATGTACGACAATTAGTGAAAATTAGTCGCTACTATTGCACACTAGATGGGGTTGAGTATATTGTATGCAGCGTATGAGTACACTAATCCACTCATACATAGCTCACACCGATTTGATAACGCTTTACGATTGGTTAACGATTACATCGCACATCTTACTCTAAATTTGTGATTGTATTGTGAAAAAGATTTTTACCCCCAGCGTATAGATGTTTACACATCAAAAAGAATTTATTACGCATTTGAACATTCTCAAGATGTTACCAGTGGAATTCCTCTTCCCAACAAAAGAGGTAAACACGTTAAAAAATCAACTTCTACTGAACAACTATCTGAAATTCGGGAACAAATTGATAGCTTTCAAACTGTAGAATCCCATTATTTTTTTGCCAAAAAATTTGCCAAAGGAACCATAAATCTATCGTTAAAATCGAGTCCCCTACTTTTTGTTGGTAGATTTTTTCCCAAATTGACGTTCGTATGAAATATTACCTACACGTTCACATCCATAACTATCGATCGGGTTTAATCACCAGTAGGCGCGTTGGAAAGGTGAGCTCATTTTGATCAAGTTACGGGCATTACGTTACGTTACGACTGAACTGATTTGCGCTTTACATTATTGGCATATTTTTTCACAGGGTGCACACCCTGTGGTATGTTTGTTTATTTATTTTTGTTTTTAGTTTCTTTATAGACTTCTTTATTTTTGTTTGTTTATAATATTCCAGTGTATGCTAGTTTTGTTTGAGCGTCATTTCAGTGAAGTGTTACTATTTCAACTAACAAATAATCAAACTATTTTGAAATTTAGAAAAGATTTAAAGGTAAGTGTAAAAACATTGCTAACTATTATAGTTAATAGTTATAGTATTATTCTATGAAAAACATATTTAATTATTTTAGTGACGGTTTAAAAAATGGATTCAGAGCCTGGTTCATCGCAAAATCCAACAGATACCCAACGCAGTAGTTTGCAAAATTTGGTCTTTGATGATGTTTTTTCTTTTGGCGTGGCCTGTGAATTACCTGATATTAATCTGTCAACTAAACGAGATATATTGAAGTACTATTTTTTCTTGGCCGAACGTTCAAAAGCCCAAAGCAAAATGTTTTCGTATAAAACATTTACTCCCCAAGTAGCAGACAGATTGTTAGAAATTTGGAATCAACTTAATATTGAACTTATACTCAAAGGTAGCATCATTAGAAAATTGAATAATTTGCTTGACGCATATAGTAATGCAGATAAACAACGAGTAAAACGCGCAACAGAATTCAAAAAATTCGTAGAATCAACAAATCAATTATTCAACATTGGAAAATGTAAATGCAACTTGTGGATATATCCCAGAAAACTTAAAAGATTTCATGCCAACAATCCCAGTGAGCAACGATCCTACATACGAACCACATTATGACGAAATGGAAGTTGATGTGAGAGGAGGTTCAGAATTAGTTCTACCACCACAAACATACACTCCCAGATACAATACTAAAAACTATGCAATGATGTGTGACAGATTTGGTGTGCATGATAGAATGGGATCAGCATTGGCAACAGCTCTGATGGAAGACCTGGGCGTAAAAGATGCTCATGGTAATCTTGTCATCATGGATAAAAGTAAACTTCGTAGAGAAAGAGAAAAATGGAGACAAGACGCACTTCGTAAGCGGTAAGATGGCTCGAATTTGATATCATTTTCATTGAGGGAACCAAAATCTCAATTGATAGGCTACACAAAACTAGAAAGTGAAACTGCGGCAAGCAAAGTCAACAAATTGATCGAATTCTTCCAAGAAAAACAATTGTCTCTCGATTCATTAATTGCCATATGCGCTGATGGTGAACCAACAAATACTGGCGTACACGGTGGAATTTTGCGACTATTCGAAAAACAGATAAAGAGACCACTGCACTGGTTTGTGTGTCTTCTGCACTTTAACGTGCTTCCGATTAGACATTTGTTTGACACTTTAGACAAATCAACCACCACTGGACCACGATCAACTACCGGAAAGTTGAGCTCAAAAATTGCTGATTGTGAAAATCTTCCGGTATGTAATTTTTATAGCTGATTCTTTACCATTTTTCATTCCATTTTTTAGCTTTTATGTTTTCTTTTCAGGTGATAACCGATTTTGAGGAAATCGCTTTGGAAAATATGCCTCCTGGTGATTTAAATCCAGAAGAATTATCTACCGATTCGAGGTACTTGATGTTAATGGCCAATGCAATTTCTAATGGTGTGGTTCCTGCGGATTTGTCTCACATAAAACCAGGGCCAATTGCACATTCTCGTTGGCTGACCAAAGCCAATAGATTATTACGGTTGTATGTGACAACTAATAATCCAACTGAAAATTTAAAAATTCTGGCTAACTATATAATAAAAGTATACACGCCAATGTATTTCAATGTTAAGTATTATAGCTCTGCCGCATACGGTAGTACATTACTTTTTAAATTTATTACTTGGACACGATTTTTACCACCGAATTTACTTGGAGTTGTAAATACAGTAATTCCAGATAATCCATATTTTGCACACTCAGAAAATATCTTGCTATCTATGTTGTTTGATGATAGAATGGAAAAACGAAACATTGCTATAAAGAAGATTTTACATTACCGAAGAGATATTGTCGACCCAACGGAACTTAGAGTTTATCAAAAATCTCTTATAAACTTTAATTGTACGGAATATACAAATATGATTGATTTAAATGACGATACCATTTTATTCGAACCACCGTTTACGCAAAGTTATTCGTATGAACATTTGGAGGGATATTTAAATTACGAAGTGCCACCGTTTGATGATCCACAAATTCCTTTACACATTCAAGGAACGGAAAGACATGTCCAATTGCTGGCTGCCACTGCTAAACGAGTTGCAGGAAAGAATGTAGAAGGCGCTATGGCGACAACATTAGAGAGCCGTACGAAAACACCCAGACTTGAAAGCAAATAAGACTTTCAGAAAAAATAATGTTTTTTTTCACATTTTGTCTTTTACTACACTCAAATTGAATATTTTTTTTTTGATAATAGGTTGATAGATACTTTATTATCTCTTAATTTGAATTTTTGTAGAAAAAAAAATAAAAAGGGAAAAAAAATAAAAAAGTTGGTTTTATGTGTTATTTTGTTTTAGCAATATCGCATGAATTAATCAACCGAATTCGATAAATTTGGACTTAAACTCTTCATTTTGAATTGTAAATTGAATTAAATAATGGATTGAGCCAAAAAAATGGCCATGGAAGTAATATTCTTGGACAAAATCATGAAAAAAATGGTCCAAAATTTGGACAAAAATGCCCGTAACTTTTGAACTTTTTACCAACAAAAAGTAGGGGACTCGATTTTAACGATAGAGGTATGGTTCCTTCGGCAAATTTTCATGGAATAACCCATAGAATACGGAAATCATAGGGAAATTGGTGAATTTTTTCACTCCCTACAAATCGACCCGCCCTAATATACATACATAGAAAAATATAGCAACCCTGTTAAAAAATGCATATATGATAAAATATTTAAGAATGAGTACAATATTGCCGAAAAAAGACACTTGTGATAAATGTTATTTACACGACAAGAAAGAATGAATAACAAATATCGAGGAAAAAGGTTTCTTGGTACACCAAACCGAAAAAGAGTTATGCAATGCTAATATCGAGAAAATGCAGATCCTAACCATGGAATCGTCTGTTATGACTTGCGAAAAGTTTTTGGCTTGCCGAAACTAATCTGCTACATATTTTTCATTATTCGTTAGAACTCGTAATGCTATTCTTTCAGGAAATGCATCGGCATTTTACTACAAAAGAAACTAAACGTGTTGTAAGAGATATTGGCTCCTTGAGCCATCAAAATAAAAACGCTGTTATTTTAATATTAAAAAATCTAAAATAATTCTTTATTTAAAGAGATATAAAAACAATTTGATGCACGGCGGACAGGTCACTGTCTCAGTTAAAAAATGTTTATAGCAGCACGGCAGTTAATAATTATCACGATCAACTTATTTTTCTAGACTGATGTCCAACTATTGTTGTTTGGTATACAAAAGGGCCAGAAAGTAAATCATTTCATTTACTTAGAAATCTCCAAAAATTGCAATATCCAAATTTGCACAAACAACAACCATTGTGCACCGAAAATACATAGGATCAGCTGACAGAATAAACAAAGTTCAATAACTACATAGGCAATAGACAATGCAAACGTATCTACGTACGTACATACGTATGCATACATCGACGGACAGAACAACCAACTGATGGTTGGGACCGACGACTGGTGGAGACAAAACAACAACAGCATCAGTTAGCGGGCTGGCGACTGATAAAGACAAGACACCAGCAGTAAGCGGACCGAAAATAAGTAGTAAACAACATTGCATGATGTTGTTGTTGTGATGTCATAAAAGAACATTTGCATGTTTGGGTGACCCGAAATATTAAGATTTTATAAGGAATTAAATTATAAAGTAAATTAATGGCAAAAGATGAATACGATTAAATTAACTAAATCTCAAACATTTCCCCCGCACAAAGAACGACTAGTTCTTGACAAGGGCCAAAAACAGATGTAGGGAGGTATTTTATTTGGTTTTCAGAGATAACCATGCAATGCCTCGACTCACAGCAACTCATTTTGTTCTGCGGATCCAGAATACTCAGACTTAATGGGCAGCAGGGCAATTTTGGAGACAGGACGCTTATAATTTTTACCATTTGACGGTAAGGAAACGACTCGTACTCGACCATCAGCACCAGGGTGGATATCTGTGACTCGGGCAAGGGGCCACTGGCCTGGCGGTAAACGTTCGTCGAAAATGGGAACCAAATCACCAACTTCAATATTCTTTTGAGGTTTGAGCCACTTTGATCGCGCTTGAAAACGACTTACGTATTCATTGACCCAGCGTTTCCAGAATTGTTGTTTCATCGATTCAATTATTTTCCATCGAGACAGTCTGTCTATGTCGGTATTCAGAAGAGTTTCTTCAGGAACATTTAAAATTGGCTCACCAATGAGAAAATGATCTGGGGTAAGAGCTTCGCTTTCAGATGAAAGTGGTCATAGGGGTCTGGAATTGAGACATCCTTCAATCTGAGTCAACAAAGTAGTTAATTCTTCAAATGGCAATGTGCGCTGGACCATAATACGTTTAAGATGGTGTTTAGTGGACTTTACACCAGCTTCCCAGAGACCACCAAAATTTGGAGAAGCAGGGGGTATAAAGTGCCAGGTTGTACCAGTGTCGGATAAGATTTCGACGAGTTCTCCTGGCAACGAGTCACGACTTCTTCGCTGAAGGATTTTGAGCTCTTTATTAGAGCCAATGAAATTTGTTCCGCAGTCAGAATACAAGTCCGTAGAGACACCACGGCGTGAAGTAAATCTCCTGAAGGCGGCGATGAATGCATCAGAAGACAGACTAGTAACAGCTTCAAGGTGAAGGGCCTTAGTTACCATGCAGATCAAGAGGCAGATATAGCCTTTGGTAGTGATCGAGTTGCGAGCTGTTGATTGGTTTATTGTTATCGGGCCAGCATAATCCACCCCACTGTATTTAAAAGGACGACAGGGTTGCAAACGGATGGCAGGGAGATCACCCATGATTTGCTGAACAGCTTTGGCCTTGTATTTGAAGCAAGTGGTACAGCGCCTTTGTACATTTTTGGCCATATTGCGGCCAGAAAGAACCCAGAACCTTCTGGTGACATAGGCCTGCATTTGGATGAGTCCGCCATGTAAAGTTTTCAGATGTGAATCTGTAAAGACTAAGAGAGAGAAGGGATTATGTTTTGCGAGGATAATACGGTGTTTAAAATCATAATTAAACTTAGCTTTTTGTAATCGGCCTCCAACACGAAGCACACCATTTCCGTCCAGGAAGGGACAAAGTTGAGAGATTTTGCTGCTTGCATGAACACACTTGTTCTTCTGTAGTTGTGATATTTCCTCTGCAAAATCTACCTTTTGAGACATAAGTACAAGTGACCGCAGAGACATATTCAGTTCTTCAGTGGAGAGACAGCCAACTTTACGTTTCTTTGGATCAGATTGTCCAGAGTTACTGGAAAAACGCAGAATATATGCTGTTACACGGACCAGTTTGGATAAAGACGAGAACTTTGACAATATTTCGGGATATTCATGTGTAGTTGTTAAGTTAACCGCAATTTTAGATTTTCGTATTTCAAGATCGGTTTCATAGGACATTTCTGGCTGTGTAGGCCACAGTTGTGGAGACAGAGACAACCAGTCAGGATCACACCACCACAGTTTGTGGTTGAGAAGTTCAACAGAAGATGCACCACGGGAAGCACAGAGAGAGACATTGGAGTACCGTTGCACCTCTGCAACACGACTACCAACATATACACTCCATTATGAAGATTCGCCTCTGAGCCAGCAGAGAGCAGTCATACTATTAGTCCAGTACCAAATATTAGAGATATCTCGTTCGAACGTACTCTTAACCTTCTCCATGAGTTTAGACAGAAGTGGAGTATAACTCCCATATATGGGCAGGTGCTCCTAGGACATCTTTGGAGATTCTCGACCGTGTCCAGAGGAGATGGTGTTGATAGGGGACAGTAGGGTATCCAACTCTATTGTCTCCCTTGAGCATCGTCGAAATGTGGGTTGCGTGTCACTGTTCTATCGATATTTCCACCTTATGTGTTCCTCGGACATCCGTCAACTTATGCCAGACGTGAGGATATTTAACCGAAAGACGCGCCTTTCCGGGAACTCTCATCCGTTTTTTACCGAGTGGCCGGTTGACCGCACTACACAATATAGAGAAAATTCGTTCTTCAGCCGTACAGTCCGTATGTGGAATATACTTCCGGCCAGTGTATTTCCCACCAATTGTGACATACACAGATTCAAGGCAAATGTCAACAGACACTACTCCCTCTTTCCACCCTCCACTACCTCAATTTTCCTTCGCCAACACATTGCACTGCATTTATAGGGGGCATCCACTGAGTGTTGGTTTGATAAAAAAAAAAAGACAGAAGTGTCGCACCACATAATTCCAGCTTGGGAAGTGTCAAAACTTTCAACGGGGCAACTTTTGTTTTGGACTGCACAATACTTTTAGTGCCCGAATCCAAATTTTTTACATATACGACAGCAGCAAAATCAGATTGCGAGGCGTCGCAGAAGCCATGTAACTCCCCTGAACTATTTTTATTTGTACTAATCCAGCGGGGGATTTGGATTTTCTCTAAGATTTTGAGATCCGCAAGATTGCGATTCCAGGAGGACTTTATAGAAGCAGAAACTGGATCTTTCCAATCAATTCCTTCGAGCCAAAGTTTCTGGAAAGTAATTTTAGCATTAATTGTGACTGGAGCTAACCAACCCAAAGGGTCATAGAGTTTTGCAGCATCGGACAGAAGGCTACTTTTCGTAACTTTATCCTGGGCCACGAAATTTACTTTGAACGAAAAAGTATCTTCATCTATATTCCAAGCCAATTCTAGAGCTTTGACAGCAGACTATTCATCAAAATCAATCATATTGATTTTTTCGCGGAATTCTTCCGGGATATGGGCCATGAGTTCTGGAGAGTTCGATGTCCATTTACGTAGATTGAAGCCACCAGCGGCTAGTAGCTTTACCAATTCTTCTTGAAGAATCTTCGCCTCAGAGACAAAATCAGCGCCAGAAATTACATCATCAACGTAGGTGTCAGTTTCAAAATGTTGAAGGCATCAGGAAACGATTGAGCTTCATCTTTGGCTAGCTGATGTAAAACTCTTATAGACAAGTAAGGAGCAGAACTAGTACCATAAGTAACTGTTACAAGTTTATAAATATAAATCTCCGAATCGCGCCAAAGAATTTGTTGGTAGTGATGTTGACTATCGACTATGCGGATTTGCCGAAACATCTTTTCTAAATCCGAGCGGAAACCGACATTAAATCGTCGCCAACGAGTTATAATCGCGGGTAAGTCATTTTGTAAGGCGGGACCGGGAGAGAGTTCAGCATTTAATGATGGATACGGGGGTCTTTTGCTACTACCGTTAAAAACTACACGTAACTTTGTTGTAGAACTACTTGCAAGTTTTGAGGGTAACCGCCGATTTTAACCATATGGCCTAACGACTCGTATTCTTGCATAAACCTTTTAGATTCCATCTCTCGCGAACCGATTTCCACCGTCTTTAAACGTTTGAGCGCATTATAATCTGTGTGGCTGTACGCCGGAGCAGATTTAATAGCTAAAACAGATTTAAATGGCAAAAACAGATCTTCCGTCCGGATTTCTGCTAATAATTTTCGCAAGCATTTTCTTCAGCAGTAGCTTTTTTTCAACAATTTCTTCTTGCTCCCAGAATGCTCTCCATTGAGTATCTAGAGAGCATAAGTTCACTCGTACCGCGTTAGAGTAGGAGACTTCAGAAGTAGTACCAGACACAACCCATCCAAAATGAGATAATTGAAGAAACATACCTTTAGTGAACTTTTTCTGTTGGGGTTGTATAATATCCCCATATATGTCGCCACCGATTAAAATAGCAATTTTATCATTGTTATGGAATTCAGGGTCAGCTAACTGAAATTGCCTCAGATCAGGTAATTCCTGTTTTCCTATAGGGCCTGGGCAATATTGTGTCAAAGAGAGCAAGACAAAAGCACTACTTTCCAACTTGAAATTAGCTTCAAAAGTAGAAGCGAGGCAAAAACGAACGCATTTTCGTACTACAACTGAGCTTCCTCCGATTCCATTAATGTGGGCGAAAGTGTTACGCTTCTCAAGTTTCAAAAGTTGAGCGGCATTTTCGGTTATTAGTGTGGCTTCTAAAATCGCGCGAAGTTTGAATTGTCCAAAAGGCGTTTGGACAAGAACGCGAACAGTGGCTAATAAAACTTGACGTATGATCGTAGCGCTTAACGAGGATAAGTTGCAGTTAAGGTTGGAATCACTTCTCGTTTGAATACCTGATGTACTAGGGCCATCAGAAGCAGACACAATTTGGTTTGAAGGCGAGTTAGATTGATCAGGTATTCGCGCAAATTCGCTATGAATTATTGTATGGTGGGGCGACTTACAAATCTTACAACGAGTTTGTAATTTACAGTCTTGAGCAAAATGACGAGTATTAAGGCAGTTTCTACAAATCCCTTTTCGAGAAAACAAGTTCGCGCTTGGCAGCAGACGGCAGGGCAGCGAATTTGAAACATTTATATAACATGTGTCGTTTTCCACAGCAGGGCAGTTTTCATTCCCCAGGGCCACCATATAAACACAACGAGTTAAATTGGGTTTAGAAAAACTAGTATTTTTCGAGCTAGGTTTAACAAAGGTCAGAGTATGGTCGTTAATGGATTCAAGAGTACGGAACGTGGTTTCAAGGAAGGAATATAGTTCTTCTATGCTTGTGATTACAATAGAAGCCTTGAGCGATTGCTCCCATTCTTTGCATGTTTGGATATCCAACTTCGCGACAGTGATATGGATCAGAATTGGATCCCAGTTTTCACAGGTTACTTGAAGAGTGCTAAAAAGTGAGAGACAGTTTCTTGTCGTATCAAGAATCTTCTTAATGCTCTCACAAGAGCCATCAGATTTAGGTATATCAAATAAATTACGAAAAATAGTGTCACAAATTTTCCTCTTGTTGTGGTAACGACGAGATAGAGCGGACCAAGCGAGTTCGTAACTAGTGTCACATGCGGGGATATTCATTAACGATTGACAAAGGAGTATCTTTGCAAGAACTTTTCAGGAAATAATATTTTTGCACTTTAGACAAACGTTGATTGTCGTGGACCAGCGAAACAAACATGTCTCTATATGAGATCCATTCTAAATAATCTCCACTAAATGTAGCAAACGGACATCAGTTGAGACCGACTCATTTCGAAACGAAGAGGTATGGAAAGTGTTTGCATGAAAGCTGGGAGAATTGGAGGTTTGGTACTCGGACATGATGTTCCCTTAGCAACCTGGAATTTTGTAACGAAAGTGGTATACACATCATCTTTCAGATAGGGGACATCATTAATCGAAACCGAATTGTCGACTGTGTGGTCATAAGTTCATCAGAAAGTTTCTCAAAAACATACGCTGTTCCTCGATCGCGCTCGACATATCCTCCATTTTATATTAACACCACGAATCACGAAATCACAATTAAAACTGATTTATACAGTACCTTTTACTAGTTACTTTCACCAACTGGCCAAATGACTCTCGAATCAGCTCGGGATGATTGTAGCACCTTCTCGTTGTCACAGCTTTCAAACGTAGCTCGAATTACTGTCTCTTAAAAATCACTGTCTATTTTTTTCCAAGTTTTTAAATGTTTTTGTGTCAATGTTCACTTTTTAATAATGTTATTTTTCAATAGTTTCTTTAGTTTAGTTTTAATAATTTATTATTTTAAAAAGATAAACACTTAAATTCCCGGGTTTCGGCACCATAAAAATGTAAGGAATATTGGCTCCTTGAGCCATCAAAAAAAACACTGTTATTTTAATATTAAAAAATCTAAACTAATTCTTTATTTAAAGAGATATAAAAACAATTTGATGCACGGCAGACAGGTCACTGTCTAAGTTAAAAAAAAGTTTATAGCAGCACGGCAGTTAACAATTATCACGATCAACTTATTTTTCTAGACTGATGTCCAACGATTGTTGTTTGGTATACAAAAGGGCCAGAAAGTAAATCATTTCATTTACTTAGAAATCTCCAAAAATTGCAGTATCCAAATTTGCACAAACAACAATCATTGTGCACCGAAAATACATAGGATCAGCTGATAGAATAAACAAAGTTCAATAACTACATAGGCAATAGACAATGCAAACGTATCTACGTACGAACATACGTATGCATACATCGAGTGACAGAACAACCAACTGATGGTTGGGACCGACGACTGGTGGAGACAAAACAACAACAGCATCAGTTAGCGGGCCGACGACTGATGAAGACAAGACACCAGCAGTAAGCGGACCGAAAATAAGTAGTAAACAACATTGCATGATGTTGTTGTTGTGATGTCATAAAAGAACATTTGCATGTTAGGGTGACCCGAAATATTAAGATTATATAAGGAATTAAATTATAAAGTAAATTAATGGCAAAAGATGAATAAAAATTGATTAAATTATAGACAATAAAATATAATACGATTAAATTAAATAAATCTCCAACACGTGTATAATTTAACAGCAACTCTAATTTTATCGGGTAAAAGAAAACTCACTTACTGTGCAATTTGGACGGAATATCGAAGTGGTAGATCTGGAAACGATATTGCCAGCGCTTTAGTCCGAATACTCTCAAAATTGAGCAGCGATCCTCCACAGATAAATCGTATCACATTATGGAGCGATTCTTGCGTACCACAGAATCGAAACTGAATCAACAGTACCGCAATAAAATATTTTCTTTCAACTCATCCAAGAATATTGCAAGTTGTTCAGAAATTTTCGGAGCCAGGCCACTCTAATATACAAGAAATCGATTGCGTGCACTCCGTTATAGAAAGGTATTTAAAGGATATAGAAATATACAGCCCGGTGCACTTAATTGAACTTTTAGAAAAGATGTCTAAGCCAATGACCAAGCTAAGCATAATTGAAATACAGCCAAGTGATTTTAAATGTTTTTCAATCCCTTCAGGAAAATTGGACTACTCTAATGAGCCTTTCACTGAAGTAAAGACATTATTTTATGAACATGAGTTACATTTTTCCATAAAGTATAAACCTTAATTTTCAAAAAATTCGTTTAAAAATTGGAGTTTATTAAAACGTCCAAGAAAAAATAATTTAGGAACGCCGAAAGATTTATTTTCTCACACTGTTCCGTCCGGATTTAATTTTATTTATCCCAGATCGGCATCGTACCTACATGCAAAAGTTGGTAAACTAAAAAATAGAATAACAAAAATAGTTTTGAAATTGTGTTTAATAAATTAAATCTTTACAAAATATAATGGATATGGACCACAAACTGCAAAAATAAAATAATGCTGTTTTGGTCCACATTAGGGTCCATGTGGTACTAAATTGAAAAAAATATTAAAAAGTTTGGATATGGATCAAAACTGCAACTGTCTACTTTTACAAAATTCGCGATTAATCTCTAATTCTGAGAAGTAGTGGTCTAAAAACTTATATGAAGCATCTACGGGATATGTATGCATAACAGATAAGTTTAAAAAAAATAACAAACTTTTTCTGTTCAGTTGTGAGTAAAATATTCTCAAACTTTAAGTGCGTTTTTCTCCAATCAGAAAAAAGGCGTATGGACCAATATAGCATTAAGCCGACGAAATATAAATTATATTCTTTACGGGCTAGTTCAATCTTCCTACGATCCTCATCGTTAGCTGACTCTTAATATTTTCTATGACATTTATTTGTAACGTTTTTCAAGTTGCATAATCTTGAGTTAAACCAAGGTGGTTTACTACCCAATCTTGGTACTAATTTGGGCACATACAATTCAATGGCCATATTAAAGTGGCTACGAATCGTATCATATATTACATCTGGATTATCTGGACTAATCCAAAGATTTAAAATAATCATTTAGACCAATAAAATTAACTTTATTAAAGTTAAATTTTAAAGCAAGTTCATTGATCCTTATCGTAAGAAAGGATTTTTAAAAGTTAAACAGAAGTAAATAAACTTGATAAATTAACTTTATTTCGGTATATTATGGCTTTATTAGAAATAACATATATTTCCATTGTTTATGGGACACGATTGCATTCATGTGGTTGTCGCGGATGGCTTCGCAGAGGCTCATCGTGTCAGTCAAATTTTCCAAGACAATGTTGACGGCTTCCGGTTCTATATCACGAATGGCTCAGGCGATATTATCCTTAAGGGTGTGGATCGATTCTGGATTATTCGCATAGCATCGGTCTTTTCCGGCACTCCACAAGAAAAAGTCGACCAAGAAAAAGTCTAGGGGTCAAATAGCAGCTCGGAGGCGGCCAACTGACATCGCCAAGACAGCTGATACCACGATTACTGAAATTAGTGCGCAAAAGATCGAATGTGTGATGAGTTGTGAGAGATGTTGCGCCATCCTGCTGAAACCGAAGATTATGCGAGTAAATTTCATCACATGAATAGTCCGTTATTATGCTCCTGTAGCGATCGCCGTTGACTGAAATGGGATTCCATCAGCATTTTCGAAAAAAAAGGGCCAATGATACCACAACTCGAAAATCTACACCAAATTGTCAGTCTCTATGGATTAGACATTTACGCCTCCGCCGCCGTTTTTTGAGGTTTTTGCCGCGCCGCCGCCATATTACGTAGAAATCGGCGCGGCGATCGTTTGTATAATCGGTCAATTAACGAGATTGTCCTGATTTACTACACAATCAGAATATTTCCTACTAACAGTGAGTCTAATTTCCCAAGAATTAACTTATGGAGTTAACCGACAATTCGAATTTTGGATAACAACAGCCAGGTGAAATTCCATACGCTAGAACACCAACAGCCAGTCCCATTACAACTATAACAAATTTCCTAAGAATGAACCGGGTCAATTTCCTAATAATTAGGAAGAGAATATTTAAAAAAAATCCGGTTTTCAAAAATTTCGGTTTTCGGTTTGTTCGAATATTCTAATTTTGGAAAACCCGGTTTTCGGTTAAACTGTGGGGTAAAAACGGGGTAGTAACGGGGTCGGGTTTATGACGAAATGAAAACTTTACATTTTATATCATTCGTTTATTTTTAATTAAGTCTTTATGATTTCTGAGATTGATTTTATTAAAAAAATCTATAACTATTTTATACAAAATATAAAAAGGGATGTGCCTGAAGAAGTGAATGAAGTATTATTCTGCATAACGTTCTTAAGAGGATTCAATTTAACTCCCTGAATATCTGTTAGATCCAACTTGAAGTAAGATCCTAGATATTGTCTCTTACTCATAAAAAGGCCGACAGTTTCATATGCCTTCGGTTTTAAGCACGAGCTTGCATGCAGGAAGGGACATACATACATGCTCTTTATGCAGTGGAACAAGTCAGGTAGTCTCTAAACTCACCAGCTCAACCGCTGTATAGTTCCCTGGAATATTTATAAGCACCGGCACCCATATAAGGTGAATAAGGAACTGCATGGAGCAGGTGCGCAGCTGTTCGTGAGGGCAGGAATACAGGTTCTCAGAATTGATGTAGAAACACCAGGCGGTGGTGACCTTTCGACCCAGACAAAGGGTACCTTCTTAGATTGCCATGAATTCAGCCCCAAAGTCATTACAATGATCTGGTAGCCTTCATGCAAGGTCAAAACCAAGCTCTTTAGCATAGATTACAAACCCTACTCTGCAATCTAGTTTGGAGTCAACAGCAGAGAAGCCAAAAAAGCTTATACAAACTCAAAGATAGAAGTGGGTGTCATAATCGACTCCTATTGTGCATTGCGCAGATTCCTTAGAAGCGTCCCATGCCCATATAAATATCTTTATCAGCAAATATCAGCAAATTTACGGGTTATAGTTATGTGAAGGATAACCCCCACATACGGCACCCGTGATACCCACCATTGCCATAACCAGTAGACTATTTTTGAGGTTACTTCACGATACTATTTATAGTGTTTGACTTGAAAATAGAGTTTCTGTAAAGAATCACACCTTTACCGGCATTAATACAGTGGCTGAATAAATGGAAACTTCTGCTTCCCGGTAAAGACTACGAGCTCGGTTTTCTGTGATTAAGTCCTGGAATGTATCTCTGCATATAGAAGGGTATTTACCGCGCACGGAAATTTCCAGGTCGTCAGTGAATAACTGTCAGACTGTGCAACCTGATCCCTCCAACTATAGCAAAACACTATCCAGTGCTAAATTCCAGAGAAGTGGAAATAGGATTTCTGCTTCGGGTCTCCCTTTATTCACACTTCGAGTTAAGATCGTATGATACAGGAACGAGGTTATTCGCCTTCGCGTAGGCAATCCATATATCAAATTAATGATTCCCTGGTCCGATACAGCTGATTTTATCGACCCCGAACGAAGTTGTGAAAGGCACCTCCTATATCGGCAAATGCGGCAAGAGTGCATTCCTTCAGGTAGATAGATTAATCTATGAAACTCACTAAAGCGTGAAGGGCTGTTTCCGTAGATTTTCCTTTATTGAAAAAGTGCTGGCACGCGGACGGCTGAGAAGTACCTACTCCTATATTATCGTTCGCAGATATGAGTCAATCATCCTCTCCAATGAATTCAGAATAAAATTTGGGAGACTGATTGGTCTAACAACTTTTGGACTAATATGCAATGGTTTCTCCGCTCTCGGATTTGGGATTCTCTCCATATATATATGTTAGCTTGATACAGCTCACATAAAGTTTCAGAAGGCAGGTGATTTGTAGGGCTTAAAACTTCCTATTGCCTAGTGTAGTGTAGGGGATATTCGGTGAATCCGGCCTCGTCTTCGGGCCAGTTTCCTGTAAAGTGTACGTTAAGCAGGAGGTCTACCGATTCATCATTCGCCGGCTTGTTTATTCAGAAATCCTAGAGATGTGAGAGTCGTCGAGAGTTTACTCTTTGAAGATCCAAAACTTACTCTTTGAAGATCTTTGCATTTCTGATAACATACTAATTGTATTGACATTAGTTCCGGAACTTACATTTGAATCGAACTTGGCAGCTATATCTTCTATATTCAATGGTCAACATATTTCGGTTGGCAAAGTACTTTCTGTCTGTCTGATAGGATTAGTAACCATGTGAGCAATTGAACAGGCTTTTGCTTTGATGATGTAAAAGGTATTTAAAAACCGAAAACCGGTTAATCGATTCTTCGAGAATAGAAATTTCACAAACTCGAAGCACGGTTAACCTGCCAAAATGCGATTAATTGGTTTCGAAAACACTAATACGAGTATCAACCTAAAATAAGGCATCAATATACGTAAATATTTTCAAAGAGATAGTCACATTAGATTTGGTCACCATTGAAAGCGGTTGTAATATTACGTCCCTAAGCCGCCGCCAAAGTAGAAGCAATCGGCGTAAACCTCGGCTGTGGATGCATAGGCTACTCCACACTGACGTGTGGGTTGTCCGATCCCCAGACGTGGAAATTTTAATGACATAGCTGCCAAGATTAGAATGAAAATATGAAAAATGATTTCTCGGCCCGTATTTCCCAAAGTTGTTCAAGCGTAAAGCACCTCATTTTGGTCCACTGAGGTACTATACTGACGGATATTCAATATTCCGAACAGAAATAAGCTATCAGTCTCAAAATAACATATGATTTAAAAATATACTAGTATTTGTACTACCCGTTATATATAAAACTCTTCGTCATAATCATATTTATCATCATCTGAATCTTCCAATATCCGCCTGGAGATTCATAAATAACAATAACTCAAAGTAGGCAAAACAACAATACTCGTAGAAGCTAAGACATTAAGAGGAAAAAATTCACAGCTTGCGAGTTAGCATCAAAAAATAGTGAAATACTAACATTTTTGAGGTACAAAAGGGTATTTAGGAGCTACTTATTCCATGTTTCCAACGATTACTCAATTTCTAATATGTTTCAACCCGTGCACATGGACAAATTTTAATTTCGTTTGACATGTTGTAGTACTCAGCTGAAACTGAATTTCAGGTTTCCCTACAAAATCAAAGTACTTTAAAATAACAACCTGCTTTTTTCACATCGACTTCATATTCAACCCTGAAATTCACGTTTATCTGAGTACTCTGCTTAAATAGTGGCATTTATTCACAGGGTGTCTAGTAATTTATATTTCATACAAATTTCGATGCCAAATTCAGTGAAATTAGCTTATTTTGAATTTGTATGGGAAATTTTATTACAAAAATTGCTCGTACTCATCCGGTAGAGATGCTTTATTCGGGTGTCTAGACACGTTCAGATTATAGTGATATGTTCACAAAAGTTGTTGAGCTTTATCGTGGCTACAATTTTGCCAAGTATGAAAAATTAGGAGTCCCTGTCAGATATGCTGAAAAAAGTGAAAAAAAAATATTTTTGGGTATATTTTTTCAAAATGAAGTGCAGGAACAAATTAGTTTTTTGGAATAAAGTAAAAGTTGTTCAACGGATTCTTAGCTACATTATTGCCAAATATAGTTAAGCGGCAGCACCCAGCCTTTTTTTTTTCAAGGGGACCACTGTTTTTCAGAATCTTTTGAGGCCCAAAAAAAATTGGTCACCAAACTCGACAAACCGAGTATAGGGTTATACTTATACTATCCTTTGACTCCAACCTTTACTGTCAAGTACGTGAATTTTTTTTTCTGTAGCACTGTGTAATTGTTCGGTTCAAGATTAATACCTATTAAAAAGTACCTTTTATATGAAAAGGTAAATTTTAATAGAAAATATTAAATACAAAATTTGTGAAATTGATTATTATGGTGGATGGTTGGGAATATTGCAATTTCAATGCCCAGGCACACCATCAGCTCCCTTCTCCACAAGTATTTAGGTAGATCAAAACACATTATAGGGATAAACAAAACTCAACTCAGCGAGAATTGTCTCAACAAATAAATACAAATTATTCCATACTTTTTAGAACTATCGAATTTTTAAACATTTGTGTGGAATAATTCATTTTTAATCTAGTTACCATTGTAAGAGATGCCTGTTATTTAAAGGCACTAAAAATTCCGTATTCATCAGCTTGTATCTTTTGCAATTTGTAACCGATTGCAGAATTTTAAAATGTAAATGGAAGCTAGACATTTTGAGATATAAAAAATCATGGTTTCTTAACTAAAGAACTTTTTTTGAGCAATTTATAAAAAAGTCCAAAAATGTGCTATTTTTTTTTTGGTTCACTTGAATAAAGGCACTTTATTATTTTTAAAGTAAGCGCTGATTTTTTGTAGGGAGCGTTTATTTAAATGTCGTAAATCACTTTACGAGTCAAAATGGCAAAACAAAAAATTTTAAATCTGTCGGAAAAAACTAAAATCGGTGTTTACCGTTCTGAACCCCAACAGGACCCCAACAGTTGTCGACAATTACATCAAAGACCCCGAGGGGTATGGAAAGAATGTTAAAGGAAGGGTTTCATTGTCTTTATCCAAGTACGAGAAAAGAAAAATCATGAGAATTGGTTCTAATTCTGCCTAATCCTTGTCAAAAATAAGAGCTCAAGCTGGAGTGGAAGCGAGCAAGTCATCAGTACGCAGAGTAATTCAGAGCAGTGAGTATCTTAAATACCTGAAATTACAAAAAAGCCGCCACTTAATGCTCCTCGTAAGAAAAAGCGGCTTCAATTCGCAAGAGACTACATGGTATAGGATGTGCAGCCAAGAGGTCATGTAAATGACTGGAGAACCGTTGTATTTACGGATGAGAAGAAGTTTAATTTGGATGGGTCTGATGGCTACAACTATTATTTCCATGATCTGCGCAAAGAAAAGCGTTTTTTGAACAGACATCACAGCCGAGAGGGCTTCGTTATGGTGTGGGGTGCTATTACGTACTATGGCACCATCGATCTTGAATTTCAAAGTGCAAAAATGACTGGTGCAAGCTATAAAACGTTATTGGAATCGGCTTTTCCGAAGTTCAGTGAACTATTTGGTCCCATATCTTGGATATTGCAACAGGATAATGCCCCTATACACAACGCCAGAGTAGTAAAGGAGTTCATTGCAAGACAAAATGTTAATATTCTTGACTGACCACCCTATTCCCCAGATCTAAACATTATCAAAAATGTCTGGGTTGGTTATCTCATAAGGTCTATGAAGGAGGTAGACAATTTGATGGCCAGGAGCCACTAATTCAGGCCATTAAGGATGCTTGGAATCAAATTTCGTTGGATTACATAAATTCCCTTTATCTCTCAATGAAAACCCGTATACATATTTGAAGTTATTAAAAACAAAGGGGGTTATACCCATTACTAATAGTTCTTAAATAAAATAAAAAAACAAGAAAAACTGTTTTTCATTAAAATTTGTTAAAGTGCCTTTATTCAAAAAACCAAAAAAATAACACATTTTTGGACTTTTTTTATAAATTACTAAAAAAAAGTTCTTCAGTTACGAAACCACTATTGTCATGAGTTTTTTTATATTTCAAGATGTCTAACTTCCATTTCCATTTCAAATTTTGAAAATCGGTTACAAATTGCACAAGATACTCGCACAGGCTGCTGAATATGGAATAAGTGAACCGGAGTGTATTAAAATATTTTGTTCTATTACAGCAACAATAACAGACACTATGTTTATCGATTTGCTTTGGTCAGCCTGAGTGTTGTTTTTACTATTTGTTTATGCAGTCGATAGAAGTTAAAAATAACAACAACAATGGCGTAGTTGAAATTATGTACATACATACATCAATTATCAATTATATATTACATCAATTGTAACTGTTATGTTTTTCTATTTTTGTTAGTGCATTAACATTGTAATCTGTGAGAAGTTAGGTGAAATCCACACCTGTAACATTTATTAGTGTTCAAAAATAAAGCCATCAAAACTACAAATAAATAATTGAAAGTATAAGGTGCAAAGTGTAATCTTCTATAAAAATGCATCTCGCGGCATGTGAATTAACTAAAACAAAGTTACCGACAAAGCGCGTAGTTGTAGAATATTTGTTGTTTTTAAAGAATCAAGGTACGCCAGATCTGCCCAAGAATAACAAGCTATTAACTTATTTATCAGCCAAACCTCGTGGAAAAACATTGGAATACGGTATTAGCGATTGAAAAATGCATATGTGGCGTAGAAATAAATTTAAAATGCACCTACTAATCACTTAATCAAATTCCCCTTCATGCAAAAAAAATCTTTATTGACCAGTGTGGACCAAGGCTGCCCTCACTGAATCAAGAGTTAATTGGAACAATCGAAACAGAAATGGCTGATATAAGTTCCGCTGTGTAAATGGTATTGGGCACACACCAACCTTCTGAATATACCATGGTGTACTTTACTTGTTATAGCGATGAAGAATTTGAAGCTAGCCATCTAGAGGCATTAGCGCGGACCGACTTGGAGTTGAAAATACACTTCAGACCGCTTTGGCTCTTTACTGGCGACTACCTTGATAAAGGACTAACGAATTTCGATTGTCGCAAAAGCAAATAAAGATTTTCCGGATGTTACCGAACGGTTAATGAAATTTTTCGATGGTCTCATTATCGACAAAAAATAAAATTCAGAGGGAACGAACGAAGTGTAGAGCGGAATTGAAAAAGGCAAATTGTAGTAATTCAGTACTGAATTGCATTTCGTATGATGGAAAGAAAGACGAAACTAGAAAAAAACACAATTTTGAACATGGTACGACTATGTACAGTGGTAGAAGCGCATATAACATTGGTTAAAGAACCAGCCTCGAAATTCATTGGATTTACAACACCAATCGATGAGACCGGCGAGGAAATTCAGGGGACCCGTCAAAGCTCTCTTGATTCACATTTTTGGTATGCAAAACGGCCCTGAAACTTGGCCGGGTGAACTTGGAGGCTGTATTCTACATTGTGAAAAAAGACCTGTAAGTTTAGCTTATTATTATGATTTCTGTTTTCTTATTCCGATAAAATTCTTTGAATTATTGACTTAATATAATGTAAAATTTTCAGATCTCACAAGGCTTTGAGCAAATTGATATGGGTGCAATGTCTAGTAACATTGACGGCTGGAATATGCGAAGCGATCAATTGTATCTTTACCGTCTCATTGTAGCCTTTAAAAATAGTTCATGCGATGAGCAACTAGCCAACGAAAAGCCTGGTCCAGTGCGCACAGCAAGATGTCCTACCACCGCATCTAGAATTCTCCGGCTATATATTTCAAGTAGTCAGCCTACTGCTACTTTAAGAATTCTGGTACATTTTATAGTCAAAGTGTACTCTCCATTTAGGTTCGTTGTCAAGATTTAGCCACAAGCCACACACGGTAGTCGTCACGTATTCAAATACCACTGCTGCATCCGTCATTTACCGATAGACGTTCAAGAAGTGATACGTCGTATGATCGAATATAATGCCTACTATTTCCACCCTGACAGCATACTATTGGCTGTGATAACAAACCCGGAACAAGCAATACGAGGTGAAGGATATGTTAAAATACGAGCAGCGAGGGATAATCCTCCACCCAGACTTCGTGAATTTCATGTACCTAGACATGGAATTATTAAATTCGACAGGGACAAAATCACAGTAACAGACCCATATTGTTTAAAATTCCATACGGATGAAGATATTCAACGTTACCAATATTCAAACAACGAAATTATAAAGATACCAGGTTACCAATGGAAGAAATAATCATAAAAAAATATATACATATTTTGCACTTGTAGATTTTCTATGCCATTCGCAAAACACTGAACGTTTTGTACGAACTGTAAGTGCATCAGCGCATGCAGTCACTGAAGAAACGCGTCTGAGCCATATTTTTTCAAAACTAGAAAGTCGTTAACGGTACACCCAACTTGTGTCGCGCCAAAAATTACTTTAATTATCTTTACTGTTTTTTGTAATTTATTTGTTAAAGTTAAAGTTTGATTTATTGAGCCTTTTTTCAGAACAAAAATGCTAACTCTGTGTATACAAGTAGTTTCTTAAGACTATACTGATTATCCTAATTATTTGTGTAAGATGTTAACAGTTCCATACTTTTACTTTAGAATGTTGTAATTAATTATATGTACTAATAAATATTGTATTCAAAATTACGGTACGCCCTTGCTCCCGGAGCTACTTTTGACATTGGTGTTTGGTAATGTACTTAAAAACTAATACTAACCATTAACCTAAAACTAAAATATATAGGAACAGAAGATAGAATAAATTCGAATATAAGAGCTGAACTCTAGCCGCGGTGACTGCCAGGTATAGTTTTTTCATAGAAAGCATGGGTTATAGAAATTGAAACGTTGTAATTAGGTAACGATTCGTTAAGATATACCAAAGGAGATAAATAGTTTACATTAGACCAACTAAAAATCTTTTCCAAATCGTAAACTTCCGACACAAATTCGTTTTCGTGAATCGATACCCTATCAATGAACCTTTTAATAATATCACAAACATAAAGACCGACCGGGGGATTTTCGAGTTTTCATAGACAAACGAATTTAAGTAGCGCTTACAGTAAGATTCGAAGTTCCTTCCAATACAGTGTCTTATGATCCTTCTCTCAAAAATTTCAACTTCCTTCATCACGGTTGGGGATATGTGGAACCATATCGGAAATCCATACAATACTACAGGTCTTATACAAGATTTATATAACAGAAGTTTCATACTACGCTGCATGTTTAGATTTCTCAAAATTTTTGAAAACATTCCCAGAATTGTGTACCCCTTTCTCAACGAAGTCCTAGCGTGCTTATTAAATTTTAATAATCTATCGAAATGAATCCCCAAGTACCTTATCTTATTTTTAAATGGAATTTCCTCGCCGTCCAAAAAGAGCTTCAACTGTTTTCTTTCCGGAACTACAAAGTATTTGCATTTACCCGATGCATTGCGAATACAAATAGCCTCACTCTTACAACATTTATCTGTTTCAACCTTAGATCATAAAACTTTTTAACCTCCATAAGGTGTCTTGCAACATCGCGTAAAACAGAAATTGGTGATTCATTGTGAGCGTCATCTGCGTATAATAGACTGGTGGAATTAGGAGTAGTGTGTGGAAAATCACTCATAAAAATATTATATAAATGGGGGGCCAATATGGAACCTTGTGGCCCTCCACATTTAATATCACCAAATGAGGAAACATTATCCTCGAAACCAATTTGAACCATTTTATACAATATACATTGTGATAAGCTTTATCAAAAGCCTTCTCGATGTCTATCGAAACCGCAATTGTACAATAGCGTTGCCGAAGATTGGAAGTAACGTCATTCGCAAATTTCAACAAAGGGTCAAGCGTATAGTGACCTTTCTTGAATCCAAATTGCAACTTTGGAATATAAGATTCAGACATGCACCTGTCCATCTTTTCGCGGATTGCTCGTTCAAAAAGTTTCTCTAGATTGGACAGCATTGATATCGGCCTCAAATTATTAATATCACTACTGCTTTGCTGTTTTCGAATTGGGACAATCTTCGAAATTTTCCAAGTATTCGGAAAATAGGAGTTGTTAAGACAATTATTAAAGATTATAACTAAATATTCAAGAGCCTTCGCCTGTAGTTTTCTTATAAGAACATTTTAAATACCATCAAGACCTTAGGACTTCATATTGTTTACCTCCTTGGAAAAACTTTCCAATTGTTCATGGTTGACAAAAACTGGATATGATACTTATTAAGTGCCGAAAAGGCCGTATTAAATGTATGGGTGTTCTCCGGAGTCCCGGAAATTACAATGTCCAAAGCAAATTCAATATCGGAAACATCCCACTCCAGAGCTGATCCACTGTATATGTGAGAAACATGGCCCTTCATCTTTTCCATCATTTCAAAACATTCCTCGACAACCTGCCCACCTACCAAAAGTGATCTTAGGGGGGCCCTCCTATTATTCGAAGTCATGTTAAATATTTCCCTATGAGCAGTTGGACCAGGCTTTATGTGCCTCAGTCTGTTACTGAAATTACGGGATTGATCAACACCCACCTGTTTCCCTATAATGACGCTCAACAACTGGATCTGTCTCGACAGTAATAGGTACTGACGATTTTGTCTGTCAAGAATTGATGAACCATCTTCAATTGTTTCTGCCAGCTGTACTTCACCTTGAGCAAATGTTGCACCAAATCCGAAGCAACAAATTTCCCACTCCTAGTATTAATTTTCTCCGAATGTATATCACACACGATATTAAGTGTGGTCGTAAACCTGTCAATAAATGCATCAATTTCCACGTTCGAAAGATTCCTATAAGGGTCTGGGAAGTGATTCATAATTTCCTGGACAATATCATTTCGAAAATTTTGCCAATTTGTCCTACTGTAAGAGGTACATGATCTCAAATTTCGAAAATTGTACATGCAATTTTATTGGAAAATGATCCGAAAAGGTTGGAAGTCTAGAAATTTGGAAATTGGGAGCGTTTAAATTTGTCAAATTCGTACTGACAAGAAAATAATCCAAATATGATGATCCGTTTAGATAAGAAGTGGATGAATCTGAAAGCCGCACGAAATGTAAAGAACATTCAAATGTAAAGAGAACTGGTGTCCCTAAAAAAATTAAATTATCCAACCTTACTCTGTGGTTTCCCCCAAATGGGCCTCTTGAATGAAAATATGAAATGAAAATATCTATGTCATTGAGAGTCAAGATTCCCGAAAGCTCTACTTTACGACTCGCTTCTACGAGAGATCTTACATTAAAAGCCAACATATTCAAACTTTTACGGGCCATAATGTACTTGTATATCCTCCATAAGACACTGACATTGTTTCCTAGATTTCCAGATTTCCATACCCCTTCACAAAGTCTGCAATTCCCCGCTCCAGCGAAATAATCTCTGGCTGAAGACCAAGATTTTAATGGTAATTAGATTAAAAATGAATTATTTCACGAAAATATTTTAAAAAAATGTCGAAAGCGCCAAAAAGTATGCAATAATTCGATCTAAAGAGAATGCAATAATTTATACCTAAAAAATTGTTCGATAGCGCTAAAGAGTATGCAATAATTTGCGGTAATAATGCAAAAAACGTAAAAAATATTTATTTGAATGCTGTAAATATATCTTGCCACTTGTTACTTTTTTATTTATAAATAAAATTTTACACTTCCAAAGCAAAATGTTCTTGGGTTTTAAAGGACTTTAATCCTAGAAAACTATTTTTAAATTTTAGAGGTAGAAACTACATTAAATGAAGCCTTCATTACAAGATGATGTCGTACGTCAGCGACATCTATATGACAAATGTAGTTCTCGTTTAGACCACAAACAAAAAACCTGATTTTCACGGACTCGGAAAGGATAAATTTTTTTAATTGTGTCGAGGTTACCTTTAATATTTGCCCTCGACTTTGAGATTTTTTTGTGTGGAGGCCAAACAGGTCTGGTGATCATACACCTAAATACTTGTGGAGAAGGGAGCTGATGATACATATGCCTTGGTGGGCATTGAAATAGTTATGTTCCCAAATCATCCACCATAATAATCAATTTCACATATTTCTTTATAATATTTTCTATTAGGTACTTTTTCGTATAAAAAGCAGAGCTCGCAATAATTGGTCTCTGGTGCTAGTTGTCAGAAAAAAACTCGTCTCCTGAAACGATGCGAAACTCTCGTGAAAAAACCCGAAAACTTTGTTCTTCTTTGGCTTGCTCTTCGCTCAACCGACGACCTTTTTTTTCGCTCGCTCGGCTCGCATGTTCACTCGAGACCCTTTACTTCGTAAAAACTCTGCAAACGGTATTCTGAGCATGTATGTATGTTCCGCGTGGGGATAGGTCATTATTAATTGTTAAACTTAATTTATAATTTTTAAGTTATAAGCAAAAATACATATGTCACGGCGATTATTTTAATGTTTGTATTATTTCATTTTATAAGTATTGAAATAAATACATTAAGTTTAGACATTTTGTCTTTTATTTTACATTTACATTTTGTTGAAAAATAGTTTGATTTTCCTAAATTTTTATTGCGCGGCGCCACTGGCTATTAATGCGTGCGCATATTCACACAAATAAGTGCCCTATAGTCTTCTCCCTTCCTTTTTAATGCTTCGCCTTTGATCGCAATAATTAAAATAAAGACCGTTTTTGCGGACCTTTTGCTTGCTTCGCTCACTTACTGACCCTTGGTAGCTGAGCGACGAACAGTTCTGTTCGTAGAGAGCGGTCAGTAAGAGACCGATTCGTGTGTTACGCTCAACCCGGGACCGACAACACGAACGAAAAGAAAAAGGGGGTTGCTGTTCAGACACTGAGCCATTACGCCTCATTTTTTTCGGCTCTGGTAAAAAGTACTTTTTAATTTAATTAATTTATTGAGCCTTTTTAAGAACATTGAATGATTTTGAATCGTGTTAGAAGACAATATTTAAGAATCGTGTATTATCTTAAAAACATAAATTTGGAACAGTTACATACTTTGCAGGTTTTGTGTCAGGAAATGTTTTAGAATAATATGATGTATGAGAACGCCCTTGCTCCCGGGACTACAATAAATAAATGTATATAAAAATAAATGCAGATATAAAAATATATAAAATGTACAAATTAAACTTAACAAATATATATAGGGACGTATAAAAACAAATGGAAAAATATTATATTAACCTCTATGGGTTCCCCCTATTGATTTTGAATAGAAATTGTAACAAATATTCACATTTGTATCACATTTTGGTTGGCTTTCGTTGAGGAATCCAATTGGTGATAAGTAGTTCGTATTCGCCCAACTACTATAAAGTTGTTGCCTATTGAAAATATCAACTATTATCTGATTTGGGTGATCACGAAGTCTAGAAATGAATCTATTTAAAATATCGCAGACATATAGACCTATTGGCGTTATTCGCGACTCTCTATAAATTACATTATTTGAGTATCGTTTATTCTCAGATTCAAAGTATTTGCCTACACAGTGACGCAAAACTTTACGTTCTAGAATACCCAATTCTTTCATAATTATTGGGGAAATGCTAAACCAAATTGGAAATCCGTAGAGGAAAATTGGTCTAATACTTGTTTCATATAAAAGTAATTTGGTATTTTTGGGTAAATTTTTATTTAGAAGAATTCTTGAAAATATATTTAATATTCTGTATGCTTTGTTCATCACACATCGTGCATGTTTATTAAATTTCATTAATTTGTCAAATTCAATGCCCAAGTATTTAAAGCTATTTTTGAATGGAATTTCCGTACCGTCAATGTTCAATTTCAATCTTTTACTTTCCGGAACAACAAATGACCTGCACTTTCCGGAGGCATTTCTAATACAAATGGCCTCAGATTTGGAAATATTAATTTTGATACCCCAATTTTCATAAAAGTGTTTTACTTTCGTTAAATGTTGTTTAACGTTATCTAAAGCTATAAGGGGAGACTCGTCATGAGAATAAAGAAGAGAGTCAGCTGCATAAAGCAATCCGCAAGAATTATCATCATTGTGAGGAAAGTCATTCATGAATATGTTATATAAATGTGGTGCCAAAATAGACCCTTGAGGAACACTGGTGTAGGCATTTCCAAGATTTGAAAAAAGCTCATCAAACTGTACACAAAATAAACGGTTTGAAAAGAAACTATGAAACAATTTAACTATACTTGGTCTAAACCCCAATTGAATAATCTTGAAGAGAATGCCCCTATGTGAAGCATGGTCAAAAGCTTTTTCAATGTCCAAAGAAACTGCAACCGTACATTGTTTAATGCGTAAATTGCATACTATATCGTTGTGAAATTTCAAAGAGCATCTGTTGTCGAATGTTCCCTTTTAAACCCAAATTGGTTATTCGATGTGTATGGACAATTCATATTCAGATCCATTTTAATTCTAATGATGTTCTCAAAGAGTTTACCCAAATTTGATAGTAGAGAAATAGGCCTCAAATTAGTTATGTCGTTACTGCTTGCCTTCTTTTTAATTGGAACTAGTTTCGAAATTTTCCAAGCCGTTGGGAAGTATGAATTGCTTATACAATTATTAAATATTATCATCAAATACTCAAGTGCCTTCGTAGGAAGTTTCCTAATAATGTAGTTTGAGATGTTATCCAGTCCATATGATTTTTTATTGTTTGTATTACCAACAATATTTTCCAAATCAGATAATGTAACTAGATTTGAATCGTAACATAAGTTAAGCGCGGTATTTTGTGAGTTAAATAAAATAATATTATTCGGAACACAAGAAATATATTCAGAAATAGACTGATCAATTCTTTCAATATCACCAATTGGAAAGTCCCTATATATGTTAGAAAAGTATTCTCGAAGCTTTTCCAAACATACAGATTTGTCCGAGATTACGGAGCCATCGACTGATAATTTTCTCAAATTACTTTGTCTTTTGTAATTTAAAATGTTATAAATGGATTTGTGTGCCCTAGCCCTTCGAACTAGTTCTTTAATAATAATGTTCAGTAATTGAATTTGTTTGGATAACAGTAAATATTGCGCATCGAGACGATTTAATGTTGTATTGAATATATTTTTCATTTCCCTTTGCCATCTGTACTTAACTTTATATAATTTTCTAATATTCTGAGAAACATTGAATCATTTTTTACCTATTTCAATTGGTTCAGAATGAGATAAGTTTGCCTGAAGAATCTTTTCCGTAAATTTGTCTATGTACAAGTCAATATCATTATTGGGTAGGTTAGTCTCGGCATTTGGATAATTTTCCAATAATGATAAAATAATATCCTCTTTGTAATTACTCCAATTTACGCGTTTAAATGATCTAAACATTCGTGGAGATCGTATAATGAGGTCGAAATGAGGTAGTTTTATATGCAATTTTAAGGGAAAATGATCTGAAAATGTTGGCAAACTAGTTACATCAACATTTAAGAAGTCAAGATTAATCAAGTTGGAACTTACAATAAAATGGTCAATAAATGATAACCCATTTGGGAAAGAAGGTGTTCGATCTGAAATCCTTACAAATTCTAAAGGGAACATTTGAAGCCAGTTAAAAAGAGCTGATCCATTCAAATTATTCACAGAATCTCCCCAAGACACATGTTTAGAATTAAGGTCCCCACCAAGGATAACTCCATGGTAGTCCATTGAAAATCGGTAAATTGATGACAAACCGTCAAAAGTATCGTTTCGAAGAGAGTTGCAAGGAAAGTATAGTGAAGAAACGAGGAACTTTTTGCTTGTTCCATTATCAGATACTTTTATTTCCACCGTTATGTTTGGAAGATTAAAGTTTGGAATTTTCACTATTTGAAATTTAAAAATTTTACGTATTGCCATACCAATTCCTTGTAAGTTATCGTTTCTTATAAAAAAGTAATTATCCAAATTATCCCGGTGAATATCCCGTAAGTGTGTCTCTTGAATAAATGCAATGTCAATGTCATTACTTCTCAAGATGTTGAGTAGTTCAACTCGTCTGCTCATTTCTCTTAGATACCTTACATTAAAAGTTAATAGTGTAAAATAATTACGGTTCAAAATTTTTTTAACTTCATCCAATAACTTCAAACATTGGCATACAGCTTCTTCTTTCGACAATGTCTTATAGCATTTCACAAAATTTTCTATTCTTTCCTCAAGAGTTTGTGTGTTGCAGATAATATTTGCAATTTTTAAAAATTCCGCTATAATTGGAGGTTTTTCCGATTTATTTTTGGGTTCCGGTGAGTTTTGAAATAAGCTCGCAAATGATTGTCCCGGAATTGTGTAACAGCAACTTTTAACTACATCTGCAACTCTGGATGACGCTTGGCGTTTCCTAAGTAAGGCCTGTTCTTTCAGTTTATCATTTTTCTTTAAAAACGCAGTATAAACCTTGCAACCTCTATAGCTTGAAGGATGCCCCCTCTCACCGCAGTTAGCGCAATAGGGAAGGTTGTCTTCGCTCGAAACAAATGTACATTCTCCCGGGAGATGTTTCCCGTCACATTTCACACAAACAAAAGTTTTGTTACAATTTTTCGACATATGGCCCCATTGTTGGCAACGCCAACATTGAGGTATTCTCAAATTCACCTTGGGGCGTTCCCATGATACTCCTTGATTCAAAATAATATGAATCGCACTTAAATCCCTAATAGATTTTCCCGGACATAATGTTACTAAAAAAAGGCCTGTGTCTATATTATGTTTTTTGCTATATTCTGTTATACATTTTGAAACCTTTTCAAATGTGTTGGGGATGTGTTTCTCCAAATCTACCCTAATGACTTCTAACTCTGTCCTATGGTGTAAACCTCGTAAAACTAGTGATATCCTTTTGAAATCTTTAGGTGTGTATGAATAAGAATCAATATTCCCGTTTCTTAAAATAGCCACCATTTCAGAATGAACTGAAGACTCTTTTAGGTACAATTTGCTCTTCCATTTGTTTTTATTAACAATTTTAAATGTAATATTTTTTGCATTAAGTTGTTGAATTAAATGTGGTATATTTACATTATTTAAAAATATGGGAGGGCAAAAGTTTTGTTTTAACTTATTCGTGTTCTTATGATTCTCAACTATAGGAACATCCTGACCTTCTTCTATAATTAAATCTCCTAATATTTGGAATGGAATCTATTTTGTGATGTAGTGTCTGATGTGTCGTCCCTAATGTGTTGTGTACTCACAGAAGATAAATCCACAATGTCAATATTTCTTCTTTTCCGTTTGCAATTTACTGTTTGAAATTCTGGATTGTTGATTGTTGCTTCTTCTGTATCCATGTCAGTTGAATTCTTGTCATTTGTTGCTGCCACATAATTCTTGCTTAAGATTTCCTCAAATTTCTTCACCTTTGCTCCTGAAATTTGTACCGTGTCCGTCCGTTTGTTCATTCCATCTGTTGAATATTCTCCATCCTTAATCCGAACATTTGATGTTATTTTGAAATTAGAGCGCTCATTTGTCCATTTTGTGAATATCTTCCATATATGGGACCTTTGTTGAGAATGCGTTGCTATCCAGGATCTTGACTTTTAAGTTTTTTCTTCATTGAAGGCGGAATATGTGTATGTATGAATATGTAAATATTTTGTCCGATATTTTCAAAATTTGATATTATTTTTTTATACGTCTTATTCGTTTGAAAATTTCAAACGAAGTCCAAGTACTTTTTAATAGATATTGATCTCGAATCGAACAATTATTAAAGAACATAACAACAGAAAGATCATAAGGTTAAACTTTTTATGTGCAAAATGACATGTTTGTGATAAAAAAAAAATACGGGTAGAATCAGTGGGTTCTTAACCAAAGATTTATTCACAAATTGGCCTAGAAATACTGGGAGACACTGGAATTTTATTTTTCGATATAGATTCCGAATATATGCACTATGCGCCATAAGTCTACACTCTCGCGGTATACTCCTTACTATATTTTAAAAAAGGAACCAAAATATGTGTTTAACTGTTTTTACTTTTAAAATACAAGTTATACTTCAGGCATTCTATTATAACAGAATATTTTCTCGGAAATTATATACAGCTCTTATAAACACAAAACATTTAGTTTCACTATTTAAGGAAAAAAAAATAATAGTTAAACTCTACGCTCATAAGTGCGCAATTACAAATATCAAAAAACAACTTAAAAATAGCATATTTGGCGTTTCCGCACTTCCTTTAGCCTGTTTGACATAGAATTAATTAGGTGTGTAGTAATGGGACTGTCCGTGGAGGTGGAAAGTTTCTGATAGCCATTCACTTGGGAGTGGCCAGAAGTGATTCCTTCATTGGGCAGTCCAAACAGCTCACTACTTCCACGCAGTATGTCCTGGGCAATGGCGTTATCGGAAACCTCCCTTAGCTAGCTAGAGTGAGAAGGCTGATTTGGTTATGCGATCACTGATGTGTCTCAGGCTTAGTAGGTGACTGATGTCACTGAAGATCATCAAGCTATCGGGCATATTCTTTTGTCCTTTAGAAGGCGGATGAGCCAAACATATGGGCCAACGGCGGAGAAAAAACCAAAAGAAGAAAATCCAGGTTCGACATATTGCATCCTGGTCAGCGTCTGATCCGTAATGGGCAGCTGCAATCAAATATCCTGGCAGTAGGTAAAATGCAAAAACCCGGTGGACTGGGTTTGCCTCCCGCCACCGTTCATAATGGCAGTGAAAATACAAAAATGAAAGAGAAAACATAAACAACCCCTATTTGTTGACGACCCCCGCAAACGTTATAAGGACCACGATTTATGGATATGCACCAGAATGTAAGAACTCTATATAGATCCGGTGCAAGTATCCAATTGGCAGATGTCCTCGAAAGTTATAAGGCTGACATTACCGCAATCCAGGAAATGCGATGGACAGGACATGGCTGCACACGAAAAAGAAACTGGGACATATACTACAGTCGCCATGAGAAAAAAACATGAATTTGGTTGCGGGTTTGTAGTTGGCAAAAGACTGCGACATCTAGTCTCTATGTTCAATCCTGTGAGTGAACGTATAGCCACAATCCTCATAAAAGCGAAATATTTTCATATTTCCCTAATTTTTGTGCATGCCCCGACAGAAGAGAAAGATGATGATGCCAAAGACATATTCTATGAGCTCCTAGAGGAAACGTATGGCGCTGCCCTGGCCATGACATTAAGATTGTACTAGGAGATTTTAATGCTAAAGTAGGCAGGGAGAATGTGTTTCATCCAACTATTGGCAATTTCAGTCTATATGCTGACAGTTCCGAAAACGGGATGAGACTGATTGACTTTGCCGCGGCAAAAAACATTGTCATTAGTGGTACAAGATTCCAGCATAAAGACATCCACAAGGCTACTTGGGTATCCCCTGATCAAAGGACGAAGGACCAAATTGATCACATGGTAATTGATGGAAGGCACTCAACCAGTGTAATGGACGTACGAGTGATCAGAGGAGCTAACATTGATTCTGATCACTACCTGGTAGCGGCAAAGGTTCGCACAAGATTGAGTAGAGCGATAATCGTACGAAACCAGACGAAGGGGAAGCTGGACATCGGAAATTTCCAGAGGTAGCCACAGCCTACTCAAGGAAGCTCTCGCAACTTTTAGAACAGAACCCACCCCTCCCGATAACGATCCTGAGGCGCAGTGGAACCCCATTTCCTACTCTATAAAAACTGCCGCAACAACCGTACTTGATGTTGAAAAACCACTTCGCAACAAACCATGGTACGATGAAGAGTGTCGCATTGCAAATGATGAAACGAACGCTGCACGCATGGCAATGCTTCAGTCAATTGCAACGCGAGCTGCGACAGAGCGGTATAGGGAGAAAAGAAAGGAGGTATACCGTCTCTTGAAGTGTAAGAAACGGCAGTGGAGAAAGCGCGAGAGTGAGAAAATTGAGTCAGACAGAAGGAGAACGAAGCCCGCAAATTCTACCAAAAAGTCAAAAACGGAACTAATGGACATGGTTCAGGACCCCCCTTCTGTAAAGACAAGGACGGCAATCTCATCGTAGATGTGAAGAGTATGTTGGGAATATCGAGAGATCATTTCTCTGCGCTATTGGTACCTGAGATATCCGATGACGAGACAATCGATCTAAATTTGGACGACGACGTCGATTGCCCCCTCCTAAGCAAGATGAGGTCAGAACAGCTACTGCCCGGCTTAGGAACAATAACGCCGCAGGAGCCGATGGATTACCAGCGGAGCAGTTTAAGGCTGGCGACGATGAGCTGATAAGGTGCATGCATCAGCTCATTAGCAAAATTTAGTTAGATGAATGCATGCCCAGCGATTGGAGTCTCAGTGTACTATGTCCCCTATTTACAAAAGGTGACCCGAATCTCTGTGCGAACTACAGTGGAATAAGCCTTTTATCCATAGCATATAAGGTTCTATCAAGCATAATGTGCGAAAGACTAAACCCGATTATCGCTGACCTGATTGGATCATACCAGTGTGGCTTTAGGCATGGAAAATCGACAAAAACAAATCGACACCTATCATCTATTTGTCGATTAAAAAGCGTCCTTCGATAGCCCGATACGGGGGAAACTCTATGAACCAATGTCTGAGCTTGGTATTCCTGAAAAACCTTTTGAAACTAAGCGAGGCCTCAGAAAAGGTGACACCCTATCGTGCGAACTCTTTAACATCTTAATAGAGATTATCCTGAGAAAAGCTGCTGTCAACATGAAAACAACCATCAGCAGCAAAAGTCACATGCTGCTCGCGTATGCTGATGATGTAGATATCATTGGACGCACAGTTAGAGGAGTTACTGCGGTGTTTTCGAGAAATGTGAAGGAGTGAGGAAAAGTGGGTCTGATGGTAAATGAGGACAAGACAAAATTAATGGTTTCAAGAATTGTGCTTGCGAATAAATGTTATTTTGGGCAAAGCAAGATAAAGCCCTCTCTCGAGTAACAAAAGTCTCCTGGGTGTTATCGCAAGCCGACGAAACATCTGTAGGAGTCTTCGAGAGAAAAATACTCCGAAAAATTTATGGTCCTATACGCGATTGCGCTGGCTAGGCCATGTCAGTAGAATGGATGAAGACGAACCAGCACGAAGGAAGACCAAGACTCCGGTGGAAGGATCAGGTTGACGAATCCCTGCGTACACTTGGTATTGCCAACTGGAGAGATAAGGCAAAAGATCGAACTGGTTGCCGAAATATGTTATCTTCGTTTTGTAAGGTCCCCGAACCCTCGGGGTTGTTCGTGACCGGATAAGTCAGTAAGTAGTCTCCTTAACCCTAGTGAGATAACGGAAGTTTCTGAGACGTATGACAAATAAGCATTTATTTATTTCTTTGACTTTTAAGGGGAACACTGTTCGTCGGTTTTGCAGTTTAATCTTATTAATTTGAAACGAATTTTATTTTAAAACATTTTGGAACCTTTACTATTTAGACCTCAAACTAGCATACGTCTTTAAGACGTATGGTTATCTTATATGTAAAAAAATAAGATTAACTCTCTAGAAATCTTCTCCTCCTCCTCTTAGATTACACCCTTTAGTGTTGTTATACTGGTTGTATTGTGCTGTCGAATGTTTCTTCCCAGTAACGCCCACAGGTGCTTTATAGGGTTTATACCTAGAGATTATGGGGGTGTCGGCAGCATCCTTGGTATATGATATAGAAGCCACAGATTAACAACTTAGGCCGTGTGCTTCGGGTCGCTGTCCTGTTGAAAGTAATTTGCACTTGACAACGCCAATTTTTGTTAGCACTTTGTGTTAAATTCCTTTTAAGAGTGTTTCAATTATCGAATCTGTCCATCGTTGACTCGATACTTCACCACATTATCACTCCTTCTCCACCACGGTTCATCGTTGGCAACAGATTTTCTTTATTGAGAGCGGTTCCTGACTTTCCCCATACAGTTAGTCGTCCTTTGATCCAAAATGTTAAAAATTTGCTTTCGACGGGAAAAAGTACTTTTTTCCACAACTCCGGCGGCATATTTGCAAATGTATTTCGTTTTTGGCGAACTAAATATATTGCTTTTCGGGCTACTCGACCGTGGTAACCAGTCTTTCGTAAAATTCTTCGAGCTGTCCATACACTGATTGTCTGTTGAAATTATTTTTTAATATCTGCTTATATTTAAAACGCAGTTGTTTTTGCATTCTTCTAATATACACTACTCTTCCAACTCCCGTGACTGTTAATTTGGATGGACGACCAGATCTTGGCTTCAATGTTATTATTCCTGTATTCTATTCCTGTATCTTTCCAAAGTTTTATAATTATTTTTCTCTCGTCTACACTTATTTATTTTTCTTGTCCATACATTGTTTGACAAATGCACGAAATGGTACAAAATAGGCCTTAGCAAGAGTACATATTATAAATACTTCAAGGCATTCTAATTTTCTTTTGATCATTTGCTTTATGCTACTGCCTTCGAACAAGTACTATAAAGCTTGCAAGTGTTGCGAAACAAATACAATAATAAATATTGTATGAGAGCGACATGCAGTAAACAAAGTTGAGTAGATGAGAGAATAAGGCAATGTGAATACAAACTCTCTCAATTAACTGTAGTTGTATTTGACTTCTTTGTTAAAATAATCGAGTATTTTGCTTATCGGTTATTGGATTTGTTTGATAGTGCAATAAACAGATTAATTTATTAGTAGGGAAGGAGGAACGAAAAAAATTGTTTTTATGGTTTTGTAATTTAATTTTAAATTCAGTTTTATACATATATATATTAAAAGTTTAAAATTTATATAAATACATACACATAATGTACACTATATAACAAAGAAACAAATTTAATTCATAGTCCTGTTTTATTTAGGAAAATAGCTGTGTTTTTTCAATTATTTACTTCAGTTATTTTCAGTTATTACCCTCACTCCCGTACTGATTCGCAAATGCTTTAAAAAAGACAACCAAACAAACAAACGTTTCAAATGTTTTCACAAATATTACAAATGGTTTGATGAATACTCACAGTATTCATTTAGGGTGTTCACGAAGGACTGCTTATCAGCTTATCAGCTCATGTGCTTATCTCGCCAACAACAAAATACATTGAAATAAAATAAGCAACTTTGAGCAACCTGTGCCTTTGGCAAAAGCTTATCAGCTTATTTTTAGTGTTGGAAAATACCAAAAATTTAACTTGCTGACAACACTAAAAACACGAAGTTTTAGCAAATGGCATCTCAAATTTTATATTTAAGTATTGGTAGCACTGGTATTTACATCTGTTTTTTGTTTATTAAAAAAACAATCAAAATGAGCGCAAGTCGGGGGGTCGGGGAAACCTATGTGTACAAACGCAAAACCATAAATATTTGCATCGTATACATTTCTGACTACTTACCTTTAATGAATTCAATTTCCAAAGTACTCATATTGACTCTGAAGTCCATAATTTGTTGTTTAATGCTCTGCTTAGACATTTTACAAACAATTTCAATTGTACATTGATGGTTTTGATTTCATTTATCGAACAGCTGATTGAAAAAAATAAGCAGATAACCAACATGGAAGGGTGTTCACGTAGCTCAGAGCTTATTTTTCATCTTTTCAGCACATGAGCTGATAAGCAGCCCTGCGTGAACAACCTAATTGTCTTCTTTGTTTACTACACTTTCTTAGGTGTTTACATTTATTGTCTTTCCTTTGTACAAATTGTTATAAGTAAACACAAACTCACTAGGGCAATAAGTAGTGACGGATTTTATTTTTTCTCGTTTTACATTTGTATTTACTTGGTTTGGTCGTCGATGAGTATGTAAAAAAGAAGACGAGTAGTTTTGAATTCAAATACATTTGATGCTATGCCCTAGTACAAAACTTAACACCACTATCTCATATTCCGACTAATTATATCAGGAATGACTATAAATGTATATACCTACGGGACGTATCGAGAGATTAAAAGTGATGAGCGTACACTTTTGACGCTCTCAAAACCAAGTTTTGTTGCCAAGATTGGATAATTTGATACTACAAACGCTGCAAATATACGCAAAATAATTCCATGTGCTTAAATAGCATAAATATTTTTGTTTCATTTCCTTTTCAACCACATTCTAGTTACAATTCTTTTCGGCAACTGATTTTATAATTTGCATGCTGTCGTTGGGCCACCAAATCCATCAACATAGAAACGACAGTTAATGCAACGATTTAAACCAAAAGAAATAATAACAACAGCACAGCGGCTGAACGACCAAACTCAAGTAAATGGGTCTCATGCATAAAAACGAGTAAAAGCGATGAGTTGAGTCAAGTAAGGAATTGCTCGTAAGTTGAGTTAGATCGAACAGCAACAGCTTTTGCTCAATTTCGTTTGCATAAAAATGAGTTCAAACCAATTGCAATTACTTGAGCAAATTGAGATCAAACGTCTAATTGTTATTGAAGTGCAAACATGTCGTCAAGTGGAAGTGAAGTAGAAGTAGCAGCAAATAATAATAATAAAATAGAAACTGACGATATATCTAAATTTTTAGTACAAAAAATGAAAGCAAATAAATATTTGCTTGAAAAAAGTCAGTTACCAAGCATTAAAAATAAGAAAAAAGAAACAATAGAAACATGTGTCAAAGAAATGAAGCAAACATTTGGAATAGAAATAACGGGGAAAAATATAATAAAAAAAATAGCTAACATGAAATGTCGCATAAAAAATAAAATAGACTTGAATAAAACAGGCAATAAAAAAATTATTTTAAAAAACTGGGAATCTGATTTGTCACAATTGCTTTGTGCTAATTCTAATCCCCCAGCAAACAAACTTCCATGTAAGTGAACCGTTATCAAATTCATATTGTGGTGTTGATTTCCCTTTTCGTTTATTTATTTTTTTCTAGTTCATCTCTCTCTTGGAACCAATGATGACAACTGTACGTTTGAAACATTAGAAGAGACATCAGCAACAACAACATCAGAAACAAGAACAACAGCAACATCACTAGCTAAAGAGCAAAGAAAGCGCCGTTGCGCTGATGATAATGATCACCCTGTAAGTTTTTTTATTTCAGTTTACATTTTGCTATATGTTGTTTATTTTTGAAGGTTAACAAAAAGTCAACAGCAGTTTTGAGTCGTTATGAAACTGATGAGACAAGGGAGTTGAATTTTCAAAGTCTGCAGAGGCTTGTTTTGTTAAAGCAAAATAAAGTACTTTCTGCAAAGATGCAGATTTTGCAAGAAAAACTTGTGGGAAGAAATTTGGAGTTTCATGAATTTTGAATTTTATTTGTATGTAATTAATTAATATTTAATGCCTAATAGTGAATTACACATATTTTAGTTTTGTATTAAAAAGTGAATTTTATTTATGTTTTTTACTTTTATAAACCAAAAAAAAAATAATAAAAAATAAATATATTCATTTAAAGTTTTTTTATTATAAACTAATTTGACAAGAAATTCGCGATCATCTTCCTTTTGTTTTTTCCAGCTTCTGAAATTCTTGCTGATTGTTGTTCGATATCATTTCCTTATTGCCATTCATCATTATTGTTGTTATCGTCACTGATAAGGATATAATCGTGTTTTAAAAATTTAGCTATGTTATGCAAAATGAAACAACTGGCTATTACGTGGGGCGCTAGCTCTGTCGATACACGAATTTTATATTGAAGTATCGAAAATCTTTGCTTCAATTGCCCAAAACGCCGTTCTATAATGACACGTTCCCTTGTAAACACTTTGTTAAAGGTTTTTTCTATATCAGTTGTTGGGTTTCGGAATGGTGTCATTAGCCATGAGCATATTCCATAACCCTCATTTCCCAGAAGTAATGCATCGTTCGTTGCATTTTGCATTATTCTGCATACCTCGCTATTTCGTAAGATGCGTGAGTCATGTACTGAACCAGGCCACGATATGCCGACGCTTGTTTCCATCACAAGTTGCCTGCACATTTATAGAGTGAAAGCCTTTTCTGCAAATGTACTCATCGCTTTGATTTGTGGGTTTTTTAATTTTTATGTGAGTACAATCAATAACTCCAATTGCAAATGGAAAGCAATAATTTGCTTGCCATTTCATTTGTGCATCTTTCGGGAATTTTATCCACTCGCTTGCTTTGGCAGATATAAGTTTTGCAACTTCCGCAATTGTTCGCGACACAGTTGATTGATGGACTCCAATATCTGTGGCTATACCATTTTGAATCCAGGATCTGCACAGAATCTTAAATAGAGTCGAATTTTTTCAAAGTTGCTGAGGGCACCACCACGTCTTTCTTCTGACTCCTCAAAAAAATAATTCGCTAACCAGCAAATGCTACTACCATCAAATCTATGTATGTTTTTGTCATTTTATTATTAATTATATAAAAAATAATAATAATTAATTATCCTCACTTGCTAAATTTGTCTTACGTTGTGGATAACATTTTTTATTTATTTGTGGTACAAAATATTCAGCCATGATTCCTTTTTAGTGTACGCGAGTCAACTAAAAGGCATGCTAAACAAAATTTAAGCAAGAGCTCACAAAAGTAATCAGAAGCTTGTTTTTATGCATATGAAAATGAGAACAATCTCATCTAACTTCAACTTCTGAGTTCAAACTGAGCAAGACGAGATCAAACTTGAGCAGTGAGTAAAAGCAAATACATCAAATTTTATTATGCATACGACAAGCACCTTTTACTCAAAAAATCGAGTCCGAGCTCAAGCTCACGTTTTATGCATGAGACCCAATGACTGCTATTGTTGTTGTATTCCTTTGAATCGATAATGTAAACAAGCAACAACAACATACATACATAATAGACAAAACATAATGCGTCAAACCAATATGTATGTTGTTGTTGCGGTAAAATATTAGAAAAGAATATAAGGGGTGCAGTGAAGATCGCCTCCTCGCGGTGCATCCTGGGTAACTCTAAATGATCTTCTTCCTCTTTGGCACAGACTCTGCTACGACCCTGGTTGACGATTTACGTAACTGTTTGATTTTCTGCTCTCGAGCTGTCGTCCTGTGCTCTGCGACCTGAGTAGGCAGAGGTGACACTCTGTCGAAATGGCTCGTGGCTAAGGCACCGTTCGTCTCCGCCTCCTTAAAACCTGGCAAGTCTTGTAGTACGTTCGAGATCCGTCACCGTTAAGTTGGTGGTAATGGTGAGGTTGAGATGACTCCCTCTTTGGTTCGGCCCGGCTCTGAACACTCTGTCCCATAAGGCGGAGTGTCCACCCTCGCGTGGAACTCCCTGCTTCATAGACAACCACGGGCCCCTCTTTTTGAACACATTGCATTTTTTATGGACGTAGATAGCGGCTACAAGTTGAGGTCCAAACAACATGGATAATGTTAATTAAACCTCTTCGGCCACAGGAAAACCTGTGACTTCCCCCGACCCACCCAGTGCTCGGCAGCTCCTTTAGTTATGCCGCGAAGGACAGCCTAATCATTGGCGTCTTGGATGAAGGTTCCCAGGACGTATCCCCAAGGATAAATGCCACCTCGTAGAAGGAGCCCTTCTTACGGTGTTCATGGACATCGTCAAGGACAACCCTGGTCCTGTGCCAATCTGCGAAGACGTGGGATGGTTCCAGGGAAGCATTAAACTTATTGGCTGCTTTGATGAACGAGCAGCGCGATTGTATAAGTCCGCCATGAGTCGGGTAGGTGAGGTTTGGCCGGGGGCCAAACTCAAAGCCGTGGATAGGAAGGATATACCTTCTATACCAAGGGTTTGGGTCCCGTCAAATTCTCCTACTGACCCACTGGAGATCCTAAAGATAATCAACCACTGCAATCCCTCCATTCCTGAAAGGATTGGAAGGTGGTCAAGGTTGTGGACCCTGTAGGAACCTAGGTAGTTTTGGTCCTGAACCAGGATTCCTTAAAACCCCTAGAGGGGTCCAAAGGCCAAATTCGGTTTGGGTTCATGAGTGTACCCCTCAGGGTATACAAAGTGGATACGCTGAGTGGCAAACCGGCCGAGTCGAAGTCGGAAGTCACAGATGTAAATACTGGAAAGCATTCTGAAACGGCGGTAGATGCTGAAGAAGCACTACTGGATGACGACATTGGCAGCATCATCGACCTGTCCATCACTAGCGAGAGTGATCACGAGACAACCGTGATCGAAGTACCCGGAGTTGAAGATCCTGTAGATGATGTCCTGCAGATAAATTTCCATCGCAGTAAGGCAGCATCTGCCAACCTCATTCTCCATCTTGCAAAGGGTGGAGCCGATGTGGCCCTGATACAAGAACCATGGACGGTTAATGAACTTAGATGTTGGTTTCAGGTGCAATGGACCTTCGTCCTATCAACCCCAGGTAGGCCAAGATCTTGCATACTCATTAAAAACAAATTCAATGCTCTTTTATTGCAGAATTTTAGTGGCAGCGACACAACCGCCATCAGCCTCTCGCTGGAAAAAGGCCAGCGGGACATCGGGCTAGTTTCATCGTACATGGCGCACGACCATACGGAACCACCCCCTCCGAAGTGCATCAGGGATATTGTATCGGAGGCAAACAGAAGGAATTGTAGCGTCATTATATGTGCCGACGCCAACCGCACCATACAATATGGGTGAGTACCGGCTCCAATGATCGAGGTGAGTCTCTTTTTAATTCCATTATAAGCGAATCCTTGACCAAATTTACTGATGCGTGCCAGTGGTTATAATGCTACCAAGGGTAACAAAAAACCTCATTGGTGGAACGCTGAGCTTCAGGATCTAAGATCGTCCATTAGGTGGCTTTTCAACAAGGCCAAAAAGAGCGGAGGCCAAAGGGATTGGGACGTTTACAAGATTAGTCTTAATCTATATAAAGGTGAAATCAAGAAGGCCAAACGGAAATCCTGGCGAAACTTCTGTGAATCCGTTTGCGGGGTTCTTAATGAAAGACGATGGAACGTGGACGTATTCGTCTGAAGAGTCTCATGGGATTCTCCTGGATACCCACCTTCCCAACGATGACAGGAATGCTGGTCATCAGCCAGAAGAGAAAACTCACCTAGCTTAGAAAAAGTTCGCTCAGTAGTGAGCAGAAAGAATCTGATATGGGTCATTAGATGCTTTAAGCCCTATAAATCAGCCGGACCTGACGGCATAATTCCCGCGCAACTACAGGACGCACTATACCTATCTTGTAGTTGGTTGGTGGCATTCTTTAGGGGTTAACGTCTGTCAATGAACTACTTCTTGAATTGGACAAGGCCGAATGCCAGGTCTTTGCCTATGCCGATGATATTGCTATAATCTGTACGGGTAGAAACCTCAATTTACTTAGCATTCGTACAACCAGCCTACTTAGTCTGATTTCGAACTGGACCGCTAACAACGGACTATCACTAAAACCCACTTAAAACCGAGCTTATCTTGGTATCTTATATATCTTATATATATCTTATATAAAATACCCGCATTTGAACTGCCGTCAGTTAATGGGGTGCAATTACAGTTGACGGAAAAGGTCAACTATCTGGGAATAATTCTCGACAGAAAACTGTCTTGAAAACCGAATCTGGAGGAGAGGGTAAAAAAGGCGTCCGTTGCTCTTTACTGCTGTAAAGGGGCGATAGGAAAGCGTTGGGGACTATCTCCTAAGATCACCATGTGGATTTATAGGGCAATAGTCAGACCAATACTTCTCTATAGCATTTGTAGTTTGGTGGAGGTCCCTCCAAAAGAAATACATTCTGAATTCCTTGATGAAAATTCAAAGATCAGCACTGATGACCGGTAGTGGGGCAATGGGCGCGATGTCAGGTACTGCACTTAGTGCTATCCTGAACATCTGTACTCCTGATATCATGGCCGAATCGGCAGCCGCTACATCCATATTGAGAATCAGAGATTGTGGCGTCATGATATTAGTGCATTCCGGACACGCTGAATTACAACACCGGATCAACTCTATTCCCGGAAAAACCGACTACTATATCTCCTACCTTCTACCAGCGACAAATCTAAGGACTTCTATTCCGAACAGGAATGCCTGGGAAAAGTCACTGGAAGGGGACACAAGTAGTATCAGATTTGTCACGGATGGATCAAAGTTAGACGAGCATGTAGGCTATGGGGTCCATTCACCGGACCTAATTGTAAATATCTCCTTCAAGCTGCCTGATCACTGTAGTGTATTTCAGGCGGAAATTACCGCCATACTGGAGGTTGCTGAACTACTGAAAAGTAGTGTCATTACCCTCCGGAGAATATGTAACTACACAGACAGCCAGGGTGCCATAAAATCTCTGAGAGCAACGTTTGCTACGTCCCTCACGGTGAAAGAATGCCACTCATCACTTAGGGTGATGGCAGAGTATTTTGACATCAGGCTCATCTGGGTACCGGGACACAGCGACATTCCAGGCAACTGCGTAGCGGATACGTTAACTAGACAGGATACTACGGCACAGGTTCTTCCGGCAAAAGAAGGTGTTAGTATGCCAATCTCTACCTGTCGTTTGCAGATCAGGCATTGGGCCGATAATATGTTCAAGGACAAGTGGAGACTTACTTCAACTTGCAAACAAGCCAGGGTCCTCTGGCCACAGGTGGACAGGAGAAGGACTAGGCAACTACTTAACTTGCCGAGAGGCAGATTATCCACAATGATAGGAACACTTACGGGACATTGTCTTGTAGGAAAACACGCACTAAGATTGGGACATAGAAACTCCACTCTCTGTAGATGGTGCAAAGAAGAGGACGAGGAAACGACGAAACACCTTCTCTTGGATTGCCCTGCTCTGGCAGGACTGAGAAGTAGGATATTCGGAACACATTCACTTAGGACCGTAGCCCTACAGGATATTCCTGTAGGTCTTATAGACAAATTCATTGAAAGGGCAAATTGGCTAGACGACTAGTCAATAGTTGCTATAGAGGAAACTGCAGGTATCACAATGGGCTTCTTTAGCCTAAGTGTGCTAGACAGCGTGCTGTCTTGCAGTGTAGTTAGAAAAATCTTCTAAATCAATAAATGTATTTTTTATAAAAAAATCTGAAAACCATTTTTCAAACGCAAAAACATTTGTTTTTGATTTTTTTTTTAATTTATTACCAATATTTGTTAGCTTACAATGCAGAAACATTTTTCTAAGTGAAAATGGTTGGTTTTTCTGGAATAACAGACCATTCACAAAAGCACACTCACTGGTACGATTACTTTAGTTTCGAACTTCGAGATAAGTTCATCAGTTCATAACTACAGTGCCTGAATTGATACAGCCTGTAGATTACACTATGCAACAAAATTTAGGTTTTTGCTTTGGGGGTGGACGATTCCTGCGCCAAATGATCACACTTTGTGAGTATAGTCAAAGTTCAAAAACTTAGACCGCTGTGTGGCTACACTTTTTTTAAGGACTTGGCAAGTTTGAATTTTCTTATCCGATACTGTCCGAGATAAATTTAAAAATCGGGTATAAATATTGAATCGAGCGAGTGCTTGCGATAAGCTGCAGTGAAATTTGACAAGGATTACTTTCGTAGAATATTCGAATGCTGTATTTCGAAGTTTATAGGGTCCTTTTCGTCCTTTGTTCAAAGAGTACCAAAAATTTACACTGAACTGTGTCGTCAAAGACCAAAATTCTCTATCTTTATTTTCAGACGTTCCTTTTTGAAACAAGGCAAGGAAACTGCACCAAAATTATCGCCAAATGTTCTACCAGTTTACAGTGGACGAATTTCCATATGACCGGTCTAATTTTGTTCACCCAAAATTGGTGTTGCACAGTGTCATCAATCGAATATATCACGCTTGTATGAGAAATTTTAGATATTCGAATAGTATCGATTTAGAGAGTAATAAAATTAATAGCTTGAAAAGTTTAATTCTAATATTGCGGTCTTATTCGTCAAATATGGTAGTTATTTAGTGTCATATTTCATAAACCAGCCGACATAAACAAGCTCATAACATCATACTGCGAAACTTTAGCCTGATTTTGAAACAAAAAATATTGAAAACCCCGATGGAAGATACAACAATGGTAACTTCCGGTTTTTAAGATACGCAAATTTTTTGATTTTATTTATGATTTTAGACAGTTTTATATACCAACCGCTCAATTTAATATTTTCTTTTATTTTTTTTAGTTCGAACAAATAATTAAAAAAAACAAATTTAAAATACGTCAACATTTTAGAATCCCATAACTTGAGAAGCAAACGTCATACAAAAAATTAATGCGTGTTCGCTTTTCTATCTTCTAGAAGCACAGTTAAACCAAATACTTATGAACGCATTTCAGGAAAAACAATTTGTTTGTCCGCTTCACGTGAAATGCCCCATATACATATGTATATATAAAAGTAGCAAAATATTCAACACTATTCGTATCCTGAAATTGTATTGTTCTAGCAACATGAGGATGCAAATTTGTAAGTAAATTTTAATTGGAATTTAGAACAATGTACAATTATGACTATCTGCTCTGGCAAAATCCCACAATTTGCATCGCCAGCTCGGAAGGTTTAATCTATTGTCGGTTTTGGTGGCTGTCGGTGGTGCAGTGGTAGTATGCGCGGCACTTGTACATGAGAACGTGGGTTCAATCTCTGCTCTGATCACGAAACATTTCTTTAGACTGAGGTTATCTCATTTAGTGACGGCGACACTATTGAGTATGTAGCCATGAAAAAGCTCCTGGAAATGCCGTTCGGAATCGATATGAAACTGTTGGTCCCAACCAGTGAGTGTAAAACTAACTGTGAAAAACTCACGCCAATTTACTTAGGGAGTTCACATGGTGTACTATTGTGTTGTATTTATCGTATATGCTAAAATAATACAACACTTGTAAATATGTTGTTGGTATTCTTCATGTAAATATATTTTACGACTATACAACCTGAGCATGTCTGTTTTTTCAGTGTACTATGTTGTATGTTCAGTGTCAGCTGTTTTTTGTTTACTATTTGAAGAAATTTTGCATTTTCCTACAACATTAACTCAAGAATTAATTTTAATTGGTAAAATAATAAAAAAAAGGAAATTGGACAAATGGGAGGAGAAGAAACTACTTCGGTAAGTTTTTGTGCACAAACTTTTCACACAAAACCGTAAAATTTTTATCTTTTTCGCTTCTTGTTGGCATTTTTTAATTGTTTTAATAATTTTCATTTGTTGCTTGACGTTTATTTGTTTTAGCACATACAACATGCTGCTCACATGCATAAGTCATATGTACTAATTTGTTAAATATGACTTTACGACTTATGACTTTAGGTGACCATGTGAATTCCCTAACTATGTGGTATGACCAACCTGAGCAGCTGTTTTTGATCAAAAAACTTGATTCGTCCCAAAATGCTGGGTTTGGAACTAAGATCATCATCATCATCATGTCCTTAATTTCCCACTAGAGCATATCGCTTCAATAAAGCATCTCTATCTGGTCCTGTTCTTCGAACGAAGTTAACTAAGTTAAGTTTTTATAGATTTAAAAATTAAATATTTACTTTTGTGGATTTAATGTACCTTTATTTAATGCCTATACATTTTACAGTGATTAATATTTTTTTATATTATCAGTTTTGTTATTTTTCAAGTACTCATGTCGCAAATTTTCAAAAAATATTTCTCGAATAAAAAACTTACTGTCCGGAAATTATCTACTTAGAAAAACATATCACTTTTATTTAATTTTTCCTAATGTAACACATATTCCGCAATTTCCTCGCAAATAATAAAAAAAAAATTTTGGAATTATATAAATTATATATATAAATATAAGTTTTACTATAAGTCTCACTTTATTAGTTCACAGTTGAAATAAAAATGATTATTATTCTGGTTTAACTAACAACAGTTGTTTTGGGGGCTAGAAAATACCTTCACCAAAATAATATCCCTATCTGAGTATATTCAACCCTCCACAAATTTTTTAATTTCTAGATCAAAATTCAAATTATAAATAAAAAAAAATTACTTATCTTGTGTATTTACTCGACCTTTTTGTTGTAAATTTACTTCAATAATTAGTTCGTCGGATTAAACTTTGAACATTCCTGTCCGCTTTTTTGAAGAAACTGACGATGGATTTGAAATTTCATGTACGGGATTTGGTGCAATTTAGGAATAATAAAACAATATGTGATGACGAACAATTAGTTTAATTTGATAGCATATCTTTATTCCCGATTATTTCGGAGAACTACGAAATTGACGTGTTCAAAGGGCGATGGGAGTAGATTGAAAAGCACACCACTATGGAAAGGCAACAGTTTATGAAGATTTTGAGATTCTGCATTAAGGACAACAGGTATTTTAAATATGCCAATCGCATATATCCATAATGTAAAGGTCTTCCGATAGAATCGCCAGCTTCCCTTATCATATACAGCATGACATCGTTATGGAAGCTAAGGAAAACTAAGCCTAGAATTTTGACCAAATACGTCGACGACCTTTTTGAGACAGTAAAAGAAAGCGAAATACTGGAGACCGTGGACCAACTGAACAACAGATTGAATTCACGTTACCAACAGATTGAATTCACGTTGGGAATAGAGGAGAATGGAGAATTATCTGTCGTGAACGCAATTCTAGTGAGAAGAGATAATATGATTAAGGTCAAATGGTACCAAAACCAACCTCATCGGGGCCCAAAAGTATGGTGTTTAATACGGCGAATACTCTTGTGAAGAGGTGGACATTAGTGACAGACAGTTCCTGATAATTCCTGTAAAAATATATGATACCCCAAAATCGTCAAAGACGTTATGAGAGTTATTTTCAAATACTAAAAGTAAGGTTAACAAAATGGAGAAGTCCAACATTATATATAAGACAAATTGCTCCGGGAATGGAGAAACTACATGCGAATAAGTAGTAATATAGTAAGTAATTTTACGTGAAGCGGACAACCAAAAAAGTTTTCTTTCATATTTGGCTTAACTGTAGTTGTAGTAGATATGAAAGTGAACGTGCAATATTTGTTTTGTATGGTTTGGTGTTTTTTAAGAATTTTTTCGAATAAAAAAGAAGTTATAATAAGGTGCGCGATTGGTATAGAAAATTGTTGCTCTTTTAGGAAATTAAATCACATTTGATTAATTTTTAATTCGAAATCTGCTTAAGGTATACTTATAATACATTAGATGTTTCAAAATGGAATATGCACTGGATCAAAAGATATGAATTTTAATGTACATGCATGTCGCACTGAGAATGATGTTAGGCGCTGATTTATGTGCAAAAGCGGAAGTAACAATTTCAAACCAAAATTTTTGTAATTTGGCTTAATTTGTTTTAAATTTTTTTTAATTCGAAACTAGCCTAAAGTATACTTATTACACACTAGAAGTTTAAAATCGTGGCCGTCGGTGGCAATGGTTAGTGTGAGCGGCTCTTGTACATGAGAACGTGGGTTCGATCCCTGCTCAGACCACCTTACATTTCTTTCGACGACGGTCGCCTCCCTTAGTGATGGCAACACTATCGAGTACTTAGCCATGAAAGTTTCTCAAAATTCCGTTCGGAACCGGTGTAAAACTGTAGGTCCCTATCAGTGAGTGTAAAACTAGAAAGAGCACATCTCACAGATTGTGAGAAGCTCATATCAATCCCTTCATGGGATGTTAAGAGATACCATTTTTTTCCAAGTTTATAAATGGGACACGCACTGGTTCAAAACATATGAATTTTAATGTGCATGCATGTCGCACTGAGTATGATGTTAGGCGCTCGTTTATGTGCAAAACCGGAAGTGACCATTTCAGACAAAAATTTTATAACAAAAAAAAATTTTAACTAACGAAAAAACCAAAAAGATCAAGGGTTTTTTTTACAGTGTAGTATTTTTTTAGAAAGGTTTATCCTTCACCTATACCATATCAAAAAATAAAAATGGGTTCTTTTTTAGTTTTTTTTATATAATTATTTAAGTAGTGTCACTTCTAGTAATACGTACCGAAAGTTTTCGAAATAATTCGAATAACAGCGAAAATATCAGGTCACATTCTTACACATTTACAAAATAGTTCAACAATTCTAACATTTTTTATATGTTTACAAATAAAAAACCATCAACAATTGTTTATATTATTTGCCATGTTTTTATTAATTTGTGTTTTATTTTATTTACATTTTTTTTTAAGTTAATTATTTGTAAGAAATTTTGCGCTGCTCAAATGAATGTTGGCGACAGCTGGAAAATATTCAATTATATTTGCAGCCTCGTTTTCACTTATTTTACGAAGCGAAGCGCAACACTTATTAGATATCTTTATGCATCTGTACTTATTGTTTGAATTCATATTCACTCAAATTTTTAAAATATACGCGTAAAAATTGTAATGGGATATCTTGCCTTCTCGAAACTGTTTATAATTATGAATTTCGGTACCTTCATCAGGTGCATTTATATAGCAATTTTTAAGGCAAGCAATAACTTTTTGGGGTTATAACATATTCATAATTTTCCTGGGACAATGTTTATTTATTTTACCTGTAAATATGAAATATAAGGGCAATTACTAGAAGTGACACTACTTAAAAAATTATATAAAAAAAACTAAAAAAGAACCCATTTTTATTTTTGTATATGGTAAAAAAATAATACACTGTAAAAAAACCCTTGATCTTTTTAGTTTTTTCGTTAGTTAAAATTTTTTTTTTGTTATAAAATTTTTTACAGTGTATTTATTTTTTTTTTAAACGTGTCATAAAGCCTGTTAAAATATCTTTTGAATGATACTAAGATCATGGAAATCGGTTCAGCCGATGCTGAGTTATTGTAGTTCAAATGGAGCTCTTTTCGACCATTTTCGCGTTTTTTCGAAAACTTTCCCACTGTGCCACGCTCAAAAAATTGCAAAACAGTCATTTCTAAGAATGAGGGTTTGTTGCATTGATCAACTTTAGCTATAAACAAAATTTCATCGATATCTGAGGGGGTCGGGTTCAATGCATCTCGATTTTTACATGAAATTCATCATAAATGCATGTCGCACTGAGTATGATGCTACCTGTATTTTTTTTGCTTTTTAAAACTGTCCATAATGTACATATATGTAAATGAAACGTTAATATGACTTCACATTCTGTTTTCCCAATATGCGCTGAATTACTTCTCGAAAGTCCGTTATGATAATTTGTGGTAATTTGTAATTATGGTAATATATATAATAATTTTAGAAACAACTATTGCTTTTTCTGAAATGCTTGTGTAGTATTTCTGGTAAGCGTAAAAAATGGCTGTATCATGTTTTAGGTCATCTGTAATCATACCAATGCTCCCGTGTTTCACTTCAATGCCATCCCTATAACAAAGAAACCGAAGTCAGAAGTGTGGCTTGGTCACTGTACCAACGAAACGATTGGGCAGCAACTTGGACAACAAAACAATAATCTTCTCCTAAATCACATTGTACGATGATTTGAACTTCTGCGATATTATCCTTGAGAGTTTTAAAATAAAGCACCTGTGGTCCTGCAATATAAACATGAAGTTTTAAAGGGAAGTAGTTTAGTAGATATTGTGACGGGGCCAGTGCCAAGCCACGTTTCAAATTGGACATCTGTCACGTAATTGTCATCGAATATGAATTTTGTATGATCACGGATTCCACTTAAGCCAGAGATCACAACATTCATTTGGTTGTGTTTTCGTAGTCATTAAATGACACATCTGTGTTGGATTGGGACACTATCTTGCGAACCCAGTCCTTATAATATGAAAGTTCCATGGCAGTTCCTGTTGCTAGATTGTCAATAAGCGTGTTTAGGTTGCACCGCTTGCTTATATATTCGCTTGTTTTGCATGAAGCACTTAGCGAAGACTTAGCGAGAACTTAGCGACGGGAATCATTTTCGCTAAGTTTAAAAAAATTTTCACATCTTTTAGTATTTTCAACCCTTATTCAAATATTTGAATAAAATGACTTATCGCTAAATTGCCGTTTTCTTTGCAACTTAGCAAGCGACAATCGCTTGCTTGTAACCAAAACACGACTAATATTTCCACCAGTGAACATCAATTTTACATTTTGGTGGTAAGTACAAACATATACCATATGGGTTTCAGGATCGTCAGCTAGAATAGATTGCTTGGGTCTTAGAGTAAAAAACGTTGTCATGCCTACTTGAACGTTCGGATATTCCTCTTTGAAGTTCGGATAATGTTCATCATTGTTGCACATCAGAAGTTGTTTTTGCATGTGGGTTATTTTGCCATCATCTAATTTAACGGAGATAACATCTTTTGTACAGGCATTATTCGGCTAATATCTTCTCGCAGATAAAAGCATTTAACCAAATTTTCGGTCTCGTGTGGTAGATTACAGCCAGCTCGCGGTTAGGGTTAGGATACTGAACTGATCTACAAGCTGCTTTGCTTTTCTCGCTTGACGCCTGGATGTTCCAAACTCGTTTGAAAGTTTGTTTTGACTCCATGACTTAGGTGCTATTGTCAGTATCATTGTCAGATAGAAGCAGCAGTAGAAGGATCATCAAAGTTCTCCTGCAGCTGTTTAAAAATTTCTTGGTTTTAAGTTGCTGTATGTTGGTTTTCTATTGTTCTTTCGTCTTCTGCAATGGATGTTGTGTATTCGGTCTTTTCCGAAGGTTCGCATGGTGTTTTCGGGTTTTCACTTAGAGTTGGACTGACTTGCCCAATTCCTTTTGTATCTATTGGAGGGTTTTCACGTACAAGCCATTTTCTACACAAATCCCATACTTTCAGCTAAATATTTAGAAATTTTCCTCAGTGATTTTTTCATGGGATGAGTCAGCTTGCGAAAATGATTACAGCATCTATTACCGAACATAGACATTGATTATTCTTTTTGTTTAATTCCAAATTACAACTTCACACTTCGATCTCTTCACAACAAATCAATCCAATCACAAAACCTATTGCATTAATAATGCTTATAGGTAGAATTGAGCAGAAAATGGATGACTTATACCTTAAGTCACTTAAATACCTTTAAGTGCCTGTAAAAAATTGTATCCACAATTTGACTGACAGGTATTTAAGAATGGCCGCATCTGTTAATGGTAGCAAATCTATCCGAGTTTGTCTCCTGATACATAAAAAATAAATAACCTATTGTTTATTACTAATTATTTTTAATTGTGAGAATCATAAAATAATTTTGAACATTGAGCAGAAAATTACCATAAAGGACTTCCCAGAAGTAATGAAAGGCACATTTTGAAAACAGACTTTGTAGTCATAATAACGTTTAATTTACATTTATGTACATTGTGGACAGTTTTAAAAAGAAAAAGGGTTACAGGTAACATCATACTCAGTGTGACATGCATGTACAATAATTTTCATATCTATTGAACAAGTGCATATCCCATTTTGAAACTTATAGTGTATTATAAGTATACTTTAAACTAATTTTGAATTAAAAACAATTCTACAAAAAAATAAGCCAACTTACAAAAATTTTGGTTTGAAAAGGTCACTTCCAATTTTGGACATAAACAAGCGTCTAACATCATACTCAGTGCGACATTACAATTCATATGTTTTGAACCAGTGCGTATACCACTGTGAAGCTTCTAGTGTATTATAAGTATTTACTTTACTTTTATTGACTATTTTACAACCTCATGAGGTCAGACATCTTACACAGAGAAAACAAAAATCGTTACACGGCGCGTGTAGGAACAACAATCCTAAACGAATCATATTTCGCCCTGCTAAGTACCACACGTTAAATGTAGAAAACAGAAAGTTACACGTGACATGTAGAAAAACTGCACGCCATATACCGAAACGAAAAAAATAAACGCGGCATACAGAAAAGCTACATGCTGCATAAGCAAAGGCAGAGTCAGCATGGCATGAGAAAATCAGCTCATTCCCATATAAGCTCTACATTTTTCATACAGCAACATGATTATTAACGAAAGTTATAGGTTTTCCAAATTAACATTTGGATATTGAAAGCCTACATGCCCGTGTGGAAATTCTAAACAAAAACATAGCTCCAAATTAGTACAGATATCTTATATTTTTCATTTAGAAAACTGCTCTCGACACGTAACATGTAGTTTTTCTACATGCCACGTTTACTCTTTTCATTTCTATAGTGCAGGCACATACATGCTTTTTTAGTTTGTCAATGTCATCCGATGCACATCTTACTTGCTTGGTGTTTTCTGTATAGGGTAGCCAGACGTACTGTTTTCAGCAGTACGCGTACTTTTTTTACTAATTGTACTTCTGACTGCATAGCACCTACAGAAGTACGCAAAAGTACTTCTTTTTAGCTTATGTACTTCTTTTTGTACTTTTTTTTGTTATGCCAACAATAAATACATAGAAAAAAAAAATTTGAAAAACTTTCCATTTTTAAACTTAATTCAAACCTTTCATTTCATCATGGCGTAATTGAATTATATTCAATCAAATAAACTGGCTTGGATCAACTCTTTGACGAAATTATATCCTTAAAAGTTTTTCTGAAAATATTTCAAAACAAAAATACGTTGAAAAAAAATGTAAGAGATCCTAGGAGTGGGTCATTTCCAAATTTCGGAAATATATGTAAATTTGTATTTTGAATTCCTCTTTCTATGCGGCGTGTGAAAAAATATTCAGTTTTATGTTTAATTTTTGGAGAAACGAACGAAATAAACTTCTAATTCAAAATTTAGAAAACGAATTAAAAAACTAGTTTTACGTACACTTGTAATGAGTTTGAAAATTTTTTAAAAACAGAAAATGGTAAAAATGGAATAGTTAATCAAGTCCTCAAAAACTATAAATATTTGTAATCGTTCAAAAAAGTTGTAAAATAATATCTTTGATTTTTAAATAATTAAAACAATTAAAATAGATTACACTCTTTTTACTTTTTAAAAATAAAATGTGAAACACCTGACTGGTTTGTACTCGTATTAAAAAAAATATTTGTGGTCTCTTAGGTTGTTCGTTTTCCCCTTAATTTATAAATTGTTACTGTTATGTATTGATTTTGTTTTATTTCTTAACATAAAATTATATTTATCTGTACTGAACTTTTAATTTTTTAACAACAGAAAGTGTACTTATGTATATTTTTTTAATTGTACTGCCTTTTTTTCCTTGATGTACTTTTTTTGATGATTTCAAATCTGGCATCCCTATTTCTGTAAGACTAACACAAGATATGGCATTGTTGTAATTGTAGGCAACAACAACAGGCATTTTGGCTTTGTTTCGAACCCAGGTTGTATCAAACTCTGCATTTATGTATACCAACAATAAAAGTAAACAAGCATGTACAAAAACAAAATACACACGAATTTGGCAGTTGCTGGGTATGAATATACTGATCATGAATATACTGAAATCAGCTGTTACTAATGCCACAACTTGATAAATACACTTTGATTGAACCAGTAACGGTGCGTTTACACTTTGAGAATATGTATTAGTTGTCACAAAGAGAAAAATTGTTTGTGTGACGTACGCGTCCAGCCAGTTATAAAGACAGTACAGTTTTAAGCAACCGCCGTCAGTGTCGTTTCATTAAATTTCGTGCTCTGATTTTTTTGTTTCTTCGACCTTTTGCCATTGTGTTTTCTCTTACTTCTCCAAATTACAATGGAACTGATGTACTCTGCAAAATTAGACATGTATTCATGTTTATATGTTTGTATTGTCAAACAATATTTCAATAAAAATTACCAACATTTTCAAATACAAATATATAAAAGTCGTTTGCGATGTTTTGCTTTTTTCTCAAATTACTACGAAACGTCACCGATATGGCCGATGGCTGAACTAGTAGAGGTTGACGCAGTAGGATTTGTTGTAATTGTGTGAACCAACAACATGCATTTAGTTTTTGTTTCATGAATCTAACCGTCAAATTCAACACAGATCCATATGAACAAACACAGTAAACAAAAAAGAACAACAACAAAATACACTTAATTTAACAGATGGAGTCATAAGAAAGCAAAATCAGTTGTTCTAATGCGCCAACCTCTACTAGTTCAGCCATGATCTGGCCGCTTTTGTCAAATCTCTTGCCGAAGTTACTGTCGTTGAAAAATCAGAGACAGTGGCGAGGCAAGTGAGAGAAGTGTAAGTGTGGTAGTAAAAATGTGTGAATGTATTTCTACTGTCGGAGCAAAACTGTCCCGTGTAAACGCCAGGTAAAGGTTGTGTCGGTAGAACAGCGGATTGATGCGGTCGCACCAGGGAACAATCATTTCTATATGTAATTCGTTTTTGTACATTGTTAATTGTATTTGTCATAGGCTTTGGTGTTCTACTTGACAGAACCCCGATGTAAAACAATAACTAAATACCTGTTGTTGTTGCTCAAAATTACAACTACGCCTACTGCTATTACCCGAATCAATAAATCTTGATAGGAGCTGTATTTGAGGCATTCAGTTTTTTGACATGTCATTTGGTTGTGCTTCTGAGTTTGCCCTTCGCACGTATAGTTTTGTTTTCGCTCACACAGTCATTTTGCGCTAAATGATTGCTTGTAATAGCTGAGTGCACTGTACTCGAAAGTTTTTGGTTCAAACAAATTATGGAGGCGCTTATCCAAAGTTGGAATTTAAATGATTTGTTGCCGGCTCTTCAAGGTATGTATGTATTAATGCAAATATGTATTCGCTGGAACATAACGGACGTACGCAACGCGTAATCCGTATTCCACAATTCTTGATTTTGTATCAATTTTGCATTGTCATTGCTTCCCCACGCACTTTTTGCGTTCACTGTTCGAATTCGACCGCGCCTTCAACACCTGCGCTGTGTGTCAGTATTCCGAAAACATTATTGGCACTTTCTGCCCATGCGCTAGTTCTGTTTGGGTTCGAATACGTCTAGTTTTTTGAATAATTTTCTGTACTTTTAGCTGCCGGTGTGAATGACACCAAATGATCGGGACATTTGTGATATTTTCAAGCAGGATATTGGCAAACGTGCCGAATTTCGAGCAAAATTGTTTTCGTGGCAAAAACAACAGCTTCCAGTGAATTTGAGAATTCCGCAAGCTCACAAAATCCCTGCAGTATTTCAATTAAAAAGGTAAGATTGAGTACAAAGTATATTTTGAGGTGGTTAACCACATAAAATTTTTGTATTGTTACAATAACAATTTTCCTTGAATTCAGACGCTTCTGGAATTGCTTGCTGAAACTGATACCGGAAACGTTATAAAATGTTTCGATAATGAGAACAAGCGGCTAACAGAAAATAAAAAACAGACGCTCGTTGATATAATTATATCCAAAGCTGCTGCAAATAATTCCAAGCTAAGCTCTAACGACTTCAACGCAATATTGTTAGAAATTCTTGAAGATTTTCCAGAAGAACAAAAATTTTTGGTAAGAACTTAAATACCAAGTGATGTTGAATATATGCATGGATTTTGTTTAGGACTACTATTATATTCCCAGAAGGCATGGAAAAGCCCCTTCTGGAAAACTGTTTGCAAAGTACCAAGCCATAGCACACAAGCGCCGAAAATTGGATATTTTGGGGAAAAAAAACATGGAAATGCAAAGGAAATTAATAACAGCAATTCAGAGAGCCCAGCAGATGAAACACTGAAACAATTAAAACAGGAGTTGAACTGGCCCCTATCAAAGTGGGATGACCAATTAGATCGATGGGCTCGAACTTTCTCTCTAAGACAGCGTGATTTAAAAAATTTCGACAACGCAGAATTCCTCAATGAGTGGCCGCTGTTAAAAGATGCCCGGGCGAAGGATTTGGTAAATGATAATGATTTCAATTTAATGTAACTCTTGTAATTTGAGTTTATTTAGATCACAATAGATTTCGACATTCTTCATCCATCGAAGGGAAGTAACCTGTTTGAAAAGTTGAATAACTCTAGAGATACCGTGGTGAGCTACTACTCCAGCAAAAACCTCAATCTACGTTGCAAGGAAGTCTTGAAGGATGCACTGGACTCATCCGACATAAATAATTTAAGTTACATTTATAAATGATTTTCCTTTTGATATTGATATAATTTGTTATTATTTTACAGATTGCCTTAATAAAACGTTGCTGCAATTAATTAACTGCGTAGTACCATCAAAAGGAATCGGTGGAAAACAGTACTCCTTGGTGGATGCCGAAGAATTTCTCATACTAGATATAGTGAGAATAAACAACTTAGATATAGATAAATATAATACGAATACATCGATTATTGCATACTGCAAACATTTGTTGACAGCGTACACAGTCGTATAAAGGGTCCGCCAAATAACTTTTTATTTTGAAAATGCTATAAAAAAAAACTACTGAATATTTTCTCAAATTTCTTTTTTTATTTGAAAGTACAATCCTTCCGGTTAATAATGGAAAATAATTTCATTCAAATGGCTGCCTCGGCTGGCCATGCAGTAGCCTATACGATCGGTCCAATTTTTAAGCACATTATCGATTGTGTGCAGCTGTATTTCACCAATGGCTTTACGAATATTGTCCTTTAATGCGTTAATTGTCTCTGGCTTGTCGGCGTAACACTTATCTTTGAGGGCACCCCACAAATAATAGTCCAACGGTGTCAAATAGCAGCTCCGAGGTGGCCAAACGACATCTGCTCTGCGGCTGATAATGCGATCTTCAAAACAGGGCGCAAAATATCGAGTGTAGCTTCGGCTGTGTGACACGTAGCGCCGTCCTGTTGAAACCAAATGTTGCCCATATCCTCCTCTTCAATTTTTGTGAACAAAAATTCGTTCAACATGGCCCGATAACGATCGCCATTGACTGTAACGGCCACTCCTTGCTCATTTTCGAAGAAAAATGGCCCAATTGTGCCTCTGGACCAAAATCCGCACCAAACAGTGACTCGTTTTGGGTGCATCGGCTTTTCAATGTATGCGTGCGGGTTCTCTGTGCCCCAAATGCGACAATTTTGCTTGTTTACATACCCGCCAAGATCAAAATGAGCTTCATCTGAAAAGATGATTTTTTTTGCAAAATCGGCATCTTCTGTAAGTCGATCGCAGGCCCATTTTCCCCATATTTCCCAGCGTTGTTCAAGCGTATACACAACCATATTCGTTCAGCGGAAGGATAAAACTAATTATCTGTCAAATCAGACATGAGCTAAGTGTTACCATTCACGAAATAAGCACTAGTTGAAAAAAAAACGTTAGCTGGCGGACCCGTTATAAAAACATTAAGTATAAAAGATGGTATTTTCTTGCAATTATCAAAGAAGATGTTTCGGAAAAATTTCAAATTTCTTTTTTTGTTCTGAAAAATTCTAAAGTCTTTTTAGCATATAATAAAATTCAATTTACCTGTTTTTCCGCACACTTCATGTCCTACGAACTCAAAAGTAGTATAGAAGAAAAGCTACGCTTAGTAAACATTGATGATTTCACTTCAAAACCTATGCATATATATTTTATAAATACTGGAAAAAGTTATTTAAGATACAGTAGCTTATAGTAGCACACCATTTATATATATGGATATATAAAATACGTTAAAACTGAAAATTTAAATTGATTTTTTTCATTTAATATAAATATATTTATTAATAAATTGGTACGCATATGTGTACTCACATTTAAGGGTTGTGGCCTGATCATACAAAAGTTTAAGAATGCTGATAATTTCAGTCTATAAACGTGGCATGTAGAAAAGCTACATGCCACATGTCGAAATAAGGAAAGCAAACGCGGCACATTGAAACGCTACAACGGGCATGTAGTTTTATATTTTCTAAATATGGCATGTAGGAAAGCTACATAAACACAATGGGTGGAAAATCCCGGTCGAAACGTGTAGAAATTCTACATTTTCATGTAGTTTTTGCATATTTTTTTTTCTCTGTGTACTCATATTAAATAAACAAACAAATTTCAACATATTCTTCCAACTGGTTCTATCCTTAACTTTTTTTTGCCAGTTGGTAACACCATGGATACGGCGGGATTCTTCTACCTGGTCTTTCCAGCGGAGTCTTGGTCGTCCTCTTTTCCTGCTTCCATCGGGTACGTTATCGAAAAGTTTTCGCACTGGTGCATCTTCATCCAGTCTGATAACATGGCCTAGCCAACGCAATTGACCTAGTTCGATTCGCCTAGCTATGTCCACGTCAGAATCTAAATTATATAGCTCTTGGTTCCAGCCATGTCGGTACTCGCCGTTTTCCCTAACAGGACTACATATTTTACGGAGTATTTTCCTCTCGTATACCCCCAGGTGTTCTTCAAGCGCTTGCGATATGACCCAAGTTTCGGAGCCATATGCCAGGACTGGTAAAATGAGAGTCTGGTATACTTATAGCTGGACATTTGTCCGTCGCTTTGTTGCTAAACTGCTTGCTGAGCCCAAAATAGCATCTATTTGCAAGCACTATTCTCCTATTTATCTCCAGGCTGACGTCGTTGCAATTTATAATTATAAGTATCCTTTAAGCTAATTTCGAATTTAAAAAATTTAAAAAAAAGAGTGACACGAACTTAAAAACATGTTACATTGAAATGGTCACTTCCGGTTTTGCACTTGACATTTTTTTTTCAAATTTGATTTTATTTCTTGCATACAATCGCGCACCTTATTATAAGCTTGTAGTATGAATTTCTCGTACATTAACTGAAAATATTGCCCAACTAAATATGTATGTTTATTTATGTTAAAAATAGTGGATGTGTAAATTATGTATCATTCCTTTCTACTAAACATGAGAACCAATTATCACATGTTGTGGCGCAGTAAATGCGAAAGCAGTATGTAAAACTCCCTCTGCCTAAAAAACTCAAATTTTTGATAGCATAGTATAAAATTACAATTACAAAATTAGAAAAACGCCAACTTTTTCTGATCCCATTTTGAAATTTTCACATCTTGTAGAGAAAAGTATGCGAAATTTTCTAAAAATAAAATTAAGAAAATCAAAATATACTTTTCCTGGATATTCAATTTTGATGTCCTTGGCCCACTTTTATTTTTACTTCCTAAAAAGGGGTAAAAATCTATCAGGTGATACCTGGATCGTTACAATCTGCTGTCGCATTCAAAAGTTGTCCCAACATGAACACAGCTATCTTATTTATTTATTTATTTCAGTCTATGGACAATAATTCAATTAAAGTATTAAGAAGACTTTTAAACCTATCCATAGGAAGTGTTAAATCTAGAAAATAGTATAATGAATTATATAATACCATAGCTTTCAGCAATGGTTCATTTAATGCATAATTAGATTTATGAATACCAATATGAAAAGGATAATAGATACGAAGTAAACGGGAGGGAGCATTAAACTGAATAAAAGATAACAACTCAGCACAATCCACAGAATTAATTAAGACACCCTGCAGAAACATTAAAGAGTTAATGTCCCTTCTTGATTTTAACGTTTTTAAGGATATAAGCAAACATCTACTATTATAAGACGGAAGCGAACCAGCAAAATTTAAAGAAGTTAATGCAAATTTAGTAGATAGACGCCGTTGGGCTCCAAATGAAAGAATCATATTCCAACTTCGAGCGGGAAAATGAAGAAAACACAATTTTTTTAACATAAGGATCTGTGAACTGTGCCGTATTTCTGCGAATAAAGTACATAGATGAGTAATCTTTGTGAATGATATAATAAAGATGTGCAGTAAAATTAAACTTTACATCAAAAACCACTACTTAATCACGAATTTCAAAAACTGTTTCCAAGATATGATTAAATATTTTATATTGAGACAAAATTACGTTGCGACATTTATGAAAAGTAACATGAAAACATTTTGATTGATTAATGGGTAGCCCATTATTAATCGACCATTTACTCAATCTATCAATATCCTCCTGCAGTAATACTATATCGTTTAATGAACGAACAGATAGGAATATTTTAAGATCATCAGCATACATAAGATGCCTAGCATTAAAGTTAAACAAAAGGGGCCCCAAAACACAATATTACCATGTAGTCCAATCTTGGACAACTTAAATATCAACAAGTTATGAGGAACTTTATCAAAGGCTTTTGTAAGGTCAGTGTAAACCGCATCAACTGGGCAACCTTCTTCAAAGGCATTAAGGCAATATCGCGTAAAAACGGCTGAGTTAGTAGTAGTTGATCTACCCGAGACAAATCCATGCTGAGCTGGATTAATATAAGGTTTCAGCAAAAATAAAATAATTTATCATACACTATGTGTTCAAAAATCTTAGCAATGTTCGCCAATTTCGAAATTGGCCTATAATTCGAGACAGATTTTTGTAAATAGGCATTACAGTTGTGTTCTTCCATCTCTGAATAAAATATCCAGCAGATAGAGATTTAGAAAATATAATTCTTAACGGCTGCACTAGTGAAGATAGACACTTCTTCAGTAAAAACGAAGAAACACCATCTGAATCTAGTTTATAAGAACACGAAAGTTTTTGAATAGCAGAATAAATATCATCATCAGATATATCAACATTGGATATAATATTGCTAAAAGCAGGCTCATCAATAATATTGGTATTGTCTGAAAAATTTGATTGAAAAAATAACTTAAACATATTTGCAGTTTCAAACAAAGAATTAGAAACATCACCATTGTATGCCATAGAAATAGAAGAAATGTCCAAAAACGTCTAGGATCAGACTTCATGGATTCTTCATAACTTAAAATGTATTGATTATGTATATAAAAACTTGTTCAGAAACTTGAATTCACGAGTATAATGATCGCACAAATTACCATCATGGGCACTATTACTGACCTTAAATTGACGGTGATACTTATTTTTTAAATTTTTAAGTCTTTTAAGCCCCCTAGTATAGCAGGGAAATTTATAGACCTTACGCGGTAGTGCCTCAATATTAGCTTTAACAATTTCATTAATAATTTTCAAAAACTCCTCATAACAGATGGAAACAATTTCACTGACCAAAATTGCAGACCAGTCCACAGCATTCAGTAACATATTTATATAATCAAAGTCACATGAGTTATATTTATATTGAAAGGTTTGATAGTTGGTTTTATCATCAAATTCATTAAAAGCAATATTAATCTCCAGCGCCGAATGATGAGTATTCGGTGGAGAAATTGGAAACGCGCAATCTGTCACAGAACATTTTAGATCTGTACTAACAAAGACTAAGTCCAAAATACGATTTAACTTATTAAAAACAAATCAGGACTAAATAAAGAATCTATGAAATTCATTTCAGAAACAGTGTTAATATTATTAGGCATAAGATACAATTAATTACCTTACACCAAACAATACTATTCAAGTTAAAATCACCCAAAAATCAACATTTATCCGCATAAGTCATTGATTCAACAAAGTGCAAGAAATTTTGAATGTGTCCAAAATACAAATCATCACAACTATTTGGAGGAATATAGGATGATCCAATATATAGACAACCTTTTAAGGATTTCACACAAACGGTCAATTGGTCAAATAATGGATTGGCGTCATTTAAAGCCACATAATAAGAATTTATACATTTTTTTACAGCTATTAATACTCCTCCACCTTTTGAATGACCAGTAGATAAAAAATCCCTATCTTTACGGTAAACAATGAACAAATTAGCATCAAAAAACTCTTCATTATAAAAATCAGTATTCAACCAAGATTCAATTATAACAGAAACATCATAATCATATTGTGATGTAAAATTTCTAAACATTGAAGTTTAGTTCTCATCACTGACACATTATGAAAATAGATTTTTAAATTATTAACATTTATGGGTTTCCCTGTATGCGAGGTTTTCTCGGAAAATCCACAAAAGGTCTAACTTTAATATCAGCCGTCCAAAGATCCGGCTTTAACAAATTATCATAAAATGATGCAGTGACACCAAGCTTAAAATTAATAAATTTTAAATCACTAACTAAAGTGTCTTTCTTTATCAATTTATAACATGATATATGCGATTTATCAGTGTCTAAATGTTTACTAACGTAAGCAATAATCTTATCCTCGGTTACAGTGTTCTTAAAAGATGATAAATGTACCCATCTTTTCTTCACAACAACATCCAGCTCTGCATTATTATTCTCACCCACAACAACGCGACGTTTCTTATGTTTACGTCTTGTGACATTCTCGAGAGAGACTCCGCCAATAGCAGAAACACTATCACCATCGGCATAACCATCACTAGTACCATTCAAATTAGTAGCAGCTACATCAACAGCAGAGGCAGTAGCAGAAACAGCAGCATCAATTTTGTTTTTTAAATTATCGTTCGAACGAATGTCTCTCACCATATTTACAGATTGAGCGTTAGACGCCAAACTTCTCTGCGGCATTGAAGCACCCAAACCGGTTTTGAGTAAAGGCAGACTCCGATGGGCAGAATCATTGCACGTGATTAATTGAGCAGCATTGATTTTATCTCTTCAATTTCGTATGACAACAAACTAATCTTCTTCACCATATCACACGATGACTGAAGACAATTATCGCAGTTGAAGACAATATTGGCAAATGACGAAAGGGCACATACAGCTGTCTCCTTATCGATTTTCCCACATATTGTATGGAATTTGCGCTGACAAACATTGCAAACAATTTGACTACCAAATTGAATACTCTTGTAGCACTGAGAGCAAATCAAATTTAGAGACGAAGACATTGAGGCGCACTTGAATCTTCGCCGCGACTTGGCTCTTTGAAAGCTAGACACAGACGCTGCCGATGGTCTGTTTTAGACAGCTATAGAAACATGAGCGGTGAGAAATTTTGACCTACAGCGAACGGCATTTTAACGGCAGCAACGAGAAGAATATGTGTGTATTTTATGATTCAAAGCCATAAATATCCGGACTGGTTCGAACAAATTAGGAATCACCCAGATACAAAACCTACGTTCCTTAATGATAATGTTGAGTCTTTATGTTCAGTTTATAATTTTACGAATTGCAACGTAATAACTAAACTAAAATTTGTATTTATTTTATCTTCGTTTGGTGTTTATCGTTGTGGTAAGTTTTTGCTGTATGTGTAGGCTGCTTAAACCCTGCAGTTGCAAAAGTAGCTAGTGGCTCTATGTAGTCAGTTATTTCGTTAGCGAAAAGCCTGACTAGCTACTTAAGTGGCTACAGGTAATGCTAGAGTTCGCCTTTTGATTATTATAAGTATGAAAACGAGGAAAAACAATGCAATGAACCGTTAGCCTGTTAAGATTTGTTGGTTGCTTGGTTATTTTTTTTTGTGTTGGCGTCAGTTGCTATTCAACGTTCGTAGAAGTATCATCGTGACAGCGTACGTGGGTTAAAAGTATAAAAATGTGAATTTTAATATTTAGAACGGTATAATGACAAGCAAAAGACAGATGAAACGGCTAATAAAGACAGAAAAGGAACAAATTGTGCAAAAGTTTGAAAAAAGAATGTGGTGAAGATAATGAAAAAGATTTATTCATAAAATTAATTCATTATGGTCCGGCGAATTCATCAAGCGGATTGTACTAGTCAAGTAGTTAGTACAATATTGTTAGATATTTCGTCAATTCCACGTAACTAGCGATCTGCATGGTACATTGTAGTGCAGAGGGTAGCCACTGACTACCGTCAATGACATTCCCTTGTTAAATTCGCCAGTGTAAAGCATTGCTGGTAGTCTGGCGGGTAGTTAATGATAATTATTGGTAGTTAGGGAAATAACTAAAAATTCGTTAGCTACGTCGACTGCAGAGAAATGAAGGGTCTGTTCATATTGTTTTATCTGTCTAATATTTAGATTTTGTCAAAATCAGCTGAATGATTGTATTCCAATATATTGGGTGATAATGCTGTGTTACAATCCCCATAAAAGATAAATATTTTTATATTTCCCTAATTTGTATGCATGCCCCGATAGAAAACAAAGATAATGATGCCAAAGACATATTCTATGAGCGCCTAGTGGAAACGTATGACCGCTGCCCTGGTCATGACATTAAGATTGTACTAGGAGATTTAAATGCTAAATTAAGCGGGGAGAATGTGGTTCATCCAACTACTGGCAATTTCAGCCTACATGCATCGGTAGGCATCCACAAGGCTACTTGAGTATCCAATGATCAAAGAACGAACAACCAAATTGATCCAGTGTAATGGACGTACGAGTGCTCAGAGGAGCTGACATCTATTCTGATCACTACCTGCAAAGGTTCGCACAAGATTAAGTAGAGCGAAAATCGTACGAAACCAGACGCAGAGAAAGCATCGCGATGCTGCAATTACCAGAGGTAGCCACAGCCTACTCAAGAAAGCTCTCGCAACTTTTGGCACAGAACCCAACCACTCCCGATGACGATACTGAAGCGCAGTGGAAATCCATTTCTGACTCTATAAAAACTGCCGTATCAACCGTACTTGGTTTTGAAAAACCGCTTCGCATTAAACCATAGTACGATGAAGAGTGTCGCATAGCAAATTATGAAAGAACGCTACACGTATAACAATGCTTCAATCAATTGCAACGCGAGGAGGTAAACCGTCTCTTTAGGTGTAAGAAACGACAGTGGAGAAAGCACGCGAGTGAAAAAATTGAGTCATACAGAAGGAAGAACGAAGCCGGAAAATTCAACCAAAAAGTCAAAAACGGAACTAATGGATATGGTTCAAGGCCCCCATTCTGTAAAGACAGAGACATGTATGGACAGATCATGTTGGAAATATGGTGAGATCATTTCTCCGTGCCAATGACCTGAGATATCCAATGACGATGGGACAATCGATCACAATATGGACGACGACGTCGAGTGCCCCTCCTAACCAAGACGATGTTAGAACAGCTACTGCCCCGCTTAAAAACAACAAAGCCGCAGTAGCCGATGGATTACCGGCGCAGATGTTTACGATTGGCGACGATGAGCTGATATGTTGCATGAATCAGTTCATTATTAAAATTTGGAGCAATAATTCCCATACCCGGCGATTGGAGTCTCAGTGAAGCATGTCCCGTATTTAAAAAAGGTGACACGAGTCTCTGTGTCAACTACCGTGGAATAAGCCTTTTATCCATAGCATATAAGGTTATATCAAGTATATTGTGGGAAAGACTAAAACCAATTATCGCTGACCTTATTGGACCATACCAGAGTGGCTTTAGCCCTGGAAAATCGTCAACTGACCAGATTTTCATGCTACGCCAAATCCTGGAGATGACCCACGAAAAACAAATCGACAACTATCATATATTTGTCGATTATAAGGCAGTCTTCGATAGCCCGAAGCAATGTCTCTACGAAGCAATGTCTGAGCTTGGAATTCCTGCAAAAATCATACACCTTTGCAGGATGACCTTGACGAACACCAAATCCGCAGTGAAAGTTGTTAAGGATCTTACCGAACCTTTCGAAACTAAGCGAGGCCTCAGGCAAGGCGACACCCTATCGTGCGGTCTCTTTAATATCTTAATGAAGATCATTTTGAGAAAAGCTGCAGTCAACATGAATAAAGCCATCAGCAGCAAAAGTCTCATGCTGCTCTCGTATGCTGATGATATAGATATCATTGGGCGCACAATTAGAGACGTTACTGCGGTGTTTTCCAGAATTGAAACGGAGTAACCAAAAGTGGATCTGACAGTAAATGGGGACAAGACAACATTAATGGTTTCAACAAACAGGCCTCCACGCGATTATACCAAAGCGTGAACGTTGATAACCGTTATACTCTGAGCCTTGAGATCAAGCGGAGAGTTGTTCTTGCGAATATATGTTATTTTGGGCTAAGCAATCACTTTAGAAATAAAGCCCTCTCTCGAATAACAAAAGTCCAGCTGCAGTAGACTCTCATACAGCCTGTCTTGCTTTATGGCGCAGAATCCTGGGTCTTATCGCAAGCAGACGAAACATCTCTAGGAGTCTTCGAGATAAAACTACTCCGAAAAATTGATGGCCCTATAGTGCACAAATGCGAGTATTGGCGACGCATGCACCACGAGCTGTATGACCTATATCCCGACATTGACATAATTAAGCGGATCAAAATAACGCGATTGCGCTGGCCAAGTCAGTAGAATGGATAAAGACGAACCACCACGAAGGGGTTTCGAAACAGAACTCGAAGGAAGAAGAAAAATAGGAAGACCAAGACTCCGCTGGAGGGATCAGGTTGACGAATCCCTGCGCACACTTGGTACTGGCAACTGGGGAGATACGGAAAAAGATCGATCTAGTTGGCGAATAAGTAAGTAATGCTGTGCTCGTTCGTTTTTTTTTTGTAAGTCTTTTAAAGTGATATCTTTATCGTTCCTATATACACTTGTTTACAGTCTTCATTTGCGTTCCCTTACATGTTAGATCGTAATTTCGTATTTTTGCTTTGTTGTAATTTGTCAGTTCTTGGTTTTGTTTTCGTGAATAGTTTGTTTAGTGTGTGGTTAGGTTTGTTCGCTAGTTTTATGTTGTTTTTGTTAAATATTGGTGTCATTTCCTTTTCGTGTGTCAGTGATGGTATATATGATGATATTATTTTTCTTTTTGTGTATTAAGTTTTTGATTATCCTGCCGCGGTAGCTATTTTTAAGTAACTTTTAAATAGTTTTCATCGTGAGACTTATGGTGGTGTTAATCATGTTTTTTTGGTAGTACGGTTGTGTTGAATTATACTTAATTATTCGTCCTGAGGATTTACGATTCATGTACCAATCCGTTATTAATCTGTCGTGTTGTCGGAATATTCTAATATCCAAAAATGGTAAACATCCATTTATTTCCGTTTCTATTGTAAATTGTGGTTTGTCGTGGTAGTTATTTAGTTGTTTTAGTATTTCCTGTGTATAATCGCGAAATCGTCTACATATTTCACGAGGAATTTTATCACTATGTTTTGTTTTTGCAGTTCCTCGTATGTTTAGTCTAATACATGGCCCCCCGTTATGAGAAATGTTACAAAAAAAGTTAATAAAGTATTCTCGGATAATTTTGTGACAAAAACATTCCCCACGAAAGAGGTCGAAGTTCACGGATTTTGGAATTTAAGCACTTATTTCACACGCTAAGGACTCCAAATCAGAGTTTTTTCTCACGCATATTTATATATATTAATGACCTAGCATGATGACCCGCATTTGAACTGCCGTCAGTTAATGGGGTCCGCCTTAAGTCGGGTAGGTGAGGTTTGGCCGGGGGCCAAACTCAAAGCCGTGGATAGGAAGGATATACCTTCTATACCAAGGGTTTGGGTCCCGTCAAATTCTCCTACTGACCCACTGGAGATCCTAAAGATAATCAACCACTGCAATCCCTCCATTCCTGAAAGGATTGGAAGGTGGTCAAGGTTGTGGACCCTGTAGGAACCTCCCGACAGGTAGTTTTGGTCCTGAACCAGGATTCCTTAAAACCCCTAGAGGAGTCCAAAGGCCAAATTCGGTTTGGGTTCATGAGTGTACCCCTTAGGGTATACAAAGTGGATACGCTGAGTGGCAAACTGGCCGAGTCGAAGTCGGAAGTCACAGATGTAAATACTGGAAAGCATTCTGAAACGGCGGTAGATGCTGAAGAAGCACTACTGGATGACGACATTGGCAGCATCATCGACCTGTCCATCACTAGCGAGAGTGATCACGAGACAACCGTGATCGAAGTACCCGGAGTTGAAGATCCTGTAGATGATGTCCTGCAGATAAATTTCCATTGCAGTAAGGCAGCATCTGCCAACCTCATTCTCCATCTTGCAAAGGGTGGAGCCGATGTGGCCCTGATACAAGAACCATGGACGGTCAGTGAACTTAGATGTTGGTTTCAGGTGCAATGGACCTTCGTCCTATCAACCCCAGGTAGGCCAAGATCTTGCATACTCATTAAAAACAAATTCAATGCTCTTTTATTGCAGAATTTTAGTGACAGCGACACAACCGCCATCAGCCTCTCGCTGGAAAAAGGCCAGCGGGACATCGGGCTAGTTTCATCGTACATGGCGCACGACCATACGGAACCACCCCCTCCGAAGTGCATCAGGGATATTGTATCGGAGGCAAACAGAAGGAATTGTAGCGTCATTATATGTGCCGACGCCAACCGCACCATACAATATGGGCGAGTACCGGCTCCAATGATCGAGGTGAGTCTCTTTTTAATTCCATTATAAGCGAATCCTTGACCAAATTTACTGATGCGTGCCAGTGGTTATAATGCTACCAAGGGTAACAAAAAACCTCATTGGTGGAACGCTGAGCTTCAGGATCTAAGATCGTCCATTAGGCGGCTTTTCAACAAGGCCAAAAAGAGCGGAGGCCAAAGGGATTGGGACGTTTACAAGATTAGTCTTAATCTATATAAAGGTGAAATCAAGAAGGCCAAACGGAAATCCTGGCGAAACTTCTGTGAATCCGTTTGCGGGGTTCTTAATGAAAGACGATGGAACGTGGACGTATTCGTCTGAAGAGTCTCATGGGATTCTCCTGGATACCCACCTTCCCAACGATGACAGGAATGCTGGTCATCAGCCAGAAGAGAAAACTCACCTAACTCACCTAAAGTTCGCTCAGTAGTGAGCAGAAAGAATCTGATATGGGTCATTAGATGCTTTAAGCCCTATAAATCAGCCGGACCTGACGGCATAATTCCCGCGCAACTACAGGACGCACTATACCTATCTTGTAGTTGGTTGGTGGCATTCTTTAGGGGTTAACGTCTGTCAATGAACTACTTCTTGAATTGGACAAGGCCGAATGCCAGGTCTTTGCCTATGCCGATGATATTGCTATAATCTGTACGGGTAGAAACCTCAATTTACTTAGCATTCGTACAACCAGCCTACTTAGTCTGATTTCGAACTGGACCGCTAACAACGGACTATCACTAAAACCCACTTAAAACCGAGCTTATCTTGTTATCTTATATATATCTTATATAAAATACCCGCATTTGAACTGCCGTCAGTTAATGGGGTGCAATTACAGTTGACGGAAAAGGTCAAATATCTGGGAATAATTCTCGACAGAAAACTGTCTTGAAAACCGAATCTGGAGGAGAGGGTAAAAAAGGCGTCCGTTGCTCTTTACTGCTGTAAAGGGGCGATAGGAAAGCGTTGGGGACTATCTCCTAAGATCACCATGTGGATTTATAGGGCAATAGTCAGACCAATACTTCTCTATAGCATTTGTAGTTTGGTGGAGGTCCCTCCAAAAGAAATACATTCGGAATTCCTTGATGAAAATTCAAAGATCAGCACTGATGACCGGTAGTGGGGCAATGGGCGCGATGTCAGGTACTGCACTTAGTGCTATCCTGAACATCTGTACTCCTGATATCATGGCCGAATCGGCAGCCGCTACATCCATATTGAGAATCAGAGGTTGTGGCGTCATGATATCAGTGCATTCCGGACACGCTGAATTACAACACCGGATCAACTCTATTCCCGGAAAAACCGACTACTATATCTCCTACCTTCTACCAGCGACAAATCTAAGGACTTCTATTCCGAACAGGAATGCCTGGGAAAAGTCACTGGATCAAAGTTGGACGAGCATGTAGGCTATGGGGTCCATTCACCGGACCTAATTGTAAATATCTCCTTCAAGCTGCCTGATCACTGTAGTGTATTTCAGGCGGAAATTACCGCCATACTGGAGGTTGCTGAACTACTGAAAAGTAGTGTCATTACCCTCCGGAGAATACGTAACTACACAGACAGCCAGGGTGCCATAAAATCCCTGAGAGCCACGCTTGCTACGTCCCTCACGGTGAAAGAATGCCACTCATCACTTAGGGTGATGGCAGAGTATTTTGACATCAGGCTCATCTGGGTACCGGGACACAGCGACATTCCAGGCAACTGCGTAGCGGATACGTTAACTAGACAGGATACTACGGCACAGGTTCTTCCGGCAAAAGAAGGTGCTAGTATGCCAATCTCTACCTGTCGTTTGCAGATCAGGCATTGGGCCGATAATATGTTCAAGGACAAGTGGAGACTTACTTCAACTTGCAAACAAGCCAGGGTCCTCTGGCCACAGGTGGACAGGAGAAGGACTAGGCAACTACTTAACTTGCCGAGAGGCAGATTATCCACAATGATAGGAACACTTACGGGACATTGTCTTGTAGGAAAACACGCACTAAGATTGGGACATAGAAACTCCACTCTCTGTAGATGGTGCCTAGAAGAGGACGAGGAAACGACGACACACCTTCTCTTGGATTGCCCTGCTCCGGCAGGACTGAGAAGTGGGATATTCGGAACACATTTACTTAGCACCGTAGCCCTACAGGATATTCCTGTAGGACTTATAGACAAATTCACTGAAAGGGCAAATTGGCTAGACGACTAGTCAATAGTTGCTATAGAGGAAACTGCAGGTATCACAATGGGCTTCTTTAGCCCAAGTGTGCTAGACAGCGTGCTGTCTTGCAACCTTTTCAATCAACCGACCAATGACCTAGGATCCATATTTAGCCATCTTGACGCTTTTTCCTCTTAGTACCCTATATTTGACAAAACATATCACCGTAAAATTGTTGAGAAACTCTGGCATGTTATACCTTATTTTACATGTAAAGACTAAAATACCCTTATAGTTAAAAGGGTCTTCTCTTTCCTATAAATGCATTTCAACTTCGAGTCTCACTTTTTACAAAAACGGACTTGTTTTCTAAATCAGATTTGGAATCCTTTGAGTTAGTCCATTCGAAGAAAAAGATCGGAAAGTAAATGATCATCAAAAATATTTACGAAGAATACTTTGTTATTTATTTTTGTGGCCCTTGACCCTTAATTTGTTGCAAAGTATAATGGACACGACATATTACCGGTCCATAAGTTGTGTTATGTTAGGCAACGTGAAATCTTTAGTTGGGATTAAAAACGACATTAAAACAAAATTTCGGACTTACGTGATCGCCAGTCCCAGCGAGATGGACGCAAATAGGTTTCAACATACTTGTCCACTTAGTTGGCAAAACAGCTTGAAAATATGCATATTTTGCAGCTTTGGGGACTATCCCTGGTAAATGAAGTTCCAGAGGAGTCAAAAATTGTCCATCCAGTACTATACAATCTGGCTGCTTATCTTCTTTCAGTATTTCCACTGGATAATCTTTTGGCACCAACGGGAAGCATGTTTCTCTTTGCGATATAATTTTTCGAAACTGAAACAATCTGATATAATATAGTGTTAGTAGAATATTGTATCATTTATACAGCTGAGATAAACAGTAAAAAAAATTCAATAACAAATAAAACTAGTCGCACAGTTGTTAAAATGTAAAAACATTAAGATAAAATCATTTGTATTTATGTTTTAAAAACATTAAAAAATAGTGCAAAATTAAACAAACAACAAAGTAAGTCATGAGAATTTAACATTTATTTATTTATTTATTCAATCATCTACAGAATTTCATTCTGACAGATTATACCTACATAAAGACTTAATACTAATTGTACAATATAAATAGGTTTAATCCATAAAAATTTCGAATTAAAATGTATATGATCTTGGGAACTTCATTGACAAGTACATCAAATTAACTAAAACTAGCAAAATCAGTCAAAAAAATCTAAAACTGATTTCATTAGTGTGCAATAAACAAAAGTACTGAAGTCGCCAACTCTTGCGAATAATGTGAATGAGCCTTCCAATTTTAATAGGGTACTTCAATTTGCTTGCATACAACGAAAAGAGTTCGTTTTAGTAATCTGATGAAATTTTAAGGTGATTTTTAAAGATACCCCATATTTTGACTTAATCGGCCACACATGTAATAATACATAAAAAATCCAGGACCGTACCACAAAATAGAGAAGGAGATCTTTGCAGATCCGGAAGAGAGAGTCACCACTTATCCGGTAGTAAAGATGTATAGGCCGCTTCAAAACACACTATGCCGGGTCGATCCCAGTGTAAGAAATATTGTGGGAGTCCCTCTAGATTGTAATCCTATGATGGGAGCATCCAAGACATACAAAACTTTTTTCTTTCCTGTACCTTAAATACCACTATACTGTTTTTTGTTACTGCGTCTTTGGATGAAATCCCATCGCGGCATGTAATATATCGTTGAACTTGTATCGCCGAGGGCTACATTTACTTTACCATACAACAAGTACATCGAATAACTAACATAATAGAAAACGCGTTTGAAACAAAATAGTTGTATTCCGCAACCTTCATTGACGTTGCACAAGCTTTTGATTAAGTGTGGCTCCACGGGCCTATGACAAAATTAAAAAAATTGTTTTCGTACCAAATTGGCCAAATATTACACTCGTATTTATAGAACGACTTTTCCAAATAAAATGCGAATCAGATTTCTCTGAACTCAAAAACATTAATTCGGGGGTACCGCACGGCAGCATTCTAGGTCCTCTGCTCTACCTAATTTATACCTTTAACCTTCCACTATCACCCAACACACCACTTGCTACATTTGCCGACGATACACCAATACTAGCTGTTGGAAAAGAGCAGAAAAAGCAGCCACCAATTTACAGCAGGTAATCTACAATATTTTGACTTGGGCTTCTAAATGGAGTGTCGAAATAAACAACAACAGATCAATTCACGTAAACTTCACAGCATTACGCTTTACTAACCTGACCAACTGTTTTTGATCGAAAAGTGGGATTTTGACCCAAAAAGCGTGATTTCTTATTTCTAACAAATAAATAAAATATATAAATTAAAATAGTTTAAATTTGATTTAAATAAAATATATACTTTTTCGATTTATTAACCTTTATTTAATTCGCCTAAATATTTAATATTGATAAACAAAATATTCTTTTATATATTTTTTGTTATTTTTAAAAAGCCAGACTAAATAATTAACTAATAATACTAAGAAAAGTTTTCCTCTTAACCGGCGTTTGAAGTCGGCGACACTACTGTAATTTGAAATTAATTTGTTTGTTTAAATATTAGGCCCATAACAAACAAGCATCTGATTACGCCACTTTTATGACAAATGCGACGGTATACAAATTATAATATCATGTTAATATGAAGAAAAGTCCACCAAAAAACACCTATCAAATTATTGCAGTTGGTGAGACATTTGAACAGTGACAGTGACAACTAAGTTTCTGACGATGAAGTTCACAAACTTCGAAACGATCGCCTGACAATCTGAATTCAAATCCTGCTTGTGACTTGAAAATTGTATATTATGTGTATATTATATTATGTTCATAAAAAGTTGTGAGAGATTTGAGAGACGTTTTTTGTATGATAAATACTCAAACATCTACTAACTTTTTTTGAATAAGGGCGCAAGAAACTATAACTTTCAAGCTACATTATAATTTACTATTTCTAAAGACAAAAACATCATAAAGCGGGACTTCCCTGTAGAAAGTGAAATTGAATAACAAGGCGGGATGAGACATCCAAAAAGTGGGATAATCCCGTCAAAAGCGTGATGGTTGGTCAGGTAACGCATTACTCATATATAACCTGACCAACAAATCCCCTTGTTGGCGGGATTATTCCGCTTTCGATGTCTCATATCGCCTTGAAAAATACCACTGTATGAAGTTTTGGTCTTTAGGAATAGTAGAGTATAATTTAGATTGGAAGTTATATTTGTAACATACAAGTATCAACAGTCACAAGCTGGATTTGAATTCACAATGCCACGATCGTTTCGAAATTAGTGAACGTCATCATCAGAGGCTTAGTTGTACGCTACATCTGTTCAAATCTGTCACTATTTGAAATAATCTGATAGAATTTTTTTTGTCGATTTTTCTTCGAATTAATGTTACATATCTAATTTGTTTCACCGCCGGATGGGTCAAAAATAGTGGCGTAATCACATGCTTGTTGTGGGCATAATATTTAAACACATCTCAAAACAAATTAGTTTCAAATTACACGAAAATTTTTGCTATTGTACTAGTTAATTTTCCAGTCTGCCTTTTTAATAATATTGAAGAAACTATTTTAAAAATACATAGGTGATTTAAATAAATATTTAAATTCAACAAAATATACATTTTATTTTTAAATATATGTAATTTAAATAATAAATTTAAAAAACTGGTTTCCCATTACATCCTATGAAGAGATTAGAGAAGAGATTTTTTAAACTCAATATTTCTATTTATTAAATGTTAACTCATTTGTTAAACCTAAAAAAATCCCCCTTTTCAATCAAACAAAGTTTGTCAGGTTACTCATATACCACTCTACATGCAGGGAATGGAAATTCCACACTCGAACTCTGCAAAATATTTAGGATTGACCCTTGATTCCAAACTTAATTGGAAAGAACATGTTTCAAAGAAAAACGAAGAACTTGAAACAAAATTCAGAAATTTATATTGGTATATTGGAAGAAGCAGTCCACTATCAATACACAAAAAACTAATAATTTACTAACAAATATTTAAACCCCTATGGACCTAAGGAATACAACTTTGGGAATGCACAAATAGTACTTCCATAAATAAAATACAAACTTTCCAAAATAAAGTATTAAGATGCGCAGTAAACGCTCCTTGGTTTGCAAGAAACTTAATGCAAACAACGCATTTATGAAACAACGCATTTATGTTTCGCACCCAAAGTCCATGAACATTAACTGTCTAGCAGTTCATATACATATGTATATTGTTTATTTGTTTATATATTTGTAATTTGCGCGGTCTCTTTTTGCTTAGACAATACAAACATGTAAACTAATTTAAATTCGTTTTACTTTAATTTTTGTGTAACTATAATTTCTATAATTGTTATCGATTTGTAGAGAATAAACAATCACACGACATTTGTGACATCAATCATTTCAAATACCAATCTGTTTGCTGCCTGCCGCCTGCCGCCTTGGATTATTTGAAAAGCCCTGTACATTGATGCGTTTCTTCTATTCAAGAAGCAAAAAGGACAATTTTATTCTATGTTTCTCATTTTATTGCAACAACTGCCGCCGTTGCACTCATAAACTTATTAGCCTTTAAAAATTTGTTCTGTGTTCGTGGAGTCTTCAATTGTTTTAAATGAAAATAGTCAATCTTTGTGTAATTATATTAGTTAATACTTCGTGTTGCGTTTGTCGGACGGACATTTGACTTAATCCTTCACAATAAAATATTTCCAACATTTTGCCGGCTTTATGTCCCAAAGCCAGCCATTCGAGATGAGCGTGTCACGTTCGCCGACGAGTAAGCCTACAACGCCTGCAAGCCATTCCGTCCGTCCAGAAAAATAAAAGAAATTAAAGTTTGTTTTTATTGCCTAAAGAAGGGCCATCAGCTTAGTCAGTGCAAATGTAGAAAACGCTGCGGTATAGACGATTGCCAACGATTCCACAACAGTTTGCTGCACAACCGGGCAACTAATGGTAAGCCAAATGAAAACAGCACAGTGACGTCACAGCCGGAGAAAAGAAATTGCCATCTAATATGCAACGCAGACAGAATTTTGTTCCAAATTCTGCCAATTAAAATCTATGGAAGTCAGAAAGTTATATCCACTTATGCCTTTATAGATGACGGTGCTAATGTCTCCATGCTGGATAGCCGTATAGCCCAAGAACTGAAGATATGTGGAAAACAAGATACTCTGACACTTCAGTGGTTGAACAAACATAGTGTTTCGGAAAATTCGGAAAGGATTAATTTGACTGTCAGCGGTGTCAGAGGAGACGATAAGCGCTATACAATTAGCAATGTTTACACAACATCAAATTTATCGCTGCCTATTCAAACCTGTAATTTGATAAGTTTGGTAAAAGCCTACATTAATGCTCAGTCTAAACCATTGTTTTTTGACAGCTCCACTGGATGTTCCCAGCTTGTTGTCTGCTACTGGGCCGATTGTCATCAACACTCGTTTAGGCGTAATTGTGTATGGGCCGATTCCAGGAGATAAAACAGTAGAACCCAAGCTCGGTATACATGCCCGGATGTGCACTTTAAGGAAATTGGAAAGTGATAGCAGGTTGCAAGAAATGAGTAATATGATGCGCAGCTACTTCGAAATGGAGATATTTGGCACAAACTTAAATACCAAACCATTGCTATCAGCTGACGACGAGCGAGCCTTAAACATTTTAAAGGAAACAACTAAAAAGGTTGAGCGCCGATTCGAATGCCGCCTATTATGGAAAGAAAATGTACCGTCATTTCCAGAATGGCTCGTGACTGGGAGTATTACCAGGAATATTGTCGGAAAATTTAGGATTATTTGGCAAAGGGCTACGCGGAAGAGTTGAAGAAGATGAAATGCCGATGAATATTGACCGCATATTTTATTTACAACATTTTGGAGTAAAAAATGTAAACAAAAAAGGCATATGTATTGTGTTTGATGCCGCTGCCGAAGTTCAAGGAATGTCATTGAACAAACAGCTCTTATCTGGCCCGGACATAAACAACTCATAGTTATCGATCCTTTTTAAATTCAGGGAAGCTCAAGTCGGGGTTTGTGGGGACATTAAAGAAATGTTTCACCAGATAAAAATTGCCAAAGAGGACCAAGATATCCAACGAATCCTGTGGAGAAATGGCGATACAACCAAGAAGGTGGAAACATTCGTAATGCAAAGGATGATATTTGGAGCAACTTGCTCGCCAACCGTGGCCCAATTTGTAAAAACCAAAATGCTAAGGAATATGTAAAGTATGCCCCTCGAGCAGTGTATGGCATTATAGAACGGCACTATGTTGATGACTACGTCGATTATTTCCAAACCGAGGACGAAGCAATTGAAACTGTGAAAGACGTCATTAAAATACACAGTGCTGGAGGATTCGAACTGAGAAATATCATCTCTAATTCAGAGCGAGTGAGCAAAGCGTGTGGACAATCGGCCAGTGGAAACAAAGATAGCGGTGAGTTCTTGAGCAAAGATAATATAGAAAGAATACTCGGCATTCACTGGTTACCGGGTCCAGATGAATTTTGTTTTCGTTTAGGATTGGCTAAAGTCGACAAATCCATTTTAGACTTAAACAAAATTCCAAGTAAACGTGAGATGTTGTCATTGAATATGTCAATTTAAGACCCGCTTGGTTTTTTAAGCGCATTTATTATTACATCAAAGGTACTGATGCAAGAAGTTTGGAAAAAAGGTATTGAGTGTGACGAGGAGTTGCCATCCGGAATTTATGAGCGTTGGAAAATGTGGCTGAAGCAGCTATCTAAATTAGAGCAATTTCGAGTGCCCCGATGTTATATTGAACAATTTGACGGCAGTAAAGTCGAGCTGCATGTATTTGCCGATGCAAGTGAAGAAGCGATGGCGGCTGTAGCGTACTGGCGAGTGGTAAGTGCGGCCGGTATTAATATTGTCTTTATAATGGGCAAGACAGGTTGCGCTCCCACGCGATATCATACCATAGGAAAGCTGGAGCTACAAGCGGTTGTAATGGCAGTTCGTATGAAAGAGCTGATTATTAAAAATCTTTTAAAAACCCCTAATAAAATTTGTTTTTGGGCCGATTCCCTCACAGTTATCCAATGGGTTCGATCAGACCACCGTATATATAAACAGTACGTGGCCAACAGGGTGTCTGAGATTTTGGAAAGCAGCCGAATAGATGAATGGAGGTGGTGTCCTGGTGTTTTGAATCCTGCGGATGAAGCGACGCGAGCAAAATATCCCATAAATTATGAAGCGGACGGACGGTGGATAAATGGACCGGATTTCTTAAGATGTGATGAATCTAAATGGCCTTCTGAGATACAAATGGGTAGCTGTGTTGATAACAGCAAAACAGAACTTCGCTCCAAACATGTTGTCTTTACAACACGCCAGGTACGTCAAGAAATACCAGATATTAACCGTTTTTCTAAATATCGTAGACTGATGCGAACAAAAGCCTGGGTGCGGCGATATGTTAAAAATTTGCTTCAAAATCTAAAAATACGGACACCGTAAAAGGCGAGCTTACCGTGGAAGAAGAGGCATGGGCAGAAGTACATCTTTGTGGATTCGTACAAAAACAAAAGTTTGGAGATGGGATTGCGGATATTCAACAGCAGGGGTTTGTGAGCGTCAGCAGCTCGATAAAAACCCTTAATCCCATTGTAGGGAACGACGGTTTGCTTAGGGCGTCAAGCCGAATAGCAAATGCCCCATGTCTCTCCATTGAAACAAAACAACCGATTATACTGCCGACAAATCATCAATTTACCCGATTACTAGTGGAGTCATACCACGTTAAATTGTGTCAAATTAATACGTCAAAGGTGATGAGCGAAATTCGATTGCGTTTCTGGGTACCGTCACTACGCCGATTGCTCAATAGTATCCAGTCCCGTTGTCAACTCTGCCGCATACGTCGGGCAAGGCCACGTCAGCCACAAATGGCCCCTCTGCCGATTGAGCGTGTAACACCGTATGTTCGCGCCTTCACTTACACAGGGTTAGATTATTTTGGTTCCATCAATGTCACCAGTCGTCGCAAACGTGAAAAACGGTGGGCCGCGTTGTTTACTTGCCTATCTGTATGGGCTATTCACTTGGAGATAGCTACGGACATATCCAGCGACGCCTGCGTCTTGTGCATCCGCAACTTCATTAACAGAAAAGGAGTGCCTCTGATAATTCAAAGTGACAACGGCACTAATTTTTAGCGTAGAATACGTCTTACCTTACGGTATAGGGAGTCATGTCAGATTGTTATTGTTGTAAACTTTATTTCATTGATTATGAGGAAACGGCGAGATAACTTTTTTTAAAAATTTTTTTGTAGGTAAATGAAGATGTTATCTTTCGTTTCATATACATTTCATATTGGTTGATATCTTCCTAATATTTAAATTTCTCAAATGAAAATTGTTTAAACACATACACTTAAACATATGTGTGGTGTTTGGTTGAGTGTTTGCTATGCTGAAAACTATGCTGCTGTTTCAGTGTGGACACAAACCTTCGGCTGTTGTTTTGATTGATGAAATATTGAAATTTTGTATATTTACTTATGTATTTAAGTGAAACAAAATGTTAAATGTGAATTTGAATTTAACATGGATATATAATTATAAAAAATATATGAAAAAATTAATTCATACATTTTTATGTTAAATGAAAGTGCTGCCAAGTAAGCAAAATAACAAAGCTGCTTGATACTGTTTGACAGCAGCTGACAGTTGACGTTTATCATTTATTGTTATATATGTTTTCTGTCTTATCGGATGGCGTATTCTACGTTAAACTTAATGGCCGTGTCTCTGACACAGCCTGCAGGGACAGTCCGTGGCAGGAGGCCTCGGACAACTGTCTGCTGTTTTTTAGGCATCGCCAAGGAGTTTCAGGGTGTGAGTAACTTTATTGACACTAATTCAATAACTTCATCCCTTTCAGCATTGGGCATCAAATGGGTGTTTAATACACTTGCCAATCCAAGCGAATGGGGCATTTGGGAACGCATGGTGCAGTCTGTGAAAAGAGCGCTGCATATGATGCTGAACGAACAGGCCCCACGACTTGAAACCCTTCAAACTTTTCTCATTGAGCCAGAAAACATGACAAATTCACGACCGTTGACTCATCAACTCGTGACACCCGGAGCCATTGACTCCCAACCATTTTTTATTGGGATGTAGCAACTCTACGCAAACTCCAGCACCCTACGAGCCCCGCCTTATGTGTCTCCGAAAGCAGTGGCGAGTCGCCCAAAACCTAAAAAATGGTATGTGGCAACGATGGATTGCAGAATACCTGCCAGAATTGACGAGACGAACTAAATGGTGCTTGCCGACGAAACCCCTTAGCGTCGGATGCTTAGTCTTCATTTGTGATTCCCAATGGAAACGTGGTCGAGTTATTGAATTGTATACAGGCAAAGATGGTGTGGCACGCTCCGCCAAAATCCACACTATACCTGTTTCTAAGCTGGCGGTATTGGATGTGAAGGTCAAATCAACAGACGGTGAAGCCTCTCCATACGAGTCAGTTCACGAGGGTCAGGGAGTTGGTGATGGCAACCCAGATATTGGCAACGCATTTATGTTTCGAACCCAAAATCCATGAACATTAACTGTCTAGCAGTTCATATATGTATATTGTTTATTTGTTTATATATTTGTAATTTGCGCGCCCAGTGTAATCATATAAAAGCCCTTCAGGCAATGGCGCGGCTCTTTTTGCTTAGACAATACAAACATGTAAGAACGCCATTTTTTAAACTAATTTAAATTCGTTTTACTTTAATTTTTGTGTAACAATAATTTCTATAATTGTTATCGATTTGTAGAGAATAAACAATCCCACGACATTTGTGACATCAATCATTTCAAATACCATTCTGTTTGCTGCCTGCCGCCTTGGATTATTTGAAAAGCCCTGTATATTGATGCGTTTGTTCTATTCAAGAAGCAAAAAGGACACTCAGATTTACACCTGGACCTAAATATTGAAACAGTCATCAAAGACTATAAACAACATTGCCATGGAGCATCTGGAGAAACTTGACTCACACGTCAATAACGAAGCTATTAGGAAACCAAGATCAGCCAAGAAGGATATACCGATCTTCTCAGATGTTATAATTAATTAATTGTAACGGCTGTTTTTTAAGCTGCATGAGAACTCAAAATGATAATACAAGAGAGAAATATTGTTGGAATAAATTTTTTTTTTTATTAAAATCTGGTACAGAATTTCGTGACATTTATTTTTTAAATATAATTTGCGGCATATGTTCGTCGCAGCTACGAGTTCGATCAGTCCAATTGTTGACTACGTTTTCCAATAAATCTGGCCGTATGGCGTCAATGGTGGCTTGAATATTGGCTTCCAATGCTTCAAGAGTTGCTGGTTTGTCGGTATAAACCAATGCCTTAACATAGCCCTATAAAAAGTAATCCAGAGGCGTCAAATCGGACGAACGAGGGTGCCAGTGACCGGACCACTCTAATAATAAAGTTGTCACTGTATGCCAAGTTGCGCCGTCTTGTTGGAACCAAATGTTGTTGATGTTTAGCTGATTAATTTTTGGAAACAAAAATTCAGTCAGTATGGCTCGATAGCGCTCGCCATTCACCGTAACGGCAGCTCCTTGCTCAGTTCGAAAGAAATAAGGACCGATTATGCCGCCAGCGTGCAAACCGCACTTTGAAAAGTTAATTTTTGAACTGACAGCAGATTTCGGTGAAGTGATTGAAATTGGATGTCCAAACTTGAAAATATTTGGACGAAGTTAAAACCTTAACATCTGAAATTAACGAATTGAAAATGGAAGCTCTTAAGCACGAAAATGCATTAGTTGATAGGGAATTACGGCTTAATGGAATACGATTTAAGAAGAATGAAAATCTACCATTTTCGCAAAAACATTAATATTCCTGCTCCGCATCTGAAGTCTATTAATCGCCTTCAAAAGAGAAATAATGAGAGAAAAGATGGTCCGCTCGATGTGGTTATTATAGCGAAGTTTATGTCCCCTTATGACATAAACTTTTTTTGAAGTGTCTTTCCGGTACCAGGAAAAATATTAAGAATGTTTTGACCCGGAATACCATAGTGTTTGATTCAAATATGCCATATTCTATAATGGAAATCTTTTTAATACCAACTACAAAATATTTCGAGATGCGAATCGCATGAAACAAATAAATTTATTTAGACTGCCTACACTGACAGAGGCTTGGTTTATGTTAAACGTCGCGACGGGTTGTGCTAATGATGGCCCAGTTTGTGTTACCCACATGGATTTCTTCGACGGATTTCGTCAACACAATGCTAGATATTAAATTAAAGTTATTGGTATTATTTTGTTTCATTTTTATTTTCTATGATTTATATTTTCAATAATTTTGTTGTTTTGGCTGAATTGCCGAATACCAAGGCCTCAAAAAAAACATAATTACAGTCAAAAATAAAAACACCAAAAATTACAAAAATTTATGTCGGCCATGGGGGTCACGGGATCCAAAAACCGGTTCTACCTAGGGCATCTAGCAACAGAGAAGTGTAAGGTATTCCTGTTTTTCCCGTAAAACATCTGTGGGACAAGGTACAACCATGTTAGAATACAGGGTGTTTTTTTTAAACTGAGACGATCAAATATCTCGAAAAATAGCCACTCTACAGAAAAAATGTCCATATTCAAAATTTAATCATACCGCGGGGGAAATACATTAGTGCAAAAAAAATAGTCCCCCACCCCCCCCTTTGTAGATGGGGCGGGGGTAACTTTTAAACTAAGATAGGAAGCCATATTTTTTATTGCAGATACTGATTCTACGACTAAAAGTAAGTATGATTTGAATGAAATATTTTGTTCGGTTCATGATAGATGGTGTTGTAATCGATGAAATTCAATTTTTTCAATTTCTCCCCCTTAGAACACACGCATTCGATTCTGCAATATGTTTGAAATAAAAAACATCACGTTATCATTGCAAATACTCGAAATTCGTTTTGATGACGAATTTCGAGTATTTGCAATGATAACGTGATGTTTTTTATTTGAAACATATTGCAGAATCGAATGCGTGTGTTCTAAGGGGGAGAAATTGAAAAAATTGAATTTCATCGATTACAACACCATCTATCATGAACCGAACAAAATATTTCATTCAAATCATACTTACTTTTAGTCGTAGAATCAGTATCTGCAATAAAAAATATGGCTTCCTATCTTAGTTTAAAAGTTACCCCCGCCCCATCTACAAAGGGGGGGGGGGGTGGGGGACTATTTTTTTTGCACTAATGTATTTCCCCCGCGGTATGATTAAATTTTGATTATGGACATTTTTTCTGTAGAGTGGCTATTTTTCGAGATATTTGATCGTCTCAGTTTAAAAAAAACACCATGTATAATATGTTTGTCTTGAGAATCGGAAAATGGGTATTAGCTGCAAAATACGGGAACAAAATCAAAGGGAGTTTCAATTATAACATATTTATAGATATACCAAAAAGTATTATTTATTACAGCTGAAAATAAACAAAACTCGCGCGATTTTATTTAAGATTTAGCCTGCGGCGCTTATTCCTGCCTAAAATCTATAGCTTCTAGCGGAGCTTCTTCCTTCATGAAAACTTATTCTTTTTTTAAAACTTCCTCATACTGAACAGTAAGCCCAATAGCAAGGAGGGGCGCACCGTAGAAATCGACGAGAGCAAGTTTGGGAAAAGGAAGTACCATAATTTTTTTTAATAACTGGAGCACAAACTTGACGTCCTTATTAAATTCTGGTTAATTAAAATTTTCTCCGAAAATATTTCAGTTGGGCCTCCCCCAAACGAAATTACTGCGTAAGCGTCTGGTATATATACAACCTGGTATAGATATAAAGACCGAAGAATAAATCAACTAAAATTAAACTTGTATAGATTTATCGACCACATTGGAACTCGGTATCACTGTTAATATCGAACTTTTATAAAAATTGCTTATTGCTTTATTCAAAATAAATTGCAAATAAAGAAAGGACAAATATACTTCGGTTATCTTAAATATAGATATATATGTACCTGTAATTACTATTAATATTTTATGTGTATAAAAATAAATATAAGGAATTATGTATTAAAAAATCATTTAGGGTAACAATTAAACAAAAAATAAAAATACAATTAACGAGCAAAATTGTCACAGAGTTGACATAGTTTGGAAACAAATTTGTGTATTTCAAATATTTGATTAAAAACAAAACAAATAATTAACTAATTCACTTCATTTTTCTCTCGTGAATAAAAACAATTGTAATTCTATGTTGATATATAAATTAAACGAGTTTATTTGTTAATTAATTAAAAATGACTATATTGTCAGAGGGTGAGTGATTAACAGGCTTACAATTGTTCGTTTACTTAAAACTAAGGCCACATTATGCTGCGCTGCCGTTGTTCTGCCAACGTTACCATTGCACAAGTTGCTGTTTGCTGACACTGCAGCGCGTGTAGAGTATTTGGACATTCACTTGTAGCTAAGTTGCTATTCGTGGAATATGCTGACACAGCGGCTCGTGTTGACTATGGGAATGTGGGAGCATGAGGGTTTCTCATGAAAGATTGTTGGGTGTTTGGTTGATTGGGTGCAACCAAATTATGAGGTGTTGGATTCGCTCGTTTAGCGGTTCGCGTGGGATGTTTGTCTGCTTTATTGCACCCAAACGAGGTGAGTCTGGGAATGTTGGGTTTTCTTATGATAACTCCTCCCCTTCTAAGTGAGGGCCGTCCGCGGGCCTCGTGGCAACACTTTTTATTGCATCCTCAACAGTCTTTGTACTGTGAATCTTTCGTTTGATGATGACCCTGCGGCGCAGAAAGTAAGCAGCTAACCCCACAACGAATACGATACTAACGGTTGATAGACCTGCGATGATGTCGAAGGTTTTGCTGATTTACATAGTGGAGGTAGCGCGCACTCAGTATCTCGGTATGTTGCGTTAGGTTTATCTCAGCAATCCATGGGTTTTCAGGTTTCAGGGGTGTTGTTGAGTTTGCGTTGAAGTATATCGAACCATTGATTTTTACGCTTTCTTTGAATATAATTCGGTAAGTACCGTTTACTTTATTAAGTTTTTCTACGACGGCCAGTTGATCATTGATGACTATCAAGCCGTCACTTATCGGTGCAATCGGTGCGAGGTTGTTAAATGTCGTGCTGCAATTGACGGTGTTGCGAGTCATTAGTTGTAGAGCGCATGACGTAACTGAAGATGGTTGGCAAAACGTTGGTATCATGTCACTGCAGTTCTTTAGGGCCAAGGTTTGGTTATGGCACACGGCTAAGGTGGATTCTTGTAGGTGGAGAATCTGGTGGCTGTGGGCTACTGGTAGAATGATATATTTCTTACATATAATCTTAGGGATAGGGTATCGTATTAGGAAATATATTATGTTGTTGTATTGCAAAATCTTGATACTAGCTACAGCCATAACATCGGCCACAGAAAGGTTCGTGAAGTGCTCATTCTTTATTATTAAATTCATTTCATTGCTCTCTAAAAGGATAGGGTTCAGAATTCCAATTTTTGCGAATGTGATGGAAGTTATTAGATTGTCTAACTCAGTTATTATTGTCCTATTTCTGGCCAAGAGAATATCGTAAAGGTGGCCTGTGTCTATTTCCTTTTGTTTCTCTACCCTCAATATTTTATTTACCGTAGTGGTCAGGCTGTTAATTTCCTTTTGAACCTCCGTGTTGATAGTAAACTGTCTGTCTTGGGAGTCGATTAATTGTTCGGCCGTGTTCGTTAGTTTGTCGAAGTCGTCATGGTCCGGGGTTCCGGCAATGTATTTTAGAACCGTTCCTATAACGTTCAGGCTTCTGGCTTGCCTGTGGTGGATGTTTATAGTCTCTATTAGTCTACTTATCTGTCTTATGTCTGCGTCCAGTAACTTCCTCATGTGTGATTGTGGAAAGTGGTTTGTCGCGTTGGCTGTCTCGTCTCTTAGTAGTGCGTACAGGGTTAAGTTAGTAACGTGTTTTATGTGTCCAAAGTTTTCCCAAATGACGAGATCACCGCCGGCCACCGGAATGTATTGCGCACTTGAATAGTCCATCAGTCGTTCAGTCGTTGCCGATACCCATAAGGCTATAAGCAAATTTATTGTGATCCTGAAAATATAAATGGTATTGTTTTTTTACTTCCTGACCAATGTGTTGCATTATTATTGTATCGCATAAAGGATTTAACGAAGATTGTCCTTATGGACCCTCCTCCTTCCTATGAGAACTGTTGTACCTAGATCTTTCTCAACTTCCTTCTCGGTGTAGAGAGGTGTGAGTTTATTTCCTAGTCTCCGATTGTTTTTGACAAGGACCTTCTCCCCTACGGAAAACTCACTATCTTGTCTGCTCTTATTATGTGTTATTAACTCCCTATCCTGTGCGATTTTTAAACGCGATATTATTTGTTCGTCGTCCTTTGTGGAGTGGAATACGGTGATGGGCTTCATTCCTGTCACCGTATGAATTGATTTGTTGTACTGAAAAGTGGCTAAGAGAATTATTTCTTCAATATCTTCTAAATTTTTGTCTAGTTTGAGGCATCGTGAAATCTCCAGCAGCGTGTTGTGGAAACGCTCTACCTGACCATTTGATGTACTGTGAAGGGGTGGGGCATTAGCGATGAAAACATATTAAGTAACTGTAGGATTTGTGGTTTTATATCTACTATTGTCCTGCACTTTATAGACGGTACTATCGCAAACTTGGAAAATTTGTCGATGCAAGTCAGAAAATATTTCGACCCAGTAGAAAATATGTCGACGTGAAGCACTTCTCCGCAGGATTTCGGTATAGGTGTCTGGGCAATAGCTTGCTTTTTAGGATGCCTGTAGTACTTTGCTTGAGAACATACGCGACAATTTGCTACAAACTGTTGTCTTTTTTTCCCATTTTTGGAAAAAAAATAGTCCTCCAATATGTGCTTGACGTTTTCCTGTGCTGTGCGGTGTGCTCGATTATGTTCTGTTGCTATAATTTCCTGTTGTTCGTTGGGGTTTGTTATATCGATGACTAGCTTTTCCGTATGCCTAAATTTAACTGATGGGAAAAGTTCTATCAATTGATGTTGGAATCGAGCCAACGTATGTAGGTCGCACTGTAGGGCGTTTACCACGTCTATTTTTACAGCTTCTTGTAGGTGCCTTAATAAATCGTCATCACCTCGGAATGTTATCAAGTGTCTTGTTTTCTTTCCAAATAAACTGAATGTTCTCCTCTGTGATTCTGTGCCGTCCTCAACCAGAATCTGATTCCGAAAGCAATTTACAGGCTTATCGGTTCTCTCGATTGCATTCGTTGACGACTCCTCGCTGTGAATTGTCTCCACGCTTGCATTATCCAAGGCGTTTATGTGCTGCCTAGACAGTGCATCGGCGACCACATTTTCGTTGCCTGGCTTATAGATTAGTTTTGCATTACATTCATCGATGAAGGCTTTCCATCTCTTTATTTTGGAGTTTGGGTTTCTATCCGAGACGGCAAAAGTTAAAGGCTGATGATCCGTAAATACGTTCAGGTTTGGTACCCCGTAAAGATAATTCCGAAGCGTTTTCAACGCCCAGACAATGGCTAATAACTCCCGTTCATTAGTAGCGTAATGTTCCTCACTGTCAGACAAGACTCGGGAGATCATAGTAATAGGTTTGCCCTCTTGTGAAAGGACGGCATCTATAGCGTGAGAAGACGCGTCCGTAGTTAAATCGAACGGTTTCTTAAAGTCTGGGTATGTCAATGTTACATCCTCAGACGCTAGTACTTCTTTTATCATGGTGAAAGCCTTTTTCTGTTCACAGATTAAGTCAATTTTAATTTTCTTCGATTGTGATGCCGTGACTCGGCCGTATTCACCTCTCAATATGCTTGATAACGGTTTTGCTATCTTCGCGTAGTCTTTGATAAAGCAACGATAGTAACCTGCTAAGCCTAAGAATGATCTTAGACCTCTTAGACTGGTGGGCGCGGGGAAATTTTGAATTGTCTCGACTTTCTCCGCACACGTTTTTATTCCCCCCTCTGAGACTAGGAATCCTAGGTATTCGACGCTACTCTGGAAAAATTTTGATTTTTCCGCGGAGACCCTCATATTGGCTTTGAATAGACTTTTTAATATCTTCTCCACATCTTCTAAGTGTTATATTACATCGTCCACTTAGACGAAACATCTCTTCCCTATATGCTCTCTCAGCACGTCGTCTATAGCCCTTTTAAAAATACTTGGGGCATTTTTTAGGCCGAAGGCCAATCTGCAGAATTCGTATTTTCCGTTTTTTACGGAAAATACAGTTTTCTCTCAGCTTCTGAGAGCAGGATCTGGTGGAAACCAGATTTTAAATCGAGTGTGGTGAAGAATTTACTCTCGCCAAGATTAGACAGTGTTTCGGTGATTTCTGGTATCGGGTACTTATCGCTGATAGTTTTCTCGTTTAGTTTCCTAAAATCTATCACCAGTCTTTTTTTCTCCTGTCCTGTTTCGTCACAGCTTTTCTTTTTCACTACCCATATTGGGTTGTTGTATGGTGATCTAGACTTCCTAATGATACCATTCGCTAAAAGGTCCTTGACTTCCTTATTTACAAAATCTGAGACACCTAATGGGTACGGATAGAGTCTTGAATACACCGGATCCTCGTTTTCGATCCGAATCGTTGCAATCACGTTTGTGTTGTATGGTAGTGCCTCATTAGGATCTGCAAAAACTCCGTTCACGTTACCGATAATCTTGTAGAACGCCTCCTCAAAATGCTTCGGTACGGATTTAGCATGCAGCTGGAGGTAATTCATATCCTGGCCAGTTATAAAGAAAATTACCTCTTTTCCATCGTCATGACTAATTGTATTTGATTTGAAATCGATCGACGCATGCACCCTGTTCAGTATGTCCAGGCCGATAACACCATCAAATGATGTCAGCTCAGGCAAAATAAAAAAGTCTGCAACAACGCCAAAAATTCCAATTGCGCATCTGTGTTTTACAGGGGTGTGCCCGTGGATAGATTTTACTGCAAAAGAAATTTGAACAGGTTTTATCCCTTTTAACTCTGGTATGGGCTTGATATAGCTCCTTGACGCCCCAGTGTCGACAAGGAGCTTAATTTCCTTCCCGCCTATTGATCTTGAAATCCAAGGCAGGAGAGACCTTGACCTAAAAAATTAATCTCATTGTCAATGTCATCGACGGCCTGCTCTGCTTCCTCCTCATATATTGGCTCATTCAGTGCCTCCTGCTCCTGTTCGTCATCCAGATGGTTTACACGTCGCATTTTGGGTCCCGTGTATCGCCCTGAGTTCGCTGTCCGTTTCGGCGGGTTTCCTTGCGGCCCGTTATTATGGCCATAGTTTTGAGCATTTGTTGGTCGCCTGAACCGTGACATGGAGGGGTCCACCTCCATGGGTTCAACGCGTCCTCGATCTGGATAGCTGCCACTGCTACGAGGCTTCTGGAAATTTGTTAGATTCTCTGATTGACTGGTTTGTTTTTGTTTATTTGTCGAGTAGTGTGGGTTTTTATAGTTCCCGTTATTATCCGTGTTGGATGAGTTTTGAGCGGAATTTGTTCTTTCGCCGTATGAAGTTTTGTTGGGTCTGTTTGCAAAATTTTTCGCAAACGCGTAACGTTCGTTATTTGCATCAACCTCTTGTGCCAAGGCTAATGCAGTAGGGAGGTCGCTTGGCCTTGATGCGAACAGTATATCGCAGAGGGGTTTCCTTAACCCTGAAATGAATACCCTAAGAGCGTCGGCTCTGTATTTTTCGTTCATAGTGTCTGCAATACTATCTTCATAAGATATAACCGTTTTGGTTGATAGTAAGGTCAACTTTTTCTCTACCTCATCGTATAATTCTAACAATGACATCGATCCTTGTCTCAATGTTGACAATTCTTGTTCGATGAGGTAAATAGGTCGTTTGTCCGCGTAAGTAAAATCGAGTCTCGCGATAATCGCCTTAAAGTTCAACACGGTGTTGAATGATGAGAGTACCGCATCGGCGGTTCCTCGCACTTTGTTTCTAAGAATGATTACGGCTTGGTAATGACGTTCACTACCATCATACCTTTGAAATAACTCATATGCGTTGTGCGCGGCGTCGCGCCAGGACACATAGGTGCCTGGTTGACCAGAAAATTCTGGAAGTGACTTAATCGCATCCAGTGTAATATCACAGGTCACTAGTGGATTTATCCTGACTTTCGCGAATTTTTCTACTTTAGGTTTCGCCAAAGTAAATTGGCTCTGAATTGTTGTTAGCTTTCTATCAAATTCTAGTTGTTTGCTCGGTTTGCTGTTGGTGTATATGTACATATGTATTTCTATTAAATGAGTTATTTATTTCTATCCCCCTCTTATATATCCCCCCTCTTAAATGAAGTTTTTATAATTGTGACCTTTTCTTTCGTTAAATGTAAATGTCATCCGTTTTCTTTACCTTCTCTGTCCGCTTGGGAAATGTAATGAACTGTAAAGCTAAGCCATTACACAATAAATTTGTCACTCTGAATAATAATCGAAACCAACCGGTCTTATTATTTTCTCGCCCGCAATCGCTACAACCAGAATCGTCCAAATCAAATCCCTCGCTAAGTTATCGCGAAATCCGTAAAAAACCTTACGGAAAAACATTTGGCGCCCGAGCAGGGACGGTTTAATTAATTAAATTATTTCTGGAAAGCGCAGTTCGCGATACTAAGCCGTAGTTCTGTCGAGTCGTTTCAGTTTCATTATAAAATTAAATAAACATTGAATACATTAATAAACATTAAACAAACATTTAAGACAATTACAATTAAACGTACATACGAACAGCACAAGTGGAACACAATATAATTGTTCTCAATAAATCGAAGCTGATTGCTGCCATCAATTTCTCCATTCCTGCCCAATCATCCAGCTCAATGCCTAGGTGCAAAACCATCTTGTGCAAACTAGCTAAGGAAAGTGGACACACACAACAACATCAACAGGTATTCAAGTGCCAATAATTCCACAATTGTGCAAGAATTTGTTTAAACAAATGTATTACCATTTTGATTTACTGCACATAAGAATTATTCGCGCTTCCATCTTTGATATACATACATACACATATACATATCATAAAAGTGCCCAGTGAAGTGAAACAAAGTAAAAGTGGTTAGCAAAAACATTTATTAATTATCGCTAAACTTCCTTATTCGCAACTTAATCACTCTCTGCTCTCTTAAATTTGCTCTCTGCTCCGTGACGTTACTCCATTTAATCGGTTTCAACCCCTATAAAATAAAAAGAGAAAAATTTACAAAATTAATAAATTTTTTCGCTCTTACCTTTTAATTTTCTTTCATTGACAGAAGTGACAGTAATAACATCTGTAAAAACCGGCATTTTCCAACCCTGTTTTTACAAAACCGTTTTTGTAACACAGATTGGCAGCACTTTTCAAAAGTGTTAAGCCACGTTCACACTACACGTTTGAAGTGACGGTTATCGAAATTGTTATCGATTTTGCAATTTTATTAATTTAGTGAAAATTAATATCGAATATTGGAAAAACTAATTCCAACGGACGATTAAATTGAACAAATATCGATTTTCGCTTGATAAAAGCTTAATTTTCCGATTTTTTCGCATTTATTAGAGAAAATCTTATTAAATTCGTTGAGTTTTAAATTTTCCTCCGAATTTTCTCAAATCAAATTTGAAAATGCCTGCCACTCGTAGACATCAGTCTTCTCCTCACCCGAGTCCTTGATGTTGCAACGCAACAGAAAGATACGGTAATGGGCAATATAGCTCGTATTAAACGATCTATTACGGATCGTACGATATCGACGAATGCGATCGAATTGGAATGTCGCCTGGATATATTAAATTCATATATCGAACAGGCTATGGTTATGCAATCGGAGATTGACATAATTGATCCCACGAATACTGGTAGATCTGAGCTAGAAGACTTATGTGTTTCTACCAAGAGTCTTTTTATAGCTAAATTAAGCAATAATACAAGTCCAAGTAATAATGAGTCAACATTTAGCTATCCAGCTCATCATAGTAGACTTCCTAGTATGAAGCTGCCCAAATTCAGTGGCAAATATGCTGAATACAAAAATTTTATGGGCCTTTTTGAGAATTTAGTGGACAATGACCACACATTAACCGATATCGAACAATTTAATCATCTAATCTCGTGTCTCTCTGATGAAGCTCTTGGTACTGTTAAAGCGTATCAGATTACAGAGCAAAATTATTCCAAGGCGTTAGCAAGCTTGAAAAGGGTTTACGATAATCCATGTTTGATATTTTTCGATAATATCACCAAGCTATTTGAACTTCCTAAAATTAATTTTTTTTTTATTTAAAATTCTTATTTATACATCAGCTCGTGAATATGTTTTTATTCTCTTAAGCGCAGAAAATTACCTTTCCACTGAACTAGTTGATGTTGGAATTGTTAGAGTTAGGGAACTTAAATTAAATATCTCAGAAAATGTGTCCTTCAAATCCAAATTTAATAAAATCCCAGGTATTTCGTTTATATAAATTTGATTGAAGGGTGCATTTGAGTAAAAAATTGTTAGTTCATTTTTAAGTTTTACAATATCAAAAAGAGATCCATATAATTGTTTTAGGCTTTCAAAAGCTTCAATTGGAAATAATTTTTGATACTGATTAAATTTCTTTGAATTTAGTAACTCTAAAAATTTCAAATTTTTTAAAGATTTAAACCTGGTATCCATTTGAGTGTGCAATGTGTCGATTATTTTGTGAAATACATGTTTATATCGCAATTCGAATGATTCCAACTCTTCTCCTCGCTTGGGAATGGCAGAAACAATAACTTTTGCAGTATTAAATACATAATTAAAGTTAGATTTAGTATCTATTATAAGTTTTTTGTTATTTCAATATGTTCACAGCAATATTGAATATCCAATGACTTTTATTGAAGAGTATCGAATAATATATCCGTGAACGAAAAAAATTCATTAAAAGTTTTTAACATAAAAACTGCATTGAAATTATTTAAAAATTGATGGAAGCCTCTTGCCTGAATTGCGTCCGCGCCCCAAGTATCTGGATCATCAACCATTTCTTCAAATAATATCATAAGATCAGAATGGTATGAATGTACTATATTTACTAGCCGAGACGAATAATTCCATCTCGTTGTGGCAATAGTGGGAAGCCTTCTTTTTACCACCTGATCAAAAAAAAATATTTTATCTTAGTAGATTGGGAGAAAAATGCTGATAATCCAGACAAAGTTGTAAAAAATATTTTGACTTCCTGGAGAAAGTTTACAGATTGTGATAGAACTAGGTGAATAAAAATAGCATTTGGAAACTTCTCTCTAACTTTAGCTTGGGTTCCATTCAATTCACTTGACCTAACCGCAGCGCCGTCATAGGTCTGAGCTACTAGCTTTTTCCCCTAATTTGTAAGTTCTATTAAGTCTATTATATTTTTAGCGATTGCGTTCGCTGTTCGATCATCACTAACATCCAGGTATTTATAAAATCCTTCTCTTGCAAACCCTTTACCAATCTACATATCGAAAAACGATAGACAATTGTGATTTTTCATCTGATGTTTTACCGTTTTTTTTTCGTATCTACTAGAGAAATTAGATTTAGAAGTTCTGGAATAGGTCTTCCACTTTTAATAACTTCATTTTTTTCTTCACGGTTTAATTGTGAAAGGGCTTATTTATTAAACTCTCAATGGTGTATCCACAAATCATTTTAAAATTTCCGTCCGCTTTTATCGAAGGATAAACAAAAATGATTTGATTTTAAATTTCGACAGACTACAAAGATCTCAATAAACAACAGAACCACACAACTCAAACCAACAAGTACAAAATGTATCAAACCATTTGAGTTACGCGGCCTGGCTGTAAGTTTTGTTCTTCATGCGTTGGCGCACATTCCATATTAATATGTATATCTGTGGACTTTTGACAAAACAACCTCTTTCTAAAACAGCAATTTTAAAGGGGAGCGCAAAAGCTTTTTAAATACCTCAAAACTATTTTTAAAAAATAATTGATAAAAATTTAGTATTAAAATGGAAACCTACACTATTTTTAATTAGAGCCAGTTATTTTTTAAAAATAGCTGTGAGGTATTTATAAAGCTTTTTCGCTCCACTTTAAAATTGCTGTTTTAGAAAGAGGTTGTTTTGTCAAAAGTCCACAGATATGTATGTACTTTTCATCCACCCCCGATACAAATTGCTGTGTGTTGTATTTTGTTTGTTTGTAGATTATTTGCTTCTCCGTGCGATGACGCATGCTTTCATACTCGATGCTTCAAACAAGTCTGCTCTACGTTCGTTGACGATTGGGTACTCTATGAGTTGGCGCACCATCGATACATACAATTTTATTTATTTTGTGTGTATTATAATTTGTTTTTAGCTGTGGATTTGGTTCGCCATAAGCATAGATTAATACTTATAGTGGATCTACTAGTTCTCCCACCAAATTTATGACATTTGGCCTGGTGTGATATTTACGTTTGATGTTGAAAAGAATTGCTTTACTAATACCAGATAGAGGCAATGGTTCAAAACAACGAACAAAATAACAATAACGGCATTTCGTTTTGTGTGTTAAAATTATTGTGTTAAATACAACACAAATGTATGCTAACAATAACAGCCAATAAAACAGTTTAAAACACATTTAAATTTCACAGTTTTTCACCAAAATGGCACGAAAAATTAAAGCAAGAAGTTATTGTACTTCCACCTGGTGTATATCACTTTTCGTCAAACATCTCTCTATCACACCGACCGCATCACGAAGAGTGTGAAAGGAAACGTCAGATGGGCCAAATATTCTCTCTAGTCTGAGATTACTCTATGGCCATAAGTTGGCGAACGGTCTATATCAGTGAATGATCAAAAGTTAAAATGTGTTTGTATTGGTTAGAGAATGGAAGCTAAACACAAGAGCGCAAGAAGGAGCGTAAGAATACGTGTGAGTTGGGCATGAACTTGTGTTCTATGAAATGCTCATGGCTGGTCTATATGAAAATTGTGTTTTCTTTTTAAGATGTTGGAACGGTCTAAATGTAAAATTGTGTTTTCTTTTTGAGATGTTTTGTTTGTTGTTTCGGTTCGCTATGCATTGGCGCACGTCCAACGTTCAATTTGTATAACAGTTGTTGCTATGGTTTCGAATTGTCGTTAGTAAATATATAAAATAAATAAATAAATGGTTTCCCGTTACATCCCATGAAGGGATTAGGGAGAGCTTCTCACAACCAGTGCGCTGTGCGCGTTCCAGTTTTATACTCACTGATTGGGACCTACAGTTTTACACCGGTTCCGAACGGTATTTTGAGAAGCTTTTTCATGGATAAATACTCGATAGTGTCGCCGTCACTAAGCGAGATGACCGCCGTCGAAAGAATTTTTTTAGGTGGTCAGAGTAGGGATTGAACCCACGTCCTCATGCACAAGAGCCGCGCACACTACCATTGCACCACCGACGGTAAATATATCACGCTTCATTAAATGCTCACATTGCTGTTTTGTTACCAGGCTTCATAAAATTAATCAAATTAAAAATGAATATTTTAGGGTATTCGGAGAACACCTGCGCACATTAGAGGGAACGTCACTGAACCGCTTTGACGCGTTCCCCTGCTGGCAAATCTATAGAGTTCCGTTGACCCTTATCTAGCCAAAATCCGTTTCTTTGTAAGAAGGTTTTCTACAAACCACTGTAACGTGACGTCAAGAACTGTCCGTACATAATAGTATACATTCACCGCCATGTACACCCCATACGTCCCTCGTCGAACTACCAACTAAGCATTCACAACGTCCATCACTCGCACCAACCACCGCGAACAATCACACTCACTTGCAAACACACAAGCTCAGTCGACGTTGTGTACAGGGTAGCAGGGAATTAGTTTTAATGACCGCACAAGAATGAGTGCTTGAATACAATTCTCATTTGCGTCATTACAACGAGGGTACTTAGTTTTAAGGTAAACTAGACTCGAGGTCGCCTCCGAGCGAACAACCAGACAAGATTATAGCATTTTGCCTGGGGCTCTAGTTCTGCAAAGGACAGGAGCACACTTTGGGATCCGTTCTTTAGTAAAGACGGTGAAAATACATTTGCTACACAGGAGTTTCGGCTCACTGTTCCTACACAGGAGTTTCGGCTCACTGTTCCTACACAGGGGCTTCGGCTCACTGTTCCTACACAGGAGTTTCGGCTCACTGTTCCTACACAGGAGTTTCGGCTCACTGTTCCTACACAGGAGTTTCGGCTCACTGTTCCTACACAGGGGCTTCGGCTCACTGTTCCTACACAGGAGTTTCGGCTCACTGTTCCTACACAGGAGCTTCGGCTCACTGTTCCTACACAGGAGTTTCGGCTCACTGTTCCTACACAGGAGTTTCGGCTCACTGTTCCTACACAGGAGCTTCGGCTCACTGTTCCTACACAGGGGCTTCGGCTCACTGTTCCTACACAGGGGCTTCGGCTCACTGTTCCTACACAGGAGTTTCGGCTCACTGTTCCTACACAGGGGCGTCGGCTCACTGTTCCTACACAGGAGTTTCGGCTCACTGTTCCTACACAGGGGCTTCGCCTCACTGTTCCTACACAGGAGTTTCGGCTCACTGTTCCTACACAGGAGTTTCGGCTCACTGTTCCTACACAGGAGTTTCGGCTCACTGTTCCTACACAGGAGCTTCGGCTCACTGTTCCTACACAGGGGCTTCGGCTCACTGTTCCTACACAGGGGCTCCGGCTCACTGTTCCTACACAAGGGCTTCGGCTCACTGTTCCTACACAGGAGTTTCGGCTCACTGTTCCTACACAGGAGCTTCGGCTCACTGTTCCTACACAGGAGTTTCGGCTCACTGTTCCTACACAGGGGCTTCGGCTCACTGTTCCTACACAGGGGCTTCGGCTCACTGTTCCTATGTAACTCACCCAACGATAACCGATACCGAACCGTTTCCACCGGACATTCGAAGCACATACCGAGCCAACATCCCGCATATCCGATACCGAGCTACGCACCGAATCAACCAGCCTGTCCCAGAAGAGTGCTAAGCCAAGATAAGCGCCCCCAGAAGAGTGTTAAGCCAAGATAAGTGCCCCCGGAAGACTGTTAACAACCAAGACGTGTGATTTCAAGCTAAGGGGAGTGTTCCCACCGAGTGAAGCAGTTGATGTTATTTCTGTAAATTTGAATTATATTGTAAGTTAAAGATCAATAATCAATCAATAATTGTGGCCGTCGGTGGTGCAATGGTTAGTGTGCGCGGCTCTTGTACATGAGATCCTGGGTTCGAACCCGGCTCTGACCACCTTCAAAAAAAAATTTCTTTCAGCGGCGGTCACCTCGCATAGTGACGGCGACACTATCGAGTATCTAGCCATGAAAAAGCTTCTCAAATTACCGTTCGGAATCGGTGTAAAACTGTAGGTCCCAATCAGCGAGTGAAAACTGGAAAGCGCACAGCTCAGTGATTGTGAGAAGTTCTCCCCGGTCCCTTCATGGGATGTAATGGGAAACCATTTATTTTTTAAAGATCAATAAAGAATCTGAATTTGAACCCCCGAATAGGGCAAATTATTCTGTTCTTATTTCGAAAGGTTTGGTGGTTCCTAACGAAGAACTCTGGACATGACTGAGCCTACCTCAGCCCACGACAAAACCATGTTACAAATGGCGCCCGAGCAGGGACCTGGCTTGAAGTCGCAAAGCGGAAAAACTACTGTCGCCATCGATGGAGAGTCTGTCTCAGGAAATAACATCAACAAGGAAACGACCCCACATCTGTCGTCTGATTCACTCGGCTGGATATACGTATTAAAACGCGAACAGCTACTTGAACAGTGTCGAAAGCATGGAATTGTAACCGAAGGATATACCGTGGAACACTTAAGGAAATTATTAAGCGAATTTGTTAGACAAAAACGTGCACGAGCGTCTTCTGAGAATCTTCTCCGCGATATTGAAGACGAAATCAGGGCCGAAGAGCGAACCATAGTGGTAAAGGAAACGATACAAATTCCGGTACCCGAGAGATCAACCCGAAGTGAAATAACCGACATCGACATCATGAACATTGTCAGCCGGTGGGGATTAAAGTTTACTGGCGAAGGGGATCTACTGGAATTCCTGGATCGTTTCGAGGAGTTGGCCGAGAGTTATCACCTACCACTCAACCGGACGTTACCTACCTTACTTGGGGTATTGGAGGGAAACGCGCTCAAATGGTATCGAGTCACTAAAGCGGAAATTGATACCTGGACCTCCTTCAGGGCAAAAGCGGAGAAATTCTTCCTGTCCAGTCGACATTTCGCACAATTAGAGCAAGCATTTTTTAATCGACGCCAACACAATAGGGAGAGAGCCAAAGACTATATCTTGGCAATGCTCGCCAGCGCACGTCAACACCCGAGGTTGCGAGCAGGAAGTCATGTCGATAGGATTTATGATGGGCTCCGGCCAGAATATCGCCACTACGTCCGCAGATCAGATTTTGAAACATTAGATGACCTTATAGCCCTGACAGATGATTTTGAGCTCCTCAAAAGAGACGAGGCTCGTCTAGAGCGGCCGCATATCTCACACATGGTTTCGTGTTCGCAAGATAATTATAACCGCCTTGATCATTGTTGGCGGTGTAAAGACAGGGGGCACCGCCGCAGGAATTGCCAAAACCCGAGTAAAATTTTCTGTTCGTATTGTGGGAAAGATGGGACGTTGTCTCGAGATTGTCTCTGTCGTGATCACGATACCAGTACCAGCAAGCCCGACAGATATCAGAGCCGATATTTCTTACCCATAACCGTTTCCGGACAGCAAATAGAGGCGTTACTGGATACTGGAGCATCTGTTAGTTATATTGACGGCTCTGTTCGTGATCTCCTAATGAAGAAGGGCATAATGCCACAAGAGACGAATAGAGTAGTGCAGATGGCGGATCAACGATTGACCACCTGTGTGGATGTCTACGAGTTGGAAGTGGTCTATAAGGGTAGGACTACGAAAGTCGAAGCATCAGTGATTCCCACACTTGCCGAGCCAATGATCTTAGGAATGAACTTCCTCTGTGAAAGGAACTGCAAATTGACCCTTGATGGGGTGACACTCGTCCGCTCAGAAAATCATCCAGTTTCCCCACTTCAAACACTCCATTCAATAATATCAAGAGATTTTCTCACCGACAGTCAGAATAAGGATTTGGAGCTACTCCTGCAAGAGCATAGAACCGCTTTGGGAATTTCACGGGGCGCTGCACAGTTGCGGAACATCGCATAGAAATGAAACATGACACCCCGATTAAACAACGATACATGCCACGGAACCCCGCGATGATGGGTGTGATAAACGAGGAAGTAAATAGCCTTCTAGCCGACGGGCGTATTGAGCCATCACACAGTGCATACAGCTCACCGATTGTTCTGGCGAGGAAGAAGCAGGGGGGTGGCGAATGTGTATAGATTACCGCCAATTAAATGCCGCTACTAAGCCCGACGCATATCCACTTCCCCAGATAAATGCTATTTTGGATCAACTTAAGGAGGCCAAGTTTATATCGACTCTAGATTTGAAGAACGGTTACTGGCAAATTCCATTAGAAAAAGCATCTCGACAATATACCGCTTTTACCGTTCCAGGTCGCGGACTATTTCAGTGGAAAGTTATGCCGTTCGGGTTACACTCCGCCCCCGCAACTTTCCAACGCACTCTTGATCTGATCATCGGCTCCGATTTGCTCCCTTTGGTTTTCGTGTACCTGGACGACATAATAATACTTGGTAGATCCTACGACGAGCATCTAAGAATACTGGATACGGTCTTCCGCCGGTTACAGGCAGCACAACTGCAGTTAAACTTTGAGAAGTGTGATTTCGTGCGAACAAGAATTCGATACTTGGGGCATATTGTGACCCCAGAGGGTATTCGCACCGACCCAGAGAAAGTGGAGGCCATGTTGCATTTACCCCCTCCAACAAATTTGAGGGAATTGAGACGAATACTTGGGTTGGCCTCCTGGTATCGGCGTTTTGTGTCGAACTTCTCTAAACTCGTGGCACCACTGAACCACCTCCTGAAGAAAAGGGTAAAATGGAAGTGGGAGGATGAGCAAAACGCTGCTTTCGAGAATCTGAAGACGACACTCACACAAGCCCCAGTCCTTAGGTGTCCCGATTTCAACCGGCCTTTCTTTCTTCAAACCGATGCCAGCAAGGAAGGTTTGGGCGCTGTGCTTTTTCAGAGACATTCTGATCAAGAAGCGGTTATAGCTTATGCGAGTCGAACACTTTCAGATTTAGAACGGAAATACTCAACGACTGAACAAGAGTGTTTAGCAATTTTGTGGGGAGTTCGGAAGATGAGGCAATACCTAGAAGGATATCACTTCACAGTCATAACGGATCATCACTCATTAAAATGGCTACACTCTTTGCAAAACCCCTCTGGTCGATTAGCCCGATGGGCTCTCGAACTTCAGCAATACGACTTTACCATTGAGTATAGAAAGGGAAGTTTAAATGTGGTGGCCGATGCTCTCTCACGCGCTCCGTTACCACAGAAGGCTGAATGTTTTTATGTGAGCGCTACTATTATAGACTGGTACAAAAAAAAATCGAAGGCGTAAATAAGGATCCAAAAAAACACCCTGACTTGCAAATCATCAATGGCCGTCTATACAAACATATACCTCGAACTACCTCCGTTGATCCCAGGCCAGAGTGGAAACAATGCCTGCCACATGCTGAAAGATCACGAGTGATACACAACAATCATGATATCCCATCAGCCGGGCACCTGGGTGTATTTAAGACCGTCAAACGAATCCAGGAACACTATTACTGGCCGGGTCTCAGCCGTGATGTGCGGAACTATGTGCGGAGTTGTGAAGTATGTGCCCGATTTAAACCAGAGCAAAAATCTCCAGCTGGCCACATGGATACAATGCAATGTTCATCGCCGTGGGAAGTTGTATGTGCGGACTTCGTCGGACCGCTTCCCCGTTCTACGAAGGGAAATACTTCGCTCTTAGTGATAGTGGACAAATTCAGTCGATGGGTTGAACTCGTTCCTACGAGGCGGGCAACCGCGCAAGATGTTGTCAAAGCATTAAGAGAAAGAATGGTATACCGTTTCGGTTGCCCGAAAGTTTTTTTAACTGATAACGGGGTGCAATTTACAAGCAAGCTAGTGACAGAATTTTTGAAGGAGAAAGGAATACAACACAGAAAAACAGCCGTATACGCCCCACATGAAAATCCAACCGAAAGAATGAACCGAACAGTAAAGACAATGATTGCCCAATACACATCCGCTGATCATCGTCATTGGGATAATTTTCTACCTGAGATTGCGTTTGCAATCAATACAGCAGTTCAGGAATCCTCCAAATTCTCCCCCGCTGAAGTCGTCTTTGGTCGAAACCTCACATCACCGCAAGTGGCATGTGAACAAAATGTTAACGAAATGAAGAGAGTAAATAAAAACCAGTTATGGACACAAGTTTTTGAGAAAAATAAGAAAGCATCAAAATACCAACAAAAATACTATAACTCTAAAAGGCGACTATGGACGCCGGCTATCGGATCAAAAGTTTGGGAAAGGGAGAGACCACTCTCATCCGCAGTCGATAAATTCACACAGAAACTTGCAGAGAAATTCTCGGGGCCCCATGTCGTGTCGAGACACATCCACCGCAACATTGTAGAGGTCACTGATCATGAGGGGAAGAAGCATCGAGTTAATGTGCAAGATGTTAAAATGTTTAACTCCCGAGGCTCAGATTAACCACAATCAGGTCATACTCTCATTTCCCAGGCAGTTAAATTGAGATATGGTGAAGAACCAAAGAGAGTATGAGAAGAGATCAAAAGTACACTACCATTCACTCCACTATAAATTATGGTCAGTCATCATTCCAGTGATCAGTCCACCACAGTACGCGAAACACGATGGATCGAAAACCGACTCAACCGCGGAAAATAAATTATAAACCTCCCGTTGATCTAGCTCCACCAGTGCAATTTATTCCACCACGGGAAGCCAGACCACGCATCACAGGAAATTTGGTCATAAATACGGCCCCACCAAGCCAATCATTGCTACGGCCAAAGGAGCAACGAGAGATCGGGAACGTGACAATAACTCCATTTAATATCAACACCAAGCCGCAACTTCTAATGGCGATGCAACATCGTCAAATTATAACCGCAGGAAAAGCTATACCAATCCCCGTCCATACTACAGCACGCGCCCCAAACAAACTTCCACCTTCTGGCAGTATTGCCCCCAGAACTTGTGACCAGCTCAGAATGGAAGACAACCCAACAACTTCGGATGCGCTCCAGGGTACGACCACCTCAGCAGCCTTGGGTCAGAATAAAAATAGGGCAGAGCCAGATAAAAGGGCCACTGGACTTCCGCGGAAGGATGTTATGCTCTACCTGCAAAGTCTGACTATCGACAAACCCCGGAATGACTTCAAACATCATCAATATTTAATAAAACGCCGCGGCAAACCAACGGTCAAAGTAACCATAGTGAGCAAAACACACGCACGATTGAGGGGTGCTGGTTTCGAGTTAGTGAAGGAGATGCGGCAGACACCAAATACATAGAGACAGTAGTCCGTTAGTTTTTTTTTTTTTTTTTTTTGGTTTCTTCTTATGTTGTTTCCATTTTATATATAAGTATTTAGGATTAAGGCAAGCTGTAGGACAGCACGATAAGCAACAATAAATAGAATTATAAGGAAATAAATAATCTCTGAGCCGAGCCTTCCAACGGAAGGTAAAAATACCTTTTAGGTAGTGTGGGTCTTTAGACCAAAACTCGCTCACTATTGTATTCTCAACTTAGATTCTACTAAATAAAGCTCAGGCAGGCTTCACTTCCCAAAGCAAGGGGGGGATGTAACGTGACGTCAAGAACTGTCCGTACATAATAGTATACATTCACCGCCATGTACACCCCATACGTCCCTCGTCGAACTACCAACTAAGCATACACAACGTCCATCACTCGCACCAACCACCGCGAACAATCACACTCACTTGCAAACACACAAGCTCAGTCGACGTTGTGTACAGGGTAGCAGGGAATTAGTTTTAATGACCGCACAAGAATGAGTGCTTGAATACAATTCTCATTTGCGTCATTACAACGAGGGTACTTAGTTTTAAGGTAAACTAGACTCGAGGTCGCCTCCGAGCGAACAACCAGACAAGATTATAGCATTTTGCCTGGGGCTCTAGTTCTGCAAAGGACAGGAGCACATTTTGGGATCCGTTCTTTAGTAAAGACGGTGAAAATACATTTGCTACACAGGAGTTTCGGCTCACTGTTCCTACACAGGAGTTTCGGCTCACTGTTCCTACACAGGGGCTTCGGCTCACTGTTCCTACACAGGAGTTTCGGCTCACTGTTCCTACACAGGAGTTTCGGCTCACTGTTCCTACACAGGGGCTTCGGCTCACTGTTCCTACACAGGAGTTTCGGCTCACTGTTCCTACACAGGGGCTTCGGCTCACTGTTCCTACACAGGAGTTTCGGCTCACTGTTCCTACACAGGGGCTTCGGCTCACTGTTCCTACACAGGAGTTTCGGCTCACTGTTCCTACACAGGAGTTTCGGCTCACTGTTCCTACACAGGAGTTTCGGCTCACTGTTCCTACACAGGAGCTTCGGCTCACTGTTCCTACACAGGGGCTTCGGCTCACTGATCCTACACAGGGGCTCCGGCTCACTGTTCCTACACAGGGGCTTCGGCTCACTGTTCCTACACAGGAGTTTCGGCTCACTGTTCCTACACAGGAGCTTCGGCTCACTGTTCCTACACAGGAGTTTCGGCTCACTGTTCCTACACAGGGGCTTCGGCTCACTGTTCCTACACAGGGGCTTCGGCTCACTGTTCCTATGTAACTCACCCAACGATAACCGATACCGAACCGTTTCCACCGGACATTCGAAGCACATACCGAGCCAGCATCCCGCATATCCGATACCGAGCTACGCACCGAATCAACCAGCCTGTCCCAGAAGAGTGCTAAGCCAAGATAAGCGCCCCCAGAAGAGTGTTAAGCCAAGATAAGTGCTCCCGGAAGACTGTTAACAACCAAGACGTGTGATTTCAAGCTAAGGGGAGTGTTCCCACCGAGTGAAGCAGTTGATGTTATTTCTGTAAATTTGAATTTTATTGTAAGTTAAAGATCAATAAAGAATCTGAATTTGAACCCCCGAATAGGGCAAATTATTCTGTTCTTATTTCGAAAGGTTTGGTGGTTCCTAACGAAGAACTCTGGACATGACTGAGTCTACCTCAGCCCACGGCAAAACCATGTTACACCACCTGATATTGCTTTGCCTCAGTTATTGCAAATGAATTTACATTATAAGAGGCTCCCTCTACATCTAACAAAGCAAACACAGAATATTCTTTAACATCGACTTATATAAAGCTTACCAGACCATGCAGGACAGTTTCGCCAGACCCAGCCTTGCTATAGGCGTGCTGTTGAGTTGCCAATCACTCTGCACAATCAATAATAAATGTCTTCGGTTAGTGACTTGTGTAAATACACACCGCAGTGGCTGAACGGGCTAGACGCTGCTGAATATGATGCTTCACAAACATCGAAACGATCGTCCAGCGAATGTGAGTTCGAATCCCACCCGCGGCATTTACATTTTTTTCACTAACCGGAGAAAACAGGATCTTTTAGCCTTAAAGGAAATTACAACTTTAAACATAACGAGGATCTAAGACAACTACTGGGTGAAATCGACCTACATCGATCATCAAATTATATTTGTATTTTTGATTGTTGTTAAATTTGTGAAATATTGAAATTGCGGGCCACCCTACTATTAGTTTATATTATTTTGCCGCAACAAAAACATACATACTGGTTTTGCTCAGTATGTTTTGTCCCGTATGTATGTATGTTGTTGTTTCTTGTTTACATGATCGATGAAAAAGAATATACCAACAACAACAACAGCGCTGACAAAGTCGTTTGCTTCAGTTGATCACTCAGCCGTTGTATTGTTGTTGCTATTTTTTTACATTCTTTATTCACATTAACCGTCGTTCTATGTTTATGGATTTAGTGGCCCGCGACAATGAGAAACATTGTAAAATCAGTTGTTGAGAAGCAACGAAACATTAAAGACGAAATAATAAACCAACAAAAAAAGTTTGTTTTATTTGAAAACCAAAGTAATAAAAATAAATAGTTTCTGCGCGAACAACAACTAAAAATGAGTTTTAGTTTGCGAAATACATAGCTATACAGATTGTCAGGAATTATGAGGATGAATTTCGCAAAATTTATTTTGAATGGTCATGAGCTTATATAATAAAATAATAAACTACCAGTAAAACGATCGAATAAATAAAAATCATCTCTTATGAATTTGAACGCAGAGCGACGAAACGAAACTGTAGACAATTGTTATTACCTGCATGAATTCCGTCGTTTTTATGCACCAACAAAAACATTTTCTTGTGGGCTTTGCTTGCGATATTTTTCGAACACTTGCATAGTGGGAAATTATTAATCAAAATGAATTTTTGTTTCCATTTAGTTTGATGATTTTTTCAATAGTATCATTCGAAACAGCCGCTGATGAAGATCTGAAATATATATAAACTTTCTTTTTAAAAACTATATCTCATAGATCTTAATAAAGATATAGAATGCAGATATAGAAATGAGCTTGAATAATAAACAAAATCTACAAGAAATTGTACCAAAAGTAGAACGATTGTACCAAATTATATAAACCTAAACTTCTTGTCGGTGGTTAATGAATCATACTATTTTGTGTGCACCACTATTGACGAAGTATCTATTTTAGTTTAGACATTTTAAACGTAAAATATTCCGCAACCAATACAAATTATGATTTCGTTTAATCCATTTGTTATGGATTGGGAATTATGAAAATCGTAACTATTATATTGTTGTACCTCCATAATTCAGTCATTTAAGCATTAGGGATATATTCGTAATTAATATCTAGCATATTTATACTTTCATTGGGAAAAATAAATTGTACCATTGATTGTACTATCGTATCAAAACAGTTGTAATTGTACCAAAACTTGTACCACATGTCCCATCACTGATGAAAATAAAAGAGTAGGGAAAAGTGGGTTGTCCCTCAATTAAATAGTGTCGCCCATTAAAAAGTGGTTTAAACAAACTAAAGCAAATGTTTATGACCGTGGACCGATTTTAGGGAATTTTTGCAAATAAAAGTGTCTTAAACAAACAAAACGGTCGATTTTTATGATTTTTTTAATTAATTACTCTGGACAGTTTTTACTGGATGTTATTTAAGGTATGTTTATGTTTCTGTTGTTTATTTCATGTATATCCCCGCCTGAATATTTTGGTTTGGTGCAATTAAGAATCATCGCAAACAGCCTTCTTTGAGGTTCGATCAATGGAGTTAATGTTTATATTAATCATAAGTATGAATATGTTGTATGTACGTTAACAATACATGAATTTCAATTATTCTATGGAAGAGTAAATCTAAGGACCAAATCGAAATCCAAATACACACTCTCACCAAATTCTCAGTTTATTATCCCACCTCGTATGATTGCTGTACTGGAGTTTTTAGTGTAACCTGGCGTTTACACGGAACAGTTTTGCTCCGACAAGAGAAATACATTCACACATTTTTCCTACCACACGTACCCTTCTCTTACTTGCCTCGCCTCTGTCACTGACTTTTTAACGACAGTAACTTCAGCAAGAGATTTCACATAAGCGGCCAGATCATATCTGAACTGGTAGAGGTTGACGCATAAAAACAGCTGATTTCTTATGACCTCATCTGTCAAATTCAGTGTATTTTGTTGTTGTATTTTCTGTGTTTGTTCATTTGTATAATTTGAAAATTACAGTCATGACACAAAAACAAAAACCCTGTTGCCCACAGTTACAGCAAATCCTACTGCGGCAGATCGGTCACGTTTCATCGAAATTTGAAAAATAAGCAAAACATCGCAAAAGCCAGCACAAAGTGGGAAATGTATTTTTATTTGGAGATTTTTGTATGTGTTATTGAAATATTGTTTGACAATATAGGTAAACATGTATACATTTCTAGTTTTTCAGAGTACATTGGGTACATAAGTTGTATTGTAATTTGGGGAAGAAATGCTAAACACAATGGCAAAATGTGCCGTAAAATTAATGTTTGAAAGTACCCAATGCAGGCGTACAAACAACAAAACGGGGAAACGAAAATAATACTCGAATAGTGCTCTCATAGAAAAATACGAGTGTGCTTTAGACTACACGACTGAAGTAAAACTTCCTTAGCTCCATCTATATGTATGTATGTATATTAGGGCGAGTCGAAAAAATGTAAAAAGTGTTGTATTCTTGGTAATCAAAAAATTATTATTGAAATTATTGTTATTGGCAAATTCTACAGATAATATTATTTATTAAAATGTTTGTTTTGAGACAAAATGTTTACATTTTCATTCATACTTTCAAGTTTTAAAACAAAATTCGAAGTAAAGCGCCCCCTAGCGGTCAGTAGAATAACTGATGCGAACAAATTCCAATTTAAAGTAGAAGTAGAACCTACTTCTATGACAAATTTGAATTCCAATTTCACGAAAAACATGATAGGGCATTATATACAATACTGTGAGTGGGAACGAGAAGGCTTGAAATACAAATTCGTTGCTGCCATTGTGAACGCTACTTAAATGTGTATTTGGGGGTTTTTTTGGGTCGACGAATCCATTTTGACAAAAACGGCGCTGTTGCCCATTTTTTAGGGAAAATTAACGAAACTTGACGAATAGTTGAAAAAAAACATATTTCGAAAAATCCGGGGGCTTGAAATTCATTTTAGAATTATGGTTTTTTCGGCAAACTTTCTTCAAATGACCCCTAGAACAAGAATCGCTTATGGTATGGGAAATATGAAACTGCATCGATTGTTGTTCCATGTCTTGTGGTAGGCTCATTTCGGTTGTTATTCATTTGTAGTTCTAATTTATCTTGTAGAAAGTTTGCCAAGAGTTGTCCATCTTCGGACGCGTATGATAGTTTTCTCCTAATTCTTCAGAGCCTACTTTGTATTTAGAGTCTGTATCTTTTTTTAATGTTGTTTATTGGTATCAAATTAATATTCAAAATATAACTACTGTTTAATATTGTGCTACAATATTGCACACAGGTATGCATAGCAGTCTCCTTCTCCTTCGCACCAACTACTGGCTGCAGGCAGCGAATTGTAAGTCTGCAAGCAATAGTTGGTGACGAAAAGTTATCAGTCTTTTTCAACCATCTGTGACAGTGATAGTGACAAGTGCACATTAACAAACCATACATCCTTGAAACTGTAAAACATTTGAAACATATACACAAATCATGTATACAAAAACACCACAGATGTATAGACATTACAAAGATATTAAAAAACTGAAACACATAACATATTAAAACTTAAAACTCTTGTGGATATTAAAACCCCATTAGTACAAACAATACGCATTAAAATATTGAAACCTCAAATACACATATACACAACATATTAACATTAATGTAATTTGAAAACATACATATGTACACAAAATCAGTCAAACACTTGTAAAGTAAGAAACAACACAACATTAATAAAAGTCACTTGAACTAACATGAAAACAATACCATACAACAATACCATTTTTTTCACCCATGAATTAAATAAAACATTTAACTTCAAATTAAAACCAAACAAACATAAACTCTTTTAAAGTACCAAAAGCCTTAGATCCTTAACATTTGGTCCTTTGAACCGGATGTGTGTGCCTTTTAAATAATTAAACGAAAAAGTGCGAAATAGTGAAACAATATTTTGTGAAAATTGCTGTGTTAAAAGTTTAAAAACAAAAACAATTAAATTGAAAATGCGATAACATAAAAGTTGTGGGAACATACAACAACACAAAAAACACTAAACTTGCAAATTTACAAAAACTTTGGACAAACGTGATACAGTTTTAACGGTCACCAAATAAACGGGAAACAAGAGGCAACAACAAAACAGCATCAAGACGCAAATCACAGAATAACAAGAGGCAACAATAAATCAGCATCAAGGCGCAAATTGAATCAACGAAAGGCAACAAAAAATCATAGGCAAAAACAATTTGGCAACGACTGTTATATATAAAGTAAGGTGTGGCTGTCGGTGGTGCAATGGTTAGTGTGCGCGGCTCTTGTACATGAGATCCTGGGTTCGAACCCGGCCCTGACCACCTTCAAATTGTCTTTCGGCGGCGGCCACCTCGCATAGTGACGGCGACACTATCGAGTATCTAGCCATGAAAAATCTTCTCAAATTACCGTTCGGAATCGGTGTAAAACTGTAGGTCCCAATCAGTGAGTGAAAACTGGAAAGCGCACAGGTCAGTGATTGTGAGAAGTTCTCCCCAGTCCCTTCATGGGATGTAATGGGAAACCATTTATTTTTTATTTTAAGGTTGTAATATGCAGTATTACTGCACTCGTCATGGGATGTAATGGGAAACCATTTATTTTTTATTTTAAGGTTGTAATATGCAGTATTACTGCACTCGTCGGCCGGCTACTGGCTCGTCGGCCATCGGGGGAATTCGTTGTGCTAACTACGCTCAAATTTAAATAAAACCCACAGAAATAATTACTTTATTGTGTGCGTGCTCGAAAAGTTTAGAGAACCAAATAGTAAAAGAAAAGAAAGAGAGAGAGCGAAAGAATGCTTACTAATATCATGTACTGATGGAATCGCCAATGTTATTGGCCGCCCAACCATGACCAGGGATACGAACCCGTACATAATTTTCCTTGGTCCCTTGCTGATATTCCCTACCCGTCCTTTTCACCTTCAGCTTACCACTATTTCGTCCTAACGACCTACAACATCTGCTGCCGATCTACCAAAACCATACATAGGGGCACATCTAACTCGCAGGTCGTAAGCTATCTCGTGGCCTAACTGGTTAAGGCGCAGTAAAAAAAACAAACTCGGGTTCAAGTCCCGCTCATGATGTTTTCCTACTTTTCCCCTTTCCTACTGTTTTTCTTTTTCTTTCCTTTCCTAATATTAGCTATATATGTATATAACAAAATTTCTACAAAATAAAATATTTTCCACTTCAATACGGAATAATTAAAAAAAAATTGTCAAAAAAATAACCGGGCTACAAGCGACCCTACACGACATAACAGAAGGAAGACGCAAACCAAACAACATCAAGAGCCAGACACAACGGAAGACAACAACAACACATCAGCAGCACAGGTACCCAAACACACGAAGGCAAGGAAACAGTAGTAAGTACAAACAAATATCAACACAAAAAAAACAAGCAAAAAGTTAAAGGGCGTCGCAGAGATGCGATTTAAGCTGTTAACTCACATCAAAGTCCAATAAATCGCTTCAAATTAGGCGCATGACCCTGTGCAACTTTTTGATGTGTAAACATCTATACGCTGGGGGTAAAAATCTTTTTCACAATACAATCACAAATTTAGAGTAAGATGTGCGATGTAATCGTTAACCAATCGTAAAGCGTTATCAAATCGGTGTGAGCTATGTATGAGTTGATTAGTGTACTCATACGCTGCATACAATATACTCAACACCATCTAGTGTGCAATAGTAGCGACTAATTTTCACTAATTGTCGTACATTATGTTATCGTAGGCAAATGAAAACAAATAAATAAAATGAATACAAAAAAATATTAGTGGTCTTCATGAAAGCTCGAAAGAACCTCGTAAACTCGAAAACATCGTAAACTTGCACAGCAAACGTCAAAACAAACAAATTTCCCATACAAAGCGACTTGCTCAAAAGTGGAAAGTTTTCGAGGCAAATTTGCTGCGCAAACGTGGGATGGAGAAACGTGTAAACTTTTGACATTTCGTTGTCATCTGACTAGGTTGGATAAATAAGGTGATAGCACTAGAACAGTAGAAAAAGTACACATACATAATACATGCAATTGCTACTGCTACCACCTTATGTATCCATCTTGGTCAGCTGATATGGTTTTGAGCACAACTACGCTGAGCAACTTAACCTGGTGCCTCATGCAACGGTCCGAGGGAAACTTGCGCTGAGTAAAAGTTCTCGGCTTTCACGTTTGCATGAATGCCGCTACTAATTTTAATAACTTTTAAAAAGATTTTTTGCACTTTTAATAAAAAATTTACTAAAACAAAGCAAAAAACTAAAAGTTTTCTTCATCTTTGAGATTGTCATTCATACTTAACAGCTGCATATAAGCACCATCTAGTGTGCAATATTAGCTACTAATTTTCGAAAACCATTGCTGTAAAATAACATTACATTTCAGTAAACAGCTGATTAATAACTTGTCAACCGCATCAAATACAAAATAATAAAATATTGTACAAAACAACAAAAAAATTATAACTCAGAACATAAAACAACACCAAGTGTATCAAAGCTGAATGGAGGTAATGTTAATTCTAATAAAATTTCTATTAGATTCCAATATAAATTAAGATTATAACATATCTTCATTACGTACTGTTGCCTTACACTGAAAATGGTGCACGACGATTGGGTAACAATCTCCATCTCATGCCAATTATTATGGGTGGAGATTTTAATACAAATTTTGCAAACCCACAGTCGCAAGCTTTAACAAAATTTTTATTTGACGTTTTCCACTTGCATGTGAGCAATTCTCCACAAACCCCCACAACTAACAATTCCACTACTATAGATGCAGTTTTCCAGAGATTTTTAAATACAATCGAGTCAAAAATTTAAATATGTATCTTATTTTAGTTACCATAAGCCAATATTAACTATTTGTACTTAAGGGATTTACCATAGATGGGCACTTTGCAGTACTACTAAAATTTCAGTAAAAATAATTCTTTAACTAGTAAATTTTTGCTGATTACTAAAATTTTGTTCAGCAATTTTTATAAAGTGCCTACATGATTATGATGAGGTGCATTGAATTTTCAGTAATCAGTAATGCCTGATTACTGATTATTATGAATACGGCCCTATGATTTGACTGGTAATGCAAATTAAATTTCATTATCAGTAAAAATTTACTGAACTTTTAATGCAGTACATATATACTGCAGTGTGCCCATTACCTAACCAAATAAGTTAAATAAAACAAACAAAAACCAGCAAATTCCTATGTATTTACAATATTGAAAGTTTTGATACTTTTAATTGATTAATTAAAAAAACATACTAAAAGCATAAGTACTTCCAACTTCATTACTAGATGTTTACACATCTCCCCTGTGATTGGACTCACATTAATTTTTTTTTATTGTCATTACGTGTGACTTACATACATATGTACATTACGGCTGGCGTTGGCTGTAGGGCGATCTTGAAAAAAGAAATTTCTTGAGACGGAGTCAGCTCAAAATGTTCCTTTTGGTCCAAAAACATAAAAACAACCGGTGTTTGGTCTGTCAAAATGGAATTGACCGTGCCTTGGAGGGCCGATCGTTGTAGATATACTATTATATGGGTTTTATTGAGAAAAAAATTCAATTGACACAATTAAAATTATTTTGTAGTATTCAATCATTGTGAAATCGAATTCTACGTTAAATAACCTTTCCAGTAAGCTATTGCAGTCAAAAATCGAATGATAAATACGCAAACTGCTATACTTATGTCGCTTAGAGCACATGCATTTTTTGTCACATTTCGGAATATCGGTTGGTTTATTCCATCAGATAAGATTTCGTGTACTTCGGATATTTCTTCCGGTACCGTCGATGGTACAATGGTTAGTGTGCGCGGCTCTTGTACATGAGAACGTGGGATCGATCCCTGCTCAGACCCCTTACATTTCTTTCTCGCATAGTGATGGCGACACTATCGAGTACTTAACCATGAAAAAGCTTCTCAACAATACCGTTCGGAACCGGTGTAAAACTGTAGGTCCCAATCAGTGAGTGTAAAACTAGAAAGCGCACATCTCACTGATTGTGTGAAGCTCTCCTCAATCCCTTCATGGGATGTTATAGGACACCATTTTTTTTTACTCATCCACTATCTGAAGGAGAAATTGATTCTCTTGTGGATCTAGCGTAAAAGCTCTATTGTAGTCTAGCATAAATTTTGACGACCATTCCGATGGATCAGATTCCGTGAAATCCAACGATATTTCGATACGACTGAAAAAGGTCTTCGTATTACTCGACACAAGGTCGCTCAAGCTACACAACAGCAACTCTTGGGGATCCGCCACTTTTCTTCCATCGATAAAGATCCCTGCTCAGACCCCTTACATTTCTTTCTCGCATAGTGATGGCGACACTATCGAGTACTTAACCATGAAAAAGCTTCTCAACAATACCGTTCGGAACCGGTGTTAAACTGTAGGTCCCAATCAGTGAGTGTAAAACTAGAAAGCGCACATCTCACTGATTGTGTGAAGCTCTCCTCAATCCCTTCATGGGATGTTTTAGGACACCATTTTTTTTTACTCATCCACTATCTGAAGGAGAAATTGATTCTCTTGTGGATCTAGCGTAAAAGCTCTATTGTAGTCTAGCATAAATTTTGACGACCATTCCGATGGATCAGATTCCGTGAAATCCAACGATATTTCGATACGACTGAAAAAGGTCTTCGTATTACTCGACACAAGGTCGCTCAAGCTACACAACAGCAACTCTTGGGGATCCGCCACTTTTCTTCCATCGATAAAGTTCAGGACTGGTCTGTCGACGGTAAGTCGGTTCACCATTTTGCGGTTCCAGTTTTGAATGGATTTAGTTTGATAGCTTTCCATTCAGTTTTTAATCGTTCGAAAATGGGTACGTCTGGAGCACTGGTTTTACCCAGTTTGACTTCGAAAACACCTCGAAGTATAACTTCATACATGTGATGACGACAAGGCAAGCTTAGCAGATCAAGAACTTGTTTCATATGGAGACATGCTCCTGTTTTGTTCCCGGTGTTCGACGAGGTCGTGTCGAAGCTCAGTGCTTTGATTCGATCCACAATATTGTACTCGGATAGCAATTGGTGTACGGCCAAGGCGCAATTTTCACCACTTGAAGACTTAATGATAGGTGCGGCGAGAAATTTCCTGGCCCGTCACCGCTTACGAGTACAGCAATCCTGTCTACCTTTTCTCTACCAACCAGTGCTAAAAGTAGTTTCGTATCCCAGTGAACAGTCAACCACTTTGATTCACTCAACTAAATATATGCAATTAAATTTAGAAAAACGGTACGGGTCAAATGCGAGAATTCTTAAAAATAATATTGACTAAATTAAATTACGTTTCTAAAAAACCCAGCTTTTGTTGCTTTAGCTACGGATGCTCGAAATTCGGAACGCATATTACGGAGAGTGGTCCGGTTAATAACCAATTCCTCGACATTATGGCTCAGTGATTCGACCACAGCAATAATGATGTGGATCGCATCTCCATCAATCACTTTTGCTTTATCCAACGCAGACGCTATTCTCATATTAATGAAATTTTTCGTTCCTCTTTTGGGGCGTTCGGTTTCATTGTTGACATCGGGCGAATATGCAGCTGCAAAGCCATACGCTTCATCGTCGATCTCGGATTCGCGATTTAATTGTCGCCCGAGCAGGGACCTGTTAAACGTAACAGGTACGGTCGATGAGAACAAAAGGTCAAGCCTTTAGAAGGGTTCCTGAGTAGTTTCACTAAATACAAAAAGGAGTGCACGTAAAGTCACAGCTCCTAAAGCCCGCGACGCGGTATTGTAGCAAGTAAATTATATTAAGTTAACAGTTTATGTGAACCGCGAAACAAAATCAAAGACAATTCGAAAAATTAAATTAAAATCACTAAGTGACTAAGCGAACAATTATAAAAACTCTTTTTGAAATAAAATAAGTGAAAATTTAAATTTAATACGAACATAAATAAATTACGAGTAAACAAAACAAACATTTGGTTAATAAGTTCAAATATTGTCATACTAATAACATAAATTAGTTAAAAAAAAACAAAGAAAGAAAATAAAAGAAAACATTTTTGTAAGTAATTACGAGTAAATAGAAAGTGGCAACCTTCTCAAATAAATATAACTGACGAAAATTGAAAAAAAACTGTGACCTCATCAATTTCCAAGTGCCTATAAGAAAAATCGTCACTATCAAGGACACATCACCTACCTTCACCATCAAGGAAAAATCAACGATGCTGATAATAATAACGTAAGAATACTAATAAGTTATGTAGTTTTTGATTATATCGAAAAATTAAATAATTTTGTGTTAATCATATTAAAGTGTGTAGAATAAGTTGTGAAATAAAATATAACAAAAATTAAAATTCCAACTTTCTTGAAAATGCCGGATACTATCGAAGAGATAACGGAAAGATTAAGTAGGTCACTAACAATGAGCAAAACTGCTTCTGGTCCCTCTGGACTTAATGAAACTCAAAAACACGAAATTAGACCGATTATTAAAGAAGTCCTAGTAGGACAAGATTCCCTGACAGATGACGGGATTGATCAACCAATAGGGACACTGTCCACAAGATTAGAAGAATTTTACAATGTCCCGGACATTGTTAAATCTCTCAGCGAATTCTCGGGACAACCCGGAGAATTTGGATCCTGGCGCAAGTCAGCGGATCGAGTTTTAGAATTAAGCAATAGTTTAAAAGGAACGGGAAGATATTATGCAATTTTACATACCATTCGAAAATTACGGGTGAAGCCGATACTGCTTTAGAGTCTTATAGGACTCCATTAGACTAGCAAAATATAAGAAAATGCTTAATGGTTCATTACTCCGATAAAAGGGACATTGGTACCCTGGAGTATCAAATGAATATCCTGTACCAGGGACAGAAAACAGTTATGGAATTCAATCAAAATGTATATCAAATACTGTCTCTAATACTAGATAAAGTATCGTTCCTAGATTTAGATGAAGGAAGTCTTAAGGCTATGACGATCACATACACTTTCATAAGGGGGTTAAATGATGATCTACCAAACTCTTGACCCAAATCCTTACCAGAAGCCCTTCACATTTGTCTTAGTTTAAATAACATGTCGTTAAAAAGGGAATATGCGCACAAAAGAGCTCCAAAGAATGATATGCGAAACTTAACTTCCAACGGTGGAACCAAGCCAAAATTCCACCCAGAATTAGTCAACATTCCATCATACGGAGGTAGGACAACGTTGACGCACTGCAACAACCTCAATATTTGGGACCGCAATTTAATCAACCTTCTCAATTTGGAGGACCTCAGTTCACTCAGCGTCCCTAGACAGTAGGCCCACATTACTTTCAACGTACTGAATGTGGAGGACAGCCTCCCAATGTTTCAATTATACGAAATCGCCCAGAACCAATGGAGATTGATAGGTCTATGCAAATGAAACCCATGCAGAACAATAATTTCAAAAGACCTGCCCAATTTTCGGTACAGAAACCAATGAATAAGGTCCAACGGAACTTCCATCTCAACACTGGTAATATACCCCAAAAATTATATCAATGATGTTACAACTGTGGATACTGAAATAAATGAGGCATGTGGAATGGTAACTTTTGAAACTAATACGGATTACCTTCAACAATGTCCTGAGGATATTGATGAACCTCAGGAGAGAAACTACACCGATATCCCGATTAACTTTGTAGACGTACATTTTTTAGACTAAGCTGTTCCTCTTTGCCATATTTTCAATGCAAAACGAGGAACGGAAAAATTCTAAAATTTGTGTTGGTTACCGGTAGCAACAAGAATTATATAAAACCCAATTTAGTTAAGAATCCGAAACCAAATAAGGAGATATTCAACGCAAAGTCCGTAGGGGGATGTAAAAATTATACTACATACTTTTCTGAACAATTTTGGTATCAACGAGATTCCTATAACATTTTTTCTCTTACCTGGTCTGAAATCCGATAACAATTTCACTGTTAAAGGCGGTAGGAAAATTCCTATCAAACAACGAACAACTCAGAATGTGAATAACCTCGAATTGAGAGTAGCACACCTATCAAAACATCAAAAGGATTCATTGGAAAATATTGTGGGGCATCACTCCAGCCTTTTCGCAGATCCCGCGAGAAGCTAACTTATACCACGGTAGTAGTCGGTGAAATACGAACAAATAATGACTCTCCGATATATGCAAAAAGTTATCCATATCCAATGGCATTAAAAGATGTCGTGGAAGAGGAAATAAGTCACCTTCTTCGAGATGGAATAATAAAATCCATCTAGGTCCCCTTATAATTCACCTATATGGGTGGTACCAAAAAAGGAGGATCATTCGGGAAAGAGGAAAAATAGGTTGGTGGTAGATTTTTGAAAGTTTAATGCTGTGACGTCCCAGAGGTAACAGAAGTTTTGTCGAACTTGGGAGGGAATAAATACGTCACAGTCGTAGACCTTAAAAGTGAATTCCACCTAGGGATGCCAGATTTGAAATCAAAAACAATGTACATCGAGGAAAACAAGGCAGTACAATTAAGAAAATAAAAGTACACTTTCTCTTATTAAAAATCATAAAGTTCAGTACAGAAAAATGACATATTAAGTTAAGAAATAAAACAAAAGTACATAACAGTAGCAATTTATAAATTAAGGGGACAAAACGAACAAACTAAGAGACCACAAATATTTTTTTAATAGAAACTAGTCAGGTGTTTCACATTTTATTTTTAAAAAGTAAAATGAGTGTAATCCATTCTATATTAAAATTGTTTAATACTGAATATAACCTGCTTGTTTTAATTATTTAAAAATCAAGGATATTATTTTACAACTTTTTGAACGAATTACAAATATTTATAGTTTTTGTGGACTTGATGACCTATCCCGTTTTTACCATTTTATATTTTTAAAAAAATTTTAAACTCATTACAAGTGTACGTAAAATTAGGTTTTTAATTCATTTTCTAAATTTTGAATTAGAATAACAAATTAACAGATATTTCCGAAATTTGGAAATGACCCACTTCTAGGATCTCTTTCCATTTTTCTTAAACGGATTTTTCTTAATTACTATTTTCAGAATATTTTCAGAAAAAGCTTTTAAGGATATAAATTCGTCAAAGAGTTGATCCAAGCCAGTTTATTTGATCCCAGTTGGAAATTTCTTATAGACATCATCAATGACAAAGAACTGACATGTCAGAATCACTGCTGACTTTCCGCCCGCTCCCATACGAAAATCGTCATTACACCTCCTGACATTTTCATACATTTGCTCAAAAGTCAGCAGGAATTTTCCACAGTTTGTCAACAGTGGTGATTACCTTATGACATGTACACAAGACGTCTTGAGTAACCATTCATCAGTGGGTCAGTTACTCAATACGTCTTTAAATATGGTGTTTCGGGTCAGCTTGTAAGTACTTATTTATTGGAATTTATGTATATGTAGAAATGTATGTATCTGTTCTGGTGAACGATATTAAATAAAACCTGAAAGATAAGATGACAACTAGTGAGATACATACATAATTATAATGGTCTGAAAATTAGCATATTCTTCTAACAAATTTCAAATATTTTGATATAAATTCTGATGACGTATGGCATATATTTCATAACTACAAATAAATAAAAAAATTCAGTTTGAAGTTTTTGAAAAATTTGAAAATGACTCGCAGTCGACAAATGCTGAAGACATCCTCAATCGACATTCAGCATTGGTCTTAATAAGAGTGAGCCATGAAAAAGGACTGACAAATCAATAGGACGGTCTTCCATTGATCGTCAGCCCCTTCACAATTTATGTCATCTAAGTCAAACCCACTGACATGTCAAGAAGATGTCTTATGTAACCTGTCATCACCTACTGACATGGTCCTAAGGAAATACTACTGACAACGGCTACAAGACAAAATTCCCAACTGGGATTGAATATGAAATGAAATGTTTGAATTGAGGTTAAAAATGGAAAGTTTTTCAAATTTGTTATTTTTTAAAGTAAAACGGGCTTCTACGTAAATACTTATTTATATACGACTTTTGGTATCAATAAGAAGTAGATAACGTTTTCTTATTTATTGTTGGCATAACAAAAAAGTACAAAAAGTAGACCAAAGGTTAAAAAGAAGTAATTTTGTGTACTTATTTAGGTGCTATGCTGTCAGAAGTACAATTAGTAAAAAATGTACGCGTACTGCTGAAAACAGTACGTCTGGTAACACTAATTCAAGAATATACTAGATTACCCATCGGTTTAAAAAATGCGCCGGCGATTTTCCAGAGACATCCTGAGGTAATTGATCGGAGAGGTATGCTTCGTGTACATAGACGATACTATTATCTTTAGCAAAGACGAAAAGTCGCACTGTGAACACATTAGAAAAGTATTCGAAACGCTAGAAGCAGCGAATATGAAAATTCAACTAGATAAGTGTGAAGTTTTTAAGAGCGAAGTAGAGTTTTTGGGCTTTATAGTAACCACGAACGGTATAAGGACAAATCCGAAACAAGTTGAGGCAATACTTAATTTCCCTCATCCTAAAACCCTTAAACAACTACGTTCTTTCCTAGGCCTATCAGGATATTATTGAAGATTCGTCAGAGGATACGCAGATATCGCGAAGCCATTAACTTCACTCTTAAGAAGGGAAGAAGGTAGAGTTTCCAAAACGGCCTCAAGTCAAATGCCAGTTGATCTAGCCTAATCAGCCAAAACCGCATTTGACAAATTGAAAAATGCATTGACTTCACAGGAAGTACTGTTGTCCTACCCAAACTTCGAAAGAGAGTTTCATCTAACTACCGCCGTACTGAGTTAGGAGGAACGACCAATAGCTTTCATATCCAGGACTCTGGATAAAACAGAGGAGAATTACGCCACTAATGAAAGGGAAATGCTGGCAATCATCTGGGTTTTAACCGCCTTAAGGAATTACCTGGCCGTCGGTGGTGCAATTGTTAGTGTGTGCGGCTCTTGTACATGAGATCCTGGGTTCGAACCCTGCTCTGACCACCTAAAATTTCCTTCGGCGGCGGTCACCTCGCATAGTGACGGCGACACTATCGAGTATATAGCCATGAAAAAGCTTCTCAAAATACCGTTCGGAATCGGTGTAAAACTGTAGGTCCCCATCAGTGAGTGATTGTGATTGTGAGAAGTTCTCCCCGGTCCCTTCATGGGATGTAATGGGAAACCATTTATTTTTTATTTATTTTATAAGGAATTACCTGTACGGTTTCAGAGATCATCAACCCTTAACATATTCCCTTAGTAATAAAAACAGCAAATCCAAGATGAAAAGATGGAAATGTATGCCTGAAGAATATAACGACGAATTAAAATATAAACCAGGAAAACAGAACGTAGTAGCTGATGCTCCTTCTAGAGTTGGACAAGAAGCAAATGGCCTAGTCTCCCAAATTAATCCCCTAACTCCCACGCAACATAGCGCTGAAAGCTCATCAGAAAACTTGATTCCTAGCGTGGAATCTGCTATCAATGTTTTCAAAAATCAGCTTTTCATAAGTATTGATCACACATCTACTTATTAATTTAAAATCATCTTCCCAGGATTTCATCGCCATTTAATTACTGAACCATATTACGATGAACAGAAACTGGTGGACATCTTGAAGGGGTATTTAAATCCATCAGTCATTAACGGTATAAAAGCTCCCGAAATGATAATGGAAAAAATTCAGATCGTTTACCCAAAACATTTTTCCATCTATAAATATAACATCCGAAAACGACCAAGACAATGTAATTATCCAAATACATAATAGGGCACATCGAAACGAAAGGAAAAATAAAACGCAAATATTAGAAAAATACTATTTTCCCGCAATGTCAGGAAAAATCAAGAGGATTATTAAAATCTGTGCCACATGTAAAAAGAATAAATACGAAAGGCATCCCAACGAGCTTCACTTGGGAGAGACAACTATTCCCACATACCCAGGCCTTACTATTCATATTGATATTTTTTCTACAGATAAAAATCTGATATTGACTTCTATCGACAAATTTTCCAAGTATGCTCAGGTAAAACTATTAAATGGAAAATCAATACAAGGTGTTAGAAAACCACTGAAGGAGCTATTATTCTCCTATGGTGTGCCGAAAAATTTTGGAATGGATAACGAACCATCTTCACACTCAGCGTCAATATTATTCATGATGAAGGACGATTTAAAAAATAATGTATTCACCACTCCTACATATAGAAGTGAAGTAAATGGGCAAGTGGAACGCTTCCATTCAACGCTTTCCGAAATAATGCGATGCCTAAAGAGTAACGGTACCTCAAGAAACTTCGAGGAATTACTCGAATGATCCGTCAATGAGTACAACCATTCTATCCATTCAACGGTGAATAGGAAACCAGCCGATTTGTACTTCGGCCGAACTATTAATTTTTCTCCCCAAGATTATGAGACTACTAGAAGGACCGACATGGAGAGGATCAAGCAGAAACAAGACAAAGATTTGGCATACCATAATAAGAAAAAACACCCAATTAAAGATTATATTCCCGGATAGATCGTATTCGTGAAAACAAACAAACGGTTAGGTACAAAATTAAGCGAACGTTTCAAAGAGGAAACGGTTAGGGAGAGTCGGAATACTACCATCCTTACTGAAAGTGGACGAGTTATATATAACAAACATATAAGAAATTAATTGAAAATTTTAATTACAGATTGCTTTTTGGATGCGCTTTGCCAGACTTCAATATCCTAGACTATTCTAACGCTAGACTGATAACAATCCAGAAAGGGACAGCTAGAATACAGAACGGAACTTTTAAAATTATACACTCTATCGACCTTGAACAATACAGAATCCTCACGCAACAAATAAAATCCATCCTTAACACGAACGTTACTAACAACCATCCGCTCCCGTCCGTTTTTAAAACAACAAATCATAGACATCGAGGGACTTTTCCAACGTCTAAGCCCCAGTAGGGCAAAAAATCCATAGATTTTATGGGTAGCGCTTGGAAATGGATTGCTGGGAATCCGGATTGTCTAGATTTTCAAATCCTAGAACAGAAAATTGACAATATTTTGGCAAATAACAATACACAACTTATTATAAACGAACTAACGTCTAGAAGAATTTTGGAAATTTCAAATATTACAAGGCAAAGAGAGGAGGTTGGAATAACGAATTTGTAAACAGTCTCGAAAGAAAATTGATGTTAATAGAAGGAATTAGAAAATGTCGAACATGCTATTCAATGGGCTAAGGCCAATATTGTTAACTCTTTTATACTTTCAAAAACCGGAATTGAAAATGTGAAATGTGAATAATATACTGCAATAGATGTGTTCTTGTCTTTTGGTTCTGTAAAAATTGTAACTAATAACAAGGAAATCTTATACATATTAAGTATTCCTATTACTCGAAATGATATTTGTAAAGTATATTTAGCAAAAGCTGTAAAAAATGGATATTTAATAGATAAAATCGAATACAATAAAATATTGGAATGTAATAACGAATTGTTTGCCAGAAAAACAGATTGTAAAAACAATTATGAATTAACAATATGCAATAGAGCCAATCTGATAGAATTAAATGATAAATATTGTATAACAAGTTTATTTAGAAACAGAATAGGGAACTGCACCCAGATTAACAATGAGCACATACCAACAGTTGATGAAATCGGACCAGATCTGTTGTTATTGAATCAATATGAGGGTCAGATGTTGTTATTAATCAATATGAAGCGTGAATAATGAAAACAACAAATTAAATGGAACCTATTTGGTAAAATATTACAATAATACAATACAAGTTAATGGACATGAATACTATTCTAAGGCGATCAGTAGCAACAAACCTCTTCCAGCATTCTTACAACCTAAAACCAATGGTGAAAGAGTTGAAGAAATCATATCCCTAGAACGCATCAGCAAACTTAATATAAAGAATATTAACCGCCTAGAATATCTGGAGAAAAAGAACAAAATAATGATCGGATTCAGTGTACTCGTCATTACCATCACAATAACCATTGCTATTTGGCTAATTCGAAAGGGGTTCCTCAATAGAAAATTAAAAATCAATCACAAAGAAGAAAATACTGCAAAGGAAAGATATGAAGAAAACTCCACCACAAACAACCCAGAAACAACAGTACAAAATCTAGAAACGAAGAAGAAATCATCAAGTATTTACAACATTTATCCATTCTGAGTAATCGGGGCGATTCCATTTTAGAGGGGAGGAGTTAACACCACATACATTCAAAATATCCAACTATCATCCATTTATTCAAATATGTACAATACCAAACGTGTACATTTGCTGACTCGCAAGTTCCCCCCACATATTCACAGACGCTGACAATGCAGACTGCTGCTGGTGGAATACCTCAATACTGATGGGCGAGTTGTGCCAACACGAGCCGGCATCAGATATGTATCAACAAAGGTGCAAAGTTTAGGGTAGTTTTTAATATTATTCGCTTTTGTGTTTTGAAGATCAATAAAGAACGTTGCTTGTGTGACTCGCGTCACACAGCAAACATATTTTTTTTAAACAAATAAATTTGTTTAGAATCAATTTATATACTAGGGTACCCATTTAATCGGGGTTTTTCATTAATCGGTTAATCGTCAATTTCAATCTGACAATTAAGCAAACAAAACGCAATCAAATTATTCGAACAATCGATTATTCGAATAACAAAAAAAAAAACAGTGTTCAAACATTGTACTAGGTAAATTTATTAAAACAAAATAAAACGTAAAAAAAGCAACTTAATTATATAAAGTACATGTAGGTACAATTCACAAATCGTAGTTGCAACAACATGAAAATTAGTGACTTTTGATAACAAGCCAAAATTAAGAAAATCTCAAAGTTTGGACCAAAAGTGCCACGCCTTCGGGTACCTCCCGTATATAGAGTAGGATTGCTATGAAACTATATCATTTGGATTGATTAATTTTGACCAAATTTTGGAAAACGTAATTTTCTGACTATTATCTTGATTTTACATAGTCTGACCTTTACATAGTACCCCCCAAACAATGTGACAAACCAGTGGGCCTTGAAATTTGAGACCACTTTTTTCTTTCTTTCTCTCAACAAACTATCAAATCTCTTCGAAATGTGTTAAGTTAATAAATTTGTTCGCAAATCGTTGTCATATGAATTGGCACATTGCAATAGTGTTTCAAGGCGGAATGCTTGCCATAAACACATACTTATATCTTATTAATCGATTAATTGCACTGATTTATTCGAATTAATCGTTAATAGAAAATTAATTATTACGGTCTTCAAAAATGCTATCCACGGAAAAATACAACTCTGTGATATAGATTAAAAACTCACCTCATAGCACTGCAACAGTGCGAGAAAGCATGACGAAAAGAAGAACATGGTGGAAAAATTCTGGCTGTTCTTGTTGTTGGAATTATAGGCCTTTCAGTGATGTTGATACTTAGGGATCTTCGATCGATACTAATTCGCACATGTGAATTGCAGAATTGAGTTTGTATATATACGATTGATGATCAACCGATAATATCAATTCAGGCACAGTAGTTACGCATCTGATGATGAACTTGTCACGGAGTTTGAAACTAGTCATGCCAGTGATTTTCCAACAAAAACTAACCATTTTTCAATTAGAAAAATGTTCAAATTCATAAGCTTGTAGTATGAATTTCTCATACATTACCCAAAAACTAACAAAAAATTTGTTCGATAATTTGACCCGTTGCCTTCAGACAACTTAAGTGACTGCGTAGACAGTTTCTTGGAGTTGCCACATCGTTTTCAAAATTTTTTGCGATAATTTGACCTTCTGACTTTAGGTAACAGCTGAGATCGCGTTGGCAAAATTGTAAAGAAAATCGAAGTTGCCACACCGTTTTCAAATTTTTGGAACAATTTATACTATTTTAACAAAAATATTTGTGCGATAATTTGACCCGCTGCCTTTAGACAACATAAGGAACTGTGTAGAGAAATTTTTTAATTTTTGGAGTTGCCACATCTTTTTCAAAATATTTTGTTAAAATTTATGCTATATTTTGGGAAAATGTTTTGCGACAATTTGACCCTCTGCCTTTAGATAACTGCTGTGCTCGCATTTGGAAAATTTTAATGAAAATCAGAGTTGCCACATCGTTTTGAACATTTTTTGTAAAATATTTCCAATTTTTTTAATTCTTTGCCTCTGGATGACAGCTGCGAGTGCGAAAACAAATTTTTTGAAAATTTGAGTTGCCACATTAATTTTTGAAAAATTCTTGGAAATTTTTGAAAAAACTTCGAAATTTTTTACGATAATTTGACCCTCTGCCTTTAGATGACAGCTGGAATTGCAAAAATCAATTTTTTTAAAATTTGAGTTGCCACATCAATTTTGTAAAATACGTCGAAATATTTTGCAATAATTTGACCCGCTGCCTTTGAATGACAGCTGGGTTTCTATAAACAAAAACCTAAAATTAACAAAATAGAACTAGCACCTCAATCTTAGACACTGCGATTTTTCTCGAAAAAACTCCAACAGCCAGAAAATAAGGTTGCATTTTATCTGGAAACTCGAGCCATGGATAGAGCAATGGCCGATACATTTGCCAACTGTGTCAACGGGTGGACTTCGAAAACGTACATTGTGCGACGAATACAGAGGACAACCTACATAGTTTAGTAGTTCTTAGTGTTGTTGAACTGAACAAGCATCACTCGAAAGTTATAAACTCTGTTTAAGCTCCCTCAATGACGACATTCATGCGATCTCTGACCGCGAAGAACAGAAGACAACGGAACAAGCATCAGCAAACCAGAAAACTTCTTTGGACAAGGATATTACTCACATTTCCCGATTGCCGCCACGTGACACCGACATATTTTTTGGAGGCTACAACAAATGGCCAACGTTTCGGGATCTTTTTTCAATTATATATAGAGAAAACACAAGATTGAGTAAAGTCGAGATATTATTTCATAACACAAAAAACGGGAGAAGCGCGGGAAATAACAAACCACGTCCCTCTCATCCATGACGGGTTCAACATAGCGTTGGGAATTTTAGTGGCAAGATATGAAAATAAAAGAATGCAAGTAGACGAACAACTCAAACCCCTGTTTACTCTGCCAAATGTTTCTGTGGACTCGGGAACGTCAATCCAGGGATTGCAACGGACACTAATTAGTTGCATACAAACCCTTAATACTTTGAACATAGGCACGAAAAATTGGGATTCAATTTAAATATAGATGCCCTGGGGAATTCTTAGAGGAATTCGAAAATCCACTCTCGGATTGTTCAACTATTTCAACTTAGGCAGAATTTGATAAATTTTTGACCCACAAGTTTAAGCCGCTTGAGTCAGTTGAGAATATAAAACCCTGAAGCCAACAAAAAACGAATACACTAATGTCACACGGGAATTCAATTTGGGATAATAAATTTAGGAACATAATGAACACAGCTGCCAACTTTGTAAAGAGAATCATTCAATACGAGTTTGTCCAAAATTCCACGGGAAAACGTCAATGATCGCATTCATATAGTAAAAGTTTCCCATTTATGCTGCAACTGTTTCTCAACGGATCCTGGAGTCAAAAATTGTAGAAGTCGGTATAGCTGTAGAGAATGTAACCAAAAACATCACACTTTGCCATAAAAGCAAACAGCCCCAATCGACGGGTCCAGTACGAGATGAAGCACAGCCGAGTACAATTACAGCAGCTTTGACAACTTTAATACAGTCCGCTACAATTCTGAAACCACTGACGTCACTACTTTGATCCTACGAGACAACAGTTCATCTAGTCATATCTGTTCAAAGAAGTCATATCTGTCCACAGCCAATGTTCAAATCGAGTCACGAGGACAAAGATACGATGTACGGGCGATTATTGACACTTGGTCTCAATCTACTTTCATGTCGGACAATCTGAAAATCGTCTGAAGTTGCCAACAAGACGTAATCTTGTTCATGTAAGCGGTTTGAGCCAAACGGTGTCAGAGACTTCAACGAAAGCGTCTCCTTTTAGTCTTTGCTCAAGATTGGATAAGAAATTTGAACTGGAAGTTTGGGCACCTGTGTTAAAAACCTTTCCTTCAAATTTACCACCACAAACTCTCGATCCTTCACAACTCAGAGAATCTACCAAACTTGTGCTAGCAGATCCCAAGTATACCCGTTGATCTCCTCATCGGCATGGATATAGGATAGTTAACCTTTACAATGGGCGTTCCAATGGAGACGATTAGCTCTTTTCTAGCCAAAAACAATTTTTAGCTGGATAATAGACGGCCCAGTAACGCAGGGAAAACGTCACGATACCCTAATCTCACTTTTCAGTACGATCGCAATTGAGAAAATACTAACACGGTTTTCGGAGGTGGAAGAGACCCCTATTAAAGGTTTTGAGGTCAGAGGATGACAAATTCTACGAAGCGAACTTCAAAGCCACGACCGGACGGAATAGTTCGGAAAGGTATGTAGTTACGCTACCGTTCAATAGCAGTGAGGAACTAGGTTCGTCAAGGAACATGGCTATGGCTCAATTCCATCGCATGGAAAGAAAACTTCTGAACACCCCGGAGATAAAGGTGCAAGATGATAAAACTATTTTAGAATATCTCATATGAGGAAAATCGCACCAGTTGAAATTGAAACGTCTCCACACTATTACCTACCACATCACAAAGTCATTAAGCCCGTTCGGATTACAACAACGCATCCAGCACTACATCAAGCAAAACGATCCGCAATGATGTACTACATCCGCACAGTGTGAGATTTAGTCAATCTAGCATCTCAAAATTAATTTTTACATGAAGTTTTAGAGATATCAACTTGAAATTTGGCACGATCGTTAAGGAGATTATAAGCTTCAATATGGTGAAAGATAACTAGTTCCAGCTAGTGTCAAAGGGGACTAGTTCCGAACTATCCTCAAAAACACTAGTTGGGGACAATTTTTTTTTACAAATTTATATTCAAAATTTCTTCTTTTTTTTCTCTTCTAACTAAAACTTGTAGATATATTGATATAAGTACCCACATACAACCATTTCTATAAAATGCTTCAAGTTTCGAACTTTAGTTTTCGATGATTCTTTGCAAATGAGAAAAATAAAAAGTTAATGTTGATTCAATGTTAAATTTATTGATATCTAAAACATAATAAAGAGGAAAAACTAAAAAATTCAACGAAAGTTCTTAAAAGAATGGAAAATATTCAAAATAAGATATTAATCAAAAACCAAAATAAAGAAATTATATACAAATTATACAAAAGTAAAAAGCGAAAAGTAGAAATAAAAAAAAATAAGAAATTTACACAAAAATAAAAATTCCAGAGAGCTGCAAGCAAAGTTTTTTATGCTAAATCATTAAATTCATCATTTAGTTGGGTGTCAGACAAAAGTGCAATGACCTCAGAAGGTAAAGTAGAACGCTTGGTTTTTGGGGGCAAACGTAAACTTGCAATCAAAGGGTCTGACGTGATAAGCAACCTATGCAATAAATCTATGTTGGTGTCAACTCGGAACGTTTTTCTTGTGAACAGTTCGCGATACGGTCTCGACTCTTTATTGCGTGCTTCTTGCGCTTCTTCAGAAAAGTTTCCTATGGGAAGAATGCATGAAGAAATTATAGCTCCTCCATGAAACAATATTTTGTGGAGAGTTACTGGCATATAGTACCAAGGATATAAACTCAAATAAAGCTCTCTTGTTTCTGACGTAAAATTTTGGAACGCATCTATATTGATAAAATAGCCGCGGTTTGTGCAAATAAGTATTACTCGAAACCGCTTGATCAGATCGACATTTATGCCTGTAATATCCGATGTATTTTCTGCTTCTTTGAAAAATCTTCTGGCCGTATTGCCATCATTTGTGTTTCCTGTTTTCTGTTTCGGCATATCCACAAGAAGACCCATTTCGTTCCTAAACCTGTCTTGTATTTTTTTCTTCCTCCTTGCAACGCTCTCCTTATTTTCATCGCCTGATACTTACCATTTTTCTATTTCCAATCTGTAAGAAATGTGCAACAAGTACTCCATAAACCTTATGTAGGCATGTAGAGGTGAAAGACCAACAGCAAGCATATTTTCATCGATTTCGCGCTGTGATAAGGCATTCATGTCGTTCATAGTTTTTGGAGTTGAACCACATAAATAGCACGCTTGCGATGACGTGTAATTTGAAAGAGCGGTGCAGACTTTGCCGTCAATCATAAATAAATAATAAATGGTTTCCCATTACATCCCATGAAGGGACTGGGGAGAACTTCTCACAATCACTGAGCTGTGCGCTTTCCAGTTTTCACTCTCTGATTGGGACCTACAGTTTTACACCGATTCCGAACAGTAATTTGAGAAGCTTTTTCATGGCTAGATACTCGATAGTGTCGCCGTCACTATGCGAGGTGGCCGCCGCCGAAAGAAAATTTGAAGGTGGTCAGAGCAGGGTTCGAACCCAGGATCTCATGTACAAGAACCGCGCACACTAACCATTGCACCACCGACGGCCACCGCCATTGCACCGCCGTCAATCATACATAGAATTAAATTGGCTTTAACCGTGAAGCTCAAAGCTAGTTGGTTTCAAAACAGAAATTTGCTGCCGAATATGCTCCACTTCCGCTTTAATGACCTCACGAGTCTCTTTCGTGAAAATAAATTTGATCGGTCTACAATATCTTGTCGAAGACGCAGCTGGATTTTGCCAAAAAATATGTTTCCTTCCTTCAGCTCCAGAGTTAAGTTGAAGAGGCACCATCGAACGAGAAAACATGCTTTCGTCTGACATGTTTTCATCCGAAAATTTTTGCTTGTAACGGTTGTGTTCAGCTCCATCGCATCCCCATTTTATTATTATGCTTAATTCATCCTGAATGGCAGGGAACGACTTAAAAACCTCATATTGTGCATCTATTAATCTTTTCACCGTGTGGTCTACTAAGGATTGCAAATTGATTTCGGCATATGTTTCAGTAACAGTAACAAGGCTTGGGTAGCACAATAATTTTGATTGCTTAACGAGGTCATAGCATGGATACAATTTCGGACTGTATGGTATCGTATGCAATCGTATTCCACGGTATTGCTCAGTTGATAAATTTTCGTCTACGATCATGGCCAGTGCTTGATCTGGTGTAAGACTTTTCTTTTCAGTAATGCTTACCCTTGCTCTTTTTATAGCTGTACCTCTCGAAGGGGATGCAGCCGACAACTCTTTGACAATGTTTGCTGAGTCTCTTTTTCCACAGGATCTCAGATGCATTGCGGTAGTCATAGTTAATTGTTCCGAAGCTACATTTGATATTAACTCTTTGTATTTCCGTTTTTGTGTACTCTAAACACTTTCAGCAAACTCTTTTTCTCGCATTCCGCGTTGCGGTATTTGTTTTGAAGTTGATGGTGCACAGAAAACAATATTCCCGAATTAATTTCAATTACTGATTTGCTTGAAAACAGAGATAAAATTCAATTATTTCATTATTTGACTCAATCATTTGAATACTTGGTTCAACAATTTTACATTTTATAAAGCGAAGAAGATCAATTAAAATTTCACTGGAATCAAGTACTTGTGTACTTGAAATTATAACATTCTTTATATGTTATTTGAGGTTTTTTTGTTCGATTTTTAAGGCGAATTTTTGTTGTTGTCAGGGAGAACAAGTGGAAGATGCGCATCACCAAAAATCCGTTACAAACGGTGTTTTGTTATTGCAATCGGCACTCGTCAACACAATGACAGCAACAAAACATGTGCTACAAAATTATTGCGAAATCAAAACACATCTTTGAGAATTTACAAATAAATGTTCAAACGAAAAAAAGACATACGGAAATTAATTATAAAAATAAAACATACTTCATAAGTAAAAAGTATAATTGAATTTTTTTAATCTTTATTTTTGAATCCCTGTAAATGATTTTCTTAATTATTATTTAATCAAACTAAAATTAATTATAAAAATAAAATGTTCAAAAAATATGAGATGTTGGTTTTTCTTATTTTGGGTGTTAATGTTAATCATTAAAAATTACCGATTTCGATTGAAAGCGAACACCGACTTTTGATTACCAGAATACTCAAGTTGAGTACGCGAGTAATCAAAACATTATATAATTTCGATTAAACGCTCACTCAACTTGATTACGCGCGTAATCAAAACATTATGTAATTTTGATTAAGCACTCACTCAACTTGATTACACGCGTAATTGAAATTTTCCATAAAAAATTGATTAAAGTCATGCTTAACTCAATTACTAATTTAATCAACAATATTAAGAAATTTTGATTAAATCTGTGCTCAAATAAATATTTGCTTTAATTGAAAACATTTCAATTACGATCTTACAATTCGAGTAATTGAATTTACAAAAATCGTCATTGGCGGAAATCCAAGTATAAAAATAATTGAATTGACAAATATCGTAATTGATTTGAGCATTCGCTTTTTTCTGTGTGCGTGATCAAGAGCAAAATCAACAGCAGAAATTTTTGAACTTAGCCAAATAGCATTGTCATGCATAAATCTTGCTTTATCACGGTGAGATTTGCTCCATCGCGATTGAAATTGGAAGCAAAGCTTTTTATACGATCTTTAATTTTGGTATCGTTAACATCTGGTCCAAAAATTGATATAACGTGCTTTCCGACCGCTTCTGTTTTTTGGCTTTTCACCTTGCTCAACCAAATCCAAAATAGCTCCTCTCGCGATATTTCACTCATACTAAAAAAAAGGCAAAAAATGGACAGGATTTTATTTTTGAAATTTGTTTTGGGCACATTAACAAAGATTCCGCTGGCATTCCCATCACGGAACTCCGTGGGACTTGGAAGGTCTAATCTATCAAAGATTTGAAAGCTTTAAAATTTGTCTTACCTTTTAGCTGGTTATAAAACAATTTTTTCAAAATACTTGAGTGCAAAAATAAATATTGTATAAACCAAAAATTTTAAGTTTAAGTAATAACCTTCAATACAAAAAATATTTTAGGCCAAAAAAAACCACTCACAACTTCGACCTGATCACTCAAACTTTTGTGATCAATGGAAGCTTGCAAATCAATTTTTGCATGCTATGCAATTGCACGTGGTTGATAGCTGTTATCACGCCAATAACATTTGTTTATTCTCTTTTGTGTTTGTTTTCGTAACAATTGGGGTCTCTTCTCACGTAAAAAAAAATATGAGCTAGTTACGAAAACATTTTTTTTTGAATTTCGAGATGCCAGATTGATTAAATCTCACAGTGTGATCCGGGACCCATACTTCAACCGGATCTACTTATCCAAATTTTGAAATGGAGATTTTTCAAGCATGTTTTTAATGCCGACGTATCGAAAATGTACCGGCAAATTTTGGTTGACACATCTCTACCAAAATATCAAAGAATTTTATTTCGAATGTCATCAGATGATCCAATAGAAGACTTCGAATTATTAACGGTTACATTTGGAGTAAACTGTGCAGCATTCCTTGCGTTAAGAACGGTACTTCAACTTGCGGAAGATGTAAAGGAGACCTGCCCGATAGCTGCAAACATAATTCGATACAACTTGTATGCCGATGACGTTTTAGCCGGGGGACACACTGTTAACGAGCAATCACAGCAAGAAAGCAGTTAAATTTGACCTTAGATTCAGCGGATTTTGAGCTTAGAAAATGGTCTGCGAATGATCCTCCTCTTATTGAGGATTTGACTGCAGACACTCTACTGCCCGTCGACTGGATGGAATTGTCATAGGCCACTTCAACTGAAACGTTGGGAATTAGATGGAACATCGCCACGGACTCATTTACTCTCACAGCACCTAAAATTAAAACACAAGCTCATGCACCAAGTGAGAAGTTCTCTCCACCATTGCTAAGCTTTATGACCCATGTGGATGGAAGGCACCAATCATTCTAGTCGGAAAACTGATAATGCAGCAAGTTTGGCTAGATAAAATAGATTGGGATGACAAGTTGAAACATGTGACACAGATGAACTTGCAACATTTTGTGAAAACCTGTCCGGAAATTGGAATTGGAAACAAGCCAAGGTACATTTTGGGGGTGGATCAAAGAATATTTTTCGTGAGTCGGCCTAATGTACATATCAATAGCTAACGACAATTCCATATCGACTTACTTGGTGTCGTCCAAAACGAGAGTAGAACCAGTTTAAACTTTGTCCATTCCACGATCGGAGCTTTGTGGTGCTTTTCACCTTCCTGAAATGGTTGGCAGTCTTCTTCCAAAGCTGGAGATTGAATTCTGTTTTTTGTTGGACTGACTCCACTATTGTTCTCTCTTGGCTTGCTAGGCCTCCTTGTGCCCAATCGTGTGTGCAAAATTGAACAGATAATTGACCCTCTACATTAGTACCAGGACAGCCCTGCCGATTTAGAAAGCCGTGGAGCTCTGCCACACTATGTTATAGACAAATAATTGGGATTTAATGACCCCAAATAGATCTAGCAGTCTAATATTACTCGACGATGTCCTAAATCTCCAATATTGAGGGAAACTTACCTCGAGAAAACCCTTATTAAAGTTTATTTATGGTGGTATTCTATAAGTCGTGAATCAGTCACTTCGCGTACTTTGGTCGTTTTGGTAGTTTAGAAAACGTTACAGCTGTTCGGTGACTACCTGGGTTGAGTTACGTTATTTAATGGGTAGTTTATAAAATGCAGCGCAACGTTTTTGATCACTTCAGTTGCCAAATTGAACTCGCCGCAGTTCTTCGAGTTAGTTGAAGAAATTACAAATTTAAAGAAAAATGTCGATCGAGGATAGGCAGATGGAAGTAATTTGCATTTCATTGCTTATAAGTAGTTTCCAATTTTGGCTGAAATGCATTCGACGGATAGAGCTCAAACTTTTTTTTTTAATAATTCAAAATTATACCGTTTACTCACTGAAATTCTTATTTACAATAATAAAATTAGAAATTAACTATTATAATTATATTTAAAAATTATAGACATCAGTTGATGTTGACAATAATAAACAAAAGAACCAATACATTACAATCAATACATACCGCCAAATGGCACGTGTTTTTGAAAAGACAACTAGTTTAATATAGATGGGGAAATTTATTGGGCATTGAACCCCAAAATAACATAGATTTTTTACGCATTTTATGTGAATATTGTTGCAGTATTATAAATAATAGTAATCTTAAAATCTGTTGATCTACTGAAATAGAGCTAAATTGTTTAATCTTTTTCATTCTGAGCATTTCACTCAAGATAACTTTTTCTGATCTATAATTGTTTATTTTAGTTTGGCAACTCTATAAACCGCATATGTTAGTGACAGCTTTCGTAATCAAACGCAAGCGCGAAGTGATATATAAACTACCATTTTTTGACTTTGGCGTTCGCGTTAGCTTCTGCGTTTACGTTCACTTTCGGGACTTTTAGAATACTACCCTTACCCTATTTCCATAATTTGTATGACGTTTTATAAAAATGTTTATCCTTTTCTAAGGCTATGCGCGTTATGTTCTATGTATATAGAATTTTCTGTCCCACACATCAAAAATGTCGTTCTAATTTTTTCAAAGAAATATTGGGAAGGAAACTAACTAATTTGGGTATTCAATAATATTTAGCACAATGTAAATCTGCTATTGAATATGGTCAATTTTGAGTACGGGCGTTTTTTATTTAACAGAAGTCCCACACAATGGATGATAAAGTCGGTTCACCCGTATAATACTTATGTACTGGTTTTCTTGACTCTCAGACAGCCGAGGAAAAATATCCGATTTCCTTCAGTCTGCTTAAAATCAAGAAAATCGATGTCAGTGCGAATGCCGTACGATCATTATACCCCTGTGTAATTTTACCCAATTTCGTGGTCTGATATCAGCGACAAAAATGGCAACAATTTGCAGATCTACCCAATGCGTATTGGGTAATTTATTCAATGTTTTATGGGTGAAAATTTTATTCATTTAATTGTGCCGTTTAATTGAGTGCATACTGCCTTTTTATCATTTTATAGGAACAACAATTTGTTCTTGGTTTAAATTAAAAAGTTTATATATAGTATTTATAATTATGTACTTTGTTATAATGTAACAATAAACTTGCACGTATTGTTTGTCTGGTGTTATCGAAGTGGTCAGTCGCAATGTGTGAAAAATTATAAATAATATTAAAAACATTTGAACTGGAAGAAATATATGACGAAATATTTGGTAAAAAACTTTAAATCGTGCTGTGAAAGTTGAAAATAAATATGTGCGGTCTCGTATTTTCGATGCATGTTAACGGTTTTAAAGTTGCACAACATAACACGAAAAAACACGCATATAAAAAACGGCGTTCCTTGCTTAGTTTTGTTTTTATTGCTGCTTTCTAGCTGTCGATTTTCTATTGTGCTCATGTGACTGTACTTTTGTTCTTCTTCGTTTTTTAAGTTGCGGTATTCGCAAAGCAACAGTTGCAAACCAGCAATAACAGCAACGCTGTTTTTTAATATGGATTTTTTATTTACACTTTGATTTCTGGAACATTAAAACCTTTCATATTTCATTTTCATTAACATGTGATAATTTGTTTAAAACTAAAATGTACTGTCTCGTACAGTTTATTATAAACGTTGAAAAGTATGGATATTTACGCTGGCTATTTACCCCGGCTATTTGCGTTTGTTGATAAGGGGTGTAGAGAAGCAAGAATGGAGGAAAAATATGCATGAAATGCCACCGCTTTTGGTTTCATTGATATTTTTTGTTATTTCTGTTTTTGCTCTTTCCGATTTACTCTGTTTCTCTCTCATTAGCATGAAAAACGAACCTCTGCTCTCTCGCTGCATTTATTCGCATATTAATTTCTACAACTTAACAATGTACAAAGTTTATAAGAAACTATACAAGGCCACACATTTTTGTATTCACTATTTGAACAGCCCAATTCTTTTTGGAAACGTATGTTTTTTCCAGTTTCTGGAATATCCTACAAAAGCCTTCCATTTTTAAATGAAAACGACATCACGAACTCAAGAAAAAAAATATTGGACAATGAGCTGAGTTTCGCGCTAAGCTATTTCTTTGGCAAAAACGCAGGTAAGAGCATTTAAGTACGAATAAACCTGTATGTTTTCCTCCAAATTTCCAGAACGTGCTTGAAATTATTAATTATTTACTCAAAAATGTAGACTTCAGCAAGCAACGAAAGTCGCCATGCGAATAAGAGTCGCTCCATTCTTGACGAATGGATCCATTCTTGATTTCTACAGCAATTTTAACAAATTTAATGAACCAACACGAAAAAACTTCTTCGACGTCATTCTGGAATATATTTTTGAACACAAAATTGTGCTAACTGCTGATTTCAAATATATAATAACACAAATATCAGAGCTATTCCAATCAGAAAAAAACGTTTTGGTAAGTCAAATTATAAGCTGTCAATTGTATTTAATTAACTTGCGATTTTAATTTTTTACTTATGATTTTTATTTTATACCCCGAAAAGGAAAACAAACGGCTTGTGCAAAGTTGTACACCAAATACTTTAACGGCCGTATTATTCACTTTCAATAAAACCAGCGTGAAAACTAGTTTTCGTGAAAAGTAGCTTTCGTGAAAAGTAGCTTTCGTGCAAAAAATCTGAAATTCATTCAAAGCTAGTTTTAAAAAAAAGTTGGTATTATTCACATATGAATATAAAACTGGTTTCAGTTTTCAAACGCATTGCTAGTTTTGTGATTAAAACTAGTTTTGTGCAATATTTTGCATCAAAACACATGCTTTCGCAGGCAGTGTTTTACATTTTGAGTGCTTAACATCATTGCGGAAAACAAAATATTGTTTTATATATTACTCGTGAGGTCGATTTGAATAAATATTGATTGTAATATGTGTTTAATGTTATTTATTTTGTTTTTAGTTCTATTTTAGCTACTAAAGTGTGAATTTATAAATATGGAGCGTAATTCGAAGAAGCACACCATTTCTAAGAAAATAACTTCCGCGTCGTCTGAGAGTATTCGTTACAAAGGTGAAAAGTGGACTCAAGACGAAATGGAAACATTGGTGTCTCTATGTGTTGCACATGGTCGTAGTGGCATATTATCGAAGGAGATCTACTATCATGAATTTTTCAATTCGGTGAGTTAATGCATTGCATGGGTGCTAAATCTTATGAGTGAAATCTTTCTTTTTTATTCTCATCGCAGCTACATCCACCACGAGATAAAAAAGCATTGCTCGGGCGATATAAATTTATAGTAATGTATTTGCGAAAGAACAATGCGCTCGAACACCGCAATATCTTTGCGACGGGTGGTGGCTTGAGCACTTTAAGCGAAGAAAAAACGCCCTTCGAAATTACTGGTCCATTTCTAGAATTGCGAAACGTTTTGGGGATTTCCGTCACCGGTCTATCTGGATTCGGTTCGGACTCCCAAACGTTGGACACTTCTATTGAAGCACCAGTAACTGGTCAGATTGATGAACCTGGAAGTATTTATTCGTTTGAAGACACAGTCAGGGACCACTGGACCAAATTGGTAGAGGATCCCGAAGATTCATTACCAAAAACAGTTCAAGTCGAATCAGAATTGGCTGTTGGCGAAGTTGTTGTGAATTCTGAAATCGAATCAGTGCCTCCAGCTAATTTATCTGTATTATTATGGATGATACATATAACATATGCATCGTAGCCAGATAGACTTTTCTTCTGCAATATGTTGTTGTTATAGTTTTGTTAAGTCAATTTGAATTTTATAATACACAAAATTTGCTATAAATTATCAACTTATTGGATGAATCTTTGTCGTAGTTATGACAGATAGATAATCGTCTACATAACTGAAACATTTTTGAATTGTTTTTTTTTTTTGAATTGTGAACTTTTGAGATTTGTAGTACTACTATCTAATTTACATGAAACTTGTTTAATACAAAATAATTGAGATAAGTTATGTCGTTAATGGTCGACATATTTTTAAAAATATATATTTATTATGACCATTCTTCCGGTCCTTGCATTACTATACATTATCAATAATCATATAAAAGATGAACAGAATCTTGTTTTTCCATCCAGTATTCAATTCACCGTATTAGTAATTGTTCAAGATGTCCACCACTTTCATATGCTTTACTTGTGGAAAAAAGTATAAAAATGAAAACCTGTTCAGGAAACATTTACAAATCCATGAACCCTGCCCAATATGCAATGCAGTGCTAATAAAAAGAACTGATTTGGTAGCGCATGTGGCATTTCATATGGCGATTGGACCTGAGAAGCCGACTACTTCGCTGCAACTACAAAGGAAGCAGCCAATGCCAAAGCCTTCTGCAAAGAAGGTGTTCCTGGAAGAATCTATGGAACAACAGCCAAAGGAGGAGCTGCAGAAGCCATCAACTTCCCAGATGGCAAAATTGAAGCAGCAATCGCCTGAAGAAAAGGGGGCTAGTTTAGATGAACTTATCCCTGCACAATACACTTTAATACGCAATTAAAGTCTATATTAGATGATGGTATGGAAAAAATTTTATATTTATTTAAAAATAAAGAAAATGAAGATGAGGAAATTTGTTACAACCAAATGGGATATTATAAGGATTTCATGAACGATGAAATTGGTGATGAAATCATTAAACATGTAGAATTAAATGATCAGTTATTTGATGAATTGGGTGACCAATACATTAGAGATGTTGATTTAAGCATATTAACATAATATAGAAATTATAAACAAAATAAAATTAAAATAATGAAATATATATTTGCCGTTCATTTATTCACTTTTCTAGCACGTAAGTACAAAAAAAATATACAACAGTTGAATTTTTTTATTGTTGTTGTATTTCATAATATGTTGTCCTAAGGAGTATACAAATTTGTTTCCACTTTAGTATAACTTTCTTTTAAAGAAAATAATATCTAGGTAGTTGATTTCGATAATGGTGTTAAATTCCAAAACACAATAATTTCTTACAGAAAACACTTGAAACATGAGTTTTTCTACATTCATAAAGTTAAGGTCGTGTTGAGGATAGAACCTCAAATCAGTCTTTCGAGTTTCGTCGATCTGTGTGGTTTTAAAAAAAATATAAAATGAATTCTACTTTGTTTACTTGCAACATTTGTGATAATTATTATGTGAACAAAAGGAGTCTTATTACGCATGTGCAAGCACATACACCGTGCGAAATCTGCAATTATGTATGTTTCCTTGACAAACGTAGAAAGGAAAAACCACGCCAAAGAACATTCCCAACAAGGAATATATAGATTGTCTAAATAATGTGGGCGAGGTAGTGGTAACACCATCAACATCGGCTACAACTAGGAAGCGACAAACAGCTATGGAGTCGAATTCTACACCTAGTAAACGTCAGCAGCCAGAAATATGCCAAGGATCATGTGTATTATGTGATGATTGTAATATACAAGTCCAACCCGAAAAATGGTTCACACATTGTGCGTAAGAAGAGCATAAAAGGAATGTATTAAACGAGCATGTATAAATATCATCAATAAAGATGTATTTTGTTTCAAGTGGTGTGTAATAGCAGCCTTTCACAATGGAGATGGTAAAAATCCAAATAAACCCTCACAATATGGAATTAATAGTATTTCTGATGATATTATCAATCTAGCTGGTGGAAGAACATTAAACTTTATATCAATGAAGTTTCCGACAGACGTAAAAGATATTCATTTATTTGAAAAAAATAATATTGATGTTAGCGTAAATGTTTTCGGATATGACAACAAATTGAAGACTGTGATTGGTCCATACTATATTACGAAGAATGAAAAGCAGTATCACATCAACTTATTGCTGTTGGGAAGTGAATGTGGAGAAAATTTTCATTACATTCTAATAAATGATATTTCTAGGTAATTATGATAGTATTTAAAAGAAAGCTTTATGAAAATTACTGATTTTTTTATTTTATTACTTTCATTGAATAATGGCAGGAAGTTATTTTGTAATGTATGTCTTTATCATACAAATACACATGAAAGAATGTCAATACATAAGGAGAGAGAATGTGGAAAATGTATTGTAAAGATGCCGGAACAAGAGAAATCAGTCCTGAAGTATACCCATTTTGAAAGACAAATGGAAGTACCATTTTCTAATTTGTGGCCGTCGGTGGTGCAATGGTTAGTGTGCGCGGCTCTTGTACATGAGATCCTGGGTTCAAACCCGGCTCTGACCACCTTCAAATTTCTTTCGGCGGCGGTCACCTCGCATAGTGACGGTGACACTATCGAGTATATAGCCATGAAAAAGCTTCTCAAAATACCGTTCGGAATGGGTGTAAAACTGTAGGTCCCAATCAGTGAGTGAAAACTGGAAAGCGCACAGCTCAGTGGTTGTGAGAAGTTCTCCCCGGTCCCCGGTCATGGGATGTAATGGGAAACCATTTATTTATTTTATTTTCTATTTACGCGGACTTTGAATGTATACTTCAGGATTTAGATGTGAGTAGCGAGAGTGAAAATAATTACAAATTTGTAAAAAAGCATGTACCATGTGCATATGCATATAATGTTAAGTGTCATTTTAAAGAAAATTTAGATAGATTTAAAATATGTACGGATAGTGATAGCAGTGTAAATGTAGGGGAGCATTTTGTTAAAAATTTGGTTCAGGAATGTAAAGATATTTATAAAAATCATTTTGAGAAAATTGTGCCTATGCAACCCTTAACAACCTTAGATAAAGAAAATTTACAAAATTCAAAGGATTGTCATATCTGTGGTGAAACATTAGGTGATGAAACAGCTGTAAGAGATCATTGTCATTTATCAGGGAAATACAGGGGACCTGCACATAACTCATGTAATTTAAATTATAAAGTTCCAAATTTTATTCCAATATTCGTTCACAGTTTTTCGTCTTATGATTGTCATTTGTTCATCAAAGACTTAGTAAATATTAAAGGAGAGACAAAAATCTTACCTCTTAATAAAGAATTATATATTTCCTTATCACACACAGTTCGAGTGTATAGTGATGAGGAGACTGACCTTTCATTAGATGTATTGCGTAGAGAGAAAATGGAGGAAAACATTCCTGAGTCTCATATTCCAAACCAACTAGAAAATATACGATATGAAAAAACACAGCAAAAGGTTGAGCTGAGATTTTTAGATTCGTATAGGTTTATGGCAGCTGGGTTAGATGCATTGGCTAGAAATTTGTCTGATAGTGATTTAGAATCAATTCGAAAAAGTTTTCCAGTTGTTGAAGAGTTTAATCTAATGAGGCGAAAGGGTGTTTTTCCGTATGAATACGTTAACACATTTGAAAAACTTGATGAGACTCATCTTCCTCCAATCGAAGCATTTTATAGCAAATTAAATGATAAAAAATGGAAGATTATGTGCTCGCACAGAAGATTTGGAATACATTTAATTGTGCCAGTATTCAGGATTACATGAAGTTATATTTGAAGACTGATGTATTAATACTTACAGATGTTTTCGAAAACTTCAGAAAGGTTTGTAAGAAAATCTACAACTTAGATCCAACACATTATTATACTGCTCCAGGGCTTTCGTGGGATGCTATGTTGAAATATACGAAAATTGAACTAGAGTTATTTACAGATTTGGAAATGTATAACTTTATCAAACGAGGTATTCGAGGTGGTCTTACTCAATGTAGTAAGAGATATAGTAAAGCCAACCATAAGTATTTAAATAGTTACGACCGTACAAAACCTTCTGAATATATTTTATATTTAGACGCACACAATTTATATGGATGGGCAATGTCAGAATCACTTCCATATGGGGAATTCAATTGGACTAACAATTTCGTCCATCCACGCGACATTCCAGATATTTCAGAAATTGGCTACGTTTATAAAGTTGATTTGTCTTATCACCACAATTGTCATGATAGTCATAATGATTTGCCATTTTGTACAGAAAAAAAAATAATTGGTGGAAGTAAGCATGAAAAACTGATAATACAGTATATGGGAAGACAATGGAAAATGTAGACAAAAGGAAAGATGTGCGTTTAGTTACCGAATGGAATCGTACTAATCGGAACCATTTGGGGGTAGGAGAACTAATTTCGAAACCAAATTTCCATAGCTTTTCACAATTTACTAATTCGATATGGGGTATTCAAATGAGTAAAACTCTGACGTATTACAATAAGCCGATCTATTTAGGATTTTGTGTTCTGGAACAATCAAAATGGAAAATGTATGACTTTCACTACGCATACATGAAACCAAAATTTGGTAATAACATAAATCTTAATTATATGGACACAGACCCATTTATATACTCCAGAAAAACGAATGATTTTTATAATGACATTAGAGATGATATCAAGGAACGGTTTGATACCTCAGCCTACTCCGAAAATAACCCTTTCAATTTTCCTCTTTTGAATAAAAAAGTGTTGGGAATGATGAAAGATGAAACTGAAGGCAAATTCATCACAGAATATGTAGGTCTAGAGCCTAAAGTATACTCGTATACAGTTGAAGGTGAGAAAGAAGTTAAAGTGGCTAAGGGTGTTAAGAAGTGCGTTGTAAACACCTATGAAATAGATATTTATAAACATGTCTTATTTACAAAAGAAGTAGTCGGAGCATGTATGTATACATTTACATCTAAATTACATACAATATTAACTAATGAAGTAAAAAAAAAGTAGCATTAAGTTTTAATGACACCAAGCGTAATGTAATGGCAGATAATGTAAATACATATGCTTGGCATCATTACCAATTGGATACTGGGAAAGGTGACTTTGAATTAAATATATTAATAAATGAGTTAGAATTAGAAAACAGCAGCACTCATAAATAATATATAAATTATGTAAAATAACTATATAATAGAAACTAAGTTTGTTGTCTTTAAGAAATAAATAAATAAAAAATATTGTTTTAAATTTAAACATAAAAAAAGATGTTTTATTACATCTTTCATTTTATATACATTGGAAAATTGTAAGTATTATATATAATTAGATTATTACATATCATATAACCTTCCGAACGATGCCAGTTAAAGATGTATATTCAATCAAATGGTCGTGAAGAATTAAACAGAATGCATTTGTATTTGTGGGTATTGGACTACTTGTCTCAAACTCAATTTTTACGTCCACTTTTAATCATCTCATTTTGATAGCTAACATCTATTACAGCTATTGGAGTTTTTTTAAAATGTTCAGAGGAAAGAAATGGTTGACATTCCTTTAAATAGTAATTTTGTTGAAATCTTGCATACATATCATATAAAATGGCATATCTATTCTCTCCGAACTTTAAATTTAAATCATTATATGGATAGGAATCTGAATTAAAATGAACTTTTATATTTTTTAAATCAGAATGTATATATTTAGCATTATTCTCCAGAACAAATACAATAAATCGTGGTCTTTCTCTGTTAGTTGAAAGTTTAACGTTCCAGTTATGACTTCTTCCACCTGGAAATGTGGGGTTAAAATAACAGTCCCAACTGCGGAATGCTATAGGTAGAGAAGTTCCATCCTTAATAATCTTCATAATTTGAATTTTTCTACTATCGGATAGATGAACGTGTGGGATTCTCCATGTTATATTTGTAATTGACAATTGAAGATTTTCAGTTGCATTTGTTGAGTAATTACATTCACAACACTTGAGCTCCGCAAAAGAATAAGTCCGTGTTTGCTATTTAATATTATTTTGTTAAAGTCTTCAGCAAATCCCATTAATAGTTTAAGGCGTATATAAAAATTAAATGAATGCATTGGTAGGTCTTCAGAAATACTCCAGCCAGCATTTCGCATCATATTGCTTTCAAATTCATTTAATGAAACATAATTTTTCATTGTACTAGACATCCCCAAGTATCGGGTTCGATCAATTTCAACACCATTAATCTCATAACGTATTTCATCAAATAAGTGGGCAATACAATTATTTCTCAGACGAGTATTTGGGGATCCCTCACCTTTGATATTATTTATATTTCCCTCTATGTATAAATAACTTTCAGATGGAAGAACATATAAATCTTGATTTTGTAGGGTAATTCGAATTTCATCATTATTTTTAAATGATTGTGTATATGGAACATAGCTATGATAATCTTTTTTTGTTATGTTTCCATCCGAAAACGGTTTCTCACTTACATTGAGTATATCAAACATTCTTCTTTACTTTTAGTAATTTTAACAATGCTTTATTTTCTTCTGTTAATTGTGGTCTTATAGCGTTGATAGTTTTTATAGGAGTGTCTTTATTAATTTTTCTCTGCTGAGTTTTATTGTAAATTATCATTTTTTCTTTGGTCTGAGAAGCATTCTAAGAGTTATTTCTTCACCTCGAAAATTTATTAAGCGACCTTCTTGATCGACTATCCACACTGTAAGACATGTTATTTCTTTGACGTTTACTGGCAAATAAATTAGATTTTTTGGGATAACATCTAATTTATAACCTGGAGGAACATCCAATGCAAACTCGTGAAGTATATGTGCTGGAGAGTTATTCATGAATGCTACATTGTACTTGTATGGCATTAACTTTTAAAATATTTATAGGAAGAGTTGATGTATGTTTAATACCAGCCGTTAAAAATCCGTTTCCAAAACCAAATAACTTTCCAATAGAGCGCTCACGATCAAAAAAAATTGTGTCGTGTGAGGAGGTTACTTCAATTTGTAAAGTATTATTATTTGCTTCAATCACAATCGATTTATTAAAATATTCTGCTTTATATTGAGGAGTAATATACTCAACAATATCTCGTAACTCATACGATCCTATTCGTATTTCAATCACTTTATCTCCAATATGGAATAAATTATTGTCATAATCTATGTTGGGAACAGAGTTATATGAATGAAAATCAATCAAAGAACATTCATAGTCTTCTGAAAGATCTATTGAGAAGAAGTAATTTGCTTTTAAAATTGAAGAATTTCCGATTAATGCTAGAGTAACTGATATTGTGAAAGTTGGACCGTTAATGAAATAAAAATTCTGTGGTGTTTTTTTTTCAATTAAATAAATTTATTTTTAATTTTTTTTTTCTTTCCCCAAAATTATAATATTTCTGTTTTACTTATCCAAGAATTATGTTGACTTGAGAACCCAACCATTTGACAAACGCTTTTTCTTCTTTAGTTCTCAATACCTTCTCCACCAAAAACGTATTAGGGAATCGTGTACGAAGTATCTCCTCCTTATAGAATCCTCCTTTTATTTGATTTCCTTGATAGTCTTCCAACAAAAATGTGATTGGTATGTGTTTTGTATTGATTTGATTTTAAATATTTCTGTGGTCCCGTTCGGTGTATACCCTTTTTCAGACATTTTTATATTTACTGATGCGGACATAATCTCCTACATGAAACCGTGAATTTTTAAATATTTTAAGATGATTATAAACAGTATTTAAAAGAAGCTTTTCGTATTTAGCAGTTAAATGGATGGGAGCCATTTTAATTGTTCTATGTCTATTTTTATTATATTGCTCAACTAAGCTTTTGTAAATATAATAAATCTTTCCACATTATTCCTTTTAATGTTCGATTAAAACGCTCTACAATTGAGGCTTTCATTACACTATACGTAGAGTTATGATTAATTAAATATTTTCGCATTAGCAAGCCAAACTCTTTATTAAAAAATTCTTTACCATCATCTCTTTGTAAATTTTTAGGTATTCGCCTCATATTAAGTAGTTTCTGAAATGCTCTGGACACTTCAGATGCAGTTTTCTTTTTTAATGATTCTGCCCAAGCATATTTTGAGAATGTATCAATAACTGTTAACAAATATTTATATCCGTTGTTGACAGTTGAATAATTACCCATTTCTACTAAATCTGCTTGCTAAAGATCATCAATTCCTTTCATAATAACTCTACGTCGTAGGAAATTCTTCCGTGCTTGGGAATGAAGCTCATTAACAATCGCTCGTTTTTCCATTGTATGTTGCAGCATTCATTGTCATTACTTCATATATGTATATCATAATTTTTTTTATTCAAATCTTTGATTTCTTTTTTCCATTGTATGTTGTAGCATTCATTATCATTACCTCATATATATCAGAATTTTTTTTATTCAAATCTTTGATTGCTTTTCTAACAATTAACACTTCTGTGCTTATACCTCTCTTTAAATATTCTTGCATATGATTGATTTGTGAATTCATATATGTTTTGTTAACGGCATCTGTTCCTTCTAGTGGTGTTGCCAAATTTATTATTCTTTTATTATCGGCATTAAAGTTCGCCCCATCCAGTTTAATACCAACATTTTTAGAAATATTTCTCCTTAATTCACCACTATACTTTTGATTGTAGTAATGACCAAATTTGTCCACAGTCATACTATAAAATCATTAATATTACTCAATTATATTTGCTTCTCTTAATTCCTCAATTATCGATACAATTTCATTAGTATGATTATTGTTACCAGCGTGTTGTGATGCTATTAACAGCTTTAATCGATCTACTAGTTCATTAGGGTCGTCCCAATATATATAGTTAGGTTTTTGAAGATTAACGCTCATTAAGCCTTTGCCGGTGTGGGTAATATTAAATATTTTCTGAATTATTTTTTTATATTTATTCCCCTTGTTTCCTTTAAGTTGTCCATTAGGATCATAGTTTCTTTTATGTGCATTTGTATTTAACGGAATCTTTTTGTATATTTCCAATTCGGATGCATCATAATGTTTAGGGTTTTGATAAAACATTAGTTCATATAATCCTGGTGTAAGTGCCCAATTCTGATTACCTACGACTATTTTGTCTTTATTTACTTTTATATCCACATTCCCAAGTTTCCATATACCATTTTCATCTTAATGAGCACCAAATACTTTATCAAAGTTTTCATTTCTTTCTAAATATGATAAATCATTATCATCTGTTTGTGAATTAAATATATCGTTGTTAACATCTTCTTCACCTTTTACTACATCATCATCTTCTTCTCCTTCATCGTCTTCTATATTTCTGCTTATAGGTAGTAAATTTAAAATTTTCTTTTTTAACAATTTTCTTCTTTGGTGTGCTTGTATGTAAACTACCATCGTATTTCCTCTTTAGGTGATTGTAAATATTGGTAGAAGCATTTGGGATTGGTCTATATCTGTTCTCGTCTGACAATTTAACAAGGGTTTTAAGGGGTCTGTTAAAGGTTTGAATGTTTTTTCCAATTTCTCAGATGTTTCAGCCTCTCCGAGCTTTATACTTTGAAATTTTCTTTGTAAAACTTTACGCGATTTGATCAATTCTTTTAGAATATTTTCCTCCATTTCAAATTGATATAGCTTCTATCAGAATTTTTCGCTTTGGAAGCGGTATAGAAGAGTTTTGGAGCAGATCAACTTTGGAAGAGAATAGTTTTGAAATAGGTCGCAACAGGTCAGAACAGCTTTGGAACTGGTATATAACAGGTTTGGAACCGATATAGAACAGCTTTGAAACTGGTATAGAACAGCTTTGAATCAGATCAGCTTTGGAATAGAACAGAACAGTTTTGAAATAGGACAGAACAGCTTTGGAACCGGTATAGAATAGTATTGATACAGAAGTCTGTTATTGTTGAACGTTGAAGTTTAACTAAATCAAAATAAAAACCTCAAAGCATTTTCTATAACGTCCATGTTGAATTTCATCATCTTTGTTAATCAGTAAAAATCCGTACTTTTCTTTCCAACACTCTCGATATATGTTATAAAAATCGTTGAATCCCATATCACTTCCAACATGATCATTATAGATATGTTTCAAATTCATTTCATCTTGTTTAAAGACGATTAGTATGTTTACATTATCACGCACAAGGTGCTTAGGGATGTGTGTGTATGTTTGACATAAATAAAATGAATCAATATCCTTGTGCCGACCCATACAAAAATACGACCGGATATTATTTTGTTTCTCACATGCCACATCGTCAAATATCATTATTGAATTTTGTTTGGCTTTACCAAGAGATATAATATCTTCATTATCAGAGAATGTGTAATATCCCATACCCTTTATGGAAGTAATAAGTTGTCGTAGGTAATCATATTTTGGTTGGTATAATGACTTTGAATGTAAATAAATATTTTCAAATTTTAATCCCTTGGGGCTTTCTATTAAGCTTATCATAACATTAGTTTTTCCACAATTAGATGGGCCCACTATTAAAGCCTGTATAGAATTGGGTAACAAAGAGCTATGTTTTGTATTTTTTTGATTACTATATGTGAAATCTAGATTTCTTACTAAAATATTAGTACGCTGCTTTATTAAACGCATCTTTACAACTGCGTATTTAAAAAAACAGTTTACTGATTTATAGATGATTTGTTTGCAGAAAAAAATTATAAAATGATTGTATACACGGAAATAAACCCATTCACCAGTTGAACTTCACCTTCCTGGTTACCAATTTAGAGGAATAAATCAATTGGATGCAGCATGTAGAATAAATGATATAGCTTATTCACAGAATACTGATATTACCCAACGACATCAAGCAGACAGAGAGCTAGCAGATAGAGCTTGGGAAAGGGTTAAAGCCAAAGAGGGAACATTTGGAGAAAAAGCAAACGCATGCCTTGTTACTAACGCAATGAAATCTAAAGTGAAATTTGGTTTAGGTGTTAAACCAAACAACCTTAAAAATATATGTAAACGAAACAATTTTAATAATGCAATAAAAGCGGCAACAGTGGTCTTAAAAAAGGAAAAACCTCAAGACATTAAAAGCGCCATTAAAACCGCACGGAAAGTAATTCAAGATATATTTCTTGGAAAGAAATCTGGAGTTAAAATTCCAAGAATTATCAGGGTTCTTAAAATTGGAGGATTTTTACCACTAGTACCCATACTTACTGCACTTGGTGCATTGGGTGCATTAGCCTCGGGTGGATCAGCAATCGCTAGAGCAATAACTACTGCTAAAAATGGTAGAAAGCAGCTTGAAGAAAACAAACGACATAACAAAACAATATATAGCGATGGGTAAAGGGCTATACCTTAAACCATACAAAAAGGGATATGGAATATTTTATAATAATGTGACAAAAAAACTAATAAAGCTGCTACCTAATAGAGCTCTGACAAATGTGGATTTAAAAATGTTTGAAAAAAAGAATATTCTCCATTTTAGAGGAGTATATATGAGAGATAAACTTCCTAAAACTTCACAAGAGATAGAGCGTGGAATTATCAACTTAGACTCCAACAAAGGAAATGGCACACATTGGGTAGCCTTTTATAAATATAAGGATAATGTAGAATATTTTGATAGTTTTGGTAATCTTCAACCGCCTCTAGAAGTACTACAATATTTAGGAAATAATATTAATTATAACTATAAACGATATCAGAAACTTAATTCTTTTTTTCTAGTGTTCTTACTCGGCTATAGTGGTCAATTATTGTCAAATGAAAAACTTTAAATTAATTTATTTTTTCTCCGACGTTTCGACTGTGTTTCTAGTCTTTTTCAAGGAGTTGTTTTTTATTTAGTTGAAAATGCTAGAAGGTAACAATAACACTACCTCTATTATTCCCGTTTAATTTTAATTTTAATTATCTATATATATAAAATTGTTGCGTTACTGAATGACTGACTGACTGACTGATTCATCAGCGCCCTGGCCAAACGGCTAAAGGTAGGATAATGAAATTTGGACTGTATATTCCTTTGGGGGTGAATATGCGAGATAAGAAGGGATTTTTCGAAATTCGTACTTTAAGGGGGGAAAATAGAGCAAAAAGGGAAAAAAATGGTACTGCACTAAAATCAAAACGGCTAAAGACAGAATCACGAAACTTGGTATGTACATTCCTCTTAGCAAATAAAAATGAGGGGGAAAAGTGAATTTTCAAAAATTGTACTTTTAGGGAGAAAAAAAAGGGCAAAAAAGGGAAAAAATAGTACTACATTAAAATCCAGACGGTTTGAGACAGAATTACGAAACTTGGGTTGCACATTCCTCTTAACGCATCAAAATGGGGAGGAGAAGTAACATTGCCAAATTTTTACTTTTAGGGAGAAAAATAGGGCAAAAGGGGGAAAAAAGTGGTACCATCGTCTTGACCAAACGGCTGGAGACAGAATCAAGAAATTTGGTTTGTAATTTTTTCTTATGACGCAGAAGCGGAGTGGGAAGTGGTTTTACGAAATTTCTACCCTTAGGGATAAAAATAGTACTAAAGGGGACAAAAATAGTACCATCGTAAATACCAAACGGCTGAAGGCAGAATCATGAAACTTCGGTTACGCATTCCTCTTATAACGCAGACATAGGAGAAGAAGTTTTTTTTTCAAGATTTGTACTCCTATTGATACAAATATGGCAAGAAGGGGAAAAATATAGTACTATCGTTACAACCGAACGACTGGTGACGGAATGGCGAATATAGGGATCTAAATTTTTTTAATGGATGAGAAGCCGAAAATTGTACTTTTTTGGTACTTTTAGGTACTTTTTTGGTACTTTTTGTACTTTTTTGTACCATTTTTAGTACTTTTTGCGGCCTTCTTTGCTATTTCTCTTATACTCTCTTTGAAGTTCTCTGTACCTTTTTTTGTACTTTTTGGTACTTTTTAAGTACTTTTTGGTACCTTTTTTGGTACAATTTTGTTCCTACTTTTAACATCTAGGTTGTTCTACTTGGCCTTCCTTGGTATCTTTCTCCGTAAATTTTTGGTGTTAACAAGTACTTTTTGTACTCTTTTACTTTTTGGAACATTTTTTTTTTGGTTTAGGTTTATCACTTTTTGATACAATCTGTCAGTTTTTGTCACTGTGTCGGATCGTGTGTTTGTACTTTTTTGGTACCTTTTGCATCCTTTTATGCTATTTCTCTGATACTCTCATGAAAGTGCTCGGGCCCATTTTTGGTACTTTTTATTTACATTCTGGTTTCGGATAATAAAATTTTAACTATAAATTGCTTTAGGTGTGAATATACGAGATAAGAAAAGATTTTTCGAATTTAGTACTTTAAGGGAGAAAAATAGGACAAAAAGGGGAAAAAATGGTACTGCACTAAAATCCAAACGGCTAAAGACAGAACCACGAAACTTGGTATGTACATTCCTCTTAACGAATAAAAATGAGGGGGAATAGTGAATTTTCAAAAATTGTACTTTTAGGGAGAAAAAAGGGCAAAAAGTGGAAAAAATGGTACTACACTAAAATCCAGACGGTTTGAGATAGAATTACGAAACTTGGGTTGTACATTCCTCTTAACGCATAAAAATGGGGAGGAGAAGTAACATTGCCAAATTTTTACTTTTAGGGAGAAAAAAGGGCAAAAGGGGGAAAAAAGTGGTACCATCGTCTTGACCAAACGGCTGGAGACAGAATCAAGAAATTTGGTTTGTAATTTTTTCTTATGACGCAGAAGCGGAGTGGGAAGTGGTTTTACGAAATTTCTACCCTTAGGGATAAAAATAGTACTAAAGGGGACAAAAATAGATATTCAGACACTATAAGATATGAGAGTGTATCTTTAAAAAAAGAACTGCACCTATTCAAGTGAAATGGACAGTACATGTAAAAATTAAATTGTGTTGGTTTACTTATTTGTATGCAGATTATATGTTCACAGATTATAGTAGAATATCTGTGGATGAAATAAGCTATTTTTATACTTGGAGTCAATTTTGGATACTGAATATTTGGTGCGCCATTTCGACAAGCATCTTGACACTTGTTTTTGATTTGATCGAATAAGATAATATATAGATCTATACTTTCTTAGGCAGAACGAAGTCTGCCGGGTCAGCTAGTACATACATACAATTTAAATTGTCCATCAAGTTCGAGTGCATAGTGTGCTGTTGTAATATGTACTAATCTTGTCAATGTCTTCTTTGTCGTTCATTGTTATGTTTGCCATTTGTCTAATTCTCAAACTTTCCAATGTGAAACGTCTGTTTTGTTTATTTTCCATATCCAATATTCTTGTTTTGTTTATATACACTGCTCCACGAAAAGGGACCTCTGCGCCGAAAAAATTTTTTTTTACTTTTTGAGTGATTGTTATAGGAAAAAAGCGCTCTTTCAAATGCCGCAAACCGCAAGTTTCTATGTCTTTTAGTTTTTTTACAAATCACCTGTAAAGATGAACATAATTAATGAAAAAATTGAAAAATGTGATATAAACAGATAATATATATCATTCATTCCATGAGAAAACGCCACAAATCGGACCGAAGGTCTTCCGATTTTCTTCAAATTTTGCACGGAGAGACTCTATGGAGCCAAATATACATTTGCGTTTTTAGATTTTTAAAATTGTTAAAGAACGCGATTTTATTAGCGTTTTTCATTTTTCAAAAAGTTAAAAAAATGGAAAAACTAGTGAACTTTGAAGAGCCACATTTCCATAAGTATGCAAATGCAGTTTTAAAGTGAAAAAATGTTATGCTATAAATTTGGGGAAAATTGGACAATGTTAACACGTGTCGCCCGAAGGTCAAAGTTCAAAAATTTTGAAATTATGTTTTTCTAAGTGACAGATTGTTGCAATATACTTATTTTTCGGCAGATTTTTGCGAAACTTGGTGGGTTTGCAACACAGAAGTTACTTTGTATCTGGTAAAAATTTAGGCAACATGGGGCAACGTTAACACGTAGCGCCTTTAGGTCAAAGTTTTTTTTATTTTTTTTTTTTTGTACCAGATAAACAACAAGTTCATAGTTACAATTCTACGAAGTTTGTGGTAAAAATCTGGTAAAAAATGAGTATGTTGCTCGAAGCTGACTATTGGAAATACATAATTCATCAATTTTTGAACTTTGACCTTGAGGAGGTAAGTGTTAACGTCGCCCAATTTTGTCCTAATTTTTACCAGATTAAGAGCAACTTCACTGTTACATTTGTACCGAGTTTCATAAAAATCCGAATAAAAATTAGTATGTTTCTGCAAGTTGTCTATTGGAAATAGATAAATTAAAAATGTTTCAACTTTGACCTAAAGGCTCTACGTGTTAACGTTGCCCCATGTTGCCTAAATTTTTACCAGATACAAAGTAACTTCTGTGTTGCAAACCCACCAAGTTTCGCAAAAATCTGCCGAAAAATAAGTATATTGCAACAATCTGTCACTTAGAAAAACATAATTTCAAAAGTTTTGAACTTTGACCTTCGGGCGCCACGTGTTAACATTGTCCAATTTTCCCCAAATTTATAGCATAACATTTTTTCATCAAGTGGCATAATATGCGGCCCGGCAATCCTTGAGTAGAAAGAAAAAAAAATTTCATACAAAAAAATGCCACTCTAGTGTGTATACTAGGGTGGTTACAAGTTACATGGGATTTTTTTTTGTTACTGTCTTTCGCAGCACCCCCCTAAAATGTGCCAATAGACTAGAAAAGATGATTTACGAAGTTTCAGCCCAATCCGATAATGCTAACACGTGCCTCCGTGAGGTTAAAGTTAGGAAAAACAGCGATTTTTTTCCAAAAATACTAGTTTTTCGTCCTTAAAATCGTAACCATTTGTTCCAGTGACCTCTTATTGGATAGGACATTTTATTTACATTAATTTTGATCTTAATAACTTTTTTGCTTAAACTAATAGATTGGGTAGTAATCGCATTCAAAGGCTATATCTATATCTTAAATGGGCACAAATTCAGTTTAGCTACATAAGCAAAAAATTATTTAAATTTTGTGGTTCGCTAGATTTTTATAAAATAATCTTACGCATTGTAAAAAATAAGAAAGGCTAAATTTTTTTTAAAAAAATTTGCGCATTTTTCTGGTTTGAAAAACTAGAAATGCAGAAAAATTTGAGGAAAAGGGTGATTTTGGTGATATTAGGAATCAGGAGGTCATTTTACATAAGAGTAAGCAGGAATAGTGTCGGCCGGTTTTCGTTCTAAACAGTGTTACTGGGTGACCTGTAAAATAAACAAGCCGGTATAACTGCAAGAAACAAAACCCAATGAAATCCATTGAATCGTTCGCTCTCTAAGTCCGTGGAGTGCGCGAGGGTGAGATGAGGTGAGCATAATGGGTGTAAAATAAAATATGTGTGCTTTGCGTGAGTAACAGCAACAATTATTCACTTGTTAATTCTGAAAAGTGTTCGATCTCGTCATGTGAGCAAATTTGTAGTTGTTAATAGCGGCATTCATTCAAACGTGAAAGCCGAGAACTTTTGCTCAGAGAAAGTTTCCCTCTCACCGTTGCATGAGGCACCAAGTAAAGCTGCTCAGCGTATCTTTGCTCAAACACTATCAGCTGACTGAGATGGGGATACATAAGGTGGTAGCAGTAGGAATTGCAATTATGTCTGTATACTTCTTCTATTGTTCTAGTGCTATCACCTTATTTATCCATCCTGGTCAGCTGACAATGAAATGTCAAAAGTTTACACGTTTCTACATCCCACGTTTGAGTAGCAACCGCTTAATATTCGTAAGCTGCACGTGTTTTTATATATAGGTATAACCTTATTTAACCCCGTTTTTCGATTAGATTTTGTAAAATTTAAACATGGATCTACCATCAACTTCCGCATTATCGATTAACATAAGATCAAGGCAGAAAGATGCAATTTTTTTAATTGGTCACATGTCACATCAAATAACTGGCAGTAAATTACCATCCAATTCTCAAGTCTTGCGTAGTTTATTTTATAATATACGTCAAGTTAAATTAAGCAGTAGAGAAGCTGCTAAACTTACAACAAAGGAGGTTCTCATATTTTGGGAAAAATCTAAAATACCTACGAAAGATATTGCACATTGTGTCGCGAAGTTGGAAAAACTGTATGCAGAGTGGAGAAAACAACAAAAAAATTGCTACAAGATCTTCAAGCGCTAGGCAAAATAAAAAAGAAAAAGATTTCAAGTCAACCTTTGACGACTTATTTGATGTTGCTCATCAGGAAGCACTTACCAAAATAGCTGAAGAAGACAGGCAGTTTTTGTTACCCCAGAGAGAAAAAGGACGCCGTGGCTGCATGGGAGGCGTTGACATGAAATTTGAAAAAGCTGAGCAACGAAAAGAATCGAGGCAAGCAGCTGAGATGGCAAGATTTGAAAAATCAAGAACAAATATAGGTGAGTTCGTGTGTTTAATAAATGTGTACTTATTAAATATTATACTTATGTACTTATTATATGTACTATTATATGTAGTTATTATATGTATATTAACGTTATTAACTAACAATTATATTTCTTTATTTTTAGAAGGTGAATATGTAGAATTGGAATCTACACCAAGTATTAGCAGCACATCAGAGGAAGAGGAGCCAATACAAGAAGATACAGGCACAGAGTATAATTTTCCACACCGAGAGGCAGAAGGACCGGAAGTAAAAAGGGCGAGGTACTGTCGAGGTTCAGAAGAGGTTATTACTGAAAAATTGTCTGTATTGTTAGATAGATGTAATATCTCTGATAGAGATGCCGTGAGAATTATAGCAGCAACAGCAGAAGCATTAGGCCATGACCCACAGAATTTAGTTGTAAGTAGATCTTCCATACGGCTCTGTTGCTGTTGTGCACTGGGACGGAAAATTGCTTCCAGATGTGTTGAGTAAGGAAAATGTAGAGAGGTTAGCAATTTTAATTAGTTGCGGCGATGAGGAACAATTGATAGGGGTTCCAGTCCTTGAAAATAGTACAGGGAATACTCAGGCAAAAGCTGTATTCTCAGCAATTGAGGAATGGGGAGCAGCTGAAAAAATGCAGGCAATGTGTTTTGACACCACTGCAGTAACCTGCATTCTACTGGAGCACTTATTAGAGAAAGATCTTCTTTATTTAGCATGTCGTCACCATATTTTGGAAATTGTTTTAAAGGAAGTTTTCAATTGCAAAATGGGCACATCCACTGCAACTCAACCAGATATTTTCCGAAAATTCCAGAACGGGTGGTCTAAGTTAGACAAACAGAAACACAAAACTAGTTTAGAAGATGACAATTTCTCTTTGAACAATTAAAAAATCGGCAGCCTAGGGATGATTATAAAGAATTCATCGAACTTTGCTTAATTTGTTTAGGAAGTCTTCCACGAGAAAAAATTTCCTTTAAAGTACCTGGAGCTATTCATCACGCCAGATGGATGGCAAAGGGTATTTATTGTCTGAAAATATATCTTTTCAGGGATCAATTTCCATTAACCGATTCAGAGCTGAACGGTATTAAAGATATATGTTTATTTATAATTAATATTTATATAAAAGCATGGTTTACTGCTCACAAGCCCACCCTGGCCCCCAAACAAGACCTACAATTAGTCAAATCTTTGGTACAATACCGAATAATTGATGAAGAAGTTGCCGACAAGGCATTGTCTAAATTTATTAACCATCTGTGGTATCTCAATTCGGAGCAAGTTGCTTTCTCATTTTTCGATGATACTTTAGAAAAAAATATCAAGACACGAATGGTAGAAAAATTAAAATCCGAAGAAGAAAACGATGGATTTAATTCTTATGACAGGGATGTTAAAGCCAAACTTAATATTCAAGAAGTTGATTATTTATTGGACAAACAACTTGATTATTTTGTTTCTTCTCGGACTCTAAATTTTTTTAAGAGATTTGAAATTAATACAGATTTTTTAACACTGATCCCGATGTATGGTGTGAAAATGAAAATTTTTTAAAAGCTAAGAAAATAGTGAAGGGTCTAAGAGTAGTAAATGACACAGCTGAGAGAGGAGTGAAATTAATCCAAGACTTTAATTCATCACTAACAAAAGATGAAGAACAACGGCAGTTTGTATTACAAGTCGTATCTGAATGTAGACATATATTTCCGGACTCTTCGAAAGCTACCTTATGTAGGCCATTGCCACCTTAATTTGTAATTTTATATAATTATAATTTTATGATGTAAAATTTAACAATATAAATAATAAACTTTTTATTTACAAAAAAAAAAAACCTTTCCTAAATGCCTAAAATTATTTTAAAAAAATCTAGCGAACCACAAAATTTAAATAATTTTTTGCTTATATAGCTAAACTGAATTTTTACAGGTCACCCAGTAACACTGTTTAGAACGAAAACCGGCCGACACTATTCCTGCTTACTCTTATGTAAAATGACCTCCTGATTCCTAATATCACCAAAATCACCATTTTCCTCAAATTTTTCTGCATTTCTAGTTTTTCAAACCAGAGAAATGCGCAAATTTTTTAAAAAAAAATTTAGCCTTTCTTATTTGTTACAATGCGTAAGATTATTTTATAAAAATCTAGCGAACCACAAAATTTAAATAATTTTTTGCTTATGTAGCTAAACTGAATTTGTGCCCATTTAAGATATAGATATAGCCTTTGAATGCGATTACTACCCAATCTATTAGTTTAAGCAAAAAGTTATTAAGATCAAAATTAATGTAAATAAAATGTCCTATCCAATAAAGTTTTAATGAGGTCCCTGGAACAAACGGTTACTATTTTAAGGACGAAAACCTAGGACTTTTGGAAAAAAATCGCTGTTTTTCCTAACTTTAACCTCAATGAGGCACGTGTTAGCATTATCGGATTGGGCTGAAACTTTGTACTTCATCTTTTCTAGTCTATTGGCACATTTTAGGGGCATTTGCCACGATGTAAAATCCAAACTTGATTTCTTGTAACCACCCTAGTGTATACACGCTGAACACAATACATGATGAAATAGGGAAGAAGTATTTCATCATCCAATTCTAGTAGCATGTAGTTTCCTAGGAATAAGTATTTGGCATCAAAAAGTTAGCCTACTTACAAAAAAATCAAAAGAAAAACAATTTTTTTTCTGTACATTAGAATTTTTTGCAAAGTGCATCCAAAAATAGCATTTATATTACAAGTAATTGCATTCGCATTATTCTCAATCAGCATTATTTTAGAAAAACACACTTTAAATGACAACAATACCTTACAGTAACTTTTTAAATAATAGTAATGCGACAAAAACTGTTTAAAATATAGCAATTCAAAGTTACATACCAAATAAATTTCTTTCATATTTTGTACAAACATTTTCAAAATCCTAAAAAAAATTAAATTTTATTTTTTTTATATGAAAAATCAAGTAAGTCAGTTTTTAAAAAAACATTACAAATAGTAAGCTGCCTTGTCCCAAAAAAAGATTACTTGTCTTTTTTATAAAAAATTCTGAATTTTGCAATGATGTTAAATTTTTTAAAATCATAGGGGGAAAAAGAAGTGGAAAATGCATTCAAAAAGTGCAGTTGCTATAAAAATGCATTTCTGAAATCAAGCCCTCATTTTTAGAGTACGGATTCTACAAATAGACAACCGTATCATTCAGAAACTTTTTAAATTTTTGAAATAGTCCATCTACTTAAAAAAATATAGCTCTCCAAACTTCACAACTTTTTTCATTTTTTTAGGTTTTTCAAAAATGAAAAACGCGAATAAAATCGCGAGTTTTTTAAATTTCAAATATCTGATAATGGGATTCTCTTAATGGCTCCATAGAGTCTCTCTGTTGTCAATATAAACAAAATCGGAGGATGTGAATTCAGAAAATCACTTATTTTCAACTTTCTTTCCTGGAACGAATGATATAATACTTGAAATTTAAAAAAAAGTTCAATATCAAAGGTACAAAATTACAAAAATATTAAAATTTTATCAGGTTGAAGGAAGAGTTGCATAACCATGCGCAAAACACGGAAAAACGAAGCGCTTTTTTTAACGCGTTTTTCTCAATAACTTCTTTTCGGCGCAGAGGTCCCTTTTCGTGGAGCAAGTCACATATATTCATTTATTATCTGCTCTTAATAATAATCTATACATTTTTACATCATTTTTAATTTGATTTTGCATTTTTATACCGAACTCAGAACAAATTCGTGATAAATCAATCGCTACATCTCTTTCGTACATTCCTTCAATTTCACATAATTGAATATTTGTTTTGTTTAACTCAGAACATTTTGGTATGTAATAGTTGTGGTAGAAGTGTTAAATTTGTTTTCGAAGAATATTATTCCAAGACAGAATTGTTGTTAAAAATATTCCAATTCAGGTTAATGATCTCCAAGTCTCAGAATCAATTTTAATTTTATATGTTCCTTGTTTCAAAACTAAGTAACATATCCCAGTTTTATATTGAAAAGAATATTCAATATCTCTCTCACAATCGTTCTTAATAAGATTCATTGAATTTATAAAACCATATTCGTTCAGCGTAGCGTTAATATACTCCTTATAGCTCATGAGACGTATCCACTCATCTCGATCTAATCCAATAAAATGTTTGTCTTTATAATGTAGGTATATAACTGGCTTAAATCCAAATGATGTTGAAAATCCGCAGGATATCTTTAGTTTCAAATTAAGGAAGTATTCGAGCTCAAATACAACATCGTAAATTTGGGGTTTTCGTCCTTGACTAAGACGAAATAGTTTTTTTGTTCTACTCTCCATTCTTAACAAAATTTAAATATAAACTGATGAGTTTGCTACTCTGAAAATCTCTTTATATAGAAAAAGTTTAGTATGATCCACTATAAAAGATAGACTTCAAAACAATACTACTATTATTTCATAATTACTCTTTAATCAGTCATGTTTAAAATTGATAAGTCGGACATTGCTTTGATTGACCTACAGTTCTGTAATGGTAATAATAATACATTGTATGTGAAGGAATTAGTTTATATGCTCGGAACGTCAGTCATACCAACTCACCACATATTAAAACCTTCCTTTAGTAGTAGTATACTAACGAAACAAGCAGCTAAGCAGAATTTTTATAATAAAACCTATATACATAACTTGGACTGGGTTGATGGAGAAGTGAATTACAATTGTCTTGATAAATATACTGACACCATTGAAGGATTATAAATATATCTTTGTTTTTGGAAACAACAAGAAAGATTTCCTATTGCGAAATTTTAATTTAAACGTTATCAACCTTGAAAATAAGATTAGTTTTAAAAATTTAAGAAACTATACTACTAACTGCCCAGTACATTATAACAGTATGGGTTTTAAATGCTCACTTAATAATCTGTTTAAACTTTTCATATTTTTGGAGAAAAATTAAAATAATCTTGAAGAATTTGTTTTGTATATGAATTTTGTAAATTAGTAAAATTTTAAAATAAAACAATAAAACATTTTATTGCACTGTAAATAAAAAAAAACCATTTGTTGCTTTATTGAATATAAAATATTACAATTTTAATTAAATTTTTATTCTCATTCTTTGTTTCTTGCATTTAATTGTGAGATGTAGGACGATGTGAAATACTTTAATAATTGTTGTTATTTTTCGATAATCTTCATAATCTTTCCTTTTCTCAAATGGAAAAAATAGCATCCACTCATTCCTACTACATCTCCATCCAAACTTTCATGGGAGCAGGGTATATTGTATGCATCAAAATTTGAATACTGTGTTTTAAATACACATATTAATTCTAAATGTTCTTCAAAAATCATATTTTCAAACTTCTGTAGAAAGTCTTCAATAATATCCATCTTCCTTGTATTAAATGACCGTTAAAACTGTATACATAATGTTCATATTAAGGTTTTATATTATAAAACCCCATAAAATTTTCTTTTCTGTGTAAATAAAACAACAGTTTATTAAATTCATAGTATTTATTTAAAGTGGGTTTACTTGAAAGTACTAAAATGTCTATCATAAGAATAATATTCTCTAATGGGAGTGGATTTCTTTATCTCTAACCTATTGAATGTGTCATCATTTCCATCATTCATTGGAATCCTTGAAATTAGGTAATCGCCAGGAGATAAGCTTTCAATATCCTTGTCAGTCAGAGCATTAAACCTCTTAGGAAGATATAGCCTTTTCGTCACCAACTCCAAGGCAATGGAATCCCCATATTTTGTAGTTACACGTTCAGCTCCAGTAATAAGATAATCCTCTCCAGTAATCATATCTTTTACGCTGAAGACCTGCTTCATATTAAGGGAATTGAAAGCAGAAATGAGGTCTCCGTTTGTACTCATCGTTAAATATTTAATAGTGGACTGAAAAGATTCATCCAATAAGTTGATAATTTATAGCAAATTTTGTATATTATAAAATTCAAATTGACTTAACAAAACTATAACAACAACATATTGCAGAAGAAAAGTCTATCTGGCTACGATGCATGTGTTATATGTATCATCCACCATAATAAGTCCATCTCTCTCTGTCTGTCTGTGTGCAATGTCCACTTCGTAAATTACAGCCGAAAATAAATTCCCTTAGTTTCATTTAAATATCATTTAATATGATTTTGTATGAAAAGGGTAATTAAAATCGAAAAAAATAGCAATTAAGATGGAAAACTAAGAAAATAGTGGAAGTAGGGAAAAATTTACATGCAGTACAATAGCCCATGACATTCACCATAGGAGAAACATATTGATAACTAAACTACAACAACATACCATAGCAGTTTGTCTGCGTTCCATATGTAACATGCAGTACAATAGCCAATGACATCCACCATAGGAGAAACATATTGATAACTAAACTACAACAACATACCATAACAGTCTGTCTGCGTTCCATATGTAACATGCAGTACAATAGCCCATGACATCCACCATAGGAGAAATATATTGATAACTAAACTACAATCCCAATATATTTACTCCTCATTCCCACACATATTCTTAGTTGTCAATCCAAATTATTTTTGGTATGAGTTTAATAGCTTTTTTTTCTCCCATTAGTTTCTTAATTTTCCATCTTAATTGATTTTTCTCTGGATCTAATTGTTTTTTTCACTCATTATTTTCACAGTTTTTAAACCTAATGGGTTTTATTTTGATTTGAAGTGTTTCTCATGTAGATATTTTTACAGTTTTTAAACTTAATTGATTTCCATTTGATTTTAATTACCTTTTTCATACAAAATCACGAAAAATGTTTTTTCTTAATTGCTTTTCCACACAATTTAATTGTTTCTCCTACACAACTTTTAAACTCTCATTCCCTATCTACTCTCAATTATTTTACCGAATTTATTCGGATACCACATACATCGTCGGAGAGACAAGCGGCAGCACTCGCATTTAATTCTCTCGCTGGTTTTCCGCGGACTATCGGAGCAATAGACTGCACTCACATCAAAATATTATCGCCAGGGGGTTTGCAGGTTAATATTGATTACAGTGTCGATTATATCTTCGATTTCACAAGGAATCAAATTATAATACATGTATTACTTGTTCAGGCCGAAACGTTCCGCAACCGAAAAGGCTATTTTTCTCTCAATGTTCAAACGGTTTCTTCTGCAGATTTTAAGATTTTGGATATTGTTGAGAGATGGCCGGGAGCAAGCCATGATCAAACCATTTTTTCTGCAGCAAATTTGGAAATGCGTTTTGATACAGGTTATTTTGGCCGATACATCATGGTCGGCGATTCAGGATACGCTAACACTTCGTATTTGGCCACGCCATACTCCATCTATCATCCAGGTTTGGAGACCAACCCGATCAAGCGTGTTTACCAAGCCTCTCTGATACGCACTCGGAACGTAGTGGAGCGTATGTACGGTGTATTGAAACGGCGCTTCCCAGTACTTCGGCTCGGATTAAACGTATCATTGCCCACCGCTCAAAAATGAATTATTGCCGCTGCAATTTTGCTTAATATATGCATTGAAGAAGGTGAAGTCGATGTGGACGAATTGGTAGAAAATGAAAACGTAGAAGAATCAGTCAACGAGCATTTAACAGAAGATGAATTATTTCCGGGTGGAAACCAATCGGCAAGGGACGAAGTGCTCCAGTATTTCCGCATAGAATCTGAGCGACACCAACACCGAAATTAAATAAAAAACAATCATTGCTTGTGGAAACATAACATTTTAATTTTTATATTCATTCAATTCTAAAGTAAAGTAAAACCAATTGTTCAGTGATTTGAATATATATATATATTATTCTGTGTGTTTTTTGCTTCCACCAACTATGTTTGTTAATTCTGCTGCTCTGATCGGCGTCATATTTAAGCCATCAATCTGCGTTGGCAGTAACATAACATTTTGAGGCGAAACGCGAGAAAAAGCGTCACGTTGCGCCAATAAAACATCTTTTTTAAGGGAAAAAAGGGTTTCTTCGTGGTGAATCATCATGGCACGTCGATCAAGCTCAAGTTTGTGTAACTCTGTACTTCGCTCTCGTTCCAACTGCCGGCCCATCTCCTTTCCGCGCAACTCTTTTATTTTGGCCCCCATTAACATAGCATCATACTTCATCACCGCTGCGTGTTTTTCTTGTTTTCGACATTTGTATCAGAAACTGCAGCGACTTTGCGTTTACCTTTTTGACGTTGTGTTTGTGTTGGAAAGTACTGTGATCGGCTGGGAATAGGAGTCGCGCTTATTGATGCTACGCTGACAGATAAATTAGCTGGAGGCACTAATTCGATTTCAGAATTCACAACAACTTGAATCTTGTTGATGCTACGCTGACAGATAAATTAGCTGGAGGCACTTATTCGATTTCAGAATTCACAACAAATGAATCTTCGGGATCCTCTACCAATTTGGTCCAGTGGTCCCTGACTGTGTCTTCAGGTTCATCATCATCTGACCAGTTACTGGTGCTTCAATAGAAGTGTCCAACGTTTGGGAGTCCGAACCGAATCCAGATAGACCGGTGACGGAAATCGCCAAAACGTTTCGCAATTCTAGAAATGGACCAGTAATTTCGAAGGGCGTTTTTTCTTCGCTTAAAGTGCTCAAGCAAATGCATTACTATAAATTTATATCGCCCGAGCAATGCTTTTTTATCTCGTGGTGGATGTAGCTGCGATGAGAATAAAAAAGAAAGATTTCACTCATAAGATTTAGCACCCATGCAATGCATTAACTCACCGAATTGAAAAATTCATGATAGTAGATCTCCTTCGATAATATGCCACTACGACCATGTGCAACACATAGAGACACCAATGTTTCCATTTCGTCTTGAGTCCACTTTTCACCTTTGTAACGAATACCCTCAGACGACGCGGAAGTTATTTTCTTAGAAATGGTGTGCTTCTTCGAATTACGCTCCATATTTATAAATTCACACTTTAGTAGCTAAAATAGAACTAAAAACAAAATAAATAACATTAAACACATATTACAATCAATATTTATTCAAATCGAACTCACGAGTAATATATAAAACAATATTTTGTTTTCCGCAATGATGTTAAGCACTCAAAATGTAAACACTGCCTGCGAAAGCATGTGTTTTGATGCAAAATATTGCACAAAACTAGTTTTAATCACAAAACTAGCAATGCGTTTGAAAACTGAAACCAGTTTTATTTTCATATGTGAATAATACCAACTTTTTTTTAACTAGCTTTGAATGAATTTCAGATTTTTTGCACGAAAGCTAGTTTTCACGAAAATTAGTTTTCACGCTGGTTTTATCGAAAGTGAATAATACGGCCGTAACAAGTTTAAGAAAGAGAGTACCGCAGAGGACTCAAATCAGTTATCGGGGGATTCGTCGGATTCTGACTGTAAAGAATATGATGACTCTATATTGACAGAAATTAAAGCTGAACTTCAAAGAGATGTGAATGTTTGGACTGGTCCGATAAGTGGGACACTCAGGAAATATATATTTTTTTTTTCAGATCGAAATTGATTTCCATTTCTTATTCAAAGGAAAGTCACACCTGTTATAAGCAAAGTGGAATATATTTAAGGAGAAGATCAGGACTTACTACCATTTAAATTTGAAAAATGTATATTGGTGCTTCTTCTAAATGGAGTTTTGAAGTGTTCCAGAAAATTTGTACTGTCTCGTACAGTTTATTATAAACGTTGAAAAGTTGCAGTAAAAAAACAGAAAACAATAGATAGAAAGCGGCCGCTAAAGAAATGAAATAGTTTTGTATGCACTTTACAGGATGGGTATTTACGCTGGCTATTTACCTCGGCTATTTACGTTTGTTGATAAGGGGTGTAGAGAAGCAAGAATGGAGGAAAAATATGCATGAAATGCCACCGCTTTTGGTTTCATGGATATTTTTGGTTATTTCTGATTTTGTTCCTTCCGATTTACTCTGTTTCTCGCTCATTAGCATGAAAAACGAACCTCTGCTCTCTCGCTGCATTTATTTGCATATTAATTTCTACAACTTAACAATGAACAAAGTTTATAAGAAACTATACAAGGCCACACATTTTTGTATTCACTATTTGAACAGCCCAATTCTTTTTAGAAACGTGTGTTTTTTCCAGTTTCATGAATATCCTACAGAAGCCTTCCATTTTTAAATGAAAACGACATCACGAACTCAATAAAAAAATATTGGACAACGAGCTGAGTTTCGCGCTAAGCTATTTCTTTGGCAAAAACGCAGGTAAGAGCATTTAAGTCCGAATAAACCTAACTGTTTTCCTCCAAATTTCCAGAACGTGCTTGAAATTATTAATTATTTACTCAAAAATTTAGACTATAGCAAGCAACGAAAGTCGCCATTCGAATAAGAGTCGCTCCATTCGTCAAGATTTCAAGATTCTTGATTTCTACAGCAATTTTAACAAATTTAATGAAGCAACACGAAAAATCTCATCGACGTCATTCTGGAATATATTTTTGAACACAAAATTGTGCTAACAACTGCTGATTTCAAATATATAATAACACAAATATCAGAGCTATTCCAATCAGAAAAAAACGTTTTGGTAAGTCAAATTATGAGCTGTCAATTGTATTTAATTAACTTGCGATTTTAATTTATTACTTAGGATTTTTATTTTATACCCCGAAAAGGAAAACTAACGGCTTGTGGAAAGTTGTACTCCAAATACTTTAATACAAATACTAACAAGTTTAAGATAGAGAGTACCGCAGAGGACTCAACTCAGTTATCGGGGGATTCGTCGGATTCTGACTGTGAAGAATATGATGACTCTATATTGACAGAAATTAAAGCTGAACTTCAAAGAGATGTGAATGATTGGACTGCGGTGTCCGATAAGTGGGACACTCAGGAAATGTATAGACTTTTATTCAGTTCGAAATTGATTTCCATTTCTTATTCAAAGGAAAGTCACACCTGTTATAAGCAAAGTGGAATATATTTAAGGAGAAGATCAGGACTTACTACCAATTAAATTTGAAAAATGTATATTGGTGCTTCTTCTAAATGGAGTTTTGAAGTGTTCCAGAAAATTTCCGGACAAATCTGGTAAAAAAAAACTCAAGATAGCCACAATAAAAGATGCCGAGCAGTCTTTAATTTTACATTTGACATCAATAAGTAATATAAAAATTAAAGTTAATGAACTTATTGAAAACTCTCACGCGAACAAATCTACTGTGCAACCATTTATAATAGTGGAAGGTAGTGATATTACTGTCATTAATTCTTTTTTTTTTGTATATTACGATGATATTTTTTATAAATTCGACTCCTTCATTGATGCTTTAGACTGCGCCTTTAAAATCTTTCATGTGTTAAATTTTTCATACCCACAGATTGCTGCGCTTTCTTGGACATTTATCCAAAATTATCTTTATGAAATACACTCTAAATTAGATTTAAAGTCAGCATCACTATCTTCACTATTAAAATATATGCTTGAATAATCGTTTTTTGATTTTAATTAATTTAACACTAATTAAATTATTTATATACATAAAATACTAATACTAATTTTTATTGTCATTGTACGAACGTGTTTTTATCTCGCTCCTCCATCTGTATTTTATATTTCTAAATTGGCTCCCTCAAAACACACAAATATTGTGAACAAACTTATCTTAAAACTAATAATTACTACGATTAATTATCCCGTGGTAAAATAAAATAAAACTAACAATCAAACTAAGATCAAACACATTGAAACTTATTGTAAACCACACACAAGAAAATAATAAAACGAAAACCAAACAAGCAAATAAATATTCAGAGACTTCATCAACAACAACAGTATTACATGAAAATGAATTCACCATCTCCAAAGAGGTTTAGGGAAATGTCTCTTCTTGAGAGCGCAACGAAAACACCACGACTCTCTGACTCTCCATTGCGACTGCTACAAATCGTTGACAAACGGTTGGATAAACAGAGGAAATACACAAGCAACTACGTGAGTTATTTGAAGGAAGTGAGGCTCGACTCTTAAGCGCCTTGGAGACGTTCAACAAATTCCATCAATCGGTTGAGTGTGTGCCTGTAATCGGCTTTCATCGGCTACACGTACCCGACGTCGGCCAGAATTTTGATATTTTCTGTTGATGGCGTTTTTGTTGATGGTCAATCATGACTCATTAGTAGAGAAAAATTGTGCGAGATGGACAAGTGCGCGGACGAAAAAAAATTCATATTAAATTTTATTGAACGCTATGAGTGCTTACAGGCGCTGTGGAACACAAAATGCCTATAGGAACAGGGAGGAAAAAGGAAAGCAGTATGAGATACTGCTGGAGTTTTTTAAAGAGCAGTACCCTAATGCGACGATGGATGACGTAAAAAAAAATTAATATTTTACGGACGAATTTCAAGCTCATGCTACCAAAAGCAAATCATCTTCCTCCGACGATGACATGTCAACCGAACACAATGAAAACAAAGAAAAAGTGATGATTGCAGTATTTTGTGGAACGTTTGCGGGCAAGACACGAAGGCACACACTAATACATATGCATGTGATTGATGTAGTTTTTTGAACGTCTCCAAGGCGCTTTAAGCCAACTGTGCGAACGATTAAGCGAGATGCGAATAGACCTAGATGATGTTCGTGAGCGCGTAACAAAGCTCGAAATCGAAGTAGGTGCAAACGGAAAATTATATGAAAGAGAGTTATCAGAACTGAAGGCAGATACATCGAATGTTATGACTAAAGAAGAAAACACCAATACAGTTTCCGGCGAAGATATTGAGCTAAAAACTGAATTAAATAATTTACGTCGAAAAATTTTGCAGCAGGAAAATACTGCCGTAGCATTGTGAGTTAAGAATTGATGGTATTCCGTACTACGATCACGAGGATCAATACATAATTTTTTTGTACTATGTGTACAAGCCTTAATATTGAAATACCGAGTGTTAAGGCAATTTACAGCATGAAAAGAGGGAATAATTCGACCGCATCTACAATTCTGGTGAAACTTTTTTCGCCGTACGATAAAAATTATTTGCTAAAGTCCGTATCGAACTACCGCCGACGAAACAAAGATCTTCTACGCATATTCCTATTGAATTTTGACTCCAATAATCCCTTTTACATATATGAAAACTTATCACAAAGTAACCATAAAATTTTCAACAAGGCCCTGCATATGAAAAAGGAAAAAAGAATTTTCTCTGTGTATACTGTGCGTGGCATTGTGCACGTAGTAAAAGAAGAAGCGAAGCAGCCTATACGCATAGAATTCATAAATGAACTAAATGAGCTTTTTCGTGACAACAATATCGAAATGCAATAGGAAAATTAAAATTATAATTATGCTGTTTTACTTTGCGAAAATGATTAACTTTTTATATAACTTTTTACTATACTACACATTTGTACAATTTACTCTCTTAAAAATTCATTACGCTAATAATTTTGTTTGCAGTGTCGACCACAATTTATTTCATACCTCAAGCGTTAGGCCTTTAATCTTGGTTTTCCTTAAATTTTTTAAATTTAAAATTAATAATGTCAAATTCAAATGATAATACTATGTCCAGAGGTGTATTGATGGATATTGTGAGAATATTAACCAAACAGAGACGTGGTATAAATGTTTGTCATATCAACGCTCAAAGCATAAAGTACAAAGTTGACGAGTTTAGGCTAACATTTGAAAATTCCGGCATTGATGTTGTATGTGTGTCTGAAACATGGCTAAACGGGCATATTCCTGACAGCCTTATTATGTTGACGGGTTATAAAGTGTATAGATCAGATAGAAAGAACTTAGGAGGAGGAGTTTCCATATTTATAAAGCAGGGTATAAGTTGCAAATTTGTATCGAAGAGTAAAGAAGGTGATAAAATTGAATATTTGTTTATTGAAATTAATGCGAACGATAGGGAATTACTTATAGGCTGCGTATACCGGTCATATGGTAATATTTCATTGGAGAGTATAAACGTCAAACTAGAAACTATCGCTGTTGAGTATAGTGACATTATGATTGTAGGAGATTTCAACTCCTACCTATTAGCTGAAACTGCGTTGAAGGATAGTATGGCTGTGAAGGCCTACTACCGACAAATTTATCAATGCCAACTCACTATACTGCAACCAATAACACTCTGCTTGATGTTTTTTTGTTAGCTATATCGCCAAAGTTCAACTGTATGATCAACTCTCAGCATCCTGCTTTTCAAAACATGACTTAATATTTCTATCTTATGAATACCACATTGAGGCAGATGATGAAACATATTCCTTCCGAAATTTTAGAAATATTGACTTTAATGCGCTGCAGGAAAACATCGATCACACTGAATGGGATATGATTTACAGCATGTCTTCAGCATGTCTTCAATCGAAACCATGGTTTAATCTGAAGATATTCTCGCTGAAAAAGATTTAAAACTGATGTATTTAGGAATGAGTTCAGATGCATAAGAAAGGAAGTCAACAAGGAGATAAAGAGATCAAAATGTGAGTATTTTTCATTTCGTTTTAGCCAAGCTATTGATTCAAAAGATACTTGGAGCACAATCAGGGACATTGGACATTGCAATCGCACAGAATCGAAGGATTATATAAATAGTGCAAATGAAATAAACGAATCTTTCATAAACATTCCCACGGTTATTCCAAATGTTAATGAACGTGATGCCATCGGTGGTGCAATGGTTAGTGTGCGCGGCTCTTGTATATGAGATCCTGGGTTCGAACCCTGCTCTGACGACCTTAAAATTTCTTTCGGCGGCGGTCACCTCGCATAGTGACGGCGACACTATCGAGTATATAGCCATGAAAAAGTTTCTCAAATACCGTTCGGAATCGGTGTAAAACTGTAGGTCCCAATCAGTGAGTGAAAACTGGAAAGCGCACAGCTCAGTGATTGTGAGAAGTTCTCCCCTGTCCCTTCATGGGATGTAACGGGAAACCATTTATTTATTTATAATGAACGTGATATTATGCTAAGCTGTATGGCGGTTAAATCAAATGCAATAGGTTATGATAATATAGATCCAAAATTTGTGAGATTAATCTTGCGTCAGATTTTGCCATTCATCACACATTGGTTTAATACTATAATTATGTCAAGTAGTTTCCAAACAGAAGGCGACATGCGAAAATGATCCCGCTTCCTAAAAGCAGAACTGAATACAGACCTATAGCTATTCTACCTTTTTTTATAAGGTCATGGAAAAACTCATGCATGCTGAAATGATTTCATATTTGAACGAAAATTGCCTCTTATCGAAACGCCAATCTGGATTTAGGCAAAAGCATAGTTGTATTACAGCGTTAATTGATGTTGGAGAAGATCTTAGGAGTGATGTTGATGAAGGCAAACTGGAAATCTTGATACTGCTCGACCATTCAAAGGCCTTTGATATAGTTGATCATGGCATTTTATATTCAAAACTGAAATTCTTTTTTAGCTACTCGAATACTGCTATCCATTAAATCCGATCATACTTGGAAAATCGAAGACAATCTGTATTTTTGAAAAACGATGTTTCGGATCCACTTTCCGTCTCTAGAGGGGTACCGCTGGGATCAATACTAGGGCCATTACTGTGTTCTTGCTACGTAAATGACCTGCCAGAATATTTAGAAAATGTTAATATTCACATGTATGCGGATGACGTCAAATGTACATATATGGGGACGAATACATTGTCTATTCAAGATGCACCCAGTGGTATGGCGGACTACCTCCGCCAGTGTATATTCCCTAGCCCTTAAAGCACCACCGCTAGCACGCTATAATCTACTTCCCATGCTTTAGCCTGGTGAATTTAACATGGGCATGTCATAGGAAGGTGGCTATTGACCCCTCTCTCCATTACCTTTCCCTACCATAAGGACTGACGCTGTAGGCTTAGACACCACCGTACCGCCAATAGACGAACGGTAATGGTAGTCACTAGAAGGTAGCGCAAGGGTGCCTCGAAGCAACTAACCACGCCATTAACTCCAATGTACTAGCACATTCGGCACTTCCAGCTTTGTAGTTATTGTGTGCATATTCAATTAAAAAATTCAAATTAAGTTATATCGTTACCTTAATGTAGAAAGCCCCAACTCATAATTTTTCAAAATCTGTTTTATAACTGATTCGTGCAGCAGACTACCTGATACACATTGAAATAAATACAAGAATATTTTGGGGTAATTTCTACTATGTTTTTATATAAATATAACATTTAAAAAATTATTAAACATATAATTCTTCCAGTTTTATTATGTTTTTTCTTGATCCTTTTAAAAAATGGTTTTCCTGAGTTGGGGTGTTTCTATATTAAGGTAACGATATAGTTAATTTTATTAAGATTTATTAAACGAAAAATAAAAATGAATCCATTTTATTAATAGAAAGCATTAAAAGTATCATTAAATTAAATTTAAATCATTAAATAAAAAAATATTTTATTACACATCAAGGCTATCTTGACATACATAGAACACAACCGGGCCATCAACATCAACCGACTTTATATTTCAAAATTAGACACTTCTGTTGCAGAGGTTTTTTTTCGTTGCAACTTTTTAAAATGCCTCTTCTTTTGAAGCTGGATAGCTTTCCGCAGCTCGTCTTCAGGGTTTCCACCACCTGAGCATGTTATAGAATCTGAAATAAATTTTTATGCATTATAAATATATCAAATCTAAGATTCGACTGTTATTACCAATGAGGACTGGATACAAATTCCTTAAAGCCTTGAGTGACTTTTTGCCCTGCACGCCATCTACATTGTTCTTTTTCTACTTCGGCTTCTATTTATTTATCATTACAACATTTTTCTCTTCCTACTTTATTAAATTCATATAAAAATTTTTCTCTGTCTGACTTAAATAGTCTTTTAAGATTTCTTCCACTCATCTTTAATTTTTTTTTAATAATTTTTTTCTTTTTCACCACGTAAACGATCACTTTTTCACAACTTTACCTTTCGCTTTCCAGAAATCGACTGAATTCTTTTTGCTCTGCATTTACATAGACGGTAGCCAAAAGCATTCAACAAGAAAAAACAACAAAACCAACATTCCAATCGGCATTTGAGTAACGGCATAATGCTGTTGTTGTTGTTATTGTGCAGCACAACTGTTTTAAAAATCTTCTCCTAACCTCTAATGGTTAGGGAATTGGTTAGGGAAAAGTAACTGGCAATTTCTATAATTAAACATAGGGAACCTGTGACTAGGGAAAGAGGAAGGCACGCTTGAGTATACCATTTCAGTAACCACTGGTGTCAATTGAGTAAAAGTGCTAACCATCTCGTCGGTCACTGGTGGCGATGGTTCCTAGTCATACCACTGGGCAGTGTGTAAGGTTAACTGTGACCTACAGAATGTTCACGATTGGGCTGAGGCAAATGGCCTTTGTCAAAAATGTCTAAAGTCAAAATGTCTAATTATTCATGGTAGGACTAAAAACCACCAGTTTAATGTGAACATAACTCTTAATGGTCAGATAATTGAAATTGTTGATAGCGTGAAAAATCTAGGTATATTATTTAATAAAACTTTAACCTGGTCTAATCATGTGAGTACCATTGTACGAGCTACGTAGAGCAAACTAAGGACCTTTTGGTCTATACAATCATTTACGCCACAGCGAATAAGGTTATTGCTTGCGAAAACCTACACATTGCCATCCTTGCTTTATGGTTGTGAAGTGCTTTCGAATTGCGACTCATTAAGCAAAAGAAGGCTGAATGTAATATTTAATAACATAAGCCGATATGTTTATGGCATAGGAGGATATGACCACATATCCAACTATAATCTCAAGTTATATGGTGTATCACTTGAAAATCTGTTCAAGATTCGAGTTTTGATACTCTTGCACAAAATAATTTATGAAAAATCCCCACAATATCTTTTCGATTGTTTGAATTTCACAAGATCAAACAGAGGGAAAATATTAGTCTCTGTAAGTCATAGAACATTGGTCTCTGATTGGCAGTTCTATATACATGCAATACGTCTCTGGAACATCTTACCCCATTATTTGCAAACTACCAGCAACGCTACTTGTTTCAAACGCTTAATAATAAGTACTTTCTAAATTAAATTTTTCTTTTTTTGTTGTGTCGACACTACATTTAGAACCTAACAAACTTTTATTATTATTTAATTATTTCTTTTTCTTTCTTTTTGTACTTAATTTATTAAATCTTGTCGCTATGAAATTTGTCAATCTATCTTTCTGCCTTATTGTGATTTTAATACTTTTTGATTGTACTTTTATATTTTCATATTTTTGTTTTTCCATTTAAAATTGCATTTTTCAAACTGTTATGCTAATTTGGTTGTTTTATTATTACTATGTTATTCTATTACTAGTATTATTAGTTTTTACTTTTCATTAACACATGTTTCATTAAATTCAATTGAACGTATAAAATCCTGTACTATAACTTAAGATGCATATCTTATTGTACTGGACCCCCGAAATAAATAGATAAATAAAATATTTATGTATAATATTTATATATTCGGCCTTATTCCCGTTGTCGTCGTCGACGTCGTCATCAGATTTTTGCCAATTTTAGAACGTTATAAATTGGCATTACGCAATATTATTTTTTTCCAAATGCCTTCAAGTCGCCGATAAAAATGGTGTCGATATTGTATTGACGTCGACGGCGTCAACGGGTATAAAAAAAAATAAATAAAATAAATGGTTTCCCATTACATCCCATGAAGAGACCGGGGAGAACTTCTCACAACCACTGAGCTGTGCGCTTTCCAGTTTTCACTCACTGATTGGGACCTACAGTTTTACACCGATTCCGAACGGTATTTTTGAGAAGCTTTTTCATGGCTATATACTCGATAGTGTCGCCGTCACTATGCGAGGTGACCGCCGCCGAAAGAAATTTGAAGGTGGTCAGAGCAGGGTTTGAACCCAGGATCTCTTGTACAAGAGCCGCGCACACTAACCATTGCACCACCGACGGCCACGGGTATAAGGGCGATTATATTTACATGTATGTATGTATGTATAATATAATAATTATTTAAAAATTAAATTATTTAATTTGACAACATATTTGGCGAAAGTGATTTGGACAGTTTAGGGGAAACAATTAGCATGTTATCATTAAATATGTATCAAAAAAGTTCCATGACAAGAAGTGATGTTCTTTTTGTGCAGGGTATGATTTCGAATCTCCTAAAAAATATTTCAAACATAATGTGTAACATAATTGAGAATTGTAATTTCAATAAAACGCCTTTGAATAACTTAAAACGGAACACAGTATGCAAACATTATTAAAAGAACAAAATATTTATGAAAATCACAAATCAATTATAATTTCAAATGAAATAGAAGAAAAAGTAGTATAAGGCTTATCAACTCTTTCACCACACATAAGAAAGTTCGAATTAATGCCTTTGTCTTTTCAATTAAAGTAATTTTTTCAACTTCCTTAAAAAACACGAAAAGTTTAATTCAATATTCCAACATAAGTAATGTGGTTAAAGCTGAAAATTTAAATACAAAAATATTTCAAAATTCTACTAGTAATGTAATTATTTCATACTATTTGTACTTTGACGAATTTCAGATAAATAACGCGTTGGGCACACATACGCACTCTATATGTGCTTGCTATTACAGTTTTCCCACATTACCTCAGTACTTGCAATCAAAAATGGACTTTATTTTTCATGGCGCTTTCATACCAACCACACATTTGAATAAATTTGGAAATGAAATGGCTTTAAACGCGTTAGTTTAAGAATTACAACTATTAGAAAATGGTATAGAAATTAATTTAAAAAAGTCAGCTTTTATTTAGGAATGGTTCTCGGGGATAATCTTGGTGTAAATGGTATACTGGGATTTACTCAATCTTTTAATTCAAACAGATTTATGTAGAATGTCAAAATCACAGACTAGAACAGACACAACCGAAAGTTGGATTAGAACAATCGATAACTATGACAGAGATTTGGTAGATGAAAACAATGATTTTGGTTTAAAAGCTAAGTGTGTTTTCTATGATTTAAAAGAAAAAACATTTCATCAACATTGACCACGCCCATCGCACACCGCCCATACAAACCGAAACTATTTTTGGCTGTAAAAATTGAACTATTGCGTCAAATTTAATGAAAATCGATTGAAGAGCATATTTATGCTTCCTTTAGGAACGTATAATTTTCTTAGAACTTTGCAGGACGTAATATATATTTTATCAGCATCTTTTTGCAAAATTTTTGCTGGTTTGAACCACTTCTTCTGGTACCTCCCATACAAATGCTTCGATAGATCTCCAAAAATCATCGCGCTGTACCACCCTATTGGACAGCTTTATTTTGACCAAACATTGCCCGATAAAATAGTTTTACTATCGCCACTTTTGTGCGTAGCTGAGGAGATACCACGGCTTCTGGTACCTCCTATACAAAAGGTCCAATAGGCCCCGAAATTCTATTTTCAACACAAAAAGACGATTTAACGGTTTTCAAAAGTGACTTATTTTTCCAGTTTAAAGCAAAAGTTGTGTATTTTTTTTTTATTAAATATAGGTATTAATCTAATAGAAATTGCAAAAAATTTTAATTTGTTTTGCCATTTTTTTTCGAAAACACTTTCATATAACATAGGTACAAAAATAATATTTATTACAACTATTCATCGGAAGAATTATCACTCGAGCTCTCTTCTGTCATTTTTGGGTCAATATCATCATCGGTTTCAATACGGGAATCATTTAATATATATTTAGATAGATCATTGGGGGTACTGTTTCAAAGATAGCATTTTATGCCTGACAGGCGAACTTTATGAATAATTTTGTGGCTGGCTTCTAGAGCTTCCTCAGATAAAGAACCTGTAATGAAATTAGAGTATCAATATTCGAAAATCAATACTTTTGGTATGCAAGTACTTACCTATCGGCAGATCGAAACAATCAATAACGTCACAACCATGAACTAGTACTTTATGCAAACTACTCGGCATATAATACCATCCGTAATCAAATATATGTTTCTTGTTACTCTTAGGAGCTCCTTAAACGTGTTTCTGTTTATTGTCATACCGCAAGCGAGCACGCGCAGTATGCTCCCAAAATTGGAAATACGTTCTTCATTAATTCCAGTGATATCGGCAGCTATGTCACTATTAGCAAAAAATCGAGGAGCTGTATTACCATCATTAGTGGTACCGGCACCACATTTAACCATGTCTATTAGTAATCCAGTTTTTTTTTTGAATTCGTCTTGTATTCTGGCTTTTTTCTCCGAAAATACTTCTTAATTTTCTTTACCAACACGCCATTTATTGAAATCTATTCGATATGCTATGTTCAAAAGACATTCGAAGAACTTTATCCAGCAATGAAGCGTTGAAAGTCCAAATTTATAATTATCAATATTGGGACTATTTTTGAATGTCAATCGGCTCATTTCCGTTGGTTTAGCATTGCAAAAGACTCATCTGCTACACGAATTGGTGTTTGTAAGAATATTTGCAACTGCACCATCTATCATTGTACAATGTATTTTGTATGACACTTCAAATATGACTGCATTCTTTTCAATGATATCACACTCAAGATTTTCAATTTTCTCAGATATTATTTTATATTCTCTACGAATTAATTGTTTACTTTCTTTGCCAAAAATAAATTTAATTGGCCGGCAGTAATTAACTGATGATGGTGTTTCATTAATCCATATATCTTTCCCCGAGATTAAGTTAACCATTCTTTAAAAAAAAAAAAATTAATGTGAGTCCGATCATAGGGGAGATGTGTAAACATCTAGTAATGAAAAAATTTTTTAAGTTGGAAGTACTTATGCTTTTAGTATATTTTTTTAATTAATCAATTAAAAGTATCAAAACTTTCAATATTGTAAATACAAGGTGGCGCAAAAGTAATCCTCCTATCAGAAAATACTATAAATTTTGCGATTGGCCCCTAATGTTAGTTCTGTTTTGACATTTGTGTAGTAAACACATGCGAAATACACGTTAATAAATAATGTTACGCTACAGTGGTCCAGAACGCGGAATATTGCTGACTATTTATTTGACCAATAATCGGTCGCTGACTCTGGCACAACGTGAATTTCGTCGCAGATTTCCTGGCCGTCCAACGCCTACTGGTGAAACACTGCGACGTTTAGCCGCTCGCCTCGAAGAGACTGGCACAACACGAGATGCTGCCAGGCGTGGCAGACCCCGGAGTAGCCGTTCTGCAGAGAATATTGCTGCTGTAGCCGAGGATGTCATGGATGCGCCGTCGACATCGACCAGACGACGTGCCACGCAAATGGGTATCAGTCGACGGTCTTTACAGCGAATTTTGGTACAAGATTTGAAGATGTTTCCGTACAAAGTCCAGACGGTGCATCAGCTGTTAGCTGCTGACCGGCAATCGCGTCTAACATACGCTCAAGCCATCCTTAATCACCACCAAGAGGAAGATGATATTTCATCAAAAATAATCATGAGTGATGAGGCCCATTTCCATCTTAGCGGGTACGTAAATAAGCAAAATTTACGCTTCTGGGGCACTGAAAATCCGCGTGTAACCCACGAAGAGCCATTACACCCGCTCAAAGTCACTGTATGGTGTGCTGTTTTCGCTGGAGGAGTTATCGGACCTTTTTTCTTCGAAGACGTCGCGGGCCAAACGGTTACTGTGAATGGTGAGCGCTACAGAGCAATGATCAACGAGTTCTTTTTGCCGCAACTTGATGAATTGGGATTGGAAAACATGTGGTTCCAACAGGACGGTGCAACGGCACACACTGCACGTGCCACAACCGATATGCTGAAGGATGCATTTCCCGGGCGCCTAATCTCCCGTTTTGGCGATTTGCACTGGCCAGCAAGATCGCCTGATTTGACCGCTCCAGACTTCTTTTTGTGGGCCTTTTTGATGTCGCGGGTTTATGTCAACAAGCCTCAGACTCTTGCAGATCTTAAATACAATATCCGTCAAGAATGTGAGGACGTATCGCCGGAAGTTTTGGCCAAAGTGATGGAAAATGCCATAAAAAGGGCTCAAATGACAATCAACTGTGGCGGCATTTACATGACATCATATTCTCGACTTGATGTAAAAAAATTAAAAAACCAAATAAAAATAATCCACAAGAAGAATCAAAGTTTTTCATTTTTTTTTTTCAATTACAGCCAAAAAAACATCGGAAGTTTACTTTTGCGCCACCTTGTACATAGGAATTTGCTGGTTTTTGTTTGTTTTATTTAACTTATTTGGTTAGTAAATGGGCCCACTGCTGTATATATGTACTGCATTAAAAGTTACAGTAAGCAGTAAATTTACTGATTACTGAAAAAATTCAGTAAATTGTTACTGATAATGAAATTTAATTTGCATTACCAGTCAAATCGTAGGGCCGTATTCATAATAATCGTTAATCGGGCATTACTGATTACTGAAAATTCAATGCACCTCATCGTAATCATGTAGGCACTTTATAAAAATTGGTGAAAAAAATTTTAGTAATCAGTAAAAATTTACTAGTTAAAGAATTATTTTTACTGAAATTTTAGTAGTACTGCAAAGTGCCCATCTATGGTAAATGCCTTAAGTACAAATAGTTAATATTGGCTTATGGTAACTAAACTAAGATATATACTTTTTTGACTCGATTGTATTTAAAAATTTCTGGAAAACTGCATCTATAGTAGTGGAATTGTTAGTTGTGGGGGTTTGTGGAGAATTGCTCACATGCAAGTGGAAAACGTCAAATAAAAATTTTGTTAAAGCTTGCGACTGTGGGTTTGCAAAATTTGTATTAAAATCTCCACCCATAATAATTGGCATGAGATGGAGATTGTTACCCAATTGTCGTGCACCAGCTTCAGTGTAATGCGTAATGAAGATATGTTATAATCTTAATTTATATTGGAATCTAATAGAAATTTTATTAGAATTAACATTACCTCCATTCAGCTTTGATACACTTGGTGTTGTTTTATGTTCTGAGTTATAATTTTTTTGGTGTTTTGCAAAATATTTTATTATTTTGTATTTGTTGCGGTTGACAAGTTATTAATCAGCTGTTTACTGAAATGTAATGTTATTTTACAGCAATGGTTTTCGAAAATTAGTAGCTAATATTGCACACTAGATGGTGCTTATATGCAGCTGTTAAGTATGAATGACAATCTCAAAGATGAAGAAAACTTTTAGTTTTTTGCTTTGTTTTAGTAAATTTTTTATTAAAAGTGCAAAAAATCTTTTTAAAAGTTATTACAATTAAATGTTTTTGTATTCATTTTATTTATTTGTTTTCATTTGCCAACGATAACATAATGTACGACAATTAATGAAAATTAGTCGCTACTATTGCACACTAGATGGTGCTGAGTATATTGTATGCAGCGTATGAGTACACTAATACACTCATACATAGCTCACACCAATTTGATAACGCTTTACGATTCGTTAACGATTACATCGCACATCTTACTCTAAATTTGTGATTGTATTGTGAAAAACATTTTTACCCCCAGCGTATAGATGTTTACACATCAAAAAAAAAAACACAGTATTTTTTTGTACTTGACTTACTTGATGGGGACAAAAGCGATAAAAAACATGAATTCATCCGTTTGGTCAGCATCAGCAAATTTTTGCTTATAGCGGCTGTTGACAGAACTTCCATCCATGCCCCACTCGCCAATGAGTTGTAACTTACACATTTTGTCCTGTACCTTGCAAAGGTCTAAGACTCTCTCTGTAGTCACACGCATTATGGACTTGAAGTCCACTTCAGCAGAAGATTCAGTTGCCGTCACAGTTGGTACTAATTTCTGTTTTTGATTTCTCAACGAATAAAGAGACTGAAAACAGTTTGGATGCAAGACATTAACAGCTTTACGCAAAATATTATATTTGCTTTCAGAAATATCTAAGTTCAAATACAAGCAAGTGCATCGGAAGGGCTGAAACGTTTTTCCTCTTCTTTCTCTTTACCGCTCTTCATTTTTTTAACGGCTAATTCAAGTTCTTCTAACGAATATTGGTCTATAAGTTCAGAGACTTTACGATTCTTGGTTTTTTTTGCGCAATCCACGAACATTTTCATTGGTCTGTCGCGTTTTTTTAGAAGTGATATTTCTGTTGGTGAACAATTGTTACTGACATCCATTGGAGCTGGTGTTATTGCTTCAGATGAAGGTACCGGTGGCTTTTCCATCGCCGCCAAATTTGGTCTACTGGTGCTAGGTTGCTACGATACTGTGTTTTTAAATAAAGAAACTCCATATCAGCTTAAGTAAACTTACTGTATCAGAATTAAAAAAAGTTTGACTTAGCCACTTGGAATTTTTTTTTTTTTCAAAACATCTTCTATTCCTGCTGCACTCATTCCAGTATTTGGAGATTTTACAATGAAAACGTTGTATAATTAATAATAATTTATGTCTTTCAACGTAAATGCTACCATGATTCTTTGTAATGAATTCATGAAGAACCGACACTTTATTATGCAATGGTGCAGAAATCCAGGTATCAATTAAATCAGTATTTTTTAAAAACATTGTAAAATTATAAACACTTCACGTTACCACTGACCGTATTAATATCTAACAACCAATATGTAAACAATTACAACCCAGTAAAATATTTTATGATTTGACCTAACAAATAATTGAAGAATTTATATTACATTGTATGTACCTTAATATACTTATACATTCTCTAGTCATAAACTTTGGTTTGTAGTTCACAATTTTTATCTTATCTTTTGTTGTATTAAAAATAGCCGCCTTAATGGAAAAAGTGTAATAAAATCGATATTTTAACAATATACTTCAACAATTAACAATAAGCTTATTTAAAAATGTTTGCTGGGAAATAAAGTACAGCGCGCCAGCAAACTGAAAAGAATAAGAAGTGGAAAAAGAATCACAAAAATATCGAAAACAGGAACAAAAACAATAAAGCTCAAAAGAGATATATTATGTGATACCCGCATATACTGAAAAATTCAACTAAATTTCAGTCAAATACTTAATAAAACCGTTTTTGACGAATCTTAATAAAATCTTGGAAAACTGAGTTTTTAGACGTTTAGGGAAAAATATTTTTTTTAAATTTGTGCATTAAAATTTTTAATTTTTTTTTTATTTTAAAGTTGTCTATCCGTATTTTATTTTAAAGAAATAAAATTTTGGGGAGCTTTGGCAATTTTTTGTTTGTAAGTCTCTGAAACTTTATATTTTTTGTTTATCAGCCTTAAAAACATACACTTTTCAAAAAAAATTTAAAACTTCTATTGCAGATTTTCAACAATTTAATATTTTTCGTTTTTTTCTATATCTTTCAAAGTAATTCGTAAAAAAAATTTCAATATGCTTTTAAAATTATGTTTTGAGAATAGTTTCCCTTACACCCTTTCATCGATATTTGAAAATAATGATTTTAGTTGCTTTGAAAAAATACGTGTTTTCTAATTTGTGCATTAAAATATTATGTTTTTTTTCTTTTTTAAAATACTAAGATGCATACTTCATTACCAACAAATAAAATGTTGGGGAGCTTTGCAAATTTTCATTTTGCATTCCATCAACCCTTGCAAATTGTTGTGTTTTTTCTCTAGAAACATACACTTTAGGAAGATTTTTTGTATATCTATTAGAAATCAATATTTTTTTAAATTCACAATTTTGTTTTATTTTCAATTCGACACTCTGAATAAGAAAAAAATAATCGTTCAATTTGCATACAAAATCGCTTTTTGGCAATCATTTATCTATTGCCAGTAAAATTAAGCTTCTTTTTTCACACATTTACTCAAAAAAACAACTACTTTGGCGCCCTCTAGCGGCGTTCAAAAGTTTCATATACAAAAAAAGCAATGGGTTTTTTCTTAGTTGAATTATTATCTTAACGAAAATAATTAATTCAACATTATTAAAGCCAAATTTTTTATTTTGATTTATGTCCACTGACGAAGCACTGTACGATGTTTGCAATATTTTGCTTTCACTTATTAAAGATAATATTCTTTCTCTGGATACTATTAACAGCAGAAAGAGATTATTTCCTTATGGTTATTTAGAAGTTGGAAATATATCTCCTCTTATATCAAAACAACATTTAGAAAAGTATAAGTTAAAAATTACTGCCAGTGAAATGATGTGTTTTGTAAATTTTTTTCATTAGATAATTGGTGATCTTATACCCGTTGGTAATAATAGTTGGGAACTTCTAATTTTACTCTCATAAATCATAGATATGCTGTTTAAACCATAATATTCAGATAATGATATAGTTCATTTGACTAATTTAATTAAAGACCATCATGAATTATACTTAACATTGTTTGGTAATCTTAAATCTAAGCATCACTTTATGTTGCATGAGCTATAAAAAAATGTGGTCCATTAAAATACATGTGGTCAATGCGGTTTTTTTTTTAATCCATTTTTTACTTTAACAGCATAACCTCACAATAGCACTAAAATCTAGTTGTAAATTATACTCAGGAAAAAACAGCTTATGAAAATACTTTTAAAAAAACAACCTTAATGTCATGAATTTAAAAATAAAAGACTACTATAGTCAAATTGATTTAAATAACTATGCAATTGATTTTGAAAACGTCTTAGTAACTGAAAAATTAGTTTATAAAAGCATTACTTATAAATCCAACCTTTATTTAGGATTATTTAATGAACATTTACAATTATTTCAAATTAGAAATAATAGAATAATAAACCGTGGCCGTTGGTGGTGCAATGGTTAGTGTGCGCGGCTCTTGTACATGAGATCCTGGGTTCGAACCCGGCTCTGACCACCTCCAAATTTTCTTTCGGCGGCGGTCACCTCGCATAGTGACGGCGACACTATCGAGTATCTAGCCATGAAAAAAGCTTCTCAAAATACCGTTCGGAATCGGTGTAAAACTGTAGGTCCCAATCAGTGATTGAAAACTGGAAAGCGCACAGCTCAGTGATTGTGAGAAGTTCTCCCCACTCCCTTCATTGGATGTAATGGGAAACCATTTATTTATTTTTTAGAATATTAAAACTTGTATTGCAAAAACATAATTATAATAAAAATTTAACATAATTAAACAGAATAAATGTGTTTTATTCAAATGAGGTTTTGTTAAAAATAATTTTCAAAACATTTACGTTTAATACAACAAAAATTTGTATTTTTGTTTCAAATATTAGCACGTTCGCTATAAAAATTGCTTTTCAATCATGTGTGTTAAAAAATAAAAATTATTGCTTTAAATTCTATGGTGACAACTATTACTTTAAAAATAAAAAATCTTTTTTTAAATTGGATTTAAACTTAAATCTTCTAAAACTGAAAACATCGATTTGAATTTTTTTTCTTAACGGAATTATGTTTAACTTAAACGAAATTGACGCAAGCTCTATTTTCATGACAGATATATTTAATTTTAGCATATATTCACTTAAATTTAACACATTTTTTCCTCAGTGTACTTAAAAATGCCGGAACACTTGCCGCATATACCAGTGAAACAGCGGAAGACTTTTTAACTAAATAATTTACTCTATCCGTATTAAAATGCAAGCAACTGAAAACTAATTACTTTCTAAAAGCTAGTTTCATCATCAATTTAAAAACCAATTCTAAGCTTTTTACACTATACGTACATATATGTATTTATACACATTCATTTTAAGGAAAAATAAATAAAATTCGCACGTTTCGTAAATAAAAACGTTTTATTTCGATATTCTTAAAATTTAGCGGATTTGTGAAAAATTTTGCCGCTAAATAATATTTTTAGCGGATTCTATCGGATTTTTTGATACATTTGGCGGTATTTTACAGAAAATACTTGGCACCATTGATTTCCTTATATGTCATGAAAATAATTTCGACATCAAAGCTGAGTGGAATTTTTTTGTACCGCTCATGGAAATAACGTGTGCGATGGTATTGGTGGAACACTTAAGCGATTGGTGGTACGGACAAGCATACAGAATAAGGATGGAGCAATTACATCACCCATTTCCATGTTCCACTGGGCAAACGAAAATATACATAACATGAATTTTATTTATATTTCCCAACAGGAGTATGCAAAAGAAGAGGAACTCTTCCTTAGAATGTGCCCAAAGCTGAAACCTATACCAAAAACGCAGTCCATCCAGTAGGTGTTGGTAAGAAGGTGCGCGCCAAATATTTTTCACGGGCTGATACGTTTAATACATATGAAATGATTAAATAAACTCTAATCTATATTATGGGATACATATACGTTGTTTATATATAAATATATGAAAACCCCATAAAAATTATTCCTTTTTGCCAGTCTAGTATGATAATTGCATTATTAAAACGCCAATATTTTCTGAACCCATTTTGAAATTTTCACATCTTGTAGAGAAAAGTATGCGAAATTTTTGAAAGGACACGGACATTCAAGGACAAATGACATTTTCTAAATTTTGATGTCCTTGGCCCACAAGGACCTGTCATTTCTATTTTTAATTCCTAAAAAGGAGGTCGAAATCTATCAGGTGATACCTGGATCGTTACAATCTGAAGTTGCATTCAAAAGTTGTTGCAACATGAACACAGCTATCTCTTCACAAAAACGCTGGCTGTTTTAGACAGCTATAAAATATGAACGGTGAGGAATTCTCATTATAACGCCAGCAACTAGTAGAATACAGGTGTCAAATTTCACCAAAATCGAAGGGGATCAAGTTTCAAGTTTCACGTGAAGCGGACGAGCAAAAAAAATTGTTTTCTTCAAATTCTTTCATATTTGGCTTAACTATAGTTGTAGTTGGTATGAAAGTGAATACACAATACTTTTTTTGTATGATGTTTATTTCTCAAGATATGAGACTGTAAAGTTTTGCCGATTTTGAAATTTGTCTATTTTTTAAAGTTGCGCGATTGTTATAGAAAATTGTCTGCTCATTTAAGAAATTAAATCAATTTTGAAAAAAAAATTAAATGTGCAAAACCGGAAGTAAATGGTCACCACAACTTTGGTAAGTTCGCTTAATTTTTTTTAAATTTTTTTAATTCGAAATTAGCTTAAAATATACTTATACTACACTAGAAGTTTCAAAATGGGATATACACTGGTTCACAAGATATGTATTTTAATGTGTATGCATGGCGCACTGAGTATGACAGGCGCAATAACCGGAAGTGACCATTTGAAACCAACATTTTTGTAAGTGGTTTAATTTGTTTAATACAAAATTTGCTTAAAGTATGCTATTAATACACTAGAAGTTTCAAAATGGGATAGGCGCTGGTTCAAAAGATATGTAAATTAATGTACATGCATGTCGCACTAAGTATGAAATCTCTCTCGAACCTACTCGAATCTCTAAAAGGAAACGACAGCAACCAGAGAGGAAAAAAGGTTTTATAATTGAGTCAACACTAGGCAAAAGTAGCTTCATAGATTTGCCATCTGATACCAATGCATACGAATATTGGAAAATCAATATTTATAGTCAAGTAAAGAACAATATTATTGGTAATTGGTGAAAGAGATTTGATAACTTGCCCTTGGCACAATCCATTGACCCGTTCTTAAAGTTGGATCTAAAAAACGGAGAAGCTTTCATCAAAAATTTCAAAGACCTCCTAAAAATCGACACGACTTCATAACAAGCTGAATCCCGAAAGCGAATTATTGCAAGCAGCTATAGTTCTTCCGGTAAGCTCGGCAGGCTATTAGCAAAGCTTTACGCCCATGCGTCGTATTAAAACTTGGTTACGAGCGACGATGTGCCAGGAGCGATTTTCGAATCTATCTCTTCTTAACATAACAAACGAAATAATTAAAAACCAAATTACAGCCGATGATATCTTAACTATTTTCTCGAAAAAAAATCGAAACTTAAAATTGGTGTAAAAATTATTTGTCGTTTAATGAACAACTAATGGTCCTAATAAAAATTTGTTGTTTTGCCTTCGAAGAAAAACTTAAAATATTTTTGCAGTGTGACTGTCGTAATTTTTTTCTCAATGTATATAACACTATATGTATTGTTACGAATTTCCTTATTCGTCCTTTTTGCGTTGTTTTATTCCCAATAATAAAACAAGGTTCGTTTTAAATTACGATAATTACAACGGTTTCACTTCCCTTAATTTTACTTATATAGTACAACAATTTACTTTATTTATAACTAGCAATATGTCAAAAAAAGTGGTTTTTCCAATTTAAAGATATATGTACCAAATTATATGTACTGATTTGGGGATACATTCGGCTATCTGAAATGCTCATTAGGGTGGCCCTCAATTACATGATATGTGAATTATAGGGTGTTCTTGTTGTCATTGATTTTTCAACTGATTACGAATTTTTTCCTGTAATTTTATTAATATCCGAAAAACTGGAATTTTTTAATTTTTTACAATAAACTGGGTTAGTAGCCTTTCATTTAAGATGAATATTTCATTCGCACACTGAGAGAAAAAAAATTATTATAATAATAAGTGGTAAAGGTAGATTTACGACTTTTTCATTTAAAATGGCACAAAAACGGCTAAAGATTTTTGGCCAAAATTTTCTATTTCTCGTTTAGAACCTTAAAATCTTAAATTCTACCAAGGCGCTTCGCAGTACAATGTTTCCGGGTACCGAACTCCAAATCTCCAGGCAGCTTCAGCTCATTTCCGAAAATTACTTTAGCAGGTGTTCGCGAAGTGGAGTCATGGGTGGCCGTCCTATATGCCAAAATGAACTTCGGTATATGTTCATCCCAAACTCTTTGATCTGCGCTGACTACTTTTCTTAGGTATTCTTCAAGAGTTCGGGTGAATCTTTCAACCATTCCGTCAGACTGAGGATGCAATGGCGTTGTTCTTGTTTTCCGAATACCGTATGACTCACACATTTCTTTGAAGATGGTCGATTCAAAATTCCTACCCTGGTCCGAATGGAGTTCCGAGGGGACACCAAACGGCGTGTCCAGTTATCCACAAACACTTTAATTATAGTCTTCGCTTCCTGATTTGGAACAGGGTATACTTCGGGCCATTTACTGAAGTAATCCATAACCACTAAGACGTACTGGTTTCCAGAGCTACTGACTGGAAATGGACCAGCCACATCCATAGCTATACGCTCAAAGGGTGCACCTGAGTTGTATTGCTGCATATGGCCATGACTTCTTCGCGTTGGTCCCTTAGCGTCATGCATTGTGTGCAATTTGCTATCCAATCGGCTACCGCTTGTTGAAAGCCAACCCAGTAGAACCGTTGCTTTAGCTTTTCAATTGGCTTGGTTATTCCTAGATGTCCTCCACTCGGGCCATTATGGAATTCTGTCAGTATCTCTTCTTCCTTGGAGGAAGGTACCACTATCAACTTTTTCACTATTTTACCATCCTCACTTTCCCATAACCGGTATAGGCAACCATCCAATAATTTTAGGCTGTTCCACTGGGCCCAGTATGCTTACATCAGGGGGCTCTCTGAGGCGATGTCATTGCGAGTTGGTCTTTCACCTTTTTCTTTTGCAGAAATGATTTTTGCCAGTGTAGGGTCGCTTCATTGTGCTGTTGACCAGTCTTCGTTGGATTCCAGTCGAAGCAGACGTACGTCAATGATGTTTTCTTTCACCTCTGCTTTTGAGCAGTGTTTGTATTCCAGCTTGCATGGACGACGTGACAGGGCATCTGCATTACCGTGTTTTCCTCCTTTTCTATGCTCAATGCTGAAGTCATAGCTCTGCAGTCTTTCAATCCATCGAGCAAGTTGGCCTTCGGGGTTCTTAAATTGCAGTAGCCAGCTTAGCGCCGCATGATCGGTTCTTAACTGAAAAGGCTGGCCGTACAGATACTTGTGGTAGTGTTTGACACACTCTATGACTGCCAGTAGCTCTCGTCTCGTAACACAGTAATTTTTCTCTGGCTTTGAGAGTATTCGGCTGTAGTACCCAATAACTTTTTCTTGGCCATTGATTTCCTGCGGGAGCACGCCACCTATTCCGTAACCACTCGCGTCAGTATCCAACACGAATTTCTCTCCAGCAACAGGATATGCAAGCCGTGCATAAATATTGCTTCAGTTGGTGGAATGACTCTTTTTGTTTTTCGCTCCAACAGTACGGCCGATTTTTCATTGTCGACTCGTGAAGACTTGCAGCCACTGTGGCTAAACCCTTCACAAACCGTCTGTAGTACGTACAGAGCCCTAGAAAACTGTGTAATTCATAGAGATTCTGCGGTCGTGGCCAATACTTCACTGTCAGGATTTTGTCTTCATCGGTGGAAATGCCATCTGCTGTCACTCGATGTCCCAAGTATTTTACTGCTTTCTGGAACAGAGAACACTTCTTCGGGCTGAGTTTCAACCCAGCCGCGGTTATACGTTGAAGGACTTCTTTAAGATTCTTCAGGTGTTCATCGAATGTTTTCCCCATGACAATAATGTCGTCTAGGTACACCAAGCATGAAGTCCTTTTAACACGCACTCCATTAATCGCTCGAAGGTGGCTGGAGCGGTACAGAGTCCAAATGGCATTACTTTGAACTGCCACAGATCATCCCCTACGCTGAATGCAGTTTTCTCCTTGTCTTTCTCGCTGATTTCTACTTGCCAATAACCACTTTGCATTCCATTCGGGCCCATACTATGGTTTCCGAGTTTGGTAGTAATTTTACATCTTTGTGAGTGATCAGCCTTTTAATCTGTGTTGTATTGTCGTATCCCACATTGAGTGGAATTTCCACATTAGCCCACGTCAAAATTTGCTGCCCCATACCTAACTTGAGGCCTTGGGCAATCATAAAATCTGCGCCAATTATCACTTCATCTACAATGACGGCGACAATAAACACGTGCTCGATGCTCATGTTGGCAATGGCTAACTTCAATTTAACTTTACCATGTACAGTTGCTGGCTCACCCGTTGCTGTGCGGAGTCTTCCACCATGTAACGATTTCATTGGTCCATTTATCAAATCTGATCTGATGATAGATTGTGACGCGCCTGTGTCCAATATGCGCTTCCGACCACCGATAGCTCCGTAGACAGTGAGGTTGTTGTTTTTCTGTTGTATTATTGAGATGGAGATCGTGGGGCCCTCGGTTGTGAGAACCAGTCCATGCCCTTCTGGGTTAGCTCGTTTTAGTTTAACGGAGATCCATTTTGTATAATAAAATTTGCCCGTTTATTGCCACGTTGAGGTGAGCTCGATCTTGATCGTTTTCGTGGCTCTCTTCAGTTTCGTGAAATATGACCAGGTTTGTCGCAATTGTAGCACTTTGGTCTGGGCTTATTTCCGCCTGGTAACGTCTTGCTGAGGGTTTGGGTGATTTCTTTAAGATCGTTTATGGCACCCTTCAAATCTCCTACCTCCGACTCCATTTCAATTTTTCTAACTCTTTGTATTTGAGGCTTGGACACAAATTTCGCTGTCTCCTGTGCCAATGCGAACGAAACAGTTTTGGCGAATGTAGCTTTTTGTGTGGCACAAGTCACGTATTTTATGTCAGGATCACGGATGCCGTTGACGAATGCTTCAATCTTAAATTGATCCAAGAATGGGTGGGACTCACCAGGATAAGTCATCAACACCAAACGTTCCACCTCGGTTGCGAAGTCCTGAAGCGTTTCATTATGCTTTTGCACTCGGCCTCTCAATTCCCTGCGATATAAATCCTTCTTATGATCGCCACCATACTTGCGTTGTAACGCAGCCAGTATATCCTCGTAGTTGTTTCTGGCACTGACGGGAATGCTCTAAAGGACTTCTGCTGCGTTGCCTTTCAGTGCCAAAATTAGCTCTACTGCTTTGTCGTTGCTGTTCCACAAGTTCTTAATTGCGGCCATCGAAACTGGGAGCTTTCAATCTACCAGAGCCTTCAGAAATTACTCGCACCGGACCCTCTTGCAACTGAAGTTCACTAATTTTCCTTCGCAATTTGCTTACATCATTTTTTAGTTCCCGTTCGAATTCCTCGAACTTATGTTCGACTTCTTCAATCTTCTGCCCCACTTCATCGAATTTTTCTTCAACCTTTTCGAATTTATCGTTCACTTGAATCTCCATATTGCTCACAACTTCGGAGATTTCTTGCAGTTTCTCATTTGTGGCATTTGATGTTTCTTGAATAATTCTAGAATTCTCGCTTAATTTATCGTCCATAATTCTAGAATTCTCGCCAAATTTCTTTTCAAGTTTTTCGTCCATAATTCTAGAATTCTCGCCAAATTTCTCGTTCATAATTCTAGAATTCTCGCCAAACCTCTCGTCCATAACTCTAGAATTCTCACCATCATGGCAGCAAACATTGCAGAAACATCTACATTACCAGTTGCTTCTTTTGCACAAGCCTCCATTTCGTCTTTGCACTCGAACTGATATGTGTCAATGTCGATGTATCGGCGTTTAAATACTTCTATTAATCGCCTCTGCACCTCTACCTTATTACCAGCTGTCGGTTGATCCAATTTACTCAACTCCTTTTTTAGTTGTTCAACTTTGAGTTCTTCAAACTTCATCGTTGTCCTTAATTCGCAATCCCACTTCTGACACGAATGTCACGAATTTCCTTATTCGTCCTTTTTGCGTTATTTTATTCCCAATAATAAAACAAGGTTCGTTTTAAATTACGATAATTACAACGGTTTCACTTCCTTTAATTTTACTTATATAGTACAACAATTTACTTTATTTATAACACTTAAAAAGTCTTGTATTTTACTATCAATTCGCGTTGCTTACTTTACGGGGTTTAATCACAAACTGAACTCTCCACTCCAAAGACCTCCGCTATTTATACCAACTCACCATACTCAAATGAAGGTATATCTAGCGAATTCAAGAAACTTCTAGAAATTGTTGTTGTTGCTTATCTTTGTAGAACAATCTCGAACACAGGAGAATTATCTTTACTGAGGTGAATTCATGCTACTGGTTTAGCGAGCTGGTACGTTGTTACAATGCAAACTTTCAGTCGCAGCACTAACCGCCTGTTATTTACATACTGTTAGTAGAGTCATTAACAGCACGCAAAAGCTTTTACTTATTCGTAACAGTATGTGATTTGTTTGTTATTTTTAATGGTTTTGATAAATAATAGTTTTTTCTTTGAAAGAAACAAAAATATTTTTGCAGTGGTAACTTTTCTATCAATATACATATATACATATATAAAGCATAATATGTATGTACTTTTGTTTCGTGGATCGTAAAACATGTACGCTCATATTTGCGTGGTGTAGAGAAAGAATACTTTTTCAGAAATGAAAATTTTGGAAAATTTTTCTTTAAAATTTTCAAAATTTCCGATTTTCTACTTTTCTCACCCTTTGTATTGGTGATTACTTCATAGTCATTGATATCTTCAGTAAGAATTTGTGGATTTTCCAGTATTACTGTGTTAGTGTTTGTATTCAATATACGAATATATGCTTTATCAGATTTCACTAAAGTACTTGCTATAAAGACGCCTGGATAGGGTTCTTGATTTGGGACAAAGACTTCTTGTTCTGAAGTTACAAAAGATATTTGGCGTATGACTTCTGATCTCGCAGGCAATGTTAAAGCATTATGGCATGTATTCGTAATTGGAATTTCTATTTGTTGTGGAAAGTTAAATGGTCGTAAGATGAGGTAATCCAAATCGTCATTAAAATCCAATACACAATTATATTTTTTCATAAAATCCATTCCTATTATTCCGTCACACGGTATTTGGAAATCATTGGGTACAACATGATAAGTATGGGGAATTAGGAAGTTCTTAAATTTCATATCAAAGTGTGTAGTTCCGATTGACTTGATTTTACCTGGTCCTATACCACTTATGTTAGTTATTGTATTTGTATTTATCTGATTATAAGAAAAGTTAGCTATTTTTATTAATGAAACGTCTGCTCCTGTATCCACTAATAGTGTAAGTGTTGTGTTAGTCTGACCTATTTTGACTTGTATAAAGGCACTCACGTTAAGGTTAAGATTATACACTTTACTGTTTATTGATTTGATCTTAGGGGTCCGTTCGGGTTTTCCGAATTGCTATGCTCCGTGTTTGTCATCCTAACATTGTTATTACCTCGGTCACTATTGTGTCCGTTGCGGTTATTGTGCCAGTTGCGGCCTTGACCACGGCGGTTCCAATTGTTATAAGAATTTGTGTTGCCGTTGTTGTGGTTGTTATTGAAATTTCTATTTCCACCGTATCTGTTTCCACCCCAGGAGTTTCCTCTACCCCGGCGGTTGTTGTTGTAGTTGGATTTACCTGTGAAGTGCAAGATCGAGTTTTGCTGCCCTGTAGCTTCAGTACAGCTACTGACAAACTTCCCTATAGCCTCATTCATACTTCCAAACTGACCTGCTTCCATGATAAGTTTGACCTTATCTATGGTGCAGTTCTTTGTCATTGCCTTGACGGCAACCTGAGTGGAGTATTTTGCTGCTATTTCATTTGGCAGTCCGTCGGAGATATATGCGCTCTCCAAGTGTCTGGTTAGTGTCTCAATCTCTTCACAGTAAGTGTTGGCAGACTTATTGTTCTGGCGGATGTTCAGTATTTTGGCCGAAAGAACCTCAACTGATTCACCCTTCACAGACCGTGATAGTTTTGTTATTATACTATCGATCGTCGACTCATTGTCGATAAGATTTCTGGCATTCCCTTTTAGTTTGGTCTTGATCAGATTTATCGCCACTGTTTCGTGTGTACCTTTAAATGTATTTACTAAACTTAGCGCGTCCTGAAATGAGCGTAAGTTCTCATATCTACCATCAAAGTCTGGGATCAGCCTTGATGCTGTATTAAGAAACTCTACCACTGTTTGTGACATTTCCTGTTCTGTCTCATATACACTTAGTGGAATATGTATTTCGCTATGATGTGTTTTTGGTATTTCTACCGTTATTCCCTTTCTCGCCGCTACGCTTAGCAGTTTATTCCTAACATCTGAGTAGAATGCTTCGGCTGCACTTTTATGTCCAACCGTGAATCTATCGTAATTTACATTTATAGTAACCCTGATTCGTTCGAGACAATCAAAAAGGTTCCTAAAGTGTTTATCAGCTGTCTCTTGGCTTGATGGTCTATCTGTATTGAGGCATTTATGTGATTTGTCAAACTGTTCCTTTATCTCTCTTAGCTGTGTAACCAATTTTTCCCAGTCCATTTATAATCTAAATTTTGTCCAAGTCGTTTCCACGACTTATGTATTTTTTCTTCATTGATCTCTTGTGCATCAAGTATAACTTAAGTAATAAGTTTAATGCTTGTAAAATCACGGAGATCAAGATTAAGAGCCACAAAGAGTTTATATGGGGAGTATGATCAACTATCTCCACATTATTTATTACATTGGCTTTCGGATCGCTCAGTTTTGTTGGGTTTCCACCCATTGTAAAAAATTTTGTATCTTTACAGGTTTAAGTACATATATTATGTTTTATTTTTTTTTTTTTTATTATTTCCTTATAATTATTTTATTTTCCTAGTTTTATTTGTGTATAAGTATATTGCATATTTTTAGGTAACAGCGAAATCGCTTTCTACCCCCTAAAAGTGCGTATATTATGTGCGCACGTTTTTAATGTTGCTACAAAATTGTATGTGTAGTATTTACAATATATATATATATTTTCCAACAATATTTACAATATATATATATATGATACAACCGTATCAGTATAGCTCGCTCTCCTCTAAGTTTTTCTCATGTATCCTCCTCGCTTCTTTGGCCTTGGAGTAGATGGAATTGGTGGATGTTCTGGCTGCCTTTAGTTGTATTCGCCTGTCGTTGGCGGTATTCTTCCATTGTGAGTTTTCAAGGTCCCACTTTTAACTCCATTTCAACAAAGAACAACTCAAAGCAAATATCACTTTGAGCCTCCTTGAGGTGCGTTTTTTCCTTTAAGCTGTCTGGATCGATTTTTGATTTAAATCGTTAGTTCCTTTAAGCTGGCAGGATCGCCATGTAGAGAAAGAATACTTTTTCAGAAATGAAACAAGCGGATGGTATACGCTTACTTGTATTCACAAGTCAATTCTGTGTTTTATTGATTAAATTTTGGGTTATTTATACTAATATTTTGCTTACTTAACATAATTAAGAATTACAATATAAAATATTAATATACAATGCCATTCAAGGCCTCTATGTATTTAGGTTCATTACTACCTATTTATTTACAATATTTGTTTATGTAGCATTTCTATATAAACATTAATTTACTGAAAAGGGGAGTGCGCCAGTGTCTAATAACAACAACGACGGGAATCATACATCGCTGTTAATGACTGCAATGTCAAGTATTGCTTGCCGCTTGCGATGCATGTGAAACATGTGTAACTTGATATTCCTTTGAATTTAGTGCAGCAATACTATGCAGGCATAAACGAAATAAAGTAATGCTACAGTGGAGCGAAATGAAGGATGACGGCCAGGCCTCCCTAGAGAAAAGTCCTAGTTACGCCAATGATATGGGATCACGCCGTCTTCCCATTCCGGACTTTCCGGAATTTCGACTTCCACTTTGCAGAAATCCACACGTTTCGTCAAGAAATCAGTAAGAGACGGCATGGCCTATACCGAACTTTTTTATTGGAACGAAGTTCCTTATCGCACGTTGCGGGATGGGAGGTAAAGGAAAAACTTTCAAACGACTTTTTTTAACCGTATGCTATAACCCAGTATACAACCCAGTATTATTCTGCATATTTTTAAAATTTCGTGATTTAGGGTAGTATTCTAAACGCAGAAGCTAACGCGAACGCCAAAGTCAAAAAATGGTACTTTATATATCACTTCGCGCTTGCGTTTGTTTACGAAAGCTGTCACTGACATATGTGGTTTTAGTGAGTTGCCCAACTAAAATAAACAATTATAGATCAGAAAAAGTTATCTTGAGTGAAATGCTCAGAATGAAAAACATTAAAAAATTTAGCTCTATTTCAGTAGATCAACAGATTTTAAGTTTACTACTATTTATAATACTGCAAATACCAACAATATTCACATAAAATGTGTAAAAACCTATGTTATTTTGGGGTTCAATGTCCAATAAATTTCCCAATCTATATTAAATTAGTTGTCTTTTCAAAAACACGTGCCATTTGGCGGTATGTATTGATTGTAATGTATTGGTTCTTTTGTTTATTATTGTCAATATCAACTGATGTCTATAATTTTTAAATATAATTATAATAGTTTTGCAACGCATTATTTATTTGAACGTTCCAATTCTAATTTTATTGTTGTCAATAATAATTTCAGTGCGTAAACAATATAATTTTGTATTATTTAAAAAAAAAAAGTTTGAGCTCAATTCGTCGAATGCATTTCAGCCAAAATTGGCAACTACTTATAAGCAATGAAATGCAAAATACTTCCATCTGTCTATCCTCGATCGACATTTATCTTTAAATTTGTAATTTCTTCAACTAACGCGAAGAACTGTGGCATGTTCAATTTAACAGCTGAAGTGATCAAGAACGTTGCGCTGGGTTTTATAAACTACCCATTAAATAACGTAACTCAACGCAGGTAGTCAGCGAACAGCTGTAACGTTTTATAAACTATCAAAACGACAAAAGTAATGCGAAGTGACTGATTCACGACTTATAGAATACCACCCTTAGTGTTTGAAAGTTGTACCAATTCGTTTTGTTATTTTATTTCATTGCATACCTTTAGACATAATTGGTAATTATTACTAGATTTGTACAGGGTTGTTTCTTTCATGTTGGCTTTGTGATAGTCATGCCCATGTGAAGTGTGCTGGCTTCAATGGTCGGCATTGTGACATAATTAATAGGGGGATTGAAAATAACTAATTTTTGATAATGCTTTTGGAGTAGAGCGGAAAAGTTGCCTCTGTGAATAAGTAACTTCTGTTCAAAATTTCATCACCCTAGGATAATGTCTTCTGTTCTGGCAAGGGACGTGAACTTTCAAAAATGTAGTAAAATCGCCATTTTTTTTAAATTTTTGCCGCAGCACTTTACGGTAGTGTGCCAAAGTTGCACTTTTGTATGGTTAATTACTGTGCAAAATTTGATGCCCCACGGATAATATGTTCTGTTCTGGCAATGCGCCTGAAATTACTCCAAAATCGACAAATACACTGTGTTTTCATTATACTTTTAGATATAAACTAGCAAACCCGGCAGACTTCGTCCTGCCAAATAAGAGACTTAATTAAAAGATGTATTTAAAAAAGCAAGCCAATTAAATAAAATTTCACCACCAATGTAAATTCACCAGTTCAAATGATGCCACTACCGCTGGTAGATGGAGGGATTAAGGATTAATTAAATCCGGTTTAAATCACTGTTGGAATTAACTTTTGCTAAATTTTAATGCTTAGTGCACCCCTTCAGACCACTACCTTTCCAACGGTGTATCGCACTTGACTGTGCGACCTTTAGTTTAGGAGGAGAAGCGGTTACAATAATTACACTATAAATACCTTAGCGTAATATATATATAGATATGATTTATTAATAATTATTTTAGCAGCAGATTTTACAGATTATCATTATTATTAACCACTAATTATTTACCACTAAGTAATGATTATTAATTATTAATCTTTTTTTGATGTGTAAACATCTATACGCTGGGGGTAAAAATCTTTTTCACAATACAATCACAAATTTAAAGTAAGATGTGCGATGTAATCGTTAACCAATCGTAAAGCGTTATCAAATCGGTGTGAGCTATGTATGAGTGTATTAGTGTAATCATACGCTGCATACAATATACTCAACACCATCTAGTGTGCAATAGTAGCTACTAATTTTCGAAAACCATTACTGTAAAACATAGGTAAAGGAATTAACTAGATATCGCACATGCCTTGGGAAATTTGTTGTTCAATGGGATATTTTCTAGATGGAGCTGAATGTAATAATTACAACGTTTGATCCCGAACAAAATATACCTTGCAAGATGTATTTAGAACAGGTGCTAACAATAGGTGTGGTAGGCAACATCAACAAGGATTTTGTTTTTGTGTTGTTGTCCGTTGCTCTGAAATTCAACACAAACGAACACCAACAATAACAGTAAACAAAAAGACACAATCAAAATAACAAAATTTTAACTTGAAAGTGGGGAGGAAAATGATATAAAAAAATGAAGTTAGTTGTTAGTTGTTTTTGTATGTATCAAATTTCCCACAGTGTTCAACAAACGTCAATGAAAGTTATGAGAAACTTCAGTGAGAGTTACAAAACGACAACACAGCTCCTAGTGGTAGTACTTGACAACACCTGTGCGATATCTACTTATTTCCATTATCTATGCTGTAAAATAACTACATGCATTACATTTCAGTAAACAGCTGATTAATAACTTGTCAACCGCAACAAATACAAAATAATAAAATATTTTACAAAACACCAAAAAAATTATAACTCAGAACATAAAACAACACAATGTGTATCAAAGCTGAATGGACGTAATGTTAGTTCTAATAAAATTTCTATTAGATTCCAATATAAATTAAGATTATAACATATCTTCATTACGTACTGTTGCCTTACACTGAAACTGGTGCACGACAATTGGGTAACAATCTCCATCTCATGCCAATTATTATGGGTGGAGATTTTAATACAAATTTTGCAAACCCACAGTCGCAAGCTTTATCAAAATTTTTATTTGACGTTTTCCACTTGCATATGAGCAATTCTCCACAAACCCCCACAACTAACAATTCCACTACTATAGATGCAGTTTTCCATAGATTTTTAAATACAATCGAGTCAAAAATTTAAATATGTATCTTATTTTAGTTACCATAAGCCAATATTAACTATTTGTTATTAAGGCATTTACCATAGATGGGCTCTTTGCAGTACTACTAAAATTTCAGGAAAAATAATTCTTTAACTAGTAAATTTTTACTGATTACTAAAATTATTTTCAGCAATTTTTATAAAGTGCCTACATGATTACGATGAGGTGCATTGAATTTTCTGTAATCAGTAATGCCCGATTACTGATTATTATGAATACGGCCCTATGATTTGACTGGTAATGCAAATTAAATTTCATTATCAGTAAAAATTTACTGAATTTTTTCAGTAATCAGTAAATTTACTGCTTACTGTAATTTTTAATGCAGTACATATATACTGCAGTGTGCCGATTTACTAACCAAATAAGTTAAATAAAACAAACAAAAACCAGCAAATTCCTATGTATTTATTTTTTTTGTTACAGGCTTGCAGCTTGATGCTGATGAGCCCTCATCAATATCAACGGGCTTAGAAGATGATGAGGCAATATATGAGGAACCTGAACCTGATGACGACGACTACAATCCCGGGCCGTCGAATTCATCCTCTTCACAAATGCGACGGAAACTTACAAATACCGCCTTATAAGCCTAAGATTTTGGGTATCGGTTCAAGCCACGGCTGCCATAGCTTCTAGCGTTTTGCACGACGTAGGCCTAGTCTCTGAATCGAAAACATCTTTAGTGATTGATAAGAAGCAAATTGCTAGAGAACGGTACCGAACCATGCAAGAACTTAAAAGTGAGAGTTCGGAGATTAACAATGATCATTTAATATGTCTTTACTTCGACGGACGACGTGACAAACCATTGTCAACAGAAAAGGAGGATGATAAATACTACCAAGAACAATTGTAGAGGAACACTATTCATTTTTTTCGCGAAGACCAACACTCAGGGGATGTCCCCTATAAATGCAGTGCATTGCATTGGACTTAGGAAAATGAGATATGAGTAGGGGGAAAGAGAGAGAAGTACTTGTTAATATTTGACTTAAACTTGCTGATGTTGTAACCGCGTCGTACGGTTAAATACCCTAACTTCTGGAATGAGGCCATGTAACTCGGCGTAACACTTTCCATGACAACAGCTTTAAAAAGCCCAGGCACTTGAATGCTTCTTTCGACACGTTGAAAATGTGCTTATTCCAACGAATGTCACATTGTATCTTCATGCCCAGAACATCAAGAGCTTCCGATTCACCAACATCTAAACCACCCATTGAAAGCATTGGCAGAGTCAAGTCACCAGTGTGTTTGTGCGATATTCTGCGTGCATTAAATTCGACTCGGTTTTCCCTGCCCCACTCACTAATCAGATGCAAGTCATGATTAAGCGTGTCATTCATTGTTCGTCTCTTTCCTTGCACTTCGGAAAGATTGGGTCGACGATCGAACGAATATGAGTGACATAAATTACTATCATCAGCGAAGGAGTAGATGGGATTGGTAGTCCGATCCAGAAGGTCGTTGATACCACAGGGCCTTGAGGTACTCCCGCATTAATTGTATACTCATCGGAAGATACACCGTCTATTACACCTCGTATGGAACGGTCTCTGAGAAAACTCGAAATACATCGAGAGAAGTTTCTACCTAAACCAAAAGCATTAACCTTTAATATGAGTGCCTGGTGCCAAATGCTTTAGAAATATCTAAGGCGACTATTTTGCTCTCACCCAGTCTATGCACGGACCGATTCCACTGTTCCGTGAGGAACGCCATCATGTCGCCAGTTGAACGGAAACCCATACTGACGATTACTGAGTAGACTGTTAACTTCCAGGTAACTCACCATGGTCTCCGGTAATTATCGGGATTAGTAGCCTCTCCTTTTTGGGGATCGGCTGGACATTTGCAACCTTCCAGCGAGTAGGGAAAATACATCTACGGTTGACAGGCTGAAAAGGTTGCGCAGTGGACGAGCAAGCGTCGAAGAAAACTTGCTCAAAACTAGTGCTGGAGTTCCATCCGGACCCGGAGACTTTCCTACGTTGAGCTCCTTAAGGACCTTTTTACCAGGAACCAGGATCTAACTACGTTGGTCATGTTACAAGTCAGGCCGTTGCTGAAAGTATTCACGACTATATCACAGCAGAAGTCCCCGGAGGTTTAAACCATATTCTTGTTCTAGGGTGTGATGGAACAGTCGCAAATACTGCAGTTCACAATGGGGTGAGCACCGGGAGAGCTGTGCAATGGGCTGTTTGTCAACTACATTTCAACGAATTGCCTCTCCGCCACTTCCCTCGATGGTCCCACCTTCGGACCCACTTCCTACAGCGGTTGCATTGGAAAATCTTTGAAGGCATGTGAGCTGCTTCCAGTGGTAACATTTGAGACAGTTAACTGCACCTTGCCATCAGATGATATATCCATTTTGAGTACGGACCAGAAGTATCTGAGGGATATTGCTCTCGCCGTTAGCTCAGGCATGTGTAGAGTTCGTTATATGTGCCGTCTTCGTTCCGCATAAAAATCCACCATTCAATTAAGGGTGGAGCTCAGCATTTTTACCATTTCATTCAGTCATCCAGGTACTTGAATGAAGTTAGCCGCAACGTTGTCGACCCAGTGATTTCTTGGAATGCCTACTTCGCATTTCCAGAAAACAGTCTGCTCGCGATGCTGACTGATAAGCGAACACATATCAGAGCCCTTGGCATTCGAAGAGTTATAAACGCACGAGAATCAGGTGAGACGGTTGGACACGTTGGGATTAGAAAGTTCGATATTCCAAAAATAAACTTAGAAGCAAACGACTACATCGAACTAATTGACTGGTCGTCCTGCGAAGTAACTCCACCACTCCAATGCTGGAAGAACCAATACCAACTAACTGGACTTTTACAAAATTCCCATGCCACACACAAGCTGTGGAAGGAACAGTATAATTAGTTACGGCGGCCCCAAAGAAAGTGTGTGGTCATACCAAACAGGACCATACATACATAATTAACCATACATAAGTGCAACTTTTGCACACTACCATAAAGTGCTGCGACATTTGAAAAAAAAAATTTTTAAAAATTGGCGATTTTACTACTTTTTGAAATTTCACGTCCCTTGCCAGAACAGAAGACATTATTCTAGGGTGGTGTAATTTTGAACAGAAGTTACTTATTTATAGAGGCAACTTTTCCGCTCTACCCCAAAAGCATTATCAAAAATTTGCTTTTTTCAATCACCCGTATTAATTACGGCCAAGGAAAGCGGGCTTCGCTGAACAATTTGGAAGTTGGAAAGCCATTTCTTATCAGATAGAAATTAACAGCATATCGACGGAAAGGGCATTCAATTACCTTTCCAAGGATATGCCATTTATCTCGATTGGGCTCCAGAAGGGTTTAAGTGGGACCATACACACAAAAGTATCGTTATCTAAAAAACGGTACTAAGAAAAAAATTACAGCGTTTTTCGTGCTCAGTAGGTCCCAATTAACTAGCCACCTCAATTTTTTGGTTTTTGAAGTTAGTGCAATATCTTTATGCGATATGTTAGTATTGTGTCTAAAATCCACGACATTGTACGTTGTACTTTTTACTGCTTTAATATTTGCCCGTCTGTATATATGATATATGACGGGAATCCCATTTTTATTATCGATATATTTGTGTTTGTCCAGGTATATAAACGCCTCGGGTGTGACAAACCCTTTTCGTAATGCATCGCTTAAATAATTTTCATTTGTATAGGTAGGAGACATTACTAAATTGTTTTCATGGCTTGTTGTACAACGTATTATATGGTTTCTTATTAAATTTATGATGTAATTGTTTGCCTTATTATACTTATAGAATTTCTTGTTTGATATATACTATGTGTACTGACTTTGTGCTGTTCTGTACAGAGAATAAGAGGATCTTAGACATTTCCTTTCGAACATCCGTAATTTTTCCATGAACGCCGGCGGTACGTTGAACCAGACAGGACAACCATATGTCATGATAGGACTTGTTTATTTTTAAATGCCAACCAAGGGCATACTCCTCGACCATGTGAATGAGTTTTGAAGCCCTTCATTAATATTAGATATTGTCTTATCAGCAAGATAACTAACAATATAATCGGTGAATGCCAACTAGTTTGATTATTATTGTTTTCATCGAAATCCTTATATGAATGTGTTGATTCCAGAAAAGCTCCCATTGCATCATGCATTTCCTCTTGGTCACGTATTATTAAGTTTTCCGTATTATCCTTTTCAAGATCGTGTGTGTTTAGTCCAGCTTTTCTTAGTATATTCCTTTTAGATTCGTGCACAACTATTTTAGTTCAATTGAGTGGTTTAATTGTTTAAATATTCTCGTCCTTGAAACATTCTTACTGGATCTCTATGATCTAATCCCTCCAGGTTTTCCTGAATTTCTTTATTACCTATTAATATAAAATTTTCATTAAATAGATTTTTAATCAGTTTGAGTTTTACTTATAAGTTCTTTAAAGATAATTGTGTAAGTCTTGTTTCTAATCTATTATGTCTTTTTATCATCGTTTTTATTTTACTTCTTTCTGAGTGTAATTTTTTAATTATGCTGTTAGAAAATTTTGAAAAGACATCTCTGTCTTTAAATTTTGGTACCGTACTTTCAATGGCCTCTGATATTAGAAAATGTAATCTATTTATCTATTATTTATCTATTCATCTATATCCATACAACTATTTCATCATTCGTTAAATTTCGATAGTTCGGTATAACTGTTTCAACTTGATTTCCGGTATTACCACCTTCTCAAACCTTTTCCAATTTGTCCTTTTAAAGTTAAATATGAACGTTATCCCATCATTCACAGTTGTCATAACATTCGGCTCACTCTCAATTTTCACAATTAATTCTACTGCGTTGTGGTCGCTATCGTAATCCAATGTTTGAGGCAGTTTGACATTTCGTTGATTCTCAGTATATTTAGTCTGGAATCCAATATGTATAGATCGTGGTATGAGCCCGATCGAGGAAAGGATGGTGCTCCGACAACCATTCTTTTAGGCTATTGCCTTTTGCGTTATTAACAGTATTACCCCATTCTGTGTGCTTGCAGTTCAAGTCTCCCGCTAGTGCATACTAATTATTTGAATTTTGAGGATTCATAGAATCAACTAGTATTTGCAAATCTGCTCGTATTTACATTGCCGACGGCATAGTGCATACAGATATGTGGGAATGTCATAATTGGCATGCTGCAAATGCAATTGAGAGAAGAGAGGCAGTGTGAACAACGACGCGAAGAGCTTAAGACGTATACCGGACGACGATCGCTAATAATTTAAATTTTCATTTTCACCATTGTTTAATCACTAAACTTTTTTTAAACATTGTTCATTAAATAATATATTTCTTTTTTAAATAAATAAACGAAAGAATATTTCGATTTAAATAATAAATCACCATAAATTGGGGACTCAACCAAAATCTAATACGCAGTAAAATCAATCGCAGACGGTGAATATTCGGTTCAAAAGTAAAAAGCGCAAGCGAAAACGGCAGAATTTTCGGTAAAAGAAAAAAAATAGAAAAGAACGAACAGCGCAAGTGTCGCCGGCAGAATATTTGAAAAGCTAATGTACATACACACACGCGCATTAGTGAGTAGTACATCGCGCAACAACACCTGCAACAAGAAAGACAAGTCAAAGCAAACACTCCGACCCTAAGAGAAAGACAAGTCAAAGCAAACATGCCGTCCCTAGGAGATTTCGCAGCAATTCGCAACAATTTGTCAACTGCTAAAAGAACTGTTGTTGTTGCTTTGCATAAACTAATTTTTGAAGAAGAAGGAGATAGATCAAATAGACAACGATTGCGCGGGTTTGAAGGGTTCGACTACGACGAGGAAAGCGAGGAGTACAAAAAGAAATCAAAATATGTTAAAGACAATTTGAGCACAGCAGATTTGGTTTCGGCTTGCAATGTTTTAGGTTTGGATTATAACGACGACGATTTATTTCTCCGCATTTTTAGAAATCTCATAAAAGGAAAACTAATGAGCTGCGACGACGTTGACGACGATGATGACGACGGCGAAAATGATGATGATGATGACAAGCAAACGGAGGACAGCAAATACGACGATGATAATGATCGTACATTGGTAGAGTTGCGAAAAACTGAAGTTGAAGAAGATTATGATGTTGAGAATGTTGTTGAAAACGAAGAGCATGTAGTAACAGGAGGACTTAAACTCAAGCCAAAGTACTTAGGTCCATACCAAATCACAAAAGTTAAGCCGAAGGACACTTATGACGTTGAAAAGTTTGGTAATTCCAGTGGCCCTAAACATACTACGACTTGTGCAGAGTACATGAAACCATGGCCCGATAACCCTAGTGACGATGAGTGGGAAACTGTTTCGTATTCGCAGGATGGCCGAGATGTGGGAATGTCATAATTGGCATGCTGCAAATGCAATTGAGAGAAGAGAGGCAGTGTGAACAACGACGCGAAGAGCTTAAGACGTATACCGGACGACGATCGCTAATAATTTAAATTTTCATTTTCACCATTGTTTAATCACTAAACTTTTTTTAAACATTGTTCATTAAATAATATATTTCTTTTTTAAATAAATAAACGAAAGAATATTTCGATTTAAATAATAAATCACCATAGATATAATAAATAAAAAGTTGTTGCAGTCAACGGGTATCTTTATGGCGCCACCGGGCGCCTTAGTCGTGTTGGAACTGTAATGGCGCTTGGATTTATTTTGGGTTCAACGGATTTCTCTGTTTCTCACCACAGTAAATTTTCTTTGTTGAACGCCGCCTAGGTGTGAGTGACAATTTATTGTGAATGGCTCGTTTATTATGCTGTTGACGTTCTACCCGTATTTGATTTTACCAGAATTGTAATATCTGGATTGAAAACGTTAGGTGTTGGCGTCACCGAGGTTTCTTTCGGGCAAGAGTGGATACTTTCGGCCATTTAAATTCTTAGAATCCACTGGGCAAAGTTAATTTTAACAGCGCCAACATTGATAAAGTTAATGCTGAACGAGAATTTTATTAAGTGCAGTGCCTCCTGTGTAATACGAGCTATATTTTTTTTGTATCTGTGCACTAAATAAATATTGGATTCATATTATTTTTTTTTTGTAAGTACTGCTGTTTGAGCCAAACTATTTCATTTTGACGTATAGGATTTTTCTTTTGATGTAACAGGGGAAATCTTGGTGATCTTTACTCTCGAAGAGGGTAAATATTCTTGCTCTCTGCTGGCAAACACCTATGGTCCAAATTATTTTTAATAGAAACTTTGTTCTTCATTGGTTTCTCCACGCATGTTGCCCTCTCCACTAAAGGTAATTTCGTTGTTTTTTTTTTTTTTTGAATAACGCCCGATTTAAATGCATTGATCACGCAGATTTAAAAAGCATCAGTTAGGACACGACACAAAAGGGAATCGACAGAAACTCAGTTTGATCCAGATTTGTGAGTTCTCACACATTATTCTGGCTGCGTGATTTGTCATCTTTATTGTTGGAATTAGTATCGTGTAGAATTAGCATCGTGTAGTCGGTCCTAGTAGTTTGTCGCTGACTTGTAAAGCTGTCGTGGGAAAAAATCTCCGTGATTTTATATATATTACTTTACTTTACTTTTATCGACTATTTTACAACCTCATGAGGTCAGACTTCTTACACATATTAATTATACAAACAAATTAACCAAATTTCAACATATTCTTCCAACTGGCTCTATCCTTCGCCTTTTCTCGCCAGTTGGTAACACCAAGGATACGGCGGGATTCTTCTGCCTGGTCTTTCCAGCGGAGTCTTGGTCGTCCTCTCTTGCTGCTTCTATCGGGTACGTTATCGAAAACCTTTCGCGCTGGCTCATCTTCATTCATTCTCATAACATGGGCCTAGCCAACGCAATTAGCCTAATTTGATTCGCCTAGCTATATCCACATCAGAATATAGACTACATAGCTCTGCGTTCCATCGACGTCGGTACTCGCCGTTTTCTCTAACTGGACCATATATTCTACGGAAATTTTTTTCTTTGGAAACTCCCCGGTGGTTTTCATCCACTTGCGATATAACCCAAATTTCGGAGCCATTTGTCAAGACAGGTAAAATGAGAGTCTGATATACCTGGACTTTTGTCCGTCGACTTGCTGAGCCCAAAATAGCACCTATTTGCAAGCACAATTATCCTATCTATCTCCAGGCTGACGTTGTTGTCCTTGTTCACGACGGATCCAAGGTAGACAAATTCATCTACCACTTCAAAATTAAATCGGTTGTCAACGTTCAAGTGCGGACCGAGTCGAGAGGTTTCTCTAGTCGTTGACACCATCAATTTTGTCTTGCCCTCATTAACAGAAAGACCCACCTTCGCTGATTCCTTTTCGATTCTTGAAAATACTGCAGTAACCTCTCGCAAATTTCGCCCAATGATGTCTATGTCGTCAGCATACGCCAGCAACATATGGCTTTTCGTGTTAATGGTCTTGTTCGTATTTACTGCAGCCTTTCTCATTATCATCTCCTTTAAGATGTTGAAGAGATTGCACGAAAGTGTGTCGCCTTGTCTAAGTCCTCGCTTGGTACAGAATGGTTCAGTGAGGTCTTTCCCCACTTTCACTGCTGCTTTGGTGTTGGTCAGCGTCATTCTACAGAGGCGGATCAGTTTTGCCGGAATACCAAGTTCAGACATAGCTTCGTACAGTTTTCCCTGTATGGGGCTATCGAAATCAGCTTTGTAATCGACAAAAATGTGGTATGTATCGATTTGTTTTTCGTGGGTCTTTTCCAGAATCTGGCGTAGCGTGATTATTTGGTGAGTCGTTGATTTGCCTCGTCTAAAACCACACTGATAAGGTCCCATCAGGTATTCAATAATTGGCTTTAGTCTTTCACATAATACGCTCGACAAGACCTTATACGCGATGGATAAAAGACTAATACCGCGATAGTTGGAACAAACACACGGATCATCCTTTCCGAATAAAGGACATTTGGGCTAGCAGTCCTTCGCCACCTGCCTTGAAAAGTTCAGCGGGTAGGTCATCCGCACCAACGTTCTAATCTCGTCTTGGTTGGAGGGGGGGGGGGTACAATATACACTATCTTCCATTATCATTACCTCCTGATCTTCAGTGGAAGAACCTGAGTGCAGTAGTGCTGAAAAGTGGTCTCTCCACATTTTGAGCACACACAGCTTCTCAGTCACCAGATTCCCATTCTCGTCCTTGCAGGAGGACAGCCCATTATTAGGCCCGTTATTCGATCTTCTTACCCTCTGGAAAAACTTTCGGGATTCACCGTTCATCCTGCAGATTTCGGTTCTTTCACTCTCTCTCTGCTCCCACTGCCATTTTTCCCGCTTAAATAGTTGGTTTTCCTCCCTTCTTAGCTTCTTGTACCGCTCACTCGCAGTACGCGTTGTAACTGACTGTTTCGTTGCCATACGTGCAACGTCTTTTTCATCAGTTGCAATGCGACATTCCTCGTCGTACCATGGCTTATCCTTCTGCGGTTTTTGATAACCAAGTTCAGTCCTTGCAACGGTTTCCATAGAATGGGAGATGTGCTTCCACTGCGCATCTGGGTTTTCAGGAGAGAGAGTTTCTGGAATTTAATAAATAAATGGTTTCCCAATACATCCCATGAAGGGACCGGGGAGAACATCCCACAGTCACTCAGCTGTGCGCTTTCCAGTTTTCACTCACTGATTGGGACCTACAGTTTAGTCTCCGGTATTTGTAGCTTGTCAATATCGAGCTTTTCCTGTGTTCGGCTTCGTACGTTTTTCACCCTACTTAATCTCGTGCGAACTTTCGCAGCCGCCAGGTAATGATCCGAGTCGATATTGGCACCTCGAATCACACGTAACGGGCGCTACAAAAGTTTTTTAAATAAAATAAAACCGGTTTTAGATACCAATGAAATTCTGTATTCCTGTGAAAGTACGTACGAGCCATTATGTATGGAACTCGATTTTTTTTGCATGGCCACCACGGGCACGCTTGCAGAAGTCCAGACGCTGAACCCAATTTTCGACGGTTTTTGAAGCATAAATCGTCCGATACTCATCAATCGTCGCTGGCTTGTTGGCATAGACCATAGACTTGACGTAGCCCCACAGGAAATAATCTAACGGCGTCAAATCGCACGACCGAGGCGGCCAATGGACTGGGCCATTTCGTGAGATAACACGTTCACCAAACTTGGTTTCCAATAAATTGATTGTGGCATTCGCTGTGTGGCTTGTGGCGCCGTCCTGTTGGAACCACATGTCCTCCAAGTCCATATTATCCAATTGGGGCCAAAAATCATTGAACGGTAGCGATTCGCATTCACAGTAATGTGCCGGTCTTGATCATCATGGAAGAAGTACGGCCCAATGACGCCGCCGGCCCATAAACCGCACCAAATCGTAATTTTTCCGGGATGCAATGATGACTCATGGATTACGTGTGGATTTCTGTCTGACCTATAACGCATATTTTGCTTATTGACGAAGCCATTCAGCCAGAAATGAGCCTCATCGCTGAATATGATTTTCCGATGAAAATCCGAACGTAGCGCTGTTAAACTTGAGGCCACTGACTCCAAATTTCGGTAGTAAATTTTAATAATTTCGACTCGTTGTTGGCTCGTATATCTTTCCATGATGAAACGGCAAACCTCACTGAAGAGAAATGTCAAAAGAGCGGGAAAAATATGGCGTCGTTTGCTGTCCCTATCGATTTACTTTTGTAGCGTCTCTGTGGGAAAACCCTTTACATCAATTACACTAGAAGAGTGCCTGCCATCTATTACCAAGTGATCAATCTGGTTCTTCGTCCGTTGATCAGGAGATATCCAGGTCGCCTTATGAATTTATGCTACTAACTACCATGTTCTTTGCAGCGGCGAAGTCTATCAGTCTTATTCCATTATTGGAGGTGGTATCATGTAGACTGTGATTACCGATGGTTGGTCGAACGACACTTTCCTTTCCCAATTTGACATTAAAATCACCTAGAATAATCTTTATGTCGTGGTCACGGCAGCGTTCATATACTTCCTCCAGACGCTCATAAAATGTTTCTTTGATCTCATCATCTTTATCCTCTGTCTGTGCGTGCACATAAATTAACGAGATGTTGAAATATTTCGCCTTGATACGAATTGTGGCTATCCGGTCACTCACTGGGTTGAACCTTGAAACTAGGTGTCAGTCTCTTGGCAACTATAAATCCGCACCCAAATTCGTGCTTTCGCTCATGGCAGCTGTAGTAAATATCGAAGTTTTTTCCTTCTGGTGCAACCATATCCTATCCATCGCATTTCCTGGATCGCTGTGATGTCAGCTTTATATTTTCCGAGGACATCCGCCAGTTGGAAAGTGGCACCAATCTTGTATTGCGTTCGCACATTCCAGGTACATATCCTTAAATCATGGTCCTTATAACGTTTGCGAGGGTCGTCAACAGTTGGGGGGTTTCTTTGTTCTTTATTTCCAACGTATATTTTCATTGCCAACATAACGGTGGCGGGAGGCAAACCCAGCCCACCGTGGATTGCATTTTACCTACTGCCAGGATGATTATGTTTCAGCGGCCCATTATGGATCAGACGCTGACCAGAATGCAGTATGTCGAAACTGGATTTTAAATAAATAAATAAAATAAATGGTTTCTCATTACATCCCATGAAGGGACTGGGGAGAACTTCTCACAATCACTGAGCTGTGCGCTTTCCAGTTTTCACTCACTGATTGGGACCTACAGTTTTACACCGATTCCGAACGGTAATTTGAGAAGCTTTTTCATGGCTAGATACTCGATAGTGTCACCGTCACTATGCGAGGTGACCGCCGCCGAAAGAAAATTTGAAGGTGGTCAGAGCCGGGTTCGAACCCAGGATCTCATGTACAAGAACCGCGCACACTAACCATTGCACCACCGACGGCCACTGAAACTGGATTTTAGTTTCTTAAATTTTGATCCGCCGTTGGCCAGGGTGTTGGCTCATCCGCCTTCAAAGGACAGAAGAATATGTCCATTACTTCGAAGAGCTTCAGTGACAGGGTCACCTAATAATCATGAAACGTATCAGTGATCGCATTACCACTCAGGTTGCTCATTCGTTTCGCCTTCTCACTTTAGCTAGCTAACGGAGGTTTCCGATAAGCCATAGCCCAGGACATACTGCGTGGAAGTAGTTAGCTGCTTGGACTGCCCAATGAAGGAATCATTCATTTGTTTGTTTGTCGTACCAACAAACATCCGCAACAGTGAAAACGTTTAATGAACAAAAACATCAAAGTGCAAATTATTTTTTGTTTGTTTCAAAGCAGAAAGTCGTGAAGGAGAAAAAAAATTCCTAAAGGAGGGAAAGGGAATATATCTACTTATATTTGTACCGAGTAAATATTAATTTTTCTGTTAAGTCCACATTCCTTAATTTGTGGAAATCTCTCCATCAAAGTGTGAAGTGTGAAATTAAGTTTTAATTTAATTTTTGATCTTAAACCGCGAATCCTCACATATTTTGCCATACTCGAGTATAATAAAATTTAAATTCAGTAACTTCTTTGATTGAGAAATTTCTAGCTTAGATTATTTACGTGTTTTTTTTCCTCGAGTGTAACATATTTTTTTTGTTCTAATATCGTCACCTAAAATGCAAAAAGACGTAACAACATTTTCATCACTTTACAGGGGAGGCAAAAAATAGTTAGACATAGAATCGGAATTTTGTGAATAAAATTACCATTTTGGGTCGTATATGTCGAAGAATTTGTGGGGATATGTAGTTTAGTCAATTGTAAGTATAGGGGCATCGAAATTTTATATAAAATTTCAGTTCAAAGAAAAAACGTGTATTTATGAAAAACTTCATATTTTTAATCCTTTTAATAAAATCGTTGATTTTGAACTTCTGTGTTTAAAACTGCGTCAAATCGTGTATTTTAGTCAAACACATCGTAATCAATCAGAAAGAAAAATTTGAAATTTTGTTGTTACGTCATTTTGCATTTTAGGTGACGATATGTGTCTAAACACATGTCGTTTGTGAATTAGGTTGTGTCTCTTGCTAAGTGTTGCGGATACGTTTGTATCTGTTTAATATACCTACCTACCCAGCCAACAATTCTTTCCGAAGTTTCTGAAATCAGAGATTTTTTCGAAATTATCTGAAATTTGATCAGACAATTAACCGAATCATTCAAATTTCCTTCAGAAATTTAACAGAATTTCTGCAAATTTTTTGTCATCGGTTTCTGCACATTTCCCTATTTTTATACGAGAAATATGTGAGTATTCTGCACATTCTCTAAAGATAATTTTTGTGTGGTTTTTTATTTTCATACTGTACATTTTCGGGGAATTGATTTTTTGTCTTTTGTACATTCTTTAGTTTGTTTTTTGATATTTTTCTCAGTTATTGTCAGCAATTGTGTGGTAAACACGTCTCGGAAATAATTATAATAAATAATTTTACGTGTTTTATTAGTACAATGAAGTACACAAATTTGATTTTAAATAATTTGTTATTATAAAATTAAAGTTTAAAAAAATTTATTTCACAAATCAGAAAACGGCAGATAGTCTGACAATGTTCGGATGTTTAGTCAGACTTTTGTCCGAAAACGTGTCGAATAATCTGGCAAAGCATACGAAATGATCCGAATTTTCTTACCATTTTCGTATGTTTAGTCAGACTTTTGTCCGACATTCGGACCAAGGGTCCGAAAACGGTAAGAAAAGTCTAACCATTTTCTGTTTTTAATCAGACTTTGTTGAGATACGTCGAAAAGTCCTTCAGAATTTCCTCCGAATTTTCATCCGAATTCGGACAGAAATCTGTCAGGAGACTCTGAAAATATTTCCGAATTTCCCCAGACAAGCAGGTCCGAATTGTTGTCAATCGGCCATACAATTTTCGGTACGTTCTCTGATGGAAATCGGCATCAAAATCGGATACTTGTGCAGAGTTTTTTAACGATTTCTGACCGAATTCGGAACAAAATGTTTACTGGGTACGTACATATCACGAACATAGTATATACTGCTTAACAGTGATATTGCTGACCACTTCGCAGTCGTAACTTAGATATTGTCAACAGAAACACTCTCAGTAATGCTGCGGAAGTATGACTATTAAGTGTACGTGGACATAATTCTAGCAACACTTGTGCCGCAGAATTGCAATTTACAGGGATCAGTCACAACTACATCAACCGCATGATACAGCGAACTCTGCGAAAGTACTGTCAATGAGGGAGACAGCAATCAAAGTAAGTCAATGAATTCTTTTATTTTTCTTGTTTGTTGAGTCATTGAGTCATTCTTGTAAATTGTAAAGTGACCAGAAGAAAATGAAGTAACGTTTCCGAGTTTTATTAAACGATTTCTTTCTTCCCGTCTAAGATTTATTATATAACTTATGTTTCTTGTAGATTCTATTAGTTGTAATATCATACGGAAAGATCGAGTGTTATCAAGAATTTATTTAGGTTTTTTGTCAATCGGCGAGTAATTAACATTAAAATAATCTGCTATATTTGCAACTGAGTTTAAAACGAAAAGTAATTATTTTCGTCTTCCACCTACGAGATTAATTAAAATTAAATACAAACTTGAATGAATTTTTCTGTGGAATATCTGCAATTAGGTTTAGTGTTATTATGATTAAGTTAATTTTGTTAAATAAATCGAAAATGAATTGTGAATAGAATCTTTAGGATTTCTGTTTGATTCCAATCACTTCTGTTAGGGCTTGTTAATCATCGTTGGGGTCACAAAATATACTCTTATTGGATTCTCTTAGTATTAGTGACCATGGTTGGGCGGGCTCTTTAAGCAACTTTACATCATGTTGCTAAGAAGTTGGACATTTACTTTCTCACATCTATCTCGTATCTTTTTACACGCTATTTTGTATCTTTCCTGCAGTTTTCTGGTAACTTTCTGTTAAATTTTTTTTTTATCTCCAATTTTATTTACTCTTTTTCTTGCCTATTTCTCTCTTTTTATGTTAGTTAACATTGTTTATATGCACGTAAAAATAAATACTTTTATAATTAGCGAAGTGGTGTTGGTAGCTTCGAAGCAACGAACCCCCCTACGACGAGCAATAAGGCCGGTGTTATTGCATGCGACCGCTTCAGAAATGCTTTCAATAAGATCTTCCATATTGTCAATTCGTTATATGCTACATTATAAATTTAATGGCGGCCAACGTGGGGCCCGAACATGATCGAACTTTCTTTTTTTGAGACCATATTATCTCACTTTTAGTAGTATTTAATATCCAGTTTGTTCGGCTCCAATTCTCACTTTTCATCTTTCATTTCTTTCTTGTCGTTTGTGTCATAACTTTTGTTTATTCGTACCTCTTTAGTAGTTCATGTTAATTGATACCTATTAGTACATTTACTGCCACTATTAAAAGGGATGCTTTATCTTCTTATTAAATGATTCTGTTGTTTGCGTTTTAAACCGATTGGAATTCAGTTTCTGGTTTTAGTTATATCTAGAACTGACCACGGATTAATCGTAATTAACAATTTCATCCTATCGACTATAAATGGGTGTATAGATTAGGCGTATCTATACCAATATAGTGCATTCATACGTTATTTGTTACTTTTATGCTTTTCTTTCTATTTTTCTTTTCCGTGTCCAAGTCTTCTTTATATACCTAACAAGCTTTTAACACTAGTTGCGGAATCAAACAGGTAATTCATCATAGTAGAGTTCAGGTACACCGATATTCTGCTTAAGTAAACTATTTAGTTGAGTTTGTTTATTTTTTTTTTATTTTTTGTTTTCTAGTAATCTTGAAATTAGTTCTTTGCAAAGCCTACGGGATATCTGTAGAAGAAGAGAATTTTTTTGCAGGACATTCGCTATAAACATGGCCCATCTTTTTCCAAATCTGTTCCAATTTTGAAACACGTATCCGAGTTGGATGATCAGTTAGTTGCTCTGAATGACGCTCCAATTTTGGACGGCGAGGAAATTTCTGCTCTTAACCTGGTTTGCTGGAATTGCCAGAAGGCGGGGCATAGATATCAAGATTGCCTGTCAGACAAGACAATTTTCTGTTACGGTGTGGTGCAAAAAACACATACAAAGCTAATTACATTAATTGCAACCAAAAAAACGGCCGAATTGGTGCACAGATAAATGCACCAAAACAGACGAGGGGGCCCGTGCCGGAAAATGAATAAACATTTTAAGAAAACAAGATTTGAATATACCCAGACATGACCATATACTACCCGATAATGAGTTAAATGAGGAGCAGAACGCTATTGTAAAACTTCATACCATCAAACCTCTTCATGTACGCGTGAGAGAATATTATGAAGTTAGGAATAGGATATTTCAAAGTGAATCAAACCTGCCCAACGGAGGCGTTCATTTTGGAAAAAAGTTAATGGCTTTAATAAAAACTTCGTCAGCTCCGTTCTGGATAAGCCTGGTGATGTACGACCATATGCTGAAGTACTCCTGTTTGGGAAGATGATGTTGGGTCTCTTGGATACCGGCGCTTCCATTAGTTGTATTGCTGCTGGTCATCCTTTTAAAAAATTTAGGTCATCGTTTAAAACAGCTGATGGTGAGAACCAAAATGTAGTAGGATTTTTAGAGGAGCACATTAGTTTTAAGAACGTGAGGAAACCCATAACAATATTAATTATACCCAGCCTTGAAAGAGATTTGTTTCGTGGTATAGACTTTTGGAGATCGTTTGATTCCGCCTGGATTGGTTGTTAGTGATTTTGTGTCAGATAGTTTATCTTTTGTTTCTGAAGTGCAGCTCAAATGAACCTTTCCGAAATACAGAAGCATACGTTGGATCAAGCGATTGGATTATTTGATCATTTGCTAAGGAAGGTTTAGGGAAAACTGACGTTCTTGCGCATGTTATTGATACTGGTGCTGCAAAACCCATAAAGCAACGACATTATCCGGTTTCTCCTGCTGTGGAGAAACTAATCTACGCAGAATTGGATAGAATGCTAAAGTTAGGCGTCATTGAGGAATCCAATAGTGCATGGTATTCACCTGTCGTACTTCATCGTCAACCTGGGAAAGATAGGCTTTGTTTGGACAGCCGTAAACGGAATTCGGTCACTGTAGGGGATGCATATCCTTTGCCACAGATTGATGGAATTTTACGTAGACTTCCTAAAGCCGAATTCGTTACTAGCTTGGATCTGAATGATGCTTTTTGGCAGATTCCGTTGGATAAGAAATCGAGAGAGAAAACAGCATTTACCGTTCCTGGGAGACCGTTATATCAATACAGGGTGATTCAGGAAGTTCCCTACAAATTCCTCCAACGTATTCCTTGGCTCATTTCATGAAGAAAAGTCTACTAGGACAATGTCCGAAAATGCAAGGGTTCGAAATGGCAGCGGGTTCAAAATTTTCGGATTGGTGGTCGGAGGGTAGTAGGGTAGTAGGGTAAAGTTGCTAACTTCTGAGCCAGTGGTCGGATTTTTGGAAAGGTTTTTCAGAGGCCTTTCAGAGTCAATAAAAAAAAAGTAGAAAAAAGTCAAATCGCCGTGATACAGAGATGCTCAGCCAGATGGCAGGTAACTTATGAGGTCTTACCGTTCCAAAGTTATGACCTCTTAAAGACCTTTCCAACAAGCCCAAAAACAAAAAAATCCACCACTGGCTCAGAAGTTAGCAACTTTACAGTACTACCCTCCGACCGCCAATCCCAAAATTTTGAACCCGCTGCCATTTCGCACCCTTGCTTTTTCGGACATGGCCCTAGTGGACTTTTCTTCATGAAATGAGCCAAGGAATACGCTGGAGAAATTTGTCCGAAACTTCCTGAATCACCCTGTATACGGTTATGCCCTTCGGGCTTTGCAATGCTCCACAGACTATGTCTCGTCTGATGGACAAGTTTATTCCACCGGCTCTCAGGACTGAAGTGTTTGTTTACCTCGACGATCTGTTGATCGTTTCGGATACATTTCAAAGCCATCTGGAAGTTCTGAGGATAGCTTCGCAGTAAATGCGTGGATCAGGATTGACAATTAACGTTGAAAAACGCAATTTTTGTGTCGTTGAAGTTAAGTATTTGGGTCATTTGGTTGGTAATGGAGTAATCTGTACGGATCCGGATAAAGTGTCCGTGATAACCGACTTTCCTGTCCCACGATCTATTAAACAAGTTCGTTGATTCTTGGGAATGACTTGGTGGTATCGGAAATTTATTAAAGACTATGCTACCACTGCTACACCGTTGACAGATTTAACAAAGGTGAAGCGCAAGTTTGAGTTGAAGCCCAAAAAGCTTTTGAGGTTTTGACAACTCACTTGACCATTGTTTATACACTGTGATGCAAGTAAGACCGGAGTAGGAGAGGTTTTAGTGCAGAAGGATATGGAGGGTGAAGAGCTTCCTATAGCCTTCATGTCGAAAAAGCTAAATCAAGCCCAACGGAACTATTCGGTTACCGAACAGGAATGTTTGGCAGCGATGTTAAAATAAATAAATGGTTTCCCATTACATCCCATGAAGGGACCGGGGAGAACTTCTCACAATCACTGAGCTGTGCGCTTTCCAGTTTTCACTCTCTGATTGGGACCTACAGTTTTACACCGATTCCGAACGGTATTTTGAGAAGCTTTTTCATGGCTATATACTCGATAGTGTCGCCGTCACTAAGCGAGGTGACCGTCGTCGAAAGAAATTTTAAGGTGGTTGGAGCAGGGATCGAACCCAGGATCTGCTGTACAAGAGGCGCGCACACTACCCATTGCACCACCGACGGTCACTGGCAGCGATGTTATGCATTAAAAAATTCAGAGCTTACGTCGAAGGACATGAGTTCACTGTTATTACTGATCATGGATCATTAAAGTGGCTCATGTCCCAGACGGATCTCAGCACCAGGTTAGCTCGGTGGGCTTTGAAGTTGCAGGTCTACAAATTTGATATTCAGCATAGGCGTGGTAGTCTAAACATAGTTCCCGATACGCTCTCTAGGGCCAATACTGATGATTTGTCCGCTCTATGTCTGGGATGTTTGTCCGATGTGGGAAATGACTCTGGGGTTTGCGTAGATCTTAATTCACACCATTTTCGATCGGATGAATATAAACAACTTTTGGAAAACGTTGAGAGAAGTATTGATTAGATGCCAGACTTGAAAATTGTCGATGGCTACTTGTACAGACGGATGGAACATGCCACAGGAGAACAGGTGCACGATGATTAGTGTTGGAAACTGTGGATTCCTCGACTTACGGTTCCTGAGGTTCTAAAACGTGCTCACGATAATCCGCTATCGGCACATGGCGGTATTAATAAAACTTTGTAAAAAATTCGCAAATTCTATTTTTGGCCTAACCTTGCTGTTGATGTGAAGTCCTATATTAATAACTGTGAGGTGTGTAAGACGACTAAACACCCAATTCATACCGTTAGACCCCCTATGCGAAAAACTTCTGAAACACAGCGTTTCTTTCAGAAAATTTATGTGGATTTTCTTGGACCGTATCCTAGGTCGAAGTCTGGTCATATAGGAATTGTTTTCGCGTTAGACCATTTTAGTAAATTTCCGTTTCTGAGGCTGCGAAGAAGTTTTCTTCGAATGTGGTTGTTTGTTATTTGGAGACCGAGTTGTTTCACACCTTTGGGGTACCGGAGACGATAGCTTCGGATAATGGATCTCAGTTCAGATCGAAACAGTTTCTTGAGTTTTTAAAACGTTACGGCGTCGGCCATCTTTACACCGCTGTTCACTCCACACAAGCAAACGCCTCCGAGCGTGTGAATAGGTCAGTATTAGCTGCGGTAAAGTCATACATTAACCCTGATCAAAAGAACTGGGATGAGATGTTGAGTAGTATCAGTTTTGCTCTCCGGTCAACTGTGCACTCTGCTATAGGGACATCGCCGTATTACCTAGCATTCGGGCAACACATGATCACGAACGGATCTACATATCCCTTATTGCGCCAGTTGGAAATGTTGGAAGACCGTTCAGTAAGATTTAACAGAAGTGATTCTTTTCAAATTATGTCAAAGAGAGCGGAAGTTAATATGCAGAAACAGTTTGATAGAAATGAAAAATCATAAAATCTTCGATGCCGGGATGTAGGCCAAGAGGTATTCGTACAAAGTAATTTCGAGTAGGGGTTTAACGCAAAATTGGCTCCGAATTTCGTCAAAGACCGCATACGACGGAAGTTGGGAAAGAGTTATTATGAGCTGGAGGATTTCAATGGCAATCTCGTAGGTACTTACCATGCCAAGGACATTCGCCAGTAACTTGTAGCTTTCCAGGCGGAATCAGCTGTATGGAAAAAATTATCCTCAAGTCTGATTTTGGCTGGGGGGAATTGTAATGGCGCTTGGATTGCATTTTGGATTTATTTTGGGTTCAACGGATTTCACTGTTTCTCACCACAGTAAATTTTCTTTGTTGAACGCCGCCTAGGTGTTAGTGACAATTTATTGTGAATGGCTCGATTATTATGCTGTTGACGTTCTACCCTTATTTGTTTTTACCAGAATTGTAATATCTGGAATGAAAACGTTAGGTGTTGGCGTCACCGAGGTTTCTTTTGGGCAAGATACTTTCGTCCATTTAAATTCTTAGAATCCACTCGGTAAAGTTAACTTTAACAGCGTCAACATTTTTTCCCCTCTTTATTTAAACAATCTTAGCTATGTAAAGATAGTTTACATTGAAACTACGACTAGTCTAAATGGACTAACTAGTAGTATTTTGAAGTAGGTTTAGTAGTGTATAATTACAAATTTATTTATTTTATCTTTATTGAATGAAACGGCTCAATAAATCATGGGGTTTACATCTGTTGAGCCGCCGGGGTATTTCGTCATTGCTCAGCAATTCAGGAATCAGCTCATTTGTGTGTTGTTCAAGTCGTAACCGGTGGTTTTTTGCTTGTCCCTGAATTTCCTCTTTTACCGAATTTATGCCAAGGTCTCTACGCAGGTCCAAATTTCTGATATACCACGGAGCATTTACTAAATCTCGAAGTACTTTGTTTTGAAATCGTCGTATTTTTGCAATGTCATTATCACTGGCACAACCGCAAAGTTGTATTCCATATAACCAAACTGGTTTCAAAATTTGATTTTAAATCAGGATTTTATTATTTATGGACAGGGCTGAATGTCTTCCCATTAGCCAATTCAAATTTCTGTACTTTATATTTAGTTCCTCTCGTTTTTCTTCACGTGTGTTTTCCACCTAAGTTTGGCATCAAGTGTCATACCAAGGTACTTAGCCGTGTTTTCAATTGGCACAATTTGACCATCTACGTAGATTGGATGTTGAGTAATAAATTTGTTTGTAAAATATATGTGGCTCGATTTAGAGCAGTATATATGCATCCTCCATTCAATAGTCCATTGGATTACTTGGTTTTATGCTGATTGTAGTTTCTCTGTAGCTTCAATACTAGTTTTGCCTACTGTCATTATGGCTGTATCATATGCACATGTACCCACGACGCAATCGGGATTTATTGGCATATCTCTTGTAAACAACAGGCATAGCACAGGGCCCAAAATGCTTCCTTGGGGAACACCTGAATATATAGGATGTAGTGACGAGTAATCAGTTCCTTCTTTCACGCGATAATATCTTTCGTTTAATTATGACTTAATAAATTTACAATATTTATTTGGATATATGTGATTCAGTTTATGTAGAAGACCTTTGTTCCAAACAGAATCAAATGCCTTTGTTACATCTAAAAAGACTGCAGAACAAATTTCTTTATTTTCAATGGTTTTCTCAACAGAGTGTATTATTCTGTGAATCTGCTGAATGGTGAAATGTTTGTGGCGAAAGCCACATTCGTGTTTTGGAATAAGGTTCCGTCCATCTGTTATTTTATTTAATCTTTTAAGAAAGAATTTTTCAATCAGCTTGCCGATGACAGGAAGCAAAGATATCGGCCTATATGAATAAACATTATGTGGTGGTTTACCTGTTTTTGGTATCATTATAATTTCCGCCACTTTCCAGTATAATGGAAAATATTGGAGGCTTATAGCTGAATTTAGAGTCACAGTGAGGGTTTTGATTCCATTTTCATGTAGATTTTTTAGTACTTCTGCATTAATCAGATCGTACCCTGGGGACTTTTTTCTTGAGCCTCTTAATCTCTTCTTTTACTTCTTCTTTGGAGATAGCTGGTATTCCTTCATCGTCGCAGTTTGGTACGTCTATTAGTCCTTGATTATTGGGATTCTGGTTTTGGAATATTTTTGAAAGATACTCAGTGAACATATTGGCCTTTTCCATACTTGTCTTCGCCCACACTCCTGAGTCACTTTTTAATGCTATTTTCTGTTTAACCGGTCTTTTTAGTTTGTTGGTGGCTTCCCAAAGGGAATAATCAGTATTTCTATTAGCTTATATAGGAGCTGAAATTTTCATTTTTAAATTTTTTAATTTCTTTTCTAACTTTTTGAGTAGCTTTATTAAGAGCTCGTTTAGCATGTGGTGATCTTGTTCTCTGCCATCTTCTCCTTAGTTTTCTCTTTTTCTTAACAAGTTTTTATTGAAATGTGGATATGTGTATCTGTGATTTTGTTTCTGGTACGTAGGCATACTGTCCCACGCCGATTTTTGAATCAAGCTGGTGAATTGTATTACTTGATTGTCCAGTTCATCCGTTGAATTTGTTACACCAACAAGAGCAGCATTTTTCATGACAAGGTATTTGTAATAATTCCAATCGGTTGACTTACTTGTGAGTTTACATTGTGAAGATATTTCTTCAGGTTGGCATGAGATTGATAAGAATATCGGAGAATGGTCAGAATTTAGATCATAGCCTTCCATTACCCTCAGGTGTGATTTATCTACCTTTCTGGTAATAAAGCAATCTATTAAATCAGGTAATTTTGTCGGGTTTGTAGGCCAGTAGGTAGCGGAACCTGTCGAGATGAAGTAGCATCGTGTGCTATTAATAGCTTTAAGAAGCTCTCTACCTTTCGGTGAAGTTAATCTTGAACCCCATAAAACGTGCTTGGCGTTAAAGTCACCACCCCTGATAAACCTATATTTATGACTGTTTATCAGTAACTTGTACTTATCTTTTTAATGTTATGTCTAGGTGGCCTGTATACGGAAGTGAAAGAGGTCCACAAACCGTTTGTCAATAAGGTCACCGTAGTTCCTTGAATTTCCTCAGTGCAATATTTTTCTTCCTCATAGTGCTCCAGTGTATTTTTTATTATAACTGCACTACCTCCTCTGGCATTGTTACTGGGATGTTGAGTATGATATATGTTATAGTTTTTAAAACTTATGTGACTTTCCCTTGTAAAATGTGTCTCACTTATTAAGCATATGTCAATATTTTGTTCTTCTAAAACAGCTAACAATTAATTTTTGTGGGGTTGTAACCCGTTAGCATTCCATTCCATTATAGGAATCATTATTCTTGTTCAAAATAGTTATTAAAATTGTTTCCAGGGAAATTAGACGTCTATCAAGTTTTTGGTTTGTGATCTCAATATTTTCAAAGTTCTTTAAGATCATTAATAAAGTTACATTTTCTTCTGGATTTGTATTTTGAACTTTGTTTTTGAGCACATCAGAGTAAGAATTTCATGCTCCTGGTCTCTGGATTTGTATTTTGAACTTTGTTTTTGAGCACATCAGAGTAAGAATTTCATGCTCCTGGTCTCTGAATATCGCGTTTTTGGGACATCATGCTCACATTACGAGTTTCTATATGTCCACAACCCTCTTGGAACTGCGGATAATTTGTAGCTTGCTCATTATATTCTTTTGATAATTCAACGTTTTGATGCTCTTGATTGTTTAATTCTTGAGATTTCATTTTTTTATTTCGAATTTTATTTTGTTATTTTGCAACCATGCATCCGCGATAACTAGCAGGATGCTGCTCACCACAGTTGCAGCAGTTAATTTCTGTATTTTTTGGTTTTTCAAAGTGTTTAGGGAGGTGTCTACCGGCGTAGCGTACACATCGCGGCTGTTTAGAGCAGTAGTTTTTGGTGTGGTTGAAAGATTGACAATTTTTACACTGCAGTATATCTTTTGGGCTTTCTATTGGCTCTATTTTGACTATAGTGTTCAATATTTCTCTAATTTTATATATTTTGTCAACATTTCCGGTGTGTTCAAAGCACAGTATAAATATATTCAGGGGTGTTTTTGTTCTATATTTAAACTTGCTTAATGCGTATATAATTTGAAACCCTTTCTATTTTAGGTCTAGTATAATGGCTTCTGGTTCACATGAGCTATGTAGATATTTTGCCAGGACCCTAATGGGTCTCTCTTGTTAATTTTCATAAGAGTGCCAAGCAATGTTGGTTCCGCTAAGGTATTTTGTGAGTTGTCTGTAGTAGGTACTGTCATATGTTGTTATATTAACACATTTTGACTTGCAATTCTAATATTAAAGTTGCCTTTTATTACATTTTTTATATTTTGTACCAGCTGATTATAATTTCCGAAAAATGTATGACAATCGGAGGTGTCCTTCTATTAATGGGTAAGTTGGTTTCTACTCTAACTTGTTGGTTAGCTACTGATGGCGTAAAATTTGGCTGAACTACTTCTGGTGAATTTGGTTTCTTCCTCGTTTTGGCGCGATTTCTCTGTACTATACACTCCGTTTCCTTTGCGAGCATCGGTCTCATAAGATGGACCCCAGCATTTCTTAAAACGGCATTGTTGATTTGAACATCTTCTGAATTTATATTCTGTTCATTTTGTACTATTTGTTCATTATTTGACGCACATGCAGCGTCTATATTTAGTAATGTTTTAAATTTTCTGTTTTCGTCCAGCAAAAGATTGTTATCGTGTGATAGTTTTGAGCAACCATTCTCTAAAGTTTTTAAACGCACAAGAAGTTGGTTATTGGTGGCTTCATACTCCTTAAGTTTGCCTACTCTGAATTGGCTAAGGCTATTTCTTGGAGTATTAGTTATGATGTTGTTCATTTCCAATCTTTTTCCACAAGGTTTTTTGATGATAAGACAGTGGTGACTTAGTATGGTAGCTAGGACAACCACCAACATTGTCGAATGGTAATATAGTAAATGTCAATATCAGATGTGTCGGTAAAGCAGGTTTATGGTTGACAGGTTCTGTCTATGTTTCGATAAATAGAACACATCTAATCTAGTTGCGCGTTTCTTGTTTATCATAAATTGAGTGTTTTGTTAATGATGATTAACAAAAATTATAGAATCAAAACGGAAAAATTAAAAGTCTTTATTTCAAGTAAAAATCGAGAGAGTCCAGGGTTTCTAATTGAACGAATTTATGGTAATTTTAATAATTTCTGACTGTTTGTTCATAGATTTTAGGAAATAACCGGGAGCACAAAATTTAGTGACTAGCACAGTGTACATACTAATTATTTGAATTTTGAAGATTCATAGAATCAACTAGTATTTGCAAATCTGCTCGTATTGAATTTATATTGCCGACCGGATAGTACATACAGATATAATAAATGAAAAGTTGTTGCAGTCAACGGGTATCTTTATGGCGCCTATCTCTAAAGCATCTAGCGACTATACTTTTGTTATCGTAACTGTAGTATTGTATGTTCTTCTCGATTAATATAGTAGTTCCCCCACCCCCTATTGCATCAATTCAATATTTTCTTGATTTTATAATTTTTAAATATTACATTGTGTCTATGATTTAATTCTGTCTCATTTAGAAATTACAGAAAGTACTTTTTCTTAAAAATGGCACCTTTTCTTAAAGAAAAATTATCCCTTAATGAAAGAAGTACCTCTCTTTAAAAAAATTTCATTTTCTGGAAAATATTCATATTCTTACAAAATTACCTAAAAATATTAATTTTTTGTTAAAAAATACATTTTAGAAAAAAAAATTCTTAAAAAAAGTTTTTTATTTTACAAAACGTACCTTTTCTTAAAGATCCATTTAAATTATCGTATTTTTTAACGGGCGCGTTAGACGTGTTGGAACTGTAATGGCGCTTGGATTTATTTTGGGTTCAACGGATTTCACTGTTTCTCACCACAGTAAATTTTCATTGTTGAACGCCGCCTAAGTGTGAGTGACAATTTATTGTGAATGGCTCGTTTATTATGCTGTTGACGTTCTACCCTTATTTGTTTTTACCAGAATTGTAATATCTGGATTGAAAACGTTAGGTGTTGGCGTCACCGAGGTTTCTTTCGGGCAAGAGTGGATACTTTCGGCCATTTAAATTCTTAGAATCCACTGGGCAAAGTTAATTTTAACAGCGCCAACATTGATAAAGTTAATGCTGAAGTTAATGCTGTCAGTGAGGTGCCTCCTGTGTGATACGAGCTATATTTATTTTTGTATCTGTGCACTAAATTAATATTGCATTCATATTATTTTTTTTTTGTAAGTACTGCTCTTTGAGCCAAACTATTTCATTTTGACGTATAGGATTTTTCTTTTGGTGTAACAGGGGAAATCTTGGTGATCTTTACTCTCGAAGAGGGTAAATATTCTTGCTCTCTGCTGGCAAACACCTATGGTCCAGATAATTTTAGTAGAAACTTTGTTCTTCATTGGTTTCTCCACGCATGTTGCCCTCTCCACTAAAGGTAATTTCGTTGTTATTTTTTTTTTTGAATAATGCCCAATTTAAATGCATTGATCACGCAGGTTTGAAAATCATCAGTTAGGACACGACACAAAAGGGAATCGACAGAAACTCAGTTTGATCCAGATTTGTGAGTTCTCACACATTATTCTGGCTGCGTGATTTGTCATCTTTATTGTTGGAATTAGTATCGTGTAGAATTAGCATCGTGTAGTCGGTCCTAGTAGTTTGTCGCTGACGTGTGAAACTGTCGTGGGAAAAAATCTCCGTGATATTATATATATTACTTTACTTTACTTTTATCGACTATTTTACAACCTCATGAGGTCAGACGTCTTACACATATTAATTAAACAAACAAATTAAACAAATTTCAACATATTCTTCCAACTGGCTCTATCCTTCGCCTTTTCTCGCCAGTTGATAACATCAAGGATACGGAGAGATTCTTCTGCCTGGTCTTTCCAGCGGAGTCTTGGTCGTCCTCTCTTCTTGCTTCTATCGGGTACGTTATCGAAAACCTTTCGCGCTGGCTCATCTTCATTCATTCTGACAACATGGCCTAGCCAACGCAATTGGCCTAATTTGATTCGCCTAGCTATATCCACATCAGAATATAGACTATATAGCTCTGCGTTCCATCGACGTCGGTATTCGCCGTTTTCTCTAACAGGACCATATATTCTACGGACATTTTTTTCTTTGGAAACTCCCCGGTGTTTTTCATCCGCTTGCGATATAACCCAAGTTTCGGAGCCATTTGTCAAGACAGGTAAAATGAGAGTCTGAATAGCTGGACTTTTGTCCGTCGAGAGAGGGCTGCTTGCTGAGCCCAAAATAGCATCTATTTGCAAGCACAATTATCCTATCTATCTCCAGGCTGACGTTGTTGTACTTGTGCACGACGGATCCAAGGTATCATCTACCACTTCAAAATTAAATCGGTTGTCAACGTTCAAGTGCGGACCAAGTCGAGAGGTTTCTCTAGTCGTTGACACCATCAATTTTGTCTTGCCCTCATTAACAGAAAGACCCACCTTCGCTGATTCCTTTTCGATTCTTGAAAATACTGCAGTAACCTCTCGCAAATTTCTCCCAATGATGTCTATGTCGTCAGCATACGCCAGCAACATATGGCTTTTCGTGTTAATGGTCTTGTTCGTATTTACTGCAGCCTTTCTCATTATCATCTCCATTAAGATGTTGAAGAGATTGCACGAAAGTGTGCCGCCTTGTCTAAGTCCTCGCTTGGTACAGAATGGTTCAGTGAGGTCTTTCCCCACTTTCACTGCTGCTTTGGTGTTGGTCAGCGTCATTCTACAGAGGCGGATCAGTTTTGCCGGAATACCAAGTTCAGACATAGCTTCGTACAGTTTTCCCCGTATGGGGCTATCGAAAGCAGCTTTGTAATCGACAAAAAGGTGGTATGTATCGATTTGTTTTTCGTGGCTCTTTTCCAGAATCTGGCGTAGCGTGAATATTTGGTCAGTCGTTGACTTGCCTGGTCTAAAACCACACTGATAAGGTCCAATCAGGTATTCAATAATTGGCTTTAGTCTTTCACATAATACGCTCGACAAGACCTTATACGCGATGGATAAAAGACTAATACCGCGATAGTTGGAACAGACACACGGATCACCCTTTCCAAATAAAGGGCATAATACACTCAGACTCCAATCGTCGGGCATAGATTCCCCCAGCCATATACGGCATATAAGTTGATACATTTGGGCTAGCAGTCCTTCGCCACCTGCCTTGAAAAGTTCAGCGGGTATGTCATCCGCACCAACGTTCTAATCTCGTCTTGGTTGGGGGGGGGGGGTACAATCTACACTATCTTCCATTACACAGTGCAACACGAAAAAAAATAACCATATACGGACAACACTACGTGATAAGAGACAAAAAAAAAGACCCGTGTCTCCCAATTTTTCCCAAAGTCATGCACTTTTTTTATGGGCCGCCAAAGATCATTTTCGTAAAAATGTGATCATTTTCTCAGGCTCATATCTTGCAAACCGTTCAGAATTTCGATTTACTCTCTGAGGCAAAAATTGCGAACATATAAAATCAAAAAAACTTCACCTTCCAGATCAAAATCGCAAAAAACTTAAAAAAAAATCGATTTTTTTTACCTTTTTTCCCGTTTTCAGGTCCATAGGTAGCAAACCGTTCAAAATTCAAGGAAACAATCAACTACAAAAATTTACCTAAGATCTCAATAAACAAATTTCTAGAACATATAAACTTCCTAGAGATGATTCTTAACACTGTTTAGGTAGCACGCAAAAGTGAAAAATTTGCCGAAAATTTTTTTATTTCATTTTTTTTACCTTTTTCTCCTGTTCAGGTCCATAGGTAGCAAAAAATGAAATATGCCTGGCCAGAACCATGTGTTTGTCCAAGGGTTAACACCGTTTAGGTAGCGCTTAGGTATCACGCGATCATGCACCGACAGCAGCAGCACAGGCAATGCAGTAAGCTCAGCACACGCAACAAGGGACGCAGCACACAATATAAAAGCGACACGACGCTCACATCGAGGCATTACACAGCGCGACGTCAACGAGAGCTCAGCGGTGAAAGTTATAAAGTGAAAGTAAAAAAAGTGAAAGTGCTACAGTATAATTCGCACACAACATTGGCAACTGACAATTTCAATATGCAGTGTGAAAATATTGATTTATTTTGCTACGTTTGCGGTCATCAAACCAGAAAAAAAACATCTACAAGATTTTAGAAGGAAAAGAATCTTTTAACTAGTGAATTCAAAAGAGCATATACATTGTTTTTCGACGAAGTGGACTTGACCGGTGAAAATTACACACCTAATACAGTGTGTCGCCAATGTTATAACAATCTCATGGCATGGTTGAGTGGAGGCAGAGGTACTATGAAGTATTGTAAGCCGGTAAACTGGATTAATCGCCCAGGTGATCATGATGCAACCAGTTGCTATGCATGCGTAAATTACACATGTCGTCTAAATCGACATTCTGAGAAGAACAAAATTTCTAAAGCAACTGCAACAGCCACACTACCAGTGCTTGCACCTGAAAATTTTTTTATCACCAAGGCCGCCAACTCCAGATCGTACTACAGAATTTACAGCAATGAGTACAGCAAGTGGTGTTACTTATGAAGATTCATTTGATACCGATTATGAGCCCCAACAGGGAAGAGATGGACCACAACTAATAACACAAATGGAAATGGATTTCATTGTGGCCATATTGGGATTATCGCAGCGACTTGCAATATTTTTGACAGCTTTTTTAAAGCAAAGAAAACTCACACATGCTAATGTTAACTCTACGGCGTACCGCAAACGACAAGCTGAATTTCAGATGCTCTACACTCTAAATGATGACAATTCGTTCGCTTACTGCAACGATATAAAAGCTTTGGTGGTAAAAATGGGAATGAACTACATCGCTAGTGAGCGGAGATTATTTATTGATGGTTCTGTTTCAAGCTTGAAAGCAGTGTTGTTGCATGTGTCGAACCGAAAACCTTCCATTCCGCTAGCAATGGGTATCAACATGAAAGAAAGCTATGAAACATTGAAAGATATAATGGAAAAAATCAAATATTACGAAAATAAATGGAAGATTTGCTGTGATTTGAAGGTCATCAACATTTTGCAAGGGATCATCGATAAGGGCGGCTTCCCAAAAGTCTTTTGTTTTCTTTGTAATTGGGATTCACGCTCACCTCTGAATCAATTCCAATGTAACTCGTGGAGGCCAAGAGGAAGTGTGGATGAACAAATACAACAACATAGACTGAAGAATGCACCTTTAATTGACAATACTCAAGACATCTTGCTGCCACCGCTCCACATAAAATTGGGAATTGTTAAAAAATTCATCGAAGTGGCCGTTGTAAATTGTCCAAACGCATTCGACTATTTGAAAAGCGTTTTCCCAAAGCGTAGCGATGACAAAATTAAAAAAGGTATTGTAGTAAATTTAAAACGAATTTTTGTTCACCTAATTGTACTATGTATTTACACTAGTTAATGTTTTCTTTTCTGTCTTTATTTTTTGTTTTCATTTAACAGGCGTACTTAATGGCCCTGACATTAGAAAGCTATTCAAGAGCAACTTTGATTCATCGCTTGATGAAAATCATTCAATGGCATGGATTTACCTTCAGCGTGTATGCACCAGAGTCTTGGGAGGGGATCGAGACGCGGAACCGGAAGCAAGAGAATGGGTGAAACAAATGCTGCATTATTTTGGGATAATCGGCGCATCGATGACATTAAAGCTGCATTTTCTTCATTTTCATTTTGACGATTTTATCAAACAACTCCCTACCGAATCCGATGAGCAAGGAGAACGGTTTCATCAAACCACAATGCCCATGGAAAAACGGTACAAAGGCAAAAACCTCGACGCATTGCTTGCAGAGGTATGTTGGTGGAGTCACAAGATCACCCTGTATGATGTTAATGAAGTATTTGAAGAAGAAAGAGCTGATGATGGAGGGCAGTCTGGAAGCAACGTGCCTGTGGACACCATAATTGCTGAATCAGAGTCAGATTCGGACGATTCGGACGACGATTTGGATCCACAACTTAAGAGAGCGCGATTTGCAAGTCCAGGGCCATCAACATTATGAACATAATACGAATACTTTTTTTTAATATTTTTGTAATAGATATCTCAATGTTGAAGTAAATAAAAAACAAATGAAATTAAAAAACGGTGTTAAGAATAATTCCCAGGAAGTTTATATGTTCTAGTTTTTGTTTATTGAGATCTTAGGTAAATTTTTGTAGTTGATAGTTTCCTTGAATTTTGAACGGTTTGCTACCTATGGACCTGAACGCGGGAAAAAAGGTAAAAAAAATCGAATTTTTTTTAAGTTTTTTGCGATTTTGATCTGGAAGGTGAAGTTTTTTTGATTTTATATGTTCGCAATTTTTGTTCTTTATGACAAGAGCTACAACTTTGCTCAGAGAGTAAATCGAAATTCTGAACGGTTTGCAAGATATGAGCCTGAGAAAATGATCACATTTTTACGAAAATGATACCGAGGCCCCAAATCTTTGGCGGCCCATAAAAAAAAAGTGCATGACTTTGGGAAAAATTGGGAAACACGAGTCTTTTTTTTTAGTCTTTTATCACGTAGTGGTGTCCGTATATGGTTATTTTGCCATGACTTAAAAAATTACACACAGTGTTATCATTACCTCCTGATCTTCAGTGGAAGAATCTGAGTGCAGTAGGGCTGAAAAGTGGTCTCTCCACATTTTGAGCACACACAGCCTCTGAGTCACCAGATTCCCATTCTCGTCCTTCCAGGAGGGCAGCCCATTATTAACCCTCTGGAAAAACTTTCGGGATTCACCGTTCATCCTGCACATTTCGGTTCTTTCACTCTCTCTCTGCTCCCACTGCCATTTTTCCCGCTTAAATAGTTGGTATTCCTCCCTTCTTAGCTTCTTGTACCGCTCACTCGCAGTACGCGTTGTAACTGACTGTTTCGTTGCCATACGTGCAGCGTCTTTTTCATCAGTTGCAATGCGACATTCCTCGTCGTACCATGGCTTATCCTTCTGCGGTTTCCTTGCAGCGATTTCCATAGAATGGGAGATGTACTTCCTCTGCGCATCTGGGTTTTCAGGAGAGAGAGTTTCTGTCGATAGGACATTGATATCTCCGGTATTTAATAAATAAATGGTTTCCCAATACATCCCATGAAGGGACCGGGGAGAACTTCTCACAGTCACTCAGCTGTGCGTTTTCCAGTTTTCACTCACTGATTGGGACCTACAGTTTAGTCTCCGGTATTTGTAGCTTGTCAATATCCAGCTTTTCCTGTGTTCGGCTTCGTACGTTTTTCACCCTACTCAATCTCGTGCGAACTTTCGCAGCCGCCAGGTAATGATCCGAGTCGATATTGGCACCTCGAATCACACGTAACGGGTTTTTCAATAAGAGCGCTACAAAAGTTTTTTAAATAAATCAAAACCAGTTTTAGATACCAATGAAATTCTTTATTCCTGTGAAAGTACGTTCGATGCCATTATGTATGGAACTCGATGTCTTTTGCATGGCCACCACGGGCACGCTTGCAGAAGTCCAGACGCTGAACCCAATTTTCGACGGTTTTCAAGCATAAATCGGCCGATACTCCTGCAATTTCACGTTCGATAATCGTACGAAGTTCATCAATCGTCGCTGGCTTGTTGGCATAGACCATAGACTTGACGTAGCCCCACAGGAAATAATCTAACGGCGTCAAATCGCACGACCGAGGCAGCCAATCGACTGGGCCATTTCGTGAGATAACACGTTCACCAAACTTGGTTTCCAATAAATTGATTGTGGCATTCGCTGTGTAGCTTGTGGCGCCGTCCTGTTGGAACCACATGTCCTCCAAGTCCATATTATCCAATTGGGGCCAAAAATATTCGGTTATCCTTGAACGGTAGCGAGTCGCATTCACAGTAATGTGCCGGTCTTGATCATCATGGAAGAAGTACGGCCCAATGACGGCGCCGGCCCATAAACCGCACCAAACCGTAATTTTTTCGGGATGCAATGATGACTCATGGATTACGTGTGGATTGCTGTCTGACCTATAACCTATATGAAAATCCGAACGTAGCGCTCTTAAACTTGAGGCCAGTGACTCCAAATTTCGGTAGTAAATTTTAATAATTTCGACTCGTTGTTGGCTCGTATATCTTTCCATGATGAAACGGCAAACCTCATTGAAGAGAAATGTCAAAAGAGCGGGAAAAATATGGCGTCGTTTGCTGTCCCTATCGATTTACTTTCGTAGCGTCTCTGTTGGAAAACCCTTTACATCAATTACACTAGAAGAGTGCCTGCCATCTATTACCAAGTGATCAATCTGGTTCTTCGTCCGTTGATCAGGAGATATCCAGGTCGCCTTATGAATTTATGCTGGAATCGTGTGCTACTAACTACCATGTTCTTTGCAGCGGTGAAGTCTATCAGTCTTATTCCATTATTAGAGGTGGTATCATGTAGACTGTGATTACCGATGGTTGGTCGAACGACACTTTCCTTTCCCAATTTGACATTAAAATCACCTAGAATAATCTTTATGTCGTGGTCAGGGCAGCGTTCATATACTTCCTCCAGACGCTCATAAAATGTTTCTTTGATCTCATCATCTTTATCCTCTGTCGGTGCGTGCAGACAAATTAACGAGATGTTGAAATATTTCGCCTTGATACGAATTGTGGCTATCCGGTCACTCACTGGGTTGAACCTTGAAACTAGGTGCAGTCTCTTGGCAACTATAAATCCGCACCCAAATTCGTGCTTTCGCTCTTGGCAGCTGTAGTAAATATCGAAGTTTTTCCTTCTGGTGGAACCATATCCTATCCACCGCATTTCCTGGATCGCTGTGATGTCAGCTTTATATTTTTCGGGGACATCCTCCAGTTGGAAAGTGGCACCAATCTTGTATTGCGTTCGCACATTCCAGGTACATATCCTTATAACGTTTGCGAGGGTCGTCAACAGTTGGGGGGTTTCTTTGTTCATTATTTTCAACGTATATTTTCATTGCCAATATAACGGTGTCGGGAGGCAAACCCAGCCCACCGTGGTTTGCATTTTACCTACTGCCAGGATGATCATGTTTCACCCGCCCATTATGGATCAGACGCTGACCCGGGGCCGTATCTAGGGGGGGGGGGGCATTATAGGGCAATGCCCTACCTTAAAATATCTATGCCCGACCTTAAAATATATCATCAACTACGATAATTTGCTATGTAAAGTGTGTGTTCAAAGTATGATATGATGGATACAAATTAATTAACTACTAGTAAGGGACACCTAAAAAATTTCGAATAAACACAATGTTACAAAGGCCTATATATCGTCAGCTGAGTGCTATTAAGCTCCATAGGCATACAATTTCCATAGCCTATGGAGAGCATTATTGGCACTCAGCTGACGATATGACAAAGACATTGTGAAATGCATATTTTTAAACCAATATGTCGGCTAGATGTAGATGGTATTATCCCCAGACGGTGAGTTAACAGCATGTTAACTGTGAAAAGCTGAAATCAGTATATAAAGTTGATAGCACCACAAAAAAATAAATTCAGTATCTTTCCGAATAAAACAAATATGGTGATTTCACAGACAAGATAGTTTTACTTGCAGTGTACTCATTTTCGCATATTTTAGACTGGTCTCATTGCGTTGTATATTTTCGGGTAAAGAACGTTTTATTTTGTTTTTAAAAAAGGTGATATAGCATTTGGTCAATTTTAATATTGGCAAACTTAAAAGGAAAATAACATAAACTCATGTCGGAATTAACAATAAGTCAGCATATTAACAGATTTCAGCATCTAACACCGCCATCTTTTGGTCAATAGCGTTTTCTCCCTCGCAATATCTATAGATATTTATTGTCTTTGAAGGTTATCTACTAATTTTTTTTTTGCCCGTAGTTGGAATTTGAAGTATGTGTGGGAGCCATGGTTGTATTACATTCTATATTATTGGGAATCCCCTTTTAAACTATAAACTGCAAATTAGTGGTTAATTGTCTGTGGTGTTCGTAGTATAGGTACATTCTTCAGTCAGTCAGTGACACAATTCATGATTTATTGCTATAAACTGAAGACAGATTGATTTTGCGATGGATATACGGGCTTTCTTTAGCAAAAAGAGAAGAGTTGAAGAGAAAGAGAAAATTGACCACGAACAACCTCATTCCTCGAAGCAGATGGAAGTACAAGATACAATTCCTGCTCCTAAAATAAAATAAATAAATGGTTTCCCATTACATCCCATGAAGGGACCGGGGAGAACTTCTCTCAATCACTGAGCTGTGCGCTTTCCAGTTTTCACTCATTGATTGGGACCTACAGTTTTACACCGATTCCGAACGGTATTTTGAGAAGCTTTTTCATGGCTATATACTCGATAGTGTCGCCGTCACTATGCGAGGTGACCGCCGCCGAAAGAAATTTTTTTTTTTTTTTAAGGTGGTCAGAGCAGGGTTCGAACCCAGGATCTCATGTACAAGAGCCGCGCACACTAACCATTGCACCACCGACGGCCACCATTCCTGCTCCTACTCCTATTGAAACAGGAAAACTGAAACTTGTGGGTAATGTTAATTATGGTATTCCATCTGATATTGCACAAATCGGAGAACCGATAAAGCGAGTTATTTTAGACATATATCCAAAAGAAAATAACAGAGCTTTTGTGGCGGATTGGTTCAAGCGATACAAATGGTTACAGTATTCTGTCGACAGAGATGCTGCTTTTTGCTATCCCTGCCAGCAATTTTTACCTCACGGAAGCAAACAAACTTCATACACTTTCAGAGGTTTCAGAAACTGGAAAAATGCTACTGATTCAAAAACTGGGTTTCCAAAGCACGATAAATCCATTTCCCATACACAAGCCATGGCGATGTGGCAGGAGAAATTACATAGAATATCATCAACTAGCAGTGTTGAAACGTTGATACATCAAAATGTTTTAGAAAAAAACAGGTATTACGTGAAGTCTATTATTGAAGTAATACAATTTCTAGTTGTGAACGAGTTAGCTTTGCGTGGAAATTATATTTTGGAGGACGAAAAAGAACAAGGATTATTTCAGAATTTGTTTGAATACACGTGCATGAAAGATCCACATTTGAAGGAGATTCTCAGTCAAATACCACAAAATGCAACATATCGGGCACCTGCCATTCAAAATCAAATAATTCAAGCAATGGTTCAAGCAGTTCGAAGTTCTATTGTTAAAGATATCAAGGAATCTGACGAGAACTGGTTTACTCTAATGGAAGATGGGACGAGAGATAAAAATAATCGCGAAAATATTGCAATTGCAATACGTTACATTAAGGACGGAATCGTCAACGAGTCGTTGCTGACAGTTACAACTACCGAAAACCTTGATGCAGCTACTTTTACGGAATTAACCTTAAATACTCTTAAGGAAAATAACATTGATGCCTCTCATATGCTAAGCCAGTGCTATGATGGTGCAAGTGTAATGAGTGGGAAAGTTTCGGGAGTTGCGACCAGAATTGAAAATAAATTGGGCCAAAAAATTCCTTACGTCCACTGTTATAACCATCGTTTGCATTTGATAGTCACAAGAACTATCTCGGAATCAATGCATCATGTTACATGAATTTTTTCACCATGGCAAAATAGCCGCCTTGTATGGGGGAAAAAGGATTGGACGGCTTCTGGAACAGCGTTGGTCAGGGCACTTGGCGGTTACAAAAGTTGTAAGCGATAATTATTTATCGATTTTGAATACTTTAGATGCTATTAAAAATGACAGATTTAACGGAAACGACGTCGCCAAGAGTGTCGGCATTAAAAAAGTCATGCTCAATTTGGAATTCCGAATGGCCATGGTTGTGGCCAAAAAAATCTTACTCATGTTTCAGCCTGCAGACGCAGCTTTACAAGCCCGAAGCGCAGGATTGACAGACGCCATAACAATCATAAAGTGCGTCGAAAATGAGATTATGAAACTGAGATCAGATGAAACTTATCATCAAATTTTGGAGGAAGCTAAGTCTATGATAAGCAGTGATTTCGAAAATATGACCCATACCCAGAACCAAAAGAGGCAAGTCAAAAAATCAAATCGGATGGATGACTACTTGGTATATGGCCCTTCGTCCTCGAGACAAAATATGGAAGACCAGGATGTTCAACCCTTTAAAGCTGAGTATTTCGAAACGTTGGACTTACTAATTGCTGAATTAAAAAGAAGATTTTCGGATAACGACGATTTATTAAATTCATTAGCAAGTCTCGAAGAGTTGGATGTAGACAAAATGGCACCGTTGAAAGAGTTAGGTAAGCCTGAGAAAATTAAACAAAGCTTTGTTGTTATTTGTAAAATATTAGTATTAATTATTTCTGTTCAATTACAATTTCAACTTATTTTCAGGTCTTACGATTCCATCAAGGGAAGAGGCGACTGTAGTTAAAGCTTATTTAAGCCGTCGTGAGGATAAACTGGAAAACACAATGCAAGTTTTGTACAGGCAGCGAGAGGCATTCAAAGATACATATGAACTTTTTGCATCTGTAGCGACCATGGGGTGTAGCACTGCGGTATGCGAATATACGTTTTCAACTTTGACTGCAATTAATAGACCTCAGCGGCTGTCAATGAGTCACGAAAGAATGGCAGGGATGGTATTTCTGGCCTTTGAAAAGAAAAGAACGAAGTCTGTTGATCTGAATGAAGTCCTTCGCATTTTCAATAATATGGCGAATCGAAGAATTCAGTTATTTTAATGTAGGACCTTTTATTATTTTACTGAATATATAAGTAATATGTTTGGAGAAACAAAATAAACCAGAATAAATGAATTTTTTGCTATGTTCTACCTCCCGACTATTTAGTAATACCTTACTCAAACTCATAAGTGAAGTACGACGAAAATCGATTTTCCATATCAGAGCAAGTACTATTTTTTCTTCCGACCAACCTGTTACTATCGGTGCCCTACCTTAAATTCAACCCTAGCTACGGCCCTGCGCTGACCAGAATGCAGTGTGTCGAAACTGGATTTTAGTTTCTTAAATTTAGATCCGCCGTTGGCCAGAGGTGTTGGCTCATCCGCCTTCAAAGGACAGAAGAATGTGTCCATTACTTCGAAGAGCTTCAGTGACAGGGTCACCTAATAATCCTGAGACGTATCAGTGATCGCATTACCACTCAGGTTGCTCATTCGTTTCGCCTTCTCACTTTAGCTAGCTAACGGAGGTTTCCGATAAGCCATAGCCCAGGACATTCTGCGTGGAAGTAGTTAGCTGCTTGGACTGCCCAATGAAGGAAATCATTTCTGGCCACTCCCAAGTGAATGGCTATCAGAAACTTTCCACCTCCAAGGACAGTCCCATGTCTAAATTGTCTTATATACAGGGTGTTTTTTTTAAACTGAGACGATCAAATATCTCGAAAAATAGCCACTCTACAGAAAAAATGTCCATATTCAAAATTTAATCATACCGCGGGGGAAATACATTAGTGCAAAAAAAATAGTCCCCCACCCCCCCCCCCCTTTGTAGATGGGGCGGGGGTAACTTTTAAACTAAGATAGGAAGCCATATTTTTTATTGCAGATACTGATTCTACGACTAAAAGTAAGTATGATTTGAATGAAATATTTTGTTCGGTTCATGATAGATGGTGTTGTAATCGATGAAATTCAATTTTTTCAATTTCTCCCCCTTAGAACACACGCATTCGATTCTGCAATATGTTTGAAATAAAAAACATCACGTTATCATTGCAAATACTCGAAATTCGTCATCAAAACAATTTATTAATGTAAAAGGTAGGTGAATAAAATAATTTTAGCTTAAAATAAGTGTTCAAAATGATAACGTGATGTTTTTTATTTCAAACATATTGCAGAATCGAATGCGTGTGTTCTAAGGGGGAGAAATTGAAAAAATTGAATTTCATCGATTACAACACCATCTATCATGAACCGAACAAAATATTTCATTCAAATCATACTTACTTTTAGTCGTAGAATCAGTATCTGCAATAAAAAATATGGCTTCCTATCTTAGTTTAAAAGTTACCCCCGCCCCATCTACAAAGGGGGGGGGGGTGGGGGACTATTTTTTTTGCACTAATGTATTTCCCCCGCGGTATGATTAAATTTTGAATATGGACATTTTTTCTGTAGAGTGGCTATTTTTCGAGATATTTGATCGTCTCAGTTTAAAAAAAACACCCTGTATATAAGTGGAAGTATTAGTGTTTGGTCGTGTACGGAAGTGTTTATTTCAATGCCATAGCCCCAAAGCCCTCTCGCAACCCGACATTCCTAGCATCGGTCGTGCCAACAAACATCCTCAACAGTGAAAACGTTTACTGAACAAAAACATCAAAGTGCAAATTATTTTTTGTTTGTTTCAAAGCAGAAAGTCGTGAAGCAGGAAACAAATTCCTAAAGGAGGGAAAGGGAATATATCTACTTATATTTGTAGCGAGTAAATATTAATTTTTTTGATAGGTCCACATTCCTTAATTTGTGGAAATCTCTCCATCAAGTGTGAAGTGTGAAATTAAGTTATTAATTTAATTTTTGATCTTAAACTGCAAATCCTCACATATTGTGCCATACCCGAGTATAAACAAATTTAAATTCAGTAACTTCTTTGATTGAGAAATTTCTAGCTTAGATTATTTACGTGTTTTTTTTCCTCGAGTGTAACATATTTTTTTTGTTCTAATATCGTCACCTAAAATGCAAAAAGACGTAACAACATTTTCATCACTTTACAGGGGAGGCAAAAAATAGTTAGACATAGAATCGGAATTTTGTGAATAAAATTACCATTTTGGGTCGTATATGTCGAAGAGTTTGTGGGGATATGTAGTTTAGTCAATTGTAAGTATAGGGGCATCGAAATTTTATATAAAATTTCAGTTCAAAGAAAAAACGTGTATTTATGAAAAACTTCATATTTTTAATCCTTTTAATAAAATCGTTGATTTTGAACTTCTGTGTTTAAAACTGCGTCAAATCGTGTATTTTAGTCAAACACATCGTAATCAATCAGAAAGAAAAATTTGAAATTTTGTTGTTACGTCATTTTGCATTTTAGGTGACGATATGTGTCTAAACACATGTCGTTTGTGAATTAGGTTGTGTCTCTTGCTAAGTGTTGCGGATACGTTTGTATCTGTTTAATATACCTACCTACCCAGCCAACAATTCTTTCCGAAGTTTCTGAAATCAGAGATTTTTTCGAAATTATCTGAAATTTGATCAGACAATTAACCGAATCATTCAAATTTCCTTCAGAAATTTAACAGAATTTCTGCAAATTTTTTGTCATCGGTTTCTGCACATTTCCCTATTTTTATACGAGAAATATGTGAGTATTCTGCACATTCTCTAAAGATAATTTTTGTGTGGTTTTTTATTTTCATACTGTACATTTTCGGGGAATTGATTTTTTGTCTTTCGTACATTCTTTAGTTTGTTTTTTTGATATTTTTCTCAGTTATTGTCAGCAATTGTGTGGTAAACACGTCTCGGAAATAATTATAATAAATAATTTTACGTGTTTTATTAGTACAATGAAGTACACAAATTTGATTTTAAATAATTTGTTATTATAAAATTAAAGTTTAAAAAAATTTATTTCACAAATCAGAAAACGGCAGATAGTCTGACAATGTTCGGATGTTTAGTCAGACTTTTGTCCGAAAACGTGTCGAATAATCTGGCAAAGCATACGAAATGATCCGAATTTTCTTACCATTTTCGTATGTTTAGTCAGACTTTTGTCCGACATTCGGACCAAGGGTCCGAAAACGGTAAGAAAAGTCTAACCATTTTCTGTTTTTAATCAGACTTTGTTGAGATACGTCGAAAAGTCCTTCAGAATTTCCTCCGAATTTTCATCCGAATTCGGACAGAAATCTGTCAGGAGACTCTGAAAATATTTCCGAATTTCCCCAGACAAGCAGGTCCGAATTGTTGTCAATCGGCCATACAATTTTCGGTACGTTCTCTGATGGAAATCGGCATCAAAATCGGATACTTGTGCAGAGTTTTTTAACGATTTCTGACCGAATTCGGAACAAAATGTTTACTGGGTACGTACTTATCACGAACATAGTATATACTGCTTAACAGTGATATTGCTGACCACTTCGCAGTCGTAACGTAGATATTGTCAACAGAAACACTCTCAGTTATGCTGCGGAAGTATGACTATTAAGTGTACGTGGACATAATTCTAGCAACACTTGTGCCGCAGAATTGCAATTTACAGGGATCAGTCACAACTACATCAACCGCATGATACCTCGAACTCTGCGAAAGTACTGTCAATGAGGGAGACAGCAATCAAAGTAAGTCAATGAATTCTTTTATTTTCCTTGTTTGTTGAGTCATTGAGTCATTCTTGTAAATTGTAAAGTGACCAGAAGAAAATGAAGTAACGTTTCCGAGTTTTATTAAACGATTTCTTTCTTCCCGTCTAAGATTTATTATATAACTTATGTTTCTTGTAGATTCTATTAGTTGTAATATCATACGGAAAGATCGAGTGTTATCAAGAATTTATTTAGGTTTTTTGTCAATCGGCGAGTAATTAACATTAAAATAATCTGCTATATTTGCAACTGAGTTTAAAACGAAAAGTAATTATTTTCGTCTTCCACCTACGAGATTAATTAAAATTAAATACAAACTTGAATGAATTTTTCTGTGGAATATCTGCAATTAGGTTTAGTGTTATTATGATTAAGTTAATTTTGTTAAATAAATCGAAAATGAATTGTGAATAGAATCTTTAGGATTTCTGTTTGATTCCAATCACTTCTGTTAGGGCTTGTTAATCATCGTTGGGGTCACAAAATATACTCTTATTGGATTCTCTTAGTATTAGTGACCATGGTTGGGCGGGCTCTTTAAGCAACTTTACATCATGTTGCTAAGAAGTTGGACATTTACTTTCTCACATCTATCTCGTATCTTTTTACACGCTATTTTGTATCTTTCCTGCAGTTTTCTGGTAACTTTCTGTTAAATTTTTTTTTTATCTCCAATTTTATTTACTCTTTTTCTTGCCTATTTCTCTCTTTTTATGTTAGTTAACATTGTTTATATGCACGTAAAAATAAATACTTTTATAATTAGCGAAGTGGTGTTGGTAGCTTCGAAGCAACGAACCCCCCTACGACGAGCAATAAGGCCGGTGTTATTGCATGCGACCGCTTCAGAAATGCTTTCAATAAGATCTTCCATATTGTCAATTCGTTATATGCTACATTATAAATTTAATGGCGGCCAACGTGGGGCCCGAACATGATCGAACTTTCTTTTTTTGAGACCATATTATCTCACTTTTAGTAGTATTTAATATCCAGTTTGTTCGGCTCCAATTCTCACTTTTCATCTTTCATTTCTTTCTTGTCGTTTGTGTCATAACTTTTGTTTATTCGTACCTCTTTAGTAGTTCATGTTAATTGATACCTCTTAGTACATTTACTGCCACTATTAAAAGGGATGCTTTATCTTCTTATTAAATGATTCTGTTGTTTGCGTTTTAAACCGATTGGAATTCAGTTTCTGGTTTTAGTTTTATCTAGAACTGACCACGGATTAATCGTAATTAACAATTTCATCCTATCGACTATAAATGGGTGTATAGATTAGGCGTATCTATACCAATATAGTGCATTCATACGTTATTTGTTACTTTTATGCTTTTCTTTCTATTTTTCTTTTCCGTCTCCAAGTCTTCTTTATATACCTAACAAGCTTTTAACACTAGTTGCGGAATCAAACAGGTAATTCATCATAGTAGAGTTCAGGTACACCGATATTCTGCTTAAGTAAACTATTTTGTTGAGTTTGTTTATATTTTTTAATTTTTGTTTTCTAGTAATTTACCCACATTTCACTTCATTCTTTTGAATAAAAATGTTGTCCCGAAGAAGAAAATAGGTGTAAATATATTTATTTTACAATCTTTTGAAATTTTTGGTAACATTTTGATTTGGATTGTTGTTGCTGATAGTTTTTTTTTTTAAATTAAAGATTTTTTTGATCTGGAATTTAGAAAGGAAAATAAATTCTGATTGATAGTTTTCATTCTAAATTTAATTAATTTTTTTTAATTTGTGTTTTATACTCTCTTGGTATTCGTTGGTTTTTTTTAATATTTTTTCTACATTAAAGTCTACCAATAATTTTCATAGATTCTCTATTGGTTTTTACTAACCATGTCAATTAGACATAGCAACGAGGACATTGCTTTTGCAGCGGGGGCTGATCAAAATTCGATATGTAGCTCATGTGCTGGCATTATTACTTTGCCTTCCCAGTTGCAGAAAACTAGTTGCGGACATGTTTTTCATGTCGCTTGTTTAGCTAAATGCGCGAAAATAAAACCACATTGTCCAGTTTGTAACACTCAACTGTCTATTGATCCTCAGACATCTAATACCCGAGTATTACAACAAGATCTCTAACATCATGCGATTTTGAATCTTGAAATTAGTTATTTGCAAAGCCTACGGGATATCTGTAGAAGAAGAGAATTTTTTTGCAGGACATTCGCCGTAAACATGGCCCATCTTTTTCCAAATCTGTTCCAACTTTGAAACACCTATTCGAGTTGGATGATCAGTTAGTTGCTCTGAATGACGCTCCAATTTTGGACGGCGAGGAAATTTCTGCTCTTAACCTGGTTTGCTGGAATTGCCAGAAGGCGGGGCATAGCTATCAAGATTGCCTGTCAGACAAGACAATTTTCTGTTACGGTGTGGTGCAAAAGACACATACAAACCTAATTGCATTAATTGCAACCAAAAAAACGGCCGAATTGGTGCACAGATAAATGCACCAAAACAGACGAGGGGGCCCGTGCCGGAAAATGAATAACCATTTTAAGAAAACAAGATTTGAATATACCCAGACATGACCGTATACTACCCGATTCTGAGTTAAATGAGGAGCAGAATGCTATTGTAAAACTTCATACCATCAAACCTCTTCATGTACGCGTGAGAGAATATTATGAAGTTAGGAATAGTGTAGTATATGCATGAATTCAAATACACTGTAGTGTAAATATAAAAGAATAGTCACAGTGCAAACATTTGAATTCATTCAAATACACAGCAGTGTGAAACATAATAGCATAAAATACATTGTAAGATACATTGTAAATATTTCGTATGATAAGCTACGTGTATGTCAGTGTCTGCACATATGAAAGAAGTCCAAGTGTTTCGGATTTCTAAAGCTAGCGCAAAGTGGCGCCGCTTATAACGTAAACTAAAACAACAGTCAATGACTCGAACAAAAATTGGATCAACAATGTGAGTTTCGAAAATGCGAAACAAGCGAATAATGTACAAAGCCAACTGGAGCATCATTGCGACACACTAATGCCCCAGTTGTGACATATTTGCAAACACTGAGAATTACGTAAGATCGAACACGATCGATCAAACCTAGATAGTAAAATAGAAAAGTAAGAACTCTTTATAAGCAGAACATTTTTGTAAATAAAGATTCATTCTAAACACAAACATCAAAACAAGCAGTCGTTTTATTGGAGAATCAAGGCGACACCTATTACATGGCGATCCTGCCCATCCGAGCCTAAGAATTGAAGGATGCCCATCCGAGCCTATGAATTGAAGGAAGTCCATCCGAGCCTAAGAATTGAAGGAAGGATGCACCACCACTACTGAGAAAAAACAGATGTCCTGCAACCAACCCCACCATCTGAAGATGATCCTGTCCTGAAGCGGATAGTTCAATTGTAGGATATAAGTAAAGTTAAATTGGGGCAAAATAAATTGAAGACCAGAAAGTGCATAAGCACATCTGGCAAAATAAATTGAAGACCAGAAAGTGCATAAGCACATCTGGCAAAATAAATTCAAGACCAGGAAGCGCATGGGCGTGCCTGGCAAAAGAGTTAACAAATTTAGGGATTGATAATTTTGTTTTGAAAATGCAGAAAGTGCTTAAGCACGTCTAGCACGTCAAAAAACATTCAAAATGTCAAGGAAGCCCACCTTCCCTTGCCATAGACGTAATCGTGGCAAAATTGATTGGTGTGAAGGTTCTTTCCTAGAAGTAGAAAAAAACGAAGAGGAAACCTATGAGCAAAAGCTCAAATTTGTTAAATTCATGTGGGAGATACTAGAGATAGAAGGTACCCCAACAAAAAAAGGTATTGAAAATAACCAATACGATGAAATGTTACATGTTAGAATGATAAGGAAATTTTGTCCGGGTTATACATAAGCACTTAAAAACTTAAGTATTAAATTTAAATAGATGTATTTAGAGGAGAAAAAAAAATATATAAGAGAATAAAATGAATAAATAGGTAAAGAAAAACTACAAGTATGAGTTTATACATTTAAAAAAAAAAACAAACTTCTTATGGATCGAATATATGAGAAGATTGAAGCATTGATAGTAAATGCAAGAAAGAGTGTAAATAAATGTTACACACTAGAGACAATCCAAGCAAAGAAAGACGAGATAACAAGGTTACAGAAGTTAGTAGAAGAAACACTATCGGACGAATTAGTAACAGACAAGACTCGTACGTCACATATAGAGACGTTTAACGTACTAAAAGAAGAAGCTTTGAAAATTCTACAATTGCATTTAGATAGGCACAAGACCATAACAGAACAACAAGTAACAGAAAACTGCAACTCAGGGACTATACAAATAATGGCTCAAATAAATCTGAACGCATCTGACCTCGCGTCATACACAAAATTACTACCAGTGTATAATGGAGCAAAAGATGAATTAAACCAATTCATTGCAAACTTAGAAATGGTTGTTGACACGGTCCCCGCAGATAAAGTAAATTCTTTTTTCAATTTTGTATTCAAAACAAGATTGGCATTGAAAGTCCAAAATAGAATAAAACAGAAAACAGTTCCAACCAATATAACTGTACTAATTTCGGAACTAAAGAATGCATACAAAATCAAGAAATCACCAACAACGTTATTGAATGAGCTAACACGGATCATTCAAACAGAGTCCATTAGGAAATTCTCAGACAAAATTGAGAACCTAATAACAGAACTCAATGAAATACAAATAAACGATGTAGGTGAAGAAGGTAGAAACGCAATAATAACTGCGAATGAAACGATAGCCTTCAATGCATTCAAGAACGGACTGAAAAACAGGGACATAGCTAGAACCATTGAAGCAAGTCGAACAAAGTATTTTGCAGAAGCGATCGAAATCGCTGAGGAAACTTCATCTGACATGAAACAAAGTCAGATAATGTTCCAGAATGTTTCTCACGGTAACGGAGGAAAAAATTGGAATAAAAATTCCAAGAACTCAGAAAGAGCAAACTGTAAAAGATGTAGTTATCGACATGGAGAAAAATGTCCGGCCAAAGGACAGAAATGTCATGCGTGCAATGGGTTCGACCATTTCAAAAAAGCATGTTTTACGAACAAAAGAAACAACCAGAAAAATGATTACAAAGGTAATCAGAGAAGTTACGATGGTAAGAATGACGGCCATAGTAACAACAGAGGAAAAAGAGTACACCACATAAAGGATCAGGGAAACTCCACGGATCCGGGGGTTGTACACTACCGGGACTCTCCGGAACGCGAACAGTAGATACCAAACAAATTTTTAGCATTTCATCTGACCTTAAGAACTATGTAAAGCTAAAAGTACATGGTACAGAGGATGTATTAACGTTCCTTATAGATACAGGGGCCGATGTCTCTCTCTGCAAGGAAGACTTAATGCATGATCATATAAAAGATCCAGATGATTATTGCTGTTTGACTGGAATCTCAAAGCAAGAGATAAAATCTTTGGGTTCCGCGAATATAAAGATACAATTTGGTAAAACGGTACTTAGACATAAAGTACAACTGGTAGACTATGATTTTCCCATTTATACGGATGGTATACTTGGAAGAGACTTTTTGTGTAATTATAATTGCACAATAGATTATGACAAATTCGTTCTGAAAATAAGTGCAGAAGAAGAGTTGATAACGTTACCTATATACAACAATTCAATTAAAATAAAGTACGTAAAAATTCCACCTAGAAGTGAAGTAATTTTACCATTCAAATTGGACATTAAAGAAGATGGCGTAATATGCAGTCGCGAAATTACACACGGTGTATTTTTAGCGAATGCCATTGTTCCGAAGATTGGTAATCAGCATATACGACTACTAAATGTTTTAGATGAAACTGCTATTATTGAAGATCTGAGAATACAGACAGATCAATTAAGTAGTTATGACATTTACAAAGTCAACAGAGGTAAACCGAAATATAGTGAAGAACGTTTCAACAAACTGCTAAATGAACTAAACATAGATAGCAATGACGAAGATGCACGGAACGAATTGATAGAAATGCTGAGGCAATATCAATCAATTTTTCATCTGGATGGTGAACAATTAACAACGAATAATTTTTATACCCAAGCAATACGGTTAAATGATACTGATCCGGTATACATAAAAAATTATCGTTTACCACATACTCAAACAGGGGAGATAAGTAATCAAGTAAAAGGTTTATTGGAACAAAAAGTTGTAGAACCGTCAATAAGTCCGTACAATGCCCCATTACTATTAGTTCCTAAAAAGGGACAAAGTGATATAAAGAAATGGAGACTAGTCGTTGATTTCAGGAAACTGAATGATAAGATAGTTAACGACAAATTCCCATTAACACGACTAGAAGACATCTTAGATAAATTGGGAAGAGCAAAGTATTTTTCAACTTTGGATATGACAAGTTCTTTCCACCAAATAGAACTTGAACCAAAGTCAAGACCCTACACAGCTTTTTCCACTCCGGATGGCCATTATCAATATACCAGATTGCCATTTGGGTTGAAAATATCGTCTAATAGCTTTCAAAGAATGCTAACCATCGCTTTATCTGGTCTGGAGTCTGAAGCATTTCTATATGTAGATGACATAATAGTTTTCGGATGTAGTTTGAAGCATCACAATACTAACTTGGCAAATGTATTTGCTAGATTATCGAAATATAATCTAAAGCTGAACGCAAGCAAATGTTGTTTCCTAAAACCGGAAGTTGTGTACTTAGGACACCTAATAACAAGTAAAGGTATTAGACCAGATCCAAGCAAATATGATGCTATTAGTAAATATCCTATTCCTAAGAACGCAGACGAAGTAAGAAGATTCGTAGCTTTCTGCAATTACTATAGGAGATTTATAAAGAACTTTGCGGAAACGGCAAAATGTATGAATGACCTACTGAAAAAGAATGTAAAGTTCGAATGGTCAAAAGAATGCCAACATAGCTTTGAAACTCTTAAGGACAATTTGATTAGTCCACCAATTCTGCAATATCCTGATTTTGAAAAACCGTTTGTATTAACGACAGACGCGTCGGATTTTGCATTAGGTGCCGTCCTATCTCAAGGCACGATAGGAGAAGATCTCCCTATATCGTACGCAAGTAGATCTCTTAATAAACACGAAAAAAACAAACCGGTAATTGAAAAGGAATTGTTAGGAATATATTGGGGTATACAATTTTTCAGGCCATATTTATATGGGAGAAAATTTATAGTGGTCACAGACCATAGACCGTTAGTGTCATTATTTTCTCATAGAAACCCAAGTTCTAAGTTGACACGGATAAGATTAGAGTTGTCGGATTACGATTTTGAAATCGTATATAAAAAAGGGATTAACAACACCAATGCAGATGCATTGTCCCGAATACAACTTGATTCAACTGTATTGAAGAGTATGATACCGATTGGAAATGATGAAAAAGTCAAGAAAACGCTAGTAGTAACAAGAGGCATGACGAAAAAGTCGTCAGACAAAGAAATTATCAATAGTGAGTCACAGGAGACTGATCAACTCCATATGTGGGACTGCACATCGATAAGCGATATAAAACTTGCAAGCAAATTGAAGTTTATATTCGAGAAAAGGCCAAAAGACGATGAATATCTATTCATCGTAGAAAATGACAAAGGTCATAAAGAAACGCGCGTTAGATGTAGCGATAATCCAAAGTGTTTAGGCACTCTTTTGGAGAAGCTATCATTCTATTTGAAGGAAACGGGGAATAAAATATTTGCCATCGCAAAAGACGATGCAATATTCCGTGAAATTCCTGACGAGGAATTTAAGGCCAGATACAATGATTTGAATAAGTCAAATCAAGATAACATTGTGATAATGTTATATGAAAGACCTCGAAATGTACTAAGCGATGAAAAAAAAAGTGAATTGATAAAGTTGTACCATGACACTCCGCAAGGAGGACATTTCGGTGTAAAGAAAACAGTTGCAAAGCTGAGACAAAGGTACGTCTGGAAAAACATGACCAGAATGGTAAAAAACTATGTATCAAGGTGTGATTTATGTCAAAGAAATAAGCAGACTAAACACACAAGAGAGCCGCTAAGAGTAACAGACACTCCATCACAAAGTTTCAACACGATAGTGATTGACACTGTTGGTCCACTCAGACCTGCAGGTGACTATAGATACATACTTACAATGCAATGCGAGTTGACAAAATATGTGATTGCTTGTCCAATGGAGACGAAAGAAGCAAGGTCAATCGCGAAGGCATTAATTGATAATGTAATATTAAAGTATGGAATATTCAACATACTGAAGTCGGACAGAGGAACTGAATTCACTAATGAACTCATGAAAGAAATATGTGAAATGTTGAAGATTGAGCAAAGATTCTCAACACCGTATCATCACGAAACTTTAGGGACAGTAGAAAGGAACCACAGAGTTTTGAATGAATACTTCTTGTCTTTTGTAAATGATGATAACTGGGAACAATGGATTCCCTACTACACATTCGCATATAACATTACTCCTCACGTGGATACAGATTATTCACCATTCGAATTGATATTTGGTAAATTGCCTAGTCTTCCTGGTGATGAAGTCATGAATCATCCCAAGATATACAACTGGGACAATTACGCAAATGAACTGAAAACAAGATTAAAATATTCACTAGACAATGCAAGGAAATTAATACGAAAGGTAAAACAAAACAGACAATTAGAATCCCATAAAAAGAAAAATAGCATAGAATTAGAATTAGTTTTAGTCAAAGTAGACAATAGAAGAAAAAATGAGTCACCATATATTGGCCCATACGAGGTTACAAACATAAATGATTTAAACGTAACAATAAATGTAAAGAATAAAGAAAAAATTGTACACAAGAATTTACTTAAGAAATACATATAAAACATTGTAATACTGACCTACACTAAGAATTATAGTAATAAGATATAGAAATATAATCAAAAACAAAAAAAAAAACAAAAAAACACCTAAATATATACACAATAAATTTTGTAGTAATAAGACTGCTAATATAAACAAAAAAAAAAGAAAACCAACAAAAATAACAATAACACAATACAGAAAATAAAAATCTTCCAATTTCAGTGTAAGATTTTCTAAGGGTGAGGGTGTAGTATATGCATGAATTCAAATACACTGTAGTGTAAATATAAAAGAATAGTCACAGTGCAAACATTTGAATTCATTCAAATACACAGCAGTGTGAAACATAATAGCATAAAATACATTGTAAGATACATTGTAAATATTTCGTATGATAAGCTACGTGTATGTCAGTGTCTGCACATATGAAAGAAGTCCAAGTGTTTCGGATTTCTAAAGCTAGCGCAAAGTGGCGCCGCTTATAACGTAAACTAAAACAACAGTCAATGACTCGAACAAAAATTGGATCAACAATGTGAGTTTCGAAAATGCGAAACAAGCGAATAATGTACAAAGCCAACTGGAGCATCATTGCGACACACTAATGCCCCAGTTGTGACATATTTGCAAACACTGAGAATTACGTAAGATCGAACACGATCGATCAAACCTAGATAGTAAAATAGAAAAGTAAGAACTCTTTATAAGCAGAACATTTTTGTAAATAAAGATTCATTCTAAACACAAACATCAAAACAAGCAGTCGTTTTATTGGAGAATCAAGGCGACACCTATTACAATAGGATATTTCAAAGTGAATCAAAACCTACTAGGTCTGTCCAACGGATGCGTTCATTTTGGAAAAAAGTTCATGGCTTTAATAAAAACTTCGTCAGCTCCGTTCTGGATAAGCCTGGTGATGTACGACCATATGCTGAAGTACTCCTGTTTGGGAAGAAGATGTTGGGTCTCTTGGATACCGGCGCTTCCATAAGTTGTATTGCTGCTGGTCACCCTTTTAAAAAATTGAGATCATCGTTTAAAACAGCTGATGGTGAGAACCAAAATGTAGTAGGATTTTTAGAGGGGCACATTAGTTTTAAGAACGTGAGGAAACCCATAATATTAATTATACCCAGTCTTGAAAGAGATTTGTTTCGTGGTATAGACTTTTGGAGATCGTTTGATTTACTTCCGCCTGGATTGGTTGTTAGTGATTTTGTGTCCGATAGTTTATCTTTTGTTTCTGAAGTGCAGCTCAAATGAACCTTTCTGAAATACAGAAGCATACGTTGGATCAAGCGATTGGATTATTTCCCTCATTTACTAAGGAAGGTTTAGGGAAAACTGACGTTCTTGCGCATGTTATTGATACTGGTGCTGCAAAACCCATAAAGCAACGACATTATCCTGTTTCTCCTGCTGTGGAGAAACTAATCTACGCAGAATTGGATAGAATGCTAAAGTTAGGCGTAATTGAGGAATCCAATAGTGCATGGTATTCACCTGTCGTACTTCATCGTCAACCTGGGAAAGATAGGCTTTGTTTGGACAGCCGTAAACGGAATTCGGACACTGTAGGGGATGCATATCCTTTGCCACAGATTGATGGAATTTTAAGTAGACTTCCTAAAGCCGAATTCATTACTAGCTTGGATCTGAAAGATGGTTTTTGGCAGATTCCGTTGGGTAAGAAATCGAGAGAGAAAACAGCATTTACCGTTCCTGGGAGACCGTTATATCAATACAGGGTGATTCAGGAAGTTCCGGACAAATTTCTCCAGCGTATTCCTTGGCTCATTTCATGAAGAAAAGTCCACTAGGACCATGTCCGAAAATGCAACGGTTCAAAATGGCAGCGGGTTCAAAATTTTCGGATTGGCGGTCGGAGGGTAGTAGGGTAAAGTTACTAACTTCTGAGCCAGTGGTCGGATTTTTGGAAAGGTCTTTAAGAGGCCTTTCAGAGTCAATAAAAAAAAAGTAGAAAAAGTCAAATCGCCGAGATACAGAGATGCTCAGCCAGATGGCAGGTAACTTATGTTTTTTTCTGTTGAAAGATAGCCATACCTCTTGCCTTTCGAAAATGACCTAAACGAAGCCCAGAGGTCTTACCGTTCCAAAGTTATGACCTCTTAAAGACCTTTCCAAACGACTTCAGAGGGTCTATTCGAATCATAACTTTAGGCCTTGGCAGAAGATCTAGTCGTCATGGCCGAACTAGTACTCTGAGAAGCTATCGAGAGCAGCTTGCTTATTTTGGTCTGACAAACCGGACATACAGTGTTCGCTCTAACATAATGTGAAATGCAAGCTCTACGAAATAAATGTCCAGAGATAATTTCCGCACTAACAGTGCTGCTTGTAATAGCATTCCTGCATATGTAACAAATGGAATCAACACCACAATCATTAACTGCAGAAGGAACATCTTCGGTGCTTCTTTGAAGTGGCATGATGTAATTGAAATTAGAAATCAGAAACAAAATCAGGTATCAGGCAATTATTCACAAACGGATCGACAAAACACAATAAATTTCAAGATATAGAAATTATATGGCATCAAAATTTACAAAAAACCGAAAATTGTGGACTACTATTTAAAAACTTGCAACGCCTTTAATTCAAATAATAGTTTTAACTAAAACTGTAAACTGTTTCCAAACATACAAATCGAAACAAAAAATAAAACATGCGCGAAAATGTTTAGTTTCACTAGTAACCGGAAGAAGTGCAACGAAAAGTTAACTTTGTTGAGTTTGATTGACAACGAGAAATAATAGATAGAGGATAAAATCATAAAAGAAAGCTGGGGTTTACACTGGTTAAAACATCATCGTTAATATTCTACATTCCTAATATAAACCTAGTATTATGACAAGATCGTTGTTCAGGTTGACCAACTTCTAATAGCATTCGTATTCCCACAAACAAATAAAACAAGTCTTGTGCGGTTTAATACGAACATTAGTGCTTTAAAAAACTATATTCAATAAAAAAAGTAATTTAAAAGGTTATGGAGAGATCTAGAAAATACTTACTTTGGTCTTTCTTGGCTGCCGTTTAATTCATATGCGACAATGCAAGTAAAGAAAACAAAGTATAACAAAAGGTGGCAAGGTTGCCATATAAAGTAAAAATAAAAAGATTGCCAAAGGACCAAAATACAATTACACATTGGTATAAAAACTAACTGTAGGAATTCAAGAGTAGCGAATTGTTAACATTCTGCCCCCCGGTATCACGGTCAATGGACGGGAATACCCAAAAAAACAACCTGAAAATTCGCTACTTCTCAGATCTGACATCCAGTACCGCAATTTTAGCGGCAGGTCGATGATACACTCCACTGGTAGTCTTCACAATCGCGCTTCGTACTTGGCCATCTTTCGCGTTTATGGTTTCCGTAACTATGCCCTTAGGCCAACAGTGTCGTGGTAAATTAGAGGCAACGATTATCACAATATCACCTACTTCTATAGGTTTTACTTTTTCGAACCATTTGGCTCTTTTGGTCATGGTGGGTAAAACTTCAGCAACCCATCTCTTCCAGAACTTGTCAGCTAACAGTTGCGCATGTCGCCACGATTTTCGCAGATACATATCACTTTCATCGAATCTTCCGGGTGGTTTGTCACCAGATGAGGTACCCAGCAAGAAATGGTTTGGTGTTAGGGCTTCTTTGTCAGCTGATTCAAGCGATAAATACGTAAGTGGTCGAGTGTTGATAATATTTTCAACTTCTAGAAATAGGTTGTGTAATCTTTCCTCGTTAAGCTTATGATCAGGAGTAATTATTCGATACAAGACTGTCTTTACGGAGCGCACCATGCGTACCCACGCTCCGCCCATGTGTGGGCTTGCTGGGGGTATAATTGACCAGCTCGTATTGGGACTTGTAAATTCATTTTGCAGAGATTGAAAATCGATATTCTGAAGTGATTCACGTAACTCTTTCTCCGCAGCCTTTAGATTGGTGCCATTGTCGCTATACATGTGTAAAGGCACTCCTCGTCGTGCAATAAAATTTCTAATTGCCATGACACATGAGTTCATGTCTAGGCGATACACCATCTCGATGTGCACAGCACGTATTGTAAGACATGTAAATATTGCCCCGTATCGTTTTTCGCTTCTTCTTCCCACGGTCACAATAAACGGGCCTAGTCTAAACCAACATGAGAAAAATGGGTTTGGTTGGGAATTCCTAATTCTACACATCATACAATTTTTGCGGACCGTGCGTAGCAGCGTGCGCAAGCCTGGTATGTGATATTTCTGAAAAATTTCATTAATGACTGTTTCGTGATGAACGTGTTTGTACTTGCGATGGTACCAATCAACTAATAGGTAGGTGATGTGATTTCTTGGTAATATAATGGGGTTCTTTGTTTCATCTGTGATTATTGTGGCGTTTTCTAAACGACCACGTAAACGTAAAATCATGTTTTCGTCAATAAATGGTGATAGTTTTCTTAATTGACTCAACTTAGGTAAAACACATGAAGGGTTCCTTTGCAAAAGAATAATTTCATTCGAATAGGCATGAGATTGTACTAGTCGAACTAAATATTGTTGGCTCCAGTGTAATTGCTCACTCGTAAGATCGACGTTATCACTCGTAAACTTGGAAAATATTTTGCGATCGACGAATCGCCGTACATATGCCATGCTTCTCAATAGACGTTCATATTTTGAGAATCTTGTAAAATCAATCAAAGCAACATTTTGTTGTACGTGGACTGCTACATGTTGTATTTCGGAAATATTGCCCTCAGCATGGTGTTTATTTTCAGTTTCCGTCTTAGGCGATTCGTTCGGTGGTTGACTTAAAAATGATGGTCCTGTAAACCACGAATTTGTTGAATCAAAACTTGGTTGTCTCACCCACTTAGTTGCTAAATCTGCAACATTTGCCTTTGAAGGGACATAACTCCATTTGGAAATATCTGTTATTTCCTGTATCTCGGCAACTCGAAACATGACGAATTGCTTATAACGTCTTGGATCAGATCTCAACCACAGGAGTACAGTTTTGGAATCTGTCCAGAAATGTGTGGATTCAATTGGTAGGTCATGGCCATTAGAAATAGTAGCAGCTAGTCGGGCTCCTAGAACAGCAGCAAGTAGCTCCATTCGTGGAATGGAAACAAGCCGTAGAGGTGCTACCTTTGTCTTAGATGTCACCAACGACGTTTCTATCTTGTCGTGGGTTTGTATGCGAAAATAAGCTACAGCAGCATACGCGTTCTCACTTGCGTCCACAAATATGAGTAATTGGACTTTGCTCTTTTGGCTACAACCTATTTTAAAATAACATCTTGGAACTTTAACATTTTCCACGTTCTTTAACAAAGATAACCACCGCAACCACTCCTCGGAAAACTTGTCGGAAATAGTCCTTCTGATTTCCTTTCGCCACAAATTTTGTAGAAGTATCTTCATATGTACTGTATAAAAGGACAGTAAACCCAGCGGATCAAAGATCGACATTAACAACCTTAACAATTCTCTTTTTGTAGGTAGTCTCCGGCCGGACAGGATCGTTGGCTTTCGTAAATTTCAAATTTTAGGTGAAAACATCGTCACTTGTTCTCCACCACATGCCAAGAACCTTTTCTGGTTCAATTACGTGCTCGATTTTCTTTCCGGCTTGGCAAAACGATTCTGATTTATGTTCGTCACCCATAGCTGCAACAACTTCTTTTGAGTTGGACATCCAATTGCGTATATAAAAGTTACCACGTTTGTGAACCTCACGTACTTGTTGCGCTAGTTGTATAGCCTCTTCGATAGTATCAACACTATCTAACATGTCATTAACATAATGTCTTTCGGTAATTGATTTTGCAGCTCTGGGAAATTCTTGTTCAAACTCTTTGGCATTATTGTTTTTGCCGTATTGCGCCAATGATGGTGAGCAACTAGCTCCAAACGACTTCACTCGAAGAACAAAAACATCTGGTTCTTTTTCGTTATTACAATTTCGCCAAAGAAATCTTTGCGATTGAGAATCTTCTTGATCGACAGCAACTCTATGGAACATTTCGGAAATATCACCACTTATACCAACTTTACCTACTCTAAAGTTGAAAATTACATTAATCAGTGGCGTTAGAAAATCTGGTCCTTTATCGAGATTACTATTCAATGACACTCCGTGGTGTTCAGCTGCTGCATCCCAGACCACTCTTATCTTCTCAGGTTTATTAGGATTCTTTACTACAAAAATTGGCAAATACCATTTTCTAGGGTGCTCGTTGTTGTACTCAACCTCGTTTAGCTTGCGGATATACCCTTTACTTAACATACTCTTGATGTGGTCATTCACACGAATTTTCAAATCTTGATCTTTTTCCAATTTTCGTTCGAAACATTGAAGTCTTCTTAAAGCCATTTCATAATTATTTGGCATTGTCAAATTATCAGCTTTCCATAAAAGCTTAACTGTAAATTTATCGTTTGTTCGTGTGGCATAATTTTGCATATTTATATCATGATTACGATAGGGTCTTTGACCTTTAACTTCATCATTTTCAAGTTGAAGGTTTTCTTTCATAAGTTTATGTAAAGCGACATCATTGTCACATTCGCATATATGTAATTGTAAACTCACATTTTTGGAACCGGTCACTTCTGAACCGTTTGTGCCATAAATTGTCCAACCAAGACGTGTTTTAAGTGCGGCTGGCTCATCTTCACCTCCTTCTTTATATTTTAAAGGCATTGCCACATGTTTATTGTTCAATCCTATTATAATTTTGGGTTTCATATTTTCATACGATTCTACCGGGAGACCTCGTAGATATTTGTACTTTTCAGCCAGTTCAGAAAACATCAATGTTTGTTTGGGTAAATCAAGTTAACTTATAGATTGTACATTTTTCAATAAAAATTGTGTTTCACTTCTTCCCAAAGGCGAAATTTTCAAATCTACACGATCAGAATTATATTCAACACGTATGCTCTTATCGGTCCAACTCAAACAAAATTCTGACTGCTCACCATGTATATCAAGTTTTTCCAATACAGACTTTTGGATAAATGTAGGACCAGATGCAGCATCCAAAAGGGCATATTCATTAACACTTGTGTTTTTTCCGTAAATTGTTATTGGTACAAATCTATACAATACGTTCGATGTCGGCATTCGATGGACAGCAACGACGGACGTGAATGTGGTCCTAACACTGTCAACGGTGGCTTCCGGTTTATGAAGTGAAGGATGATGTTTGGCTGTACATTCATTGACAGTACACACTTTACGTTCTTTACAAAATCTCAGATCATGTAGTTTTAAACATGAACGACATAATTTTCTTTCGTGTACTAAATTCCATTTACCATTGTAATCTAATTTCCTGAATTTTTCACATGATGGTATAAAATGCCCTGTTTCATCACAACCGAAGCACTTAGTATCGGTCGAACGCTTTGGTTTATTTTTATTTTCATTATTACGCTCCTCATGGACGTTAACCCGTGGTGTCTTTCGCTTCTCATTATCTTGTGTACTCAAACTTGGGTTTAAAATAGTAATAACACTACTGGCAGCCTCTGCCAATGTAAAAAGCCAATTACTAAATTCGGTCAGGTTCACCACGTTTATATTTCGTGAGTGTACTGCCCACTGGAGTCTCATTTGGGCTGGTAATCTTTCAATAAATTCTTGAATTAGCATCGGGTTACATAAATGTGCATTTAAATTTGCAGCTTCCATAGTCGCTACAATATTTTTTACGTCCAATGAAAAGTGTACAAGAGTATCCAATTTATTAGCATTTACACTTGGACCTGCCCGTAATTTTGTTAACAAATTATGAATTATGTTTTCAGGCCTACCAAACAACATACGTAAAGTTGAAACAACTTCCGGAACCAATGCTGGCAATGTAAGTTTACTGCTTACATATTCCAAAGCTTTGCCTCTTAGGGCACGTTGTAGTCTTAACAAATTTTCATCACTACTAAAACCACACAAATTAGTTGAGTTTTCATAACTACTTATAAAAAGTGGTCATTCCTCTGGTTTGCCACTAAAAACTGGGAGTTCCCTTGGAATGACTTGTCTTGAGTATACTTGATCTTGTCTAAGCAAGGCACTAGTGGGTCTTTGTACTACACCCTGATTCGGCAACAATGTGTTTGGATTAGGAGCACTTACATTTTGGTGGTCTATAACGCGTTGGTATACACTACCACCGCCCAGTTCATTGAAGTTACTTGCAGTACCAACATTAGTTGAATTATTTATGTTGCCTTCGCATATGCCTGTCACTGTTCTATTTGTATTTTCATCTTCTGCAGATCTTAGCTGTTGTTCACACTCAATACGGACACCAACTTCGTCGGACTCATCATCGTCATTGAATTTGCCCATTATTGCATACTTGCGTTGAATAAATAACATGTTCATTTTTCGTTCCTCTTCTAGGCGTTGTAATTAAATTTCCAAGCTACGTCGATTCTTACTTGAGCTTTTTGCAACCACACCTGAAGACTTATCAATACATCTCATACCTACCCCCCGCGAACCGCCACCGTGTTCGTTAACCGGTATTCAAATCTTTGGCCATCACTTGTCGAATGGTTCTCACTCGTTACTGTTTCATTTGTGCCCCTGCACCTGCCGCAACTCCAATCCTTATTTGCAATATCAGCGGACACTCCAACACACTCGAAATGGAACCACGTGTCGCATACATCACACTGAACCATTTCACTAGTATCAGGCTCTTTGCACAGTGAGCAGCTTGTCTTGTCCGTTTAATTCATATGTGACAATGCAAGTAAAGAAAACAAAGTATAACAAAATGTGGCAAGGTTGCCATATAAAGTAAAAATAAAAAGATTGCCAAAGGACCAAAATACAATTACACATTGGTATAAAAACTAACTTTAGGAATTCAAGAGTAGCGAATTGTTAACAATCGTTATTATAATTTTGATTTAGGTCAGTATTAGAATTTAATCTTTCCAAAGGCTTAAATCTCAAACTTTATTAAAACAATTGTATAGTCATGAATCGATTATATCCGGAAGCAATTCTGCAATTCCCATCATACAAATTTCATTAAAATTGAATTACACCGATAAAAATCAAAAAAAACTTAGCAGAAGACATATAGCAATAAGAATGAAAGTAGAGAAAATAGAAAGGACTATATAAAACGATTATTTAATAACAAAAATACAATGCGAGTTAATTTTGCTCGTGCTCGTTGGTTTGTGCTGGAGGTGGTTATTGCACAAAAAGTTTTAACGGCCATCCTATTTATTTATAATCTAAAAAAACTACAGTCAGTAAACCCAATTCAATACTCCTTTACTCTGACTACCGGTACTGTAAAACTAAACAACTAAATTCTTAGTGCATGATCCAAATTAACTGAACCAAAACAAATTCCAACATTTATAATTTTCATAAACCAAAACCTTAGACTTCAAACTTTATTCTTACTTATCCGGTAACGAACAACCCCGAGGGGTCAGGGACCTTACAAAACGTAGATAACATATTTCGCCAACCAGTTCGATCTTTTGCCTTATCTCTCCAGTTGGCAATACCATGTGTACGCAGGGATTCGTCAACCTGATCCTTCGAGCGGAGTCTTGGTCTTCCTAATTTTCGTCTTCCTTCGAGTTCGGTTTCGAAAACCCTTCGTGCTGGTTCGTCTTCATCCATTCTACTGACATGGCCTAGCCAGCGCAATCGTGTTATTTTGATCCGCTTAACTATATCAAAGTCGGGATATAGCTCATACAGCTCACGGTTCATGCGTCGCCCATACTCGCCGTTGTGCACTATAGGGCCATAAATCTTTCGAAGTATTTTTCTCTCAAAGACTCCTACAGACGTTTCGTCTGCTTGCGATAATACCCAGGATTCTGCGCCATAAAGCAAGACAGGTTGAATGAGAGTCTGGTATAATTGGACTTTTGTTACTCGAGAGAGGGCTTTATCTCTAAAGTACTTGCTTAGCCCAAAATAACATCTATTCGCAAGCACAATTCTCCGCTTGATCTCAAGGCTGACGTTGTTGTTTTTGTTTACGGCAGATCCGAGGTATATAAATTCATCTACCACCTCGAAATTATAACGGTTATCAAGGTTCACGCTTCTTTTGCCAACTACAAATCCGCAACCAAATTCATGTTTTTTTCTCATGGCAACTGTAGTATATGTCGCAGTTTCTTTTTCGTGTGCAGCCATGTCCTGTCCATCGCATTTCCTGGATTGCGGTAATGTCAGACTTATAACTTTCAGGGACATCTGCCAATTGGATACTTGCACCGGATCTATATAGAGTTCTTACATTCCAGGTGCATATCCGTAAATCGTGGTCCTTATAACGTTTGCGGGGGTCGTCAACAAATAGGGGTTGTTTATGTTTTCCGTTTCGTTTTTGTATTTTCACTGACATTATGAACGGTGGCGGGAGGCAAACCCAGTCCACCGGGTTTTTGCATTTAACCTACTGCCAGCATATTTGATTGCAGCCGCCCATTATGGTTCAGACGCTGACCAGGATGCAAAATGTCGAACCTGGATTTTCTTCTTTTGGTTTTTTTTATCCACCGTTGACCCATATGTTTGGCTCATCCGCCTTCTAAAGGACAAAAGAATATGCCCGATAGCTTGATGAGCTTCAGTGACATCAGTCACCTACTAAGCCTGAGACACATCAGTGATCGCATAACCAAATCAGGCTGCTCATTTATTTTCGCCTTCTCACTCTAGCTAGCTGCCCAGGACATACTGCGTGGAAGTAGTGAGCTGCTTGGACTGCCCAATGAAGGAATCATTTCTGGCCACTCCTAAGTGAATGGCCATCAGAAACTTTCCACCTCCACGGACAATCTTTCCTTTTTATTATCATAACAAAGTTTTAACTCACGTAATACTATTAAGATCAAAATTTCAGGGGGTTAAACTTAAATGTTAATAAATAAATCATTTATAATTATATTACAGAAATAAACTAACAAAACCATTGAAAGGAAGTGAAACGCTATAGGAATCCGAGTTGTCGGTCCAGTTTTGAAAATTATATTACCAATACACTAAAATAAACATCAGCTGCGAATTCGATGTCCTCTTCCGTTGACATTTTAAACAAGCAGTTAAAGGAAAAATTTTAGGTATATTCAGTTCTTAATATCACTTTGAGAAAATATTTCAAATATTTGGAAGCCAGAACATAGTTTATATGTGTATCATGACAATAGACACCTCGTAACACAACAGTCCTGAATACTGTAAACATGAATAAAGTGTTCTTTAATTTATTTTACTTTCGTACAAATCAATTCATAGCATCAAATAACGAATAAATGTGCTTTTCAAACTGTATCTATGTATTGGCACAGAACACAGCAAGTATATGAAGCTAAACACTCTCCTACAATTATTTTGTTATTGTATTCGACACTTATTCATGGGTTCGCTTGTCGATTTACATTCTTATTTACATAAAAAATAAATGATTAATTCTTTGGTTGAGACACTAACTCAGGCGACCCCCTGCAAATTACCGTCGGGGTTTGTCTTTTTCACTTTCCGATCGTGGGATAAACGAGGATTGGAGTTTAGGCGTCTGTGGGCCTCGTTTGGGTCAATGATTTCGCCCAAGAAACAATTTTTGCATGAGAAAGAAAAATGATATGAAGGTGATTTGGTGCCAAAGCTGCAGAATAAATACACCAAAATGGGAAACAAATACAAAAAAAAACAAAGTGACAACTTAACATTACCATTTACGTTTGGCACCCGTATACATATATTTTTAATTCCAATAAATGAAAATAAGCCTGATCCAGCAATGAGTTATATATGTCTCTCACTCAAAAATGTTCAGAATTTGCCTCGAAATGTGGCAACTAAAATCCAAAGCCGTTCTGTTGTATTGCCCGTAGTCGTGTCTATATCTAGGGATATACGTCAAGGATATATCTTTGACGTTTGGGAATAAGGTCTTAAGTCAGAAACTGTAGTTTTTCGTAATGTTAAATTGAAAATTATTTATATATGAATTTTTCTGACTTATTGCCTAAAGATCAAATGATTACGATTGGATGCAGTTGTGCTAGATTTAAGTTATTAATACCAAACGAAAGAGAAAAAAAAATTGAGTTAAACCCAATCAAAAACTCAAAATTAATTTTTTTGACTTAAGACCTTATTCCCAAACGTCAAAGATATAGCCTGACACGTCAATATTACAATGCGAGGATACTCACTACTTGTAATTAATATTCCCTTATGAAATTTATTGTCCTAGAGGTTAGCACTCTTACTTTGAAAAAAAATTACTTATCACTTCTTAAACAAGAAAAAACCTCTGGACAATTAGAACGCTGGAACAGACTGACAAACATGGATTCATAAACCGCCAGATAAAGCGTCGGTCTGTTCCAAAAAACTAACAGTTTTTGCAGATGTGCGGCATACCAAAACTACAAATATATATTTTCAAAGAAAACATGTCTGCCACAACAGCACGAAGAAATGATATATTGCAACATTCATCAAAAGTAATTCAATATTGCAAAACATCATTATGGCCATAAGCAATATTCCCAAACCATTTGGTATAGCATACGTTAAGGAGCTGCATCACCAATAATGTATCTACCACACTAATCCATTTGAAATTAAACAGGAAATTGCGTCATCAACGAAAATGTAAATCGATCTCTAATAATATTGACAACTACATCATATACATGCGGCACTACACTTTTCTCGTCCCATTTGTAGGAAAAGTTTAGAGAAATTGCAAAAAAATTTAAATAAGTACCGTTGGGCACAAAATATGCACCAAAAACTTATGACAGTTCGGCTCCTGAAAAAAAGAGATGATAACGAAACATTCCAGCAATCATAACAAAAAAGAATAGAGATGACGGTAATTGTTGGGATCCCCATATAAACATCCCTCATTTATATTGGTTACCCAAGATCTGGCAACCCTATTTTATTTTGTCTGTCCCTTTTGTTATTATTCGTTTACAGATTTAACATATTTGATTAATCGTCTGTCGGAATAAGGAGTTTTGTAGTCGCGCGGTAAATATTAAAATATTTCATTTTGTGTTCCGTGTATATATATATTTATAATGTGATTGTTTTATTCTATTTTTTTAAATAAAGATTAACGCCAGGATTAATACTTTTAGTGCTGGATTTTATATGATATGAAAAGACTGACTTTCAATCATAACAAAGTGGCGACGAGGAAAACGATTTAAGGAAGCATAATGGCGACACCACATACAACGACTTCATTGGAACAAGTGGTGGCACAACTGCTCATCAAGCAACAGGAATCAATGGAGCGACAACACCAACTTATGGAAAGGTTGGTCACAGCGACTCAACAGGTAACAATCACTCCAACAACACCTGCACCAAGCACAGTTGCACCCGGACCTGAAGCGTTAATGGACATTTTGGCGAAAAACATCAGGGAATTTTCATACGACCCAGACGAAAACCAAATCTTTGCTGTATGGTACGAGAGGTATGAAGATGTTTTCGAGGTTGAAGCGGGAAATTTGGATGACGCAGCAAAAGTGAGGTTATTGTTAAGGAAGGTCAGTACGTGTGTTTTTAACAAATACAAAGACTACTTACTTCCAAAACAACCTCGTGACGTCACATTCCAAGAGACCCTGGAAATCCTGAAAAAGTTATTTGGAAGAAAAGAGAGCCAATTCAATATACGTGTAAAGTGTATGCAAAATGTTCGTGGTGATAGTGAAGACATTGTGACTTATGCCGCCAATGTTAACCGCCATTGTGAAACTTCTCACTAACACAGAGTACTGCTGACCATTTTAAGTGTTTAATTTTTGTGAACGGTTTGAAGTCTCCAAAAGATCACGACATCAAGGCAAGACTGTTAACACTACTGGACACTGAAACTAATTTAACATTTGACAATTTAGTGGCAGAACTTCAACGGGTGAACAGTTTAAAGCGCGATGTTGCGTTAACATACCCAAGTCCAGAAATACATGCCGTGGAAGACTCAACTTATGGAATAAATAATGAAAACAAACAAATGCCTAAAAGACCTTGCTGGCAGTGTGGCAATATGCATTTTGTAAAGGATTGCAAATACAGTGATCACAAATGTAAACAATGTTTCAAAATTGGCCACAAGGAAGGGTTTTGTTCATGTTTTCCTGATAAAAATAAGGCAAGGCAACAGTAGTACAACAACAAAAACAAATTTAAGAAAACGCGTAACAGTGTTAAAAGCGTGTATACTACAAAATCAAATCACAAAAACAGACGTTTTGTGTCATTGTGTGTCAATAATGTTAATGTTAAATTGCAACACGACACAGGGTCTGACGTCACAATTATTTCGAAGGAGTTGTGGACCAAAATTGGTAAGCCACAATTATACACATCCGCACATACACCTCGCGATGCTTCAACGAACACAATTAACATCATTGGGGAATTCGAGGTAATGGTGGTTATCAATAAAATGAGACATCTTTGCAACATTTTAGTTTCTGCCCATTTTAGTAATTCCCGACCTCAATCTTTCGGATCAGACCTCATGCTAAAATTTAATTTATGGCGTATTCCTGTTGATGCTTACACTTCATGCAAAAACTTACGAAATAATCGTTTACTTTCAGACGTCGAAATTAGAAAAATGTTTCCAGAAGTTTTCAGGGATGAAATTGGACACGTCACAGGATTTAAAGTTCATCTACAACTTAGACCTAACGCAGTTCCAATATACCGACCTAAGAGACAGGTGGCATATGCAGTAAAAGAGCCACTTGACATAGAACTTAACAAACTAGAACGTGAGGGCATCATATCACCAATCAACTTTTCAGAGTGGGCAGCACCGATCGTCGTTGTTAAGAAATCTTCTGGTAGTCTTCGCATATGTGGGGGTTATTCCACTGGACTCAACTCACAGCTTGAGCCGCACACATTCCCATTGCCTTTGCCTGAAGACATCTTTACAAATTTCAACAACTGTTCATCGTTTTCAATAATTGACCTCAACAACGCATACATGCAACTGGAGGTAGATGATGAGACGAAAAAGCTGTTGCTCATAAACACTCATCGTGGTCTCTACACATTCAACCGTCTAGCTCAAGGTGTAGAATCAGCCCCAGGTGCGTTTCAGCAAGCAATTCAAACCATTCTAGCAGGTATTGAAAGTGCGTATCCATATTTAGATGACGTTGTTGTAGCAACACACACTAGAGAAGAAAACGAACAGGTAGCCCTGCAAGTACTTCAACGTTTAAAAACTCACAACATAACGGTCAATTTTCAAAAATGTCAATTTTTCAAGACATCATGTACTTATCTTGGGCATTATGTTGATTCATCCAGATAAAACAAAATTAAAAATATTTTGGACCTTTCACCACCCAAAAATATTGCCGAACTAAGATCATACTTAGGAGGTATAAATTATTACGGGAAATTTATTTCGCAAATGAGAAAGCTTAGGGATACCTTGGACAATCCTGAAGAAAAATTCTACTTGGAACTGGACTTCACAATGACAACACAGTTTCAACCGATTTAAACAAATGTTATCTTCAGAGTTATTGCTAACTCATTATGACCCCGGACTTCCAATAAAGGTAGCAGCAGATGCCTCAAGCGTTGGACTAGGGGCATATATTTGCCATATTTTCCCCGACGGTACTGAAAAGGCCATTTTTTCATTGTTCAAGAGCTCTCACTCCGGCAGAGAAAAATTACTCTCAAATCGGGAAAGAGGGATTGGCTTTAGTATTTGCCGTTGTAAAATTCCATAAATAGATATTCGGTAGAAAATTTATTCTCCAAACTGACCACAAGCCATTGTTAGCCATATTTTCAAATAAGAATGGTATTCCTGCACAACGATGGGCACTAACTTTAATGTCATATGATTTTAAATTAGAATATGTGTCAACTAGTCAATTTGGAGCAGCTGATATATCGTCACGACTAATCGACAATATACCCAAACCCAACGAAGATACAGTTATTGCCTGCATTCAACTGAAAAAGGAAATAAAAACAGTAATAAATGACATCGCAGATGCTTTACCAGTAACATTCAATATGATCAGTGCCGCTAATAAAAAAGATACTGAGATGCAAAACCTCATCAAATTTCTACAAAGCGGTAAGTGGCCAAATGAAAAATCTAATGACCTAAAGTGTTATGTTTCACGAAAGGATCATTTGAGCTTTGTTGATAACTGTTTAATGTATAATGATCGCCTAATTATACCTAAATGTTACAGGAAGATAATTTTAAAGGATTTACATAAAGGGCATAATGGAATCGAAAGAACAAAAACATTGGCAAGAAGCTATGTTTACTGGCCGCATGTTGATGATGACATAAAGCAATTCGTTCAAAATTGTTATAAATGTGCATCTGTAGCTAAAACACTACCAAAGACCTCATTATGTTCCTGGCCAATAACGATACGACCTATGCAATGAGTCCATATCGACATAGCGGGACCTTTAGAAAATGTTTACTACTTCGTGATCGTTGATTCTTTTTCTAAATGGCCTCAAATATACCAAATTAAATCAATAACATCATCCGTCATTATTGATTGTCTCCTCGACTTCACGTCGTTATTTGGGAATCCAGAGTGGATAGTGAGTGACAATGGTACTAAGTCAACAATTTTCAAAATTTATCAATGGAAACGGAATTTTGCATAAATTTACAGCTCCATATCATCCGTCGGCCGTCTGTGGTGCAATGGTTAGTGTGCACGGCTCTTGTACATGAGATCCTGGGTTCGAACCCTGCTCTGACCACCTTCAAAAAAAAAAATTCTTTCGGCGGCGGTCACCTCGCATAGTGACGGCGACACTATCGAGTATATAGCCATGAAAAAGCTTCTCAAAATACCGTTCGGAATCGGTGTAAAACTGTAGGTCCCAATCAGTGAGTGAAAACTGGAAAGCGCACAGCTCAGTGATTGTGAGAAGTTCTCCCCGGTCCCTACATGGGATGTAATGGGAAACCTTTTATTTTTTATTTTTATCATCCACAGTCAAATGGGCAAGCTGAAAGATTTGTAGATACCCTAAAGCGAGCTTTGAAAACTCTTCAAGGTTCAGGCACCACTAAAGAAAATTTATTCACATTTTTAAAATGTTACAGATCGACTCCAAATCCAAATACGGGAAAAACACCTTCAGACTTATTCGTGGGGAGAAAGCTGAGGATCAATCTTGACCTTTTAAAGAAACCAGAAAAAGACATACTCCAACGTGATTCAAAAATGGAACAACTATTCAACAACCAACATAACGCAAAACATAGATCTTATAAAGTTGGTCAGCGAGTATTTGCAAAACTATACAAATATAATAAAACTTAATGGTTCCCCGGTACAATCACTAAAATACTTGGCAATGTCAATTATGAAGTCAAAATTGATAATATTCCTGATTTCCGTGCTGTGAGATCACACACCAACCAGCTTAGACCTCGGTATGAAAATTCACAAAACAACATTTCACCAATTGCGACTTTATTTGATTATTTTAACATTACACCGCAACGGATAACATCAGCAAGCAGCGAAGCTAATGTAGAAGCAGATAATGTTCATCAACATACTACAACTCAGCAAACATCAAATGAGAATAATGTTCCTGTATCCACTGCAGCCGAGACATCAAATAATCAAAACAACGAAAACCCAGTTTTGACCTTTGATGAAACTGTTACACCACCGCAAAGTGTTCAACCTGTTCCGACTACATCTTATGATAATCGGACTCCTGTAGAACTCCGACGTTCCAATCGTTTAAAAAGACCTCCTGCATGGACACCGGATTATCATCTTTCAAAAAGAAAAAGAGACGTTGGGATCCCCATATAAACATCCCTCATTTATATTGGTTACCCAAGATCTGGCAACCCTATTTTATTTTGTCTGTCCCTTTTGTTATTATTCGTTTACAGATTTTACATATTTGTTTAATCGTCTGTCGGAATAAGGAGTTTTGTAGTCGCGCGGTAAATATTAAAATATTTCATTTTGTGTTCCGTGTATATATATATTTATAATGTGATTGTTTTATTCTATTTTTTTAAATAAAGATTAACGCCAGGATTAATACTTTTAATGCTGGTGTTGAGTTCGCGAAAGAAAGAAAACAAATTTTCCTGAGTCGCTTTTATTTGTGTTTATTTAAAAACCCGCTTATTCGCGTAGCGCTTTAAAACAATTTGTCGCTTTCGTATTTAAAATCGAACTGATGTTCCTCTTTCCTTCGTTGCCCGTCTTAGGTTCTTGTTTTGTACAGAAAAGAGTCACTGCCGTTAATTAGCAACGTACCAAAGGGCTACGTACTTACATACACACATGTATGTGTGTACACACGTATGTACACATGACGGATTTGGCAAACAAAGAAAAGGGCAACGAAGGAATAACAAATAAGCAATGATCATAACAAGAGAGTAATGACTACATAAACGAGTTAGAATTTGGTAAATAGTTAAATTGTAACATACAGTACTGTGCAAATAAATAGGTACTGAAATTGAAATATAAATTAAATATTTATGTTGATTAAACTAATTCAAATAAAATAGTGTCGGCGGCAACATTCCCCCCCTCGTAAGCGAATTAGGGTTCTATGAGCTTACTGTCATCCTTATTATTTCCGACATCTAATAGCTACGGGCCTCTCATACGTACTGCTACTCGTTCTGACTTTGGCGCTGCGTACTTGACCATCTTTTGCTGGGTACACTTCGGTCACAATACCCTTGGGCCAAATGTTGCGGGGAAGGGTGTCGTCCACTGTGACGACTACGTCTCCAACGGATGGTGGTGATAGTTTGTCGAACCACTTACTTCGCCGAACCAAAGTTGGACCATATTCTCGTACCCATCGTCGCCAAAAATGATTGGCAAATTTTTGAGTTTGGTGCCATCGTTGCCGCAGGTCGTGGTCGAACTCACACAAAGGCTTTTGTCCAGCTACAGAACCAAGGAGTATATGATTTGGTGTTAGGGCAGCGTCGTCAGCTGAGTCTGATTTTGATGGGACCCAATTCCACTGAGTCACATTCGTTGTTTCGAGAATTTCACCAACTCTGTACATCACGGAAGGTTTGAAGTTCTTTGGATCCATGGACAACCATTTTAACACCGTTTTCGAATCGGACCAGTAGAAGCTTTCTGCACATCGCAAACGAGTTGAATTTCGTATTTTTGCGGCGAGACGGGAGCCAATTAGGGCTGCTTGCTGTTCCAGTCTTGGAATTGATATTGGCTTCAGCGGGGCGACTTTAGACTTCGCAGCTACAATACTAATGTCGACTTCTTCGTTGTATTGAATACGGAAGTAGCACACAGCGGCGTAAGCATCTTCACCAGCGTCGACAAAAGTGTGGAGTTGCACGTTGAATGTGAATTTTAATAATTCTGAATAACATCGTGGGATGATGACGGAAGAAATTTTATCCAGATTTGTGAGCCATGTTGACCATTTAATATATAATTCGTCATCTAGTTCGTCGTCCCACTTTATGCCTGATCGCCATATATTTTGAAGTAAAATCTTCAAGCCTATAGTATAGAGGGATACGAACCCCAGTGGATCAAAAATTGACATCAGGACCTGAAGGACTTCTCTCTTGGTTGGGACCACATTGAGTTGGAACACATTTCGTTTGAACACATTTGAAACACGTCATTTTGAAACACGTCATTATTGGATTCCCAATACATACCGAGAATTTTTTCAACGGCTCCAAATGCGTTTTCAGTTATCGCTCTGTCGCCCAATTGTTGCCTCACTAACTTAGAGTTTGATGCCCAATTTCTCATGTGGAAACCACCAGCAGCATGAATTTTTTTGACCTGGGTAGCCAATTCCAGCGCTTCTTCTTCTGTTTGAACACTGTCGATAAAATCGTCCATATAGTGATATGACTCCACCGCCTTGACTGCCCTGGGATATTCTTCACGAAATTCTTCAGCATTTTTATTTCGCACAAAATGTGCAATACAGGGTGCGCAGCTTATACCAAACGTTAGAGCCTTCATCACAAAAACACTAGGCTTACGTACGACTTCATTTTCGAACCACAGAAATCTTTGGGCGTGCATGTCCTCATCTCTGACGTTGATACAATGAAACATTTCAGCAATATCACCACATACTGCTACCTGTCCAACTCGAAATTCAAATAAAATCTTCATCAGTGACGTAAGTAAATCAGGTCCACTCGTTAAAAAATCATTTAGCGATTTATTTTTTGATTTAGATGCTGCGTCCCACACTAGGCGAACTTTGTTCGGTTTGTTAGGGTTTCGAATACGACCGGGATATGAAAACATCTCTGAGTCCAATACCTTTCTTGCGTATCCTTTAAAAAGTAGTTTATCGATTTCCGCTTGCATTGTCTGCTGAAGTTGGGGATCCTTTTTAAACTTCTTCTGGAGACACTTTAGACGATGACACGCTACGTCATAACTTTCTGGCAACTGCGTGGCATTATACTTCCAGAGTAAGCTGACTTCGAACTTATTATGCTTTTTCATAACGTAGCTCTCCAGAATCTGCGTGGCCTTTTCGTTCTCGACTGATAAGATATTTATCTCTTGGGACTCTTCCAGGGCGAAATACTCCTTCACTTCATCGTGTAAAGTTTGATATCGATTTTCACACTCCCATGTATGAATATTCAACGAAGCAGAAGCTCCCAAATCTGTGCCACTACCTTGAAGGGTCCAACCTAAACGGGGTTTCGTAGCAATCGATTGATTGCGTGCACCTTCTCTGATTTTTATAGGTACTGCTACCCTCCAATTGTTTAGTCCTATTAAAATCGTAGGCTTGGTTTTGAAATACGATTGTATTGGCAACCCTTTCAAATATGATTTACCCTTGATGATCTCATCAAAATCGAGCAACTGTGTTGGCAAACCGAGATTATTTACAGTGCGCACATCATGGAGTGTAAAACGTGATTCATTTTGACCACCTGAGACTTCTAAATTTATATTGACTGACTTGTCCTCCGAGCGAGTTGTATCACTTGTCCAGCGTAGCTCTAGGGGTTCTTTTCTACCTTTAAGACCGAGTTTGTTGAATAATTTCTTCTCCATTAGGGTCACTGAAGATCCTTCGTCTAAAAAGGCAAATGTTTTAGTTGAACCACCATTATGAAAAACTCGTATCGGCAAAATTCTGAAACATGGTTTGTCTCTACCACTGTCATTATGTGCATTTACACTTCCATTGCCTTCAGACATTGCAATATTACTCATACTTGGGCCGACCGTTGTTGCATATTTATGTAATAATGGGTGATGTTTTGCTGTACAACCAGCGACGCCACACACTCTATTGGCGAAACACTTCAAGCACTGACGACACAATTTGTTGTCTTTCATCACTTTCCATTTGGCGTCCTAGATCATGGATTGAAACTCACCACAGTTCTGGATTTTATGAGTCTCGCCTTTGCAGGAAATGCAAGTTGGTTTGCTTGGGCTACTTTGTTGATGAGTGTTCACCGACGCTCCCTTTTTTCTTGTGACCGGGGACACGACTTGACTGGCAGCGGCTGCTATAGCATAGATCCAATCACTAAAACCTTTCACAATAGAAACTTTTGGGTCTTTTGGATGCATTGCCCAATTGAGCTTGTGATTGTTTGGTAATTTGTCCACTAAACTCTTCACAAGCATGGGATTATTTAATGGGCCACCATATCACACGCCTCCATTGTTGAGCAAATATTTCGAATTGTCAATGCATACTCGATAATACTATCGAGTCTGTCCTTTAATGGAGGAATTTTCATTGCTTTCTCTATCATGCTGTCCAAAATATGCTCTGGGCGACCGAAACACATTTCCAAGGTTTGAATGATTTCACCCACCATTGAAGGAATTAACAATTTACTTTTTAGAAGTTCTTTTGCATGACCTCGGAGACACGACTGCAAACGCATTAAATTTTCACCATCAGTGTAACCTGCTATTTCAGTGCTGTTTCTAAAGTTGGTGATAAATAGCGGCCAATCTTCTGGGTTACCGTCGAAACTGGGCAACTCCTTAGGGATTACCTGTCTAGCCGCAATTTGTGACGCTGTTGGTTGGAACGACGTAAAGGTGTTAGAAAAAGAACTAGATGGCTGGCTTACGTTGCCTTGAGAAAGAATTTCATATTTCTTTTCTAAATATTGCCTTTGTAGTTCTTTTTCCTCCTCCAGCATTTTCAGCTGCAACTGCGTCTGCGAGGAAAGGTTCGCTGCAGACATATTGGGACCACTGGTGTTCACAAAATGGCGTTGCATATTCTGACGATTATGTGCTGTGGTTGATTGTGTTGTTGTTTTCTGCGGTATTATGGTTGTTCGCGGCATTGTTGCCATTGAAGCAATGTCGATGGAGCCATGATTATTTAAAATCTGATGATGTGCACCTTCATGACTCGCTGTCCCTTGGCTTGACGCTTGATTACTTACAGCCGGAACTTGGTTGGTAGGTGATGATGAGCCTTGCGGCATATGCTGAGCCGTCGTAGATTTGTCCCTTAGGGCGACGGATTGGTCAAGACCACAAGGGCAACACCAGCTTAAATTAGCTACGTCGCTATTCACCCCAACGCACTCAAAATGGAACCGCTTATCACAACGATCGCATTGTACCATACGTTCGGTGTCTTTTAAAACGCATTTTTTGCAATTAAAATCGGTTTCCGACATTATTTTGTCAGAATATTTTTCCTTGAAACACGATTAAAATTTTTATATTATATTTAATATAGACACGAACAATGCGTAAAATTATTCTACAGAAACTCGCGTAAATCGTTTTTAAGAATCTTTTAGATTCTCACCGAAATTGTTTTTGAGAATTTTTTAGATTCTCAGCAAAATTGTTTTAAAGAATTTTTTAGATTCTCAGCAAAATTGTTTTATATGATATGAAAAGACTGACTTTCAATCATAACAGTAATGTTTGACACAAGCTAGATGCGCTGCTGCAACAGTGCATACCGTAATAATTGGTCTACGTCAAATTTAAGAGTGGTTTTGTGCTAATTTAGTGTCCATGGCTGTATATCTTCGTTATTTATTATAGTATGGAGTTGCAATTGGTATCGTCGGAATATACTTATACACACTCATATGGTGCATATTTTGACATAATGAGCATTCTCTTAAAAAGCTAAGACCAAAAAGAACAAAACTTGTAACGGCACACAGTGGGCCTGGCGCTGTTACAAGTTTTGTTCTTTTTGGTCCTAGCTTTTTACGAGAATGCTCATTATGTCAAAATATGCACCATATGAGTGTGTATAAGTATATTTATTTACTTATCCATTCGTAACATAAAAAGCCAGTAAGGCCTATTTATCTAGATTCCATATATAGAAAAAATATTAAGAACTCTATATACGATATGAAAAAATATCTTTTAAATCTATACTTAAATCGCAATTAGGTAAAATAAATGTCTTAGTGATGAGTAACAAAAAATAAATAGATTTTCAACATACACAATTTATTCTTATATGTGTAATAAATGAAACAACCCGCTTGTTCGGCAAATGGCAATTGTCTTTTTTTATATACTTAGTTACATATATATCTAGCTACTGACCGCTGTAGTTACTTTACCACATAAATTTAGCACACACAAAAGACTATTGGATGGATTGGAAATCGAAGGTAGATTATATTCCATCGAAATTAGGGCAATTCTATGCGATGCTCCAGCAAGAGCATTCATTACAGGTACTTCTCGTCATGGATGCTCCAAATGAACGCAAATTGCAAAAAAGCGAGATGGAGTTCTGACATATAGTGTAACGATCGGAACACTTATAACAGATGAGTACTTTCGTCTACGCAAATATCCAAGTCACCATTCTAACTCGTATTTAACAAGACCAACGGCATTAGAAACCCTTAATATATCAATGGTAACTCAAGTACCTCTAGACTGTATGCACTTGATTGATCTAGACGTCATGCGAAAACTGTTATTGAGACTAATAAAGAAAAAAATGGTTTCCGCAGAAAATATAAAAAATTTATCTGATAGACTTATATGCATGCGTAGTTGTATAACAAAAGATTTTGTACGTAAACCTCGTTCATTGGGGGAAATTTCCAATTGGAAATCTACAGTGCTACGATTTTTTTTTATATATACATATACATATATACATATATTGCTCTGAGAGGTGAGGTTCAAGAAGATATTTATTATGAATTCTTATTGTTACATTGCTCTTATAGAATTTTGTGCTGCCCAAAGCAATGCATCTCAAATTTGGAATCAGCTCAAATTCTCCTTAATACTTTTGTGGAAAACTTCCAAATAATATTCAGGGAAAATAGTGTATCATGTAACGTTCACGGGTTACTTCATATAAAAGAAACTATTGGAAAAATTGTTTGTCCGACACAAAACTCTTGTTATGGCTTTGAAAATTATTTGCAAAATATTAAAAAGTCGTTAAAAAGAACTTCCAAAATTCTTGATCAAATTTACATGAAAGTTGTTGAGGAGTGACGGGAGATTTAGACGGGCTGGACGCTTTGTGGAACAAATTTAAATTTCAAAATAACTTTTTAACAAAAAAAAAATGGCAGACAACATTTGTTATGTTAAAAATGCGACACCTGAGCAAAGCCAGAATTTTTCCAACGATAATGGAGGAATATTTATGGGTCGAAGGCTGAAAAATAGACAAAGTTTTTACTATGAACCATGTGACTCAATTACATTAGGAGTTTTTTTTGGTAGATTCAGAACCATCAGAAATAGATGAAATATTTCCATTAACAGACATAGAGTGTAATGCATTATGCATTAATCAGTTGTTACTACTGCCGCTTTTACATGTTTGTACCTAATTTCAATAAACAATATAGTTAACCAAAAACACCAAACATGTCTAATTCCAATTAAACGCGTAGCATTTGCAATTAATTCAGAAAGTAAGTATTACAATACAGTTTACAATAATTTAAAATGAATAAATAAATATATATTGCAGATCAGATTCCTACACAATCAGTCAATGATCCACTGTTGAAAAGTATAGAAGAATTGAAAGATGTAGCAGCAAATATGCAACAGCAACTTAACGTTATTCAAGGTAAGGCACTGTACGATTTGAACTTCTTGTAAAAGAATATTATATTTTTATAGGCCAGCTTAAAATCGTTATTGAAGCGGCCGCTGAAAACAAAGTAGTGGTAGCAAAGCTTTTAAGCCAACATTATGATGAAATTCCAATTTTTAAACAATTCCCAATTACATCGGAGGCAAAACTAATGCAGCTGAATGGAGAAATTAATGCAGAAAATAGAGCTCAATACGTATGTACTTTTTTGAATTTATTATAGCAATTTTCAACGTCTTAAATTTTTTATATATTAACAGGTTAAAGTTGTAACATCAATTCTAGAAACTGGCGGAGTACTAAAAAATTTTAAATACATAATAGACGACAAAGTTTCATTGGATTTTAATGTTGATGGTGTGCACGAAAAAAAGGCTAAAGAAATTCGTAAACATTTATAGTGTCATCTTAGGTAATTATTTAAACTTATACCTTAATACTTTTTCTTTATATCTAAACTTTACGCTTTTAAACATATAATTTCAGAAGCTGTTTCGTCACATAAAGATAGTTGTGGATGACCCGAAGATAAGATTAGAAAAGCTATCCAGCGACAACAGAAACGCCAGTTCAAGAATAAATATGTTTCAAAATCAAATGACAAAGCTTAATATCAATTAATAACAATATTATGAATTATTTTTAGTTATTTTTCTTTTTTTTCTTATCATTAAAATGAAAATATTTTAATTTCTATATCCAAATATATATTTTTCAATAAAATACAATTTTTGATATATCGCACCCGTTCAACAATACTGTATTAACTCAAAAACTTCAAAGTGTTCAGAAGAGACAAAAAACTGTTTTCTTAATGCTTAAGGAATTTTCCATTAACAAAAGTTAGGCAATATTTAGAAACCCCATCAATTATTTTATTTATTTATTTATTATTTATTTATTCACACTTGTAATTTTAAGCCTCTCGGCCAATTCAAATAAATTACAAAAGAACTACTCCATTTATAACACACATTATATGTTTTCATTAAATAAGAAATTACATAACAATTATATCCTTTAATTAAGTAGCAAGATCAAAAAACTAGTTGATAACAAAGTTAAATTAGAGATTATATTATTCATGACTAATAATAATTCAGAGTTCCCAAAGGTGTTTTCAAAAAGAAAACTACAAACACAAGCTCTATTGAAAATAGTGTATACATTATTTAATCAGTTGAATGAATCAAAAATTTCCAAAGGCAATAATAAAATATAAAAAAAAATCAAAGGAACATTGTAAAAATCAACAACCAAAAAGAAACATTGTCAACTACTGCGTTATTTCTCCAAAGTGTTGAAGAAGCTTTTTGCGATACGTAGCGCTAGTGAAGTTAAATACTCGTAGTGTAGAAGGAAGCAAGTTGAACAATCTGGCTATTCTCACCTGAAAGGACCTATTCATATAACCCCTCGCTCTAGGAATTATTAATTGATTCGTACGTGATGAACGGCCAAATTTAAACAAATTCGTGAGAAAGGTAGGAAATTGATTTTTGAACATTTTGTAAAACAACAACAGAGATCGGAAATGTACAAAATTTGAGAAACTACAACCCAAGAATCGGTTAACAGAGGGAGTTACGTGGTCAAAAAGTCTGATTGAGTATAAATACCGCACTACTCTATTAAAAGCTAATTGAAGTCCCCTCATATTTTGGTTTCTAGATCCACAGTATACTTCTAGACAGTATAATATGTTGGGCATAACGAGAGCATGTACAAGTTTCTCCTTTATGCTGCGTGGCAATATTAAATCGGTGTTGTATAATTTAGTGGCGTCACTAGGGTTGGTGTCACCCAGTGCGGTAACTCATGATGTCACCCCCCTCACGACACCCCATAGACCTTCAACAAGTCCGCCAGTGCAAAATAACGGAAACATACAGAATCCTTAGTAACGTTTATAAACATACATACATTGGTCCTATATTTTCAAAGGCAATAGAAGAAAAAATTAATTCAAGGTGTCAAATTTCGCGCGAAATGTTGATGTTAGTACCGGGCTTTAAGTAAAATTGGCTTAAGTGAAAATTACGTATTCGATTTTAATGACAACACAGTCGACAATTTTTTGGAGAAGTAGCCAAATTTTTGAGTTATGATATCAATCGTGAGTACATCTCTTAGCATAATTTTTTTGCATTTTGCACAATTTTTTTGGTGTTTTTAGCATAATTTTTTTCATTTTGCACAATTTTTAGCATAATTATTTTGAAAGCTTACAACACTGACTGAAGCTCAGTTTCTTTTCTTTACTTAAAAAAAAATGCAAAAAAAGCAACAATGTTTCTCCTTCTAATTTTCTTCTGCGTGGTGGATAACAACAAGTGAGGTAATCTTTACTCTTTCTTGTGTGTATTTTTTTCTATGCGGTGGCAAACAAAAAAACGTTAAAAGGGTATAGCTCTGAAATAGTAACCGCAAATTTACAATTCTTTTTTTTAAATTGTTAAGAATTTATGCGTCTTTTAAACTGCATCATTCGTTTTTTAAATTTTGTACAAAGTTTAAAAGTTATAAATCGATTTTTACAACAATTATTCAAAATTTACGAAAAAAAATTTAAGAAAAAAAAATTTTACGAACCGCCATAATTTTGGTGTCACCCCTTGTGAAGGTGTCACCCGGTGCGGTCCGCACCCCCCGCACCCCCCTAGTGACGCCACTATATACTATACTATAATTGCCGAAGCGCGAAATTAGTGTGACGAATGACACCGTCTATGTGCAAATCGAAGGATAACGTATCGTCTAAGATAACACCTAAGCACTTCACGTTACGAACAAAATCAATAGGAATATTATCATATTTCAACTGCAAATCTTCAACAGCAGAAGATGAAAACAACAGTGCCTTGGTCTTTGAAGCATTTATACTAAGTTTATTCGAAACCATCCACATACTTAAAGAGCGCAGGACATAATCAATTTTAGCCTGCAATACGTCCACATATTGATACCCTCCACTAAATAGCAGCTGCACATCATCGGCATACGCATAGGGCGTGCACCAATCACCTATAATGTCAAATAAGTCATTGAGGAAAATAATAAAAAGAAGAGGCCCCAGAACCGAACCTTGAGGAACACCACTCCTAACCGCCAAAACACTCGACGATAGCCCATTAACTGAAACATACTGCTGTCTGTCCTTTAAATATGAATAAATAAGCTTGCAGGCACTGCTACCAAAACCGTATATTTGAGATAGCTTGTATATCAAAGTGAAATAATTTACCCTGTCAAACGCTTTCTCCAAATCTAGGGAAAGCAAAACACACAACTTTTGGTCGGCCAAGTTATTTCTTATTGAATCTGTTAAACCAAGTAGTAACATAGAAGTGCTTCTACCACGCCGAAAGCCAAATTGACAGTCATTCAGCAGAGATTTGCTTTCAATATAAGATATAAGTTGTTCCTTAAGGACATGTTCCACTATTTTGGACAGGATAGGTAATAGGGCTATCGGCCTAAAACCCTGAACAGAACTAGCATCTGATTTTTTGGCAATTGGATTAATTTTAGCAGTCTTCCATTCATCGGGGAAAATAGATGTCATAAGAACAGTGTTGACCAGATGTAAAAAAATAATTGACAACAAACGGAAAAACAATTCTGAGAAATTTCAAGGAAAGCCCATCGTTTCCAGCAGCATTCGATTTTATGGATGAAAATGCACCAAATAATTCTCTTGAGTTAATGATACTGAACGAAAACCCCTGATCACTACAAGAAAATCGTAAAAACCTCTCCACGTCTTCCTGCACATCCAATTGATTATTAACAAATGACACGTTCATATCATTAACATCAAGTGACTCTGCAGGCGCTAACTCTGACGGATTCTTACCAATCAACCCATTGTTTCTAATAATTAACCAAAGGGATTTTGGGGGCATATTCTTATCAAAAATTCCAGAATGAGCCTTTCTCTTCCCCTTTCTCTTAATGGTCTTAGTTCTGTTTCTAATTTTACTGTAAATTTTCCAATTATTTTCATTCCTATCATTCAGAAATGCCCCATAAGCCAGATCACTCATGGAATCATGATAACGAACAAGAGGGCATTTCATCCAGTTGTCAGATTCAACTTGTATTTTTATAATCTTCTTCCTAAAAACTGAGTGGACATCATATAAACCGCGCATAAAAATACTAAGTTGCACGTTCACATCTGACGTATTGTAAATCTCCGGAAAATTCGCTGATGAAACCTTGTCACGGAGTTCATTAATATTGAAATTATTATAGTCATAAAATTCGAAAAACTGTTCACTGCGAGGCACAGATGCATTTAAAGAAATGTAAATAAATGCATGTTTTGAAATACTCGGACAAATAAATTGACCAGATCTTACAACATTACTAGGCGATGAAACCAGAAAATAATCGATCAAAGAAGTCGATTGATGAAACGTATCATAGTGGGTCGGACATTTATTGTGCATGACCGAAACACCCAACCTGGAACAAACCCTTCTGACATTGCTGGCTTGTGATACATCAAATAAGTTGTTATTAAAGTCGCCCATGATTACAATGTTTCTATACCTTACTAATATATCACACATCTCTGATTCAAATGCTCCAAAGTCACCATGCGGTAAATAAACAACACCTACTAAAATCTTCTCAATTCCTGCTATAATCTCTATAAACAAACACTCAAAAACACCATAATTGCTACCAGCATATACAATGTTGTAAGACAATTTATTCGAAACATATAATGCCACTCCTCCTCCTCTACGATGAGGCCGATCACTCCTGCAGAGAGAAAAACCAGATAAATTCACGGCGTTGGATAAAACTGAAGGTTTTAGCCAAGTCTCACTGACACCTACGATATCAATTAAGCTGTCCTCAACAATGTTTCTAATTTCTGATAGCTTTGATGAATTTGGATTAATGTTAAAGCTTTGGGCGTTAAAATGCGCTATATTTAAATTTGCCTTTAAACTAGATAATTGGGAACGAAGAAATATATTATCATGAACAATATTACCGATATTATTCATTATGAAAAAATTATAAAAAAAATCTAAGTAAATAATAATAATTAAAAATAATAATAGGAAACAAGAAGCTGCGATGAAAATAACAAAGTCGTTGTATATAACCATGTTGCCGGAAAAATATACTGTCTTCTTTGCAAATTTGAACAAAATAGGAATAATTAACTACCAAAGTAAATAATTGACTACTAATTAAACTAACATAACCTTTTTATTTGTTTATTGTTTGCAGATAGTGTTATGTATTGTTTTTTGCCAACAAGATAAAATAAAAAAATTTAGAGTTAATACAGTATTGTTGAACGGGTGCGATATGTAATTTTTGGTGTATGTATGTATATGTATGAATTATTTTCAGTTCTTTTTTTCCTATTATTAAAATGAAAATATTTTAATTTCTATATCTAAATATATATTTTTCAATAAAATAAAATTTTTGATATATGTATGTACACCAAAAAGCTGTGTTAAAACTTATTAAAAGTGAAAGTGATACTTTACTATGCTTAAGTAACTAGTGATTTGTGGTTTACTAGTTACCCGAGCAAGCGGGAAGGCTCCCAACCATACACATACATATTTCATATACGCATACACACATATACATAATCGCGCAATGTTTTTCAAGTAATTTTTCGCCAGCGGCGATTTTCAACAATAGCGGGCAAAAAGGATTTTCAAACAATTCTAAATATTTCACAAAATATTGAAAACCACACACACCCTTGAAAAATTATTTCACAAAAAAGTTAAAAATCCTGCTTATTTTCTTTTTTTTATTTTTCTTTAAGAAAATAGCTCACATGGTACAAATAATTTGAAATGTTATTGCAATGTCGTCTTTTTCACCTTTATTAATAACACATATTACATTCTTAATTTTCAAAATAAACTATACTTATTTAGTCATGTTACAAATTGTAACTGCCACATTTATTCAATGTATCGATATCTCGGTAAATAAAATATTTATCGACAATATTCATTTACCATTTTTCAATTTATTCCATAAAAAATATAAAAATATTGATTTCTACAAATTTTTTTTTCTTCCAAACGTATTAAACTTTTCAAGTTTGAACTATATCCCGATAACTAAGCAAGTTGACGATCATTTGCACGATCATTTTCCACTTTTCTTTTTAAAGCGAACCACAGACATGTCATTCATGATCATGAACATCAGATATCGTTGATGTTTATTGTCGATTTACCGCCCATTTAGATTTCACATAAGAATGTAGTCGAAGTTGTTGGCATCATTATCATGTTTACAAAACTTTTTGGTATTAATTTTTCAGTCACCAGCCAGATAAAAATTTATCAACCAATCCCATGATTATGAATGGCAAGTCTGTGGTTTGCTTAAGAACAAAAAATATAAGTTTTACCAGTCGAATTTATCGATTTTTCAAATCTTCGAACTCTGTAACTAATAGAGTTACCGAAAAAATTTACATATTTCCCGCTTGCTTTGAGAACTTCTAAAAAAAAACATCGTCACGTAAATCGGGCTGCGGGTGCCAAGGGTATTGACACCTCACATGAGTTAAATGTTGACAAACATTTTTCGTAAAAAGATAAAACTATAAACCTCTATTCCAAACCTCATACAAATACTTCAAATTGTATGTCCAATATTTGAAGACCCTATCTCGAAAACTGCGTTTCCAGGAAATTTTACCATTTTCTGGCATTTGTGGATAGTTCATTTTTCCATTTATCCGCATTAACAGATCCAATGAATGGCATACATTATTTTCGACTTTGCAGTGTTTCCCCTAAAGAATATATCCTTTGCCATACAATACACGTTGTCAATTTGAAGCGCAACCTCTATACATGTATTATTTCCCTGAGATTTCATAGAAAATCAGCAGTTTCATGGACAGCCAAAATACAGTAGCTGGAAATGGCATTCAACAAAAGGCATATGCATGTACCTTTGCAAGTTTTCTGGTTTGCCCCATCCCCTTTCAAAGAAGCGTGTTATCAGCATCCTCCGGTACACACTATCTAATTTACTTGGAGCCATAACTAAACACAAATGCCGAATATTATATAAATTGTTTACGAAAAATTACTGAATTAGACAACATAACATGGGGCCAGAGTTCCAAGTCGAACACAGTTCATAGACGACGGTTACTATAATATTTGTCACACGGCGGCCATGGTAGAATTATCTATTAGGTAGTCGCATTAGTCAGAGTTTACACGTGCAATTTTGTGAATGCAATTCTGCTGCAATTCTTACGTTGTTGGGAGAGAGAGGGAAGAAGATTTCATTCGCAATGAAGTTGGATGCAAAATAATTTGACGTTTCATTTTAATCGTTTGTTTGTTTTTGATGGTTGAAACAAACATATGTCTCAAATTTATAAGAATGTCAGAAGCAACAAAATAAAAAACAAGAATTGCAGCAATTCAATGGCGAACGAATTGCTCGTGTAAACACAAATAGCAACTCCAAAAGAGAATCGACAAGAATTGCTGCAATGAAAATTGCTCGTGTAAACTCTGACTTAGCAATTCCGTGGTTAAGCTGTCAAAATTAGCTGAATAATGAATAACACTATGTACACACACTGAAAAATGTTATAAGCCTGTATTACTTTATACAAAGTGTATGCTATTAAATTGCATTTTGATTGAAATTCTTTGAATTTTATTAACAAACAAAAAGAAACAAAATCGAATTTGACAGCTTACCACGGAAAAGATAATAAAACACAAATCAGCAGGGCTAACGCGTTTACCCGGTATATAATTTTACCATGTCGGCGGCTTTTGGCCAGCTGCGACTGAGATTTCGGCGAATGTAAAGTGGAGTTCAGAATACAAGACGGATTTGTCAATGTGAAAATTGTCAATGTGAACAGGTGTCGTCAAATAAATCTGATGGTCTTCAAAACAGTTTGAAAACCAAATGATATGTTTGAAGTTATCGATAAAACAGAGAGCGAAATATGAAATGTCGAAGAGAATAAACGAAGAGAAAAACGGAAAACTACAAATTACATAGAAGTTTTTAAATTTAATGTGAAATGGAAGAAATGCAAATCTTCAGTGTAATTTAGATTAATAAAAATAAAATTTTAATAAAAACAAACATAAACGCTTGTAAAAATAAAGAAATTACACATAGAGGGGGAGCTGGGATGTGTGGATCTGCTCAGTTTTTTCCTTGAATTTGTTTTTGTAATTATATATATATATATATGTATTTACGCGTGCATAACAAATCGACACCTCATTATTGGTTTCACCCACGAAAAATGAGTTAGGAATGGATTATATATAATATAAATGTCCTCCTTCTTATTCAGAAACTCGTTTCACGATATCTCTTTTCATACCTGAGATATCCAACATCGACTTTGCTCTATAGCCGCAATTTTAACATATTGTTTTGCTGCGAACGCCACTGTTTGGATTATTCACCAAATATTTAATGTAAAAGTGAAAAATATATAGTTGACTGTTAGTTTGGCACATTATCATAACAACGAACGTAGATAAATGGTATTTCAATTAACATTCCAATGGTATACATACTGTCCAAATTGGATTATAAATGGCGGAGATATAGGCAAGTCCATATTCATACAAATAGGTCCAACCGATGAAAAAAAAATTGTTTTGGAATCCCAATAAGATATTTTATATATGGTACAAATTTGGGCCCGATCGGAGAGTTTCACCTAAACTCAACTTTAACAGAAAAACGTATGGATAGTCAGCATACACAGCTAAATTGAAAAAAAATTGATATGCAGCACAAAACAAACAAAAAAAAATTTTAAAAATTTTAATAACTTTTGATGTATTATATTAAAAGTTACGAAAATGTATCCTCTTGTTAAAAATATATACCACAATAAATAGAAAATATGAAAAAAATATTCATTCAAAAAATTTTATTTTTAATAATATTTATTTATTTATTCAATATTAAGGTCAGACAGGCATATAAATTTGCACAAAATATCATTGGAATCGTTTGACAAAATCGTATGACTCATGTCAAATTTTTATTTGGCTGTCAGATATACGACCAAAATTTGGTCATCGGAGTTTGCACAAAACATCACTCTAAATTGTTGAGTCTGCAAATGTTTTAGTTCTGTGGTCACACAACCGATATGTAGAAGCAGATAAATGGGTTTGCGCAAAACTCAAAACGTAATGGTTGCATTTGTGAGTATATCCCTGCATTTACACGTGCCAGTAGTGGCATGCCATTGTTGTATACTTATTACCTAGCCTTTACACATGCCACAACCACTAACTAAATACACTCACACTTTTTCACTAACACATTTACCTTTTTCGCAATGGCAGCTCCAGTGGCAGATAAAATTACTTGCGAGTAGAATTTGGCATTTGCCTGCCACTAAATGTCAAACCGATAAACAATGTTACCCTGTTAAAACTTTAATGCACATTTACTGGATTACTGTAAAATTGTAATTAAAGATTTAACTTGTTAAATGTATTATTATGATATATTTCTTGAAAATCGCATGAAAAAACGCAAATGTGTTAATAATAATACTAATAAATGTGTTAAAATAATACTAATAACAATAAATGCTAATCGTTTCCCAAAACATTTGCTTATGTGATGAACTCGGAAACTCTATGTTATAAACAAAACAAACAGCTGAAATGGAGGCAAAATTGAGCCAGAAGAATATTTTAAAGTTGATTAATTTATATCGTTCCCACCCTTTGTTGTGGTATATGACCTAATATATACCTAATAAATGTATACCTAATAAATGATGAATAATTATAATACTAACTTAATTGGTTCCATATGACAAACACAGGTACGGTGTACTTTAACAGTCTATGCTATGTTGTTGTGATGACTTAACAAATAGCCAAACCAAAGTCAAACGTACGTAAATGAACTGAAGAATATTTTGTTTATGCTGACTAAGTATTTATGCATTTGCGAAATATATTATGTGTTATAGTGAGTGTGTGAATGAACTATAATGCAACAGAAGGCAACAACCTGACCAAACGTTGATGTTGAAATGTGATTCTTTATTTGATTTGGTCGGTTATTGACATCTGCTGCTTACATTGTATTTGGAACCTTTAATGTTTAATTATATCTATGCTACATAACATAGCAGCGTAATAAAATTACATTTATGATTTAAAATGTAGCTGCGTTACTGAACATTCTCCCCCACGTTGAACGCTGCAGGTTCAACTAGTATAAAACATTTAGATTTCTGGTGACTGGGCAGTATACGTGTCTGGAGCGGTTTGACGTGGCTGTGGAGTGGGTGGTTGGATTGACTCGCCTCCTCTCTTCAGAAATCTCCATACAAGGTAGAAGATCAACAGCATTGATGACATGATAAGGGCTGTGTAACTTATAGCCAGATGGTGATGTTTATCGAAGCGGTAGGCGGTGCGTAAGGTTGAAATGTCAGCATCATGCAGTTTGTTCTGGAGCTCGGTTAGCTGCTCGGTGTAATTTATTAAAAGTTGATTAGTCGTGTTGAGGATTGAGGTGGGCTCTCTATAGTGCGTCGTCAGATTGAATTTCGGGAAGCGAGGGTAAGATGCTTGAATGAAGCTTGATGCGTTATAGTGACCTCGAAGAGTGACTTAAGAGGTCTTAAGGGTGCAACTTGGTTCAAGGTTGATGATGCCTGAACCTTGGAGCGTGTATTGTATAATTTTTGTTCCGCAAACAGTGCTGACGTCGGTTTCATTCGTAGTAGCTTAAATCCATTGATTCTTATGATGCAGCTGTTGCCAGATGATAGGCTCCTTGTAAGTGTTGAGTTTGCACCTGTTGGTTGGTTTGTGTCTGAACAGATCCACTTCGCACGAAGCCGCCATAGATCCCTTCGAGAATATTGCGTGGTTGTTGTCGCAGATAAAAATGTCACTCCTTGGTAGAATACAGTTGCGAATGTCATTACTGGATAGTGGAATGTATTCATCTCGATGAAGATTGATCGCCAGGTACTCTGTTTGGGGATGTATCGCAACAAGAGTGCCGTTTTTGTTTGCGGGCACCCCAAATATTTTCAACAACTCAAACGGTTGCTGGTCAACTTGAGGGAGCCTTATTTCGAATATAACCTTGTCCTTCGTGACTGCTGCCATTGCTCGAATGATTTTGTAGAATTGAATGAGGTCGATGTCATCGAAAGGTAGAACTCGTGACATCGGTATGTGGGCCTTGATCACGTTTATTTCTCTTTGCAGCTGATCCGGCGTTAGTAAGGATGGACTGATCCTACCGTGATGAGAGTCTGCATTTCTACTTTCTGCTTCAACTTGGCGTAGTTTTGTTGCTGCTAGAGTTAGTTCGTTGGCAAGAAGGGATACTGTGTGAGCTATCCTTAGTTGAGTTTCGGCTTCCACTACTTGGTTATGTATCGTCGATATGTTGGCTTGGATTCCATTCATTCTAGTTTTTAATGAGAACTCGTCTTCCTTTATTATGTTTAAGGTCGAGTCGATAATTGAGGTTTGGTTGTGTAGCAGCGATGAGAGGTGGCTTCTGTCCATCTCTGCCTTTTGTATCGTGTTATCCATTTCGGCTGCATAGTCCGCGCCTAGCATTCCGAACAGAGATCTTGCGACATTACCGACAATATTTAGGGCGCCTCTACGCAATCTCCTTGGCATGATGATATCCCTATCTTGGATTAAATCGGCATGAGTTTGCTTGATTACACATTGCTTCTTGGGGAGATATTCTGCATAGATCGGAGAACATCTTTATAGCGGTAGCGAATTTGTCAATTTCTGATCTAAAGGGTATGAGGTTGTAGTAGACCATGAGCTTCCATTCTGCTGTGACTATACGTGCCCTACCAATTCCTTCAAAATATAGCCCGGGTTTTGTGTCAAATGGTTGTGGTCGCATGGGATTGCATAATACAACCGGTAGTATCAGGAGAGCCCGTAGCGTTGTGCACAACAAATTAAAGTTATTGGGCCTCGATCGTTTTGTTGTATTTAGCTCCTGTTCGATTGCTCGCTTTATGCCTTTGTGTTCCTCCTTCCCTTCGGGATCATCATTGAGTAATGGCCCTAAGCGATGAATTGGCCGCTTGATTACGCCTGATGAAGTTTTGACATCGACTACCCGCACGTTGCCATCTTGTCCCTTGTATGTTTTGATGATGCGGCCAAGTGGCCATTGCATGACCGGTATGTTGTCCTCCTTGATGCTCGGGTTTTATATTCGCTGAGGCCGCCCTCCATTTGTGTCTCTGTTGGAGTTGTGATAGATATTCGCTTGACCACCTATTCCAAAAACTGTGTCTTAACTCTGACACAATTTTCCATCTTTTAGACAGTGGTGTTGATTGTTGGTTTGTTCTCGCGTCAATTTGTGCGGTCAGGGGTTCCCCGATAAGGAAATGGCCTGGTGTCAGTGCGGTTAGATCGTTAGGGTTTGAAGATATGGGTGTTAGCGGTCTTGAATTTAAAATTGCTTCAATTTCTATGACTACCGTTTCCAGTTCTTCATGAGTGAGGGAGGCGGTGGAAACCGAACGCAGAAAAAGATGCTTGGCTGATTTAACCGCTGCTTCCAACAGGCCTCCGAAATGGGGGGCACTGGGGGGGATGAATTTAAATTCGATCATTTGCTAGGTGCATGCCCTTCCAATTGTCTCCTGTGACTCCTTCCCGAATATTGATGTCTCCAGTTCCTTCAGATGATTTCTAGCCCCAACAAAGTTTGTGCCGTTGTCTGAATATATAGTTTGGCATCGCCCGCGGCGCGAGATGAATCTTTTTAGGGCTCCAATAAAAGCATCTGTAGTCAGATCTGTCACAACTTCCATGTGGATCGCCTTCGTGGCAAAACAGCAGAAGACTGCGATATACACCTTGTGGGGACGCTTTCACCTAAGCTTGTAGTGTACCCAAAATGGACCGCAATAATCTGCTCCAGTTTTTAAGAAGGGTCGGCATGGCGTAATTCTGTCTTCTGGTAAATCACCCATTATTTGTTGATACAATTTTGGTTTGGCCCTTGTACAACGAATACAATTGTGTACTGTGTGCCTTGCCATTGTTTTGCCCTTTATAATCCAGAATCCCCTTTCCCGTGTTGTGTTTAGCAACGTTTGTGGACCGCAGTGATGGTTTTCATTGTGTAGCATCACGAGTATTAGTTTGACGATGGGGTCATTATAAGGCAATATTATTTGATGTTTCTCCTCGTATGAGAGATTTGACGCCTCTAGTCTTCCGCCAACTCGAAGAATATCTGCTTCGTCAAGGAAGGGGGATAGGCTGCTAATTGGGCTGGATCTACTGAGTTCCTTGTTTGTCCTAAACTTGTTGATGCCATCTTTGAAGTCAGCTGTTTGTATGGTTCTGACTATTAGATGCAAGGCTGATGTTAATTCAGTTGGGCTTAGTAGCTTGGTTGCTCGTTGGATGATGCCCTGGTGTTTTTGATGAATCGCTGCATATAAGCCACCACTCGTTGAAGACACTCAAAGGAATTGCGGTGATTGATTTTGTAGATGATTTCCTCTAATCCCATTTGCGCGGCAGCCGTGACAATGACCGGTTTTCGTTTGAATTCTAAATCACTTGTGGGATGCAATTCTTTCGCGAATTCCTTAGGCCATTGATCTTCATTTCCATGTAGGAAAAGGGGTCTATAAAACCACATGTTGCACTCGGGTAATTGTTCTGGTTTTAAACCTCTGGAGATTAAGTCTGCGGGATTGTCCTTGAAGTTGACATGTCGCCATTAACTATTGATGGTAAGGTCTTGTATTTTGCTGATTCGGTTAGCCACAAAAGTTTTGAGTGATGACGCCGAATTTATCCAATGCAAGACAATTTCTGAATCGGGCCAGAAGAAGAGCTGTTTGTCCTCGTACCGTCCTCGTACCTTTGCCTTGTTGGCCAGTTCTGCTCCTAGAAGTGCTGCACAAAGTTCTAGCCTTGGCAGCGATACCCTTTGGAGAGGCGCAACTCTGGATTTGGCGCACAACAATCGGACGATTATCCTTTTATTTGGGAGTTTAGATCGAATGTAAACTGCGGCCAGTTTGTTGTTAGATCTTCAGGGAGTTCATCATCCCAAGATATCAGATCTTCCCAAAGTTATTGAATGAATATTTTGGCTGCCACTACGACTGGGCCTGCCATACCCAGCGGATCACAAATTCGTGCTACATCTGATATGACTGATCGTTTTGTTATCACTGAGGCTGGCTGAAGATTTGCCCTTAGGCAAAATTGATCCGAAGCTGGGCTCCATATTAGTCACAATGCCTTGATTGCCGCGTTTTCAAAATCAAGGTTGACTTCTGGATCGTCTTGCGGTATGTCTTGAAGGAGTTGGCGACGGTTTGCACACCACTTCCGCAACTTGAAGCCGGCTTCCTTGAGCAAGGAGGTGAGTTGAGATTGCATTTACTTAGCTGTTACCAAACTATCTGAACCGCTTACCCCGTCATCGACGTACAAGTCCTGGATCAGGACCGTTGCACCAAGCGGATATTTGTACATTCGGATGGCCGCTAGCCTTTGTAGACACTTCGTCGCCAGATACGGAGCTGATGATGTTCCATATGTGACGCTGTTTAGTTGAAAATGTCGTACAGGCTGCCCAGGATTATCTCTCCATAAAATGAGTTGAAGGTGCCTGTCTCGTTCGTCCACGAAAATCTGACGATACATTTTTTCCATGTCGGTGGTGAAGACAATTCTGGGTAATCGGAAACGTAGAAGCATTCCAAATATGTCCCCTTGCATTGTTGGACCTGTCAGTAAGATGTCGTTTAGTGACCGACTTTTTGACGTTTTTGCTGAAGCATCAAAGACAACACGAAGTTTAGTTGTGCTGCTTTCTGGACGTAATACGCAGTGATGAGGAATGTAGTACCCAGGGCCTGGCAGTTTTTTGGGTCGATTTGAGTCATGTGGGCAAGATCTTCATATGACTGCATGAAGTCCTTGTATTGTTTTCCAAGATTGTTATCTCGTTTGAATCGTCGTTCCAAGGCAAGGAACCTAGAGTGTGCGGATGTTTCTGATTCACCAAGTGTTGCGGCGTCGTCAGATAAGGGTAGGCGAACAACAAATCTTCCATTGATATCTCTGGTTGTCGTTTGACTGAAGTGACTTTCATATGCCTGTTCTGCGACTGTGAGATTGCTTTCTGCAGGAACATCCTCATCGTCTTCACTAAAAACTGCACATGTTGCTTCTGTTGTGCTGTTGTTGGCTAACCTTCCACCAGCGATCCACCCAAGTTTTGTGTTCCTCAGGACGGGTCAATTGTCTGCTAAGTGTATTGTTCCTGATAGCAGAAGATGAAAGTAAAACTCTGCCCTAAGTAAGACATCAATTTTTGCTGAATTTTGGAACGATTGGTCCAAATTAGGTTTCCGGGAATAGACCAGGATGATATGTCGAATGATGCACTTGGTTGAGGTGGTATTATGTTTGGGAGAACATAAGCCTCCAGCCTGGACGAAAACTGTCTTGTGATTGACTCGAATTTTACGTTTACCCGCTGTGTGGCTTGTCTGGATCTTCCACTAATGCCTTGAATGCCTAGTGTTGCTCGTTCTGGTCGAATGGGTAGGGTTTTAATGAGTCTTTCAGTGACTGTATTGATTTGGGAACCTGAGTCCAAAAGTGCTCTGAATTTGCCAGATCGCCCATTGTTGGCTGTTATTTCGATTACTGCTGTTGCGAGTAGAATGCTCGTCGGGAGAGCGTTCGCTGATGCCACTGATGTTGAGGGTGATGATTCACTTCCAGATTGTGAAGGTTGATTGCTGGAATTTTGTTGTTTTTCAAGATGCAGCAGCGAATTGTGTTTAGATGAACACTTAGTGCATGCCTTGGATGTGCATTCCTTGGTACGATGATCGGGTTTGATACAGTTAACGCAAAACCTTTTCTTTTGTACCCACTTAAGGCGATCCGCAATGCTCATTGCTAAGAATTGCTTACAATAATATATTGAATGGCCTTCCGCACACAGGGGACATCCGCTTGATTTGCACGTTGTTGTTGTTGCTATTTGCTTTGGCTTGTCCTTTCCCACAACAGCTTCAAGTGCTTGGAAGCGGTTTTGTAAAACCTTTAGGAAGTGGTTTAGTGTCTTCAACTCTGTGGGGTTTTCCAGCGATTGTTCGTAGATGATGTGTGTTTGTCGATCTAATTTTTTGACCAACACATGTAAAAGGGCCGGGTCCCAGTTATCGATGTTGATCCCAATGTTTCTCAGTGCGGACAGACTTTCGTTGAGGATGTCGAGGAACTCTTTCAGAGATTTGGACTCGGCCGTTAAGTTTCCCCAGTTAAACACCCTTTGAAGTATTGTGCACACCAGGACTCGCTTGTTATCGTATCTGTCCTTTAAAGTGTTCCATGCCGTTATATAGTTGCCTTCAGTTAGATCCAGATGACGTATTAAACGTTCTGCTTCTCCGCTCAAGTTGGCTTTAAGATACCACATCTTTTGGATTGCCGGGATATCTTGCTCATGAATCATTTTCGAGAATATGTCCGAAAATGGTTGCCACGTTAAGCAATCTCCATTGAACTTTGGTAGCTGTAGGTTGGCACTACCTTTTGTTTGTTGCACTGGTTCTAAGGTTATGCTTTCGCTTGATCGTGTTTTAGAAAGAGACGCTATTTGAGTTGCTACGTTCTCTTCCAAAGCTTCATAGTTTTCACAGTCATAACCCTCAGCCGCCGGGTTGGCACGCATTTCCCAACTTTCCAAATGAATGGTCTCGATCTTCTGCCATAATCTGTCTATAGCAGATAGAGATTGGACTGGTGCTTCCTTCGTGGCGTTACTTTGAAGTAGACGCTTCAATGACGATTTGAGTGCTCCTTGACGTCTTATCAATCCATGTATGTTGTTTGTAATGTTGGACGTGGATGCGGATTAGTTGCCTGTGGGTAAACCTGCTCTCTGTCCCGCTGGCAAAGACGAAGTGGGTGCTGATGGGTTGCCTGCGGGTAACCCTGCTCCTCGTTCTGCTGGCGACAGATTTGTTTGCCTGTCCAAGCTTTGTATTAGCTGCTCTAATTCTTTAATATCTGTATTGTGTACGATTCCTACTGATGTATGGATATTCTCGACAATATACGGGTCATCTTCGCTCAACATGGGGTCGTTGCGTATGATATTCTCCGCTGTCAAAGTCTTTTCATAGAGCCATTACATTTTCCGATTTTTTGGCGTAATATTCCACAGATCTTCGCTCGTGTGGAGTTTTCTTGATGTCGGCTACGCTTTTTCTATGTTCGCGGCTCTTTCCTTTTGCTGGGTTATGAGCGCCTTTAGGATTTCCATGTTGATTTGAATTCCTTACCACTGGTGGTAATTCTGGATTTCAAAAGCGATGGAGAGTTTGTATATGGTTACCAATGAACGATTGGTATCATTGTTGATCTTATTTTGCCAATGTGAAGCAACATTTTGATGCGTTGCGTGCTGTTGCGTTTTAGATTTCTGCGAATTCCTTACCATTGGTGGGGGGGAAATTCTAGATCTCTAAAGCTTTGGGGTCACCAATGAATAATTGTGAATGGGGTCACCAATGAATAATTGTAATATTCATTGAATATTCTTTACCTTAGGTTGCTCTAAGTACAACCAAAAAGCAGTTGTAGACGGGACACAGGGTACTTAAACCGTATCTCAGTGTATAATGATGTTGACCAAAAATTGTTCTAGCATAATCTTTTATTGATTTAGCCTTATTTATACCTAACAAAGGATGAATAATTATAATACTAACTTAATTGGTTCCATATGACAAACAGGCGTACGGTGTACTTTAACAGCCTATGCTACGTTGTTGTGATGACTTAAATGAACTGAAGAATATTTTGTTTATGCTGACTTAGTATTTATGCAGTTGCGAAAAATATTATGTGTTATAGTGAGTGTGTGAATGAACTATAATGCAGCAGAAGGCAACAACCTGACCAAACGTTGATGTTGAAATGTGATTCTTTATTTGATTTGGTCGGTTATTGACATCTGCTGCTTACATTGTATTAGGTACCTTTAATGTTTAATTAAATCTATGCTACATAATATAGCAGCGTAATAAAATTACATTTATGACTTAAAATGTAGCTGCGTTACTGAACAGTGAGTGTATTGAGTTAGTGGCAGTGGCAGTGGCATGTGTACAGGCTAGGTATAATAGACCAAATCAAATTGGGAAGATATAAGGTCTGTTTGAGAACGTGATAATTTGTACAATTTATCACATTTCTTACTTGATAGTGTTCGTTTACTCGATAAAATCAACAACGAGAGAGCCAGAGAGTGAATATTTTTGACAGTTGAATGATAGAGAACTTGCAAGTTTTTACTGGAGAAATTTTTGCCAGTAAGAATTATCAAGTACGAACATATGTTTTTAAACAGCTGTTTTATTTAAATAAACAAAACTTTGAAAACAAAGAAGAAATTTAACAATGGCAGAGGTAAGTAAGAAAATACATTTGTTGGAACATTTTAATAGAATTTGTTAATAAACTAGATTCCCAACAAAGTGCAGTGTTAACAAGTCAACAAATTACTCTGAACATAGGGAAAACAATGAAACGAAAAGCAAAAAAGAAAACATGAATCAGCTGTTTACAAACAAATGTTGATTACTTGATACTTTTTACTGGATGTCGTTCGTTTACTTTTTGCGATATTTTTTACTTAGAGAGTAAAATCAGCCTTACTCTCCCAGTAAAAGTTACTTGATATTTTTTACTGGAAAAGTTCTCAAACAGACCTATAGTATTCACTTCATTTATCTCGAACCAAGTGGCTATTAGTATCGGGAGCATATATGTTATAAATGGGTTTTCATAATTTTTTAATAGATTTTGACCTAATTTCTAACATATATTTTTTTTAAATTCAATATCGAATTTCCAGTGGCCGTCGGTGGTGCAATGGTTAGTGTGCGCGGCTCTTGTACATGAGATCCTGGGTTCGAACCCGGCTCTGACCACCTTCAAATTTTCTTTCGGCGGCGGTCACCTCGCATAGTGACGGCGACACTATCGAGTATCTAGCCATGAAAAAGCTTCTCAAATTACCGTTCGGAATCGGTGTAAAACTGTAGGTCCCAATCAGTGAGTGAAAACTGGAAAGCGCACAGCTCAGTGATTGTGAGAAGTTCTCCCCAGTCCCTTCATGGGATGTAATGGGAAACCATTTATTTGTTTTATTTATCGAATTTTCCAAGTGTTTTTTAAATTTTTTACCTATTTTGTATATAAACTTGTTATATCTTGACAACTAAGTTAGTTTCCGAAAATTCTCATTTATTTTTTTCAGTTACTTCTTAATTTTTTTATGTAGGAGTCAACCATTTTTATAGCATAAATAAAAATCGTCTTTTTTAAGTTCAACTTTCGATATCTTGATAACTATACGAGTTGTACAAAATTTTAATCTAATGTTTTCTATTTATGTTAACATATTTTACACAAGAAGTTTCCTATGGAACGCTTCAGAATGCTCAACTAATGTCATACTCTCTCGCATATACAAATTTTAAAGATCTACAGCTCCATAAATATGGGCTGCCGAAAATTATTTTATTGGATATTTTTACTCAAAGTAAAAACTCCCTTTACCTCAAACCAATAAATTTTTGTTTGGAGTATTGAACCCGAACTATACTTTTGCGCCTAAACCTAAAGTGAATTTCAGTCGCAAGCGAGTACTGGATTTAACATTTTACAACTTTGTGTTTCTTCTTCTTTCTACAAATAATTGGCAATAATACAAAAATATTTATTTTTTAAATAAATTGTTTAAATATTATATTTGTAATAATTTGTACATTTGTTAATAATTACACAAAGTTGATTGTTATCAAACGAATTTTCATACAACGCTTTGATAACTTCACCAAAAGGGTAAACAATATTTGCTTATGTTTGTTCTTACATTTGTTTTGCAAGAATAAACGGAACAAATTTGACAACCGTTTGTACGTGTGCTGTCACATAATGTTCACACTGTCCAAATATTTGCCTAAAACTTGTTTAGATACACCTACAAACTAATACGTACGAACGTTTGTTAGTTCCCTTTTCCACTAGCAAATATTTCTTTGCAAATTCTTGAGTTTGTTGGCAAGAGGGGTGAGAGGAGAGGAACAAATCTTTGTCAGTTCAGTATTTGCTGTTCTCGCAAAGTCTGCTTTGTTCTTTTCGCTGAAACAAATTTATTTGACATATTGTTTTTAACCCATTCGGTTTTGCTGACACAGTCGGTTTTTGTTTACAATCCTGTTGGTTTTGGTGATTGTTTGAAGTAAACATGTCATATGGGCATAGACTGCAATTTGACCGAGTTTATCAACGAGTTTAAGTGCTGGTCCAGTAGGGTGCTCAGTATGCCATGCGTTTAAGCCGGGCCTATGGCTCGCCGGACGGGGGGGATCTTTCTACTCACCGAGCACAACAACAGTCTGCCTCTGAACAATAAAATACATACTGAGGCTTACACACACAATATTCTTTGACATAAAATAAAAGAATGAAGCCCGAACAATAGTTGCGTTAGAAGTGGACAAGAGGGAGAAAACACCGAATTGAAAGCTATTACGTGGCTCTGAAGAGAGTCGAGGGCAAAAACTCTACCCTAACGCGCGTCATATGTGCCGACTGGTGTCTCCGTCGGCTTAGCCCACCCTTACGAAGCCCTTGTAGCTTCACCGTGATACTGCGATCCGCACAGTATCCCATGATCGTAGTTACTGGAGAACTCTCTTACCTTGTTAACCCTAACTTACCATGCTGACCTCTCACTCGGCCATATCTGCAGAGAAAACAAGCGGATTTCTAAAAATCGTTATAAAATTTATTCTCTCTTCACGAGACTAAGCTTAAATATTTAACAAATTAAAAAGCCGCATGGGCGAAGTGCTCCCTCAGCGGATACAAAAATTCCGTGGGGTAAAATTATAACTTTACAAATGCAGCCCACAATATTCTGCTTAAGATCTAAAACTTTTATCTTCATTATATTTTAACTACTAACAATTTAATTTAAAATATATAATCATAATCCAAATGCTGATTAAGATTATTAAATTTTCTCTATAGAACAATAACAAATTTAAAACAATTGGGGTACACCAATGGTACTGATATTTGCCCTAGCAGCACCGTTTAATAAAATTCCCGAAATGAAACCTTCTGAAGGCTCACACTCATAATCCATTACTGTGCCCGAGCACTTATCACGGCGACGCTTAGCTTATTTCAATCCCGATGGACTACGGTTCCACACACGAGAGCTACTAGGCCGACCTAGTTTAACGCGCACGAGATTACGTACCCAGAGGCAATTCGAATGGGTGTAAATATGTTCGATCAAAATAAATACAAATTACAATGTATTTATATAGGTTTATCGTCACGAATAGGTCAAAATCTGAAGGTCATTCTGTCCGAAACTGAAAACGAATTGAAACGAACCAAAAACGGCCACTAGGGAGTATGTGGGTCCCCATAAACCTTAAAAAGTCACTCTTTACAATCGAGGACTACTTATTTGCTTAATATTAAAACTTCAGTTTCGATTTCACTACTCTTAATTACAAACTAAAGCTATAAATTCTTAATTTCATTACTTTACTATCTTATTCTACTGACTTTACTCTCTTATCTTTATATTTTTTTATTTTCTTACTTTCTACTTCCTCAGCCTTGTTTAAACTTACAAAGAATTCCCAGAATTCACTTCTATTTATATCATAACGACTTTCATTTTTTTTTTAAACAAAACTTTACTTTAACTTTCCAATCCATATTTTCAAAGCTCAACACTTTGATTCACTTCATCATTTTAAATGAAAGCTTTAGGTTGGAACTCTTAAAACTTCAACTTTGAAATTCGAAGACGTTGAATCTTAGAACTTTAGATTTGAATTCTCAAATCCCTAATATAATGTCTAAAATTTGAAATTTGAATTTCGTAAGTTTTAGATTTGAACTCCTAAAACTTTAACTTTGAAATTCTAAAACGTTAAATTTTAGAACTCTAGATTTGAATTCTCAAAGCTCTAAGTTGAATTCTTAAAAGTTTAAATTTGAATTTCGATAATTTTAGATTTGCACCTCCAAAACATTAACTTTGAATCTTTTGAACCTTAAACTTTTAGAACTGTAGATTTGAATTCTCAAATCTCTACATATACTTCCCAAAATTCCAACTTGAAATTCTAAAACGTTAAATTTTAGAACTCTAGATTTGAATTCTCAAATCTCTAAGTTGAATTCTTAAAAGTTTAAATTTGAATTTCGATAATTTTAGATTTGCACCTCTAAAACATTAACTTTGAATCTTTTGAACCTTAAACTTTCAGAACTGTAGATCTGAATTCTCAAATCTCTATATATAATTTCCAAAATTTCAACTTTGAAATTCTAAAACGTTAAATTTTAGAACTCTAGATTTGAATTCTCAAATCTCTAAGTTGAATTCTTAAAAGTTTAAATTTGAATTTTGATAGTTTTAGAATGTCACCTTTAAAACATTAACTTTGAATCTTGAAAATTTAAACCTTTAAAACCTCAGATTTGAATTCTCAAATCTCTGTATATAATCTATAAAAGTTTAAATCTGAATAGCGACAGTTTTAGATTGGCACTTCTAAAATTTTAATTCGATTTTTCCAAAACTTAAACTTTTAAAACTGTAGATTTGAATTCTCAAATCTCTATATATACTTTCCAAAATTTCAACTTTGAAATTCTAAAACGTTAAATTTTAGAACTCTAGATTTGAATTCTCAAATCTCTAAGTTGAATTCTTAAAAGTTCAAATTTGAATTTCGAAAGTTTTAGATTGGCACTTCTAAAACATTAACTTTGAATCTTTTAAAACTTAAACTTTTAGAACTTTTAGATTTGAATTCTCAAATCTCTATATATAATTTCTAAAACTCCAACGTTGAAATTCTATAACGTTAAATTTTAGAACTCTAGATTTGAATTCTCAAATCTCTAAGTTGAATTCTTAAAAGTTTAAATTTGAATTTTGATAGTTTCAGATTGTCACTTCTAAAACCTTAAATTTGGTTTTTCCAAAACTTAAACTTTTAAAATTTTAGATTTGAATTCTCAAATCTCAAGATTGAATTTATAAAAGTTTAAATTCAAATATCGAAAGTTTTAGATTGGCACTTCCAAAACATTATCTTTAAACTTTAAACACGTTAAACTTAAATCTTCAAAACTCTAGCTTTGAATTCTTAAAATCCCTAGATCTGAATCTCCAACGTTATAAACTTGAATTTCGAAGGTTTTAGTCTCGCACTTCTAAAACCTTAACTTTGTTTTTGTTTTATAATTAAACTTTTAAAACTTTCTCTAGATTGAAATCTCTAGATTGAATTTATAAAGGTTTAAATTTGTCTACCGAGAGTTTTAGATTCGTACTTCTAAAACCTTAACATTGATTTTCTAAAACTTCCAACCTAAACTTTAGAACTTCAGAGTTGAATTCTCAAATCTTTAGATTGTATTTCTAAAAGTTTAAAGTTAAATCTCGAAAGTCTTAGATTTGCACTTCTAAAAGTCAAATTTCAGAATTTTAGATCTGAATTCTCAAATGTGTATATTCACTTTTTTAGAACTTCAACTTTTAATTCAAAGGTTTTAGATTGACACTTTTAACCTTAGCTTCGAAATTTAAAACTTTCCAATGGAACTTCCAGAATTTTAAATTTAAACTTCACAACTTGGTATTCCAGTTTCTAAAACTTCAAACTGGAATTTCCAAAATTTCGGATCTTAATCTTTAAGAATTTTACATTTAAGTTTCCATAAGTTAATATTCATTGGCTCTATTTCGGTTAATTTTTCATTTACTTAATTTTTTATTACATTCGATATGCCACTTTTGCCATGATTTTAGGTCTTCATCAAATTTTTCATTTACTTTATTTATCTTTTTCTTTTCTTTTTTTCTTTTCTTTCCAATATAGCTCGAGACTATTAGACTTAATACACCACTTTGGCCATGATTTTAGGACTTTATAAAATTTTCCATTACTTTATTTTTTATTTTTTTTTGATATAGCTTGAGCCTATAACAATTGATGTGCCACTTTTGCCATGATTCTGGGTCTTATTCATATTTCACTTGAGCCAGGTTTCACTTTATTGCTCCAGGATTTAACTCAACCTATCCTAACTACGGGAGTCACTACGGGTCTACCCCTTGACAGGGTTATGTCTGTCCGATGGATGAGGAAAATCGGACTTACCTTCGGCCTCCAACGAGGCTTACCGTGCTGAGTTGGTGGACTGCTACGCTGCTGGACAACCTTTCGGCTGATGCTGAAGCGGGGCTTAATGTTGTTGATGCCGGCGCTTACGTCTTGCTGGAACACACTGATGGATGCTTACGATGTCTATAGAATATGTTGGCAGCGATACCAGGTGCCTAAGGTCGCCTTTGGGCCTACAAACTCCCGGCTGACGACACACTGCCCGGGGCGAAAGTGGAGTAGGCCAGAAAGGGGCCTTAAGCGTTGGCAGATCTGTAGTGTTGCTGCCTGCGATGTGGACCTAGTGAGAAATCCAAAGCAATTAGCGCTTGCTTGGTAGAAAATCTTTCAATGCTTACCTAGTCCTTGCCTGCTGCCGCTTCTAGGTTGCTGCTGTGCTGAATTTGACTTGCGCCTTAGGGTGACGGGTTGCTGATCGTGCCGGGTGATGTCCGACTGGTAGTCCCTTTTCCGAATAGTTGCCTGGATCTAGGGCTGCTGAGATGCAAAAACTAGGTAAATTATCCGGCAGTCTAACGGGGCCGCCACACTGCACACTTACCCTGTAAATATTTGCTGCGGCCGTCTTCGCGACTGGTAGCTTCTCTCCCAGTCTCTACTGAGTTGGCTGGCGGATTACTGCTTCCTTCCCAAAATCTCCGGAGGTCACTCTGTCGTTTCAGGCTTGAGATTATCCTTCCTGGATACACTTCTCTTCGCGGACGCTTCACTTTTTGGAATGGCGTCTAATGGCGATTTCTACTATGACGCCACTTTTTTTTTTGACGCCGTTATGTTGCACACTCTCACGTTTTCGCGAACTTTCCGTGTACGTGAGTTAAAATGGTGGTCGCGGATAAAATTTTGTGCCGGTGTGCCTTATCAAATGTAAAAATTAACAAAAGTTGCTTGCATTTGTGTAGGTGCATTATTGTAGGTGGTGTGGAGACTTTTGAGCCTGGTTGCAATTATTGTAGGTGGTGTACTGAAAGGTTTTTGTTTTTTTGTCGTTAGGTGGCGCTACTGAGCCGCCACAAACCCCACCATCCCGAGGGCATCCCATGTCGGAGGATGGGAGGGAAACCTAATCCTTGGAGGGGCGTGGTTGCGGAAGAAGAGCCACTTAGGCCCCTCACCAGCGGAGTGATCAGCACCACCCCTAGGGGTAGTCCTGATGCACTGCCACAGTGGAGGATGAATGACCCTCCTACTCAACCTCAGACCTCCGATGGTGGTACCGTTAGTTGTTGCCGGGTGCTATCCTCTTGGTTTCAGGAACTGGAACCCATGCCTTGGAGAGACGTGATGGGAGAAGAAAAATCACTCAGGTCCCTCACCAGCGGAGTGATCAGCACCACCCCTAGGGGTAGTCCTGATGCACTGCAACCGTGAAGGTTGAATGATCCTCCTCTCCAACCTCGCATCTCCGTGGCTGGATGCGTTGCTTTGAGTGCGTGTACGGTTCATATCTGGGATCCTTGTGTTCACATTCTGGGGTTGGTTTCGGAGCCGCTGGGTAGAAGGTCCAGAATCTCGTAAAGCTGTGCCTCGTCTTCTATTTCGCGCGGGGCATTCTCACCTACTAGGTGGAACAAAATCTGGTCCTCTTGAAGGCGCATAGTCCGAATGCCTCTCCGTCCAAAGGAACGGCTGCCAACTATTTTGTAGAGGCGCCCTATGGCGGCACTGTCGATCACCTTCAAACGGCGGAACGCCACACGGTCACTGGTTGCCAATCGTGGGAACTTGGCCAGAAATTCAAATTTTAAGGCTGATGACTGGAACGCGACGGTTATCTGAAGCTGGTCTGGATGTAAGACCAGCGGGGTGCAGGAGACTACGGTTACTTGTTCTGCTGGGCAGTCCACTTCTAGCCACTGCATGAGCCTCATAACTCGGCCTTTCGGGTCGCCGGCCGCTGTGTTCGAGAAAAACCGTATGGTCAGCTTGTTTGCCGCGTAGCCCTGGGCTGGTCTCAGGAGCGCTACTTCTCGATACTGAGCCCTGGCACCTTGCTGCTCCAGCGTCAGCACCTTCCGTTGCCGCTGCATGTCTTGCAACTGGGACTCCATCTCTTCTTGTTTTTTCTTCCCTTGCTGGTTTTCTTCTCTCAACTTGGACAACTCAAGCGCCATCTTTTGCATTTTCCGGGTCACCTCTGCCATTTGACCAGTATGCTGCGCCTTAAGCTGGGCGACGACTTGTGCCTGGTTGGCCTCCTGCCTGGCGTGGTGGGCCTGCAATGCTTCCATGCGGCCTTTGAGCTCGTCTAGCTCTGGGCAGGGCTGCTCGCGCAACTTGGGGAGCGCCTGACACAGTCGAACATTCTCTTCATGCACCTGGTCGTTCTCGCGAGTTAGCGAGCCGGTGCGGTACTCGAATTGAGCCTGGAGTTCAACGTGACTGTAACGGAGCTGTCCTAACTCGGCCTCTGCGGTGAGGTAACGCTCACGGTTGTCACGAGTATCCTTCCGGAGGGTGACAAGTTGTCCCTGGTCGGCTACTATGTCTCCTACGCCGAACCGTAAATATAAAGGGTGTGACCAATAGTTGGGGTGACGGCAGACGGGACAGTCTGATCGGTTCTGCTGTTGCCAAGTCTCGTGACAGGCCAGATGGAAAGCGTGACGGCACTCTGCTACCACGAGTGGACCGTCTACAGCTATTAAGGTTGCCAGACAGACGTTGCACTCCGCCAGATTCGCCATGTCGTTGGTCGTACCTACTTCTGGGGTCTTGCTAGTTGGTCTTGACTCGTTCTTACCTAAAACGAGGACAGGGAAACTTCCTCTAAGTATTACCGAGAAAACAAGATTAAAAAGGGTATGGGTCAAAAGTTCTAGCTTAATTATCAAAGGTCGGGTACAGTCTCCTAGCGGATTACAATCAAACTTATATTTTTCACCCACTTAGTCAACAATTAAACCATCAGGTTACGGTGGATAACTAACACAATTACAAGCTTCAGCCTGGCCACATTTTCCCCTTAACCTATTGCTTTAGATCTTTAGAATGGTAAACTCCCAAAGGTTTGCCTTTCAAATCCTCAACTTCATATAGGCTGTTCCCAACTGGCTTCATGATTCGGCACTTTAAGAACTTCTGTGCTAATTTCGTGTTAAAGTTGTCTTTAAAACTGCTCTGCTGGAAATTACGCCTATACACTTCTTGCCCAGGGATATATCTGACGGGGCGACATCTGGTGTTATATGAACGCTGATTCCTCTAGTAGGCCTGGTGTTGGCTTTCCTGTATTTTCGATCTAATTAGGTCTTGTGTCACCGACTTAGGAACTTGCTCCTCACCCATGTCGGTTAAGCTCTTTAGATGTCTCGCCAGTTTATACATACTTCCGTGGGTGAACATGTTGTTGCCGAAGAGCGCAAAGTACGGTGTGACGCCAATGGCACTATGTACCGAGGACCTCAACGAACACTCGATTTCCGATAAGTGCCGGTCCCACTCTCTGTGGTCCTCCTTCATATATGAGCGGATTGCGGAGAGAACTGACTGGTTAACGCTCTCGGACGCGTTTGCCTGGGGAGAATGCACAGCGGTTCGGTAGTGATTTATTCCGAAATTGGCTATAAAAGCCTTGAATTCTTGACTGACGAATTGTTGCCCATTATCCGAGACAATAGTCTCGGGCACTCCAAACTTATGGCAAATCTCCGGGATTAGAAACTTTATTACGTTTTTACTGCTTGCTTTAGACATAGCCTTCAGTATCACGAATTTTGTTAGATGGTCCAATATAATGAAGATATACCAGTTGCCATTCTTCGAACGCGGGTAAGGGCCCAAAAAGTCAATAAAGACGCGCTGGAAAGGCCGATGGGTCACTATCTCTTTTCCCATAGGTGGCCTTAAGGTGATGTTGGCCGCCTTAGCCTCTCGGCAAACTTGACAAGCGTCAACATAACTCTTTACTTGGGCATTCATGTTCGGCCAGAAAAAATATTCCTTGATCCTCTTCAAAGTCTTGAGGAACCCTCCACGGGCCACGTGTAGTGGATTATGAGACTTCTCCACGATACCTTGGGTCAACTCTATTGGTACCCACACCTTCCACGCGAAGTCCTCATAGAGTGGTATGCCGTCATAGGGCATCGTCCGTTTATACACTATCCCTTCAATAACTTTCAGATCGGGAAGACGACCTGCGTTTTCTTCTATGGTCTTCTTCAAATCCGCATAGTCTGCACTTCGAAAAGCTTTGTCCTCCAAATCGATTAATCCCGTGACATCTGCCGACACTTCTTCCATGGCATATCTGGACAGGGTATCCGGTACGATGTTTAGCTTTCCTTTGCGATGCTCGATTATGAAGTCAAACGATTGTAAATGCAGGCTCCACTGAGATCACGGTGAGACATTAGCCACTTAAGGCTGCTGTGATCTGTGATGATCGTGAAAGCCATTAGCTCGATGAACGGTCTAAATTTTTTAATGGCTAGTACCACCGCTAGGCACTCTCGCTCCGTCACCGTGTAATTCCGCTGTGCCGGTGTCAATTTGTGCGAGTAGTATGCTATCGGATGTTCCTCGCCGTTGTCATCACGCTGGAACAATACGGCGCCCACGCCTAAGTCAGAGGCGTCGCATTGCACATAAAATCGCCTCGAAAAGTCTGGGTGTACTAGCACTGGGCTAGTCACCAAAGCATTTTTCAACTTATCGAAGGCAGACTTCGCTTCCTCTGTAAAACAAAAGGTTTTGCTCTTCTTCAAAGTGTCGGAAATAGGTGCCGCAATGGTGGCGTATTCGGATATGAACTTCCGATACCATCCTGTAGCTCCTCAAAAGCTCCTCACCTGTTTAAGGGTTTTCGGATACTTATATTGAACGATTGACTCCACCTTCGCTGGGTCAGGCTTAACTTGGCCGCCTCCGACGAGGTAACCTAGATAACGCAACTCTTTAAAGCAGAAGTGTGACTTTTGTATCACTTTGTCCATAAGGTATCACTTTGTCCATAAGGCGACATAGCCTTTGGGCCGCATTGCATAATCCAAACGGCATTACCTTAAAATGGTAAAGTGGTCTGCCGGGTACCGTGAACGCGGTCTTGTCCCTGCTGGATGTGTCTAGTGGTATCTGCCAGAAAGCATCTTTAAGGTCCACGCTTGATATATAATAAGTCTCGCCAAGCCTGCTTAATAAACCTTCTATATGGGGAAGCGGATACGCATCCTTGACTGTGAGAGCATTCAGCTTGCGTGCATCCAGACACAGCTTATTCTTGGCCCCTTTTCGGACTAAAGTCACGGGATGACTCCACGGACTTTCATTAGGCTCAATTACCCCCAAGGCAAGCATGCGATCCACCTCTGCATAAAGAAGTGATTGCACGGCTGGCGAAACCGGATAATATCTGTCCTTAACTGGGACTGCGTCCCCCGTATCGATGGAGTGAGTCTCCAGATGTGTTTTTCCGAGTCCATTACGCGTATAACACGGGAATTCTTGGACTACCGCTTCCAGGAGCGCGGTCTGTTGTGCCGAGAGAGCATGAGTCTTGACCGCCTCTGAGGCTTGGACTTCCTCACATAGGTCTACCCCTTGAGTGGTAAGACCCTCTATGCTCGGCAATAGTTTAAAAGACCTCATGAAATCAATGCCTAAATACAAAGCACGTTCCAGAGTAGGTACCAGATATAAGTTAATCTCCTTAGATTTTTTGTTGAAATCTATCCTCACCCGAATCCTTCCGAGGATTCGGTGGGCACTCCCATCTGCTGTCTTCACAGATGAACCAAAGCGATGTATTTGTAAATTGGCTCGCTCGACAAGTTCCTCACATCCCTTTCCCAGACACGTTACGGATGCTCCACTGTCTATTAGCCCTTCCACTTCGATGCCTCCAATTTTTATTTTCGCATACAAGCGATTATCGTCTCCCTCGAGCAATGTGGTGACCGCTATCTCTCGTCGGACTAGTCGTCGTTTCTCAAATCTTAATCTAGCTCGCTTAATCCGATCTGAGGCTTCACCAAATATCCTGGCTCTAGCTTCTTTATACTCAGCCATGCGTTGATGCAATGGCTTAAGCGACCTCTAAGCTGGAGGTGCAAGAATCTTCTCGGCAGGGATCTCGTTACTTAAAATGTTCGCAGGTGCATCTCGAACGAGCAACTGATGCGCTGGTACAATGTCTGTTAGATTCTGGGTAGTATTTGTGTCGTTAGTAGCTGGATCGTTAATAGTTGGGTTTGTACTGTCGGGGTTAGGAGAGATAGTGCTGGTGGTGGCTGGGCTTATACTTCGGTGGTCCGCACCTCCCCAGTCTGAGGTGGGTGTCTCGGCAGGTTTCCCTGGCAGTTCGGGCACTTCGGTGTCACTGTATTCTCCTTTCCGCATTTGTAGCAAAAGATTTTTCGGGTGGTAGACAGGCAATCGCGAAAAATATGACCTGGGGCTCTGCAATTCCAGCAGATGACTTTGCTGGGGGCCCCCAGTGCGTCTATTTCTCCAGCGACACTTGCCTCAGCTGCCTCCTCCTGGAGAGCTACCTCGTGTACCTTAGCCGTCGGTACTGGTCGGGGTGGGTGCATCTGTCGCTGCATCGACAGAAGCGACCCAGCCCTCCGAACTTCTCGGCTAAACTCGTTGAGGGTATCCACTCGAATCGGGAATAACAACTGCGCAAGGGACGTTTTGAGGTTTCCCCTCATAATCTCCACTAGCTGCGCTTCCCTATACGGAGTTCGTTGCTGGTTTCTCAACTTCTTGATAGCGTTATAATATTCCTCAAACGATTCATGCGGCTGTTGTCTCCTGCTCAAAATCTGCATCTGAATCTGGAATTCACTTTCGTAGTGCTGGAACTGCGTCAGCATGGCCCGCTGCAGCTCCCTCCAACTGAGTGCGGGAGCTGTTTTTCGATAATCCCAATAGAAAACCTTGGCGGAGCCCTCCAATAGGTGATGAAGTCCTTTCATTAAGTCAGACTCGGAGCACTCATTGTCACGACATTGTTCTCCTACTTGGAACAAAAAGTCTTGGATGTTCAGCGTTTTGGGCGTCCCATCAAACTTTAGTCCCCATTTGGTCAGATCTTGCCTTCTCGGGGCATAGTAATCGAATCGGCCCCCACCCTCGGTGTTACGTGGTGCCTCTCGGTGTGTCCTAGCTCGCGGTGGGGTGGATTCCTGGGAAGGCCAAAAGTTCCCTCCAGGTACTTGCTGGACATTGCTGGTCAATCTGAATCCATCCGGGATCATCATATCCTGCATCGAAACTACTTGCGGTCGCGAATAGGTTGGCGGCTGTTCTGCCTCTGATCGTCGAGGATGACCAACTGGGGGTAAAGGGGTTGGTATGACGCTGGGCATCGGGAGCGGACGTCTTACCTCTTCAGGCTGTCGTAGCCAAGATTCATCATAAGAGGTAGGCTGGTACCCTACCGGCGCAGCGGTTAGTGGAGGAATTGCCGACGCTGCTGGGTGGTTAGCCCCGCCAACGGCTGCTGCCTGCCTGGTTGCCGCTAAAATAGATGGCAAAATTCGACGTATCAGGGCTTCATCATCCATCTCTGGAGCGGCCCTGTCCCTAGCCTCTGCTCGTGGTCTGGTTAATACTTGAAATCTGGTTGGGCTGGCGGTTGCCGCGCGTCGCCGCGCTACTTGCGCCTCGAGAGCGGTGAGCGCACTGAAGTCAGGTGATTCGAAAGATTCGGCTTGGTCCACCGAGCCCAAAATCCCCGACTGATGTTGTGTAACCTGAGGGTACACGTGCCCGCTTGATCCCACCACTGGTGCGGGAGCGGTAAAATCTGATGCCGCAGCTGCAGTGGCTGCTGTTGGGTTAGCTGTAACCGCAAGCGTTGCCTGGGTCTGAGCTGCCCCTGCTGAGGTGCTTTGGGACACATTGGTCCCTTCGTCGCCTCCTAAAGGTGGCGAACGCCCTACTGGCATGTCCGATACTCACTGACGCCCTTAATTAATTAAGATTGACAGATTGGTTTACTTCCCCGATGGGGATACCAATCACGATAAAAAAGAATAGGTATTACACCGCTGAGTAATAACTCGAAAAGGGTTACACGGTGTGGGCGCCTGGCGCCGAAACAAAAATTAAATTCTTCCAAGAATAAGCAAACAAAAAAAAAACACAAAAGAAAAACCCCAAAAAGCCAAAACTCAGGAAAAGTGGCAATCAACAAAAACAAAGCTAAAGCTGAAAAATGGAAATTATGATTAAGAATAAATATCAATTTAAACAATATCGAAAAGTTTCCGTATAAATATAAAATCAGGATCAACTCAAAATGGCTGAACTACAAAGAAAGATTCCGATAATTTTAAAGCGATGCTAAACAATTCGAAACCGAATACAAGCTTTCATCAACCTTGCATACGGATTAGAAAAGTATTTTAACGAACGAAATCCGAAAATAAAACGAATTAAAAGAAAAAGTTCAAAACGCAAAACTTGTATGGGTATATCAAGGCAAGTTTCTCCAAGTAACTTCGATTATAATCACATGACGCAAAACTTCTTCAGAACACATAAAAACCACAAACACCTTCGGCGAATGGTACCAAAAAGGCAAACTGGAACTCAAACAGAGGGCATACGTAATGAGTCTAATACCACGCTTACGTGACTCACTCTCCCAGAGTTCCCCGAACACTTTCTTCGTGTTCAGCCTACTCATTACTGACTAGTAGCTAGCGAAAATTACGACTTTAAAAAAACGAACAAATATGAAGCGAACATTTTGCCGCTCATGTATTCAACCACACGTCGCAACACGGTTAGATCGGAAGATCCTTGCCGGGACCTACGGGTGGCCGAATGACGCTAACGGACAAAACGTGCATGTATGTCCTAACAATCATGTGTCCGTATGTCCTAACAATCATGTGTCCGGCAAAACGTCGCAACTCGGTTAGACATATAGATCTTCACCGGGACTTACGTGTTGTCCGACAACGCAACTGTACAAAACATTTTACTATTGACTCTAATAATTTAAATAAAATGAACTTCCTAAAACTTAAGTCTGTTCTCCACCTGGAGCAATTGCCCCTGACATCGTCGCAGGAACAAGACTTCACAAGTAGAGATGCTCAACAAAAGTTCGCTGAGAAAGTTTCTTTGCCCGCGGCAAACACGTCGCAACGCGTTTAAGATTCGAAACTTCCTAAACGGGACTTACGCGAAGCATGGAGGCAACCAAACTTTCTATACTAATATAACAAACTAACGGACTATTGCTCGGGCCCCACGTTGGGCGCCATTATGTCATATGGGCATAGACTGCAATTTGACCGAGTTTATCAACGAGTTTAAGTGCTGGTCAAGTAGGGTGCTCAGTATGCCATGCGTTTAAGCCAGGCCTATGGCTCGCCGGCCGGACGGGATCTTTCTACTCACCGAGCACAACAACAGTCTGCCTCTGAACAATAAAATACATACTGAGGCTTACACACACAATATTCTTTGACATAAAATAAAAGAATGAAGCCCGAACAATAGTTGCGTTAGAAGTGGACAAGAGGGAGAAAACACCGAATTGAAAGCCATTACGTGGCTCTGAAGAGAGTCGAGGGCAAAAACTCTACCCTAACGGGCGTCATATGTGCCGACTGGTGTCTCCGTCGGCTTAGCCCACCCTTACGAAACCCTTGTAGCTTCACCGTGATACTGCGATCCGCACAGTATCCCATGATCGTAGTTACTGGAGAACTCTCTTACCTTGTTAACCCTAACTTACCATGCTGACCTCTCACTCGGCCATATCTGCAGAGAAAACAAGCGGATTTCTAAAAATCGTTATAAAATTTATTCTCTCTTCACGAGACTAAGCTTAAATATTTAACAAATTAAAAAGCCGCATGGGCGAAGTGCTCCCTCAGCGGATACAAAAATTCCGTGGGGTAAAATTATAACTTTACAAATGCAGCCCACAATATTCTGCTTAAGATCTAAAACTTTTATCTTCATTATATATTAACTACTAACAATTTAATTTAAAATATATAATCATAATCCAAATGCTGATTAAGATTATTAAATTTTCTCTATAGAACAATAACAAATTTAAAACAATTGGGGTACACCAATGGTACTGATATTTGCCCTAGCAGCAACGTTTAATAAATTCCCGAAATGAAACCTTCCGAATGCTCACACTCATAATCCATTACTGTGCCCGAGCACTTATCACGGCGACATACAACAACAACATGGTTTCTCATTACATCCCATGAAGGGACTGGGGAGAACGCTTAGCTTATTTCAATCCCGATGGACTACGGTTCCACACACGAGAGCTACTAGGCCGACCTAGTTTAACGCGCACGAGATTACGTACCCAGAGGCAATTCGCATGGGTGTAAATATATTCAATCAAAATAAATACAAATTACAATATATATATATAGGTTTATCGTCACGAATAGGTCAAAATCTGAAGGTCATTCTGTCCGAAACTGAAAACGAATTGAAACGAACCAAAAACGGCCACTAGGGAGTATGTTTGTCCCCAAAAACCTTAAAAAGTCACTCTTTACAATCGAGGACTACTTATTTGCTTAATATTAAAACTTCAGTTTCGATTTCACTACTCTTAATTACAAACTAAAGCTATAAATTCTTACTTTCATTACTTTACTATCTTATTCTACTGACTTTACTCTCTTATCTTTATATTTTTTTATTATCTTACTTTCTACTTCCTCAGCCTTGTTTAAATCTAAAATTCCAGATTTCAAGTTTTTCCTAAACTTACAAAGAATTCTCAGAATTCACTTCTATTTATATCATAACGACTTTCATTTTTTTTTTAAACAAAACTTTACTTTAACTTTCAAATCCATATTTTCAAAGCTCAACACTTTGATTCACTTCATTATTTTAAATGAAAGCTTTAGGTTGGAACTCTTAAAACTTCAACTTTGAAATTCGAAGACGTTGAATCTTAGAACTTTAGATTTGAATTCTCAAATCCCTAATATAATGTCTAAAATTTGAAATTTGAATTATGTAAGTTTTAGATTTGAACTCCTAAAACTTTAACTTTGAAATTCTAAAACGTTAAATTTTAGAACTCTAGATTTGAATTATCAAAGCTCTAAGTTGAATTCTTAAAAGTTTAAATTTGAATTTCGATAATTTTAGATTTGCACCTCCAAAACATTAACTATGAATCTTTTGAACCTTAAACTTTTAGAACTGTAGATTTGAATTCTCAAATCTCTATATATACTTCCCAAAATTCCAACTTCAAATTCTAAAACGTTAAATTTTAGAACTCTAGATTTGAATTCTCAAATCTCTAAGTTGAATTCTTAAAAGTTTAAATTTGAATTTCGATAATTTTAGATTTGCACCTCTAAAACATTAACTTTGAATCTTTTGAAACTTAAACTTTCAGAACTGTAGATCTGAATTCTCAAATCTCTATATATAATGTCCAAAATTTCAACTTTGAAATTCTAAAATGTTAAATTTTAGAACTCTAGATTTGAATTCTCAAATCTCTTAGTTGAATTCTTAAAAGTTTAAATTTGAATTTTGATAGTTTTAGAATGTCACCTTTAAAACATTAACTTTGAATCTTGAAAATTTAAACCTTTAAAACCTCAGATTTGAATTCTCAAATCTCTGTATATAATCTATAAAAGTTTAAATCTGAATAGCGACAGTTTTAGATTGGCACTTCTAAAATCTTAAATTCGATTTTTCCAAAACTTAAACTTTTAAAACTGTAGATTTGAATTCTCAAATCTCTATATATTCTTTCCAAAATTTCAACTTTGAAATTCTAAAACGTTAAATTTTAGAACTCTAGATTTGAATTCTCAAATCTCTAAGTTGAATTCTTAAAAGTTTAAATTTGAATTTTGATAGTTTCAGATTGTCACTTCTAAAACCTTAAATTTGGTTTTTCCAAAACTTAAACTTTTAAAATTTTAGATTTGAATTCTCAAATCTCAAGATTGATTCAAATATCGAAAGTTTTAGATTGGCACTTCCAAAACATTATCTTTAAACTTTAAACACGTTAAACTTAAATCTTCAAAACTCTAGCTTTGAATTCTTAAAATCCCTAGATCTGAATCTCCAACGTTATAAACTTGAATTTCGAAAGTTTTAGATTGGCACTTCTAAAACCTTAACTTTGTTTTTGTTTTATAATTAAACTTTTAAAACTTTCTCTAGATTGAAATCTCTGGATTGAATTTATAAAGGTTTAAATTTGTCTACCGAGAGTTTTAGATTCGTACTTCTAAAACCTTAACATTGATTTTCTAAAACTTCCAACCTAAACTTTAGAACTTCAGAGTTGAATTCTCAAATCTTTAGATTGTATTTCTAAAAGTTTAAAGTTAAATCTCGAAAGTCTTAAATTTGCACTTCTAAAAGTCAAATTTCAGAATTTTAGATCTGAATTCTCAAATGTGTATATTCACTTTTTTAGAACTTCAACTTTTAATTCAAAGGTTTTAGATTGGCACTTTTAACCTTAGCTTCGAAATTTAAAACTTTCCAATGGAACTTCCAGAATTTTAAATTTAAACTTCACAACTTGGTATTCCAGTTTCTAAAACTTCAAACTGGAATTTCCAAAATTTCGGATCTTAATCTTTAAGAATTTTACATTTAAGTTTCCATAAGTTAATATTCATTGGCTCTATTTCGTTTAATTTTTCATTTACTTAATTTTTTATTTTCCAAATATGGCTCGAGTATATTACATTCGATATGCCACTTTTGCCATGATTTTAGGTCTTCATCAAATTTTTCATTTACTTTATTTATCTTTTTCTTTTTTTCTTTTCTTTCCAATATACAGTCGGGCCTCGATTATCCGTGATCCGGTTAACCGGTAACCCCGATTAACCGTGATGGCCAAAGATCAGTCTATTGTTTTTTGTTTGCAATGTTTTCAAATTGTTTGCTTCGATTAACCGTGATTAACTCTATTATCCGTGATGGTAGAATTTTTTTTATTAAGCACAGAAGCAACTTGGAGCAAACGCTCTCACAAGTCTGTATACGTATATGAAAATGAGAGAGTAAATAAATCAAGCAGAGAGTGCACAACAGCGAAAATACAAACAAGCACACAAGCACGTCACTGTAGCTCAATATAATAAACATGAAAACGGGGAATTCCCTTGTTTGCATACGATGAGCCAGAAGCATTTATAAGTGATTAGTTTAATTTTGAAATTTGAGAAGTGCGGGTGGTTAGATCTAAATATATTTAGTATGGTACCAGTGGTAAAAAGACAAAGAAACGTTTTAAATATTGAAGATAAAGTTAAAATAATTAACGAGCATTTGAAAAATAATATGAGTGTTAAAATGATAGCTCAAAAATACGAAGTTGGGATACAGGCCGTTTATGACATTTTAAAAAACAAAGACAAATTTTTAAAGTTTTGTGCAGAGAGTGATTCGGTGGTTGCATTTCGTAACCGAAAAACTTTAAAGACAGCTGAAGAGCCAAAAGTAGATTTGGCACTTTACGAATGGTTCAGACAAGAGCGTTTTAAAGGCACTCCAATTACAGGACTGATGATACGAGAAAAGGCTAAAATATACCACACAAAACTAAACATTCATTCTGAGAGTGAATACTCCAACGGGTGGTTGCAAAATTTTAAGAATAGACATGGAATGAAAAGACTTAATGCTGAAGGAGAAAAATCTTCAGCAGACTATGTCAGTGCCACAATGTTTGTAGAACAATTAAATGAATTGATATCAACGGAAAATCTTACCAGTGAGCAAATTTATAATGGGGACGAGACAGGTCTTTTTTGGAAGTGTTTGCCCGAGAGCAGTTTGGTTTGTCATAATGAAAGATTCATAGATGGACATAAGGTGTCAAAAGAAAGACTAACCACTTTAGTTTGCGCTAATGCTGCTGGTACACACAAGTGCAAAGCTTTAGTTATTGGTAAAAGTGCTCGTCCAAGAGCCCTAAAAAATGTATACGAACTTCCCGTAGTTTATAAGGCCAATTCAAAAGCATGGGTAACGCAAACAATATTTTTAGAATGGTTTAACAAAAACTTTGTGCCAGAGGCAAAAGAGCATCTTAAGAAAATCTGTCTTACGGATGATAGCAAAATCCTTCTGATATTGGACAACTGCCCGGCACATCTAGACGTTCACAATTTTAAGGCTAAAAACATTATTGTGAAATATTTGCCACCGAATTGTACGTCCTTGATCCAACCGATGGATCAGGGTGTAATATGGAGTTCTAAATGCCATTATCGTAAAACTATGGTACAAAAACTAGTCAAATAATAGAGAAGATTTTAAGAAAGAATTTAATATAAAGAAAGCCCTGTGGTCTATTGATAATGCTTGGGACGCTGTTACTTCTGAAGTTTTGAAAAACGATTGGAATAATTTGCTCTGCCCAGATAATGAAGGTGCGTAGGCATATTTTTAAAATTTTATAAAATATTTTCATGCAAAAATTCATTGATTTTTGTTATAGGTATGGAAATATCGAATACGCTCGTGAATGTGGCACAAATGATCAATATTACGGATGACTTTACCACAGAGGATATAGAGCCATGGCTCAAATGTGATGAAAATGCCTCCCAATTTGCTGTTTTGTCAGATGAAGAAATTAAAAGCATGGCAAACAGTAACTCAGATGAACCTGAGCGAGACAATGGATTGGAAGACACTGATGAAGACGATGTAATTGTTTCAGAAACCACTTTAAGAAAAGCGATAGAGGCATCTAGCACATTGCTGAATTTCCTGGATAGCCCTGGTTGTCCCGGAATTACAGAGCAGGATAAAATTCAAGTTTATCGCATACAAGACAAAATTATAAAAGAAAATTATAAGTTGAAAAATATAAGACAAACAACATTACACGACTTTTTTTAAGAAATTGTATTCTTTTTTTGCTTAATGTAATTTTTTTGCCTCATGTTTTCAGTAGAAAATTTAATGTATACATACTTATTTAATTTAAAAATGTACATAAACTTCTTGAATTAATTTTTTTTAATGTAAATATTTATGTACACCAATGTTCACTTGTTAAATAATAAAAATATTAAAAAAAAACTCTATAATCAAAATTCTTATTCGATTAACCGTGAAAATCGATTATCCGTAATGCTTCTGGTCCCGACCATCACGGATAATCGAGGCCCGACTGTAGCTCGAGACTATTAGACTTAATACACCACTTTGGCCATGATTTTAGGACTTTATAAAATTTTCCATTACTTTATTTTTTATTTTTTTTGATATAGCTTGAGCCTAAAACAATTGATGTGCCAGTTTTGCCATGATTCTGGGTCTTATTCATATTTCACTTGAGCCAGGTTTCACTTTATTGCTCCAGGATTTAACTCAACCTATCCTAACTACGGGAGTCACTACGGGTCTACCCCTTGACAGGGTTATGTCTGTCCGATGGATGAGGAAAATCGGACTTACCTTCGGCCTCCAACGAGGCTTACCGTGCTGAGTTGGTGGACTGCTACGCTGCTGGACAACCTTTCGGCTGATGCTGAAGCGGGGCTTAATGTTGTTGATGCCGGCGCTTACGTCTTGCTGGAACACACTGATGGATGCTTACGATGTCTATAGAATATGTTGGCAGCGATACCAGGTGCCTAAGGTCGCCTTTGGGCCTACAAACTCCCGGCTGACGACACACTGCCCGGGGCGAAAGTGGAGTAGGCCAGAAAGGGGCCTTAAGCGTTGGCAGATCTGTAGTGTTGCTGCCTGCGATGTGGACCTAGTGAGAAATCCAAAGCAATTAGCGCTTGCTTGGTAGAAAATCTTTCAATGCTTACCTAGTCCTTGCCTGCTGCCGCTTCTAGGTTGCTGCTGTGCTGAATTTGACTTGCGCCTTAGGGTGACGGGTTGCTGATCGTGCCGGGTGATGTCCGACTGGTAGTCCCTTTTCCGAATAGTTGCCTGGATCTAGGGCTGCTGAGATGCAAAAACTAGGTAAATTATCCGGCAGTCTAACGGGGCCGCCACACTGCACACTTACCCTGTAAATATTTGCTGCGGCCGTCTTCGCGACTGGTAGCTTCTCTCCCAGTCTCTACTGAGTTGGCTGGCGGATTACTGCTTCCTTCCCAAAATCTCCGGAGGTCACTCTGTCGTTTCAGGCTTGAGATTATCCTTCCTGGATACACTTCTGTTCGCGGACGCTTCACTTTTTGGAATGGCGTCTAATGGCGATTTCTTCTATGACGCCACTTTTTTTTTTGAAGCCGTTATGTTGCACACTCTCACGTTTTCGCGAACTTTCCGTGTACGTGAGTTAAAATGGTGGTCGCGGATAAAATTTTGTGCCGGTGTGCCTTATCAAATGTAAAAATTAACGAAAGTTGTTTACATTTGTGTAGGTGCATTATTGTAGGTGGTGTGGAGACTTTTGAGCCTGGTTGCAATTATTATAGGTGGTGTACTGAAAGGTTTTTTTTTGTCGTTAGGTGGCGCTACTGAGCCGCCACAAACAAATGAAATGTAATTTATAAATTATCATTTTTACACCGATTTTAAATTATTTATACACTTCTTAGAAAAATTCTTTAAAATGTAAACAGTTTTGACGTTTCTTTCGTTCTTTTGTATTTTGATTCGCAAAATTTGGCAAAGAAAAATTTGTGAGCATTCGAAAATACCAAAAGAGAATAGAAAAAATTTGGCAAATACATATTTGCCAGTTGAAAAGGGGACTTAAGCTATGTCTACATGGCAGTAAGATCGTACAATATTGTACGAAAAATGTACAGACAATGTCGAACAACCGTGTGAACTAACAACAAAGACGATTTACAATTAGACGACCAGAAGATGTGCGCAACTTGGCAACCCTGGTAAAAGAGAACCAAAAAGTACTAGGAGTTCACTCAAACGCATTTCTCTCTTGCGTCATATCTTGCTTATTTCATACTTATTGCATAGTTTACGTAATTTTATTTCAACTTGGTTGGAATTTGTATAGTTATATACAATAACACTATCAAAAAGCTGCTCGTGGATTGAAATATTCAATGAAGAGAGTAAGAGAGAGAGTAGAGAAGTACTAGGGTTTCACTCGTTTTGTTTGTTGGCATTTGAGTGAAGAGAAATTTTGACTGTCTACTTGTACATCGTTTTTGCTAACAATTTTTGCTTCACAACGTTGTACGAAAAAGCATTGGCAGTAGATTGTAGGACGCTAATATTGCCAGACCTCAGGCAATCGTGTAAATGCTCAACGCTTGTCATTGGCAGATGTTTAAAATTAAAACATCATACAATTGAATCGTTGGGAGAAAAATAATTACAGTGGCAACACTCAGCGTAATGTAAATTAAACTCTGTTTTGCTTCTGTGTTCAAAATTTAAATAGTGATATAGTTAAATAGTTTTAATACAGTGTAAGTAATGGAAAGTGAACTTAACGACTTTATGAAGTATAGCTATGACCCAACAGACTTCCTTGTCATCGAGTCGCTAACAGGCTCTGAAGGCGGCAAAAAATTGAAGACAAAACAAAAGTCGTACCGAAAAAATGTTGAATCGGATTGGTCACACGACAGCACAATGAAACTTATCGAGGAAGTTGAGCTACGGAGAAGCTTATGGGATGCTGGTTGCGTGGAATATAAACTTCCCAAAGAACTTTTGAGGCAAGAGGTGGCAGATACCCTGCAGGCCAGTATCAACAACTGTAAAGAAAAGTGGGCAAATCTCCTCCTTTAACTGCAACTTGGAGAAATACAGAAGGACGAAGTCAGGCCAGGACACTGACGAAAATTTCCAAATTGTGTGGAAATATTTCAAGCGTATGTTATTTTTGGAGGCCACAAAAGTACGCCAAACAGCGCAGTCCATTTCCTCGATGCAATTGGTATGTATGTATTAAATTTATTTTGGAATAATGTGTGTATATTAATATATACATATCGTTCAATATTTTTTCTATTTTTCTAGGAATCTGGAACCACAGATGACTCCATAATGTTCGAAATTAGCGAAGACTTGAGCTCAAGTGGAGCAGGCAAGACGGGGCAACAAAGTGCAACAAAGACATCAACACCATCAAACAAATCCCAACTACAAGATATGGCTATAGAGGCGTTCCAGTCATTAAAACGAGCAGACTCCCAACAAAAGGACACAGCAACATTTTTTGGTGAATATATTTCCGCAGAGTTGAGGAATCTGACGCCAGAGTTAGCGGAATTCGCTCGGGGAAAACTGAGGCGCGCATTAAATGATATATTGGATGAGGTGGCTTTGATGGTAAGTGTATTATAATTATAATTTTTCTATGCGGCTTTATTGTAATGTATTTGTAATTACCTTACCATCCACAGCAGCAATAGTAGCAATATCTGCGCAAACAGGAATCCCAAAAACTTCCCCATACCTCAACTTATTCGATAAGTTTGACTGTGCTGCCGTGAGACCACACGGATTCAATTTTTTGCCACCTTCAGAGCCGATGACAAGGAAGTTAGTTGATTTTGGTTTACAAATGCATGAAAGGTTTTTTGTTTACATATGCATGAAATGTTTTTTTTTTCAATTGATAATTGTTTATACATACATGGCGCGTTTTTTATTTTTTTTATTGAAAAGTTTTTTTCTATGTTTTTATATATATACATGAAATGGTTTTGTTTCTTTTTTTCATATACATGAAATATTTTTGGTTTTTTAGATATTAATGAAATGTTTTTGTTTGATTTTATATATATATATGAAATGCTTTTGGTTTTTTAAGATATAAATGAAATGTTTTTGTATTTTTTTCTTTTATATGCATGAAATGTTTTTGTTTATTTTTTTATATATACGTACATGAAATGTATTTTGTTGGATCTCAAGCTACAGTGCCTTCGATTTATGTGTACATATAATAATTAAAAAAAAAATACCTGTTTTCATATATAATATAATATATAACAAGAAAGAATATGGTGGGCATAATTATTTTTAAACATATGGGACAATTTATGTGTAGAAGGGAACCAAAAGAAAAATGAAATGGTGTGAAAATGAAGAGGCAAACGTTTTTTGTCCAGGATATTTTTTGTCAACTTATGGAGTTCCAAATTTTAATCTTTTTAGAAGTAGTGCTTTTTAAGTATTTATTCACATAAAAAAATAATAAAGAGCGCGATTGAATTGTATAATTGTCTGATCTTTTAAGGAATTAAATCAAATTTAAAAAAAAAAAATTTCATGTGCGGAACCAGAAGTGAACACTGTAAACTTTTCTTTTATAATGTGTTTTGATCATTGTGGTCCAATTTGTATGTATTGAAAATCCAATGCACCTTTTTCAATGAAATATTCTGTAAATTCTTTTCTGACATCTTTGGCATTGAAAGCGGCAGTTCGTGATCTTTGCAAAGGATACATAGAATAGATCGCCGCTTCCTCGCTACGCCAATCACCAGGAATAAGTGTGCCATTCTGATAATAATGGTCGCATGTATTGGCCGGCGCATAATTTTTTTTTATTTGTGGTAATTACAAAGTTGTGGAGCAAGCAACACGCGAGCGTCACTTTTGTGGTTTTTTCGGGAATCAGGCACATTCGTTTGCGCAGAACCCGAAAACGTGAAGCCATGATGCCAAATACAGTTTCTACAATACGGCGAGCACGACTGAGCCGATAATTATATACCCGCTGAACCATAGTAAAACCTCGTTGGCTATATGGGTTTATGAGGTTTGGTCGCATTGCGAATGCGTCGTCAGCAACCAGTACGTATGGAACAGGCTGCTCTCGCCTCGGTAGTACTTTAGGGGGAGGCAACCATAGCTGGTTCGTATCCAGCGTTTGTCCAAATGTGCAGCGATTCAAAACACCACCATCAGAAAATCGACCATTGTGACCGACGTCAACATACAGGAGCTTGTACTCCGCATCAGCAATACCCATTAATATAATGCTATGTGTACCCTTGTAGTTGTAATAGATACTGACAGCATTGGCTGGTGCATCCATTACAACATGTTTGCCATCTACTGCTCCGATGCAGTTAGGAAATTTCACATTTCACTAAATTCATCGGCAATAGCTTCCCAAGTAGCTGCTTCTCTTGGCGTCTAGAATTATATTTCATTAAAATCCTTTTTATGTTTAAATGAATGAAGAAAATAAATTTACCTTGAGATACGTATCCACAAGCACATTGTAAATTGCATCCAAAACTTCCGGAATAATGGTTGATATAGTGGATACTGGAATACGGAACAGGTATTGTAGTGACCGAAAGTTCTCGCCAGTTGCTAAGTATCGCAAAGTTAGCACGAGTCGTTCTCCTGCTGAAATGATCTTGCGCATTGTGGTATCCTTTTTTTCAATGTCACTAACCTCAGCAAATACTCAAACTGAATACAGTCCATTCTTAAAAAATTCCGATACAAATCCGGCTCGTCATTTCTGAGCTGTTTCAACAATTTTGCATAACAGCCTTCCTGCTGGCGTTGAAGCACCCAATCCTTCACCCAGACTTTACGGCGTCGTTTTGCTTTTTGTTCCTCATCATCGCTACTATCTATTAAATACCAACTTAAAATGACGGCAGCCGCTCTTTTTACTTCCATGATTTAATTTTCACAACTCCGGCAGATTTTTTAACGATATTTCACAATTAATAATAATAATTTCACAATTAATAATTTTTGCAGAATGCTTTCACAGGTCTGGCAATGACTAACAAAGGCTGTGCTAAATTTTGCCGTACAATAATTTGACAGCCGTGTGAACTGCCAATTTCAATTGGCAGATAAGTTTATTGTTATACATATATTTGACAATCAAATTGTAAAGTTTTCTTACAGTCGTCTGAACGGACTATTTTATTTTTGATAACAATTTTTCATTGTCAGTGCATTGGCAGCAAGTTGACACACCCTACAATGTTGTGAGATCTTACTACCGAGTAGACATAGCTTTAGTAAATATTTTGCCGGTCAGACGCATGACAAAACAATTTGTCATAATTGCCAGCCATTTTGCGCAAAATATTTGACCGTCTGACCTTAGCTTTAAACTATCTCTATCAGCGTGAAGAAAACAGAAGAAAAAAGAAGAAGATTTCAATCGAACAGAATTTAATTTCCATTCCGTTCCAGACAAAATTCTAACAAAATCAAATTAGAAACAAATGAAAGGGCACAAAAACAGAAGATTTTTGATCGGCGTGAAGAAAACAGAAGAAAAAAAGCAGAAGATTTAACACGCATGTGACGAAAACAGAAGAAAAAAGCAGAGGGTTTCAATCGAGCATCATTTAATTCCATTCCGTTCCATACTAGATTGTAACAAAATCAAATTAGAAACAAATGAAATGACACAAAAACAGAAGATTTTTGATGGAATGAGAACAAAAAGCATAAGATTTTACAAAATGTAAACAAACAAAATTGTTAGCAGAAGAAAAATATTTGTACATAATTGATTTTGTTACAATTTGAAACGGAATGGAAATAAAATTCTGCTCGATTGAAATCTTCTTCTTTTTTTCTTCTGTTTTCTTCACGCCGATTTTCAACGAAATTGTTGTAAATATCTCAATTTGTGGCCGTCGGTGGTGCAATGGTAGTGTACGCGGCTCTTGTACATGAGATCCTGGGTTCGAACCCTGCTCTGACCACCTTCAAAAAAAAATAAAATTTCTTTCGGCGGCGGTCACCTCGCATAGTGACGGCGACACTATCGAGTATATAGCCATGAAAAAGCTTCTCAAAAATACCGTTCGGAATCGGTGTAAAACTGTAGGTCCCAATCATTGAGTCCCAATCATTGAGTGGAAAGCGCACAGGTCAGTGATTGTGAGAAGTTCTCCCCGGTCCCTTCATGGGATGTAATGGGAAACTATTTATTTATTTTATCTCAATTTCTCAGTTGTCAAAATGTATGGGAATGTGGCGGCTCAGAACCGCCGTCAAAACCAACATGAAAATACAACAACAACCTTTTTGCCACCACCTGGTTACTACACCACAGCCGCTGTCGAAAACAACCCCCAAAAGACAACAACAATCTTTTGGCTACCACCTGGGTTACTACATCATAACCGAAGGCGTAACTACACCTTTGACAGACACTCTGGTGAAATTCTAAATTATCTGTTTACATTAACACACACAGCCGCGGCAGCCGAGAAATTTCTAGAAAAATCATTTGATAACGGCGCCGTATATATACTTTGGAAAACCTAGCAGTGTGAGTGGACGCCACAAATTGAATTTACCCAAGCCAAGCTGTAATTGTACAGTTTTTCTTGGTCCAGAGCCATTCGAAAAATCAAGCGATAGAGCAACAGGCGCATTCCTCAGGCCAGTGTGAAAATATAAATGAGTGCTAAAACAATAAAAGTAAATTGCCAGGGACGTGTCCACAGTATAGCCACAGAGCGAGCGTGAGAAGCAGGGAAACGTCTCCGCTAAATCGACACCCAAAACTTTCATCATTTTGGCCAGAGGCCAAAGGAAAGTGTAACCCCAAGTGCGTGCATGTATGTGTGACAAAGTGCTAATTGCTTTCTGTTCGTGTCTCCACAGTAAAGAATAACGTCCATCTATCCGGTAGCAGAAAGTCAGGCAGCCTAGGGCCAACTTTTAGGTCCCGCTCTAGTTCCCCCATAGGGAACGGACGGACGCGTATACCAGCGTCCCGGGCAAGAACAGGGTAGGCCAAAAGGAGGTCCCAGGCTTCCCGTAGGGCTAGTCCCAAATTTCGGCCATCCACAGCGGATCACATCATCGGCCAACACCACCAGAGCCGCCATTTTGTGCACAATCCAGCAACCAACCGTTCGAGAGGCATCGGCAGCAACAACACCAGCCACCTCAGCCACAGCAGCGACATTTTTCCAGCAAAACACCAGCATCAGGACTCTACATACACCAGCCAGCAGCTGCCGTCAACACCATCTGCCCAAAATAATACCACCAGTCATCATCCACCACACCACGCACAGAAGCAATAGTCCCGTTCAGCCATCACATCATCATCTCCAACAGTAAAACCGTAAGCCGTCCCTTCTGACCTGAAAGCTGTAGGTAAGTCCGTTGTACTTTCCTTTTAACGGACTGTGGCAAGACCACCCTGGACAGACAAAGTGAACTTAGTTAGGCAATCTATATAGGGAAGTGAATGTAATGTCATTATAAAAAGGAAAGAAAACGATAGAAAAATGCAAACCTAGAAATAAATGAAAAATCTATCGAATCTGAAAAAATCGAAAATTTGAATGCTAGATGAAATAAAAGGCTTTAGCAATGAAATGCCTTATTAATAAAGAATGATGAAATAAATTAACGTGTAAAATTAGGAAAATGCCAAGTGCAAAATGTATGATTTGAGAAAAGCAAATGAAACCACTAAAATCAATAAAAAAGGCAAAATTTTAAGAAGAATATAAAGAAGAAATGCCAAATTAATAATAAGAAAGAATTACAAAGGCAAAACCTAGTAATTAGGAAAGAAAAGTAAAAAAAAAATGAAATAGGAAAGTTTGCCAATTGGAAAATAGCAAAAGAAGATTTGCAGTTTTTGCAAGTTTCTCGTGATTGCAAGTGTTGGCGATTCCTTAAATATAGTCATTGGCAGACTTTTCAAAATTAGTAAATAAGAAAAATTGTGTTAAGTTATATGGAAAGATTGAAGATTGTCGTGTAAGCTACGCAGTGCGGCTGAAGCGTGCACTTTCTGCCATCTTGAGCAGATTCAGATGTTAGGGTGACCTGGACGTTTATGACTTGTTAATTTTTTATGATTTTATCAGTAAATTTTATTATTTCCCACACAGGGTCTCATGCGAATTGTCTCTGAGGCTCTGCGTGATTTTTTGTTTGTTTTTGTTTTCTCGTACGTGCGGTAATACGAGTGTTTAAATTACGGTTCGCGTTCAGTTTAATGGCGATCGGAGCCTAAGAGTTTGTTCGTCGGGTTTTGTGTTTCGTTGACACGACGAAGTTTTATCGCGCGAAAGCGAAGGTGCAATTTTTGGCACTCTGTTAGTTAGATAGGTTCTCGGTATAGGGAGCGACGCCCTACACGTCATTATCTTTTATCTTTGTACCCTACGGGGCATAGTTAGGCTGATGAGCCTTAAATAAGCTAAGTCTAAAGTAAAGTTTAGAAAGAAATCATTAAACTTTTTGTCAATTTTGAAATTGTATTTGTTTCGCTTCGCCCTGTGGGCACTTTTAGTGTATAAGCCATTAATGTGGAAATTTTGTTCAAATTTGAGAGATTAAGTTTTTCACCCACATGGGTTTAATAAAGTTTATAATGTTTTTAAGAAATTCGGTTTTCGTTATGGAAGCTTAGTTTGATAATAGGTAAGTAGGGTATAAAAGGGGTTTAAGTTTCTGGTACATTGTTTTTGGGACATTGATACGAATCAATGTCAGGAGAAGCTAGTAAGGGCTTCATAAGGGTGGGCATCGCTGACGATAACACCAGTCAGCCCATATGACGCACGATAGGGTATTATCTTATCGCTCCAAGGCACATGGTAGCTTCCCGGTTTTAAATTTGTTTTGTGTTTGTGCTTATTAACGGGCAATTATCTTTCGGGCTCCTTTTCTATTTTTATTTTTTATGTCGATACATCTTGAGAGTTTAAGCCTCGGTGTGTAATCTATGTTCAGAGGCAGACTGTTGGTGTGTTTGGTAAGCGGAAAGATCCCCCCCGTCCGGCGAGTTCACCGGCCCGGCATACGCATGGCACTCCGAGCACCCCGCGAGACCAGCACATGAACTCCATGAGTAACTTTGTAAAATTGCAGTCTGAAAGTATATTCAAACGCATATAACCTCATATGACATAATGGCGCCCAACGTGGGGCCCGAAAGATAATTTCGTTAGTCCGTTATGTTTAGTTAGGAAAGATTTAGTGCATTCGCGCTTACCGTAAGTCCCGTATCGGGAGTTATTTTTCTCGGACGCGTTGCGACGGTAAGGCGCGGGGCATTGGGCCTTTTCTTGAGGTGACCTTTGTCTCGCGTCCCCGCTTGAGAAGTCTTGTTCCTGCAATAAAGTCAGGGGCAATTGCTCCGAGTGGGGAAAAGACTTAGGTTTAGTAGATCCATATATTTAATTTATTAAATTCCATAGTAAATGTTTCGAATAATTGTGTTATTGGACAACACGTAAGTCCCGGCGAAGATCCTCAGATCTAACCGCGTTGCGACGGGTTGTTCAACACACGATTGTTTGGACCATAAATAACATTAATGTACATTTTTGCCGTTAGCATAGTTGGACCACACGTAAGTCCCGGCGAAGATCTTCTGATCTAACCTTCGTTTCGACGTTTGGTGTGACTAGTGAGCGACAAAGTGTTTGCATTATTTTGGTTTTAGAGTAAAGTCATAGTTTTTCGGTAGCTACTAGTCAGTAATGACTAGGCTGAACACGAAGAAAGTGTTCGGGGTAGTCTAGGAGAGTGAGTCACGTAAGCGTGGTTTTAGACTCATTACGTTTGCCCTCTTTTGGATTACCAGTGGACCATTCCAGTACAGATCGTGGAATACGGTCAGAGTTTTTATGTGTCATGGGGAAGTTTTGCGTCATTTTTTTTTGTACCAGATAAACTTACCTTAATACCACCCTACTTACTATTGAAGTACCATACGATTTACAATTTGAAATTTTTGAATTTCGTTTTGAGTTTATCAAGTTTGAAGTAAACTTTGTTTCAATACGTGTGATTTTCAGATACAGATTTGAAGAAAATTAGTATTTGATTTTTGATTTTGAATCGCTGTAAAATTGGCGATATATTAATTTTAATTTCTGAGCGGTTTTTAAATTTTTGCTTGATACGTTTCGAATTTTGGATTTTTGAATACAAGGTTGATGAAAGTTTGTATTCGATTACGATTTTTGTTTGCATCGCTTGAAAATTGGCGATTTATTTTTGTTTTGGTTTACCAATTTGTGATTAAAATTTTTGGTTTTCATCGATTTGAGTTTTCATTGAGAAAAATTTTTTTGTTTTGACTTTAAATTTTTAATTCGTTTTATTGATTTTCAATTAAAATTTAGATTTTTATTTTCATTAATTTGAGTTTTTATTGAAAATTTTTGAGAATTTATTTTCAATTTTTGAATTAAAATTTATATTTTTGATTAATCTTAATTGATTTTCAATTAAAATTTAGATTTTTATTTTCATTAATTTGAGTTTTTATTGAAAATTTTTGAGAATTTATTTTCAATTTTTGAATTTAAATTTATATTTTTGATTAATCTTAGTTGATTTTCAATTAAAATTTAGATTTTTATTTTCATTAATTTGAGTTTTTATTGAAAACTTTTGAGAATTTATTTTCAATTTTTGAATTTAAATTTATATTTTTGATTAATCTTAGTTGATTTTCAATTAAAATTTAGATTTTTATTTTCATTAATTTGAGTTTTTATTGAAAATTTTTGAGAATTTATTTTCAATTTTTGAATTTAAATTTATATTTTTGATTAATCTTAAGTTGATTTTCAATTAAAATTTAGATTTTTATTTTCATTAATTTGAGTTTTTATTGAAAATTTTTGAGAATTTATTTTCAATTTTTGAATTTAAATTTATATTTTTGATTAATCTTAGGTGATTTTCAATTAAAATTTAAATTTTTGTTTTCTTTAAATTGATTTTTATTGAAAATTTTTGCAGATATATATTCAATTATTGCAATTAGATTTATATCTTTGGTTCATTTTAGTTGATTTTCAATTGAAATTAAAGTTTTATTTTCATTAATTTGAGTTTTTATTGAAAATTTTTGAAAATTTATTTTCAGTTTTGAATTTAAAGTTATATTTTTGATTCATTTTAATTGATTTTCAATTAAAGTTTAGATTTTTATTTTCATTAATTTGAGTTTTATTGAAAATTTTTGAGAATTTATTTTAAATTTTTGAATTTAAATTTATATTTTTGATTAATCTTAATTGATTTTCGATTAAAATTTAGATTTTTATTTTCATTAATTTGAGTTTTTATTGAAAATTTTTGAGAATTTATTTTCAATTTTTGAATTTAAATTTATATTTTTGATTAATCTTAGTTGATTTTCAATTAAAATTTAGATTTTTGTTTTCATTAAATTGATTTTTATTGAAAATTTTTGCAGATATATATTCAATTATTGCAATTAGATTTATATCTTTGGTTCATTTTAGTTGATTTTCAATTGAAATTAAAGTTTTATTTTCATTAATTTGAGTTTTTATTGAAAATTTTTGAGAATTTATTTCTAGTTTGTGAATTTAAAGTTATATTTTTGAATCATCTTAGTTGATTTTCAATTAAAACTTAAATTTTTGTTTCCATAAAATTGATTTTTATTGAAAATTTTTGCAAATATATTTTCAATAATTGCCATTAGATTTATATATTCGGTTCGTTTTATTTGATTTGCAATTAAAATTTAAAGTTTTTGCTTTCATAATTTGATTTTGGTGGAAAATTTTTGAATATATTATGGATTTTTGAATTTTATTTTTGATTTGTGTTTATTGATTTTCATTTAAATTAATCTTAACTTTTCAGCTTAAAATTTTTTTTTTTTTTGCGATTGTTTTGGTCTAGCTTTTAGCTAATCTACGTTTGGTTTTTATAATTTTCGATTTCTTTTATTATATTTTCGGCGCAAGCCTTTCACACCACGTAATCTTTTGGATTACTGCCAAGTGGCATAATTTTCCATTTTTAATTTTTCCGCAATCCCCAGAGGGGAAGTTTTTCGATTTCTGGGGGAAATTTATTCCGTTGTTTTGATCTTGTGGTACGTGAGTAAGGCCGAGATGCCGGTACAGCGTTCGCCCACAGGAAGAGGAGCAGAAGGGACGAATTTGTCCCAGGATATTGCTGCAGCGGCGGAACCGCAAGCAGTGCCAATGGCGCGCGAAATAAATATTAACTTTTGATTATTTAGTTTTTAAAAAATATATGTTTTATTTACAAAAAGCAACTATTGTCAAGAAGTATGAATTACAAACTGAATTTACATTTTAATTATGTCTTACCAACTAGTTGTTACATTAAGTACTTATTTGTATAGTCAGCATTTAACATCAATCATTTTGCAATACTGGTCAGCATTTATCTTTTTAACAATTTATTCAGTTCAATAGTTTTGCAATACTGTCTGGTGCAGACAGTGCAATATTTAATACAGAATTCAACTTAAATGTTTAAAACTTACATTGCAGAATTTAATAAAGTTCATGAATCTGACCTACTTAATTACTTTAAAGATTTAATGAATTCGTCGAATTTGTCAAGAGTTTTGTCAGCGTTAATATACGTAACTGCTCCCTCCTTTAGATTGGAATTCTCCTGAATTCTCTTGTTCATTTCTATGGTTATGTTTTTATGCTTTGTGAGAACAATCAATAATATAATAAGTATAATAATTATAATTAAGATATTACATCCGTATGTTAACTGTGGGTTTTCAATTTTTTTATATTTCGTACATTTGTTTGATGTTCTTTTTCTATCTCTTCAAATGATAGTTTATAAGTGAAATTTTTTATCATGTTTGTGTTGTCAATTACTTGTCGTTCTTCTATTTTTTCTGCAATATTGGAGAAATAATAATCTGTCATTCTAATTGAGCAATTATTGTAATTAATTAAATAATTTCCATTTAAAACAATGTTTTCAGAATTACAGGTTTGGTTTTATTGCGTTTTTAATTATAATAGTGTCCAATAATTTGCGTTTTTAATTATAATAGTGTCCAATAAATGCTGTTCCAATTTGAATATATTTCAGTTTGTTGTAGTCTATATCATATTTTTGTATTTCCTTACTTGTTAAAATATTCGGATGTACAATACCATATTTTGCAGATACTACATTATCTTGCAACTGCTCAATTTTACTTTTCAATAATTGTATATTTGTTAATTGTTCTAAATATATGTTGTTATTATTTTCTGTTTCTAAGAATTTATTTATTGAATTCAATTCCTTTTCTATTATCTTTCTTTCACTTGTTATAACCATTTTTAGATGGGTTAAAGTTACATTTAAATAATCATTAATTAAGACTTGTTGATCATTGTTTTGCTTGATTTCATTAATATTTAAAAGGTGATTTTGTATATTCTGTCTGTCCTCTTCGTCCATTGTGCCAAATAACCATTTAGACATACTTCCTATTCCATTAATTAGTCCACGTCTTTTTCTGTTATGTTTTGGTTTTAAAGTCATCAATTTGTTTCTAACGTCCAGTAGTTCTAACTGAAGTAAATCTTTATTGTTAATATTTAATGAAATAATGTTCTTAGTCATACTATCTAAAATTTCTTCTACTTCGTGTAAGTTAATTATATGTAATACAATATCAGATTCGTTAACAATTTCCTGATTTCTCATATGAATATCAGTAAATCCGGTTTGGTCTATTAAAAGTTTAGCATTCATCATTCCTCTAGTCAGTGGTATCCATATCAGAATTGTCATTATTGTCCATATCTGAAAATTTTAAAGGTCGTTTAATATTGCATGGATGTACATTTTCTAGTTCCGCTTTTTCTATATTTTGGCTGCTCCTTATGTCTTAGTGCTTTATAATTTTTTATAAAACCTTCTTGTCTTTTTTCTTTATAGTCTTCTCTACAATTATTTACTTTATCTATTATTTTCATTTTGTTCTCTTCTAAATTCTTTCTAATTTTGTCTTCATCGATTTTTCCTTGTTGTACTTCATTTGGCGTACATTTGATAGCCGAATGATATCGTTCATTATAATTTCTAACAGCTCTCTGTATTTGCTGTTTTATAGGTATATTTTTATTTATCTTATGCAATATTCTAAATTTTTCAGCAATTGTGTTGTGTAGTCGTTCGATATCCGCATTACCTGTGTGACTATTAGGTTTAGTCAGGTGTAGATTAATGTTTTCATTACATAAGAATTCTTTTATCCTGGTAGCTTTAAATTCATTATCTGCTATTATTTTCTGCGGTTTTCCAATTTTTGCAAAATGGTCTTCTAACTGTTCAATTATTGTCAAATGATTTCTATCATTTAGTGGATAAGCTGCTCCAAATTTGGAAAATTTATCTATTACAGTTAAAAAAATATGTCCTCTCATTACATATGTATCCAGATGTATTATTTCATTCTTTGTCGATGGTATTTCTGTATATGAGAATTTTAACTTAATTGGGTTTCTATCATATTTTACTTCTCTACATATTTCACATTGGTTGATAACTAACTGAATTAATTCCATTAATTTAGGATAATATATTTTATGTTTAATTTGGTTGTAAGTTTCGATAATACCCGAATGCATGCTTTCTCTGATGTGATATAGTGAGATTTGTTTGCTACTTCTGTTTCAATATCTTGGGCTCTAATTGTGCATTTAGTAAAATTTATTTGTTTATCATTAGAAAACATTTCTATTAATTTCTCCTGTACTATATTGTAATTGTGTTCAGATAATTCTGAAAATATACCAATTTTTCCTTTAGCTATATACTTTCTGAATATTTCGCCCATTACATCGAAATCAGTTTCTGCTATGAAAATTATTCTTTTTCCGTGAACAATTTTTACTTCTTCTACTTTATTATTCGTCAATATAATTTGTGTTTTATAAAAATGATCTTGCAGATTTTCCTCTGCCGAATGAATTGTTATCATGGATGCATCGTCATTTTCTATATTGTTAACTAAGTTCGAATCTGATTCATTTTCAGAATTCTGCGAAAAATTTGTCGTACTGGATGCTTCACATTCTCCCTTTTCCTGAATAACGTCCACGTTATTTTCTATTCTACTTAGAATTAGAATTAGATTTTCTTTTCCTTTTATATATTCTATGTTAAAATCATACTCTCCTAATTTTAATAGCCATCTCTGATGTCTTGGAGACATATCTTTGCCTTTGTATTTTGAATGCAAGAATTTAATTGGTTGATGGTCTGTTAAAATTTTAAATTTCCTGCCATAAAGATATGGTCTTAAATAATTTACACTCCATAATATAGCCAAAAATTCTTTATCTGTTGCAGAATAATTTCTTTCATGGTTATTTAGTGTCCTAGATGCAAAACAAACTGGATGCCCTTCCTGCGATAGGACGGCTCCGATAGCGTAGTTTGAAGCGTCTGTAGTAAGTGTGAACTGTTTTTCAAAATTTGGATACCTTAGAATTGGATGAGAACTAATAAGTGTTTTCAATTTTTCAAATGCCTCTATGTAGGGTGGATCATTTGTATTTATCTTTATATCTTTCTTTAAATATTTTGTTATTGGTTGTGCCACCTTAGCGTAATCCTTTACAAACTTCCTATAGTATCCCGTTAAACCTAAAAAACTTTTAATTTGTTTTTCCGTTTTTGGTATTTCCAATGATTGTATTACTTTTATCTTATTAGGATTCGGTTTTAGACCTTCTTTTGTCAGTATATGTCCTAAGAATTCGGTTTCCTTTTTCATAAAATTACACTTGTCAATTTGAATCTTTAAGTTAGTTTGTTCAAGTACAGTGAAAATATCCGTTATCGATTTCACATGTTCTCGTAGCGATGTACTAAATACTAGAATATCGTCAAGATATACTACACATGTCTTGTTAATAAAATTTCGTAATGTCTCGTTCATTAGTCTTTGAAACGTTGCCGGTGCATTCTTTAAACCGAATGGCATCCTAATAAATTCATATAATCCGTGTGGTGTAACGAAAGCCGTTTTTTCCCTGTCTTGTTCTCTAATTAATATCTGGTGATATCCCTTAGCTAGATCTATTGCCGTAAAATATTGTGCTCTCCCTAATTTGTCCCAAATTGAATCTATGTTGGGAAGTGGATATTTGTCGTCGATTGTCACGTCGTTTAGTTTTCGGTAATCTACTACGATTCTATATTTTCTCTGTCCGGAGTTATTAACTTTTTTGGGTACTACTATCAAAGGACTCGAGTATCGTGAATTACTTTTCCGAATTATTCCCTGTTCTTCCATTTCTTTAATTTGTCGTCGTACTTCTACTTCATGTTGGGGAGGATATCTATATAGCTTAGCATTTATTTGTTCATCTGTTACTGTTCTAATTTCGTGCTGTACATTCATCGTACTTGTAAGTTGATCGCCTTCTCTAAAAAATAGTTTCTCAAATCTTTTCAAAATTTTTATTGTTTCGCTATATTCTTCTGTGTTCAAATGATCTAATTGAATTCTGTTCCACTCAAATTCAATTCCTTCTAGTGTACAAACTTCAAGATTGTTATAAGGATTAAGTATAAATTTTGTAATTCTCTGATTAAATGAAATGTATCCGTCTATTAAATTTATCATTATATTAAAACAATTTAGTAAATCAATTCCTATAATAAAGTTATATTTTCGTCCCTTTAATTCTGTCCTTTTCCAATTAATTTTGGTATATGCTGGCAGATTAAATTCATTAGGTGCATCTGTTATTACTTCAAATCTAATTACGCCCTTCTTTGTTATTGTGCTGAATTCAATAGGTTTCCTTAGTAGAATTCTTTCAAAATCGTTTATGTTACTATCAATTAGGCTTAAATTTGCTCCTGTATCTATTAAAGCAGTATATTTTCTTCCATTTATCGTGATCGTTATTGTAGGTAAACAGTCTGAAGCTGTGTTTCGAAAGGAAATATCTTGTTCGTTTTGGTCTTGTCCGACTTTACTTACATAATCCCGACATAAGTTCGGTTCGGAGTGTCCTACCGTTTGACATTGATTTATTTCCATATTATCGATTTCCATTGGTTCGTTTCGGTCTTGCCTAGGTTGATTCAGACGATTTTGGTCCAAATTTGGCCTAGGGTTTCCTACCTGTTGTGGGAACCGTTGGAAATTACCCGAATTGTTATTTCTCTTATTATTGTGGAATCTATAGTTTCCAGAGTTATTATAATGATTATTGCCATATTGTTGTTGGCGATATTGTGGATTTTGTCCTTGATAATTCTGTTGTTGATAATTTTGTCTTGGATAAGTTTGTTGGTTACTTACTTGTCCTTTATATTGGCCATTATAATTCTGATTTTTATTACTATTGTTATTAGGATTATAATACTTTGCTGGTCTTTCTTCTTTTCTGAATTTTTTAAATTCTGGTCTAATACAACTATCTTCAAATCTTCTCCATGTCATAATGTCTATTATCTGTCCTAAGTCTCGTTCGTCGTATATTTTATCTAGTAACGTGCCCTGAGTCATTTCTTTTGTAGTATTTACTAATAAACTGTCTATATTTGAAAGGTCAATGCAATGATCATCTCGATAGTAAACAATTAACTCATCAGATTTATATTTAATATTTTGTATTTCTATAGATAATTCACTTACTGTATTCACTTTCAAATTACTGATTCTGCGATAAATTTGATGTGGTTCCGTGTCTGGTCTGTATCTCAGCTTCAAAACTTTCTTTATCATATACCAGTTGTCCGGCTGTTGTATGTTGATTACTGTGTTCTTTGCTTCTCCTTGAATATTTCTGTAAAAAATTGCCCTTGTCGCCTCTTTCTTTAACTCGTCTCTGTCCACCGTTGAAAGTAGATATTCCACGCTGCTCATAAATGAATTGATCGTAATATCGTTGGTCCTCGTAAATATTGGTAGATGGGATATATTCTTAAATATTCTGTCCACTTGACTTGCGTTAGGTGTGGTTTGTTGTTGAAGTTCGATATATGCATTCCTTAGCTGTTCCAGTTGCTGCTCTCGTCTGGCTAGTTCCTCCACCAGATTCACTGAAGCCATTTCTTGTTGAGCCTGCTCCATTCTTCTTTGGTCAAATAGCCTTTGTCTTTTTGAATACACGATGATTTTTCTTGTTTAAACTTTGGTGGCTTCTACACAAATTGCTTTTTTCTTAGTGGTTCACTTCACTTGTTTAATTTAAGTGGTTTTGACACTATAGTTTATTTGTTTGTCCACTACACCGATATATATTTGTAAATAGTTTTTATTTTTATATTCAGGAGGGTCCCTTAGGATTCGCAGAATAATTAAGTGGTTTCGATTTCCTTTTGTTTAAATAAATGTTCACTGCACTAACTGTTGTGTTAGTGGTGTCGACTTTTCTTCAGTCAATCTTCACTTCACTTATTTTTATTTATTTACAATTCTGGAGGGTCCCGTAGGATTCGCAGAATTTATTAATGTTATATATATCACTTGAAATCACGTTTGTTCGTATCACTGGATCCTTTTCACTGAACTTGGATCCTACCGACTGCGCCAAATAAATAATAACTTTTGATTATTTAGTTTTTAAAAAATATATGTTTTATTTACAAAAAGCAACTATTGCCAAGAAGTATGAATTACAAACTGAATTTACATTTTAATTATGTCTTACCAACTAGTTGTTACATTAAGTACTTATTTGTATAGTCAGCATTTAACATCAATCATTTTGCAATACTGGTCAGCATTTATCTTTTTAACAATTTATTCAGTTCAATAGTTTTGCAATACTGTCTGGTGCAGACAGTGCAATATTTAATACAGAATTCAACTTAAATGTTTAAAACTTACATTGCAGAATTTAATAAAGTTCATTAATCTGACCTACTTAATTACTTTAAAGATTTAATGAATTCGTCGAATTTGTCAAGAGTTTTGTCAGCGTTAATATACGTAACTCGCGCGGTTACCAACACTGACAGCAATCCAACAACCATCGCTTCTGCACCAATTGTGGGGTCGAGCGGTGCGGATCAACGGGAAAGATCGGATCCGTTAAACAGTACGGAGCATGCAGAGTCATTCGAGTCTCCGGATTTCAGAGCACTAACTACACTTCAGGCGCAGGCGGAGCGAAGACCGCTTTCGGATGTTTCACCAACGGAATATGAAGCAGCAATTAGATCAGGGAGAAATGATCAAGTCGGATTCGGAGCGAATGCAAATCGTCAAGATGATGACGAAGCTCTCATACGCCGGATATTACCAGCAATTCTAGCAGCTACCAGAGCAGCAGCAGCCACAGGCGGGGCTAATCACCCGGCAGCCCAGGCCATGCCAACACTGACAGCGGCACCAAGACGTTATCAGCCTCCTTCAGCAGGGGATATGACAGCTAGAGGACCAGATATAGCCAGACGTCCAGCCCGGATGCCGAGCACAGTGCCTGGACCAGCAGCAAACGACATTATGCATCGACCGTCAGAGGCAGAGCAGCCTTCAACATATGCACGTCCACCGATAGCGTCGATGCAAGAATTTACGGGACCAAGCGGCTACCAGTTTCCAGAGGCCAGCCAACGGGATCCCAGAGAAAGATTTAGGCCCACTCAAGGGTCAACACCACCGCGGGAGATGCCACGACGAGAAGCCCCGCATAACTCCGATAGACTCGGAGACTTCGACCTCTTTTCGCAGAGAGGAAGAAAACCTGACTTGTCCATAAATGTCCAAGATTTTTTATTTCGGATGATGGCACAATGTCAGGATGAGGAATGTTCCGAATCTCGACTAGTGTATAATCTCCATCACTTGCTGGCAGGACCTGCTAAAGAGTTCTATTGGAATTTTCGTAAGCTGAACCCAGTGCTTACCTGGAGGGAGCTACAGAGGGCGTTTTTAACGCAGTTCCAAACCTACGATAGCGAGTTTCAGATTCAGGCTCAGATCCTGAGTAGGCGCCAACAGCCACACGAAACTTATGAAGATTTTGTGAATGCGATTTTGAAATTGAGGAACCAGCAGCACACCCCATACCAGGAAGAGCAGCTGGTCGAAATCATGAGGGGTAACCTCAAGGCTTCGTTGGCCCAAATGGTATTCCCCATTAGAGCGGACAACCTGAGCGATTTTAGCCGAGAAGTAAAGAGAGCAGAAAGTCTCTTAGCACTACAAAGACAGCCCCATCCTACGCGAGCTGTACCCCCAGCTAAAGTTCATGAGGTTGTTTTAGAAGAAACAACTACAGATTTACAACCCGCAGGAAATATAGAGGCCATCATAGCAGGTAGTAAAGTTGTCTGTTGGAACTGCAGAGCTACTGGACACATTTTCCGGGATTGTTTATCCACTACCAGGAAAATATTCTGTTATAAATGCGGAAAGGAGAACACGGTGACTCCTAAATGTCCTAATTGTCAGGCAAACCAGCCGAGGCACCCACCTGAGACTGGGAGGTGAGATCCACGGAGGTTTAATCCCAGCCACAGCCAACCCAATTATTTCCGAACCAGATATGACTAACCCAGATGTACCCGAACCTGATTTGACCAACCCGGATATTCCTGAACCAGTTAGTAGTGGTTCAATTATTTTAAATCCAGCGTTATCCAACGCAGACCACACCTTGGAAGAGTCTACAGCAGTACCTGCTAACTCATTCAAGGAAAATGAAGAAGACCCAATTGTGACGATACTGAGGAACAAAAATCCAGCCATGGAAATTTATTTACCACCAGCTCAGAGGCAGCTTAAGCCATTGCATCAACGCATGGCTGAGTATAAGGCAACTAGAGCTAGGATTTTTGGTGGAGCCTCAGATCGAATTAAACGAGCAAGAGTGAGATTTGAGAGACGTCGGTTGATCCGAAGAGAGGTCGCCGCTACCACTCTACTTGAAGGAGACGATAATCGTTTTTATGCGAAAATCAACATTGGAGGAATAGAAGTCGAGGGGCTACTAGACAGCGGAGCATCCGTTACTTGCTTAGGCAAGGGATGTGAAGAACTAGTTGAACAAGCCAACTTACAAATACGTCGATTTGGATCATCGGTGAGAACGGCTGATGGAAGTGCTCATAGAATACTAGGAAGGATTCGAGCGATGATCAAATTCAATAAAATGTCCGAGGAGGTGGATTTCTTTTTGGTACCTACCTTGGAGCGTGCGCTTTACTTAGGCGTGGACTTCATGAGGAAGTTTAAGTTGTTGACGAGCATAGAGAGTCTTACCACTCAAGGGGTGGACTTATGCGAGGATGTCTTAGCCCCTGAGGAGGTTAAGACTCACACCTTCACAACACAAGCACAACAAAAGCAAATATTGGAAGCCGCGGTTCAAAAGTTTCCATGTTATACGCGGAAAGGCCTCGGTAAAACTCATTTAGAGATGCACTCCATTGATACAGGAGACGCTGTACCAGTTAAGGATAGATACTATCCGGTATCACCCGCCGTACAGACACTTTTATATGCCGAATTGGACAGGATGTTGGAGTTAGGAGTCATTGAGCCTAGTGAAAGTCCGTGGAGTCATCCCGTGACCTTAGTCCGCAAGGGGCCCAAAAATAGGCTGTGCCTAGACGCACGTAAGCTCAATGCCCTTACCGTTAAAGACGCCTATCCACTTCCACATATAGAAGGCTTACTGAGTCGACTTGATGATACATACTTCATTTCGAGCGTGGATTTAAAAGATGCTTTTTGGCAAATACCACTGGACTCATCCAGTAGGGAGAAGACTGCATTCACGGTACCCGGAAGGCCACTTTATTATTTCAAGGTAATGCCTTTTGGCCTTTGCAATGCTGCACAAAGACTTTGTCGATTAATGGATAAAGTTATCCCAGCTGCTATTCGTGACCGTGTCTTCGTCTACTTGGACGATCTTTTGGTGGTATCTCCAGACTTCCAGACCCACGTTGAACTTTTGCGACAAGTTGCAAGCTGTCTGGAAAAGGCAGGTCTGACGATTAACGTTCAGAAATCGAGTTTTTGTTTCAAGGAACTGCGTTATTTAGGTTACCTCGTTGGAGGAGGCCAAGTTAAGCCCGATCCATCGAAAGTGGAATCAATCGTTGGCTACCAATTTCCGAAGACCCTGAAGCAAGTAAGAAGCTTTTTAGGAGCTACCGGATGGTATCGGCCACCATTGCCGCACCTATTTCAGATACTCTGAAGAAAAGTAAAACGTTTTGTTTTATCGATGAAGCCAAAGAAGCCTTCGAAAAATTGAAAAATGCTTTGGTGACTAGCCCAGTGTTAGTTCACCCAGACTTTTCGAAGCGCTTCTATGTGCAATGCGACGCCTCTGACTTAGGTACCGGCGCCGTATTATTTCAACGCGATGATAATGGCGAAGAGCACCCTATAGCCTATTACTCACACAAGTTGACACCCGCACATCGAAATTATACTGTGACGGAGAGAGAGTGTTTGGCCGTAGTGATTGCTATTAAGAAATTTAGACCCTTTATTGAACTAATGGCCTTTACTGTAATTACCGACCACAGCAGCCTTAAGTGGTTGATGTCACATCGGGATCTCGGTGGACGACTAGCTCGGTGGAGTCTTCATTTACAGTCGTTCGACTTCGTCATCGAACATCGCAAGGGAAAGATGAATGTTGTGCCGGATACCTTGTCCAGATATGCGATGGAGGAAGTATCCGTGAACGTTTCTAGTTTGATCAATTTGGAGGACGAAGCTTTTCGAAGCTCAGGCTATATGGATTTAATTAAAACCATTGAGGAGAATGCCAGTCGTCTACCCGATTTAAAGGTCATCGATGGGATCGTATATAAGCGCACGATACACTACGATGGCATCCCACTTCATGAGGATTTTGCGTGGAAGGTGTGGGTACCAATTGAGTTAACCCAAAGTATCGTTGAGAAGTCTCACGATCCACCACACGTAGCCCATGGAGGATTTCTCAAGACTCTGAAGAGGCTCAAAGAGTATTGCTATTGGCCTAACATGAATGTGCAAGTCAAAAATTATGTGAGCGCATGTCAGGCGTGCCGAGAGGCTAAAGCAGCCAATATTACTTTGAGACCACCGATGGGGAAGGAGATAGTGACCCATCGGCCATTCCAGCGAATCTTTGTGGACTTTTTGGGACCTTACCCTCGGTCAAAGAACGGCAATTGCTATATCTTCATCATTCTTGATCATCTCACAAAGTTCGTGTTCCTTAAAGCTATGCCTAAAGCTAGCAGCAAAAGCGTGATTAGATTTCTGATATCAGAAATCTGTCATAAGTTTGGAGTACCAGAGACTATCGTCTCTGATAATGGTAAGCAGTTCATCGGTCGCGAATTTACCGATTTTGTCGACAATTTTGGTATCAAGCACTATCGAACTGCCGTGCACTCTCCGCAGGCCAATGCCTCGGAGAGAGTCAACCAGTCAGTATTGTCGGCTATCCGTTCGTATATGCAGGAAGATCACCGAGAATGGGACCGACACTTGTCGGAGATAGAGTGTGCTTTGCGGTCATCCGCGCATAGTGCCATAGGTGTTACGCCGTACTTTGCCTGGTTTGGGGTTAACATGATTACACATGGCAGCCTGTATAAGTTGGCACGACGCTTGAAAACTTTGTCGGACTTGGGTGCAGGCGAAATACCTAGATCCGTGGCTCAAGACCTGATACGGTCAAAAATCTGAGATAGCCTGCATAAGGCTTACGAAAAAAATGAACGGACTTACAACACCCGCAGCCGACCTGTTAAATTTATTCCTGGACAAGAAGTGTTTAGACGTAATTTCCAGCAGAGCAGCTTTAAAGATAATTTTAATGCGAAGTTAGCACGTTTTTAAAGTGCCGCATAGTCAAGCCTGTCGGAAATAGTCTTTACGAGATTGAGGATTTAAAAGGTAGACGCTTAGGGGTTTATCATGCTAAAGACCTGAAACAATAGGTCTCGGAAAATATGTAGACAGGGTAAAACCTGTATCTGTTTTATGTTCCACGGTAACGTGATGAAAAATAGCCTTGTTGAATTTATTCGAAGAATAAATTCGTCAGCAATTCGAACTTTGTCTCTGGCCGCTCGAACTCCACTGTCAGCTGGTACATGCCGGAATGTACGGCCATGGGTGTGCACGCGATTATCTTGATCTCCTCCGGGTTGCACACTATCTCGAGCCGTTCCACGATGGTGATGATCCGACCTTTGGGATTCTCGGTCACGGTCTGTGAGAAGAACCGAATGGTCACCTTTTGGGCTGCATACCCGTGGCACTTCCGCTGTAGCGACCCTTGCTGCTATTGCGCCCTAGCTCCGTCCAGCTCCTCCATGAGGTTGTCGTTGGTGCGCTGAACTTCCTGGACCCTGAACTCCATGCTACGGTGACTTTCCTCGAGGCGATTCTTCTCACTCGTAAGAGTAGTCACCTGGGCCTGTAGCTGTTCGACCTGATGCGCTAGACCGGCTATTTTCCGATCACTCTGGATGCGCATCTGGACCATTTCTTGAGTCAGATTGGACACTTGTCTCGCATTCTGCGCCTGCAGAGCGTCCAATCGATCCCGGAGCTCTAAAATCTCTGCTCCTGGGTTCTCTCTCAGTTGTCGGATGGTCTGACACATACGAACGTTTACCTCCAATACATGCTCGTTTTCACGTTCGAAAGCCCTGGAGTGCTGGTTATATCTGGCTTGCAGTTCCTCGGTGCTTTCGCGGAGTTGAGCTAAGGCTGCCTCGGCGGTCGTGTAGCGTTCCTGGTAGGTGATGTTTCGCTGCCTGAGTGTGATCAATTCGCCTACTTCAGCGACGACTTCTCCTGGGACTAACCTTGGGTATAGCGGGTGCGCCCAGTAGTTGGGTTGACGGCATACGGGACAGTCCGTTCGGCCTTGGCTCATCCAGGTTTCGTGGCAAGCCAGATGGAAGAGGTGGCCGCAGTCTGTAGCCACCAACCGCTCGTCCTCAGCCGCCAGCGTTGACAAGCACACGTTGCATTCTATCAGCGTCGCCATTATGTAACACCTAACGGTCAAGGGTCTTGATTGGTCTAAGCTGGAATGAGAACAAGGAAACTTCCACCATGTACTTCAGTCTGATCACAGGGGTAGAGGGTATGGTCAAGTTCCTACTTAATTGCTTC